>CM062923.1:52730000-54155000 GCA_031878705.1 Tapirus indicus | reverse complement strand
GCAAAGACCTGCAGCACCAGGTGACGTGTGCCAACCCAGAGTGGGACACCAACCTCTGCCAATCACACCGCGAGTACAGAATGAGTCCTTGAGCAAGGCCGAGGGAGGAGACAGAGGGTATTACATTACACCTGGGCCTTAACACATGAGAGTTCCTCAGCAGAAAAGAAGAACATCTGAGGCAGGGGGAAAAACCTGGGTCCATTCCTTTCAGTTCAGGAAGATGGGCTGCCCCTCCTGGCACTCTAGAGGGGGCTCCATCTCTCAGCAGTGGACTCACATTAGCCCAACTCCTAATGACTTATGTAAATGTTTCAATTTGAATTTTTTTAAAAAATAGACTTTATTTCTTAGAGCAGTTTTAGATTCACAGCAAAACTGAGCAGAAGTTACAGAAATTTCCCATATACATACCCCCTGCCCCCACATATGCACTGCCTCCCCTATATCAAAATCTCACACCAGAGTGGTACATTTGTCACATCTATGAACCTACACTGACATCACCCAAGTCTATGGTCTACATGAGAGTTCCATGGATTTTGACAAATGTATAATGACATGCGTCCACCATTATAATATCATACAGAGTAGTTTCACTGCCCTAAAAATCCTCTGTGCTCTGCCTATTCACCCTCCCTCCCCCCAACCCCTGGCAACCACTGATCCTTCTATTGTCACCATAATTTTGCCTTTTCCAGAATGTCCTATAGTTGAAATCATACAGTATGCATCCTTTTCAGGTTGGCTTCTTTCACTTAGTAGCATGCATTTAAGGTTCTTCCAGGTCTTTTCATGGCTTGATAGCTCATTTCTTCTTAGCACCAGATAATATTCCATTGTCTGGATTACCACAATTTATTTATCCATTCACCTACTGAAGGACATCTTGGTTGCTTCTGAATTTGGGCAATTATGAATAAAGCTGCTATAAACATTCAGGTTTTTGTGTGGACATAATTTTTCAACTCATTTGGGTAAATACCCAGGAGCAAGATTGCTGGATCATATGGTAAGAATATGTTTAGTTTTATAAGAAATTGCCAAACTGTGTTCCAAAGTGGCTGTACTGTTTTGCATTCCCACCGACAAAGAATGAGAGTTTCTGTTGCTCCACATCCTCACCAGCATTTGGTGGTGTTCAACTCGAATTTGAAATAAAAAATATGAATCCCTCACAAGCTGACCATAGTCCCATGTTTGCTGATAAGTGGATTTCTCTCCCTTTATGCAAACCTGCATGGGAAGCCATATGAAAACCAATAGGTTGCCTGGCAAACAGGAAGGCTGATCAAGAGGAATTGCCTGGATACTCTTGATGGCTGGTCTTAGTCTTGGTGGCCTGTGTCCTCAAATCAACTCTATGGTTTTGAGAACTGAAAAAGTGATGGTACTTCTCTCTTTTCTAAGCTTCCCATTGCTTCATCAATTCTCCCACTGATTGCTACTTTCTATACAATATATTATCAGACCTGAGGTCATTCTTGCTCTTTGAGGCAAAGATGTTTAACCATTTTTGTGCCACGGGCCTCTTTGGCTTCTGGTGAAGCCTATAGACAGCCCCCCCTTTTTCAGATTCCTTTTTAAATGCATAAAATAAGATGCACAGGATTACAAAGAAAACCAAATACAGATATCAACATATAAATTGTGATATAGTAATGTATGCACTTCTTTATTAAAATGGTAATTAACATGATCTAATGGTGAGTCTAATAACCAGTGTAACTGAAAAGATGACTGTTAAAGGTATTTCAAGATATATGCAACAACTATTATATGATTTGAAAATATCTGAGATTTCTATAGTTGATAAAGTTATAGGTACTGCTGATACTACTGTAGTATGTTGTTTACATTCAAAATGGAATGGAATGCTAAACAGTAATTATAGGTTAAGGAAAAAATATATACAACTTTTTCTCATTAACGTTTATTGAGCCCCTGAATTTTCCCCATGGGCCTCCAGATTAAGAACCCCTGCTTTGGGCTTGCCTGGTGGCGCAGCGGTTTAGTTCATGCTTTGGCAGCCTGGGGTTCCTGGGTTCGGATCCCAGGCGCCCGCCGAGGCACTGCTTGTCAGCCATGCTGTGGTGGCGTCCCATATAAAGTAGAGGAAGATGGGCACGGATGTTAGCCCAGGGCCGGTCTTCCTCAGCAAAAAGAGGAGGATTGGCAACCAATGTTAGCTCAGGGCTGGTCTTCCTCACAAAAATAAAAGAACCCCTGCTTTATGTTGATGACTGTACATATCTTTGTTTGCATTCTATTATATGTGGGTTTATGACTTAACCCATTCATGTTTCCAAGTTCTTGTTTGTGGAGGGGATCCTCCTCCAGGAAGCCTTCTCAGACTTATCTGAGCGGGTCCCTGCTTTGGATTCCTTCCCAAGCACCATGAGCCTCTTTTTCATAACTCTCCCCACAGTTAAAATGCAACAAATATTTGTGTGAGTTTTCCCTTTTAAAAAATACTAAATTTAACTTTTCCCCCGGTTATATAAATAATACACGCTCATTGCAACAATTTTGAACATTACATAAAAGGACAGTGGAAACAATAAAAATCACCAGAACCCCACCCAGCTCCCTGAGATGGCCACTGTTCACACGAGATCAGAATAAACTGGCCTTTATCTCTTAATACCTGTGACGTCTTAATACCTGTTGGTCTCTCCTGCTAGATGGTAAGCCCAATAGGGGCAAGAAACTTGTTGGTGTTAAAGGAAAAATAAAAACTAAGGGCCCAGAGATTGAGCACTGAATGAAAATTTTTTCTCTGCCAAGAGGGCCTGATCTATCACAGAATCTGAGCTATGGGGATGAGGTTGGGGGAGGAAAAACGAGGTAAGTCTTTTAAAAGCAAAAACCCTGGGGCTGCCCGGTGGCGCAGCGGTTTAGTCCGCGCTTGGCAGCCGGGGGTTCGCGAGTTCGGATCCCGGGCGCCCGCCGACGCACTGCCTGTCAGCCACGCTGTGGCGGCGTCCCATATAAAGTGGAGGAAGATGGGCACGGATGTTAGCCCAGGGCCAGTCTTCCTCAGCAAAAAGGGGAGGAGTGGCAATAGATGTTAGCTCAGGGCTGGTCTTCCCCACAAAAAAAAAAAAAAAAAAATTTAAAAAAAAATAAATAAATAAAAGCAAAAACCCTGCTCATCATCTCTGTCCCATATTAGCAAGCGAATTAGTGCTGGTTTGTCAGCCGAGCAAGCACGGGGCTATCTGGGGCTGCCCACCCTGGGCTTCAGGTGTCCAGCTGCCTCTTGTGGCGCTCAGGTCTGGCCCCTGTCAGCAGGCTGGGAGGCTGCTTCAGGCTTCATCATTGGCATGTGCTCCTCAACAGTACCTGGCTCAGAGTAGAGGCTCAGTCAATCTGTCCTGAGTTTGTATCCCTCTGTATTCCCTACAATATGTTCTCCTCTGTGATAATCTTTGAAATCCCCTCCTTTTCCTCTTTGACACTGCCCACTCCTGGTTCTCTTAAGTAATAGACTTTCCTTCTTCTCTTTGAGTTCTCCTCATCAAGTTGTTCTATACTTCAGTGGTGATTCCACACCATTCTTCATTCATTTGAAAACTATAAAGAGCTTACTTCATCCAGGGCAACATGCAGAGCTTCTCTCCCTGAAGTCTCCATGTAACTTTAGATGCTATTTTGCTGGCTGCTAAGAGCTGATGAGGGAAATAAAAATTAGAAGGTCTTATTGTCCTCTCTGTAAAGAGTCTCTCCTCCCAACCACACTGTGCTCTATTTCAGCCCCTTGTTGGCTTTCTTCATAACACATCAGCACTTGTCATTGTTTTCTCAGTTTACTTCGTTTTTGTCCTTCCCCCCGACTAGCATAACAACTCAATGAAGGCAGAGATGGTGTATCTCCTATCATTGTATCTCCATCTCCCAGGACACATTACATGGCATATCCTAGGTGCCCAGTAAACATTTATTGATTGAACTTTTTAAATGAATGAATGAATGAATAATTTTTCAGACATAGTCCTCACTCTCATCATAGGTTAGGGAGCCTTCCCTGCTGGGTCTGGAATGTCGTCAGCATGTCCATGCTCATTACGGACAATGCATCTTCAGTGATGTCCACCTAACACCACCACAGTCTCCACTCTCCCCTGCTCCTCTTCAACAATCTTAATGCTATTTCTCTTGGTTTTACATGTTCTTAGTCCACACCATATGATTAATCACAGTTGTTTGTATAATTCAGTGTCTTTTTTGTACTCATGACACATTTTCAAATTCCTGAAAATTTGGTTGTACACTTGAAGAGATGAAAAGATTCAAAGCAGGACTAACAAACTGAATAGTTATTACCAAGCAATGTCTCTCAGTCACTATAAAATTATCTACAGTTCCCACAGTGGTATCAGCAGTTTACTTACCTGACCATACATTCAGGGGCTCAATAAACATTAATAAGAAAAGTTATATATAGGGGCCGCCCAGTGGCGCAGCGGTTTAGTTCGCGCTTGGCAGCCCGGGGTTCGCGAGTTCGGATCCCGGGCGCCCACCAACGCACTGCCTGTCAGCCACGCTGTGGCGGCGTCCCATATAGAGTGGAGGAAGATGGGCACGGATGTTAGCCCAGGGCCAGTCTTCCTCAGCAAAAAGGGGAGGATTGGCGATGGATGTTAGCTCAGGGCTGGTCTTCCCCACACACAAAAAAAATAAATAAATAAATAAAAAAAATAAAAAAAAAAAAAAGAAAAGTTATATATATTTTTTCCTTAACCTATAATTGCTGTTTAGCATTCCATTCCATTTTGAATGTAAACAACATACTACAGTAGTATCAGCGATAGATGTAACTTCTTTGGTATTTAACATATTTCCAGCAAGTTGTACAGAGGTCTATACTAAGTTGCAATACTCATTGACTAACATTGTTGTAGTGATTATATGTTACATTGTAGCAAAAACACATTTTACACATTGTTCTGAACTCATCTACCTGCACAGGGTTTGCAGCCCATCACTTGCACATCTCTGTGTTAGTCTATTGACTAGTCAGTCTGATGCTTGGCTTGAACCAAATGCAACAGAGCCACTATTGACACATATGGGGGTTCTGTTTCCTCTATTAAATATCTATAAAGTGACGGTACGTAACTCCCTATAGATGTAGACAGTGTTTTCACGTCTTCTACTGAGTATATTTCTGTCAGGTAGAGCTGGCTATTTCTCTCCGGCTAAGTAGGAAAGGATACATCAAGCAAATTGAGAGTAAGCCAAATTGGCCCAGGCCAGAGCAGGATCTGTACCAAGAACAGGCACACCTGATCAGCACCGGTGGCCACACCAATAATCAGAGAGAAAGAAGATTAAAAGCCAAGATCGGCCAAGTGTCCAAGAGAGCTCTCTGCACAGACTCCACCCACCTGCTGTCTCCTAGGAAGACAATCATTGCTGGCCCTCTAAGGAGGTGGTACCAAGACATGGGAAGGAAATAATCATCTGAGACAGGATATTCTATGGTCAAGACATGTGGACGTGAGGGCAGAGTGAGGAGGTGCCTGTGCAGGAGTTTAAAGTGGGGGAGGGCAAGGGACAAAGAAGAGGACAACAGGGTTGTAGTGCATATGGGTTAGACTGCACACCTCATTGCTGAGTTCAGTCACTGCCACTGGTTAGGAGTTCCCTGACAGGAAGGATTACACAAGGGTTATCAAGTGGGACTAAAATGAGTCACTACATGGGTCCAACCTTTCACTAGGGATGATCTTGTTGGCTGGGTTCCTGCTGGGTTCCAGATGACAATCCAGGGAATCAGGACCAGTCATTAGGCACCACTGATATCTGGGTCTACCCACATCACCGGTGTTTTGTTATTCAAATGTCTGAATATCCCTGGAGTGGTTGATACCTGCTCCAGCCTCTCCTACCTCTTCTCACTTCTCCTTCACCTATGATTTTACATCTTGTAAGGTCCTCAGCTAAAAAAAAGATGGGCTAAGAGAGTCTGTGAAACTCAAAACAGCTAGTTTTACTACTATACATGTGAGCTCTGGTTTAAAGTTTTTTTCTGGGGAGGAGATTAAAATGACAATAATTGCAAAAAATGAGATCTCATAATTTTCTGTGGATTTCAATTAACATTATCTATGAAAGTACCACTCCCTATACCATTAATTATCAAGAATTAATTATAGTAGAATGAGAAGAATGAAACACAATTACAGATATACAGACATGTGCATACATTTCAAATTTAATATTGAGAAGAGGTCATTAGAAATAGATTTATTGCTACCATATATTTCTGAGTTATTTTACCATGGGCAGAATTGCAAAATTTTCTATATTGAAATCCATAAATGCTCAAGAAGCCTAAATAAAAAATTTTAATTTTATTTATTGCAAGCTAAAATGTAAGGTATTTTTAATAACACACAGACGGATGGATTAGAGTAGAAATTAGAAGTGGGAGACTTAAATAGCTGTTTACATGATCTGTATAAACTGAAAGAAAAGATGTCAAGATTTTCACTAGCAATGAAAGAAAAGATTCATTGCTAACTAGGTAGTGTAGACAAATTAGGGAATTTAGGCTAAAATAGCCAAACTGTGACCCAGTCTTTCTAAATTCTTGGTCTTCATCAAACCAAAGTGACTAATCTTCCTCTTGCGTTACACTAGGCATAGGAAAAAATGGATTTTATTTCAAAACCAGGTCACCACATCAACAGTTTTGAAATCAATTTTTATAATTTAATGGCTGATTTCCTTACAGTTTACCAAAACACCAGCTCTTGACCTATTTCTTTCATTTAGATATAATAAAGGTTATAAAGAGTTTTGAGCCTATTCTACAATTTTAAGTGAGTTAAATGAGAGTTCTTTTTTTTTTTTTAATCTTTGATTATTCCACACAGCTATCCAAGGTTCAGAGACATAGCCCTATTTGGACACCATCATTTATTTTTTGTATAAAAGCATAGACATTTAGGGTTAAATGAATCTAAGAAATAAACCAGTCTGTATCAATCAGGGATTTGGGGGTTGCAAGGGACAGAGAACAAACTTGAACCAGCTTAGGCAAAAAGGAGAATCAGTTGGGACCAATCTGAGCATCTCACTTAACTGCAGGCAAGGCAGGGGTACACGTGGGTCTCAGAGACACTTGATCCAAATCCTATGAGAATGATCTGTCTCTTCTCTCTGCTCTTCACTGCATGTTAGCTTCTTAGACTTCACATGGTGGAAACAGGACTGCCAAGCGGTCCTGAGACCTGCTCTATGCACTCCACCCAGAGGTCCTGACTCTTTCCCCAGTTCCAGTTTAACAACAAAAAAACGAAGATCTCAAAGAAGGACTCTGATTGGGCTAGCTTGGGTCAGTTGCCTCCTCCTGGACCAATCAACTATGGCCAGGGAGGTGGAGTCATGTAAGAACAGGAAGTTCCCCATAGTTGGAGAGTGGGAGAGAAACAGATTCTATAAGAAGGGGGGAGATGATGGGCTGACACCCAACCCCCTCCCCCAAGAAAATCCACTCTCACTAGTTTTACAGATATGGAAATTTAGGCTCAGAGAAGTTAAGTGACTTACTCAAGGTTACAACTTGTACTTAAACTCAACTCTCCTGGCACCTAGTCAAATGCTTAGCTCAGTCCACCACACTGCTGCTCATTCTGTAGAATCCTCATTTCAAGCTCTTCAGACACAGGAAAGGCAGGGGTGTGGGGGGTGGGGTGGAATTAAGGGTCTTATGCTATGCTTAAACTTCTACCTAGTCTTTTGCTGGAGTTCTAACTCCACCAGTCTTTCTGTTGTCTGGTTTTGCTTTATTTTCTTATTGGCGGAATGTACACCTGAAGTGGGAATCCCCCTGCTGCCTTCCGCCCCTATCAGTCCCAGAAGGCTCACCCTGTGTCAAGTTGGATGATTATGATAATAACAGCTTAAACTGAGAGAGGACTTACCATGTGCCAGGGACTGTTCTAAGTGCTTTGTATCCTTTCTCTCATTTACCCTCACAACAGCCCTATGAGAAGCATTAGTAGCATTATCATACCCATTTTGCAGATAAGAAAACTGAGGCATTGAAAGGTTAATTGACTTGTCTAAAGTAATTGGGTTGGGAAGGGATGGAGGCAGAATTCAGGCAGTGTGTCTCCGGAGTCCTTGCTCTTAAACACTGCAATGCACTCCCTCCTCAACAGACACCTCCAGCCTGTGGCTGTCTGCACAAAGCCCTGGTAGTGTCTGGGACTCCTCAGATGTCCGCTAACCTGGAGTTGGCTCATCTCTGGAGCTGATGCCAACCTGTCTCTGATCAAAGCCCCTCCCACTGCAACGTTACTCCTCCCGACCCTGGTGTCTTACCACCGCTGGCTGTGCCGTCATGTCCTGCTCTGGGCCTGCTCATCACTGCTGGCAGATGCTGCTGCTGTGGCTGTTCCTGGTAATGGGTCAGCTTATTGCTGTAAAAAGCCAACTCTTCTACCCCACATGGATAGAGGTTTGCCCCCCAACCCTGATGGCATAGTTTAAGGAAGAATGTTTTTGTCCTTTCAAAGAAGACTTGCTCTTTTCAGGTTGACAGGTTCTCCTTAGAAGAACCTGAGTCAAGTTCTAAAGGGACAAAGGTGATTGTCATAGTGCCCCTGTGCAGACTTGTGCAGATCCCCATAAGCACAGACCTGGGTCCCTAAGAGGCACATAGGGAGGGATACTGCAACCCTCCCCCACCTGGGGATAGGTTCCCAGGTTCTTATAGTGGGGATAGCCTTCATCCTCCCCTTGTTGAGAAAGGATTGTAGTTTAGGCTTTGGAGCTAGACTAGCACGGATTCCTGGTCTACCGCTCACTAGCCTTGCGACCTTGGGCAAATAAGCTCTTAGCCACTACTCTGAGCCTGGGTTTTCTTAGGTGTGAAATGAGGGTAATAATATCTACCTCAAAGTCTTGTTGTGAAGATTAAATGAGATACAGTGTTAAAGCTGAGCACAGTGCCTAGCATAAAATAAAGTTCAATAAATGATATTATTATTTTAGAGTCTTAACCCTGGTGGCTGGGCCTGACCTTTGGCCCCAAAATCCTTACAATTTTTTGAAGAGCCTGAGGATGGCTTATTTTGCTTTAAAATAAGTGGGGAGGTGTAAAATCCATGTTCAGAGACCTAATTTGAAAATACTTTTCCCCCCTGGTTTTCCTGCATTTCATTGTAAGCAAGTAGCCCCACACCCAAGACGTTACAGAGGTCTGTGATTTCTTCAGCTAAGATGGCTTGACCTATATATAACAATCCCGGCTAGTGGAACTACCACACATTTCCCTGAGATAAAATGTCATGAAATCCTCTTGGTTTTTTTCAGGAACCCTTGAGTCCTTAAGGGGACAGAACTTAAGGCAGAGGGAAGAAAAGAATTATGCAGATGTGGTTACCTGTGCAAGAAAAACAAAGGAAAGAAGGAATTGGAGGGAGCAAATTATGAGAGAGAAATAAAATCAACACCTAGGAAAGGGCAGGGGGACCCCACGGAGTCGCCAATCAAAAGGGAGGAAGGACTGCAGGCCGTGCGCGCGCGTGTACACACACACGTGCGTGCGCACACACATACATACACACGTTAAAGAAAAGGTGCAAAGGGAACAAAATTGTACGTGTGTGTAGGAGAGAGGGAGGGAAGAAGTGGGGGAGAGAGATTGAAATCTCGAGATCTAGACAGGGTCAAGCTGGAAGAACAGGCAGGGTAAGACAGGAGACCGGGTGGGGAATCCCAGAACAATCTGTTTACAAAAAGACAGGCCTATGGAAATTCCACAGTCACTTTAGAGATTCAAATCCGAAATAGAAAAGGACCCAAATACACACGCTGTCTGTGTGTATTTTAACCAACTCCTATCTATCTAGAGAAAATTCTCCCCGGCCTTGAACACACACTTTGAGATTTTAGATTTCAACAGACCTAAACCATCTTCCGCGTGGCCTCCTACCGCGCCCGAGGCGCGGGCCGGTGGCCGCGGTCCCGCCGGGCCAGGAGACCCGCGGGAGCGCGCGGTGCGCGGGGCCGCCCCCTCGGAACTCCCCTCGCATTGTCTGTCTGCCCCGGAGTCTCCGCTTCCCAGGCGCGTCCCGAGTTATTGTTCTCCCTCCGCGGGCAGGGAGGAGGGGTGGGATGGGGTGGGGAAGCAGCCGGGAGGAGGACGGCGGCGGCGCGCGGCTGCCACTCGAGCGGGGGCGCCTCGGTACTGGGCGCCCCGCCTCTCCGCTGAGGACCGTGCGCCCGGGAGTGGGTCTAATGCACCTGAGGCTCAGGTTATGCGGGGGCCGTCCGGCGCCTCCCCGGGCCCATTCCCTTGCCCTGCCCGCAATTCTCAGGTCTGGGAGGGAGCGGGGCGCGGGCCCGGCCGGGTGCGAACGCGGAGCAGGAAGCCGGGGCCGGCGTCTGGGTGCCGTGCTGTGGCTCCCGCGGCCGCCGGGGCGCTTGCAGCTCCGGGGAGGGACGCTATGACGCACCCTCCCGGTATTAGAACACTTCACCTTCTATTTATAGACGCTCCTCCGACCGCAGACCTAGCTCGCCCTCTCTCTCCTCTCCATCGTGAAGGAGGGAACGAAAACTCCTACCTAGAATGGAAAATCCTAATACACAATGATAAGGAAGAATTTGTGCATTCCTTTATAATTCCTAGTATTAATTGCAGGTCTAGTGAGCTTTCTCTGGCACAGGGAATTCCCCAATTTTCTGAAGCTTTAAAACTTACGCGACTTTACCTGTCTCCTAGACATGTCAAATAAATTCGTCTCTTGTGAGTTCATGAAATATTCGCCAAGAATTTGCTCAAACTGGTTAAGAGGCAAACCCATTGAATTCAGGGAAAGGATGTTTCTAGCTGGCTTTCTGTATTTGCTAAAAACCAACAATTTTAACCGTAGAATGTATTTGGGAGAGGAAGCGTATAAAGGGAAAATATTGCACATTTCAAACAAAAGCAAAGTTTGTCTTAGGGTTTTTTTTTTAATTGTGGCTTTTGGATCCTGACTTTATGCTTTTAGATGTACACTATCCATGTAATTATAGGTGATTAAAAATAATTCTTACCTAGTCACATTAACATTTGTGGTAATTAAAACAGGGAAATTTTTTAAACTGTAATTTATTTCTCATAATTTGGTTGCTTGTGCTGCCGTCAACGCTAAAGAGGAAGACTGATGATTATCTTTCATCTTGGTTTCTATTCAGTTTCACTTTCTAAACTCCAGAGTGGACCAAAGAAATACTACCCTTTAGATTTATTAAGAAAAAGGGTATACATATGCAGATATAAGCCTTTTTAAAAGACTTTATTTTTTTAGAGCAATTTTAGGTTTACAACAAAATTGAGAGGGATGTACAGAGATTTCCCATATACCCTCTGCTCGCACACATGCATAGCCTCCCCCATTATCAACATCCCTCATCAGAACGGTACACTTTTTACCAAGGATGAGCCTACATTGACACATCCCAATGTCCATAGTTTACCTTTTGGTTCACTCTTGGTGTTGTCCATTCTATGGGTTTGGACAAATGTGTAGTGACATATATTCGTCTTTATAATGTCATACAAAGTATTTTCACCACCCTAAAAATCTTCTGAGCTCTGTATAGGCCTGTTTTTATTTTTTTAATCCTTTTTATTACATTAATTTCCTCTCCTTATCTTTATTCTTTTCTTTCTTCTTCTTTCTTTGGATTTATTCTAACAATCCTTTTTTTATTTTATTTTTTTTGGTGAGGAAGATTCACCCTGAGGTAACATCTGTTGCCAGTCTCCCTCTATTTTGTATATGGGACATGGCCACAGGATGGCTTGATGAGCGGTGTGTATGTCCATGCTGGGGATCTGGGTCTGAGAACCCTGGGCCGCCAAAGCGGAGTGTGAACTTAACTACTATGCCACCGGGCTGGTCCCTGTATAGGACTGATTTTAAAAGCCCAGCAAAACTACAGATTGGTTACCATGCAAGTAATTCTAAGACTGCAAAATGGAAGCAAAGTAATATTCAACGTGCCATTCTTGCTAACAACTAGTGTATAACGTGAGGGGTGTCTGTAATAACAGTATTATAACATGATTTTGCTCTGGAGAGTACTGTGCCCTAGTACTGTATAAGTACTTTATAAAGTTAAAGAATGACCACAAAAACAAGTGTTACGTTGCATCATAAAATACCCGTTTGATGGTAGGACCCCAGGGAAAGACAGTTTGGCGATCGCCATCACATTTTAAAATGCACATGCCGTTGGACCCAGCAATTCCACTCTTGGGAGTTTATGCTACGGATGCAGTACACACGTGTGAAGTCACTGGTTGTTGCCGTGTTTGTACTAACAAAAGGTTAGAAACAAAACAAATGTCCTGCAATTATGGTGCATATATATAATGAACTATTACATAGCCTTGAAGAAGATTAAAGCAACCCCTTTTTGTACTGATGGGGAAGTATCTCTGAGATATACTGTTAAGTGAAAAAAGAAAGGTGCAGAAACAATATAAAATATGATCATCTACATTACAAAAATAAATATATGTGCATATATTAACTTTTATATACATCAAAGGTATGTATATATGAAAATATTTATGAAGGAGGTCAGTGGGAGGCTAGGATGGGAGAGAAACTTATTTTGTATTATCTATCCTTTTGTATTTTTGAACTTTGTCCCATGAGCATGCATCATCTATTAAAAAATTTTTTAGCTAAAAATACCTTTAAATTTCTTTCTAAATTTAGCCACATATGATAGATCTCTTTAATTTGTAGAAGTTCTATATTTGGGATTATTGTCATTTTAGGGAAGTTTACTGTGATGAAACAAAACAGAACAAAAAAGCTAAGTTGACCTTTTATCCTCAGCACCCTTTTAACCTAGCTCTACCTGATCTATGAATCATAGAAATGCTTTGCCCAGAGGTTGCTAGAACTCTATTACCAGCACTTTTGAAGAAGGCACTCTGTTGATTTTTTTTCTGCTTTGTGGCATGTTTTGAATGGGAGTAGTGGCAGAGTTAAAGGCCTATTGAGTATCTATTGTAAAATAATTTTAAAGAGATTTATAGCTCATCCATTTTATTTTGCACCAGACTATCACTTAAAACAAAGTCCTGTTTATCAGAATCCATATTTTCTACAATGACTTCTATACTAGAGATCAAGTGGTTAGATTTTAAAATATTGTAACAGGGTAGTGTGCACAAAGAGCTTCTGCCTCCCTTACAAAAGTGAAAAAACACGGGGCTGGCCCGGTGGCACAGCGGTTAAGTTCGCACATTCCGCTTCAGCGGCCGGGATTCACCTGTTTGGATCCTGGGCGTGGACCTACTTACTGCTCATCAAGCCATGCTGGGGTGGCGTCCCACATGAAAGAGCTACAACTCTACAACTATGATACACAACTATGTACTGGGGCTTTGGGGAGAAAAAAGAGAAAGATTGGCAACAGATGTTAGCGCAGGGCCAATCTTCCTCAAAAAAACTAAAAAACAAAAAACAGAGGCACTGGAGTAGACAAGGGGTGTGCACTATGGGGTTATACCAGGAATTAGCCCAGTTAATATTTTCCATCCCATTGTAGGTATTTCTTTTTTTTTCTTTCCATCTTTACTGAGATATAATTGACATATAACATTGTGAAAGTTTAGGGTGTTCAAGGTATTGATTTGATATACTTATATACTGCAAAATTATATTGTAGGTATTTCTTACATAAGTTCATTTAAATTTATGTTGTTACTCTTCAGTATAACAAGAGGAATGGGTGCAGGGTTGATGTTGCCAGGGTGGTTTCCCTCAGGGGATCCAGCACCAATGCCTGTGATGAAGACAAGGAGGAGGAGGAGGGGTACCTTTAAACAAACAGAAATATTTCAAATTTACATGTATATGAGCTAATGTACATAGAGCACTTTGCCAGCATCTGGCAGATAAAAAGGGCTCAAAATAAAATTATTGTTGGAATGGGGAGAGGTTTACAGTAGGCTCTTGGGTCAAAAGTTGTGTTTGGGGTCATTGGATAGGGCAGCCCACAGCCTATATCCACTGTCTTAAGAACCACAAAGTCCCTGTGCAATGTTTCCCATCTTCAAGTACCGCCAAAGTGAACCACTTTCATGATTTGTGCTATCTCTAGGCACCAGCTATACTATTATTTATAGAGAGCTTTTTAAAACATTAATTCAAGCTAACTTTGCGCTCTACATTAACTTATCTTTGCTCTAAGCAATAATCATGGCTTTTAGGTGATATGTATTATATGCATATAATATTAGAATAAAATATATTGTTTATATAATATTAGAATAAAAAATGGTCGTCTGCAAACCTGCTCTAAGTATCACATGTGGCATGTCTACCCAGGCTGTGCAATATCTGCACTCCAAGGGAATGGAGGGAGTATAGGAAATTCAGGAAAACGACATTGGTTAATATCTCAAAATGCTATCCCTTATATTCAAAACAAAAACAGAACAATATCTAGCAACTATAAGTTCCTTGAAGGCAAGGACTCTCTTTCTTTCTCCTGTGCTTACCATAGTGCTTTTCTGTAATAGGAACTTAACAGCTGTTTGTCGTTTTCCTCAATAAGTGTTGGCTCAATTAAATTTAAAACACTCTTTTCATCATGCTATTTCAGTTTTCAAACACCTTCAAAGTCTCCCTATTGCCTTACCCTGTAAATTGAAACTCTTAACCAGGCATTTAATGTTCTATAATCTGAGCTCAATCCATTTTTCCAGAAACATCTCCCACAACTCTCTAGATCTCAGTAAGTAATCATTGACCAAATGTGGAATGATTGGATTACCCCGCTCCTAGGAGTTACAGAAACTACAGATGGATAAATCATCAGACCTTTTAGGATTAGGTTTATGTAATAGATGCAAGCTAACATTAATGCCCCAATATTGGGAGCTAGTGATGAGTGTTACAGATCGTAAATGGGAATCATAAGATAGGCAACACTGAGAACAGTCACCTCTGCAGGATCACATTCTGGCTTCTACAGAAATCAGGGTCCCAAAGCTAGTCAGAGAGAAGCCTGCAGCTGTTACTCAGTCCACCGGGAAGGGTGGGCCATTGGACCTTGTGTGCTGTCCTGCTGAGCTCCCTACTTGGGCTCAAGCAAGCTCCTGCATATGGGAGGGTGAGGGCCATGAAATTGTAACCATTACTAAGGGTCAGAATTTAATATGCTAGTAAAGAGCCATTAAGGAAAGCTTTGGGTAGAGACAGGCTTTTAAGGCAATATAAGCCAAGCAGAGGCTATTTTCAGTGTACCTTTGTGGGAAACAATTGTGTTTCCAACATGCCTTCTGGGGGAGATTCATAACCTGACAGGGCCAAGAGAAACTTCAAGAGCCATTGCATCCATTCCCTTGTCTTTAGGTTAGAAAACCCCTAAATCTTTTCAGAAAACTCCCCATCTACCCCAAAACCATCTGGTAACTCCTTCACTTGTCAACCCTGATTTCAGGGAGCTATTTCTGATATCTAACCTAAATCTCTACAGCTAATTATCTTTTTTCATCTCACCCCTCAGTCAACTTTTAAAACGCCTTTGTGTCTACTGCTTATTGACACAAAGCTAATATTACCATTATTGTTTCATCCTTATGGTTATTATTAGCACTGACAGCACACTAGGAGGTATACAAAAATACATAAGCAAACACGTTTTTAGGTCAGTCTTGAAATAAAGCCTTTTTAAAATCCAGTAATGTTTGGGTGTTTCTAACTTGGAAATGGGGAAGGAGACCAATGTGACTAACAGAATGGCAAGATAGTATTCTGTATCTCTGACGGTGGCTCCCTCCTCAAGAGCCATCACTCATCTCCCACCCAGCCTGGGAAGGAAACTTATAACCAGAGATATGGATCTTAAACATGTATGGGGGAGCAGGGAGGTGTTAGAGGATGCCATGCCAGTAGAAACTCTGGGGGCCTGCAGAAGGGGTCAACCTGGGGCATGCAGGGAGGGCCCTGCATGAAAACCTGCCACAACTTCATGTGAAAACTAGAAGGAAATATTTGAGTCAGAAGTGAGTTATAACAGCATCTTCTTTATCCCTCCCTCAAAGTGCCCCAGCTAAGAGCAGAAATGAAAAACACACTGATGCACCCTACAATGAAAGACATCTGAGACCTGGGGCTTACGTGATTTTGTTCTGTTTCTTATATTTTTTCACTTATAAACATTTTAAAGATATATCCATGTTGCAAGTTGTACATTTAGTGCATTACTTCCAACATCTCCGTGTTATTCCGTAGCATCCGTAGCATCCACTACATTTTACTTACCCATTGTACAGATGATGTATACTTAGTTTGCCTACAATATGATGCTACCTCAAGTGCTGCTGCGATGAATATCCTCGATGTGCCCTCTTAGGGACTTGTGCAAGGGTTTCTTAACGGTGTATATTCCCAAGAGTGGAACTGCAGGGCCATCAGGAAAACACATGCTACATTTCATTAAGTATTGCCAGACAACTCCAAAAATGACTGTTCCAGGGACTTAACTCCCAACAGCAATTCATGAGGGTTCATGCTTCTTCCAATCCTAGCCAACACTTGGTATTATCCAACTTTCACATTTTTGCCTGTTTTATGGATATAAAGAAGTGTCATGTTGTCTTAGTATGTATTTATCTGATTATAAATGAGGTTGTATATCTCTTTATCTACTTGTTAGTCTCTCAAGGTTCCCTTCTGTAAATTTGCCTGTTCATATCCTTTGGCTATTTTTCCTATTGTGTTTCCTGTTTTTGTTTTTGTTTTTCTCAATGATTTGCAGGAATTCCTAGTATAGTCTAAATATTAATCTCTTGTTGATTTTAGCCTTTGGAAATAGCTCTCACTCTAGCCACCTTCTTTTGACTTGTCTGTGATGTTCTTTGTTGAACAGACAACTTTAATTTTGATGTAGTCAAGCTCATCATCCTTTTGGTTTTGTAGTTTATGCTTTCAGAGTCTTATTTAAGAAGTCTTTTCCTAGCCTAAGATTCCAAAGCTATTCTTCTGTTTTTCACTTCCATTAGCTTTATAGTTTTCTCTTTCACCTTTAGGTTTTTTATTCATCAAGAGCTCACCGTTGCATATGTATGAGATATGGATGCAACTCCACGATGAACCAATTTTCCTAGCACTATCTATGAAACAAGACCTCTGTATTAGATTGGATTATTGTTCCCAATCCTTCCTGTCCTCCCTGCTATACAATTATACACCTATGCCTGTTGCCATGTGATTTTGCAGCACCTTCCACTATCGATGTTGGATTTGACCATGTAACTTATTTGACCAATGGAATGTTAGAAGATGTGATGGGAGGAGAGGTGTTAACTGTGTTTGAGTGACTTGGCTTCACCTCTTGAGCTTCTGTCATTGCTGGAATGAGACATGTGATGAAGACCTGAACTTAACCTCTGTCCTGGAGCCAAGCCCAGCTGAATTCAGCTGAGCCCAGCCAAATCTTGAGGAGCCCAGATGCGATCAGCAGAACCTCAGTTCACATGCAGACCCATGAGGGAGAAAAACAATGGCTGCTCTAAGCCACTGATATTTTGGGGTTGTTAGATAGTATTATTATTGCAGCAATAGTTGATATCTCAACATGATTTCCTTACAGATTTGTGATGTCACCATTATCGCATACCCAGTTCTCACAGGTAAATGGGTTGTTTCTGAGTTCTCTATTCTGTCCCACTGTTCTTCATGTCTGTTACTATAACTTATAATATGTCTTACTATCTGGGGCGGGTGGGTGGTAAATTTCCCCTCTCTGACTTTCTTTTTCAAAAATGACCAGATTATAATGGAATTTAGTCTTCCATATGCATTTAAGAATATTTAAATTCCTCAAATCCTGTTACAAGTTTGAATGGTTTGCATTGAGTTTACACATAAATTTAGAGATCATTGCTGTCTTAATAATGTTACATCATCCTATTCACAAACTTTATATATACCCTTATTTAGGTCTTCTTTGAAGTCTTTTAATAGAGTTAATATTTTTTTCCATAAAGGTTTTGTGCATTCTTACTTACGTTAAGTCCTGGAGACTTTATAGTTTTGTTGCTATTGTAAATGGTATCTTATTTTCTAGTTTGTTGGTGGTAGTGGTGTGTAAGAATACTTTTTGTTTTCATGAATAGATTTTGTATTTGGGAATCTTGCTGTATCAATTAGGATTAGGTTTGGCTATAAGTAACAATGCATACACACACACACAAACTAAAATGACAGTAGCATGAATGAGATAGAGGTTTGTTCAAGAAGACTGGAGGGAGATACTTTAGGGCTGGTGCTGGTATAGCAGGTGCCTTCCATCCTGTTGCTCTGCAGCGTGTGGCTTCTACGCACAAGGTCAGCTCCTGGTCTAAGATGACTGCTGAAGCTCCAGCCATTTTGTCTTCATTTCAGATGGCAGGAAAGAGGCTGAGGCACACCTTCTCCCTTTAAGGATGTGTGCACCAATTCTACTTTTAACCCATAGCCTGGAACATGGCAATAATTAGCTACAAGGAAGGCTAGCAAATGTTGTCTTTATTCTAGTTGGCCACGTGCCCTGTTAAAAAAATGTAGTACTATGGGAGAAGGGGAGAAAAGTGTCCCTGTCATCTTGCTGAATTCTGTTATCATTTCTAATAGCTTATTGGTTCTATTGGGTGTTTTATGTAGTTGATCATATTACTGCAAACAATCCCAGCTTTATCTCGTTCCTTCTGACTCTTCTATTTAAATTCTTCCTCTTACAAATCTTATTCCGCTAGCTAGGACTTTCGGTATCATGTTAAACAGTTGTGGCAAACTTGTCTTGATCTCACGCTTAAATGGAATGTGTTTCAAGTTAATTGATTAAGTAATATTTTTGCTGTACTTTTTTGTTCCTTCATTACGTTAAGTATATTTCTTCCTATTCCTAATTTTCCTGTTTTTATTATTAATAAGTGATGCACTTTCTCAAATGCTTTTTCTCTCTTAGGCTTTTTGAGATGATTTACATTGATAGGTTTTCTGATGTTAAATCATACTTGACTTTCTGGAGTCTTGACTTATTATGTTTTCATGACAAATGGCTAGATAGGTGGCTAGATAGATGTATTCTAAACTAAAGACAGGGAAATGAGTCTCAAGGTTTCTCCAAGTTCACTGGAGTAAGCATGTTGGATTCAGTTAGCTAATATTTTATTTAGAATTTTTGCATTTATTTTCATAAGTGAAACGGGCCTATTCTTTTCTCTAACTGTCCTTTTTCAGATCTAGAATCTAATTCTGCTGTTTTTCTTTTTTTCTGTCTCTGCTTCCTCTTGCTCATGATGGCTTTTTTCTTCATTTGTTTTGTAATTTGGATTGTGAGCTCATGTTTGTCTAGGCTCTATTTGTGGGAATGCTAACAAGGCCTGGGTTGAATCCTCTATTCTCAATAAAGGATGTGCTTTTACTTCCTGGTCCATGTGAGCTGTATATATTCAAACCTGCTTATAAAGAGCTTCTAATCTAATTGAGAAGCTCAGTTTCAACCACATAATATCTAAACAACAGTAAAAGGGAAATATTTTATTGTCACATACTGCTAGTATATTTTTTATTTCAGATTTTAAAGGTTACACATGTAATTCATAATCATAAGAGATTAGAAAGTACAGATAAGCAAAAGGAAAATAGATAAAAATGAACCAAATCCTGCTTATCTCTGACAAACACACTTAAAGTCTTCTGAGACTTTTCCTCAGGTTCCTATTTAAATGTTGCATGCCTGTACTTTTGAGCCTGTCAACTAGACTGTAAACTCTGTGAGACAATAAAAATTTCATATAGTATTTTTTTTGTAACCATAATAGTACATCATTAGTCTCACTCCACTGTTTAGAAAAAAAATGACAGTAACAATATAAATGTATTATTTGTATATTGAAATTTGCATTTTGAAATGTGGCTCCCATATATATGAAAAATTCTATCTCTGTGTACTTTGAAATCATAAACAGGTAAGTTTCACACATATTGTAGATTCATATATAACATCAATTATAGTGATATCTTTAAGCTTATAAAATTATTTGATTCCCCCATACTTTTAAGAGCTGTAGTTATAAGGTATGCCTATAGTGTTTATGAAAGACAATTTGCCAGCTTCATCCTCTTTTTTCAGGGGTCACCCTACTGATTTTTAACGCAGGTCTCTGTACAAGAAATGTAGAAAAGGAAGTGATCACAAAAATGAGAAATAGAAAATATATAGGAGAAAGGAAAGTATGTGGGAGAAAGGAAATAGATATACGAAAGGAAAAAAAGAAGACAGGAAGAACTAAATAGGTGTTCTCAAATTTTCAGAAGGAAGGAATAAACAGGGGTTCTCAAATGAAATATTTATTTTGATATTTTAAGATTTATTCAAGTCACCTGGGGTATTTGTTTAAAAAAGCAGATGTCCAAGGCCAGCCTACAGAGATGATGATTCAATAGATCTGAGAGCAGACCGAGGAATCCGGGTGGGCCTTGGACAACCATTTAAGAAATACTGGAATAGGGTGAGCACAGAATTAGAAAATGACACATGGTGGGGTTTGGAGGTATGCCAATAACAACTAAGGGGCAACTTCTGCCACAGGATGCTAACTGGGTATTTGGAGATCCTCTGAAATATACTAGTGTATGTCTACACTCAAAATCTTCTGTGTTATTAGCACCCTCCACAGTATGGAAGGTAACACTCTGACCAATTATATTCACCTGAGCCATAAAATGACCTCACAGTGGAATAAATAAGAAAAGGGCTTTCTAAAATGTATCATTAGCACATCTTAAATGTAGTACAATAGCCCACATTAGAAACAGAGCTGATTTTTCTCACATGAGGGATCTAGTTTGTTTAGATTATCACAAGCTGACCTGGCTAAAGGAACATTGTCCGCCTCCTGCGAATCACTATGTCCTGGGGTGAAGACACTGGCCTCCTTACGCCGCCGAATTCCAAAGGAGTTTCAACACACTGAGGGGCAACGCATACATGAGCTGGGTACTACAAGCTCAAGACCACAGGCTGAAACCACGGAGTAGGGCTAAAATCAGAAAGGGAAGAGGTTAAGAGGTGTCAGGCTGAGCGTCACAATTACAGCTCAGGGGAAGCATCCATATTTCAAAAGGACAGTAACCAAAGAAAGCCTCAATATGACTGGACTAAGCCTGCGTGTTCACTTAGTGTCTCATCCGAATTCCAGACCACTGTAGCTTTTAATCTTTTACTTATGAAAAAAAAAAATGATCTTGCTCGCTTCAAGACCCTAAATCAACCCGAGGTCTCTCAAGTTGATTCGTCTGCGGAAAATGGATATTGAGTATTCTAAGTGGATTTGAAAATCTCTTTGCAGGGATGCGATGTATGATTTGCCTCTCTTTCGTTTCTTGATAGGAGGCAATTGTCGTAAATTTCAATAATGTGCAGAAATGCACCTTGTGGGAAAGAAGGTGGATTTTTGCCAGTGTATTTGTTTTTGTGGGCATCTCTATTCAGGTTTATTGGTGATTGCAGTTACTTCCAAGTACAAGTGCATGGAAAGTGTTAAGGTCTGTAAAAGGATTACTGGGCACTAGGCAAGAAATTGAGAAAAGCCATAGCTCCTGGGAATGAGCAGTGAGAAGATCTAATAGCGAGCGCTCCTGAGCACTGCGGTCAGAGTGCAAGGTGAGGAGGGTGGGCAGAGAAGTGGGAGAAAGAGCGGAGCGGGAGGGAGGGTTGGAGGAAGCTAAGGAATATACATGTATTAAAAGAGCAAAGCCCATACAGCTTCGCTCATGCCAGGTTAAGAAGTGCCTTTTTCAGAAACTCAGTAAAGAAATGGTATGTATTCAGGAGCTGTTTTAACCTGTCCACATCCTACCCTGGTAGGGAAGCAAGCAGGCAAATGCCATTGCCAAGCCTCCGGTCTCTGGCTTCCAGCTTCCTCAGATCCCAGCCCCAGCCCCCAGCACAACCCCACAGGACGACACACGGAGCTGTCTCCGAGAGTGAGCACTGCACGGACGTGGGGCAAAGTTTTGATGTGATTAACTCGGAATCTGGTTGCCCCTCGGGAGCGGGGTTTGGCCGCAGGGGCTCCCCAGCAGCGCGAGGCAGCACTGAGCAGCACCCTGCAACTGAGTGAGGAGTCAGCCTCCGCCACCGCCTCCTCCTGCAGGCGCGGAGTCGGCAGCACAGCCAGTCCCTAACGCAGTCACGCCGCCAGGAGCGCGGCCCCTCCACCACCCCCACCGCGCGGCCCCAGCCCTCACACTGTTATTTGCGTGACTGACCCGAACCAGGCGGGAGGGAGGACCCGGCTGCCGTAGGGAGGGGAGGGCGTTGGCCCGCCCACTCCTTCCTCTCCGGCTCTCTGCGGCACCTTCTCCTCCTCATTGGTCACACGCTTGCGTCCATCACCCCCACGCGGCCCTCGGATTGGCGGAAGGCGCACTTCTGGAGCGAGGAGGGCAGAGTGACTCCGCCGGTCTCTGGCGCCTCATCTTTCCCTCCACCCCCCCCACTTCAACGTCCACCCACCTCTCCCCACCCCCCACTCCACTTCCCCCGCCCCGTTCGCGGCAGTGTCCTTAGAAGACTCATTGGGCCAGGGGGGAAGCCAGCCGCCTATCGAGCCGCGCCGTCATTGGCCGACGCCCACGCCCGTCAGAGCGGCGGGCTTCTCCATTGGGTGGCTCAGCTCCGCTCCCCGCCCCCCCAACGCCTCGCCCTCTCAGTCGCCTCCTCCCCTGCCGGCTCTTCCACGGCCCGCTTTCCCCGCCCGTCCCCGCCGCATCTCCCCTGTCCAGCTGGGCGGGGACTGCTGTACGACTCTGTAAAGTCTGTGAGTCACTGCACAACCCATCAATCCAATTAAATGTCTTGAGCGAGCCGAGCAGGCGGTGCTGCCGCCGCGCTGCTCGCCCCGCCGCGGCCGCCCCTGCTCGCAGCGCCCCTCTGATCCATGGCTGTCTGTCTGTACTTGTTACGGTGTAACCTCCTCCTCCTCCTCCACCTCCTCCTCCTCAGGAGCCGCTGCAACTTCCCCTCAGCCAGCCTCCTCCTCTGCTTGGGGACTGCAAAGGCATGGGATAGACCCAGAGCCACTTCTCTGTGTCTCCCCTCCAGCCCTCGCTCAGTTTCCCCCCTTTAAATTAAAGTCTGTTCCTCGCTCCTCGGCGTTTTAAAGATTTATTTGTCAGTCTATTATTTCCCCTGATTTTCTTTTACCTCCCTGGGGCAGGGGGTCGCAGGGACCGGTGGGTTTATTTTAGGAAGGGGGCTCTCCACCCCCCCTCCCTTTTCGGCCGTGACTTGATTTCCCCGCTCCGCGGCTCCCACCCCTCGAACTCACCGTTCTGCGCTCGAGTGACGCACCGACACCCCCCGCCCACAGCCCAGACGTCCCCTCCCTCGCTGCCACCCCGACCCGTCTCGGAGCTGGACCCGGTGCCGACTTCTTCGCAGAAGGGTGAGTACCGTGTTGGGTTTTGGGGGGATCTGGGAAGATGATGTAGCCGGTCCACTTCGGGGAGGGCAGGGATCACGCTGTGGGCTGGAGGTTCCTGGTCCGGCGTGGATTTGAGGTGGCGACTGCCTCCCTCCCTCTTCCCCCGCCCCTCGACTCCTTATTCACCAGCCTTGCTGTATTTCTAG
This sequence comes from Tapirus indicus, assembly GCA_031878705.1. NCBI lineage: Eukaryota > Metazoa > Chordata > Mammalia > Perissodactyla > Tapiridae > Tapirus > Tapirus indicus. Next base: position 54,131,339 of record CM062923.1, on the reverse strand, counting down.
GTACTGCCAGACTTCCACCATCGGGGCATTATAACGCTTATAAAATGAGCGGTAATGGCATGCTTTCTGTCTTTAGGATGCTTAGTAAGCGGTGATAGTCAGCGATGTGATCTGATAGACTGTGACCTGCAAAAAGTGTCAAAAGACTCATGAGTGGATTTTCCTCCAAATTCAAGTTAAACTTTTATTCAATTGAGGCAAAGCAAAAGGTATTTCTAATTTGAATGTGTGGTGATAGAACAAGGGAAGAGAGGTTACCTAGTGGCATGGCTTACTATTTGTATTTTAAAATAGTTTTGTAGGTTTCCTTTTGAAAAAATATGAATTCACTAGTAAAGTAAAGGTTATGAAGTCTTTGAACCTGTTGGAGGGAAGCAAGATAAGATGGAAATCCAGCTTGACACTTCGTCTTTAGCTCGCCTCTATTCTAATGAGAAATTACAACACAGAATTTTTTATTTCTCAGTCACTGGGCACACTGGGGTGTGTTAAGGATAAATGTGGATTTTATTTTCTTCTGAAAGCCCTCTTTTGTATACTTGATTGCTCTTAAGCAATGTCATGCTACAGAATTTTGTAAAATTTTAATTTGGTTTCTTGGTTGTTGGTAGCTCAAAAGTACACATAACTTGCCCATGTATGCTTTATGAGAATCTTGCCTTATGCATCTTTAATATTTATTTTGAGATAAAAGTAAAAGTTATTAGAAATAGTTACTCCAAATCGACTTCTGAGGTCACTTTTGAGAATTCAGCCTATTTAAAATGGTCTTACTCTTTTTGAATCAAGTTCTGGTGTAGTTGTACACAAGATTCAAATTAGGCCAAACCAAACATGTTTTGAAATATTAAAGTACAGGAAAGGCTTCTTAGTAGCTCATTCTCTCCTTCTCTTTCAGACTAACCAGAATAAGTTGTTACTAAATTTAATTTTAAAGAATAGACTGTTCCTGTACTGAAATCTGCCAAGTTTCTACAGAAAGATGTCTTTTTAAAGAACAGAAATGTGTTTATGATCAGCCCAAAGTAGTAAAGTTGACTCAAATGTAAGTGCTGTCGTAAGGAAATGCTTGTCATAAGCCCCCACACCTTGCAGAGTGTTTCAGGAAGACTTATACAAACCCTTTTTGAATTGTTTAATAAATTCCATCATGTGGCCTTTTTCATGAGTGTAAGACTGAATCATTGAGAGGCCTCGTAGCACAGGGGAGCCATGTTGCCTGAGTTTGAACTTGCCGCCATCCTTCCATGGCTAGCTGACCTTGGGCAAGTTTCAGACCTGGCCTGTGCTGGTTTTCTCCTGTAGATGGGAAGGATGACTTTTCCTCAAAGGGTTGCTGTAGGAATAAATGAGAATACCTGTCACAGAGCACTTGGTGTTAGCTGCCCCATCATGATCGCCATCCTCAGGGAGGATGTCTAATGCAGTGAGTAAGAGTGGGGCCTCCAGAACCAGACTCTGCAGGTTCAAGTCCCAGCATTGCCTCTTGCTATCTTTGTGACTTTGGGCAAGTTAACCTCAGATTCCTCACCTGTAAAATGGGAATCATAGAAGCACTTACATCATAGGGTTATTGTGAGATCGGAATGAGTTAATATATACAAAGACTTTGACCAATTTTTGTTACATCTTTTCAAGTTTCATTCTCTGTTATGCTCCTTGTATGTCTTGAAACATGAGTGACTATTTTTTAGAAGTAAATTTTTTGTAAAGATAAAGAATTATTGCTATCAAAATAAGCAGAATTCTTATCAATATTTATGATGTTTTGTGGGATTTATACTTTTAAACTAGGATGTATATGAGTCTATGAAATTTAGTTGTTGGGTGAGTTGAGTTGGTCACTTGTTTAAACTTGCAGAATAGACTATACATACCTCTATTATAGTGATACCTAACATACGTTTGCTGTTATCTGTGATCTTTTCCTCTACTGAACAGAAAGCTCTTTGACAGTAAGAATAGCCTTTCATTCATAATTTAATCTCCAGTGCCTAGCAGAGTGCCTGGTACATAAAGAAGCTTAATTAATGTTGTGGAATGGATTAAATAATGTTATTCTTAAGTTGTTTAGGAGTAGTTGAATGACATTATAAGTGATATTGTGGGAAATACTATTATTTGTGTTGTTGAGTTGAACTTTTATGTACTCAACTATTATTTTTGTAAATAGTAAATGTGGGGAATTATAGCATAACATGTTTCATTAGGAAAATATTTTTCATTTTGAAGATTAAACTTAAAACTGAAAAGTGCATATCGAGTGTCTTTCTCTGATACCTGACATGTCCATTTTTTATCGTGAGACTTTCTGACCCCCGAACTTTCTGTCACTAGGTTGGATGTTGTTATAGTTAATATGAGTAATACAGATTAGATTTTGAATGTCCCAAATGATGATGTGATGTTATTAATGGCTTTGGAATTAAAAATAATAAAGAGAATTTATCAAACTAACACCGTGAAAATAAAAGGGTGTCATTTCCTCAAGGACCAAAGCTTTATTTCTCTTTCCATTCAAGAGTGAAACTCTTTCTCTTGGGCAGTCTTAATAAATAATTAGCTTTTGAAATAGCTGTAGTAAATTGTATAATAGGAATCATAAAGGACGTATATGTAATGAGTAAATAAAACACTTAAACTTTAAACTTCACTGCACACTTAATAGGCATTACACAGATGAGGAATCTATTTTTTTTAGATAAGCAAAATTGATGGGGCCTGCTACCTGCTTCATTTATAGAATCAGTCTGTTTTACTTGTCAATAAAATCCAGTTTAATTACTGTGCCCTCTGAAATTATAAAGTGCAAGAAATGTCTTGCATGAAAGAAATATTCTGAGTAATGAACTCTGAATACTAATCTACTCAGAAGTGTTACAGTGTTTCATAACATTGTTAAAACTTCAAATATGTGAACTATCTACTACAATGTGGATAATTTTGTATACATAATCCTTTGTTCAACCTAATCATCAGTTACCCAATTTAGTTGAATATATTCATTTTCATTGGCTAAAACAATTAATTTAGAAAACTTGCCCTTTTCTGTTCCTATGTTTTTAAAGCAGCCAATCTAAAATGAAACTTAAAGAAATTAATTTATAGGCACTTAGAAACTACCCTTTAGTGTCTAGTCTGCAAGATGGAAGGTCACTTACCTTTCACTTGACACATTTTAGCATGACATTGTTTCTGTCGCTCACATCTCATTCTTTCATTTAACATTTTTGTGAAGACATTTGAGTATTTATTAATATTTTACAGATGTATATGATATCTCCAATTTTTTTGTGTGTGTGGGGAAGACTAGCCCTGAGCTAACATCCGTTGCCAATCCTCCTCTTTTTTGCTGAGGAAGACTGTCCCTGGGCTAACATCTGTGCCCATCTTCCTCCACTTTATATGGGACGCCGCCACGGCATGGCTGACAAGTGGTGTGTCTGTCCGAGCCCGGGATCTGAACCTGCGAAACCCTCCAGAGCGGAGTGCGTGAACTTAACCACTACACCACTGGGCCGGCCCCCATGATATCTCCAACTTTTAAAAAAGCAATGTTTCTGATGAAGAATTGTTTGGAAAGAAGATAGAAATAACCTTTAGGGCTTGTGATTTCTATCCTTGTCTTCTAACATTAGGAAAACGGATTACTATCTATACTCGGCCAGTGATCAGAAGGAGAGGAAAATAATATATGCATTGTCTATTGATGTAAACTTAGAATTAAAGTCTGTGGAGTTCTAGACTGAGTGATGCTACAGATTGGCAGGTGACCTTGAGTATTACACTTAACCTCCAGGATTCTCCATGTTCTTATCCTTTCAGTGGGAAGAGAGAAGGCAGTTACCCTGCCCTCGCTCGCAGAGGACATTGTAGGCGTATGTTGTAAGTGCTTTTTAAAAGCATCGAAGAATGACAAAATGCAAGCAAATACAAAGTAAACATTAGCATTTAGAAATGGCTATTTATTTATCATTATTTAGAAATTGTGACTTTTTAGATCTTTTGTCTGAAGGGTATTTTTCCTTTTAACTTTATATTTGAAGAGACCTCTTATTGGTATGTTCACAAAAATGTATAAAATATGTTTAAAAGAGGCAAGGAACTTTGATTTAATTGAATGGGATTTTAAATGTTAACACTGAGTTTTGGTACATCCCGGGTTGTAACAGATGTTGGTGTTGTAAGAACAAACTATGTATCTAGGAGATAGTACATTTTATTAAGTTAAAGCTTATAAAACTTGTACTTGTGTTGCAAGAAAAAAATGTTCAGATATATCAGATTCCATGAGAAGTATATTCATTAGGAAAATATTTTTCATTTTGAAGATTAAACTTAAAACTGAAAAGTGCATATCGAGTGTCTGTCCCTGATACCCGACATGTCCATTTTTTATCATGAGACTTTCTGACCCCCGAACTTTAGGGCGTCAAAAAAATTAATTATATTATTTACTTTTAATCATTATTTACTTTTAATTTAATAATACTTTTAAAATTAGACATATTATTTACTTTTAAATTTTAATTTAATAATTTACTTTTACATTATTTACTTTTAGTGTAATAATACTTTTAAAATTAATCATATTATTTACTTTTAAATTTCAAAAGGATTACTTGGCTATAGGACCCTTCCTTATACTCATTTGTTATGTACCTTGAGTGCAGTGAAATGTGCACATTTCAGAATATAGTGGCTTGGAGGATTTCATTTATTCCAGCTAATCTTTTATTTAGGAAGGTGAGTGAAGATGCATGTGGAAAGGCTGTATTTTAAGAAACTATTTTTTTTCCTCTTGTCCCTAAAAGTGAATTAGGAGTCTTCAAAAGTCAAAAGCTCAGAGTTAGCACATTATGTAAGTTTCTTTGAATTCAGCTTTACCTCTCTGGTTATTACCAGAAGAGTTGTCACAACCTCATGATGTTACTCACTTCTGTAAGTGGAAATGAAATCTGGTGCACTCAGGGTAAGACCTATTAAAAAAGTGGGACAGACAAAGAAATATTATTTATTTCAACTAACATTAAGGGTAGTAGTAAACAGTGATCCTCAAATACAAGGCTGCTAAGCAGAAAGCAACTTTTAAAAATATATTGTCTTGGGGCCGCCCGGTGGCGCAGCGGGTTAGTCCGCGCTTGGTAGCCCGCCGTTCCCGAGTTCGGATCCCGGGCGCCCGCCGACGCACTGCTTGTCAGCCATGCCGTGGCGGCGTCCCATATAAAGTGGAGGAAGATGGGCACGGATGTTAGCCCAGGGCCAGTCTTCCTCAGCAAAAAGGGGAGGATTGGCAACAGATGTTAGCTCAGGGCTGGTCTTCCCCCCCCCAAAAAAATATATTGTCCTTTTGTCCTTATTGTTTGACAGCCAACTGATGGAAACTTAAAACGATTTCTTCTCTACTTTTGAATTTAAAGTCCACATGGATGTTTATAATGTCTTGTGTGGTCGTATGGAGAACTGTTTAGCATATTGAATGTTTACTTTTAACATATTAAATAAAATGGCAAAACAGTTCACTTTTAATTTAAATTTTATCTGTTTTTCACAATCCTCTTCCCTTTGTTCTACCATTGTTTTTCAGTTTTCTTAATATTTCCACGAGTTTGTCTTTCCTTTAGTGCAGCATCTTTCTTATTTTGCTGTCTTCTTTTCACGTTGATAGCCTTTTTCCTTGATCACAGCAGGTTGTCTTCTTTTGCCTTTGCCTCTGTGTAAAGTAGGGAGTAGAGGCTGCTCTTATGGGACTGAGGCAAAGACCTACTATATAGAAAATTTGCCTTGACTTATCTCAAAAGATGATCTCTCTGATATCTACACAAAAACGTAAGGGGCCATTTTGTAAACCTAAAACCGTTTTAGCTTATGTGAGGTGGTGAAAAGAGAAAACTGTGATGTGTTTATTATTTAGTGCTTTTCTATTCATCTCTTTTATGGGGGCATACTCACAAAATTTTTTCTGTCCACATTACCTTGAAACATCTAACATCCAAGCTTTGTTTTGCTTGGTGCCCTGGCGAGTTCTGGAGGCTGTTTCAGCAATGACCACAGCCACCTGACCACGTGAGGGGTGGCTGACTTGAGAACATCACATTAGACATGAAGGGCAGCTCCTTTGTTTTGTTTTTAACTCCTTAAAACCAGACCAAACATCAGACCATGTCCACTCTGAGGTTCTCCAGGGTTCACCATTGTTGAATGATTAATGGTTCCTGGTGAGGTAACCATCAGCTTTATTGTCTTTCATGGCCTCAACTCAAATGAGATGTATCCCTTTGTTAACTTTTGTTTTGATTCTAAGGGTTCTTTTCACCCAGAAAATCAAAGGGTATGAAAATGAATATGTGTTTATAAACAAAAAAAATTTACATAAAAATCCTTTGAGTAAAAAGTTTTCCTGAGGACCAAAATCCATTGGTTTGGAGAGAATGTTTAACAGTTTCTCAAAATACCTAACATTCAGGCATCAGTAGTAGAAAACCTTTCAATTTGATTAAACAAAATGAATCCTTCTTTTGATTTAGAAAACAGTCCATTGTGACTTTTTATTTAAACAATTGAAATATAAATTAGCTAAACTGCATTTTGGAGTTAAAAGATTTTTCAGAAATTGTACTCTATAAAATCTATGCCTCATGGGAGAAGCTTGATCTTTTTTGTTTTTTGCACAGCTATATCCCATTCCTGGCTTCCATTCATTCATTCATTCATTCAGTTAATTCAACAGATACTTACTGAGCACTTACTGTGTGCCACCTACTCTTACTTGGCTCATATATTACAACAGTGAAGGAAAGAGACAAACATTCCTGTCCTTGTGGAAATTACATTCCAAACTATTTTGGTGCATGGAGCTTGTTATCTACTATTTGGAGTAGTCATAACTAAACATTGTGTAATAATGATATGAAAAAAAGTAAGATTTCTTCATATGGATTTTATGTCCTTTGACTTGTTGTAAAAGGTGTCCTAAATCCTGAAACAAAACTACGTTTGAATGGACACTTCACTTGAGTTTGAGTTAAAATATTAAAAACCTATAATGTTGCTGTATGTTTCCACCAGAAATCATGAAATCATCCTCATTTATGAACCCTGGGAAGCCTCACAGGGGACATGGTCTGAAATTTTGAGGTTTTCTTTACGCTTTTTAAGTTGTTTTCTCCCTTTGCTTTGCTTTCCTTGCGATAGAGCCTTGTGTAACGCTGAAAATTGCACAATGGAAACATAGTTGTCTCAGCTATATTGCGCAATTAACAAGAACATCTTAAGTTTGCTTTGTCTAGTGTACATAAAGAACTAATTTTTTGTTTCTATGATTGTAAAAACTATGCAAGTTCCTAAACAAACAAATAAAATGCTTAGTGTACATTTCCACCTCAAATATTAAAGTAGATCTAAGTGTTTTTGCAGTAAAATAGCATTAATACGATATGATACAAAATGATTTTCATTAATTATTTTATTTTTATTCATAAATATTTAATACATGTCCCAAGTGCTTGGGGTAATCAGAGACTAGTAAGACATGGCACCTGTCCATCGTGGTGTTTAGAGTCCAGTTGGGGAGACAAAAGATCCTCACATGAAAATTAAATCTCTTATATTAGGCAACATGGCATTTAGCTTGATGGGAAGTCTGGTGTAGGCCATTACAGTAAACTTAGTCCTGGGTAAAATGGACTTGCCTTCTGGAGACCCTGGGTGGGAAATCCTTCCTTTCAAGTATGGGTAAAGATGGTTAGCGGGCCTTCTTTGTGCCCTAGGCCCCTAAGGGTAGCTACTGCAACTGCTCAGCAGGGGAGGGAAGGGAAAGGGAATGGAGCACCCATCTTAGCCAATTATTACATTTGCTACCTATCCCCATGGGAGGCAGAAACTCTGACCCTGAGAATAGACTGTATGGGCACACCATGGATATGGTTTAGGTTCTTGAGGACAGAAGTTATTCCACAGCTTTGGGAAGCCTGGTACATCAGTGAGGGCGCTGTGGACAACGGGAGTTCACTGAAAAATGGAAGAAACACTGAAAGGGGAGGAGAGAAGTGGAGATGGAGGCCTTTGACAATTAATGAAGACACACTCTTTCTTCCTCAGTTTTGCCTGGAGTAGCCCTGCCTGTGAGATGGGTGTGCTCTGGGCCTAATAAGCCAAATTTAGGAAGTCTGTATATATTGCTATAATATGTACATATAATCTTTTTAAATTGTTTTGTTTTGGAATTAGTCAAAATTCCTGATATGTGTGTGTTTAAATTCTCAGACATAATGCTGTGTGACTGTGGCTTTTGTTTTGATTTTCCTGGATATTTGACAGTACTAAGAATCTCCTTATTTTTAGAGTGCATTTGTTTATTTGGATTTAAATCTAAGAGAGAATAACACAATATATGCTTGGCTCTTAGATTTAAATTAGGGAAAATAAATCTAAAGGCTCAATGTTTATTTTATCTGTTGATGAAAATTATTTGAACATTTATGTGGAACCTTCTTTGTTTTTTTTAAATAACAATTTCTATGAGGAATTTCTTTTCCTGAAAACTGTATCTGTGCTAGAATCATCACACATCAATTTGATTCAAAAGTCCACCTAGGATAGTCGTGTTCATTATCTTGATTGCTGTGATGGTTTCTCAAAACTTACCAAATTATACATTTTAAATATATGCATTTATTGTATATCAATAAAGCTTTTTTTTTTAAAGCCATGTAGGTTATAAGGTATATTTTCAAAATAAAATCTGTTATAAGAATTATATTTTTAAAATTTTTCATTTTGTATTTCCCTATTTTATTTTATCTACCATTTATTCATCTGTATCCCATACCTGAGACACACATATTTTCAGAAAGACAACTAGAACAGAGGAGGCCCATACACCAGCTGAAATTTAGATATAGGACCTTAGAGAGCTTTTTTCCGTATGTAAGCCTCACTGGAGTATCTTTAAGTAATTTGCACAAATTTGGATTTGGAGAATTGGAGTTGTGTAGTTTTCAGGGAATCCTGCTTTCCTTATAGTTTAACAGATTATGACTCATCTTTGGCATGAAGTAAAGAGCATTATTTAGTAAGACTTTAAAAAAAAAAAGAGGTTAAATGGGTTAATGATTCTCCTTAAAGATTGTTCTTTTTTAAATAAATTTTGGCATGTTGGACCATAGACTCCAGGAATAGATTCGTGTAGGGAAGAACTAAGTCCACTCCGTTCTTCTTGCTCCCGTGTCTTGAGCACAGCACAGAGGGCTTAATATATGTTTGTTAAAGTGATGGTTTCATATTGAGTGTTCCTTATGTCACCCAATGTATGTTTCGGGGAAATTTCTTTATTGTTGGAATTAGTGCTTACATTAAGTTAAAACACTGGCAATCTTTCATGAATAAGAAAATAGTCTAGAAAGATATGCAGAGTTGTCTTTATGGAATTGGAACTATCAGAGTATTAACGAGTTGTGACTTTAAAGCTCAGGCTCCTTCTATCATACCAGCGGGTACACTGGAACTACCCGTGGCCAGGCCACAACTCGGGGGAGGTCCTGGCTTCAGCATTTTTAAAAGTCCCTAGGTTATTCTAATCTATAGCCACACTGTACAGTAGTCGCCCGCTTATCTGCGGGGGATACATTCTAAGACCCCCAGTGGATGCCTGAAATGCGGATAGTACTGAACCCTATATTCTATGTTTTTTCCCATACATACATACCTATGATCAAGTTTAATTTTTAAGTTAGGTACAGTAAGAGATTAATAACCATAACTTCTTTTTGGCATATCCGAATTACCAGCATCGTCAATCTTGCACTTTGGGGCCATTATTAAGTAAAAAACGGGTTACTTGAACACAAGCCCTGCGATACTGTGACAGTTGATCTGATAATCAGAGGGCTACTAAGTGACTACTGGGCAGGTAGCATATAAAGGGTGGACACGCTGGACACGGGGATGGTTCACGTCCCAGGCAGGACAGAGAGGGAGGCTGGAGGTTTCATCACACTGCTCAGAACAGTGAGCAATTTAAAACTTTTAAATTTAAAATTGTTTATTTCTGGAATTTTCTAATATTTTTGGTACTGCAGTTGACTGTGGGTAACTGAAACTGCTCTTCAGTGCTGTCTCCCATACCATATTTCCCCACACCCAAACTTTCTATTGTAAAACTTCTCAAACATGTAGAAAACTTGAAAGAATAATTCAGTGTACACCCATATTCCCTCTACCTAGATTCAGTAATTATTACCCTTCTGCTATAATTGCTTTATGACTCTCTCTCCCCTTCTTTTTTTTTTTGGTGAGGAAGATTTGCCTTGAGCTAACATCTGTTGCCAATCTTCCACTTTTTGTTGAGGAAGATTGGCCCTGGGCTAACATCCGTGCCCATCTTCCTCTATTTTATATGTGGGACACCTGCCACAGCATGGCTTGATGAGCGGTGCGTAGGTCTGCACCTGGGATCCAAACCTACGAACCCCAGGCCACCAAAGCAGAACGTGAGAATTTAACCACTATGCCACCAGGCCAGCCCCCTCTCTCCCTTTCTTTATGTGTATACTTTTTTGTACTATGTGAAAGTAAGTTTCAGACATCATGACTCTTTACCGTTAAATACTTCAGTATGCATCTCCTGAGAAAAAGGACATTCTCCTACATAACCACAGTACCATTGTCACACCTAAGAAAATAATAATAACTTGGGAATGCTTTTCAAGAGCTCAATTCCATCTATTCAAGGTATATGAATTCATGTTCTACTAAAAATTAAATGCATATGAAGTGAGAAGTTCTGCAGAATATGAAATTCTGGGAGTTTTTGCTAAAGATATGTTTCTTCTCTGTGTTTGCAAGTAAGGCCACTACTTCCAACATTTTTGTGAGGTAAATGCATTTTCTTATGTATGGTGAGGTAAGATCCTTTCTAGCTCTAACATCTCACGAGATCATATCATGAGAAAAAACATTTATCAAAGTTCATGCCACAGTGTGGTTTAGTGGAAAAAGCCCAGCTTCAAGCTAGAGCAGTGTTGGTTCATGTACTTGCTCTGCCATTTACTACAGGTGACCTTGGAAAAGTTAAATTCTTGTGTCAGTTAGGATGCTTTCAGAAACCACCCTCCAGCTCACTGGAATCATCAGGAAATTTATTATTTCACAACAAATCCAGAGGTAGGGCAGGCTCCCGGTCCAGTCAGTTCTGTAGCTCAGGTTCTTAGCATCTTCCTGCTGTGCCAGACTCCTTGTTGGCGCCAGCTTCTGTTTTGGCTCCTTCCTCAGGCTGGTTCACATCCATACATTACAGTATTCAGAGGAAGTCAGAAACCTCTCCACAAGCATGGACTGTCAGACTTTCTGTCTGATTGGGCATTTCTGCCCATGTCTGGACCAGTAACCTGGGGATGGGGTTCTCTTAGGAAGAGGAAGGGAGGAATGGATGTTGGGTATACCACTAACAGTGTTCATTACTCTTCCATAAGCCTCTGTTTTCTTTGCTGTAAAATGAGAACAGTGATATCCACCTTTATGATTATTAACAATAGAAAATAGGTAAAGCAACAAACACAAAGCTGATGTTTAATTAATGCTAATTCCTATTTTTTCTTCTCTCCTTTCTCTCTTATAGGAAATTCTGTCTTCCTTTGACACTGCCACACTCCATACTAGTAAGCACATGTCAGTGACTCTCCCTTAACTGGTCTCTCACCTGTCCTCTTGCCTCAGTATGTAGGGCGTAGAATTTTATGTGAACATTGCAAATTGGTCAGATACCCCCCATTAACCTATCTTGGCCCATCTTATTTTTTCTCCTGTACTTCAGCTTCACTTTGTATTGTTCCAAAACCAGGGAAGGGAAACGTCAACAGTGTGTACATATTTATCAAGATCTAGATCAAATGTGAACAAAAATCTCTTTAATTTCACTATCCATAAAAACAACAGAGTTGAAATAGATTTTTCCCCTTTTATTAAAAGAAATGCACCATGACCTGTGAAAAAGTCAGCAAAATAAAATGCTATATTTGAAATGTAGTATCTTATTTGTCCGGGATAGACTAGATCTTTGATACTTCGGGGAAATCTAGGCTTACCATGGTAGTATAGCTGCTCTGGTTTCTCTAGAACTTACTTTCTAAAAAGAATTGTGTCTAATGTACCAGCGCATCTTTTTTGTTTTGTTTAGTCTTGAACCCTCTCTCACCCACCATGAGAAAGGCATCTTCTAAAGCAGTGTTTTCCACGACGTGTGAGCGCCGGAGGGTCTTTGCTCAGGCACACTGTCTTCTAAGTATCTGGAGAAGGATTGTCATATTTTTCTCTGTGGGATTTCTAAAGCACTCCCGAGACAGCTGCAAAGTCCTGCGAAATTGGCACAACCCAATCACATGGGAGGATCTTCACCTTTCTTTTTGAATTTTCTTCCTAAATGATGAGATCACTCTTGAAGGAGAGCTGTCGCTCCTTCTTGACCACTTAAGTAGAATATTTAATTCCTGCCAGCCTCCACGGCAAGGGAATAGAAGAAGGTGAAAAGATTGGTGTCTCTGTTGACTTGGAAGATGCTGAACCTTGGCTTGGCCCTTTTCAGTTATAGTTTTTTCACTTTATCTTTAATCTTTAGATTTAGTGTTGATGAGGTCTCTAGTCTATTGATCTATTAAGCTCTGTGAATACTGAAAATAATCAGATTTTTTTTTTCTTTTTGTGAGGAAGATTAGCCCTGAGCTAACATCTGTTGCTAATTTTCCTCGTTTTGATGAGGAAGATTGGCCGCAGGCTAACATCTGTGCCCATCTTCCTCTACTTTATATGGGACGCCGCCACAGCATGGCTTGATAAGCCGTGCATTGGTCCGTGCCCGGGTTCTGAACCTGTGAAGCCCAGGCCGACAGAGAGGAGCGCACAAACTTAACCACTACACCACTGGGCTGGCCCCATGAAAATACCCAGATTTTGAATGTTCCATCCATAATTCAAAGCTTCTGCTGGCGTGAATCGTTTCGGTCAGAGGGATACTTTTTAAAGGAACTATTTAAGTTTGTGCTGCTGTTTCTTATACATTTCAACTGAAGGTTCTGTGAATGCTAAATTATGAAGCAGCACAATGAAAGCACAACTCTGAAATCAATTATAATTTTATTAAAGAAGCCAGAGAAGGGACGTTGTGGCTATCGTTTTTGTTAAAAGTGCTAGAATTTCGAAAAAAGAAAAAGTTTGAAATTTGTATTGCATTTCCTCGAAGAGCTTCTGGTTACTTTTAAAAAGGGTGACATATGGTTATAGCTTGTGAAACTTGGTTTTGTTTGGGCAAATTTTTAATTTTAGTACCTTGCAGAAAAGTTTTGTGGACAAGATTCCCTTTGTTGTGTAACAAATGCTTTTACCCTTTAGCTAAAGTTTGCTACCAGTGGCTCGGAGGCTGGAATGAAAAGTGAAATGGCTGTTGTTTCCCATCTAACACCAGATTTTATTTTTATTTCCACTACCCCATGTTAAAAAAAGAAATGAAAAGAAAGCAAAGATCAAAACCCAAAAGCTCAAACTAACATTAAATTTCCTAAATAGAATAAGGCTGGCTTTGCTGTGATGTGAAAAGTCATACATAGGGAACATCTGTTCATAGCTGTACCGTGGCCATACTGATCATTGGATTAGTAGTTGGATCGGGATGTATTCCTGTCCTCAAGACTCAATCAGGCAGGAAAAACCAATCAAGGCTAAGCAGTTGGGAATGACTCACCTTCTTTTTCCCCTTCCTGCAGAGAAATGTTTCAACTCTGCTTGCCCCTACATTTTAGTCTCCTTGAGAGAATGGAACAAAGATCCAAGTAACAGTGGGCTGGAGAGCAGGGCACTATCTGCCTCTTATTACCCAGGACCTACTCTAATGATAGAGTAACTGCCAGAACTTTGTCTTTGCTTCTTCCTTGATTCTGTCACTTCTGTCTTCTGTCTTGGAGCTTCTCATGGGCGGGGTCTAAAGTTGTGTGGAACGGATTCTAAGAGCAAACTGTTTCTGTCTCAGGTCATTTATTGTTTTCACTTTTCATAAGGCGTTCTTATTTTGACTGAAAATTGCAGCATAACCAAGGAACAATTGTTGACCAGCTAAGAAAAATACATTTACAGTAGCTTTTAAAAAATTATTTGGAAAAGAGGTTATTCTTGGAGAATGATTTTTGTTATTACTTCCGAAAGACCTAAATACCATGGGGAAATTTTAGGGCCACGAGTCCATTTTGCCATATTAAGCATTGTGCCATTCAATTTGTGCATCTTTAACTATATGCTATGTGACTGAGTCATGAAGCACTTTAGGGACACTTATTGGTCAACCTGAATTTTCAGAAGTAATTTTTTTTTCAGTTTGTAGCTGGACAAAAACAAAGGATACTATTGTATCCTTTGTACAGGATACTTTACTTTGTATAGGGTACTATTAGAATTGTATTATGGTTGAAAAATTTGATTGTCAGAAAATTTGTCTGTTATTAGCCATAAATTTAGTTTTATTGTGGACCACGTCATGAACTCTGCTAGTGATGCAGTCCGTCATTCCTAACTTAGCATGAAAACCTTGTGGTCCAGGGACACTCCTGTCTTCTCAGCACTGTGGTGGAGTTTTACTGCAACTCGTGCACATGTTATTGCTAACATAGTGACTACTGAGTGGTAAGTGACCCATGCACTAGATTGACGTGGGTCATGAGTTTTTGGTTTTGTTTTTTGCAGTACTTATGCCTCGTAATAACAGTGTGATGAAGACTGAAGCGTTTTCTATTTGGGCTAATTTAGGATCACTAATAGAGACATAAAGGCATTGAACTAGACTTTTTTGTTTTGTTTGCTCACCCATGGTGACTGGACAGGGAGATGGGCAAAGCATCTGTGGTGGGGGTGATGGAGAAGAGGTGCTTGTTGCCACCACCTTTTGTTCATCTGTGTAACCTACTAATCATTTCATATCTTATCTGGTGACTGTTCTGGTGACCTCGGCTTCACTTCTTTTGGAGAAACTGTGACTTTTATTTTTGAATAATTATACGATAAGAAAGTTTTTTTTTTTAATGGATTTCCTATTTCCTAAATTTAAAGTGCAAGCCTTTGCTTTGGTTCTTCTGCTTCATCTTATATTAGCCATTTGTTGGCATCTTATAGGCATTGTTGATGTGAGAATTACTCTTTTGAGAGCTTTCAAGTTGTTTTTTGGCCTACGTTATTGACATTCCAGCTAGCAGTATCCCTAGCAGTATCCCTATTCTTATCTTAGGAATATGAAATGAGATGCACTTTGGAATATTTATCCTTTAACTTTTGAATACTGGTTGCAGGTATTAGTGCAAACTCAGTACACCATTATGTGATGAGGAAAAAAAGACATGTTTGTAGGACTAGGAAAAAGTTCTTGGCAAAGAGAAGTTCTGTCCTGTTCAGTCAGTTACAGAAAAGGAACTAAGTTTTCTTTTATTAGGTATGTCTTCGAAGTTGAAATGATTCAGTAGTCGCTTATGAGCATTAGTGTAGTGAGTTCTTGGAACCCTTTGTGCTCCCAAGGAGGCAGTTTGTGAAGTAAATGCATAGCATTATATTAGGACTTTTCTGACAAGCGTACTGTAGAGCAGATGATGCTTTGATGTCCTGGAGTGCAGCAGTTAAGCTATGATGTGTCAGGTGGAAACTCAGAGACTTGGTCAATCCAGTTAAAAGTTTCTACTCTTCATATGCCCTCATTTTCTTGGTGTCCATTTATAATTGCTTTATAGTGACCCTGTCAATTTGACAACCAGAAACGGCAACAGAAGTAAAGTCCAAATAGTTTATTTTAGAATTTTAAGTAAATTGGATGGGGGAACATATTAAATACAAAGGATTACCATCAATTTGATTTCTCTTACTATTCCTTTTGTTTATTGCCTTGACTAAGTTGACTGCTTTATTTTACGTAAAGTTTTACTTCTTTTTTTTTTTTTTTTTGTGGGGAAGACCAGCCCTGAGCTAACATCTGTTGCCAATCCTCCCCTTTTTGCTGAGGAAGACTGTCCCTGGGCTAACATCTGTGCCCATCTTCCTCTACTTTATATGGGACGCCGCCACGGCATGGCTGACAGGCAGTGCGTCGGCGGGCGCCCGGGATCCGAACTCGCAAACCCCGGGCTGCCAAGCGCGGACTAAGCTGCTGCGCCACCGGGCGGCCCCTATTTCTTTTAAATTAAAAACAAAGTTCATGAACTTTGTCTTGGCTCAGGAGGTAGGAAGCTCTGCTCCCATCACTGCTGTTTAGTCAATAAAGTTCCTGCGCTTTTAAAACATCCCTGACTGTCAGACTATTAATGTTCCTACGTGCCACCATTTTGTTGTCATTGTTTTCCATCATCATTGACTTGTGTGTTCACGTGTCCTTCACCTACACGAAGGAATCAAGCTGGTAACAACCATTTTCAAGTATAATCTAAAACTACTTCCACATTTTTCTATAAGATTTTCTGGCAAGCTTTTTTAACATTCACGTTAAGGAGGAGCCCAGGGATGGACCTTCGGGTTTCTTGATGTGTTTAAGCATATGTGGCCAGTGTTACTTGCTGGAACCAGCCATGAAAAAGTTGAACTGGTGCCATATTTTTTATGCTACTGTTATGTTTAACTGTAAAATGAAGGAAGTGCTAATAACACTTCCTACTTGTTTAGCACATTTTCCTCCCCAGCTCTCAAAGGAGTTGGCCGATATCAGGCTGGATTCCCAGCCTGTGTTTCTATTATTTTCTAATTCCTGTGATGTACTGTTGCATAAGACTTCCACTCATTATCTTTTTTTCTTATGTTCTTCTAAAAATTGGAAAATAGTATTTGCTATTATCATCCCCATTTCTCAGATAAGAATAAGAATAAGGCACATTGTGGCTAGGTATTTGACCTAGGATTATAGTATAATCAACTGCAGAACCAAAAACAGAACTCAGGATTCTTTCTCAACTTCATTTTCTAACTGAGCCATAGTTTCTCTCCTTTTCAGATATACTTACAACAGGACCCAAAAAAATACATTTCCAGGTACCGGCGATGTTTCCAACGTCTCTTCTTCAGTGTTCCAGTGTTAGGATTTACACTAGATTTATTGTCTGAAGTAAAGTTTCAGTGCCAGTTATAAATGTGATCTGTTCTCATAGTATTCCTGATTTGAGTGCTGTCCCAGAAGGAGATGGATAGTTGAAGAAAGAGTATAATGAATGAAGCCCCTATTTTTTTGCCTTTCTAAATTTGATTTAATATAAGGTTGCTTTCCGCCAGGAAATTTCATGAATGGGCATATGTTAATAAGCCAGATTTTTTTCCCTTTATAGTAATAAACTTAACAAAATATCTCCTCAAAGTGGATTCAGTTAGAGTATGTTACTGCTTGAGTGAGTACTTCCTAAACTTATAGGAGAAAGCAACTCCAGCCACTCTGAAAATGAAGTCATTCCTATAAAACTGGTTACTGCAGTCTGAATATATTTTGTGCTTTGCAACATATCTTCAATAATTCTTTGTGTTAGTGAATGTTTGTAGAACTTGAGGAGGAGTCTGTAAAACTGTAAGAATTGGTTTAAAATTAGTTCTGGTTTAGAAATGCTTTAAAAAAATCAAACTAAGGATGTTTCTGAGAGTTTTTTTTTTCTTCAGAGTAACAAAAGTGAAAGTTGCATTTTGATCAATTTTGATTGGTCTTCTTAGTGAAAACTTAAGACCCAAAATGTGTGCTAGTGTGCACACATGAAGCAGTTTTCTTGTTTTGGTGCCCCGCACGTGAACCGCTGCATGTACACACACGCCACACATAAAGAGTCCATTCTTGTTCACACACAGCCGAAGGAGGCTGACCACTGCGGTCTTCTGCTCGGTGGAAATTGGCAGCCTTTCTTCTCCTGTAAACAACAGCCTGACGTCACCCCATGCAGCAGTGATAGCAGACCCACTTTAGAGGTCTTCAATTGGCAGAACTGTTGAAAGCCTGTCACTGGCTTTGATCATCTTCAGTCACACTTGAATAAATGCAGTGCAGAGAAATTCGTTATGTCAGGAATACTGAGGTAGCCCTTTAAAACTGTTTGTAAAGTATTTATCCTTGAATTTTCACATAGGGTCCTAACAAGAAACCTGTGTGCTGAGCAGAACTGTAGTTACTCCTGTTTTGGAAATGAGCTAACTCAAGTTCAGAGAATTAAAAAGTTAGCAAGGGGTGGAATGACTGAAATTCAGGCCTTTGAAATACTGTTTTGTCTCTCTTTTCACTATACTAAAAACTTCTTTAGTAATTGTTAATTGTTCTACTCTGTTACTTCCTCTCCCATCTAAAATGTGTGGGATGATGATTTATGAGTTTTTTTTCCAGTCAGAACATCTGAGCATTAAAATCAGATACAGTCTTGTTGCTTTTGGGAACTGCTAGACAATAAGATAACCTACTCCCAGGCCTCAGAGAGAGCCTTTTGAAAAATCTAGCATAAGTCTACACTCACCAGCTTAATTGGAAAGATTTATTAACAAGATGATCCTGTTCATTTGGCCCATGAAAGCTACATAAAACTGAGAGGATGCATGATCGTAATTCTTTTGTGTTGTTAACTGGAAGAGACAAAAACAACATGAAAGGACTGTTCTATTAGTTAGAAATCAGAATTTTATTGGGAAGGAGGGGAGAGTTGAACCACTGGTTAAAATATAACTTATTTATCATATAAAATAGTTGTCTTTCTCGTGTGCCCACTTCTAGTTTATTTTCAGGCAGTTGTAAAAAGTGAAAAAGAACAACTACCTTCCATGATTTATAGTTGCATATATGGTTTGGGAGTACTTCATAACTCTTGGTTTTCTGTTTGTGACTCTGAGCCCGTTTTTCAATGTGACATTAATAATAGGCAGGAAAGGTGTTTAGATATGTATGGACTATCCATAGTAAATTACGCGGACCCTAACTTCTCTGCTGAATGCCCCAATTTGAGTCAGCTCCCCTGATTTTAAAGTGTATGTTTAGGGAATGCAAATTAATGTTGATTTTAGCTTGCCCCGACAGAAAATGTGTTAAAACCCTATGTATTAAAAAGGCAGATATAATTTAAAAAAATAAACCGCTTTCTAAAACTGCACCTCGGCACATAGTAGGTACTCAAAATTGAATTTTAAATGAAGCTGTGATAATCAGAAGTTAAGTATATTAGCAACCTCAATAAGCTAGCATCTATACAGTAGTTGACTAAAATATACCCCCAGAAAAAAAGTGCATTTGGGGTGAAAGAATGTATTTTATTGCATAACTTAAAATGAACCAAAAGACTGTTTATTTTGCATTTTATTTCATTAAATGGAAAAAACTAGTTTTGCCTTTAAAAGACAATACTGCCATGGGCCGGCCCCGTGGCGCAGTGGCTTGGTTCGCGCTTGGCAGCCCGGGGTTCACCGGTTCGGATCCCGGGCGCCCGCGGACACAGTGCCTGTCAGCCATGCCGTGGCGGCGTCCCATATAAAAAGTAGAGGAAGATGGGCATGGATGTTAGCCCAGGGCCAGTCTTCCTCAGCAAAAAAAAAAGAGGGAGATTAGCAAGGAATGTTAGCTCAGGGCTGGTCTTCCTCACACACCCACAAAAAAAAGACAATACTGCCAGTTTTTTAAATTACAGCAGGTTGAAGGAATAGATGTGAAGTACATAAAATCTGCTTTAAAGAAAACAAGTCACTGCCTTCTCACCATCTTTCGCTTCTTTCTGTGAGTGACAAAGAATAAGGAGCAAGTAACAGCTGCCGGCCAAAGCCGCTCACTTCTGCTGTGCAGCGAAGTCTCCAAGCCTGGGTCTGCTGTGGGAGTGGAACCACCTTTACAGTGAGTGGCACAGCGGGGGAGTGGGGGGGCTTCCCCAGCACTGCCCTTGGGGGAAGCCCACACCCACTTCTTACAGGAATGGCCTCAGGGGGTCTGCCCAGCCCAGCTTTAAGTTAAAAAAACTGGTGCCAAAAGTGTCCCAGTTTATCATTTAGCAGCAGTGGAGTTTCTCACTGCAAGAGGCTGTTTGTAATTGTAAACAAATAGTAGTAAGGGCAGAGGACAGATGTTAGATAACTGGAGGCAGTGGGAGAGCAGTGGGAGAGCCAAGTTGGGCTTAGATTTTAACTCTTAAGTAATTGTCTTGCTGTCTGTTCCGCAGTGGATATCACACAAGCAGAAAACAAAGTTGAATTTTAATTTTAACCCTTTATAAAAGCATTCACTTTTTGTTTTAACACTTCAGAGTTTGTTGAAAAATGCTCCTTTGGCGGATTTGTTACAAATCATACCACCTGGATTTGTGTGGTGCGTTGCAGTTTATAAGTACTCTCAGGAGCAGTATCCTATTTAACACCCACAACTACAGCCACCTCATGAGATATTGCCCTTCCTCTTTGTAAATGAGGAAGCAGAATTCTGGTAAGGGCACACAGCTAGTAAGCAGTAGAGCCTTGACCGGAATCCCTGACTTTTGACTCCTGCTTTAGTCCTCCCTTCACTGAGCTAGGAACAAGCACTCTGATAACATCCAGCTTTCATGGTCGTCCCCACCTCTCACTCTCATCTCTGCACAGAAAACCACAGTCAGCAAATCCAGCTTAGTGACCAGTTCATGTTGCTCACGGTAAGAACATATATATCATCAAAGACAGCTTCTTGATTGACTTTGAAGTTAATACTCCAATAAAAAAAAGAGGAGCCTTGTTATTTTTTACTTAGAATGGTAGTACAGGATGAACCTTAGGGACTATGCAGTTTTAATATACCTTTTTTTATCTAGAGTAAAGCCCTTCAGAAGGAAAGTGAAACTCCAGTTAATTGCAGAGACTAGGGCCCATTTCCCCAGACTCAGACTAGTGTGCTCTTTCTTTTAAAAAGGACACCTCACCTCCTTAAACAGAGGCTGCAGGAGCTAATTTGACCTGAGTTTCCAGCAGACGTTCCTGAGCAACTCCCCTTTGCAAAGCCCTGTGCTGGAACCAGTCCTGCAGGAGTTGAGGATCTAGTGTGAGAAACTTAATCCAGGGTAAAATGCATGCTGTGCTAAGTGTTCAGCCATTTAAAAGACTAAGAATGTCACAGATAGATTCATGGATAACCCAGATTTGGTCTCAGTCTTCTGGAAACATTTATGAAGAAGCCCTTTCTTATGTGACCTTCTATTTGTATGAAAAATGACAACTGTGGCTACTTTGGAACGTTTCAGAATAATGCTGCCCATCCCTGAGGAGCTGAAGTATCAAGATTAAAAGCAAATCAAATTGTGATGGTTAGCACCAGATTTTTCTTTAGGCATTGTCTCTAGAAGTTTTGACTGAGAAAATCGTATATTACTTGGGCCTTGTTATAAAAGCTCTGCTAATAGCTTTTAACTCGTTGGCGAACATTTCCAAGGAGCTGATAGTGAGCAAGTCACTCACTTGCTAGCCTTCTGTGATTGCTGTTCAGTTGAGAACCTGGAGAGCCTTTTTGAAACCGCTGATAATTTGGGCAGTCTCCAAGTCAAGCTGAATTGATAGGGAGTGCAGAATTGATCAGAATAATTACAAGTTCCATTATATATAAGAGATCACTTTGCCAATAAAAACACTCATGGAATACCTTCATAGACCTAACTTGCACCAGAATTAAACTAGTCTTTCTCTGTGGTTACTTCCAAAGCTGAACGAATCACATTGTGTAAATGGATCAGTTTGTGCAGTATTCTGCATGAAATGTTCAGGTATACACAAAGGCAGTTGGATTTTAAATTTCATGGGCAAACTAGCCTCCAGTAAAGGAGGAAGCTATACTATATTCTTAGAGGAAGAGGATATTCATTTTAATTTAAAAGCTGCATTCCATTTCCCTGTCTCTTGGCTTGGATTGTACTCACCTCTGTCAGCTCCAGGTTTTGCTCTTCAGCCAGCCTCTCTTCGTTCTCTCACATTTCTGCCCCTAAGTCCTTAAATCACACCCAGCGGTACTTGGTTCTGATCAGGTGATCCAGCCCTCCTTTCATTCTCCAGGGCCTAAGACCTCGATGGAATGATTTGGGGTTAGCTTGAAAAGAATAAACATATGCCATTGACTGAGGTCTGTGCAGTACCTTACCACCATCATGTGTCTCACTGGCTTCAAATCAGGCCAAAGACAGAGGCCAAATATTATAAATGGTGCATATTTGAACTTTGCTGAAGAAGCTTTAAGGGTCCTACCTCCACTTACCATGTTTACCCAAAAGTGTCCTTCATTTCATTTTGGTAGTGAAGACCAAAGTTGAATTTCAACAACAATCTCTTTATATTTGTAGCTTTTTATAAGTTGTGCCAATTTTCCCTCTTAGATGATAAATGGCGGGGGGAGGGGAGAGTTCCATAGATTTTAGGGCAATAATCCAATTCATTATTCATTATTATTATTATTCATTCATTATTATTATTGGAATTAAAATTTTCAGTTCATCGCTGCAGCCCCCAAGGCTTTAGGAGAAAAACAGGCATTGCATGTCTATTTGTTTGACTGAAAGTGTCAGAAACCTATCAAACTAACTTAGAAAACAGAGACTTCCGGATTTATAGAATCTAAGAAAGGCTTGGGCCATCAAAATGTGGGAAGGGCAGTATCACAGTTGTCCTGAACATGGCCAGAATTCTCTCCATCTTTCATTTCTGCCTCTTTCTGCAGAAATGGCACTTGTTCTACTTACTTTCTTTTACAAAGGGGTGGGGAGTGGCTCCAGAATATTCCTCTGTAGGAAAAGCGCCATCATATCCACCATAGGAACTGGAAGGGGCATTCATGTCACATATTTGTCACCCTA
This sequence comes from Tapirus indicus, assembly GCA_031878705.1. Classification (NCBI taxonomy): domain Eukaryota; kingdom Metazoa; phylum Chordata; class Mammalia; order Perissodactyla; family Tapiridae; genus Tapirus; species Tapirus indicus. The sequence goes on along the minus strand of CM062923.1, from coordinate 54,108,528 downwards.
TGAGACCCCAGCATCTTTCTAGAATGTTATTATTTATTCTTTTCTTTCTGTTTCATTTCTTCTCATGGCAGACCATTTTTCCACATGGCTAGAAACATTGCCACCAACAGTTTATCCTATGGCTTCTGTCATGGCAAAGTTCTCTGGATGCCAAGTTAAAAAAAAAATAAACATAGGCAAGGAACTCATCAGATCAGTGTGTGTCCATCCCTGGGACATTCAGCAGGGGTCAGGGAGCAGGGGGGTCATGTAGAAACATGGCGACACGTGTGTTTACTCATATGACTGGAAGCGAGTGGCTGGGTATTTCCCAGGATAGGAGATGGTTGTTGGGAAGAAAATTCCCCAGCATATATGCTCACTACAACATGTCAGACTAGTGCCTTTCAAATGTTTTGACAGAAATCCATAGTGAAAAATACATTTTGCATTGAGGCACACATATACACACATCTTTAATTTTATGGAAAATAAATTTTATGGAAAAAATTTTATGGAACAATACTCATTCTCACTACAAGGCATTCTGATATTTTCTATTACATTCTATTGTAGTTAATTAAAAAAATACTGATTATAATCCACCTAATTGATTGCATGACTCATTAATGGATAATGATCTGTAGTTTGAAAAATACTGTGCTAGACATTAAAAGTAGCAGGTAAGTAAGTTCTTGTGCAAACAGATATTTGGGCATGGGTATTCAGTCTGTTGAATAAACAATAACTTACATTCTAGAAAGATGCTGCGGTCTCATAGGGTAACAAATATGTGACATGAATGCCCTTTCCAGTTCCTATGGTGGATATGATGGTGCTTTTCCTACTGAGAAATATTCTGGAGCCACTCACCAGCCCTTTGTAAGATAAAGTAAGTAAAACAAGTGCCATATGTAATCAGCTAGACTCCACTCTGATTTGGACTTACCTTTTGCTGAGAAATACTGAAATCCTGTGGACCTAGAAAATTTCCCAAAGTGCTTTCAGTTCTCTCTTAAAACAAAACATCAACACAGCTTTCTTGAAGACTATTGTGGCAGCATGAAGGGCAGCTTTCCTGATCATTATAACACTGTAAGGGGGTGGACGATATCTTTACTTATCCAACAGTCAGTTGAAGGTCTCTTACTTTTTATCTTCTGTTGAAACATTGAGTCCCCAGCCTTCTATCTCTTAAGTTGAGTTGAAAGATTCAGATGGAAACTTAACAGCAGTAGTACAGAATGACTCCTGAATGTGACATATGAAAATGCAGAGAAGAGTGGTAGAGTTCCTCACTGCAAACAGTCAAAAGCCCATAAGATCCTTAATAACTGATAAACATATAGTGCTGTGGGTCTCACTGTGAAATCAAAGCAATAAAACGTTTGGAAGAATGTGTTGAAGAACATAGAGTTAGGAATACAGAGAGATTTCATAAATAAGACACAAAAAGTACTGACCATAAAGGAAACGATTGATAAATTTGACTACTATTGATGAACTTCTAGTCACTAAAAAACATTGGAAAAAGTAGATTGGGATAAGTACTTAGAACTCATATAACAAAGGACTCATATTCAGATATGTAAAGAACTATTGGTGGGAGTATTGGTACAACCGTGTTAAGAAAAAGTTTGGCAGTGTCTAGTGAGGCTGAAGATAAGAAACCCTGTGATCCAGCAGTTTCACTCCTTGGAGCAGCAGCAGTTCCTCAAACTTTTTGGTCTCACTCTACACTTTGAAAAATTATTGAGGACCTCAAAGAACTTTTCTTTATGTGGATTATGTCTATTGATATCTACCATATTAGAAAATAGAGACAATTTTAATATTTATTCATTAAAAAATTCATTACATGTTGACATAAATAACTTATTTTTTATGAAAAATAACTAAATTTTACCAAAACAAAAGAATTTAATGGGCAGAGTGGAATTGTTTTACAGTTTTGCAAATCTTTCTAATGTCTAGCTTAATAGAAGACAGCTGGATTTTCATAACTGCTTTTTGCATTCATCTGTTGTGGTATGTTGTTTTGGTTGAAGTATACAAAGAAAATGTGGCCTCACACAGATATGTAGTTGGAAAAAGGAGGAGTATTTTAATAACCTTTTCAAAGAATTGTAGATATTCTTTGTTACTCAACAAAAACTGCAAATGGTAGTTTCTTAAAAGTTAGTGGCAATGTGAAATCTGAAACCATATCAGTAAACTTTTATTTGTTACAATAAAATCTTTTAGTTTATTACCTTGCAAGTTGAATAGATTTTTACTCATGCATGACTTTGTAACATCGTACATTGATTATTCGGAAAATACTGGTTTACTGAGTTATGCAGATCTTTTCATTATTCACACATTTCATTATACAATATTAAAATGTCACATTCTTTAACTTCACAACTAATCTCGTCAGAAAAGCGTTTAAGTGTTGGGAAGCTGTCAGGCACATAGTGGCAGATACAAGTTTTCCAAAATTCTAATTTTCACTTGAAAGCCCAAATTTTATCACTGGCACCAAAACTGTCAGTTGTTTTTCTCAAAGTGATAGGCTCACTTGTCTGCTAGATGCTCAAGTCTGAATAACCGTGGTTTGTCTGACCGTCCTTCCTTCAGTCAAATGGTGTCCCATGAAAAGAGCAGCGACCGTCAGCTCAAAGGCAAACAACTGCCCGGTGCCTTTCTCCAGGCAACCTTCGTGCCGTGGTGTGCCGCGGAGCGCTTTCTGTTTGCTCTCCTGATCGTCACACAGGGTGTTAAAAAGACGTGTACTCGAGGGTAGAGATTTAATAAAATTAATATTTTCACTGCTTCACCAAGAGCGTTTTAACGTGAACCCCGCGTATTTTCTTCAGTGTGTGGAGGTGAGGAATACAATGACTGCTAGTGCAGTCTGGTGCTACTGCCTTTGTTTGTGTCATCTTGAACCCTTCCAGATTTTTCACTGCTTTTCACCAGTGTAAAAGGCAAATAACATCTTAGAATTATTATGAAAATGGTTTTGACTTTGTGGACCCCCTGAAGGAGTCTGGAGATCCCCAGGGGTCCTAGAGTTGGACCACACTTGAGAAGTGCTGCCCTAGTGAAAGCACAGCTCTTGTGCACCAGGATACATCAAGGATACATATTTGTGAATGTTGGGGGGGGGGCGTATGGTGAAGGAGGGGTACACGGTGGGGAGGATGCTTCTGGGATGCTGACAATGTTCTATTTCTTGACCTGAGTAGGGATGTTTGTTCTATAATATGCGAATCTGTCTATTTATATTTATGCACTTTTCTATACGCCTGTTACCTGAAAGTCTGATTTTCTGACTTTGGTAGCATTGTTGGTCTTTCTGGTTTAGCGATACAAAGGGTGCCGAGAAGGGAGGAGCCAATCCCCAGTGCTTCCCTCTTTGTATCATATGTGGGATGTATTTGTCCAAACTTCTCTGGTTTTTAGGCCTCTGGTTCCTTTGGTTGTATTATAGTTGAGGTAGGAATTCAAGTACTTCTAGTGCATTTTCCCTCTCGTAGTACTGACATGGCTCAGGCAGTGAAAATTATGAGGAGGAAACTTTTTTTAATTCAAAACTTTATATAGTACTCAGTTATTTGAGACTTACGAACCTTACCATAGAAGCTGTTCCCATATCCTTATTTTCTGGAAGGGGAACAAAATGAAAAGTGACTTGAGTAAGGATACAAGTGGAGATTAAAACCATTTCTAACTTCTTCTGCTGTTTTTAATCATAAAAGTATGGTGACTGTAAATGAAATAAGACATAGTAATAAGATTTTGGCATTACTGGATCTCTTATTTATGGTTGTGCTTTTAGAACACTTTCACTTTAGTTGTCTAATTTTATCTCCGTAACACTGAATTAAGCACAACAGGTACTAACACCTCCATTTCATAGATAAGAAAACTGAGGCACAGAAAAGATTAGTAATTAATTCAGTAGCAAAGCCAGAACTAGTCTAGAGTCCATGACTCCTAGAATTTGCTTTCCCCATAAAGCTAGTTTAATTGTAAGGAATTCAAGATAGTCATCAAAATCCGAACATTTTTGTCTTTGCCTCGTCGGTCCTCTTGCTGCAAGCTGAGCTTTCTCACTTTTTGTGAGGAACATCAGTCAGTGTTCTGTATCTGCATCAGCACCATCTACTGTGCTTCCTTATGTTCTGAGACTTGGGATGAGAATGTTTGGAAAACCACGTAGACTAAATTAAATTTCAATTTTGTTGGTTAGAAACTGAGTCCACTGAGGTATGCATTCTATGCTACTAATCATAGCCTTCAACCCTAACCCACGTGCCATAAGCTCAAGGAGTGTTTATTCTCCCTTTATTGGCTGTCAGGGTGACTGGAAAGTGGTGGAGTTGGGCCGCAGATAAAACCGATGAACTTTCAGATGTACCTGATCTCCCAACAGAACTGTTGTCTTATTCTTTGGCAGAGGTTCACACATTTGGGGTTTGTGTGTGTAAGCGTATATGCACTAAGAGAAAAGAATTATCCCAGCTTGGTTGCAACAGATTCGGCCAAGATTTCTGGACTCTGAAGGATATGTGGGATGGCATGCCCATAGACCTAACTCTGACTTAAATGGAAGTGTAAAGTCTTCACGAAAGTGGCTAAGAATCTCTGGTAGCAGAGTAAGGTAATTAGAAAATAAATTAAGCCTCTTTTTATAGTTTGTCCAGGCTAATCTTTTTTCTTTTTTTAAAGTAATATTTACCTTTGTTAAATGTTAGTGTCCCTGAATAAATAAAAGCCTTTTTGGATATTATAGGCCCTGTATTTTGCAATGAGGATCCATATTCAATAAATATTTTTCTCATTATCTCCTACCAGGACATTATTTGTGAGATATAGGTCTTAATCCAAGTCTTTTACAAGTGAAATATAATAGAAATCTAAGAATTGAATCTACTAATTGCATTTTTCCTGGTGCATTTCAAATAGGGCAGTCTAATTATAAGCAACCACCCCACACAAATGGCTGCTGCTCTTGCCCCAGTTTTCCCCTTCTCACCAGGCCCAGATGCTGCTGCCACAGAAGGCATTCTCCGTGCTTACAGAGAATCTGAGAGTCAGAATGGAGGAAGGAAGGAAAGTTATGGAAACAGTGACCAGGGGAGCGGACCCCAGGAACAGAGCCCGTCTGGTCATACTGTGGCGCTCTCCTGTCCTCTTGCCCACTACCAGAATTCTTTTTCTTATTTATCCCGTCAAGTGCCACTGAACAGAGTAACAAGTGTGGGGTAGCAAGAGTCTTCTTTCACATATAGCAAGGAGGATAAGAGCATGAGTTTGGAGTCTGACACTTCAGACTTGAAATTGGGCGTTACCACCTCCCAGCTGTGTGACCTTTGGGCAGGTTGCTTTACCTCGCCTGTCAAGTCTGTTTTGTCTTCTGTGAATGGGGATAATTGTACCTACCTCCCAGGGTTACTTAGGATTAAATCAAGACCTGTACATGTACAGTGTACATGACCCCGTGCCTAGGATGTAGTAAGCTCTCAGTAGACAGTAGCTCTTATCATATATGCAAACAAGTAAAAGGTCCATAAATGATCCCTCCAGTGTAAGTTATTTTTAAGACAATGCTTTATTCAAAATATCTAATTGAAGCCTACTCCCTTGGAGGAACTGACATTTTGAGAGGGGTAGGACAGTAGGGAACTTTTAGCATGGAGATGCTGGGGAAAAGGGCAGGTCAAGGTGAGAAACTCAGGAGATTTAGAACATCATAAAGTCCTGGGAAATGGGGAGAGGAAGACTAAAAAGTGGGACTAGGTGCATTCTTCCCGCAGAAAAGGGGCGGGGGATCTTCTCCTCTTCCTCCTCCCTATTGAACCACATATGCGTTGTCGCTGGGACCCCAAACTCAGGCCAGAACTGTTAATACTGTATCTACCCTCTGGCTGCACATTCAGTCACCTGCAGAACTGGAAAAAAGGATCCCTGCTTGGGCCTTGCACCAGTCCTATCTGAATCTCTTAGGGGGTGAGACCCAGTAGCACCTCAGGTAACTGATGTGCAGCTAGGGTTAGGGAGCTCTTCAGCTCCCTGTGGGTTAAGTATACTTGTGAAGGCTAGCCTGGAATAAATAGGCATAAATTAGGATGACAGTTCAGGGGAAGGACAGAGTTTCTCATTAGGGCCAGCAGGGAAGGCTTTTTGGAGGAAGTACAGTTTGAACTGAATCTTAATGGATGGGTAGGGTTTTGGACATGAATTAGGATGAAATTGGGAAAGGCATTTCAGAGAGAGCGAATGTTATAGGCAGACTTGGAGATGGAAAAGCCCAAGGCACATATAGAGACAATAGATGGACCAGCTGGGGAGAGCTGAAGTTCACGCTAAGGAATTTGGCAAGTTGATGCACGTTTTGAAGAGGAGGGTGATGTGGATGGAGCTGTCTTTTAGGAAGCTGAATCTGATGGTACACCCAGGAGAGAGAACTGGAAGCGGATGTGTTTTCATAGACATATGTCTTTTCTGAAGAAAAGAGGCTATGTGCAGGAGTGAGGGAATAGTGTGAGTTGAACAATAAACAATGGTGGTGGGGTGACACGGAGAGAATGGGAAACGGGAGGGGAGGTGGCTGGATCAGGGGAGAGGAACTCATTCTTTTACTCGACTCACTGTTGCCCAATGCCTGTATATTATTCTGTAAGACCTTTGTTGGCCTGTTTCAAACCACTGTTTGGGTTATTTCCAGAGATGCAAAGGTGCAGAAAAAAGCTGGAAAAGTTTTTTGAAAACTACCTTTTTTTCCTGAGATTGTTTTTTAATGAAACTGAATGTAGAATATTGGAAAAATTGTTTAAGATAAGGTGTTTCTGTTGCAACCTGCTCGTAACTGCTGATTCCTCCCAAATTATTTCTCAAAACCTGGCAGTAGAAAGACTTCTCTGGAAAACTGTCTGCCGCTCTCACTTCCCTGAATCTCCTCCCTTTGTCAGGCATCCTCTACCCAGTGGCCCAGATAAAATGAACTCTTTGGGAGAATCTGAGTGCATTTCTGCTTATGAGCACACAGAAATACTTTATTTAGAAATAGGAAGGGTTTTGTTGTGAGCCAATCCGTGTGGCTGCAGAAGTCTCCTATCCAAAGATTAATGAAGGAGGTGGGAGGCGGGACCATCTCTCCTGGATCTGCCTGGATTAGCCCTGGATTCAGGATCTTGAGAAGGGGTAGCGACCTTTGTTATTTCCAGTTAATATAAATATTAAACATGAGAAGAAAGGCTGTTGTTAGTGCTGCATTTGAAATGAGACTAATTAGGCAAAACCATACATGGGAGAAATTATAATCAGAGAAATTAGAGGCGGGAGGTGACTTTCCCTTAGGAAATTTCCTCCACTTTAAAGAAATTGAAAAACGGATATAAAAACAATAAAAAGATAATAGAGCAATATTAAAAGTTTTTATTTGAAGAAAGACACCTAATCATAACTATCCAACTACTGTTAGCACTTTTGGCATTTGCCCTAGTCCATGGATGTACGTTTTTATATAGGTATAAATAATATCCATGCGATGATGTAGTCTGGAATATGCACTTAAAATATAATGATCATTTTATTGTATTTCTATATCATTTTTATAATTGAAATTTATTTAGTGTTATAAATATTCTGTTTATAAATCATGATTTATCAAGCAGTTCTCTAATGCTGGATTATCAGATTGTTTCTTGTTTTTAGGTACTAGAGAAACACTGCATTGTGTATCTTTGATATATGCCTTTTTGCTTTTATTCAGTAATTTCCCTAGAATGGATTCCTTGGAGTAGATTTGTTTAGTCAAAGGGAATAATAGCTTTATGGTGCTTGTCTTAGCTCCTTTCTGAAAATGAGTACTTTCTGTGTCTGCTCAACACTCCAATGATAATAAACCTGGAAACTGTAAAACTTTGTTATTTTACTACAGTTTTGCTTTTAGTTTTTTAATCTCAAATTGACAAAAGCTGTTATTCCCTTAAATTTAGCATCTCATAAATACATTTACATCTGCAATACAAATCAAACATATGTTCAGTTCATAAATTTATAATTATCTAAGTAAACTATACCCTTCATATATAAAATAAACCTCACACATCTTCTCTTTTCTTCAATATCTCCAGAAAGTTTATATCATTAGGTTTTTAAAACTATAAATTCCTATAAAATTCTTTTCTGCATAATATGCTAGGAGAGTTCAGTCATATTTACATACCTAGTATGTCTCAGTTTACTTTAGAAATTTTGATGTTTGTGTATACACACGTATAATTTCTTTTGTTAATTTTAAAAAGGAAAAACCCAATCTTTATTAAGCTAGTATATATAGGTCTGGACTATTAAAATACATTTTTCTGCAAGCTGCAAGTGCTTTTGTGTTCAGGTGGGTCTTCTTCCAAGGACTGATTTTCTGTGTGTCTGATATATAGCTATGTTGAGACTGAAATAAGCTTTGTGGCTTAGAATAGTCTTCTTGCCAGTCAGTCTCTGCCACACTTTTCTTTCCCTTCCAGTCCATCCTATTCATTACTCCCAGATTAATTTTCCTAAAACACTGCTTACTGAAAAACCTCACTGAAAACCTTAATTGACCCCCCTTTTTAGATGAATTGAGTGTAAACTTTTCACTTTGGCATTTAAGATCTACAACAAAACATGCCTCTGCAGGCTTGGGAGAACTACGGGCCGGGAGATGAGCGGGCCAGGGCGGGGGCCTGCCCCAGAGTTACCCAGTCAGAAACCTCTGGGGGACCCTCGGAACTCTCTCTCTATTTAAAGCTGCTCAGTTGAAGCACACTCGGCATGAGCTCTGGCACTGAAAAGGGCGGACACAGGCATGCATCCTGGCTCTGCCACTTACCAGCTCAGTGATTTCCAGCCTGGGTGCAGGCGTCTCCACACTCAGGCTTTCTTCCTCCTGTAAAATGAGATTGAATAGTATCTTGTGAGAATAATTGGAATTATGTACCAACAGTAGTTGGTACAGTGTAAGTACGACACAAATATTGGCTGCTACTGTTTTATAGTAATAGTAATAGTAATAAAAGTCATAAGCTTTGTGTTCAGGCAGACATGGGCTCAAATCACAACTGTGTTCCTCCTCTCTCTAGATCTTATCAAATTACCTAATTCTCTGACTCTCTATTTCCTCGTCTACAAACAGGGCCAATAATGCCTCTCTTACTTAATATACAATATAAAATATTAACACATTGCTACATAGTAGGCATAAAATTATAGCAAGTGTTTTATTATGTGCCAGGTACTGTTCTAAAACCCTATGGATAGCCATGGAGCATTGTCTGATGTAGTGCCGGAAGGTGAGAGGATGGCATATAAAGACGGAGCAGGGTTTCACTCTACTGTACACAGGCTCGCTAGGAGTCGGAATCTGCTTGTTGGCACTAATGACAAAAACTGTTCTAAGTTCTTTATGTTTTAACTACTGTTCCCATGAACCCAATGAGGTGACACCTCTATTGTTATTTTATAGATGAAGAAACTAAGACACAGAGAAGTTAAGTGACTTGCTCAAGATCACACAGCTCGGAAGCCATGGATTTGGACTCAGTCCTCTGACTCTAGAGCCCATTCTTACCCACCATGCAGTGTTCCTTTTCATTATTGTACTGCATTATTATCGACTTACTTTATTTCCCCACTACCACCTCTATCAACACTAGCTCCCTTAGGAAGGTGAATAATTTTTCTTTATATCCCCTACAGCACCTAGCAAGCACATCCTCTGTAGAAGACACTTAACAAGTATGTGTTGAATTGAGCCTAATAAACATACCCATTTCTCACATCTGGTCACAAGTAAACTACTCTTTCTTTAGGCAGCTGTCTTCTGGCAGACTGTCTTCCAGCCTCAAATCAGAGGACTTGTAATTTGCCCATTTAACTGCTTTCCCAGCCTCTTCCCTCTGAACTTTAAAAGTCTGTGTCCTGAGGAGGAGAGGATGGGAGGATGGGTCACAAGAGTGGGTAGGGACTCTCCAGAAGGACCAGGCACCTGGAAGGCAGTCTGGTCGGGGTGCTGGAAGGTCAGAGGCCAGGTTAGGAAACAACTGTCTCAGGAAGGCAGGGTTAGCTACCACTCAGGTTGCCCCTCCCCCGTGACGGTGCCAGGAAGACGCTCCCTTCTGTAGTTAACCCTATAAGTACACCTCATCGGCTTCAGAAAGATATTGCATTCATTTCCCAAAAGTATGATCCTGTTTTGACTTGCTGTGTGACTGTCTTCTCTGACCTCTTTCCCATTCTACCGTCATAATGAGAGCATCAGTTACAATCCCTGTTCATGCTGCTGCACTGACTTCTGGGGATTTCACTTATTCCTTAAAAGACCTTTTTATTTTAGTTTCTCCAAAGGAGAAATTTAGGTGTATATCTTCCTTATTTTATTACTTATATTCTGAAAAATTTGAGATTTAATCAGAATTCCTATCTTCCTAAGTAATCTGAAATTCTGTATTACAGTTGTGATTGTTTTTCTTTGATATTAAAGTTTTATCAGGATCTTTGATTTCTCTATTTTTATAATACCTACTGTTGTATTTTTTCTTATTATAAAATCAGTATATATTCATTGTAGAAAACTATGTAAAAACACAGAAAAGAATAAATTAAAAAATAAAACTATGCTGCATTCTGGTGTTTAGTGATATTTACTTTTAACAATTTGACAAATGCTCCTCCACTGTTTTTTCAATAAATACACACATAATATGAACATACATATATATTGTATACACACACACAAATACCTTTCTTTCATAAAATTAGGATTTGGCTGTAAATACCATATTTTAATTTTCTTTTATTATATGATTTACAAGTATCCTTTTTTGACCTGTTTAAAAAAATAATGGAAATGAATGAAAAGGGGACTTTGTGTACATTGCTGACAGTCAACATTAGGCATTTATTACTAACGCTTTTCTTAGGACCTAGGCAGCCTTTTGTCTGAGCTCCCTTTGGGAGCCTGTCTCAGTAGTAAGAGTGACTAAAAGAAATGAGCTCGACAGGGAATTTTGAGGTGGTTCCCTCTGTGGATTGCAGGCACTGGCCTTCACCCTGCCATTTGAGTGCCATTACTGAAAACAAGCTGGCTTGGGACTGTGCACTCCTGTGTGTGGTACTTGATTCTATATGTCTTGGTTTTCCACATGCCTTGCCAAATTGGTTTCCTGACCATGACCTTGTAGTTCAGCATTTCCCCTTCCCTCCACCCGTTTCCTGCCTTTGCTTTTGATCATTAGGATTTTTTTTTCACATGAATCTCACGGTAGTAATGTAGTAGTCAGACCTACAGTCAGGAGACCCCACCCTTGGTCTCCTGAAATTCTTTTTGGAAAAATACAGGTCTATACTCAATAATTGTAATATGAAACCACCACACAATTTTTTAAAAATGTCTTTTTCATTCTATTTTTAATAGCAAATTTTGGAATAGACAAACATTTTTTCTTCATTAATCCTGGCATCAATATTGCTCTTAAGGAGTGTTTTCAACTCTTACCTGTACGCATGTGACTCCTACATCTCATTTAGCCCTTGCCCCTCCCCTCTGCCCTAGTTCTATATTTTTGTAGACTTTTAGGATGTCTCCAGTTAAGTATAACATTGTCACTTTAAATTCAGTCTGTCTTGCATGGACCTCATTATCTTGCATACAAACCTGTTTCAACTACCTCTTTTTTCTTTTCTGTGGAACCTAATGCTCTTTTACTCTCCCTAAGTACTAACCGGTAGAACTAGTAAGAGAAAACAGTAAAGTGGCCAGATGCACAGTATCCAGAATTCAATAGCTTTCCTATATATCATCAATGATCACTTTGAAAATATAATGAAATAAAGCCCCAATCACCATAGCAATTAAAACTATAAAATACCCAGGAAAAAATTTTAATAATAATTCTGTGAGACATATATTATAAAAAAATTTTGTTGAAGGACTAAATATATAGAGAAACATATTCCTAGATGAGAAGGTGATAATTCTCCCCAAAGAGACCTATAGATTCGATGCAGTTACAACCAAAAGTTCTAATGGAATTTTTAATAGAATTTGATAAGCTGATTCCAGTTTTTCTCAAAGTTTGAATAAAGAAGAATAAAAAGAATAATCCTACCAGGTCTAAACATCTACCTTAAATCTAGAGTAATTAAAACATTACAGCATTGACACAGGAAGAGACCAACAGATCAATGGAACAGGATAGAATCCAGAAAAAAAACAGACATGGAAGCAAATTTAATATATGATAAATACAGCATTTACAATCAGAGGGTAGAGGAGTACTGTTCAGTAAATTAGACAGAGAGGACAAAGAGAACATCTCAGAGGCCCTCAGGTGAGAACATGCATGGGGCATCTCTTGGAGCAAGAATTCCCATGACTGGAGAGGAAGAGTAGAGGCAGTAGAGAGGTGATGTTAAGGAGGTAAGCAAGGCTCCTTATATGTCCTCCTGAAGAGTTTGGACCTTCCAGTCAAGTGGCTTATTCGTCCCCAGATTAGTAAAAATATTCTCATATATTTTCTTCTATGGTTTCTTTTATTACATTTAGGTCTTTAATTTACCTGGAATTTATTCCCATTCATTAAATGAGGTAAAGATACAGCTTTCATTTTTCCTAATTAAATAGCCAATTATCCCAACTCCATTAATTGAATTTTCTCCCACTGATTTTAATTGCTGCTTTAAATGTCATCATATATAAAATTATTTTTCTGGGTTTGTTTCTGAACTCTGTCCCATCCCATAATTCTTTTTGTCTATTCCCTTGCCTGTATAAAATGCACCACCGTGAGTAGTCTTAAGCAGCAGAGTAACATGATCAGATTTGCACTTGTAGAGAGCTCACACTGGCCAGTTAGGATTCTGTTCCAGTAAAATTCAAGCAAGAAATAGTCTCAGCCTGAACTGAACTGAAGCAGTTGGGGTGGAATGCTTGCTGGAATGTGGTGGGTTTAGAAAGAGGAGGAGATGAGGATAATGCCTAGGTTTCTGGCTTGGGAAACTGGATAGATGACGATGATGCCTTTTACCGAGACAGAGGAAGAGCAGCAGGTTTGAGGAGAAGCTTGAGAAGAGGATGAATTCAGTTTGGGACATGTTGACTTTAAAATACCCTAAGACTTCTTGGGGAAGTCAATTTAGGCATTTGAATTTGTAAATCTGAATCTTATTAAAGATCGGGGTGGAGAAATACTTATGAGGCGGCAGGAGAGAGCCCGCAGTTGATGTTGGGGAGTAGATGAGAGTGTACGGGGGAGCATATAAGTGTACAGATGAGGACAGCACCTTCAGGAATACCTTGAGGGAGAGGAGCCTCCAAAAGAGACTGAGACTGAGTGGCTAGAGAAATAGGAGGGAAGTTGAGATGGTGAAGTGTTTTGGAAGCTAGGGGAAGAGAACATTGAAAAAGGATAGAATGGTTAGTAGTGTACAGTACTGCAAAGAGATCAGGAAAACTAAGTTCTGAAAGTTTTCCATGGATTTAATAACAAGGAAGCCCTTGCTGACTATAACAGGAACTGGTTGGATGGAGTGGTGGCATGGAAACTTGTTGTGGTGAGTTGAACAGCAAATGGGAAGGGAAAAAGCAAGTGTAGACAATTTGTTAAGAACTTTGACTGCAAAGAGAAGAGAGATGGTGGTAGCTAAGAGACTATGTGGAGTTGAACAGTTTCTGAGTTTCTTTTTTGAAAGTGGGACAGGACTCAACATACTTAGATGCTTGTGGGAAAGATCCAGAAGAGGGAAAGGAAATAATTGATAAGTCCTGGTCTCCAGGGTGGCTGAAAACAAGAGCCCCAGGGGGTTGGGGTGCAGAGAAAGAGGGCATGTGTAGATGACTTTGTAGGGTTGTGATCAAGTTAAGAGAGTCTGATGGCTTCTATTTTCTCTGCGAACTAGGAGCAAGGTTTTCTATTGTGAACAAGGAGAGATGTGGTAGAATCAGGAGTTTGAGAAAAATGCAGAAAGTTTGAAATAGCTACTGTGTAGAATGGGGAAAGAGGCAGCTAGCACAGTATGACAATTTTGGATATATGAAGTTTGAATTCAGAGGGACAACATCTATGTGAGGTGAGGGTTTGTAGCTGAGGCTTGAGTTCAAGATTAAATATAGAGATTTGGGATTGTTAGAAACGTTAAATTAAGAGTTGAGAGGAAAATGAACAGTTGGCAAAGCAAATGGAATCAAAGAAAGAGACTCCAGACAAGAACATTGAAGAGGAACAATAGGAGAAATAGAAATACCTAGTGTGAGTATGATATCATGGTGACCAAGAGTTTTACGTAGAAGGGATGAGTTAATGAATAGAGTCAATGTTGTAGAGCTGTGGTTCTTGACCCTGGCTGCACATTAGAATCACCTGGGGAGCTTTAAGCAAGTACCCAGGCCTCTGCCAACCTGAGACCAATTAAATTGGAATCTGTGCGTGGGGCCCTGGCATCAGTATTCTCTTTGTGCTTCTAATTTGTAGCCAGGGTTGAGAATCACTGCTATAGAGAGAGAGTGTGATGAAGACTGAGAAGTGATTGGACTTGGCAACCAGGTCATCAGTGGCTTTTGAGAGAGCAGTTTCAATAAAGTGGTGAGACTGGATTTCAATTTGTAGCAGGAGGGGCTGGATGAGGATATAGAGTTTTGTAGTGAAAGTGAAGTAAATGGAGAGAGTTGATGCTTCATGGCCCCCATCTTTTTATAAAGTAGGAGTTGTTAGCTACCAACCATCAGTAGTGTGTGGATCTATTTGAGATTTTGTGGAGAGTGGGGAAAAACCTGAACAGATGCTATGAGGAATATAAGAGACTGCAAAACCACAGTAATAGCCTAGATGAATATGAATTGCATTCCATAATTATCTGGCCTCTATTACTCATTGTTATTGAAATAACGCATGCAGTGCTGATGTGTATAGTGGAATTGCATCTAAGGCAGGAGACAGGTTTGGAAGTTAGCATGTAATGCAAAAATTGCATTTGGTCAAAATTGCTCTTGTAAATTCCTTAGGAAGCTGCACGGTGGGGACTGACATTCCGTTTCCTCAGAGAGCCAGTTTTCCCCAGTAGCAGTGGAATAATCACTGTTTCTTCAACTGAGCACCAGATGAAATAGTTGACTTGCATACAACTAATGTTATATGAAAAATGTCTCTTTACACTAAAACCACACTCAGCTTAATTAAATACTCTCATTAAGGAGAAGTACTTGGGTCATTAAAGAGGGGTACTTAAGTACTGAAATTGACTGAGGGTACAAGAGAATTAGTTTCCAATCTCTCCTTCTGGGCATACAATGAATAAAGCAGGAGGAATTGCCTATACTACCTCAATTGTTATTTTCCAGTTTCGTTTTTTAAATTGAGCACATATAGTTGAATTTGAGTAAATTAAATGTATGATGACGCAGCTCACACCAGTGTATTTTTATTGCTTGCTTGCCCAAAATTATCTTTGAGAGAGTATAATACAGTGGTTATGAGCATGGACTCTGATTCAGTCCACGTGGGTTCAAATCATGTCACTGTCACTCGCAATATTTGTGACTTTAGTCATGTTACTTAATCTCTCTTTTCCTCAGATTTCCCATCTATAAAGTCAGCATGAAAAAAAATATCTACCTCATAGATTTGTTGTGAGACTATGAAAGGTGATACATGGAAAGCACTCAATACCGTTAGAAATTGTTAGTTGTAGGGGGCCACCCGGTGGCGCAGCGGTTTAGTCCGCGCTTGGCAGCCCGGGGTTCGCCGGTTCGGATCCCGGGCGCCCGCCGACGCACCGCCTGTCAGCCATGCCGTGGCGGCGTCCCATATAAAGTGGAGGAAGATGGGCACGATGTTAGCTCAGGGCCAGTCTTCCTCAGCAAAAAGGGGAGGATTGGCAACAGATGTTAGCTCAGGGCTTGTCTTCCCCACAAAAAAAAAAAAAAAAAAGAAATTGTTAGTTGTAGTAAATGATGTATGCTGATTCATAAGTGTGATTTTATGTTAGACGACAGCTTATATCACGAGGTCAGACTTTTACTAGAGCTTAGGCTGTGACCCAGGAGAAGATCTTTGCCTTTCAAATCAAGGACCAGGTGAATGAGCTGCTGGCAAAGTTCAGACGTTTTACTACCAAAAGAAGAGGGCTTATTTATGACTTTTAAATAATCGAACCTGCCCCAAAGGGGTCTCTCTCAAATCTCAGAACAAAACAAATACACTTATCAAGACACAAAATCTTGGTCTTTGCACTAAAATAAATGGTAAATACATTGGGATGTAGTAGATTTCTAGTAATGTAAGTTTCATAGATTGTCTCTACCAAAACCAACAGTGCTGTGTGTTAAAGGCAGACTCTTTTAGGTGAAGTGATATGATGAGTTGGGCAGATTTTAGTCCTCATGATTTTTGCAAATATAGACATTTATTTATCAATTTTAATTTTAATTTAGTTAGTTTTTGTAAAGAAGATTGTCCCTGAGCTAATCTCTATGCCAATCTTCCTCTATTTTGTATGTGGGAAGCCACTACAGCATGGCTTGATGAGCAGTATGTAGGTCTGCACCTGGGATCCAAACCCACGAACCCCAGGCCACCGAAGTGGAGCGTGCGAACTCAACCACTCAGGCTTGCCCTGAGACATTTGTTTTCAAAAGAGCATTGCTACTGAAAAGGGACGATGAAATGAAGTCTAATGATGTGTTAATAAAATTAAGAGATGGCTAAAAATGGAGTGATAGGAGAAAAGGGAACCCTTGTACACTGCTGGTGGGAATGTAAATTGGTGCCGCCACTATGGAAAACAGTATGGAGATTCCTCAAAAAATTAAAAATAGAAATACCATATGATCCAGCAATCCCACTTCTGGCTATTTATCCAAAGAATATGAAAACACTAATTCGAAAAGATATATGTACCCCTTTGTTCATTGCAGCATTATTCACAATAGCCAGGACTTGGAAACAACCTAAGTGCCCATCAGTGCATGAATGGCTAAAGAAGATATGGTATATATATATACAATGGAATACTACTTAGCCATAAAAAGATGAAATCTTACCATTTGCAACAACATGGGTTGCAACCCCCTCGAGGGTATTATGCTATGAAATAAGCCAGACAGAGAAAGACAAATACTTTATGATTTCAGTCATATATAGAAGATAACAACAACAACAAACACATAGATACAGAGAACAGATTGGTGATTACCAGAGGGGAAGGGGGTGGTGGAGGAAGGCTGGAGGGGTAGAGGGGCACATTTGTATGGCTATGGGTGGAAGCTAAACTTTTGGTGGTGCACATGATGTAGTCTATACAGAAGTCAAAATATGATGTACACCTGAAATTTATATAATGTATATAATATAAATTTAAAGAATATAAACCAATGTTACCTCAATTAAAAAAATGGAATGATAAAGAAGTAAATTAAAAAAAGAAGCTTCATTTTGATAGATTGGGGGGCAAAAGTACATCTAAGATTAGAGCATTTTTTAGTACTAGGCTTTACATATAGTTGGATTTTGCAATGGTCCCTTTCAAATTTGTAATAACTACTGGCGTAAACTCCCCTTTCTACTTCTTTGAAGTGTATGTGTCATGTTTGCAAAGATTTTTTTTTTTCAGAATGAAACCTGTATTCTATAAGCATATCCACTTTTAGAAATTGTCCATTTGAAAAAAAAATTACCACATTTGGCTCAGAAAAAAGTAGATTAAGCCTCTGAGCTCTTTGAAACTATTTTACTATGTAACCTTATGAATAACATTTAGTTAACACAGGGTTTTAAAGTGCCACAAAGAATTAAAATACATTATTCACCACTTTTTTAAAAAGTCAGAACCATAATGAGTTGGATTATAGATGCCTTGAAACTTAAGTTTAACTTGGTTAATTCCATGGCTATTCCACAGAATTAGAGTACCGGAATCACTTATGCCCTATAATCATGTAATACCTAGTATTTATTGAACATTCTCTGTGTCAGAAACTAAGTGCTTTATATGTATTAACTCATTTCATCATTACAGCTCTGTGAGATAGGTCTTATTTTGCCCAAGATTTCATAACTAGTATGTGGCAGAGCCAATACCGGTACCCACACCATCTGCCTCCAGGGCTTTAACCACTACTCTTGACCAGCCGTACGTACTTGAATACATCAATTCTGAGATGGTGTTTAACATGCTTGAGTTTCCCATATATCTTAATTTTTAAAGAAGTGGGGAGGGTTCACAATATTAACTTGGATTTATTGTACAAGGTATGGTACCCTGTAGAGAGATTTCTGTTCCAAAGGTAGAATTCTTGAGAATTTAAGTACTTCAGAGTAATAGAGGCCATTGAAACAAGACTTTCAGGTGCACTGGTTGTACTATGTACTGTACTTAGACTGACAGCTTGTATTACATTATCTCTTCCTGGTATCAATCTTGCCTTCCATATTACATGCCAAGCATTTTACTTACTACTTTTTAAATTGATTATATGTCTGAGGATTTGTGGATCAGTAGTCGGTCAATATGTTTGCGTTTGCAGCAAATAAGAAACATCCTGGTGGTGTTGAACAAAAGTTTTCCATTGCATTTTGGATGTAGTTTTTCTGACTGGTCAGAAGTGATGCAACGACCATCTAAACAACTGATAGCCTTGGTTCATTCCCTCAGTTTCCTCGCTTTTTGTGTTAATTCAGAAAAGCATCATTTATAAGGTAAAACAAGTTTTTGGCATGCTTCACCTGGTAGCTGCTCTAACCTGGGTCTCTCCCTTGGGTCTTACACTTCTAGAATAAAAAGGGGAACTTTATTCCCTATTAGGCCAATTGGGTAAATTTTTAGGCTTACATTGGCACAATGAAAAATTAAGATTCTCTCATGTCTTATCTGATGATTACATATTAAATTCCTTATTTAATATGTAATTTAATTCCATATTTAATTCCTTTGGAAACTGCACTAATTCTGTGTGTGTGCGTGTGTGTATCATTATTATTTTGTCTGTTTATAATGGTAATATATGTTTGTGCAAGGGATCCAAACCATAAAAGTATAAACCCCCCTAAGCACTCCACTCAGAATCCACTGGCATCATTTTAGTGGACAAGTTTCTAGACCCCACCATCCCTCAGGGGATATAAAGAAATAAATAACTTTATTAAATAAAGTCTGACGGTAGACTCTGTTTTGCTTTCTGTTATTTTCAGTCATAGAACTCTTTCCATGTCAATATAAATTATCTTTTTTAAAATAGCATAATATTCTAATGCGAATGGATGTATAATAGTTTATTCAACAAACCATTATTGCCAGACATTTGTATTGTTTTCCATTTGTCCTCTTGGAAACAATGTGCTGCTGGGAACATCACTTATACTTACATCTTTGCACACTTTTCCATTTTTTTTCAGTAGGATAAGTTTGTAGGTATGGGCTTGCTGAGTCTAGCAGAACGTACGTTAAAACATTTTAAAATGTTGCTGATTTGCTCTCCGATGTCAGTATAGGGTCTGCTCCTACTAACAGTACATGAGAAGGTCTGTTTTATTATACCCAGTTTCTTCTTTCCTAAACTGATTCATTCATTTACTTAATAAATATCTGAGTGCTTACTATGTGCCAAGGTATGCTCGGGTTTCAATAATAGGTAATACAGAAATGGTTTTTGCCTTCCCAGGATTTGTTGTTTTGGGAGACTAGTATCTTTCTGTTTTGGTTTTTTATCTTCTTTTTTTTTCTTCTCATTAATTTAAATATCTTTTAATGTCTATATTGACTAGTACTCCTCTTTTGTGAATTGCATGTTCACATACTTATTTTTTTTGTAATTTATTTTTTCTTATTTTATTACTATTTTTGGTTGGTTATGTAGTCAGATCTATCATTCTAGGCAGGCTTTCTTCACCCTAAGATCATAAAATTGTTTGCCCGTTGGGTTAGCCAGGTTTCTTGGTTGAGAAATAGAAACTAACTCTGTCGTACTTAAGCCAAAAATGGTATCAGGTGCTCACAGAATTGCCAGGAAGCCTGGAAACAAGGAATCAAGAGAAGCTGGGTGACCTGCAGCAGAGTAAGGCCACGTGACAGGGATAGGCTGGGTAAGACCATCCTTTTCATGCTGAGCCTGCTGCTGCTCAGATGATGGCATCAGGAATTGGTAATCTTTTCTTTTCTTCATTGTTTTCCCCTGTGGTGTCTTCGTTCTTAGGTATATTGTCCCCATGTGGTAGTAAAGACAGCCAGAAGTGACAGTCATACCTTTTTAGCATCCTCAGCAGAAAGAGGGCACTTCTTTTCCAATAGTTTGTACAAAAGTCTTGGCATTGAATCTCATTGGCATGTCTTGGGACATGTCTGTACCTGTGAACCAATCATTGTGGCAAGGGGGCTGGAATGCTTTGATTGGCAAGGCCCAGGTCATGTGCCCATCCCTGGTGCTGAGAGTAGAATTAGCTGGACAGAGGAAGGGATGCTTCTCAAAGAAAAGTGGGGTGCTGTTCCAGAAGAAGAGGAATAGATGCAACAAAAGCAACAGATGTCCTCTGTAATCATGGTATATGACATTTGTAATAATACTGGATTCTGCATTTTTTTCAGTAGAGCAAAATGCCAGTTTGGAATTTATTGTTTCAGAAAATAAAAATGCCTTTTTATTAAATCAGTTCTTTCTCATTGGACCTCTGACTAGGTAGAGGAAATATTAAAATCCTAATAAGGAAAGTAAGTTTCATCCTTCATTTTTTAATCAATTATATTGAATGAAAGAAAGCTGAATAGAGGAGTAAAGAATTGCTTCTTTTTCTTTGTACACATAGGACATGTGTTCTTAAATATGCAAGATTCGTATATGGTGGAGATGTACATTCTACTAAAAACCCATATATTACTGAAATCTGATATAGTGTTATAAACATGTTTAGAAGTCCAAATAGTAGCATCTACTAGGAAAGCCAAAAATATAAAACTGAAAAGAAAAAAAAAAAATAACACCCTCAGTCACATGGCATGAAAAGTCACTGCTGTGTGTTACAAGACATTCCTGCAGTCATTCAAAACTGTTTCCCCATTTGAGTCAGTACTTGCTCAATGTATTTTCTCCTGTGAATGCCGGTAACAAACAGAAAAATATCAAGAAACAGTGAAGTGTAATGAAACAAACAAGGGTTTTAGAGTCAGTCAAACTTGGGTTTCAATCTGATCTTAAATGATGTGACCTTGAGTGTGCATCCCCATCTGAAAAGTGATGTAATACCTATCTCAGGAGTTTAAGGGTCAAGTGACATTGTTTACATAACAATGGTAACTATCGTCATTATTATTACAATTTGGAATTATTATTGGGGGGAAAAGTAACATTCTTTTGGAAAATCAGTTGTGTCAGTTAGCATATTCAGAGACAGTTGGGTATATGAAAGAAGTATGATGCATTTCCAAATGTGTACTGGGATTTTCTTTTGATATCTGCAGTTTCGGTAGAGCTGTGGTAAGCCTTTGGGGTGAAAACGTTGATTTACCAAAGCTAGGCTGGGAAGTGCTGAGTTGGATTATTCCAGTGTTCGAGGATCTGTGAGAAACTTTCTGTACATCTTCAGGTGTAGGGAGGAGCAGCAGTGGCCCGAAGTGCCTGGTCGCTGCTCTGTGGTTCAGCACCCTAGGAACTGAGTGAATTTTCTTTGGAGTCAGCCCAGTCTGGCCCAGCAGCGTTTGAACTTAGGGCCACACTTTAATTTGACTAACACTTTCCCTTATGGATGATCTTGTTGTTTGGGCACTTTGCAGTTGAATGATTTATACAAAAACTTTATCCTTTGGGCAGAGCATGTATTTGTTGTCTAACTACAGAGTTTAGCATCAAATATTTTTATGACAGACCACATTTGGCATGCCTAGTTATTCAGGGAATTTTCAAAGAACTGTAGGGGGACTTTTTAGTCACACATCCTCTCCGTTCTTAGTCATCAGTTCCTTTTATGGCAGTCATTAGCAAATATCTCTCAACCCCTTCTGTAATGGCTAACAGTCAGTGTAAGCTCTCTGTAGTGTTGGCTGTTTTGAGCTCTGTGTACTTAATTATGAGACAGTCAGCATATACTTGTGAAAACATAAACTAAATGTTGGTATCTTCTCCACATGGTTTCTTTTCACAGAACTACAGTTGTTAATAGACACATTAAACTATTTCAAAATCACTAAGATTTTTCTCATATATACTTTGCTGGGCATTATCCTTTCTCTCCTCCAGTTGTACCACTTATCTAAGTGTGGTCGATTACTTTCAGGATTAAGGAAAAAGAGAACTGAAAGTCAGTGTGATTAAAAGTTTTGTTTTAATAGGAAAACAGACATTTTCACATTCTAGGCAATCAAAAGCACCTTTTGCTTTTAACTACTTGACCCTAATGGCCTGGTCAAACTCCAGTGTTGCATAATTGCATTCTACCCTCCCTAATCCCCAGTAAATCCAATTGTTTGGCTACCACCTATTCCCTTAGCTTTAAAAAGCTGTTTGTAGGCTGTGCTCTCATTCTAAGGGTACACTAGAAGCTGTACTTGTCACCTTTTCTAAAAATTTGTTTATTTTCACTCCAATTCCTTCTTCTAACTCTTCTCCTTTCTCCCCAAACTCATAGACACATTTCTCTATATACTGTTCTTTTTCATACATCCAAAACATACTGGACATGTGGTTTGAAAACAACGCTAAGGGTAATAATCTTCCTTAGGTAAGAAAAGGAGATAATGGGTAGGACCTTCCTCCCGATCTCCAGCAGGTATTACGAAGTGTTCTAAATGTCTTGCAGGCCCCTGACTCAGCATATCCTGAGTTAAACTTATCTTTCCCTGGCCTCTAGCTTACCCTCCTAAATGCTCTTTCTCCTGTTAGGGCATCTCACTCCATCTTTTTAACGTCTCAGCTGGAACCCCAGCTCTCTTCTTCCCACTCCATATCCAGTCCCCTCAGCCCTTGAGAGGCGGGGAGTGGTGGCCCTGGGCAGCCCTGTCCCCAGTGAGCTCACCCAGCAACCAGGAGGTACATCTATTATTCACTGCAGCATGCTGTACAAATATCATTTTCTGTGTGTGCCATGATATGAAAAAGTTTGGGAAGTATTGCTCTATGGGATAAAATATGCATTCTCATAAAGGCTGTGCCAAAAATGACCCCAGCTGACTTCTGGCTTCAACTTTTCCCACCACCCCTCAGTGCACCCCTCAGACTCAAACAAGTCTCAGTACCCTAAATGCACTTCGCCATTTCATTCCCCTGTCTAGCTAGCTCATTTTGTGGTTGCCTTTCCCTGTTTCTGCCAAGTGAAATCTTATTCATCTTTGAAGCACAAACGAAATGTTCTCTCTTCCTGGGCTCCACTTGGCAGAATGAATGGTGTTTCCTCTTGTGACTCCAGCGCTTATGCTTTAACCACTGTGCTGTGGTGAGCCAGTAAATCTCTACTGCTCTGGAGTTAGATGACCTGGGTTCAGATCCCAACTGTATAGCGCTGTATGACTGTGGATGAGTGTGTAAACCTTCAAGTACTCAGTTTCCTTCTTTGTAAAATGGACATAATAATAGCCTCTAACTTGCGGGGGTTACTATGAGGACTAAGTGACAGATAAAGCTATTTAGTGCTCAGTAAATATTATCTTACAATGATTAATTGAACTCCTGAAATATTATTACATTGCTTCTTGTTATGTACCCCTTGCTAGTTTGTAAACTCCTTGGAGAGAGGGGCTGTGTCTTATTCACTTTTGTGGACAACATCTATGATAATGCTTGGCACTATTAGTACTAGTAATAGTAAGTACTCTGTAGATCTTCCTATGTACTAGGTACTGTTTTAAGAACTTTATTAACAGTATCTCCCTTACAGGGTTGTTGAGAGAGTCAGATGCCCTGATAACAACCCTATGAGGGAGATACTGTTCTATTTATTTAATTGATGAGGAAACTGAGGCACAGAGAGATTAAGTGTCTTGTCCAAGGCTACAAAGCTGGTAAGAAGAGGAACCAGAATTTGAACCCTGGCAGCATAGTTACAGATTCCAGGCTCTTAACCACCTCACTAGGCTTCCTCATAGTAGATGCTTAATAAATATCTGTTGGAACAAATAAATGAATGAAATTCAGATAAGCAGGCATGTGGGCCAGAGTGCTAGGAGATGGTCTTATTCTATGAGATGTGGGTAAGAAGCAAAAAAATTATCAAGAGATAGACTAAGTGAATAAAAGAAAGTATTGATAAATAGTGGTAACATGGAGGGAATAATCAGTATTAGTGACCTTGGGTGGCTGGTCCTTTGAAGACGCATAACTGTTCAACAGGCAGTGCAGGACTGTGATCTCTGAGAGACAGAAATGGAGTAAGCCCTGAGATCATCACAGGTTTCTGTCTGGAGGCACTTTTTGTCTACATTGTGGCTGAGCTGAAGTGAGAGAGAGAGAGAGAGAGAGATTAGAGTTCAGTGAGGCTGAAGAGACCAGAATTTGTGAGTCCACGTACCAGAGAGGGGGGAACTGTGCAGACATATGCATAGGGGTCCTTGGAATCTCTTGCTGAATACTAAGCTATGCATGCCTATGGTTAAACTCCACAAGGCTGGGCTTGTTGATGGTCCCCAGATCACCATCAATTTGATGATTCTCTAGGAGGCCTCACAGGACTTGGCATGTAGTCATATTGCTGACTAAGATGTATTACAGTGAAAGGATAAAAAGCAAAAGTCAGCAAAGGGAAAAGGTGCATGGGGTGAAGTCTGGAAGAAACCAGGTGTGAGGTTCCAAGAGTTCTCTCCCAGTGGAGTCACACGGGACACAATTTCCCCAGCAAGGAGCTGTGGCAACACGTGTGGAATGTTGTCTACCAGGGACGCTTGTTAGAGACTTAGTACCAGGTTTTTATTAGGGGCTATTCATGTAGGTACATTCTGCCTGACACATATCAAAATTTCATACTTTCACAAAGAAAGTGTATGTTCAGCATAAACCATATTGTTTGTACAAACAGTTTAGGCACAGTGAGCCACTCTTATCAGTTAGGGTGTTGAGAACACTCCTGAAATTTAAGTTTCCAGATGCCAGCCAGGGACTAACCTTTAAGTAGGCCTTTCAAAAGATACTGTTGAGGCCTGCTATGTTAACTCTTTTCTGTACACTGGGAGAACCTGTAAGCTAATGATTCCCAGACCTCACATAGGGCATTATAACATTTGGGTTCTGAGTAGCCAGTGGGTCATTCAGTAGAGGTACCAGAAAGGTCACACCTTAGAAATAGGGCTAAACCAGCCCTGAAGTAAAAGCTACTCTAGAAGCTAAATAAACATAAAGCAGAACAAACACAAAGAAAACCACACCAAGGTACATCATAACCCAATTGCTGAAAACCAATGATAATGATAAAAATCATTAAAGCCAGAAAAAAAAAAAAAATTTGAAGAGACATTTACATACAGGGAATTAAAAAAAAAAAGTATCACAAACTCCTCATCAGAAACTATACAAACAGAAGACAGTGGAATAATATCCTTAAGATGCTGAATGAAAAAGCAGCCAATATAAAATTATATATCAAGTGAAAATATCCTTCAAAAATGAAGACAAAATAAAGACCTTTCAAACCAACAGAATGTGAGGGAATTCATAGCCTGCAGACCTGTGCACCCAGAAATGTAATGGGAAAATTTTCAGGCTGAAGGTGAAAGATCCCAGATGGAAACTTAGATGTACACAAAAGAATAAGGAACACTGGAAGTGGTAAATATGTGGGTAAATAGGAAGGACTTTTCTCCAAATAACATTAGAAAGAACTCTTTAAGTGATAATTGATTGTTTAAAGCAAACAAATCAGTTGTATTGTGGAGCTTATAATCTATGGAGAAGTAAAATGAATGACATCAATAGTACCAAGAATGTTCTTACAATATATGTGAAGTTATATATTATTTGAAAGTATACTGTGTTAAGTTTAAAATACGTATTGCAAATACTAATAAAAGAAATTAAGTGAAGAGGAGTAGCCAATACACAAATGGAAGAGAGAAAATTAAATAGTAAAAATTACCTAGCCCCAAAGAAGGGAAGAAAAGAGGAAAAAGATAACAAAGAACAGATGAGATAAATAGAAAACAAATAATGAGATGCTAAACTTACAGCCAACTTATTTGAATAATTACATTAAGTGTAAATGGTTTAAACGATCCAATTAAAAGGGGTCAGACTGGAGAAAAAAACAAGACCCAACTGTATATGCTCTCTACAAGCAGGGCCCAACTATTTGCCATCTACAATTATATATTATACATACACTTAAGACAGAAAGATGCAGATAGGTTAAAAGTAAAAGAATAGAGAAAAATAAACTATACAAACACTAATCAAAAGAAAGCTGTAGCAGCTATATCATCATCAGATACAGTAGAGTTCAGAGTAAGAAATATTACCAAGGATAAAGAAAGACATTTCATAATGATTGTGGTAGTTTTAAAATGTGTCCTCAAATTTTTTGATACTCTTTTCTTTAAGAGGTGGAGCCTAATTCTTCTCCCTTTGAATGGGGGTTGGACTTTGTGACTCATGAATAGAATATGGTGGAAGAGATAAAAGATAATGCAGCTTCCAACTTGGTTGCTCTATATTCGATCATTTGCTGTGGGGGAAGTCAGCTGCCATCTTGTGAAGAGAGGTCTACATGGTGAGAAACTGAGGCCTCCACCACGAGCTATGTGAAAAACCATCTTGGAGCAGATCCTACAGCCCTGGTCAAGCCTTCAGATGACTGCAGCCCCAGCTGACATCTTAACTGCCACTTCATGAGAGACCCTGAGCCAGAACCCCCCAGCTAAGCTGCCCCTAGATTCCTGACCCTCAGAAGCTTTGTGAGATAATAAATGTTTGTTGTTTGAAGCTGCTAAGTTTTAGGGTAATTTGTTACACGGTAATAGATCTAACAGAATGACACAAAGGGTGGTTTTATCAAGAAGACATTTAAATTTTAAATCTGTATGCACTTAATAACAGAGCTTCAAAATATACAATATAAAACTTGACAGAACTAAAAGCAGAAATAGATAAATCCATAATTAAGCTGGAGATATCAACACTCCCCACTCAGTAATTGATAGAATAAATAGAAAAAAATAATAAATAGAATAAATAGAAAAAGTCTCAGTACATTTTAAAAGATTGAAATCATGGAGAATATGTTCTCTGACCACAATGGAATCAAATTAGAAATCAATAACAGAAATATATCTGGGAAATTTCCCAAATACTTAAAAATTAAACTTCACACTTTTAAAATAACACATGGTTTAAAGGAGAAATCACAAAGGAAAACAGAAAATATTTTTAACTGAATGGAAATGAACTCACAACATATCAATTTGTGAGATGCAGTTAAAGCAGTGCTTGAGGTAAATTTATAGCTTTAAAATGCTTATACTAGAAAAGAAAAAAGGTCCAAAATCAATGACTTAAGTTCCTACCTGGATAAACTAGAAAAAGAAGAGCAAATTAAACCCAAAGTGAGTAGAAGGAAGGAAATAATAAAGAGAAATCAATCAATAAAATAGAAGAAGGACAAGAATATAAAAAAAAAATCTATGAAACAAAAATTGGATTATTTTTGCATCCTTAAAACACAGTATAGTATACTGTTAAACTGAATTTTTGAAAACTAAAAAGCTGACTCCTTAATTGTACTTTATTTGAGATACATGGCCTTGTCTTGAGATCTAGGTATTGAGTTACAATAAAACTTATTTAAACAAGTGTCTGTTACAAGTTTAGTTATGATCAACTGTATTTATTTCAGAAAGATTCTTTTGGAAGATAATTAGTTATACTTATGGAGAAAAAGTGTTTGGAGAAAAAACCTCCACAATTTCTAAGTTAAGTTCTGTATTTTGTCTTCAGTTTTGAACAAAATAGGTATATAAAGCAGATGATGAAAAGTTTGAGATCAAGAGCAATAATCCAAGTTCCAGGAAAATCCAGTTAAAGATGTTGAAAAACACATATTGGGCATTTGTAGATTTCATTTGCAAGAAACATGTTTTCATAATACACATTTACTGCGAGGTGTTGTTCACTATCATAGGTTATAAACAAATAGCTGCCAGAAGAAATAAAACTGTACAGAGACCAAACCACCAACATGCCAAATGATGATGTACAATTTTAATAGTAGATCTGTCAGTTATCAAACTCACTGAAAAATAATCTGTGCCACTGTTTGTAGTGTTACTCAGTGACAGAAGTTTGATCAAGCAAAAGATGAAGCAAGGTAAAAATGTATAAGGAATAATTTTGTTCTTAATGAGAGGGATCTTAAATATTCAATTTTGTCCACATTGTAAGATAATGTACTACTTAATTTTACTGTTTAGCAAATACTGAATACAAGCCCAAGGAAAAAAACAAAATCAAGTAAAATTCTCTTAATCATTAGGATATTTGATAAGTTTATATCCTTTCTTGATTACTCATTATCTGATTATTCCGTTCTTAGATTGAACAGGTTTTCTGTTTTGCTTATAAAATCTTAGAATCAAATGACATAATCCAGCCCCCTCATTCAGTTTCCTTTTGCTCTTCATCTTTTGAAACACCTCACTGATCATCAGCCTCCCAGAGACAGGAAGAAATACTTCAAACCAAACCAGTCAGTTCTGCTGCATTCTAATAGTGTTTTTAAAAGATTTCTTCATGTAGGGGGTGGGGTGGATGAAGAATATACAGTGATAAAACAACCAAAATTAGGATTTCAGGATTATAGGTGGAATTCAATTTCAAATTCTAAGCTTCATTTAGTCATCTCATAGTTTGTAATATGCTTGTCCACCTGCTTCTCAAGAATAGTTTCTTTCTGTTTTTGATAATCTTCCTTCTGAAGTATGAATTTTCACTCCAGGCAAAAGATAGAGAGTTAACAGACGGATAGAGCAGACTCAAGGAAAACTTTATAGGGATTCCTTTTCTGAAATTTTGATGGTTTAATTAGATAGGGTACAGTGCTCAGAATTAGAAGACTTTTGACTGGCCCAGAGGAGAGCCAGCTTTAAGGACAGGAGTATCCTTCTTCCTGCCTGTTGTAGTTTCAGCTACCAGGAATTCTTTAAGTGCTGTGAATCCCAGGGATTAAGTGTGACAGAGTAATAGTTACACCTATCATTGCTGGGAATTGTTTGCACTCTTGTTCCCTATATGCATGTCCTCCTACATTTTTTGAGTTTGCTGTATTTGACAGCTGTGCATCAGCAGTATTTTTATAGTTCAGTATAAAGAGAGTGCACTATAGCTGTAACTTTTTTTCTGTAATTTTCTCTCTTTTTTACTGTCTAGTAGGAGGGTTTGCTTTTGTTTGTTTGGGGCTATATTTATAAAGTAGTGGGAAATAACCACCAAGCAAATTTGAATTCTAAGATTTATTGTTGCTGAGGATGAAGCCTAAAGCTACCATAAATTACCAGAGATATAACATGAATGAGAGCATCTGCCCTCAGTTGGCTTTTCTTTTTGATTTGTTGTAATGAGTGTTTTCCTGTTCTGAGTTCAAGTTATCTACTTACGCCTTCCCTCTTTCTTATTATTCCTAGGTGTCTCCCCCTGGGCAAGGCAGTTCTTGATTATTTCTTCTCAGAACTTCTTCCCTATATCAAAAAAAAAAAAAGAAGGCATGACCTTCCTAGAACCTAGCTTTTCCTACGAAGGTTTGTTTGGCAGATAGTGTTTTTAAAAAATGAGTAGTGTCGTGAAATCTGTACATTTTCTAGTAAAATCGCTTTCTATTATTGCGGGCACTCATTAATTATTTGTTGAATTAAATTAAATGAATTCTTATGCTTACATTTAATGCAGAATTGAGAAATACCAGATCATAGAAGTCCCCAGAAAAGGATCAGTTAATCCTGGGAGACTAAAGACAAAGATCACATGTTCCAATAGTTTTGTAATTCTGCAGAGTCTGACAAAAGTGAACCCTTGCTTATTGGGTCACATTGCATAAGAAGAGGAATGTGAACTCTATTCATTTAGCCAAGTTATTTACTACCTGGAATAAGCCAGGCACTGTGCTGGTGTTGGGATATGGTGATAAACAAGTAAAGAAGGTGGCACTTACCTTCCAGGTTCCCTAGTTAGAGGCAGCCACTTCTTATCTGCTTTCCCTTCTCTCTACTTTTGTTTCTCAAACCAGTTCTGGGAGCTTTCTTTGTTACTTTCTGTTACACTGTTACCTTGGAGCTCATATCACAGTATGTTGCAATTACTTATATATCCTTTTTTCCAGACTGTAAGGGACTGTCTTTTTATTTGTTGCCCGAGCACCTAGCAGAATGATGGAATATGGTTGGTGTCAATCTATGTTTGTTCACTGAATAAGTCAAACTAGAATAGTGCTTTACAACCTTTTTCATTCTATGACACAGAGAAAATAACTGAAGAGGGTAAGCCCTGTAGAGGCTTCAGAGTTTCCATTGGCTTGGGCCCTCTGTGGCTGCCCTGCAGATTGAGGGATCAGGGTCTCAGCGTATCTGTCACCCATTCATGGCACTTTGCACGTTGTATAGAAGCTCTGTGCTAGAGAGTCTTCGGAGGTCTTTGCATCTGGAGGTTACAGCTAGAGGGAAGGGGGAAAGAGCAGTGGCCAAGAACAAGTATAAAACTATATGGATGGAGGGCAGAGTCATTTAAGAGTAAAGACTGAAAAGGAATCTAGGAATTTTAGCCAGTTGTCTGAAGGAGAATAAGCTTTGAAAAAATTCCTGCAGGTTAGCTTTGGAAGATGGGACTTTAGCCTTTGAAAAGGGTGGTAGTTTCTTCTGTACAAGTTCCTTCTTTCTACTCTCTTTTCATCCTGACCTCTGAAGACACCAACTGCAAAAAACAGTTGGTTGTACAACTCTGTGAATATACTAAAAGCCATTGAATTAGACACTTTGTATGGATGAGTTGTGTGGTATGTGAATTCTATGTCAATAAGCTGTTAAAAAAAATTTCTTTTCTGCATTTGAGTTTTGAAAAATGAATCTGGAGGAAAAAAAGTTGGATTGCCCTCTGTGCAAGAGAGAGTCTACTCAGGGGGGTTGGAATTACCAAGATATGAATATTTCAATTACCAATACTTAAATATTCCCAAATCTGGACATTTAGAAATTTTCTTGTTATTGATATCTCTCATGAATTTTATAACATTTTGTAAATGTCACAATTAGAATTCAATCCTAAATTATGTTATGATCAAGATACTATTTT
This sequence comes from Tapirus indicus, assembly GCA_031878705.1. Classification (NCBI taxonomy): domain Eukaryota; kingdom Metazoa; phylum Chordata; class Mammalia; order Perissodactyla; family Tapiridae; genus Tapirus; species Tapirus indicus. Next base: position 54,077,288 of record CM062923.1, on the reverse strand, counting down.
ATTTTGATGGAAAAGAGTGAGAAATCTTTATGGCTATGGAATATAGATCATTGCTTTAATATGAAATCATTAGTCCTAAAAGATTTAATAATATTAATTGTCCAGTCACTTTCAAAGACTTGTTTTTAACATTAGCAAATCTGATTTGCTAATGTCTAAATTGTGTAGTTATAAACAAAGTTATTTTCAACTCTGGATAATTTAGTCCTTTTATTTTCACATAAACACTACCTTCAAATTTCTAGTATCTATAAAAGCAGCAAAATCATGAAATGAAATTTGTGTATGACTTGTTGAAATTATGTTCTGTTATCATTGATATTTATATTTTGAAACAGCTGTATTAGTTGTCTATTGTCACATGACAAGTTATCCCAAAACATAACAGCTTAAAATAACAAACATTTGAGCCAGCCCTGATGGCTTAGTGGTTAAAAGGTCAGCGCTCACCACTTTGGCGGCCTGGGTTCGCTTCCTGATCTCAGAACCACACCACTTGTCTGTCAGTGGCCATGCTGTGGCAGTGGCTCACATAGAAGAACTAGAGTGACTTACAACTAGGATATACAACTATGTACTGGGCCTTTGGGGAGGGAAAAAATAGAGGAAGATTGGCAACAGATGTTAGCTCAGGGCGAATCTTTCCCTGTAAAAACAAAATAAATTAAAAAATTAATTAAATAGCAAACATTTATCATCTCAGTTTCTGTGAGTAAAGAATCTGGGTGCAGCCCATTTAGTGCCTCTGTCTCTCGGTCTCTCAGTGTCAGGCAGGGCTGTGGTCTCATATGAAGGCTTGACTGAGGATCTACTTCTAAGCTCAGTCACATGGTTGTGGGCAGGATTCAGTTCCTCACAGGATGTTGGAATGAAGGCCTCGGTCCCTCATGGGTTGTTGGAAGAAGTTCCTTCTTTGTGGGCCTCTGTCTAGAGTAACTCCCAACGTGGCATCTGGCTTCCATCATAGCAATCGACCAAGAAGAGAGTGAGCAAGATGGACGCCAGTCTTTTTGTAAACCTAATCTTGAAGGTGACATCCCATCATGTTTGCTGCATCTATTTGTTATAAGTGAGTCACTAGGTCAGCCTATACTCAAGGGAAGGGAATTTCACAAGAACATGAATACCAGGAAGCAGGAATCAATGGGGACCATGTTGGAGGCTCCCTCCCAGCAAGTTCTACATAATATGTATTCTAACTTAGAATTCATTTTTTACTAAGAATATTATGGCATCTCTTAAAAATATTAGTGATACTCAAAGATGTAGTATAAAGGACTGGGGAACAATACACTGGAAATGTTATCATGTCACTTTCTATTTTATTGCTCCACTATCCCTGGAGTATTACCTTTGTCCAGGATGGCTCAAGACCCACTAAAACATCCATTAGAAAGGGGAAACAGAGTGGGGTGGGGTGAAGATGTGCACAACCCAGAAGTTGCAGCTGTCATTTCAGCTCATATCCCATTTGCCAGAACATAGTTACATGGCCACACCCAGCTACAAAAAAGTCCAGGAACTTTAGTCTTTGGTTGGGCAGTTATGGGCTCATCTAAAAATTATATGATTATGAAGAAAGGGAGAATATATATTGGGGGATAGCTAGAAGCCTCTGCTCAAAGCTTTCAACAGCATTAAAATGGATATCACAGGGCCATGCACTAATGCATTTTACTCAGAGGTGAGTAAAATCATATCCTCATTCAGAGCCTATTACTCTTAATTTAGAGAGAATTCTTATTAGCTTAGTTATAAGGCTTCCCAAACCACTGCAGATTAGGAGGAAGTGTAGTGAGAAGGAGGCATCTTGACAGCTGCAAAAATTGAGAGCAGAATGTCCAGTAACAAATATGGACATACAAAAGGCTGAGGCAAAACTAAGCTGACAGTTCAGAGGAATTTGATATAGGGGCAACCAGTCCTGTGAACTTTAGTAGCCCGAGGCATTGCTCATTTAACGACATTACCACATAGTAAAATACTTAGATTTAGTAAGGATGATCTAGAATCTTCCATTGTGGTTAAAAGAAAAAACATTTTGGCACTCAGAAGAGGTAAGCTTCATCAATTATCTGGAAAATTTGTTTATGTAGAACGTTCTATAAAGATGATCCTGTCAAATAAAGGAAAGGCCACTCTACTCACAATACTCTTCACCTTTATCTAATTACCACCACATTATTTGTATAGGAACATTCTTTCTGGGTTTCATTTCTGGTATGTAAAATTATATATTGTCTCAGAGTGGTTGACATTAGTAATTTCTTTGTTTTTTAAGACAGAGTCTGTATTAGCCAATCCCCAAATGTTTCAACTTATAAACATGGAGGAGTTACTCCCCATCCCCACCACACCGTAAAGAGTACAGAACCTTCTAGTTACACATAGAGTATTATTGTAAGTATAGGATTGTCAAAGAGTTCTCCAGCTCTCATATTTTTTTTAAGCCAACTGGCATCAGAGCTAGTATTGCCATTTTGATACATTAGCCTTGAATTTTCTTTCCCGTTTCTCAATCTGGCAAAGTCTTACTCATTTAAGACCCAGGTCCATTACAAAATAAATTGTATTACACAAGAAAAGCACAATCCATAAAAGGAAGAATTGACAAATTAGACCATCAAAGTTAAAAAATTTTCTCTATGAAAGACCGTTAAAAGGATGAAAAGACAAGCTACAGACTTGGAGGAAATATTTGTAAACCACCTTCCTGTCAAAGGACTAGTATCTGGAACATATAAAGAACTCTCAAAACTTAACAATAAAAAAAACCCAAACAATCCAATTAAAAAATGGGCAAAAGACATAAAGAGACATTTCACCAAAGAGGATATACAGATGGCAAAAAGATGTTCAACATCATTAGATTAGAGAAACCAAATTAAAACTACAATGAGATACATACGCATCTATCAGAATGGCTAAAATAAAAAATAGTGACAATACTAAATGCTGGTGATGATGCTGAGACTGTCGCAGATACTTTGCTGGTAGGAATGTAAAATGTTGCAGACACTGTGGAAAACAGCTTGGCAGATTGCTTAAGAGCTAAACATGCCACTTCCATGACCCAGTAATTGCACATTTGGGCATTTATCCCTGAAAAATGAAAACTTAAGTTCATACAAAATCCTGTACATACGTGTTTGTAGCAGCTTTATTCATAACAGCCCCAAACTGGAAATAACTCAGATCCTTCAGTGATCGAGTGGTTAAACTACCTGTGGTGTGTTCAGCACTGTACCGTAGTTGCTGAACTGTGGTAGGCTCAGCAACGAAAAGGAACCGACCAATGATACCTACCACAACCTGGATGAATGATGCTGAGTGAAGAAAGCCAGTCTCACAAGGTAGCATACTATACCGATACCACGCATGTAATGTTCTTGAAGTGACAAAATTATAGAAATGGAGGACAGATAGTAGTTTCCAGGGGTTAAGGAGGCGGGGGGCAGTGGGAGGGAAGTGGGTTTGGCTATAAAAAGGCAACACAAGAGATCTGTGTGGTGATGGGAGAGTTCTGTATCTTGACTATACCAGTGGCAACCCCTGTGCTATAGTTTTGTAAGATGTTACCCTTGAGGGGAACTGAGTAAAGGATACATGGTTTGTCTCGGTGTTGTTTTTACAACTGCATGTGAAAATACGATTATCTCAAAATAAAAAGCTTAATTAAAGACATATGAACTCCTTAGATCTCCATTGGACGGTGAACTCCATGAGGGAGGGGGTATCTGTGTTTTACCAGCAGCCAGTACAGTGCCTGACTCATAAGAAGATGCTTCAAAAATGTTTGTGGGTTGCCTTAAGTGAGAGAGGCTGAACATTTTAATGCAACCATATTAAGCACCCATAACTGACAGTACATCCCGAAATGAAGGGTATCTCTCTCTGACCCATTCATTCAAAAACTATCTGTTGAGCATCTACCTTATGGTAGACATTCTTCTAACTGCTGGAAATACAACAGGGAACAAAATCGGGGTGATGGGGTGTCCTGCTTTCATGGAGCTTACAGTTTAACTGGGGCAGAAGACAGTAAACGTAATACATAACCTATACAGTATGTTAGGAGGTGGTAAGTGCTATGGGAAAAAAATTTAAAGCAGTATTTAGGAGTTGAGGATGTGAAAAAGACTGCAAGCGTGAGTGGGTTGCAATTTGCTATTTTAAACAGGATTTAAAGACTAAAGAGACAGTGTCATTTGAGCAAAGTCTTGAAGGAAGTAAGGGAAAAACCATCCAGGAGACAGAGAGTTCCAGGCTGAAGGAACAGCCAGTGTAAAGGCTTTGAGATGGAAAGATGTCTAACATGTTCAAGGACAGGGAAGAAAGTGAAGCCAGTGTTGGAGGAACAAGAATGAGTGAGGGAGAGTGGTTTGGTGATGAAGTTAGAGAGACAATGAAAGTGCAGAATATGTAGAACCTTTTAGGGTGTTGTAAAGTCTTTAGGTCCTACTTTGAGTGAAATGGGGAGTTGTTGGAGGATGTTGAATGGAGGAATGACATGAGCTGACAACATTTTAAAAAGGGTCACTCTGGGACTGGCCCGGTGGCGTAATAGTTAAGTTCGTGTGCTCCACTTCGGCGGCCCAGGTTCGAAGGTTCGGATCGCTGGCACAGACAGATGCACTGCTTGTCAAGCCATGCTGTGGCAGCGTCCCATATAAAGTAGAGGAAGATGGGCACAGATGTTAGCTCGGGGTCAGTCTTCCTCAGAAAAAAAGAGGAGGATTGGCAACGGATATTAGCTAGTCTTCCAACAGAGGGCTAGTCTTCCTCACAAAAAATAAAAAGGATCACTCTGGCTGCTGTGTTGAGAACAAACAGTAGGGGAACAGATTAAGGAGAAGGAAGAGTACTTCAGAAGCTGTTTCAGTACTCCAGGCAAGGAATGATAGCGATTTGGACGCGGGTGGTAGCAGTAGAGTCATGAGAAATGATCCATTTGTATTAAGATTTTGAAGACAGAGCCAACAGGATTTGCTTACAGATTAGATGTGGGGTATGAAGGAAAGAGGAATCAATGACAACTCCAAGATTTTGGAGCTGAGGACTTGGACAAATGGTGTTGTCATTAACTGATATGGAAAACACTGAAGTGGGGGCAGCTTTGGAGGGAAGTTGAGGAGCTTATGTTGAATTTGAGACTTCTAAGTGGAGATGTTGAATAGGCAGTTGGATATTCCAGTCTAGAGTTCAGAGGAGAGGTATACAGACTGGAGATATAAATTTGCAAGTTGTCAGCATTTATATGATATTTAAAGCTGTGAAACTAGATGAGATCTCCATGGAAAGAGTGTAGTGAAGAAGTCCAAAGACTGAGCCCTAGACACCCTTTAGAGGCGAGGGAGAGGGAGAGGAACCAGCTGAGAGGCTGAGAAGGTGTGGCCAGTGAGAGGAAGAAAACCAAGAGTATTGGATCCTGGAAGCCAAGTAAACAGAATGTTTCCTGGAGGAGGAGGGAGTGATCAGCTGATCATCTGTGTAGGTCAAGTGAGGATTGACCATTGAATTTCGCAATGTGGAAGGAGCTGATGACCTCCACACATCAGAGAGGCAGATTTTAGTCATTAAACTAATCTATGGCTCATTCAAGGACAAAATTAAGTTTTAGAAGATTTGTTTTGGAAAGCTACTTTTCGTTTCCTCAAAACGTTGTAGAATTACCATTTGATCCAGCAATTCCACTTCTAGGTCTATACCCTAAAGAATTGAAAGCAGGAACTCAAACAGATACTTGTATGCCAATGTTCATAGCAGCATTATTCACAGTAGACAAAAGTTAGAAGCAACCAAATGTCCATCAACAGATGAATGGATAAACAAAATGTGGCATATACCTGCAATAGGATATTATTCATCCTTAAAAAGAAATAAAATTCTAGGGGCTGGCCCCTGTGGTACAGTGGTTAAGTTGAGCACATTCCGCTTCAGTGGCCCAGGTTTGTGCATTCGGATCCCGGGCGTGAACCTACACCACTCATTAGCCACGCTGTGGCAGTGACCCACATGTAAAAAAAAAAAGTAGAGAGGGGGCTAGCCTGGTGGTATAGTGGTTAAGTTTGCACACTCTGCTTCGACGGCCTGGGGTTTGCAGATTCGGATCCCAGGCATGGACCTACGCACCACTTGTCAGGCCATGCTGTGGTAGGTGTCCCACATATAAAGTAGAGGAAGATGGGCACAGATGTTAGCCCAGGGCCAGTCTTCCTCAGCAAAAAGAGGAGGATTGGCAACAGATGTTAGCTCAGGGCTAATCTTACTAAGCAAAAGAAACAAACAAAAGAAATGAAATCCTAATACATACTACAATATAGGTGAACCTGGAAAGCATACTAAGTGAAATAAGCTAGACACAAAAAAACAAATATTATATGCCTCCACTTTTATAAGGTCCCTAAAATAGTCAAATTCATAAAGTTAGATGTAGAATAGAGGTTATCACAGGCTGAGGCAGGAGGGAGTGGAGAGTTATTGTTTAATGGGTACAGAGTTTCTGTTTGAGATGATGAAAAAGTTCTGGAAATGGACAGTAGTGATGGTTGTACAACAGTATGAGTATACTTAATACCACTGAATTGTACACTTTAAGAAGGTTGGAATGATAAAGGTGAATACCACAGTAAAAAGAAAGTGTAGTATGTGGGTACAACGTTGTCTAAAATGAAATTGATAATATATATGAATAAAATCAATGAATGAGCAAAAAAAAGCTATTTTTCACTTACTTCTGATCTAAGAACTAAGTTTGCTTTAGGCATCATCTATGACTTGCCTTTCCTTGTAGATCCCTTAGCACGTGTTTCTTACACTTTTTTCTTAATGGCTCAAGCCTTAGCCGTTGCAATTAAAGAAAATAGTTTCCCCTTATAAAGGTCATCATCATGAGAAAGGCAGGAGAAGAGTCAAATGTTACAGAGTGATCCAACTAATTATAATTTTTGTGAAAAGTTCATCTTTAAAATTATATATAATTATAAATTATCTATCTATCTATCTATCTCCTCATTCAGGAAAACCTTTCTCTCTCCTATAATGGTCCTTGAAAATAATGTTCCTTGAATGCGCATGTAAGTAATTTGCCTGCTAAAACCAGCATCTTTGATAATTTAGCAGAGCTGATATGGAGAAAACCTAGAGTACTGGAAGATTTTGTGGCACAGCATATTTAATAACCGTGACAACTCAAGAATTTTAAGCAGACTCGCCTCCTTGTCTGGGATCTGTCGGCACCAGTGTGTCTCTACTGGCAAACCCCTAAATGTACTTGTTTCAGCCAAAACTGTGCTAATGATGGTCTACCAAATTTTAACAGGATATTTTTAAGACTTGATAGTCTCACGATTAAAAAAAAAAAAACCTTTCCCACATTCCTTTCAAAAGCTGCCACTCTAAAATATGTGGCAAATTAAAAAAACAAAAAAGGTTTAAAATTGCCTTACAGCCTTGATTAAACAAAGACTGGTGTGTTGGTGTGGCTGCGGGGAGCTCTGCGCTGCTTTTGTATGATTTCAGAGGTGAATTTGGATGGCTGGAAGATAGATGGGTGCCAGATGCAGTTTGACATAGATTCAGGCAGCTGCTCCTGGGCTAGGTTTCATTAGCTGGTAAGTGCGCCAGCAGAAGCAGCAGAGCAAGGCCCAAATGCCAAAATGATGGTGAGAACAGTGGAACAATACAATATTCACTAAGTGATTTTAATCTCGGAGATTAAATGTCACCCAATCAGTTTCCAGGTTTTAAAAACCAGCTCGTCTGAAGCCATTAGAGGACCCAAGTCTTTGTCCATTGGGGGAAAGAAGTTTTACCTAAAAACTTTTTATTAGTTTTAAAACAAACAAAAAGTGTTGTAAATCCATTTTGGTAATATACAATTAAAAATCATGTCAACCTCCTCAACCCACACACGACAGGAAAAGAAATGTATTCATAATTGCAACCAGGCAAATATTCCTCAATAAATGGACCCAATGTTGGTTTGTTTATCTGTCTCTCTTAAAATTTAAAGTCTTGGATGACCTTCCAGCTTTAAGCACCCCCTCACACACACACTCCCATTCTTCTTCAAAGAAAGACCGAGGTCTCAAAACAGAGAGAGTGTATTTATTTGCTTTGAGACCTTATGATCTGCATAGCTAGTGGTGAATGTGTACTCAACCACATAGTTGTAAATTAAAAAAAGTTTTTTTTCTATAAAGAATTTTTGCTCTAACTACTTGTGGGGTCATAAGTAATTATGAAACTTACTCCAGAACTCCCCATACTTGATTTCAACTCACGTGTTTTTGCTGCTGAGAAAGGGAACCTTTATTTAGTATATTATTTAAACTTACTAAACTGATCTTTGCTTTTCTGAGAAGAATGTTATGATCTAATCTATCAGTGATGCAACCAATTCATGTGGGGTGATTTTTTAAATTAAAATTAATACATGTAATTGATTGGACATGTACATATTTGAAACCTGTAAATCTAACCAGTCTCTGCTTTTCTTATTTCGTCTGAGGAAGCTAATGCATCACTTGTAATAGCTCTGAGCATCACAGAGTATTTCTTTTTTTTTCTCCAAATGAGTGTGTGCTCAGCTCTCTTAATAACAATAGGAGTTGTATATGTGCTCAGAGAAGAGCTTCCATTGTGTTTTAGTATTTTTAGTATTTTGCTTAGTAATAATGTTGTAATACGACTTTTATTTTAGTCTACAGAATGGTTAAAGATTTAGAAATAAGCTCTGATTGAGTTAGAAACTCTGTATGTTCAGGAGCAAATTATAATGTTCATTAATGGCTAGACGACACCCTACTGAGTCTGAATATATTCTGGGCTTGAATATCTTGTATACATGGTCTCTGAAACTTTAATTTCCTTGGGACAAAGCCACCCATCTGTGAACTCATATTTGAATTAAAGGGAATAATGTCTTAGGTGATACGGTTTTAGTTCGTCTCAGTCTTTGGGAGCTGTTTCATAGAGATCAGAGCTCCGCTTCTCACCCCCTCCCCTCTTTTCCTCTCCCTTCCTCTTTTTGATCCAGCACTGACAACTTGACTACAGCGCCCTAAATATTGAGACCTTGTGTTTGTTTCACTGTACATACACTCACGGGGCTACGCCTGCAGACCTCATTCCTAAGGGGTGAGGACTGGGTTAATGAAGAGTCTGTTCAGTTCAGCACATACAGTTTTGGTGAACCTAAGTAGACTCAGATTGCATTTCTCATGAACAGCCTTTAAAAGCCTCCCTAACCTTTCTGAATCCCTCGCAGGGTCTCTGGAAGAAGAAAATGAGGCAGCACACGTAACACATTTAGCATCCTACTTGGCACAAAGGCTCACCCTATAGTTCTATATTCTGTATTCCTTTCCTTTACCTTATGCAAATATTTGCTGGAAAATTTCTCATTTAACCTTGTGAGAAAAGCTATTATGTGTAGAAAACATGTGGAGATCCTCAGAGAAAAGTGCTAGGTGAATAAGTTCAAGATGCAATTGTGGTTTTACTATTAATTACCAACCAATACAAAGCCATTTCAATTGTTAATAATCATTTGACATTTTATTTTTTCCCACAATGAAATCATAAATTCAAGTTGCCGTCTCTTACCACTTAGAGCAAGTTCTATTAATTATCTATACTAAATCTATTCCCTCGTTCCCTCATTCTGGGTTTTTTGTTTGTTTGTTTGTTTTTGGTGGTAATATACACTTAACCTAGCATTTAATATCTCAACCATTTTTAGGTGAACAGTTCAGTGGTATTAATTAAATACATTCATATTGTTGTGCAACCATCACCACTATCTATCCCCATAACTCTTTTCATCTTGTAGCACTGAAACTCTATACCCATTAAACAATAACTCCCCGTTCTCCCCTACTCCAGCCCCTGGCAGCCACCATTATACTTCATCTTTATGATTTTGACTACTCTAAGTACTTCATATAAGTGGAATCATATAGTGTTTGTCTTTTTGGGATTGGCTTATTTCACTAAGCATAATGTCCTCATCCATGGATGAAATTCATCCGTGTTGTAGCATATTGCAGAATTTCCTCCCTTTTTAAAGGTGAATAATATTCCATTGTATGTATATACCACATTTTGCTTATCCATTCATTTGTCAGTGGACACTTGGGTTCCTTTCACGTTTTACCTATTACAAATAATGCTACTATGAACATGCGTGTGTAAATGTCTCTTTGAGACCCTGCTTTCAATTCTTTTGGGTATATACCCAGAAGTGGAATTGTTAGATCATATGGTCATTCTATTTTTAATTTTTGGAGGAAACACCGTACTGTTTTCCACAGTGGCTGTACCATTTTACATTCCCACCAACAGTGCACAAGGATTCCCATTTTGCTACATCCTTGTCAGCACTTGGTTTCTGGTTTTTTTTGATAGTAGCCATCCTAATGGATGTGAGATGGTATCTCATTGTAGTTTTGATTTAGATTACCCTAATGATTTGAGATGTTGATTGAGTATCTTTTCATGTGCTTGTTGGCCATTCATGTATCTTTGGAGAAATGTCTAATTCAAGTCATTTGCCCATTTTTGAATCAAGTTGTTTGTTTTTGTTGTTGAATTTTAGGAGTTCTCTATAGGTTCTGGATATTAATCCCTTATCAGATATATGATTTGCAAATATTATCTCTCATTCTGTGAGTTGCCTTTTTACTCTGTTGATAGTGTCTTTTGATGCACAAAATTAATTTATAAAGTCCAATTTGTCTATTATTTCTTTTGTTACTTATGCCTTTGGTATTATATCCAAGAAATCAATGCCAAATCCAGTGTTGTGAAGCTTTCGTCCTATGTTTTCATGTAAGAGTTTTATTGTTTTATGTCTTACATTTAGTTCCTTGATCCATTTTGAGTTAATTTTTGTATATGGTGTTAGATAAGGGTCCCAATTCATTCTTTTGAATGTGAATATCCAGTTTTCCCAGCACCATTTGTTGAAGACTGTCCTTTCCCCATTGAATGGTCTTGGCACCCTTGCCAAAAATCATTTGACTATATATGCAAGGATTTATTTCTGAGCTCCCTATTCTATTCCATTGGTCTATATGTCTGTCTTTATGCCAGTGCTACACTGTTTTGATTATTGTAGCTTTGTAGTGAATTTTGAAATCAGGAAGTGTAAGTCCTCCAGTTTTGTTCTTCTTTTTCAGGATTGCTTTGGTTATTCAGAGTCCTTCGAGATTCCTTATGAATTTTAGGATGGTTTTTCTATTTCTGCAAAAAAAATCATTGGGATTTTTGATAGGGATTGCATTAAATCTGTAGATCACTTTGAGTAGTATTGACATTTTAATAACATTAAGTCTTCCAATTCATGAACATGGGGTGGTTTACCATTTATTTATATCCTCTTTGATTTCTTTCAACAATATTTTGTAGTTTCCATTGTGCAAGTCTTTCACCTCCTTGATTAAGTTATTTTCCAAGTATTTTGTTCTTCTTGATGCTATTGTAAATGGAATTGTTTTTGTAATTTCTTTTCAGATTGTTCATTGTTTGTGTATAGAAATGCAAATGATTTAAAGTAATTACTGATAAAGGAGGGACTTACTTCTGTCATTGTGGTATTTGTTTTCTGTATGACTTATAGATCTTTTGTCCCTCATGTCCTGTATTAATGTCTTCTTTTGTGTTGAGTTTATTTTTTTGTAGTGAAATGTTTAAATTTCCTTCTCATTTCTTTTTGTCTATATTCTATAGCTGTTTTCTTTGTGATTACTATGGGGATTACATTTAACATCCTAAAGTTATAACACTGTAATTCGAATTTATACCAGCTTAACTTCAATAACATACAGAAACTCTGCTCCTTTAGAAAAGCTTCAGTCCAGCCCCTTTCAGTTGTTGATGTCATAAAATTACACTTTTATACATGTGTGGCTGGAAACATAAACTAATAATTCTTTTAAATGCATTAGTCTCTTAAATTGTAGAGAAAACAAGGTTTGGAGTTACACACCAAAATTACAGTAATACTAGCTTTTATACTAATAATTGTTTTTTTTCTTTTTAAATCTGTTAGTCTCTTAAATCATTTAGAAAACAAAAAGTGCAGTTAAAAATAATTTTTATAATAATACTAGTTTTTATAATTGTCCATGTATTTACCTTTATTGAGACCCTTATTTCTCCATATGGCTTTGAGTTACTATCTAGTGTCCTTTCATTTCACCTTGCAGGGCTCCCTTGAGCATTTCTTGCAGGACAGATTTAGTCGTCATGAACTCCCTCAGCTTTTATTTATCTGGGAATGTCTTAATTTTGCCTCACTTTGGAAGGATGGTTTTGCCAGATATAGGATTCTTGGTTGACAGTTTTTTCTTTTAGCACTTTCAATATATCAGCCCACTGTCTTCTGGCCTCCAAAGTTTCTGATGAGAAATCTGCTGATAATCTTATTGAGGATCCGTTGTATGTGACAATTCACTTACCTCTTGCTGCCTTCAAGATTTTGTCTTTTGAACGTTTTATTATAGTGTGTCTTGGTGTAGGTCTCTTTGAGTTCATCTTACTTGGATCTTGTTGAGCTTCTTGGATGTTTATATCCATGTCTTTCATCAAGTTTGGGAAGTTTTCAGCCATTTTTCTTGAAACATTCTCTCTGCCCCTTTCTCTCTCTCTTCTAGGAGTCCCACAATGAATATATTGGTTCACTTGTCCCACAGGTCCCTTAGGCTCTGTTTGCTATTCTTCAATTTTTTTCTTTCTGTTCCTTAAACTTGATAATTTACGTTGTCCTATCTTCAAGTTTGCCAATTCTTTGTTCTGCTCAAATCTGCCTTTGAATCTTTCTAGTGAATTTTTCGTTTCAATTATTGTACTTTTCAGCTCCAGAACTTTTTGATTTCTTTTTAGGTTTTCTATCTCTTTATTGAGCTATCCATTTTGTTCACACATTGTTTTCTTGACTTTTTCCACATCTTCCTTTAGTTCTTTGAGCATTTTTAAAACAGTTGTTTTAGGGGACTGGCTTGGTGGTATAGCAGTTAAGTACGCGTGCTCCGCTTCAGCGGCCCGGGGTTTGCAGGTTCAGATCCCAGGCGGGGACCGACACACCGCTTGTCAAGCCATGCTGTGGCAGGCATTCCATATAGAGGAAGATGGGCACAGATGTTAGCTCAGGGCTAGTCTTTCTCACACACACACAACAGTTGTTTTAAAGTCTTTGTCTACTGTATCTCCATTAGGTCTTTTTCAAGGACAATTTCTATTGATTTATTTTTTCCTTTGAATGGGCTGTACTTTCCTGTTTCTTTGTATTCTCTGTGATTTTTTGTTGTTGTTGTTGAACACTGGACATTTGAATCTAATAATGTGGTAACCCTGGAAATCAGATTCTCCCCCTTCCTCAAGGTTTGCTGTTTTCTGTATTGTTTTTATTTTTTTGATTGTTGTAGGATGCTCTGTGCCAAGGGTCAGCCTGAGGTGTAAACTTAAGGTCTTCTCAGGTCTTTTCTGAGCCTTTCTCTGGGCATACATGATCACATTCTTATTTTCCCTGTATATTGCAGTTGTTTTTTAATGTCCCATTCTTTAATATCCAGCTCTCAAAAGGGAAAAAACAAAAAATGAAGTGGGGGGAGGGTGCTGGCCCTTTAAATCCCTGGATGTCACTTCAGGTAGAGGGGGACCGGCTTGCAACAGTGAGGGGAGGTGCAACAACAATGGCTGCCCACCTCTTTGTCTGCACCTCTGTGATCAGAAGCAACAATTAACAATTAGAGCACAGATCCCCAATATTTGGAGGACAGGGTCCTTTTTGCCCTTCTGGCTCTGGTGAGCTGCTTGCAGGCTGCTCCAGGAACACTTGCACAGCTGGGGTTGAGGGGTGGGTGAATACTGTGCTAAGAACTGAAATGGACAGAAGTTAACCAAAATTTACTGCAATTTACCATACAAGTTTTCCCCTGGAAGTTAGAATCCTTCCACAGATTCCAGAGTTCCAAATTGAGAATCCAGACAGATTCTACCAGTGCAATTGTTGTCTAGGTGGAGAGACAGATTTCTGGTGCTTTCTACTCTACCATCTTCCCAGAATCCTCTCCCCCTCATTCTGTTTTAGGGTACCCTGATTTTATTTGGGGTAGCTCTTTCCTAAGCTAAAACACTTGATGTTCTGACATCCTTATAGATGAGATGGCTCCATTCTGGCCGTGAGATGTGGGTAGAGGTCCCTGGGGAGGATACCCCTTCTTGAATAAAAAGACAAAGCCTCATGAAGACAAGACTTTTGATTTTATTCTTACCTGAATGTGGATGAAATAACTGGTGGATGGCAGCCTTCTTATGACCCTAAGTAGCATGAGGATGGTGGAACAGGTACCTTTGAGCCATCTTTCCAGTCTTGGACTACCTAACCCCAGACTTCTAATTTTGTGTGTGTGGGGGGGGGACCTCTTAGTCATTTAAGCCACTGTTAGTCAGTATTTCTTAACTCACAGCTAAATGTAAATCCTGATATGTCATTCAAGTCCATGGTCTATCAGCCTGGGGGTAGAAACATGGGCCAGTGGAGAGATTTGTGTCTGTGATGAGCACCAGTATTTTTCAGAGTAACTCAAGAGATTGAGATTTGAGATCTGAGGTTCAGCTGCACAGACTTATAATGGGTATTAAAGAAAGATGGATATGTCTACTCCTAATGAGGCTTAAAGCTTTCTGCATTTTTTGTGTACATTTTCCATTTCTTTGGATTCACTTGCCAAACATTACTGGCATTTTTTTTCAATGGAAAAAGAAAGTATTATAGCCCAGTTAAAGCAATGAAAGTAGGAAGAGACATGCTGGTTGCTCCTGTTACTTATATTTTAAAGCCATTGAAGAAAGTAGCTGATCTTTGTTAGTCTTTATTATGTTTTGTGTACACACTTGCTCATCAGAATGTAATTAAAGCAAAGGGACAAGGAGGAGGGAATTACCACTAATTAACAATCTAGAGGTCTGGCACTCTCCCAGTTATTTGTGAGAGAATCTCTTCTTAAGCTTAGCCTAGGTCCTGGCACAGTGGACAGTCAGTAAATATTTGTTAGAAGAAGAAAGAAAGTGCATTGGTTTTATATTGAATTGCAGGACAGAGGTACATTTTTAATCCTAGTCAAATGATGAGATTTATTCAGTAAAAATGTCTTTTTCCTCTACTCCAGTCTGACCTAATGCCTTAAGTGAGTGGAGCTCCAACTGATCTCTAGTGTGCTGTAATGTGTATCCCAAACCGGTACATAAGATTCGTCACAGTTGGCAGCGATGACTAAGCCTGCTGGGGATGAGCAGGGAAGCTCTCCTTCCAATGCCAGTGACCACCGGTGCAGTATTGAACTTAAAGAGCATTGTATAATTAAGTAATTATTAATAACGAAAATAGCTACCTTTGCTTATCATTTTCAGAGGCTGTGCTAACTTCTTTACATACATAATCTCACTTAACCCTCACAATATCACCATTCCTCAGATCCTGGTTTTGTCCCCTTTTTACAGTTGAGAAAACTGAGGCTTAAGCAAGTTGCCTAAGGTCAGATAGTCAAGACATGGTTGAGATGGAACTTGAAACCCTGTCTGTTTCAGAACTATTTGACTCCAAAGTGAGTGCTCTTAGGCATGTTGGAAAATGTTGACTATCGTTTGCTTAGTTACATGTTAAATAGTCTCAAAATACTCAGTATTTTGTACTCTGATTTCTCTGCAAAGAACCAAAAGGTAATGGTATAAAAGTGGCCAAACTCATAGTAAACACTTTTTTACTGTTAATGTGGAAAAGATGATTTCTGACTAAGGATGCCTTTATATAATCCTTTTTTATTTACTTCAGTTTCACAGCGTGCGCTCTTCCTCAGGTGGGAGGGTGGGTCGGAGGTAGATGAATATGCTTTACTGGAGTCACACACAATGCGTGTTGGGGGCGGGGAAGCGTGAGTGTACATTACGCAGAGTTCAGCTTCACATCCGATGGCTCTGTCGCTGAGCATGACTGTGGCAGCCTTGATGAATCATGGCATTTTACGCTCTACATGTGTCATCAACGTATGTGGGTTGAAATTGCACAGAAACATAGTAGTCCACTAGAAATATAAATAAAAGGAAAATACACCATTGGAATAATTATAACATATTGCAACTGAATACTTGTGAAATCTGTACATTTTGAGCTTTTTGTTTTTAGAGCTAATGATTTTGTTTACAAGCTTAGACCATTTTAGCATTTTCTATTTATTTAAGTGTTTAA
The DNA here is from genome assembly GCA_031878705.1 of Tapirus indicus. Classification (NCBI taxonomy): domain Eukaryota; kingdom Metazoa; phylum Chordata; class Mammalia; order Perissodactyla; family Tapiridae; genus Tapirus; species Tapirus indicus. The sequence continues at coordinate 54,061,036 of CM062923.1, read as the reverse complement.
GATTCAGTCATAAACCTTCACTCTGAGCTAAAGCTGTTTGTTGAAACTTAGCCAGTGTATGGACACGTTAAAAAAAATACAATATATTAAAATTTTTCTGATTCATGCTGCCTTATAAATAGGTAGATAGTTAAGTAGGTAAATCACTTAACCGTATGTTAAGTTCCCATCTGAATTTGTTTTCAGAAATGTGCTTCAGCAAAGAGTCGTCATTAGATAGTTAAGTGAAGTGATATTTACAGTAACATAAACTTGAAAATGAAAACTGGATCTTGAATGAGATCTGGGTTCCAGGCTGGGCTTTACTGCTTGGTCATTGTGGCATCTTGAGAAAGTTTTCTCTGAACCTCAGTTCCTCAAATGTAAGATAGAATAGTAGTAGCGGGCTCTTTAGGGGGTGGGGAGCAAATAAGAAGACGATGTCAACATGCTTTATAATGTGTAAGTAATTATACAGATTAGAGGTGTGGTATTGTTATTGTATACTTCACAGCCAGCAGATGGACCAATCTAACACCATCCGTCATCCATGAAGGTGACAATGTCAGTTTTAGTCTCTCAAACAACACAGATTTATTGAGCTCTTGTGATGTGTGAGGACTTCCTTCACATCCGCAGAATTTACGTATGGATTTACAATAGTTTGTATAGTTTATACAGTGACATATCATTTGTGTAGCATACAGGTATTCTGTACACATGCATTTTATAGATATTTGAAGTTTCTCTTTAAGCACCCAAATCTGCTTAATGTAAGCTTGTTCGATAAAAGTCTTTCCCTATATTGTTATTGTGTTGTTGTTAATACATTTTTTTCCATAGAGAGCATTGAACATAATACTACCTTTTCTTCATGATTCAGGGTCCTTTCAATTGCTAACATATTTTGTTAGAATACAAAGTCTTTTAGGGCAGGGCTAGTGAGGCATGGTGCTGTTTGCCAGTACTTTAAATGATCCCACATCACTAAATTTTTTGAATTCTTGTATCAACATTTTTTATTTTTTATTTTTTTTTATTTTTTATTTTTTTTTTTTGTGGGGAAGACCAGCCCTGAGCTAACATCTGTTGCCAATCCTCCCCTTTTTGCTGAGGAAGACTGGCCCTGGGCTAACATCCGTGCCCATCTTCCTCTACTTTATATGGGACGCCGCCACGGCGTGGCTGACAGGCAGTGCATCGGCGGGCGCCCGGGATCCGAACTCGCGAACCCCGGGCTGCCAAGCTCGGACTAAACCGCTGCACCACTGGGCGGCCCCTTGTATCAACATTTTTTAAATCCTCCCCTTTCTAGTTGTTAACTGTCTTTTTTTTTTTTGCTAGTATCATGTGCTTGCTTCTTTTAATCCATTCTCCCCTTTAATTTCCATTTACAATCTATGGTTTGGGGGAAAAAAACACAAATAAATTAAAATAATCTTTAAGATTAAATAGATACTCAGGGAGTGCATGATAATGTATGAAGTTTGGTGTGTGGGCTTAGTCATTTCTTCTTTTTTCTCAAGGATTTATTTTTGCTTGCTTTGTTAGTTCTGAGTGATTGGAGGCTCTCTGGATGAATTTTTTGCCCAATGCCACCATTTACAGCCTGCATCAGTTTCCTCTAATAATCACCAGTGATACTTATGTAGCTTGTTACCAAGTTTAAAATGCTCCCACATACATTGCCTCCCTTGATCCTCCCTTGGAGATAGGTGGGACATATATTATTTTTATATTTTATAGATAAAAATACTAAGGCATAGTTGGAGGTTATTCAGTTGATTTTAGCCAGGGGTCGCAGCTGAATCTCCCAAAGAAGTTTGTTCCCCCATACATGCCTGGTGCCTCTACCTGGATATCCCAATTCCACATGTCTGGGGCAGGACCCGCGTATTTTGGAATTATTTTGGAAAAAGGTCCAAAACAGTTCTAATGTGCATAGCTTTCCCAGACCTTTTTTCCCATCCTCCACCCCATCCCTCCACCTCTGCTCCTATCAAGAACCACTGCATTAAGTTTCTATGACCATTAAGTGATTTATTAAGATGCTTTCACATGCAGTTTACAGAAAAGCCAACAAAGAGTGATTTAACCTTTGATTAAACCTATTATTTAACCATTAAACCTATGATTTTTAATGATTCTGTAATCAATTGATGTAGTGGTCAGAATAGTATGCCCTCTCTCCCCCTGTGTTACTTTACATGGTAAAAGAAACTTTGCAGATATGATTAAATTAAGAATCTTGAGATGGGGAGATTATCTTGGATTATTTGGCTGGGCTCCAGGTAATCACAAGGGTTCTTATAAGAGGGAGGCAAGAAGGTCAAAGGTAGAAGAAGGAGATGGGATGACAGAAGCAAAGGTTGGGATGATGTGTTTTGAAGATGGGAGAAGGGGCCATGAGCCAGGGAATGCAGGTGGCTTCTAGAAGCTGGAAAAGACAAGGAAACAGATTCTCCCTTGAAGCCTCCGGAAGAAACCGTCAACATTGCGATTTTTAGATGTCTATCCTCCAGAACTGTAAGAGAATAAATTTGTGTCATTTTAAGCCACTAAGTTTATGGCAATTTGTTAAAGCAGCAATAGGAAACCAATACACTGGGAAGTATAAAATGCAGATTCTTAAGCTTCTCCCACAGAGATAGTGTTTTAGCAGAGCTGGGTAGGGTCCAGGGACGTGGGGTTAAACTAGTCCCTAGGTGATTCAGTGCCCTGTGGTCCTTGGACCTCGCCTACAGAGTTACAAACATACCCATAAGGCCATTTGTTTTTCTCCTCAGAAGTCTAGAGGTGGATAGTCCTAGCTAGCATCAGTTGCTCTCATCAGCTCATTAGCTCAGTGACATCGTCAAGGACCACAGGCTCCAGCTCGACCTCTACCCCCACCCTCAGAGTGTTGGACTTTTGTCCTTAGGCTTCTTACATCATACACACAAGATGGCTACTACAGCTCCAGGCACCACACCCTCACATGGCCGGGAAGGAGAAAGAGAGCTCTTCCTGCATGCCTAAGTGTCCCTCACTTTTTTTTTTTTAGGAGGATTGGCCCTGTGCTAACATCTGATGTCAATCTTCCTCTTTTATTCTTTTTTCTCCCCGAAGCCCCAGTACGTAGTTGTGTATCATAGTTGTAGAGTTGTAGCTCTTCTATATGGGACGCCACCTCAGCATGGCTTGATGAGTGGTGAGTAGGTCCACGCCCAGGATCCAAACCGGCGAACCCCGGCCCGAAGTGGAATGCGAGAACTTAACCGCTATGGCACCTGGCCAGCCCCAGTCCCTCACTTTTTAATCAGAGAGGAAAGATTCTTTCCCAGGGCTCCCAGCAGACTTCCCATGACACCTAAATAGCCAGAACTGCATCACCCGGCCAGCTCCAGCAGCATAGGAGGCTAGACAGCAAGGGACCTTGAGTAAAGTCTCAAACATTATACTGTTCTCCTCCTCCTCCTCCTCCTGGGAAACCTTTGCATCCCCTCAAACAGTACTTCCCTTTCATCTAGCTGTTGCCTCCCTCCTCCAAGATGATCCTTTAGTGCCAGGTCCTGGTACCTTTTAAAGTCACCTCATGTACCACCAATTAAGAATGAGAGATTGAGAAACATGCCCAAGATTTGTAAGTGGAAAGCTCAGAAGTGGCAGGTCTGCCTTCACTGTACAGTTCACGCTCTTCACCATTACACCAGCCCAGCGGTTCTCCTTGTTTGGTGTTGGTTACACATTTCCAAATATTAGAATTTTTGGCACACTTGAAGAGATTAAAAACTCGAAGTGACGCTAAAATCAATCATTATAACCCAGTTGTCATCATTGGAGGGTTTTGATGTGACACGACCTGACTTTTGTTTGAATAGGTTTGATAGAATTAATTTTGTTTAATTATTATTAATTTTTATTAATTTGCAGTTTAAAGTTTTTATTTTAATTAATAATTTATTATTAATTTTGTTTAATTAATTTTAATAAGATTGGTTTTTTCATCACCGGCTACTATATTTAGAATACATGGTTAGGGGTCAAGAGTTTGCAATAATCCCTTCCTGTCTGACTCAAGGTAAAAGCCGAAGTCATTGAATCAGCTTGTAAGGGCCTCCACCACCTGCCCCGTCTCTTCTCATGCCTCTTCTCCTTCCACTCTCCCCCTCACCCACTCCTCCCCTCCATGTGGACATCTTTGAGCCCCAGGCATCCTCCCCACTCACAGCCTGCTTACATCGTCTGTTCCTTCTGCCATGAAAACTCTTCTGCTTGTCTTGAGTCTCACCTCCTTCAAGTCTTTACTTAAAGGTCATCTTCTCGATGAGGCTTTTCTTAACCACCTCTTCAAAAGTGCACCCCCACCCCACACGTGCACACCCAAACACACATTCCCTGTTTTATTTTTCCCCATAGCACTTAATTTCTAATATTCCATATAATTTATTAGTTTATTCTGTTTTCTCTCTTTCCCATCATTAGAATGTAAAAGCCATAAGAACAGCAATTTTTGTGTGTTTCCTTTGCTGCCATATTCCCAGCTCCTAGGATCTAGGACACAGTAGGCATTCAATAAGTATTTGTTGAATGAATATACTCTGTATACACAGCTCTGATTAGTTCGATGGAGTAAATTTCTAGAAATGACCACATTGGAGGATATGGGCATTTTAAAAAGTTCTTGATACACATGACCAAACCCTTCCTTCCCAAGATTGAATCCATTCACATTCCCATCAGTGGCTATGACACAGCCCAGTCCTCTGTGCCCTCACATTGTCACCAGTTTTAACATATCTGTAGCCAGCTTGGTATGTGACAATTATATTTCTTTTTAATTTGTATTGCTTTGAGTAGATGAATTCGTATCTGTTTTTTCATGCGTTTCTTCCTTTGGTTATCATCAACTTGAATGCTTTGCCCATTTTTCTAATTTAGTTTCAGTGTTTTCTAATTTAGTATTGGTGTTTTTCTAATTGATTCATAAGACCTCCTTACGGTGTAAGATTACTAAGTCTTTGTTATGTGTGTTGCAAATATTTTTCCTGATTTGTCATTTTTCTTTTAATTTTGCTTATGGCGTTTCTTAATATGTAATTTTTAAATGTGATCTGTTTTAACTTTATAGTTCTTCTTTTGCTTTATGTTTGGAAAGGTCTTGTCTACCTGTAGGATCAATTGTGCATCTGTAATTTCTTTTAGTTCTCTTGTATTTTTAAAAAATATATTTTATTCTTTAATCTCCAGTTTTCTGTCATATTATGTGAGGCAAGAATCTAACACCCATCTTTCCTCTTAAATAGTAAACTATTGCACACGCCTTCCTTTTGAACTAACAAGAACACCATTTTTAAATATACTAAATCTTTATACTAAGGTCTGTTTCAATGCAGATTTATTTATATTTTTCTTTTCCCAGAACCCAATTCTGTTAATTATTACAGCTTTTTCATTTGTTCGTTATTCTAAATAAATTTTAGGATGATTCTGTCAAGTTCAGGAAGAAATGTGGAGTTAACATCCTAAAATAAAAATCAGATCATGCCACTCCCCCATGGAAATCTTTTAATGACTCCTCACCACCTTCAGAATATAAAGGCTAGACCCCTTCATGTGGCATCCAAGCCCAGCCAAACCCTCTGTCTTGCACCCATCTGCTATGCTATTTCTTACTTCCACATCTCTGCTGCTGCATCTCCCTTTAATGACCTTGACTAACTCCCATTTACCGTAAAATCCATGACTACCTCCCTGACTCCTTTCACACTGGCCAGGCTCTGTGGCCATTTGTGTGTGTCCATTGTCACCCTGCACATGTCTCTCACCACATAACCCATTGCATCACAATGATGAGTTAGTCTTCCCTGTGAACTTGGTGGGAGCATCTCTCATTCATTTTGTACTTCTAGTACAGAGTGTGCTATCTGTCACACAGTAGGTGGTATAGCTGGATTAGAGGAGAATATCCAAGACTGGAAGTAAGGAGATGAGTCATAATCAAAGTGAAAGAAAATTAGGGTCTTGACTAGGCCAGTGATGGGAAAACTGGGGAGGGAGGGACATATTTGAAAAGTATTTGAGAGAAAATTGACAGGACTTTGTGTCTGGTTAAATGTGAAGGAAAGGGAGAGGGAAGAGACTTAGAAGAATCTTAGATTTCCACTGTAGACACCACAGGTACCTTGTTGGTACCTTAACTATATTTAGGCATTCGGGAGGACAGGCAGATTTAAGGAAGATACAAGTAAGACAATTTTAGATGTGCTGTGAGTTGGAGATGCCTTTGTGATCCCAGTAGAGCTATCTAATAGACAATGGGGTAGAAATAGGCTAATTATATACTTTTATGGTTCAAACCAAGACCTTTTTGAGATTGAAACAGGGTGCTATTAATAATTGTGCCGGGACAAGCATAAACTAGGAATGACCCTAACAAACTGGATATGTATGGTCTCTTTCTCTATAAAGGTCAGATATGAAGCTCAAAGAGAAAGATCTGGAATGTGGTTAATGATTTGTGAATCATTAGCATATCGATGCCCCGAGAGTGGATGAGGCGGCCTAGGGAGAGTTTATAGGATGAGGAGAAGAGAAGAGGGAGCAAAAATAAAACAATAGGGAATACAAACATTTAGATAGTGATTATCAACTGGCAAAATCTTTTCAAAATAATCATAACTCCAAATTTTCCTGAAGACTGATATCCTAACCAATCAGCCCCATCCCCCACTCACCTCGTAACCCTCTCTGGTCTCAAATTGCCACTGGATATGACTTAAAAAAAAATCAAGAACTATGGGTTTATAGGGTGGGCAGAGGAAGAGGAGCCAGCAAAGGAAACTACAAATGGCCAGAGAGATAAGAACCAGGAGACTATATAGTTCAACCAAAGTTACTGAAAGAAATGGTTGGTCAGTCGTATCAAATGCTACAGAGAGGCTCAGTAATATGAGGAAGTGAGAAGTGTCCATTGGCCTTGGCATTTAGGGGGCACTGGTGCTCTTTTCTGAGGGTGGTCAATACAGTTGTCCTGCAGAAGCCAGAAGAAATAGGAGGGACTAAAGCTGTAAAGGGTAAAGACAGGAGTAGCCCCCAGCATTCCTGCAGCACTGAAGCAGGGGAGGATTGTTCTTGTTTTAACAGTGAAGATAGAGCGTGTTGAGTCTGTAATTTATTGACTACAGGAAGGAGCCAGTAAAGAGGGCAAGGCTGAGTGTGTAGGAGAGGGAAGGGATACCAGTCTGCAGTCATATTTAAGCTACTTTTGCTCAGCCCTGTTCTCTTGTCAGGGGTACCCATACTGTGCTGTAGTTGAATGCCACCAGATCATTCCAGGAGGATTCACTTTGACTTTGAAAACCATCTTTTAGATGTCTTTCTGTTTGGTTAGCTTGGGATCTAGATTTTTCTCCCTCTTTTTCACTGAAGACTCAAGATGGGAGCCTTTGCATAGAATATAAATTTTGTTGCATTGATTTGCTGAAATGTCACTGGTAAAGCGTTGATAACCCATCAGTCTAGATTTATGGATTCATATAATGTATCCTTGTTGATAGATTTAGAAACATACACTGTGGATGAACGTATCCCTTTAGAATATATGTGTGTGTGGTAACATGGTATTGTAGGTATTAGAAGGAAAAGTGAGTTTTATACTGAGAATTGATTTTTTTTTTCCTTGAGAAGCTCCATTAAGAAAAAAAAAATGTTACGTCTCAGAAAACTGTTCCGTTTTCTGATCTGCTACCTCATAGTAAGAAGTTAGTTGAAAGGTTAACTTCCTCAGAGAGAAGAAGGCAAGGACAACCAACCAGAAGGAAAAGAAAGGTTTTAATTGCTCTGCAAAGGCCCAAACATGCTCTGAAAAGTAAAGATTTCAGGCTTAATGTGCATGGAACAAAAGGCCGTTGTGAACTGTGTACAAGAGTTGGTGAGAGTTTGTATTCTGCCCCTTTTTTCTGTGGGAGTTATTTCCTGTTGTTGACTAGAGTTCTTTATTTAGAACCACCTAGCTTCAGAATGCCTGCTAGCACGCAGAAAAGTGTGTATTTAAAACATAAGCTTATTTCAAGACAATCTCTGAAAAAAGTCACACTACCCAGGCACTGAGACAACATCATGTTCCCAAAGGTCAAGAGAGCAAGTGGGCTTTATTGCTCTGTTCCTCGTATCAAGAGACACAAAATAAGAAAGAGTCAAAAGGCATTTGGTGTCAGTCAGTGGTCACCTAACACCAAGTGAAAGATATTTCATGGGGAAAGTGTGTTTCCGTTATTTTTTTAAAAAACAAAACAAAACAAAATACAATTTCGCTTTTTAGTGCTAAATGTGTAATTTGGCATGTTAAGGAAGTAACAAGAAGCCTTACATATTTTGTGAGGAAATTTTATCCTTTCCAGCATGGTAGAAGTTAGCCTGGCAGGTAAGAAATATACCCCAAACTCAGGCTTTAAACCAATTATTATACTTGCCCTATCAGCTGGGCTTCCTATTAAGAACTTTAGGTTACTCTAGCATTATCATTGAATCTTACAGTCTATTATTAAGAGAGAGAGAAGGACAATATATCAGAATGAGTGAAAGGAGTAAGTTATTACTGAAATAATGAGGAATAAAGAAATGCATGAAATACAAATATTGTGCAAATAATATCTTTATTAATAGATATTAGAAATTGTAGGAAAAAACTTTATGAAGTTCTGCTTCATGGGAACCATAAGGAAGAAAGAAAATGTATTTTTTTAACATGATGAAATCTAAAACAATAAATTAAAATTGTGTTACAACATATTTATTTGCTTTTCATGCTTTTAAGAAAGAAATTAAACATTACAGATAAAATAGAAGCCACCTGTGTGTCTCTCCCTGATTCTATTACTCTCCTCCATTTACCAGAGGTAACCATTTCCTGAATGTTTTTTTATCTCTAATGTTTTTATTCTCTAGTTTCATACATATGTATTTGTAAACAATATACAGCGGTGTTTTGCGTGTTTTAAAATACTTTGTATAAATGATATTATACTGTACATATTATGCAGCTTGCTTAATTTTATTCAGGATTACGTTTTTGAAATTTAACCATGTTAATATATGGCATCTTTAGTACTTCTTAACCACTATAGTTTCAAGTGTATCAGTTTATTCTCATCTCGATGAACATTAAGGTTGTTTCCAATTTTTAGCTATTATAAGCAAAGCTGCCACAAACATTCTTATATGTCTCCTTGGGGGATAAAAACAAGAGTTTCTCTAGATTCTAGACTTAGCCCTTCTCATCCAGAATTCCTCCAGAGAATTAAGCCCTAGTACCCTAAGGCATCCATTATATGTAGTGAATTAACTTCAGTCTTGTAGGTCTAGAATGGTTCAAGTGTTGGGCTGGAGCTAGAGACGGATAACTGCTCTTAAGAGCAAATGTGCGAATCACTTCCTAATTCTTGAGTTCAGTTGGGAGACCAGAAATCAGCCATGGTGGGCGTATTTACACCACAGAAATCAGCAAATGCTACAAATAAGGGCTTCTTTCCCCATCCCCCCAGCCTGTTGTTAAACATTTACCAGCACACCACTGGTTTGTAACTTTATACCATCCTTGGGGGAATTGAGGAAATAGTCACTTGATTCTTTTTCCCTAGGGCTTATTTTCTCGTGGAACCCCAGCTGAGAAAGACTGCGTCTGTGTGGGGTGTATGCATCTCCAACTTTACTAGATAATGCCAAATTATCTCCAAAGTGGGCAATCTGATAGCTTTGAGCTCTCTCTTTATAATTTGCATTTTTCTTATTACTGATGAGGTTGAGTATCTTTTCGCATGTTTGTTGGACATTGGAGTTTCCTCTTTCACATTTTTCTATTGGGCTTATATGGCTTTTTAAAAATTGATTCAGAGGAGTTCTTTATTAATTCTGATACTAACCTTTTGTTGATTATATGAATCACATATATCATTTGACAGTCTTTAGCTTGCCTTTATCTTGTTTATAGTATATTTTATTTAATAGATGTTTAATTTTTAATGTAATCAAAGTTGTTGATCTTTTTCTTTATGGTTTGTGCATTGGGTGTCTTGTTTCTTAATAGTTAAAGTCTCAGCAGGAAACAGAATTCCACTCAAGTAATTCAACTAAAGAGACTTTAATGAAGGGACTTTTTACAGGGATGTGACAAAAGTTGAGTCATAGAAGACCAACAACAGTAGAAAGCTGTTTCTCTCCCTAGGCCTAAAGGAGAAAGGAGAGGAAATAGTGTCACTAGAATTGGTGAGAATTGGCGCCTTGGAGAAGGGGCCGCCTGCAGAAGCCGTGGTTGTAGAAGGAGGGTACTGCCATAACAGGGGCCGAAATCAGGAAAGAGAGGGGAAGAAATACCCCAGCCTCTCTCTCCCTTGACCCACTGATCTCTTTCTGGTGCCTTCCTTTTGGTGAATCCAGTTGGAGGCTAGTTGGCAAAGGAGCTTAGTCGCCAGGGGCCAACATTTCAAGGCACAGAGCAAAGCAGAGGCAAAGAGAGAATGAATTTTAGGAGACAAACAATAACCATGCATTCCTTATTCTGAGGCCATAAACATATTTTCCTATATTCTCTCCCAGAAGTTTTATTATACAGATTTAGATTTCAGTCCGCCTGAAATATATTTTTTGAAAAAAATATTAGGTACCTAATTTTACTTTATCTTTCTGGCAGGTAACCAGGTTACCCTTAGCCATTTATTGAAAAGTCTGTTCTTTTCCACTAATCTGTAATCTCACTTCTGTTGTATATTATGCTTCCATATATGTGTGGGTCTATTTCTGCACTCCCAGTTCTGTTCTACTGATCTATTTATCTGTCCCTATGCCAACACCACTCTATTTTAATTACTAGAGTTTTATAATAAGCCTTGATATCTGATAGGACACATCCCCCATCTTGTTCTTTAAACTTATTAAAGCTATCTTTTGCCCTTTGCTATTCCAGATGAATTTCTGGATTTGCTTACCAAGTTCCATGAAGAAAAAATATTGGGATTTAAATTGGAATTACATTTAATTTATTGATGAGTTTGGGGGAGAATTTGTGTTTTATTTTTGTCCATAACTGGTATGGCTCCCCATTAATTCTAATCTTTTCATCTGATGAATTTTTGGAAAGCTTTCTATTTTCTCACTTTTCATTTTTGGCTATAATGTGAAAATAATAATTTTGGAGTCTTTGTCTTTACAGCTGTTAATTTTTATCACTAAAACTAAAAGCATGAGGGGCCGGCCGGTGGCGCAGCGGTTTAGTCCGCGCTTGGCAGCCCGGGGTTCGCAAGTTCGGATCCCGGGCCCCCGCCGACGCACTGCCTGTCAGCCACGCTGTGGCGGCGTCCCATATAAAGTGGAGGAAGATGGGCACGGATGTTAGCCCAGGGCCAGCCTTCCTCAGCGAAAAAGGGGAGGATTGGTGACGGATGTTAGCTCAGGGCTGGTCTTCCCCACAAAAACAAAAACAAAAACAAAAAAAAACTAAAAGCATGATGTCTAACAGTTCTAAAGTGGTAACAAGTCAGGATGGATTGAAAATGAATATCTGATTCATTAAAAATTTTTTCTACCTTTCTGTAATTTGGGCTTTAATTTCTTAAAGGAAGTTAAAAGGAAATATAAATGGTGTTGAAATTAACAATATTGTTCCCACAAAAGCTATTTATCTGCAGCCCCAGTATAGACTGTGCTGCACTCTGTGTAATGAGGCCCAATGAATCACAGTAGTCAAAGTCAGGGAATCTGGCACTTTTTAAGTGAGTTTTTTAAATTTGATGTGACTCTTCACATGTATGTTTTCTTTTAAAGGAATAATCTGTAGGGTGGATTGAATACATGCATTGTTGGAGCAAACGCAGGATCACAGAGTGCACATTTATTGTAACAGAACAGAGTGGCAGTGGGCGTCTGTGCTAGAGATGATATTCTCGTGCTATGTGCTGCCATCCACTTTCCTTTCTAAATGTGGTGTTAAGATTCAACTTCTGTTTTTAAAAAGGGAAGTTACGTATAGCTCATTCACACTATTATTTTCTCCCTTAAAAGCCAGTTTCTCTGATAATTGCCCATTTAAGGAGTTTCATATAACTCAAACGAGACTTAAGAAAACAGTTTTGAAACAAATAATACTTAGCAAAATCAAATATTTTGTTCAATATTTAAAGCATGTTTAGAAAAACAACTGATTACATGAGTGTATCTACTGTGGTGGTGGTGTTTATCTGAGATGCTTGCTTTAATTTCTTCTACTTGACTTCACTCTGCATTTCCGAAATTTTAAATATAAAAAATTTTAAATTTAAAAAATATAATTTTTTCCAATTTAAAGCAAAGGACTGGTATTATTGGACAGTTGGATAATTTTGAAAAAGTCTTGTTTATTCTGGCAATAGGTCTTTAAAAAATCATTCTACACTGGTCACTGAAAGAAAAGATAAAGTCTACACCATCTTACTGAAGTGTTACCTCTCATCCAGTAAACCAATAAAAATTCAAAGTGGCTTTAAAGAGCTGACTCATTTTCACTTGTGTACTATGTTTACATTTAAACCGTGTTCTCTGTCCACATGTTTATTTTCTAATGAGACCGCAGAGCTTGAACTTAAAGACATTTCCTGGGCATCTATATACATTAAAGCTTTCAATTTTTTTAACTCCTCAAAGTAGAATTTTTAAGGCTGGGACTTCAAAAAATGGTTTAAATATATTTTTACATTCCCCAAATCACCGTACTTCTCTTAAATGACCTCTTTACTTATAGGTGACTTAAAGGGACACAATCCTAGATAGTTTCTACAATAGATGTGAGACTATGTAGAGCAGAAAATAGAGTTTAGTCTAGCCAGTCATATAAATATGCTTGATTCTGAAACATAAATGACAGCTGGCATTAGAGTAGTACGTTGGAAAAAAATTATTTTTTCAGTCATCATTTTGCCAGGTTTTCCTGGGAATTAATATTGGTTGATGATATTCATAACATGTTTGATTACTGGCATATTTTTATATTCCATGACCAAGAGGGCATGAAGGTGGCAGTAATAAATGGTCATTTGAACCATTCAGGTAATCACTTGAAAATTTGGATAGGCAAGTGTTTTTTTTTTTAACCCATAATTATCAAATGCTTTTGTGTTTTTAAATATGACTTAACTGAGACTTTTAATTCTTAAAATAGGAAGAGAAAATCTTCATAAAGAAGTACAGAATGGTGAATTATGGCAATGATTTGTGTATCTGCCAGGTTGTTCCCCTAATAGTGAGGCTGTATAGATTAACTCAACAGGAAGTACTTTGTGAGTATCCATTAGTCCTTTTAACTATGTTAAACCCAAATGGCATAGTTTAGAAATGCTGCAAAGCAGTTATAATTATAATATTATATCACTCACAGTGGTCACTCTAATATGAAGTTTCCCAAATACTGCTTAAACAATGTATATCGTTATTTATATGCGTACACACACAGAGAGCTTAGTGAAAAGCTAGTGAGAGGAAAATTTCAGCAGGAAAGATTAACCCCTTGAGTTTCTAAAGCTGGTATAGACTCTTCAGCATTCCTTAATTTATTCATTCAGTGAAGACTGACCAAATACCTACTGTGTCGGGAACTATTCCAGAGGCTGGAGATAGAGGGGTAAACAAGAACGCCAGTTTTATGAACCATATTGGAAATGAGTGAGGGGCTGGAGGTGTGATGAGTTTCATTTCTTTTTTTGTGGTGGGTTATTAATTCTGTGGGTTAACTGTGATGCTAACAAAGCCAAGGACAGGCAGGGTTGGAGTGCTTTGTGTAAGAATTGTTATTTCATGACTCTAGTGTGGGACTGAAGCAAACGGTATCCAGATCCTGGCACAGCACTACCCTCCTAGTGGCCTCTGCATGTTGACTCTGTACTTACTGTGTATAAACCATTTTCCCTTCTTGAGGAGTTCATACTCTTCTCAAGACACTCGGCTGGAGTCTTTCCTGGCTTCCCCCCAAAATTTCAATGAATATTAGAAATCTCACAGCCTCCAGACCTTTTTTGTTCCTGGGAGGCAGCTTGATAAAGGAAGAGTTCAATAGGCGGGTCCTTCTCCGAGCCTCCGTTTACTCATCTGTAGGACTTGGGCAGTAGCACCCGTCCTGTCGATGGCCCAGGGAAGGTGTTATGAAGAGCAAACAAGCAAATCCATATGAAAATGCCTTGTAAACTGTCCTGCCTCTATACAAATTTGGGGCGGGGGGTATTACAGATATCACAGGTAGGTAACAAACCATAATGGGTAACAAATCCAGGGGAATATGGATAGGACTGCTCAAATCTGTCTTCTGGATATGAAAAATAATTCAAAAACATATCCTGTTGAAGAGAGCATACATATTATCATTATTTATACTTCTACTCCTTTCTTTTAGAAATGTGTGAATGTAAAGTTGGTTTTATATTCTTCCAATTTGAGATTTTCTCATTTGAGCCCTAAAACGCCTCCATGAAGGTAGTCCCCATTGTAGTTACCTTTTCATAGACTCCTAGCTCTGCGAAGGGGCTACAGAAATCTTTGAGCTCAAGCTCCTCCTTTTGTGGGTTGTGGAGGCGGCCCTGTGATGTCAAGGGTCTGATTCAGCCTCACTCTTGGCTGTGGCTGAGGAACTAGACCCGAAGTCTCCTGACCAACTAACAACCTGTGCTCTTTTCACCAGAACCGGTGCTGATCCTAAATCTGTGACAGCAGATTAAGAAACTAAAAAGTCAATGATTAATCATAGTTAAGTGATTTATTTGTACAAGATCTTCCAACTCCTGCTCCAAGACCCTTCATCTCACCAAGCTGGTTCCCAGGGACAAGGAAAGTCTGGAGGCTGTGCAATTTCTAACATTCATTGAGGTTTTCTATGGAAGCCAGGAGGGCTGAGTGTCTTGAGAAGAGAATGAACTCAAGAAGGGAGGATGGTCTATAGACAGGAAATACAGAGTCAACGTGCAGAGGCCACCAGGAGGGTAGTGCTGTTTGGGCAACTGGGGACAAGGAGAGATGTTTTTGAGAAGCAACCATCAGTCTTAGTGGAGCGGCATCCGGCAGGAAGGGAACACCGGAGTTGTCATCAGGAAAGGCCTTCGCTTTCCAGCAGAGGAGAGCGTGAAAGCAAAAGCTGGAGTCTCTACGGAGGGCTGCTCCGAATTGGACCTCACAATTTATCTGAGGATTTTAACGGAAAATAGTGGCAAATGGAATAGGAAGGAAGCTAATGCCTAACAGAAGCCATCTTCTCTAGTGATGGTGAGAAGGGACTAATCAAAAATGCTAGAAAAAAGCAAATGTTTATAAAAGCATTTTCCTCAAATATTATTATTAAGATTTTGTTCCCAATTAGAATTTAAATATTGTCATATTTTTAAAAGAGAAAGTGGCATATCTCTAACAGAAGAATGACCCTCTCGGGGTACATAAGGGACAGTCATTGCAAAGCAATCCAGTAACAATAACGGAAGCTTTCCAAAAGCAGCCCTTCGCTGGAGTTGAAGTCCTACTTGTGTGAAGCATGACTTCAGGGAGAAGCAGGAAAAAAACCTGACAAAAGTAGGGGAAAGAAGAGGTGGAGAAGGGCTTGCAGAAGTGGATGAGTTGCTTGCTCCTTTGGTACAGTGAAATTTTAACTTGCTAGTGGCTGAAAAGTACTGAACCTGTCTGTGCCATCTTTGTGAGACTATTCAGTTTTCCAAATCATTGCATCCTGTATCAGCTCCTGGGTAATCAGCTAGGTGACATGACTTCCAGAACTTTATTTTGAAGATTTAGTAGTAGTTTTCAGTTATTGGTGAATGGGAAATCCACATTCAGTTAGGATCTCTGTATTTTCCATGAAAAGTTTTTTTAGCCCAGCCAGCTATATAGAATGTGCTTAATAAATGAAATGTTTATCTTTTTGGTTTTTTTGCCATAAGACCAATATTTCCAAGGCATATAGATGATGATTATTCCCAGTATTTCAGGTGGAACTTGAAAGATAAAATACAGTAAAGAAGAAAAATTAATTCAAGTTTGAAAACTGTTTTAAAGTGTTTGTTTCTCAGTTTATATAGCCAGCTGTCCTTGTGTCATTTCTTTGGTGCATGCTAATTAAGTGCTAAAAGTGGCCTTCAGTTAGTGCAGTAGTCTAGTAGTTTGCAAGATGTGAGGGCACAGCAACTTTCAAGAGGAGCATTGAAGTGCAAACTAGTACCCAGAACTACCAAGCGAGGTTGAGAAGTACTTCTCTGAAATTAAACTCATGAGTATTTTTAAAAATTACCATCACAGTTCTATACTTACAAAAGCCATGTTTTTTTTCCTCCCTGAACAGATATGTTCCTGATAGTTAAATGTGGATGACTGGCTTAATTTCTTATGTGTGAAAGTGAGAGGGAGAAACTCTAAACTCTAAATCCTGAGGATAGGATTATTTTAAATGGGCTTTTAAATGTCCCAAAGAGTGTGAGAGTGAAAACCACACTTACACATTTGCTGAACATTTCTTGTTCATTTGCTAGGAATAAACAATGATTTTTCAAAAATCATGCCATTGAATACTGAAGGGAATTGACTTCAAAAGCTTGGGAGGGCCTTTCCTTATCCTCATGGAGTTGGATTCCCAGGGCCAGGCAGGGATTGCTGTGCTGGCCTGTGGGGGACTCAGCCTGGGGGAGGGGGGTGGTTAACCACCTGGTGTTGGACCACATCAACAGCTGTTAAAGCTGCCACTTGATGCTTTGACTTCTTTGTGAAAGATGCCAGAATCTAAAAGTGGGGGAAATGGGACTGGTATATAATGTGTGCACCGATAGTATGTTAGAGCCTTCAAAAGCGTGGAAAGGTGAAAACCATTTCACCCCAAAACTGAGGTTGCTCTCCTAAGAACTCAAACCTTTACTGAGCACGCACAGAATATGTGCTTTAGCAGAATCACGTGTCCACTCTGGAGACACAAAAATTGTCACTTTGATCATAGTTCTTTTGTACAGGAACACTGCATTTGGTAATCCGTTTGCCAGAAAATCTCCAAGTGTCACAAAAATTCTGAAAGGCTAACTTGCTGCTAACTTCAATTCATGAGTAACAGCCTAAATTCATTTTAAATTCAGCAGAGCCTCTGGCCTCCCCTACAAAGATATCACAGGAAGAGATTATTGCAGCTTCTATTTCAATGGCTTTTCCTTAAAGTAAGTGCTGAAAGTATAAGTGAGTGGGTGGTTAGGAAACTTTTAGCAGTTAGTGTCCTCTGGAAAAGGCAGAACTCTGGAAATGAAAAATATCTTGGCTTCCCGGCAAAATGTTTGAATGCTGTGCCATCCGGGCACCAACTGAGCAGGACCTGCAGAGGGCCCTGAACACTGTTCCCACGATGTGTAATTTGGAATGCCATTATAATGAAACTTTCCGAAGACATCCACAAATAATTAGCTTTTGGCATTGGTTATACTTAAAGAAAAAGCTGTATAAGATTTTAATTATACTGAGGGTCCAATAAAAACCTTTTCCTTCCCCTTGAAGGTAAAACAAGAAACGTTGTCTTTACCAACATTTTTGCCCAGGTTTAATTTCAATAAAATCATCAATTTGATTGATAACAAATCATTACAGAACAGTTCCAACAAGTCGAAACTTGTCGTGATGTTAACGACTTATAATCACCTTTGTTAGGTCTTAAAGCTTTATTATCCTTAAACGTAACTAGTAGAGCGGACCATTAAACGCCAAAGTGATCTCAGATGATATTGACTGGGGTGGCGGCCAAAATTTTAAGGTGCCTGAATTACTTTTTGTAACATCTTTGCACTGAACGCCCATGTAATTTTTAAGATAATCATTAAATTTCCAGGGGAGTTGTCTCTCTTTTCCTAGTGCTTTTAAATTCGCACCATTCAGGCATACACACAACCTCTCCCAACTAGGATAAATTTCCCTGCTAAATGTAAGTCTGTAGTTCAAAGCCGAAGCTTTCTTAAGGAGAGGGAAGAGGCTATCAACATGAAACTTCTGGACAGAGGACGGCGCCTCTGACTCCCCTGCGTCTCCAAGCCTGGCTTCCCTACCTGCGTGGGCTCTGCTAGGGAGGGAAGCCGGCTGCCACGAAGGATACAACTCGGTTCCGACCTGCTCCGAAAGTACTGTTGACTTGGTGACCCATTTCGAGTGTTGGGTCGAGGCCACCGCACGCAAGCGGCATTTTCTGTCCCGGGTTCAGCTGGAGCCCCCATCCTGCCGTTCGGACGCCTCTGCGGGCCACTCGTGCGTCCTGAGACGGGGGCGTCGGGGAGTGTCCCAGCTGCGGACGCTGCCGCCCCCGCCCTCCCGGGACGCCTGTCTCGAAAACCCCGCGGGCAGCGTGGACGTCGCGCCTCGGGGTCGAATGTTTGCCCCCCACCCCCCTCGCGGGACCCTGCCCGCCCTGCTGACCGGCCCCAAGTTGCCGAATAGCTTAGATGCTTGTCATATTTGCGGTCGCGCGACTCAGCGGGCTGTGCGCGCGCTGCACTCGCCGCCGCCTTTGTCACTAGCCGCTCCGTCATTTGTACGAGTATTTTCTAGAGTGTGAGGGGATTATTGGTGGTTAGTTGTGGTCCCCTGGCCGGAGTGTCTCTTTCCCTCTCCCCTTCTTTTTAAGCCTCTCCTTAAGAGAAAATAAAGGGCGCGCCGGCCGTAGAGGGAGCCGTGGGCGGCGCTGCCACCGGGCGTCTCGCGTGCTCCGCCTGCCCCTCCCTGCTCCTCCGGCGGCCGGGGCCCTCTCCACATTTATCGCGCCTCCCGGGACCGCCGGGGGCGGGGGCGGGGCCGGGCCGAGGGGGCGGGGCCGGGTGTCGGAGGGGCGGGGCCGGGGGAGGGGCGGGGCCTGCTGAGCCCGGGGCCCGGAGCTCGCGGGAGGCTCGCTGGCCGCACGTCACTCCTGCACAGCGAGTGCTGGAGCACGAGCTGCCGTTCTCTCGGTCAGGGCGCCCCCTCCGCCCGCCTCCCGTTTCCTCCTCCGCTGCCTGCAGCCGCCGCCGCCGCTGCCGCCTCCGTCTCCTCCTCCACCATTGTATAATGCTCCGAGCGCGCAGGCACAGGACGGCGGAGTCTTAGCTTCGGTCTCGCTTTCTGCCCGCTCCCCGGCGCCACCCTCGGGCCCCCGGAGCGGGGGACTCTGCATGGAGCGGGAGTAGCTTGAGGAGTGGGCAGAAACCCCTCCTGATGCGTTAGTTCCCAGGTGGAGCTGCATGTGGTAAGTTTTCCCGGCGCCGGGCCGGAGGGGATCCTCGGATGCGCTGGGCTCCCGGTGGGTGGGGGACGGCACTGGGACCCGGCCAGGGCCGGGAGAGCTCGGAGGGCGGAGGAGAGACCCGGGCGCCCTCGAGGGTCCCGGGCGCCTCGTCGAGAGGGACCTAGGCTGGAGCAGGTACCAGGAGGAGCACTTCTCCCGCTGCTTCCCAGCCCCGCTCCGTTGGACCCCCGTGGCGGGGTCCAGGGACCCCCAGCGTTTGTGGGCAGATCTGTTGGGGGAAGGGCAGGGGACGGGCAGTCACGGACCGGGGTCAGCAGGGGGTCGGGAGCTAACCAGAGCCCAGCTGTGGGGCCGAGGGAGCTTGGAGCTGTCGCTTTTACAGCTGGGATGTGTGTGCATCTTGTGGCGGTTGTGTTGTTGTGAACGTGCGAGACTTTTTTTTTAAGGCTCGGATTGCTGGCGCGAAGGCTGCTTCACTTTTGAGTTCCGTGGCTGGGTTTGCATCCAACTTGCCATAGTGTGTTTCTGTGAGTTCCCTGTGCTTTTAGCTTAAAAACATCCCTCTCCACCCTCTTTTCGCCCGTGCCCAAGTGAGTTGATTTTGAATATATTTGTATATTAAACGTAATGTCTCGTTGGTGTTTAAGTTAGAAATCTACAAGTCATCTTGGTGGTGACCGCCTATGACTGAAAGGGAGGGGGCTGAGGGGAGCCAGCTGTCCCAAGCCCTGGACTTTGTACCATTAAGACAGAGGGTGCCGTCAGAGGGCCATTGCATGGAGAAAATCATAAATTGTTCTTATTTTTTTTCTTGGCTATGAGTTATCGTACCTTTAGTAGAAGTCTATTACTATGAGATGGGAGCAGAGTTTTGGGTTTAGTCTTAAATTTCACGAAAAGATTAGATATAATTTGTCTTAGAATAACTTTTTGCTTTCAAGCTGGGTAGTTTCAGGATGTTTCAGGGGGTGGAAAGTAAGTTTTTACAGGCACCCAGTGGGGAAGGGCAGTCAGCAGGATGAGACATCCAGCCTCAGACTAGAGCAGTTATTTGAATCGAATTGGGCAGCCCCATTTGGTCTTGAGGATGATAGTAAATGTTTTCAAGCTTTGTTCGTGAAATATGCTTTTTGATTTCCCAATATATGTTAGGAAATATCCATAATGTGTGTAAACAGTCTAGAAGTTGTAGTAGCCAATAGGATTCCTGAGGCCTTAAGTGTTCGGAGTAGCCTTTTATAATTAGGGACTAGTCTCTGACAAGAGTGAAGTGGGCTCTTGGCTCCACTCAACCCCTGGAGGACAGTCCACCTGAGAGCCTCTGCCTTGTTTTGCTGGTGGGGGGAGTTGCTTAGCTAAGCAGAAGGCCTGTCTCCCCCCAAGAGCTCCTCCCCTTCCTCCTCTTTTTATAGCAGTCTATTCTGATTTCAGTGTGCTGGGGTGTGCTGGGAGGATGAAAATACCCATCCTAAGATCCCATCTTCTGGCATGAGCAAGAATAGCTTGTTCATGGGTCTCTGCTTTCCTGTTCAGTTTGTCAGTTTCTTCTTGGGAAAAAAAAGGGCGGGGAGAGAGGGACAAATGTTAGTAAGTTTTTCTCTTGCTTCAAGTTTTTTGATTTACTTAGAGGTATTACATGTTAATGTAAAGTTATATTCATCAAGTTTGGAACCCTTTAAAATAATTTTGACTCCTTTCCCCTCATCCTAATTAAAATGTGCATAAGCATATTGCTCTGAGGTGAGGAATCTTATGAAATGGATTTGACAGCCTTTTTTTTTTTAAACACTCAGCTCTGTTCCTTGCTTTATTACAACAGGTAGGAGAGAAGACTCACATTTTATAATTCCAACCAAATGTACGACAAGAGATGTCCTAGGGAACAGTCTTATTGTCAGGCGAGTGTCACAACTTCTTAGGTAACAGCTGCTTAGGCTTGTTTCTCTTAAAAAACTAAGAAAAAGATATTAAATCAGATTTAGAAAATCTTTAGATTCCTATTTGCTGAATTGTCTCCCTTGAAAGCTTTAAGTGAGAAGCTGAAATATAAATTTTACCCAGTTGCCATGCACTGAGTTATTAATGAGTATATAAAATAGCTTATATTTTGATATTTTAAAACACTCAGATTTGTGTAGCAACTGATAGCTTTTGGCATCCACTATTTTAAACAGTGCTCCTGTGGCAGAATAAAAGTTACAGCACTACTTGAGAAAGGCGTGCATGCACAAAACAGATAAAAAGGTATAAGGGGAGGTTGAACATACATATATATATATACATATATACAAATACGTCAAAATTTTTCTGTCAATAAAGTAGCATATTACAAATTATCAGTATCAAATTTACTGGTTTACCCTCTGTCGAAATACTTTACACTTTAGTAACTAAGAAAAGTAACAGCTACAGCAGAAACTTGTAGAGATTTCTTTTGCTGTGGTTTCTTGTTAAAGAACACTAGTAAAAGCATGAAGCTTTATTTTATATTTCATTTATATCAGAAAAATCAAGCTGTCAATATTATATATAGATTAAAAATATGTCTAGATAAATATGGTATTTAGGAGTCTGAACTTTAATTCACTTGTAGGATTTTTTAAAACTTTGTTGCTATGGAAATTTCATATTTACTGTTAATGGCATATCCTATAGGAGGTAGCTGTAGTTGCAATAGTTTCTTGGCAAAGGAGAGAGAGAGAGAAGTGTCTCTGATTACTGAGTCCAAAGATCAGGTGTATGCTAAAGGCACCAGAGGGCAAGCTCCAGTTTTAAGTGAAAATGGCCTCGCAGTAAGGGTAACACCCACCTTCGTAGGTCTTTTTATTAATTAATACAGATCAGCAGAACACGAAAATCTAAAAGTGCTGTGGCCACTGCATATGCACAAATCGTATATTTTCTACCCGCTGTTAATAATTGTTCCTTAAACAATTGAGAAAAACTCACAAGTTAAGACTCCTGCTTAAGAAGTGTGTAGATATTTAATTTAGTTTTAATATTCTTGAAGGAAACAGCTACTAACCAAAGTTGGCTTTTTTTTTTAAAGTATTGTCTCCAATGGCCAGTGCAATTGGTATTAAAGGCAAATTTCTGCCCTCTGTGCAGATGCTAAGAAACCCTGTGAACAGCACTGTCCCCTGGAGCGCCCATCACTCATTGTGTGGAGCAGTGTCTTTCTCCATGAGCACTGTGTGGCAGTTCATTCTTTGTATGAATCTGTGAATGGCATATGTCAGGCCAATAAGACGACATTCCTATTCTGGGTAATAAATAGATGCCTTGTTGTTGTTTTTCTCATGAAGATCATGAGACAAACAAAACATGCTTGGCTGTCTAAAAATTTTCTTTGAAATACAAATAAAAATTTCAAAATAAAAACATCACAATATCTTTGAAAACGTATGATTTCTAATAGCGCAAAACAGATGCTTACCATTTAAACAAGCACCACATACAGACAATGCAAACTCCCTTTTGGAAATTCTACTCTGTGCGGTCTGAAGTTTCCTAAAGCTGGAAAGGCTCGTTTGTCTCCTCTCAAGATCTTCTGTCCCACATCTGAACTTAATTGGAAATACCTGCCAGGATTCACTGAAGCAAACACCACATTTGATTTATCTGTTTTAGAAACACAGGATCACATAAGCTGTATTCTGCACCCAGTGCAGCTTTCAGTTCAGAATGGAGTCGGCATCTGCTCTCTTGTCTGGCCTCTTCTTACACTTGCACGCTGCTGTGTGTGTCCAGAGTGGGCCCTGCCTGTGAGCAGGGACGGCAGAACGAGGGGTGAGTGCGCCCCGAGTGGAGAGTGGAGTGAGCTGTGCGGATGCGTGGGGTGGGGGCTGGAGGGAGGAGAGTGGAGGACAGATCGGAGCCGACTGTGCAACTGCTACAGCAGGTCTGACTAGTTTTAGGTGCCCAAAGGCAGCTTTGTTTCTCTAGTAACTCCAGGGAGCAGCAAACCTAAGTTCTTAAAACTAAGTCATGTCTGCATTACTATCTTTTTTGACTCTTTGCAAAAAACCTGTAGCTTTGCAGAGTTACTATTTAATTCTAAGCTATTTCCTTTAAAAACCTTCATAGGTGGTTAACTGAAAAGAAGATGCTAAACCAAGCATTTATATGCTTCTAAGGAGTTTCACGTAGAATAGTGAAGTGGAAGGGATTCTGGCTCTTAAGGACACACACACACACACACACACACACACACTCTCACGTTTACCGTGGGCTATGTGAACCTGATGAACAAAAGTAAAAAGTGCTTTTTGAATATGCCATGGTCAAAAAATTAAATACTGAAGTGACACTTGCTGCAGATCGACCTTTGGCCCCTAGCTCTCTTCTCTGGCTGGCTGCTTATCATTCCACACCACGCCGCAGCTCCTGGGCTTTGAGCGAGCCTGCCGGAGTACCCCACCCTGGTGTTTAGAAGTGTTGCCCAAGTTAAACTCAGGGAATCTGAAAGTCCCAAGGTCATCTCTAACACCAGAACAGGTTTGCATAAAATTCTAGCCACATTAACAAGATAACGAGGTGGAAACTGTTTTAAACTGATCCTCCCTGAGTGGTTATCCCATTTTATAATAATACACGATACAGATTTGCTTTTCAGATTTCTTTCCTTTTTTGAGGAGGGAACCTCCATGTACGTGTGTACCTCTCTGTCTTCCCTGCTGTCATAAGAACCGATCTGGCAGAGGAATTTGAGCGCTATGATCTTCAACTGAAGAAGAAATTTTTGCACTCCTCTCTGCTTGTCATGAACCTGGTGCTGGTCTTTTGTGAAGAGTTTTTAAAACAGACTGATTTTTAAAATATTTTTACCGTGTTCAGAAATATCAAATAAAATAGATTTCACTTGGTGATTGCTAGCTATCTAACAGTAGTTGGTTTACAAATTCAAAATGTGGATTCCTCAAGTGGCCCCTGCCTTCCTGCTTCTAAAGCTCCCTAAGGTGGGATGAATGGACTGTTGGGGGGTGGCAAGTGAGGTAGGTTGGAGGCTGGCTCTCCCTAAAGATCATTGAAGTTGAAGTATTATGAGGTAGTTTCCTTAGAAAATAAATATGTATTACATTCAGTGTGGTACTCTGATTATTTTTATTGTATTTGACTAAATGACTTTGCATAAAGTTCTGTAGGTCATTAATTGTCAATACACAGAAGTCCTTGGGAAGAAATAAATACATTTTATCTCAAAATAGTCCAAAGTAATTATTTTTAAAAATAAATGGCTACCATATTTACAAAGTATCATTCACTGCCCTCAAGTTTACTTTGTATTCTCATTTCCTTTTTCTACTTTGCAAATTAATCAAGTATATGATATAAAGTTTAAATTGTCTTTATGAAACCTTATAACTAGCCTGCCTAATTCTCAGAATCGACTAAAATAAACATTCCGAATATATATGTTGCTTACATGGGACAAATATTCACATAGTAGAATAGTTATTTCCTCCCTTTTCCATGTCTCTCAAGTATATTTCTATTATCCTATACCTTAAATTTTTATACTCGTGTCATATTGCGGCAATTTGAAAATTTTCTTTTCAGGTATCCAGATTTAGACCACACAGCACATTTTTAAATTTTCTCAGTAAGTAAATGAAGAAATAACATTTCTCTGGTTTTCCTATTTAGACTGCATGTGGAAGTTAAAAGATAAAATACATTCTCTATTTGTGAGGAATATTTTATGGCGTGTCTTCTTTTAAGTGATTTTTCACAGTAATAAAATATTCCAAATTTGAAAGCAAAGAAGATAAAAACTAATCATAACCTTTAAGAAACACTTCCATAAAAACACTTCCTGATGTAGCAGACTAAGTTTTTGTTAGTTTTATTTGGTGGCAAACAGTTGGCTAACAAAATCTAGAAGGCAACCTTTTATTCACTAAGATGCAATTTTATTTTTCACGGATTTGTTATAACAAATTACATTTATGTGTTTTAGTGTGACTGTTTTAGCTATCTGATGGCCCTCTTCAAAAAAAAAAAAAACTGTCACATACTTTTGGCAAAGCATTTGGTTTCTACCCTAAGCCTTTTTTTCCCCCGACATTGTTTATTAAGGGTCTCCAGTGTGAGGGGAAAAACAAGGTATCTTTGGGGAAAAGATGCTACAAGAGGGTTGAAACTAGAATCCCATCCAAGCAATTAGAAATACAGGAGAAAAAAATATTTTCATTATGCACGGGAATGGGGGTGGGGTGAGGCTGGCTAGCCTTTACAGACACGTAATCTTAAGGGAAAGAAATTCAAATCTAAGAATTCCTTCCCTTAATGATAATGAGGCTTTAGATTCAGCATGCTAAAGATGTGTTCTTGACACCAAATTAGTATCAAGTAGCATCATAATTTAAATGATTATAATAATATATTATTTATAAAAATATTATAATACATTCATATTTACCAAGTTTCAAAGGGAAAGGTTGGTGATAATAGTTCATCTCTTATGAACGTTATAATTGAACATACATCATAAAACCTCAACTTGTCATTTGAATAGAAAGAATTTGAGCAAGTAGTTATACAGTAACTTGCTTATTATCTAAGGTTAACCTTGTTACATTTTACAATTAAATGGCTCCTCCCTAATATTCTTTGTAAAGTTTTCCCACATAACTGCCTGAAGCCATATCTGTTCAGTGTGGAGGTAGTTTCCTGTTGTTAAGAAGCAATGGGATTATTGAAGGTTTTTCCATACTAGTAAAATTCCTAGTGCTAACCTTGAGACCATTGTGTGGTTGGGAGTCTGCTTTAGGGCTCCCACTGGAAATTCTGAATGGTGGGCTTCAAGTCCACAGCCTATGACTTGGGTTGTGTCTTTGTTCTCACTTCAGGAATCCTATGGGGATTTTAACCATGGTTTTTGAAACATCAGTGTTACTTATATACAGGCAATAACCTTTTCTACAGACAATATTTCCAGTGAAGTTGCAGTGAATAATCAGACTTCAGGAGGGCCTTGTTGCTCTGCTCCGCCCCCTCGTGGCTGGATATGAGGGGCTGTCCTTCAGAGCTTCCCACTTGTGCGGGGCGTGCTTGTTTACTTAGAGCATTAATAGCTTATTATATTAACCTATCAAGTTAATATAATAGTTTTCGCTGAGGGTATAAATAATTTATTGTGCTTATTCGATTTTTTTTAATTTGTAGAATTTAAAAAATATGTATTGGTGTGCGTTGTGGTTTTTTTACCTTTTTATTATGGAAAATTCCAAACATACTCAAAAGTTACTGGAAGAGTACAATGCACCTCCTTGTACTTAACACGCAGCTTCAACAGTTATCGACATTTTGTCAATCTTGTTTCACCTACATGGCCAGTTTTTTTCTGGAGTATTTTAAAGCAAATTCCGGGCAACATATCATATTGTATGTTTTTGTTAAACTTAAGTTTAGAAACCGTATAATTCTACTCAATCTTTTACTTTAAGCGTGCAGTGCTTTTAGCCAGATTTCTTAGGTAAAATAAAAGAATTGTCAGCATTTCCGTTGCTTGGAAGAAGGTGACTGGTGTCCCTAGCTTCATGTAAGAGTTAGGTTTAAAACCTAAAATTTCCAGCTGGCGGAGGGACCAATAAGACAGGATATTAGAAACATTTTATACTACTTAACAGTTACATTCTTAAAAGCCTGTTTTTCTTTCCAGATGTTTATTAAGGAGGCCATAATTTATTCCAAAGAAATATTTATTTGAAACATTCTCTCCCAGAATTTGACTCTCTTTTGCCTACTAATTGCAGTTAGTCGTCAGCATTTAAAAGTTTTTCTTTCCCCAAGAGAAGAGATTATATTTGACAAACCAACAGTATCAGAAACTGTCTTCCATTTGATAGAAATATGTAAAAATCCCGAGAGGGAAAGCTAGAGTTTCTTAAAATGTGGACTTCAGAAAACATCCCAAACAATGAAAGTTGCTTTTCAAATTTACTTAAGAGGTTGACTTCCCGGCTGAATTTCGGTTTATCTCCAGGCTGTGAGACGCTGTCAGGAAAGCCGGGAGGGTGGTTCCGGTCGGTGTCCGTCGACACGCAGTGTCTGATCGTTAATAAACAGCCGGCGCGGTGCCCTGCGGCCCCAGCCCCTGCGCTGCGGGGAGGGCCGGGAGGAGGCGCCGGCGGCAAACAGTGGTGTCGGGTTACAGCTCCAGAATAGCGCCCGAGCGCGGAACTGGCTTCATCTAGTGACTGGCTTCATAATTACATTGCTGATTTGTTAGGGAAGGCTTTGTCTTACTTACCAATTAGCATGGATGTTACTGCAGGGACCTCATCCTAGATGAGCTTTGGTTTAAAAACAAAAAAGCTCCTTTGATCCGGGCAGCTTTAGGGGTTCTGTTACTAACACTCTCCCTTGTCTTCTGGGAGCCCTTACCCTGGCTGTAAATAAGCCGAGAGGCTTTCTCCCCGTTGGAATTTTATTCCCCTGGGCCCAAGGCAGTCACTTTGGGGTCTGGAGGCAGCCTTTGGGAGTGCTGATCCCCCCTCCCCCTCCCTCCTGGAGGCTCACCAAATCGCTGCCCCGGTGCTGGGGGGGCTGTCACTCCTGCGCCTGCCACAGCACACAGCACACCCTCGGAGGCCGGCCTGCTTCTGTTAGCTCCCTCTGATCCGGCCGGCACCACCGCCTACCCTGTCCTTTTCAGGGTGGCCTTTTTGTTCTCCTGGCCTGTTGTTACATGGGGGAGGGAGGGTGTTAAAAGCGTAGACATTATCAGATTTCTGACTCCTGTGTGTTTCTTAAGGTGTAATATTTTATCGGCATAGAAAGTTGTCTAAGCAAGCGTGGCTTCCCCCCATCGAAGCAGGATCGGGCTTTTCCTTCCTGCCGGGCGTTGCTGTGTGACACTCTTGACAGTAGAAGAACCATTTCTCAGAGGCCCGCCCTGCGGCTGGCAGGAGGGGCCTTTGTTAGGAACAGAAGCTCTCTGCTTGGACCACCTCAAAAGCAGGATCCAAGACACATCTGACGGCGGTGGGTGGGGTGAGGAGAGAAGTGAGGAGGTTCTGTGTTGTGGAAGTTGTCTCAAAGCCTCTGGCCGGCCTCTCCTTTGGTCTTAGAAGTCTGTCATACACAGTGATTCTGCCAGGGGTGCTTCTTTCTTCTCTCACTACCCCCCAAGAAACTGAAAGAACGTGTGTGTGTGTGTGTGTGTGTGTGTGTGTGTGTGTGTGTGTGTTTCCACTTAAGGGGCTTTGGGTTTGGCTGCACAGGATGTCAGAGTGAGGAAGTAGCCTCTGCCAGCCTCTTTGAAGACACTCATCACATATCTTCTCTTAGCTTCTTTTTTCTTCAAACGAGGTAGATCCATGAGGACAAATCATTGTTCTGAATTGTTGGCATTACTGTAAATGCCTCATTTTTATGATTTTTGGTGTCAGCATCAGCACTTCTGGACTCTTCAGCAAGCAGTGGTCACACCAGTGGTCACACTGGACAGTGTGGTTGAAGAGATTAGGGATATGGCTTCTTCAAGCTCTCCTTTGAATTAGGAGCCTTTTTCTTGAGAACTGTTAACTAGTGTTTGAAAAACATTTTTATTAAAGTGCAGCATGCATACGGAAATGTCTACAGGCCAGTGACTTATCCCCCAGCAAAGAGCAGTGTCTTTGCCACCCAGGTGAAGAAGTAGAATGTGACCTGCTCCCCAGAAGCCGTGTGCCCCGCTAGTAACTACCCTTCCCCGACTGCAGACGCCATTGCTTAGTTCTGCTTTGTTAACTGACTTTTAAAACATGTCACTTAATTGTGAAGCCTGCTACACTCCTGAGAAGGGAAAACACTGGACTTCTGGTTGTTCTTTACTAGTCCAAAAGGAAACTGGAACAAGCTCTTGAAAAGTACACAAGGTATGAACCATTTGGGCCTTTGTTGGGTGTTTCCAAGTATGGCTTCCGGGATCCCCTGTCCACCCCAGTCTCTGTTGACAAGCATCCCTCTCCCTGGGTGGTGCTGAGCTGGAGCCATTCTCACGGCCTCCCAGGTGTGCAGGGTCAGTTGCCTCCCCTCTTCACTGCCTTTTGGATCATGTGGTCAGTCACACCTTCCCCAGTCATTTCCTCCCTTCAGAAATTGGGACTAAGCTATCAATTTTGACCCCCTTTAAAAGAATTTTTGTGGCATTAATTCCCTGGATGCTGAGTAGGACGAGATGGAGGGTTTTCCTTCTGTCTGGGGTAGTGACTATTGTTTGGGATAGATTGCGTTAAAGCATGATGCAGTCTTTTACATCTTTTTTTGACCAGCACAGAGTCAGAAAGCCAGAAAGCCGGCCCTCGTGGTGGGCTGAGTTGGGTTCCCCGTTCAGGCCTCTCACAAGTGCCAGCAGTGATGCTGGCCTCAGGGGCAGCACAGCCTCTCCGTGGGCCTATCGATCAGCAGCCAGCAGGCTCTGGGCCTCTAGGAAGCACTAGTGGCCACAGAGGGCTGTGGTGAACTTGCAGCTTAAAGCAATGGGTTTTGCAAAATCAAGTGCCTAGATACAGACAACGGATTGTTGCTTATCAGAGGGGAAGGGGGTTGGGAGGTGGGCGAAATGGATAAAGGGGGTCAATTGTTTGGTGATAGATGGAAACTAGACTTGGTGGTGAGCAGGCTGTAGTGTATACAGATGCTGAATTATAATGTTGTACACCTGAAATTTATGTAATGTTATAAACCAGTTACCTGAATTTAAAAAAAAAGCAACGGGTTTTGTTGTTGTTGTCAGTAGGGATTACAGAAGTGGTAGTTTGCAAAAGTAGATTTAATATTCTTAATTTTAAAATCATAACATTTTGACAGTTCAGATAACATTAAAGGAGAGTAGTTTTTAAAATAAAGGCATAGCTTTTAGATAGTTGAAAAACAGTGAGTTAAAAAGAACTTTTTTGATTGCTTGTGGGGTTTTTTTGTGTGTGTGTGTGAGGAAGATTGGCCCTGGGCTAACGTCTGTGCCCATCTTCCTCTACGTTATGTGTGGGACGCCACCACAGCATGGCTTGATAAGCAGTGCCTAGGTCCATGCCCGGGATCTGAACCTGCGAACCCTGGGCCCCCAAAGCAGAGCACGTAGATTTAACCACTAGGCCACTGGGCCAGCCCTGCTTGGTTTTTTTTGTTTGCATTTTTTTCCTTAGTGTTTAAAAATATAAAAACAGTGGGGCCGGCCTGGTGGCGCAGCGGTTTAGTTCTCGCTTGGAAGCCCGGGGTTCGTGGCTTCGGATCCCGGGCGCCCGTGGACGCACTGCTTGTCAGCCATGCCGTGGCGGCGTCCCATATAAAGTGGAGGAAGATGGGCAAGGATGTTAGCACAGGGCCAGTCTTCCTCAGCAAAAAGAGGAGGATTAGCAACGGATGTTAGCTCAGGACTGGTCTTCCTCACACACACACACACACACACAAATATATATATATAATAACAGTGAAATGTTACCCTTTTAACACGTAGGTACTATCTCAGTTCCTTTTTGGACTTTGGGCATAAGGCCTCACTGCTGTTTCCTCTAAGGTCACAGCAAGAGGAATCTGGGCCCCACTGAGCCAGGAAGATCTGATGATCAGTCTGAGAAGCTGAGCTTTATCGTTAAAATTGAGCTGAAGACGTCTTAATTCTGCATGTAGTCTTTTTTTTTTAATGTCAGTTG
This sequence comes from Tapirus indicus, assembly GCA_031878705.1. Taxonomy (NCBI): domain Eukaryota; kingdom Metazoa; phylum Chordata; class Mammalia; order Perissodactyla; family Tapiridae; genus Tapirus; species Tapirus indicus. The sequence goes on along the minus strand of CM062923.1, from coordinate 54,030,205 downwards.
CCATCACAAAAATGCTGTTCATTCTTTTTTCCTTACTTGCTTAGTCACAGATAGGGAAGACCTTCGGACTCAAGATTAATTGAGTACAGACATTCTCAGGCTTAAATGTGAAACGGCTGGATGGGGAAAAGAGGAAGTGTGGTTCTCTAAGTTGGGCCCCCAGGCCAGCATCACCTGCAGACTTATTGGAAATGCAGATTCTCAGGCCCCACACCAGACCCTGCTGACTGAGAATCTTAGGGAGCGGGAGGGCAGCATTCTGTGTTAACAACCCCTCCAGGTGAGTCTGGTGCTCGCCCGAGTTGGAGAACTGAAGAGTGAGACAGAGGCATTTATAGAAGCTTTCTGAGCTCGCGTTTCCTTCCCTGCAGCCCCCTGTGCCTCAGGTCCCAGGCACCTCCTTACCCAGGGCTGCTCTTCACAGCCGTCACCTCTGAGATCCATCCGTTCAACTCTCCCCTTTCTCATACCCTCTCTCCCATGCACAGTTGACACTCAGGGCCCAAGACACACACACTTCTGTCTTTGTTTTGCCGTCCTTCTCTGGCTGTCCGTCAGTGTCTTCTCATTCTTTCCATTTACCATTCGTTTATTCAACGACTGTTTACGGAGCATCTTCTGTGTGTCAGGGACTGCCTTGTCCTGAGGATGCAGAGATGAACAGAACAGTCTGTGCCTTCATGGGGCTCACTACCTGGGGTGAGAAACAGACATTAAGAGACAATCCCACCTTAAAAGTAAATCTCAAATCCTATCTCCAGAAGTCTCCCCTGATCACCCTAGTCTGTAATAATCTCTCAGATTCCTTACGGTGGGAGTCACTCAGACTCTGACATTGCAAACCCCCAAATAGGTAATATCGACTGCTGTTCCTCTTCTTCTGAGGACTCTCCTGGTGACATTTATACTTTTGGTCATTTGCCCAAGCAGCTTGTAGCTTTTCAGGGCAGGGTCCTTCCTCGTGAAAGCTGCACACTTGAAAGCCAGATTTGGTATATAGAGAGTTTTATTCAGTATTAAACTTCCTGGAAAACTCCGGAAGAGAAGTTTTCATTTGTATTGCTACCCATGAGTTTTGTTCTTTAGTTTTAAAACTGTTTGCTGCAGTCAGAGTTGCTAAATTTTATGTTAAGAAAATCAGAATGCTAGGAGTTTGTTTCTGACGAAGTTATTGGGGAGGAGAGTGTTTTATCTCGAACCTTATATTAAGAGCCAGTGAAGAGTGCCTCTGGTTAGTTTTAGGTCCCTTTGGGTGGGCAGCAAAGGGAGGGAGCACCCCCCTCACTCCTCCACGTGGGGGTCTCTAACCAGTCCTGAAGTTCAGGGTCCCTTCTGGGGCTTTGACTGAAAGATTGGTAGAAAGCATGGGCTTTGGGCTCCGGTCTTCACAAGCTGAGGGAGGAGACAAAGTGGGGTGTCAAGCCTTGGGGTGGCCTAGAAACCAGACTTGTCACAAGCCCCTCCTTTGGGTGAACTCCAGGCCCACCGTCCTGTGCTGTGTTCCATAGCCACATGGCCTTTCAGGCTGGAAGGGCAGACACCCTCTTCCCTGGTGTTACCTTGAAGCCCTAAAGAGCTCCAGCTATTGCTTCATCTTCAAACTGCAGCCTAGCGAGGCCTTTAAAAAGGTCACGTGCCTCTCCAACCGCGCACTTAAAGAGCTATTGTTATTTCCTTAGAGTGCCTGAGGGAAGAGGCTTCTGAGGAGCCAGCCGGCCCTGGCCCGGCTTTGGCCAGCCTGAGCGCCGAGCCCAGAGACACGGTTTGGCTTCTTGCCCTCAGGTTCCTGAGAGGCCTGTCCTTTCTCAGAACTGTGCCCTGCTCCTGGAGGTGGGTGTCACCCCAGCCCTGCGAGTGAGAGTTCTTCTCACTACCCTCCCACTTCCAGGAGCTGGAGGCCTCTTCTGAACGCGTTCAGTGGGAGGACTTGACTCTAAACGGTATACTAAGCAAACTTTGGGAAAACTTCAAATTTTTAAAACTTTTGAAATTTTTAAGCAAAAATGTGGACTAGATTATATGTCGCATGTTATTCCTTTCTATAATTAGGATTATAGAAATTAGGATTCTATAGAAATTATAGAATTAGGATTACAAATCAAGACTGTGCATTTTGCAATCTTGCTGGGTGTGTGGAGCCAGTTTTGCCTCATAAAATGGACCAGAGAAATGAGGGCAAACTTGCTTTGAGACATACTCTATCGTGGGTCCTATTTACACATTTGAAAAGCATCCAAGATTCGATTTGTCTATCTATTCCTGCTCACAGATTTTGCTTACAAGGGCCCTCCTTCCTCCCCTCCAGACAACATTACAAATGTCTTATCAGGCTTTTCCCAAATCATTAGGATTATCACACAGCTACGACCAGCTGGATCATTCTAATTGGAAATCAGGTGCTCCCCACATTGACGTCTCTCTGAAAAGTGTCTCCACAGATCTGTTGCAGCTGTGGGAATTCTGCTAAATGCCTGAGGACTGCACGCTTTTTAAATATTTGAGTTCTGTAAATTCAGTGATTATTTCTAGAGACATGTGAGTTATTGAGAAAGTCCTGTTTATTCTGTCAACAAGTCTTTAAAAGACATTTCTATATCAATGACTAAAAGAAAAAGAGGAGTCTTATCCAAGTGTTATCTCTCCTCCAGAAAACCAATAAAAATTCAAAGTGGTGATGAGCTTACTAATTTGCTTTTAGTTGTGTATTTGGTTTACATTTTGAGACAGTTCTTCTCAAACTTTCTGTGTTGAAGGACCGTTTTGTTTGTTTTTTCCTACTTCATAGACTAATACTTTAGTGAAACACAATATAATTAATAGAAAAGAAAAGAAAAGGACAAAGATGTAAAACTAGGAGCCTCATTTTTAAAATTAGATTTATAGACATACGATTACTCTGTAAATTTGCTGTGGAGTTTCTAATTAATACAGGATCTCTACTTACCTCATGATGGGCCAGTAACAGTTCACAGACTGGCACCGTCTACGGACCACGCTTTGAGAAACAATGTTTTGGAGTGTACGTGTTTGCATTTGTGTATTCTCACGTGTACATTTAAATGTATTGGATACGATCACATTATTACATAAAATGCAGATCATATAACAGCTTTTATATGAGAATTAAATGTCCTCGGTGAGCTTTTTGGCAAAAGTGAAATTTTTCTGGAAGCGAGCATTTAAATGCTTATTTTGTAAGTAAGCAAATACAAATAGTGTAATTGTGAATACAGTTCTTTGTTTCAAAGCACAGTTGTCCAGTAACACTTCTAATGCATAAAGTAGAAAGTATTTTGTAATGTGAAATGAAATCACCTCCTCTCTGATTCACACCAAGTTTACACGGGTACGGATACTTCAGACAGGAAATGTTCTATGCAAAGTGTAAGCACCGAGCAGTAGGAAATGTTTCTTTCATGTGACGTATTCGATAAGCGAGTTGTTCCCATCATCCTTCCTTGTGCCAGAGAACAGTTCATTATGGGACTGGTCTGTGGTCCTAGTGATTGACAGCCATTTTCTTAATGTTTACAAAATGAGAGAAAGTGTTTCACACAAGTAATTCCACATTCTTTATGAGCATTAACAAATTCTCAAGCTGAGTTTGAAGTTGACGGTTTGCAGCTGTCTTCTTTCTCTCCTGGAGACTGAGGCACATGAAGGCAGTCACTCAAGTGGGACTTGTGTGCCAGGCTCTGTGACCACCTGCATGTCTGTCCCGCGGCCTTCTTTAATAAAGTGTTGGAAGGAAGTTTGAAGTTTTATTATAGTTAGCCTTATTCCTTTAGAAAGAGACTCATAATTCAAAATGATATCTAGGTGTGGGAGACCTTCAGCCCCTTGAAGACCAGGCTTTATTCATCTGCGGGACTCCCCACTTTCTGGCAGAGTGCCCAAGATGCGGAATGAGTTAGTAAAAGGATTGAATGAGATGCCATCAAAATCAGCTGAAGCAATTCAGTAAAAGGCAAGTTGCTTTTAGAAGAAAAATTGGATGACTGCAAAGCACTCACTTGTATATGAAGATACGAGAAAGAGTGAGTGGCACTGAGGAGGGGATTAACATTCATCTGTGGGCAAGTGTCCTAGAAGAGGTGAGGGAGCAAGCAGGGGCCTGGGTTGATTAGAACCACGTCTCCTGGTCGGGACGACATAAGGACAGCTTTCTCGATTAAATGGCTAGAAAGTGTGATCTTTGAGGCAGAGGGCAGTGGACTTGAGATGGTTCCGTTTAGTTGGTAGAAGTTCTGAGAGGAAGGACCACTCTCCAGAAGGTGCAGCCAGCTGAGGGTGTCTTCACTAAGGGCAGAGCAAGCAAGGAGGCAGCTTAGGCTGTGAGCCTCAGGTGAGGTGGGACAGGAGTTAAAATGTAAACCATTCCCAAATGCTCAAGGTCTGAGATAGGAGGTCATTGTTTCTTTGAAATACATATGTATCTCTGGAATCACAGTAGGTATTTTGTTATGAAATGTCTCAAGTACCCAAACAGCAATGCTTATAATCAGAGCAAATTACTTTTAAATTAGTCCAGTTGCATTCAGTCATAACTGCATGCAATGAAACTGAGCCATGGAAAAACTTGGGCTGGGAAATCCGCATTCCTCCACTTGCTTCTAGACTGAAAAGTGGTGGCAACCCAGTCACTGTGGTCATTTAACACAGGCCAAGTGCTTCACCATGTGTCACCAAACAGGCAGAAAGGCTCTATGCATAATGAGGAAGGAAAAGGCATTTTGAAAGCACAGACAGTTCTGCCAAAATTGTCCATGTTCCCCCTTCTCCAACTTGCTTCTTTTAATCATTCAGGATGTGTTCAAGCTGTGATCTGTGGCACCTTTATCTGTTTAGGTCATAGAATTGTAAGTGTTTTCTTGGGCTTTAAAAATAAATCGGTTTGGGGGAGGGAAATTGAACCTGCATAGCAATGTTAGGCACGCGAACGAAAGCAAGCACAGGAGCTGAGAAAGTCAAAATCACGGTTTCCATGGTAACGTTTAACTTGTCTGTGTGGTACACATTTCTCAAGAAATATATTCACCAGACTACCTAGTGATAAAAATTGCTCCACCGGCATACAAAGGTAGCTTTCCCAATCCTCTCTTATTCTAAAAGGTCCTCTCCCAATTAATTAATCTGTTCTAACTAGCCCTGGGCAAGGAGCTGAAGTCCAGGTCCTGGCCTCTGAATCAGCGTCTTTTTTATGCTAGGAATTAGTTTTCGGGTGATTAATTCCATTTCCTTCCTTTCTCCTTGCAGATATATGTTGGGTAAAGGAGGAAAACGGAAGTTTGACGAGCATGAAGATGGGCTGGAAGGCAAAATCGTGTCTCCCTCCGACGGTCCATCCAAGGTGTCTTACACCCTACAGCGCCAGACTATCTTCAACATTTCCCTTATGAAACTCTACAACCACAGGCCCCTCACAGAGCCCAGCTTGCAAAAGACCGTGCTCATCAACAACATGTTGAGGCGCATCCAGGAGGAGCTCAAGCAGGAGGGCAGCCTGAGGCCTGTGTTCACCGCCTCCTCCCAGCCGGCCGACTCGCTGAGCGACAGCTACCGAGAGGCCCCGCCTGCCCTCAGCCACCCCGCGTCCCCGCCTGCGCACCCCTGCGACCTCGGAAGCACTACGCCCCTGGAGGCCTGCCTCACCCCGGCCTCCCTGCTCGAGGACGACGATGACACTTTTTGCACTTCCCCGGCCGTGCCGCCCGCGGCTCCCACCAGACTCTCCCCTCCAGCCCTCCCGCCGGAGAAGGACAGCTTCTCCTCGGCCTTGGACGAGATCGAGGAGCTCTGTCCCACATCTACCTCCACAGAGGCCGCCACCGTGGCAGCGACTGACAGCCCGAAGGGGGGCTCCAGCGAGTCCAGCCTCCAGAAACCCGAGGGGCTCCAGGAGGGCCGGCCCGACGATTCGAAACTGATGGACTCTCTGCCTGGGAACTTTGAAATCACAACGTCCACGGGGTTCCTGACAGACTTGACCCTGGACGACATCCTGTTTGCCGACATCGACACGTCGATGTATGATTTCGACCCCTGCACGTCCACATCGGGGACAGCCTCAAAAATGGCCCCGGTGTCGGCCGACGACCTCCTCAAGACTCTGGCTCCTTACAGCAGTCAGCCCGTCGCCCCGAGTCAGCCTTTCAAAATGGACCTCACAGAGCTGGACCACATCATGGAGGTGCTTGTCGGGTCCTAAGACCTGGGGACCCAGTGGCTGTGCCCACCCAGACCCTGCGAGTGTCCCGCACCCTGACAGCTCTCCACACTGTGCATGCACCCTTGCTTGCCTTTTTCAGAGAAAACAAACATTTTACAAAAGGATCACACTAGTTTTTGCTTTGAGCAGAGTTGGAGTGCCTTCATCCCAGTCCGACCACTTTTAATATGCTTTTCTGAGTGGTTCCTCAGAGACCTACTACCCTGGAATAGGAAAGAATACATTTGAAGACAATGTTGCTATGTTGAATGACAAAAATAAACAGTTCAAGTGAAGCACAAGGAATAAGTTGGAAAAGCTGTAAATTGCATGTGCATATTTGTCTATTTTTTCTATAAGTTTTATTGCAAGAGGTAAAAAAAAGAAAAAATATATATATATTATTTAGATAATCTCAGTACCTTTTCTGGCATTTTCGCCCTGTATAGGTTGACTTGGCAATTCAGCCTTTTTAGAGGCATTAACTACTCCTCGTAAGTGTTGCATTTACATGGCTGTTTAGAAACTGCTGCCCAAATTTATTTTATATTTTTGTACAGATTCTGCAGTTTATGATATTGTTTTTCTAAAAACAAATGCTGTTTATACATATGAGATAGCTATTTTGATAGGATTTGCTCACCTAGTTCCTGCAAACTTCAGATGTACAAGTACTTTTATAGAGCTGTAATGTTTTATATGTGTTTGGTGCAAAGAGGAAATTGGATCAAATCAGTCCGCAGTTGATGTCCCCAGATGCAAACACACACACTCACGGAGCGCTTTAAGAAAGGGCCAGGCGATATCGCACCCAAATCTCACGAGCACCAACCCCCTGGCATGAACACCCGCCAGCACCGTGACCCCCAAAGCCAGAGCCGTGTCTGCTCATCAGAATTGCATTCAGCAGTTGGCGGGAGGTGGCTGTCGAGCACGGGGGTGTAAGTGATGGTTCTCTTTAGCTCCCTCTTTTGAGGAGAAGGCTACCGGATACTCACTGTATTTATGCCAAGTTTGCGCTTTTAATTGTTTTTATTTTTTTAAACGAAAACCCAAATCTTTCCTTTTTTGTCGTAATTTTTATGATCTGAAATTTTACATGCGAACAAAATTTTATGAAACACAACCAACCTCTTCACGGAACTAAACCTTATTGCAATGCTTCAGGCTCGTAAAGAAGGAAAGCTCCCCCAGAAGGCATCCATCGTGTTGCTCAATTGTCTTTTCCAGCTTCCCTTCCCTAGAGCTTTCCTTCCCTCTGTTGCTAAGTACTGAAAATGGCATCTTCACGATCACCACAGTGAACTCGGCTGGCTCACCGCGGCCCAGCCTGGGATGCACTCTTGTAATGTCGTGGCTCTTGAACCTGGAGTTGGTCCCATTACGTCACGGCTTCCAATCTGGTTACTTTCTTGAATCAACTGCTTTAACTACATTTTGCAAGGCTGTTTTACCCAAATACACAGACAGGATTTTCTATGCATGTTTCTCCTCCTTCCCCTTTGCCCCCTACCTACCCCCCCCCACCCCCAGGACACTTGAGAAGTAGCTTTTTATTCCTAGTGGTGTACATTTAATTTTAAAACGTTTGCAATGTATCATGCCTGTTGCTGAAATTGTTTATGGCCTTTTCGTTTCGTTTTTTTTTTTTCTTTCTTCCGATGGTACTTTAGCTGGTTACAACCTATATTGTTGAAATGCAGATGGCTTCTTTAGGAATAACTTTTATATTTATTTAAGAATTTTTAAATTATGGGATTTGTGTTGTTGTTGTCTTTGTTGTTGGTCATTTGTCAATATTCAGTCACCAATTCTGCTCACTTCTTGCCATGGATAAAATTGAGTCTTTGGCCAATTAAAAAAGACAGCTTTATAAAATGGCACTTTAAAGAAGCCATAGATAGTTTTATTTTTATAATGCACATGGCGAAGCAAATACATTTGTGATGAAGGAACTGCTCCTCTAAGCAAAAGATTCGTGTATGATATGATTAAATCTTTCTACATTCTTACAATTTACTTCCCCTCCTCCCCACTTGAATGTGTTTTTAAAGGCTAATTATCCTCTCAGTAGAACAGTGAGAAATGGATCAAATTGCACTTGTTCTTCTACAAGCAACCTCCGCCCGGGCGCCTCTCACTGCTACAGACGTGTCATTTCCTTTGATAGGACCAGGGACCAGATAGTGAAGGTGAGGGTTGTTAAAGATGCTTCCAGTGTCACTGTGCCTGTCCATTTTAAGAGCTTCCTTTTCCTGTAGAGAACAAGTCAGTCCAGACACCATGCTTTTGATACCTGGAGGACCTGGCAGACTCACCCCATGCCGCACACATCCACATACGTATGCACACACAATAGTGTTGATTATTCCAAACAGTAACAGGGTAAGGCGGTTGACTTGCCATTGTTAAAACTGATTTACAGTAACTTAGAACAACTGTACTCTGGTTGGATTAGCAAATCATGTGTTTAAACAAATCCCATATGTTGGGCAACAGTTCAGATAAGCACAGCGAAGTGTTGCCCAGACGTGGTCCTCTGACTCTCCCGTATTCGTCAGGCTGGGCTTCGGAATCAAAACAAAACCCCCAACAACAGCAGGCAGATGCTTTTTAACTCTGGACACCCTTGCCGCAATTTCTTGATATTCAAGGTCTAATGAGGAAGATAAGGGAAGTTAGTGGCCCATCTTACAAAGAACAAAACCATCAAGTGTTCGAGTTATCTTTGTGTCTTATTTTTACAAAGTGATGTCCTAAGAGGGAAGAACAGAAGCCTGTGCGTGATCTCCAAGTCCCGGTCTGAGTGTGGGACGCGCTTCCAGACGCCACCCGGCAGCAGTGCCTTCCCCGTTCTGGAGGACGTCACGCGGCATTCAGAGTCGGGCGGGCCGTGTCAGGTGCCTTCATGAGAAAAACGTGCTGGGTGGGGCTGGGAGAGGACAATTATTGACAGTGATGTGCAATGAAGTGACAAGATGAGAGCAGAATAATAAGAGCTTTGAGTTTGAAGTGATTTTTTTTCATAAGTTATTTATTCCTTTTTCCTGTGTAAATATATTTATTTTACTGTGGAGCTCTAACATCGGGATCGTAACGTGCAGAATGTATGGTAGGAATGTATTCTCTCGTAGGAATGTCAATCTGTATTAAAAGGGGGTCCAAGCCAGACCCCTGGGTCTTCTCATTGTATGCCCAGTCCACGTTCATTTTTACTCTCTTTAATATGGGTCTATTTGAAATATGCAAAAGGTATGGATGAGGAATGTTTTAATACCTCCAAATTTTTAAGAAAATCAAGCATCAAAGGGTTGATATTTTTAAACATTTTTTTAGTAGCACTTTCTCTTAATGACAGACGGGCAACCACACTGACAGCCTCGTTCACACAAAGGCTGAGAACAAGCCACAGCCTCTGCTCCACCTCGAGTGTCTTTGTCAATTAAGCTTTTTATTGCCGTAGCCCCGTGGAGTGTCCCAACTGCCCTGAGGTCAATCAAGGAAAATTTCTTAAATAAATAAGCTCCAAAGAGCCAAAGTATCAACTTACGGATTGTTTTTAAAGCTTAAATTTATTAGCCACCTTTGTGGTAAACAATAAATTATGAATACCGCAGGGCAGCCTTCTTAAATGACAGATGTAAAAAAAATAAGAGACTCTACTTTGTGCAGCGATTGTTATTCTCCATATGAATTGTCTTAATTTCAAAACCTTGCTGTTACAAATTGGACCTTTATACATTTTCTGAAAATATGGAAAGAGCGTATTGAACCTGTTCTGGCCGTAAATGGTTCACTTCCTGTTACCTGCCGACGGCAGCGAGGTGTGTGCGTCCTGCTTGTGTACAGTTGTGTTCAGTGCTTCTAAGAGTGAGCTAAATGGTTCTTGAAAATTAGCCAGGATCAAACGCTATTGCAGACAAACCCAATACAAATTGTGGACATTTTTTGGGGATAACAAGTTTGGAAGAGAAGTGCAGTCCATACGAGCAAACAACCAAGATTTTGGAAAAGATGTACATAGTGACATGGTTTTTGAACATAGTGACATGGTTTTTGAAGAGGGCTTCTGTCCAAAAAGGAGGTGTAACCTTTCCCCCACAGACCTGAGAGCTGTGCCTTTTCTATGCAATATTACAGACGTTACATCAGAACCCAGATGGCTGTATTCACATGTAGGTTTGGGCTGTAATCTAAACAATTGGACAGATTAAATGTACATGGAAATGAGCAGTCTTACTTTTGTAGTTTTATATTATACAATAAACAGTTAAAAGAGGAGAGAGGCGTGTGTGCAGTTTCCTTCTGACCGGAGCACCACCAGCTCAGATGTCACAGTCTGCTCGTGTTCAGGAACAGTCGCCCCGCGGCCTCTGCTGGCGTTGACGTCGACATTCTCACGCCTCTCAGTCTCAGGAGCACCTTGCTCTCCTGGTTCTCCCCCTGCCTCTTGGGCCCTTCTCCTCCTCCTTCTCACTGCTCTCCCCCAACTCTGTAAACGTTTTTTTCCGGGGTTTGGTCGGTGACCAGCTCTTGGCCGAGGCTCCGCTCCTACAGCTTGCTGTGCCGAGGGGAGCTAATCCACTCAGGACTCTGAAACTTGTTTCCAGCTCCTGCCTCTCTCCCGAGCTCTGGGCTTAAGCATCCACTAAGCTTTGCTGTCCCACGCTGAGTGCATCTAAAACAACCTCGTTTCCCCACGGGGCTGGTCCTTCCCCTTTGGACCCCTCTTCGGCCTCATCACCCTCCTCCCAGGTGTGATTCTACTGCCCCCACTCAGCCTGTTCTCCAGTCCAAGCCACTCTGTTCCCAAATGTTCGCCGCTCCCCCACCACTTCCTTTCCATCCCTATCACAGCTTCCCCAGCTCAGGTCCTCTGGCCTTGTTGCCTCTGATTACTGCACCTGCTTCCTAACTACTCTAACTGCCACATCCTTGGTGCGAGGTTTGACATTCCAAAGCGCCAGTGGTGCATGCATTTGTTGCACATCCTCCAGCAGCCCCCTCTGATTTATATAATCTGGCCCTCCCCTACCATCTTCCAGAGGTGGATGGAGGAGACCCTGTGCAACTCCTTGGCAGCTGGCCCATCTTTGATGGAGTCGTGGGATCCAGCCTTGCCTGGTCCAGGTAGTTCTGGGCCTCCATACTTGCTGGCGAGGGAATGGGGCTGGGTGTGAGGGACCTGGGAAACGAGGGCTCCAATCAATCAGCAATGGAATATGAAGGAGGAGTGCTGGGGAGGTGTCACGGGTTGAATTGTGTCCACCGGAAAAGATATGTTGACGTCTTAACCCCTAGTTCCTCAGACTGTGACCTTGGTTTGGAAATAGGGTCTTTACAGAGATGCTCAAGTTAAAATGAGGTTATTAGGGTGGGCCCTAGTCCAATATGACTAATGTCCTTATAAAAAGGGGAGAGTTTGACACACACAAGTGCACAGGGAGAACACTATGTGAAGAGGAAGGCAGAGATCAGGGGAATATGTCTGCAAGCCAAGGACACCTAAGATGGCCAGGACACCCCAGAAGCCAGGGGAGAGGCGTGGAACAGATTCTTCCTCACAGCCCTAGAAGGAACCAACCCTGCTGACACCTCGATCTCTGACTTCTAGCCTCCATTGTCCAGAACAATAAACTTCTGTGTTTAAGCCACTCTGCTGTTAAGTTTATGGTGCTTTGTCACGGCAGCCCTAGCAAACTAACATGGGGAGGAGGACACGCTGAGCTCTTCCCAGATGTCCCGGTGTAGAGGCTCACTAGGCAGCCAGAAGTAAGAGTGTTGCTCAGTAGAGTGATTTATCTCTAGAATTATGAGCATCTGCTGTTAATTAGAGATAAAACTTTGGCAAATTGTTCAATCTCTCTGTGCTTGTGAGGATGGGATAAAGTCATAGCTCCTAAATCTCTCTGAAAATGTTGACAGTACAACGAAAATGCAAGTTACAGATGCCTGTCCTCTCAGGCCTACAACTGTGCCTAGCACAGAGTCGGCAGCAAAGCATTCACTGAATTAAGAGAGGAAGAACCCCCTGGAGTTCACCCTTCTCTCGAATGAGGGGAGCGAGAACTCAGCCTTCCTTGTCTGGGTCCCAGGCCTATTCCCATCTGGCCCTCTGGACACCCTATCCCCAGCACACTGTGCACCCTTGCTTGTGTCCCCACTTCTGCTTGTAGAAATTCTACCCATCACTCAAGTGCTTGTCCATGAAGCCTTCTTCGCAGTCAGACCCAACCTCTCCTGGAGGGCTCTGCGCCTTTGCAAACACTCTTAGCCAATCCTGCTACATCCCAGGTTAGCCGGGCGCCATTTGTTCCCTTCATTTCCCTCTGCTGTTCTAAGAGCGGCAACCCTGTGATGCTCCCCTGTGCCAGAGATCAGCAAACGACAGCCCTGGGCCAAATCCTGCCCACTGCCTGTTTTTGGAAGTAAAGTTTCATTGGAACACGGTCACGTTCATTTGTGTGTTGTCGATGGCTACTGTCCTGCTACAACAGCAGAGAAATCACATGGCCCTCAAAGCCTAAAACATTTGCCCTTTGGCCCTTAACAGAAAAAGGTTGCCAAACCCTAGTCTTTGCAAACCGCACAATGCTTAGGACAGTGTCTGTCCATAGCTGGACCAGGCCACAGTCCCAGGGCTCAGGGGCTTTGCTTACATAGACTGGGATGAACACCTCAGGAAAGGGAATACAGTACAGATGTGGGGGGAGGGGCCCTAAGGGCACAGAGTACTGGAGGTGGGGGTGTGAGGGCCGGAGAAGGCAGAGCAGTCAGAAAAGGCACACGAGTGGACATCTTCAGAGAGCTTAAGATCTGAGAGGAGCCTAAGATGTGGATCTTCTGGTCAAAGGGCCCCATTTTACAGGTGTGAAAGCTGAGACAGAGAGGGGAAGTGATTGCTGTCTAAGGCAAGACACAGTTTATAGCATCGAGGTGCAGAGTTTGGCTCTGCAACCAGACTGCCTGGATTTGAATCCTGGCTCCATCACTTGTAGCCTGTGACTTTGGGCGAGTTCCCGAGCCTCTGTCCTCAGCTTCCTCATCTAGAAGATGCGGTTAATAACTGAGTTTATCTCATGCAACCGTGGGGATTAAATGAGCCCATCCAGGTAAAGCACTCAGAACAGTTCTAGGACATTAAAAAAAAGAGCTAACATTTAGCTTTTATAGCTAAAAAGAGCTATAGCTAACATGACAGCGGACAAGGCTAAAATCCAGATCTCTGCTCAGTGTGAGGTTCTAGGCTGGGCCATAAAACAAAGCTGGAGTGTCTTCATGATAAAGGCACACTTTGTGGGGGCAGCACCATGTCCTACCACCATGCTTGTCGTCACAGCGGTCAGCTTTTTGTTTACTGAGGACATTGTGCTCTAAGCTTGTGTGGCAATCTGGGGTCCCAGCATGCCTATTGCCTCTTCCATCTTTGCTTTTAAGGTCTTTTTGCTCCTCTTGGGAAGGAATCTTTGACTGAATTGGGAGTAATAATCCCCGGGGTTACCACTTAACTGAGCACTCACACGTGCCAGACACCACTAAGTGCTGGCGTGTGTGATCTCATGGAGTCTTCACCCCAGCCGTTGGAGGTTTATCTTACCACCCCCACTTTACAGAGGAGGGAGTCCAGGCTCAGAAAGGTTAAGCAACTTCCCAAAGGTCACACAGCTGGCAAGTGGCAGAGCTGGGATTGCGGGGAGGGGGGGGCTCTCTGACTCTTATAACCCCTTCAGCACAGTCTCCCGCCGCCTGCCTGTCATTGCTCCTTGTGTCGTGGTGTCCGTAGGCAGGCTGACGCCCGGAGGCTGAACAAGATGAGGGAGTCAGGAGGTAGCATCCTAATCTGAGCTTTACCTCTTTCACTTGCCTGACCTTGGACAGTCGCTTCGCCTCTCCTCTTCTTCACTGGGGTGTGGAGCCCTCCCGGCACACCAGGGCATTACCCCGAGGGACAAGAGGAGGAAGAAGTCCCAGTGGGGCCAGCAGTGACCCAGGAGTTGGGACTGCTCTACAGAGCTGAATTCCCCCTAGGTTCTCTCATCCTGGCTCTGTGTGACCTTGGGCCAGTCACGTCCTCTCTCAGGGATTCAGTTGGCTCAGTGGCAAAGGGAAGAGGCAGGACTGCATACGTGCGACACGCTTCAGGCCGTGACTCTCCCTGGTTGCAAGTTAGAATCACGCGGGCTCCGCCGGCATCTCTGAGCCCGGCCCAGGCCTCGAGATTTTACAGAAGCTCTCAGTTGGGAGGAGCACCGGGTCTCTAAGGTCTCCAGTGCCAGCCTTCCAGGCTGTGGGATGGCACGGCCCTGTGCTGGCAGGGAGGCACACATGCTGGCATTGTCCCCAGAGCTGGACACCCCTCGCAGCAGGCTGGCTGCCCCAGGCCCGCAGCCTGCCGGCAGCCTCCCTCCCCCACCTCCGCGGGCAGGGTGGCCAGGCTGCCAGCTGCCAGCAAGGCCTATTGTTCAGCAATGACAAGAAATGGCTGCAGGAGCACAGGCCGGGAAAGTCTGGAGACAGACGGGGGAGGGGCGGGCGAGCGGGGGCCACGTCTCCCAACACCGGCTCTGCGGGGTAGGGGTGGGGGGTGGCCTGTGCCCTGGAGAAGCCAGAGCACACACCCCGACAGATTTCCCTTCTCACTTGTCTTCTCAGGGTGAGGCTCCCGGTGGAAGTGCGAGTCACCGTTGCTGTGCTAGTGTGCGGAGTCAGGCCGCCTCTAGGAGAGGATTTATGGTCACTTTTCCCCCAGCTCAGTGCCTGAGAACAGGGCCATGTGGCTGGTGCTTCTGCAATGGTGTTGTTCAGAGTCAACCCAGTCCACACACTCATGGGGAAGGCCGCTGCCCCGGCCTGGAGAGGGGCTGGTGACGGTGAGGATCATCCTCGACACTCGTGTGCAGCTTCGCGCTGCAGGAAGCCTCGCACATACATTCTCTTTGATTCTCCGGATGATGCTGGAGGGGGTGGCAATGGGGGGAGGCTGAGCAGGCGTGGGGAAACTGAGGCACACAGAGGGGCCCGAGGCTGCCGGGTGGAGGAGCTTGGCAGTCCAAGCTCTGGACTCCTGCCTGTCTTACCTTGTGTTGCTTCCGAGCTTAAAAACACTGGCCAGAAACTTAGTAATGAAAAGTGAGGGTCAGCAGTGAGCCTTGGAGGCAGAAGTTGCATATTCTCTTGGAAGTTTGTAACAGACTTAGGGGGAACTGAAGCCATTCAGAGCTTCCATTCTGTCCTTTCTGTCCCTGAGAGCCCCTTGCCCTCTGCCCCCAACCCGCACACTTTCTAGGAGTGGAGGGGAGCAGGAGGGGCTGAGCTCAGGGGCAGCAGGTGCCCTTCCCTCCTTCCAAGTCGTTAGACCCAGACCCAGGAATGACCCACAGTGCCATCCCAAACATTCAGCCTTAAAGAAAGTCAGGCACTTGCTGGGTCAAACCAGCTTTGAGACAAATTCCAAGTCCCCCTCAAGCCAAATTGGTGCCCCTAAGCCTTGCCCATGTAGAACTTCTGTGACCACCCCGCCAATGTGCTGGCTGGCTCTCACTTGCCCTCTCTCTCGGTCCCAACCTCATCCCTCGCACCTTCTCTCCATCCCGCCCCTCTCCTTCAGTCTTGGATTCTCGGTCTCTCTTTGCCTTCTCCTCCCTCTGGTCTCTGTCAGTCTCTGTCTTGTCTCCTATATGACTACTTAAGAGCCAACTTTGCACCCGCAGCACAAAGTCTGACCTTAGAAGCCGATGACCCAGGCCTCTGACCTTAGAAGCCGATGACCCAGGCCTCTGCCCTCCAGTCTTCCCCTCCCTCCAAGGTATGAGTTTTCTGGGTCCAGGAGCTGGGCTCCATTCCCTGGGCTTTGAGGCAGGCCTGGTGGGACTGGGAGGTTCCAGGGCTTGGGTTCATGGAGGTCTGGGGACCTCTGAGTCACTAGGCTAGGGCCCCCAGAGCCCCTTGAGGGGCACTCACCTGCTGGTCCGGGGGGCCTTGGTGCTGCCCCGTGAGTACCCGGCTTCCCCATCTGGGGCGGCCCAGCCTCCAGGCCATGGGTTAGTTGGGGTAAAAGGTTTTCTAGCTCTGTTTTCCAGCTTGGCCGGAGCAGCTCTGCAGGGACTAAGTACAAATGGCCTGTGGAGGGAGAGTCCAGGCAGAGGGGAGGGGGTCCCAGGTTGCACTGCCGGGGCGGCTGAGCTGGTGGGGTCCAGGCTCTAGGGGAGGTGGGGTCTGAGGAGAGGCATTCACGAGGACGGGTGCAGGAGCCAGTGGGGCTGGCAGGTAGTGGGCAGCCTGGGTCTTGGGTCGTTCTGTTCTCAGTGGTCTGCAAACAGATCATGCAGTTGGGGCAGGGGCTGCTTAGGACCCCAAGGAGAGCCAATGGGTTGGGGCTGAGGGCTTGTGCCCTCAGGGAGATGGGAGAGGGGGAACGCTTACTTTCTGTAAAGCACCTTCTTTCTACTGGACACTGAGCTGGACCCTCTCTGGCCACCCTCTCACTAATCCAGACGGGGAAATTGAAGCCCGGAAAAGTTAGGCACGTTGTCCAAGGTGGCATAGCTGGTGCCTGGGGAGCAAAGGGGGTCTGCATGTGCCTGTGGGGCTCTGTTCTGCATGGCATGGACACATCACCCTGCAGTCCAGGGGGGCCAGGCCATACTGTGGGTCATTGTGGAGATGGTGCCGTGCAGAAATCTTGGATGTGATCCCTAGCTGTTTCGGGTGGGGCTGGCTCAGAGGGGAATGAGGGGCCAGGAATAGATTCTGGTCCCCAAATCCTAGCAGTCTGTATCCCCTGCCTGCCAGACCCCCTCAGGTTGGCTACAGGGAAGAGTGGGATGGGCAAGAGAGGACCTTTGGAGGCCAGAAGGGCTCCCCCTGCTGAGATTGATCTTTGCGGGTCATAACAGAGGATAGAACCCTTCCCAGCTAGAAAGGACCTGTGAGCTTGTCTGATGGCAGTAGCAGCAGGAAGACTGTGGCTGGGGCAGCTGCAGGTTAGGGAGGCCCTGTGGGCCATTTGTTCTTTCATTCCATTAGCCTTTCTTGGCTCGTCCCCAGCATCCCCATCACAGCTGGGGCACCACCACTCACCTAACTGCTGTGGCCCAAATCCTTAGAGTCAATCTTGACCCTCCTCTCTCCCACCACACCCACTCCATCAGTGGACCCTGTTTATTCTGCCTTCCAGGTGTACGCAGGGGCCCCTGGCATCTCAGCATCCCTCGGCACTGTCATCTCTCACTGGGATTACCACACAGCCTGCCAGCTCTGCTCCCTGCTCCCACCCTTGTCTGGATCATCCATCCTCAACAGAGCAGCCAGAGGGATCCTTTAGAAATATAAACCAGTCCTGTGCTCCCAGAATGTGCACACGAGTCACCTGGAGGACGAGTGAAAATGCAGCTTCTTATCCGCAGGTCTGGGATGGGGCTGAGTGCCTGCATCTCTAACAGGCTTCCAGAAGATGCTGGTCCATGGAGCACACATTGGGTAGCCAAGTGTTAGATAGTAGCCACGTCACTCCAGTGCTCCAAGCGCTCCACCGCTTTCTTGGAATAAAATCCAAAATGCTTGTCCTGGCCTTTGTGGCCCCTGCTGCTTCTCTGCCCTACATCTTCCCTCTCCCCATGCACTTTGCTCCAGCCCCACGGGCCTTCTTGTCCTTCCACCATGCATTGCTTCTTAATAGTTTATAAACCTCCTGTGTTTATTTGATGTTCGTATCTCCCTCGCTGAACTGTAGAGTCCATGAGGGCTGGAATTTGTGTTTTTGCGGCCATATCCCCAGTGCCTGGCATGGGGGCTGACCCCCGGTAACTACTTGCTGAAGGAGCAGATGGACTAGATCCTGCTAGGTGCCGGGGCTCCAGGACTGAGCAAAGCAGCTTGGCGCCTGCCCTCAAGCAATCCACAGTTTGTTCCCAGCGGGAGGATGGGCATGGGGTGAGCAACTGAACGTCATGGTCAGTATCTCCTGAACTCTTCCCGTGTCTGCCCTGGGCCAAGTGTTTTCCGGGAGTTATCTCATTTAATCCCGCTACAGCCCAGCAAAGTAGGTGCTGCATTACTACCTACGCCCTGCTTGGGGGTGGTCTTCTGCTTGCTGCTCTTTAGGGATCTGCTTTCTCTCCCCTGGGTGACCCCATCCTCCCCAGGGCCAAAGCTGGGCAACCTGCAGTGGGGAGGGGAGAAGTGGGGGCCCTGCACCCTCCCCACTCTCTCCTGCTCTCAGGCTGGGGGACCACCCCTCGCCCAGGGCATTTGAACACTGCCCCCCGCAATGCTGGTGAGGGTGGGGAGGGGTGAGAAGAGGGAGGGCAGGGTGAGGTTGGCTCCAGCCTGGAGGGAGGAGGCCGAAGGCATCATCCCAGGCCAGATAATTGATTGAGATCATGATGTGTGTGCCGGTCTTGCTGCAGCTGAGAGATATTTCCCTTTCCCCGTGGAGGAAGTGTCCTGCTCTCAGCTTGCCCACCGCCCATTGCACTGAAGTAGTGCTTTGGGCTCCATGATGTGCTGTCTAGTGCTTTGGGTGGGGAGGGGAGAGCACCTGCTGGCAGCTGGGGCTGAGGGAGAGGGGCTGCCTGGACCTGCCCTGAAGGGGAGGATAGTGGGCAACAGAAATCTTTTTACAATTACTTTTAAAGATTTTTCATTAATCAGCTTAATTTTTAGATCATTTTCAGATTTACAGAAAAATTGTGAAAAAAGTACAGAGAGTTTCCATATATCCCCCCTCCTTGGCCCCCCAAAGTTTCCCCTATTATTAACATTTTGCATTAGTGTGTTACATTTGTTATAATTGATGAGCCAGTATCGATACATTATTACCTAAGGTCCACAGTTTGCATTAGGGCTCACTCTTTTTTTTTTTTTTTGCAGAGGAAGACTGGCCCTGAGCTAACTTTTATTGCCAATCTTCCTCTTTTTTTTTTTTGGCTTGAGTTCAATTAGCCCAGAGCTAACATCTTCTCTATTTCGTATGTGGGTTGCCGTCACAGCATGGCTGACAAGTGGTGTAGGTCCATGCCTGGGATCCAAACCCATGAACCCAAGCCTCTGAAGTGGAGTGCACCAAACTTGAACTTAACCACTACGCCACGGGGCCAGCCCCAGGGCTCACTCTTTGTGTTGTACAGTTCCATGGGTTTTGACAAATGCACAATGTTGCGTGTCCACCATTACAGTGTCATACAGATAGTTTCCACCCTGAAATCCCCTGTGCTCCACCTGTTCATCCTTCCCCCACCCGCTGAGCCCCTAGCAACCCTTAATCTTTTTACTGTCTCCATAGTTTTGGCTTTTCCAGAACATCATATGATTGGAATCATACAATATGTAGCCTTTTCAGACTGGCTTCTTTCACCTAGCAATACATATTTAAGGTTCCTCCATGTCTTTTCAGGGCTTGATAGCTCATTTCTTTTTATTATAATATTCCACTGTCTGGATGTACAAATGTTTGTCTGTCCATTTACCTGTTGAAGGACATCTTGCTGGCTTCTGATTTTTGGCACTTATGGATAAAGCTGCCATAAACATTTGTATGCAGGTTTTTGTGTGGACATGGGATTTCAACTCCTTTGGATAAATACCTATGAGCATGACTGCTGGATCATATGGCAAGAGTATTCTTTGAAAGAAACTTCCAAACTCTCTTCCAAAGCGGCTGTACCATTTTGCATTCCCACCAGCAATGAATGAGAGTCCCTGTTGCTCCACGTCCTCACCAGCATTTAGTGGTGTCAGTGTTTTGGATTTTAGCCATTCTAACAGGTGTGTAGTAGTATCTCATTGTTGTTTTAATTTGCATTTCCCCAATGACATATGATATTGAACATCTTTTCTTATGCTTATCTATCATCTATATATTTTCTTTGGTGAGGTGTCTGTTCATATCTTTTGCCCATTTTTAATTGGGTTGTTTGTTTTCTTATTGTTGAAAAGTTCTTTGTATATTTTGGATACCAGTCCTTTATCAGATGTGTGTTTTGCTAAGATTTTCTTCCAGTCTGTGTTTTCTTTTCATTCTCTTAATAGTGTCTTTCATGGAGCAGAAATGTGAAATTTTAACGAAGTCCAACTTATTAATTTTTTCTTTCATGGATCATACTTTTGGTCTTTTATCTAAAAAGTCATCACCAAACCCAAGGTCACCTAGATTTTCCCCGATGTTATCTTGTAGAAGTTTTCAAAGTTTTGCATTTAACATTTATATCTATGATCTATTTTGAGTTAATTTTTGTGAAGAATGTAAGGTCTGTTTAGATTCGTCTTTTTGTGCGTGTCTTTTCTGTTTTTCCAGCACCATTTGTTGAAAAGACTATCCTTTCTCCATTGAATTTCCTTTGCTCTTTCGTCAAAGATTAGTTAACTCTATTTGTGGGTCTATTTCTAGGCGCTCTGTTCTCTTCCATTCATCTATTTGTTTATTCTTTTTCCTATACTATGCTGTTTTGATCACTGTAGCTTTATAGGAAGTCTGGAAGTTAGGTAGTCAATCCTCCAACTTTGTTTTTCTCCTTCAGGATTGTGTTAGCTGTTCTGGGTCTTTTGCCTCTCCATATAAACTTTAGAATCAGATTGTCAATATCCACAAACTAACTTGCTGGGATTTTTATTGGAATTGTGTTGAAGCTATAGGTCAAGTTGGGAAGAACTAACATCTGAACAATATTGAGCTTCCTTTCCATGCACATGGAACATCTCTCCATTTATTTAGATCTTCTTTGATTTCTTTCATCAGTATTTTGTAGTTTTCCTCACATAGATTTTGTATTTATTTTGTTAGATTTACATGGAACTATAAAGTGCTAATGTAAATGGTGTTATGTTTTTAATTTCAAATTCCAAAACATTCAACATTTCAAACACAAATCGGGCCACATCCTGGCGCTCCAGCCACTTCCCATTGAACATAAACTCCCACCTCCTACCCTGGCCAGTCTTCCCCTCCAACCTCGTTTTTCCTAAGCTCTCTCTTACTCTGAGCCTTGTGCTGCACCAGCTTTTCTAACCTCTGACCGCTGCTCTACACTCGGGTCTGCCTCGTGACCTTTGATTTGCTGTTCCCTTCCCCTCTGTCTTTATATTTCATTGAACCCTATGAAATTACTATTTTTTGTGGACCAAAAAAAAGGTTAAATATCAGTGATTACATAGGATTCTCCTAATATGTCCCATTCCTTTCATCCTCTAAATCTCAGCTCAGATGCCACCTCCTCCAAGTGACCTTCCTTGACCACCACCACCCCCAGCCAGACACATCACTCTCTTATTCCCTCCATAGCATTTCTCACCATGTGAAGTCATCTCATTTGTTTGTTTGCTTCTTTGTTTCTTACCTGTTTTCTTTCCTGTAGCATATAAACCTCCTGATGGTAGGGACTTTGTCTTGGTCAAAAAGCTCCTCAGAGACCAGATGGGCTGGGGACCCCAGATACTCATACTACTCTAGGGAGGGGATGCCACCCCCTACCCCCAAAACTTGACTGATGTCATATTTCCAACCACGACTCTGTTGGAAATGGAGCCTGATTTACCTGACATAGAACAATAGGGAAACATGGTATTTTTCCCCTAAGTGTTGAGGACCAAATTCAAAACCTCCACAACTCTGTGGTTGAACAGGAGCGTCGATTGTTCAGAAAAGGGATTCTATCAGAGGCAGAGAGGACTGGGTGACCACTAGCTCTGCCCCAGCAACACCCATTTGTTTCCTTGGCTACCACCTCCTCCAGCCCATCCCCTACTCCTTACACCCCACCGTGTTCCTCCAGCTCCTACTCTGATCCACAATCTTTAGTGGCTCCCTATTGCCTTAAGGAAATATCTGAACCCTTTTCCTGGCTTTTGAGGCCCTGCTCTCTCCTGCCCACAGACTCTTCCTAGAATCTGCTGTCCTGGGACGCTGCATCCCCTCCCTGCCTACCAGACCCTGCCCATCCTCTGGCGCTCAGCCATACCTCCTCCGGGGAACCTTCCCTATTGCCTGAGCATACAGGCTCCTGGGGGCCTCCTGTCAGTGCCCTGTTAGTTTGCTCAGCTCACAGCGTTTCTCTGAGGATTGCTGGGGACTGTTTCAGAATTCAGACTCCGGAAGAACAGGGACTGAGTCCAGGGACTGTGAGCGCCAGCCAGCTGCTGAGTGTGACTTGTTGGAAGGGGAAAGAGAGGAGGCTGAGGGGCCTCCCAGCAGTAGAGGACCTTTGTCTCTTTGGTGGAGACAGACCCCCAAGAGCACAGAGAGGTGGGGCGTGGCGCCCTCGAGGGGGACCCAGGCAGCAGTCTCTCCCCCCTCTTCCTCTCCCTCCCCCAGTGTGGAGCCAGCCGGGTTGACTCAAGTGGCAGGAAAAATGTCCCCCCCTTCCAAGCTGCTGCACATCTGTGCCCAGACAAAGCCAGCTATTAATCCCAGCTTTTGTATGAGTGTTTGGGTGTTGAATTCCACTTGGATCTGCCGGCTTTTGGAAGGGGAGATTGGAGGGGATTTAGTGACAACAAAAGGAACCCACTGAGGAGAATGGGAGGGGGCCAGGGGAGCTAAGAAACCCAAGTGCATTCACTCTGTGCCTGGTGAGGGCTTCTGGGAGCCCAACTTTGGCCAGAGCCTAGCAGGGCTCCCAAATTCCCAGGGTCTGAGTCACAAAATGGGGCCACTCCCCAGGAGAAAAACACCAGCGTTGTGGGCCTACCTTCCACTACAGATGCTGCCTGCGGCCATGGTCTCAATCTGACAGGGCCTGGGCACTGCCCCTGTCAGGTCAGCCCATTGCCCAGGGGAGTCCAAAGGTGGGAGACAGAAGATAGGGACCAGGCAGAAGGCTGGAGCCCCAGGGGCTGATCCAGATCAGGGAGAGCATCAAAGTCACCAGGAGTCCCAGCTGAGTCAATAACACAGCAATAAAGCCAGAGGGCCCAAGGCAACAGGCGGCCTGGGGGCCTCGTTGCGCTCTCTGGAGGAGTTCTCGGGCACCCGGTCCCAGTCAGAAGCCCAACCTCCAGAGAATCCAGTCCACACAAACCCTAAAGATGGTTCAAACATCACACACTCAGAATAGCCTGGGACAGGGTCCGTGTGTGTGTGTGTGTGTGTGTGTGAAGACCTGCAGCCCCGGCAGGTGTTATTTGACTAGATCGCTAGGAGAGAAGCCTGGGGCGTGAACTGAACCCTTCTGAGCCACCTGTGCCCCTCTTGCTTTGTTAATTTCACTCTAAAAATGAGCTTCCCGCCTGTGGGCACTTGACTCCAAGGCTCATGGAGTTGTCAGGTCACACCAACAAGGAAAAGTAGAGACACACCCAGAGCTTCCTCCCCTTTCCCCTACCTCGTCTGAGATGTCTGGTAACATCATTCCTTCATCCATTCAGTGGTTGACTGAACTATTGCACTGTGGGCCAAGCTCTGGTTTCGCTGCTGGGCAGTAACGCAAAACCGGGCTGCCTCCCGACACGTGGGTGCTCAGCTAGGCTTCCGGGCTTATTTAACTATTTTCTAATGGCTGTTAGCACATCCACAGATGTTTTACTGTACCTTAATTAACTCTAGAAATAAAAGAGTAAACAAATCATCCATTCATTCATCCCCTCACTCATTCAGGAGAGGTGGAGTCGGGCTGGCCCACCAGGTCTTGTACAAAAAGCCCCAAATGTTCTCCTAGCTTTTTCCTGGTCTTTGGGGAAGGGAATTTCACAGGTGCTCCACCCGCTGCTGTAAAGGCTGTCTCCTACCTACACTGTTCCTGAGGACCCGGTCCCAGGCAGCCCTGCTCTGGACAGGGGTGGGAAATAGGTGGGGCCGGTTGCTGCCTCCAGGGACCACAGACTCCTCTGGGTCAGGGAGCAAGCGCAGCTCCTCCAGCTCCCAGATAGAACCTTCTAGAAGACCATAAAGCCACTCTGTTCCCAATTTTGTCAGAGGGCATCTGCACTGTTGCTGAGGTGCCTCCCCAAGCCTGGGTAACAGGCCCCAGCCACTGCACTGACTGGGAACTCTGCGCCCTGTGGACACCTTGCTCTGCACTGAAGAGTTGGGTCACCTTGGCAGGAGCTTTCTCCTGGGTTGACAGTGAGGGGCTTGGAGGCACAGAGATGGTCATGGGAGTTGAGAGGATGGGTGAGTGGAGGTGGTTTTTAATCTCTCAGTCCTACATTGGAGTGGGGGGCGGAGGGATGACCAGTGACAAGATGAGTGCCCAGGCCTTAGGTGGCTCTGGCACATCACCAAGTGGATTGCGATAGATGGAGTTACCGTGAGAGGAAGGGTCAAGACGGGGCACCAGTCTCTGAGGGCATTTACAGATGGAGTGACAGGGCACGTGGGGAAGGGGCTGGGTCAGGAGCCCTTACCACGTGTGGGCTCCCAGGTAATAGGTCCAGGCACAGAGTCTAGGAAGGTGCTTCCGGAGTCTGTGGCTCTGGGACTTGGCTTCTCTCTCCAGTTTCCCTCCCAAGATGGTCACAAGGGCCTCAGTGAAGGTCAGGACCACCAGAGGCTCCCTGTGTTCATCTGCCCACCCTTTGAGCAGGGAAGGGTCTGGCTTCCCAAGTCAAAAATGATCAGAGGTGCTGTTCATTGAGTGCTGCGCGCCAGGTGGCATGCTAAGCCCTTTACATTGCATTATCTCAGTAAAGCCTCATAACCACCCAGGAGGTCGGCACTATTATTATTCCCATTTTATAGCTGTGCACACTGATTCTTAGAGAGGGTAAAGGCCTGGCCCAAGGTCACATAGCTAAATAGAGACAGAACCAGAACGTCAAAGCCTGGGCTCTTCTCTACTCTGATGGGGACCCCTCAGACGTCTGGATCCTCCTCTTTTTCCCCACTCCACCTCCCTCAGCCATTTCAGTGTCTTCATTAAAGACATTGGAGAGTTCACCTCCTTCGGCCCAACAAGGTGGAAAAGGCCCGGAAGAGGAGGAAAAATCCAGTTGGAGCCTCTATTTTGGCTTCTTGGTCAAAGGTGAGAGGCAGAGAGGAGGATGAGTGGTCAGGGGGTTATCTGGAGACTTCACTGCTCCAAGATGTTGACCCCTCCCCTCCCCAAAGAAAACAGATTAGAAAATTTTGCTCTGGAAAGTAAATTTTTAAATTAAATGTAATTTTTTTCCTTTTGACAAAAACAAGTATGTCCTTTGTAGAGCAAAACTAGAAAAATACAGAGAAGCAAAAATAAAAATGTAGAATACTCACCTTTGCATTACTCAGAGGTGGTGATTGCTAAAACCTTGCATATATATATATTTTAATTGATGTCTTAATAGTTGATAACATTGTGAAATTTTAGTTTATGTTATTGTTTGTCAGTCACCATATAAAATCATCCCTTCACCCCTCCTGCTCACTCCCCATCCCCCTTGCCCCTGGTAACCACCAAACAGTTCTCTCTGTCCATGTGTTAGTTTATATTCCACATATGAGTGAAATCACTTGCATATATTTTTGTAAGTTCCTTTCTAAGTGCAGCCACAACACACACATACACTTTTCATGCTCTATTTTTCTGAGAAAGCAAAAATGTTACCATTATTATTTGGAAACTGTTTTTTTTTCCACTCAATAATTTATCTGAACATCTTCCCAGGTGGGGACATATTTATTCGTCTACTGTATCATATTCAATGGCTCTGTAGCATTCTCTTCTATGGCTGCACCATAATTCATTGAACTAATCTCCAAATGGTAAACATTTCGGAATTTCCAATATTTTGTTCCTGCTATGATTAACAACTCTAGTTAAAATCTCAGTACATCCTTATCTCGAATCTTGAAGTGAAACTGATGGTTCAAAAGGTGTGTCTGTTGCCCACTTTAAAAGTATCTTTTACTTTTAGAAGATGCCCTGGAGAAAGGTTGCAGCGTGTACTCTCATAAACAGAGCTTAGACCCTCCCTCCTCACTCCAACACACACACAGACACACTGTTGCTATTCCTGAGAATATTCTTTCATTAAAAAAAAAAAACAGGTTGACAATTTGATACATGAAATGCTATCTCGTTATTGTTTTATTTAGTATTTCTTTAATAATTAATTGGGGTCAACAGTTTTTCATGTACCTATTAGCCATTTTTATTTCTTCTCTGTGAATTACACATTCATATCCTTTGTCCATTTTTCTATTGGATGGTCTTTTTAACAGAGTTGCCTTATTTAAGTGGGTAGCTCTCAACCCTGGAGTATTAGAATCACCTGGAAGATTTTTTAAACAAAAGAAAGAGAGAAAGAGAAGAAGAGAGAGAGGGAAAGTGAAGGAAGGAAGGAAAGGAGGGAGTGAGGGAGAGTCCTCATCCTAGAGTAAATATTTGGTGGAGACTGGGTATCAGAATTTTTTAGTGTACTTGTGTTTCTAATTTGCAGCCATGGTTGAGAACCCTTGTTATAAATTAGATTTTTCTCACTGTCTGGCTCCAAATGCTTTCATTGCAGAATCTATTTCACTTGTTTGTACCCAGTTTTCTCTTGTGAAAAATGGGCAGCAGAACTGGGAAGTGACACAGATCCCCCTCCCAAATTCTATAAATCCCATTGAGAAGGCCCGAGTTTCAGGAAGAGGGTGAGGCAGACGTTGTGGTCAGGCTTTCTGCCAGGTGGATAGGAAAAAATTAAAAATGCTGGCTCAGGTAATTACACTTTTCCTGAAGACAGCCTGAGCTCTAAGTGGAGGCGGATAAAGCTGGGATTCCATGGGACATATTTGTTTCTCTGTTGCACCCACCTTCAGATGCACAGCAATCTTGCCCTCTCTGGGGCTTCAATGTTTAGAATTCAAGTCTTATCTGAGGCTTTTCATCTCCTTTCATATGTCAGCATGAGAGAGAGGAGTGTAGGCCCAAGGAATTGGGTCCTTCAGGAGGGAACCATCCCCTGGCTCACAGGCCTGCCCCGGGCGTGGGAGGGAGCCCCAGTGGTGCAGGGGCTGCCCCCACCACCTCTAGTCCTCTCCAGGGGTATATGACATTCACAAAACAAACTTATTTGAACTCCACTAAAACCCGAAGGATCTGCCCCCCCCCCCCAGGGCAGCCGCGCACGTCCCACCTGGGGGGCAGGATGGTACGAAAGGGTCTTTTTGGTGATTCAGTCAGGAAGGTCCCTGGAAACCCCCAGGCTGGCTCGGTGCCACTCCAGGTGGGGCACTGCATGAGCCCCTGTGGAAGACAGGGACACGGGTTTTCCAGCTGCTGCTGCTCCCGGAGGTGAAAGTTGTGTTCGACGGCTTGAATCTTAGTTCACCTGGTGCCGGTGTGTGTGATCCAGAGCCTCAGTTTCTTCATCTGTAAACTGGAGGTAGTAATGCTTGTGTTCAGGGTTGCCGAGAGGACTGAAAAAGCTGTATGTGGCACACTGTAGAGCCTCGGTAAATGCTGGGTGTGCTCTGCGTATGCCCCTTCATGCCTGTTCCCTACCCTCGCCGCTCAGGGCTGAGGGCTCCGGGTCCAGCTCCTTCTCCATCCTCTTTTTCATCCCCACGTGCCCCACTTATTCCATTGCTCAGGGGCAGAGGAGGCTCGCTGAACCAAGCCCATACAGGAAGCAGCACACCTCCACCTACGCCCAGCACCCTGCCCCAGGCCGCACCCAACCTCCCTGCCTTCTCTCCCACCCTCTCCCTGTGAACCCCATGCTCCCCCCATCCGTTCCCCACAGTCCTTGAGCTTTCTCACCCAGATTTGACTAAAATTTTTCCTGTAAATCTAATTTTTATTGAGCACTCACTTTGTGCCAGGGCCCATGCTTCACCTGCATGACCTAATTAATTGTTCACAAGGACATTGTGTGTGTGTGTGAGGAAGACCAGCCCTGAGCTAACATCCGTTGCCAATTCTCCTCTTTTTTTCCTGAGGAAGACTGGCCCTGGGCTAACATCCGTGCCCATCTTCCTCCACTTTATATGGGACGCTGCCATGGCATGGCTTGACAAGTGGTTGCGTCTGTCCGCACCCGGGATCCGAACCTGTGAAACCCCGGGCCGCCGAAGCGGAGAGCGTGAACTTAACCGCTACGCCACCGGGCCGGCCTGCAGGGACATTTTTGTTATCCCATTTTATAGATGAGGAAAGTCAGACTCGTTCAGCATAACTTGCCCAGAGTCACGGGGCATTAGGGGGCCGAACTGACCTGGGATGCCACCATGCTCTGTGTTTTGTATCATATACCCTGACCTCCCAGGTGCCTGTCCCCAAGGAGCTTAAGTTCCAGCAGATGTTCTCTCTCCCTCCCCTGGGCTCCCACTGCACCTTGCTCTGCTCTTCAGCATTTATCCGACCCGCCTTGCCTCGCGTTAGCACCTCTTATCTCCTTTGGCCATGAGTTCCCCCAGGGGGAAAATGTGCTTTTACATCTCATTCATCTTCGAGTCTGGTACAATGCTTAGAACATTGTAGATTCTTAAATTATTTTTCTAATTTTAGAGTAACATGTGCTCTTTATGGAAAAAAATAGAAAACACAGAAAAAGTAAAGCAGAAAGCAGATAGCACCTATGATCCCACCACCCAGAGAAAACCTTTGTTATTATGTTGGTGAATTTCCTTCCAGTCCTTTTATATATATATATTTTTTACTCAGACAAATAATGTGAATTTTGCATAAAGTAGACATCATGCAATACTATTTTCTATGCTGCTTTTTAACCTTATATCATGAGCAATTCCCACATTATTAGAAATTCTTTAAAATAGGATTTTTGACGGCTGTAGATTGTTCTCTCATGCTACAGTGCCCCTCCTGTTTAAACCACTCTCATATTGTTGTGGTTCATTTACAGCCTGTCTGATTATTCCCATAAGAGAAATACCTCAAGTGGACTTGTTGGGACCAAAAAAAGCGATATTTCCAAGGCTCTTGATGCATCACAGTTGGCTCTGAACAAACCCCTGCTCTATCAAACCCTCTCCCAGCCTCACCCACCCAGCTGCACCCACCGACCAGCCAGAAGTCCCCATCCTCTAGGGCCCCCGCTCATTCCCAAACCCCCTGCTCTTTCAAACACTCAGAAGCAGGTGGGAGGGTCACCAGGGAGATGAGACTTGAGGGGCCTGGCCAACCTACACCCAAATCTCCCCCTCTCTCTGATCTGGACTCCATTATCAGAATTCCTCCTTTGGGGTAAGAGCAGCGGGGCTCAAAGACCACTGGTTGTAAGATCGACTTCCAGTTGGAGGCATTCCCACGAGCCATGGCTGCTGGGCTAACCCCTGTCACTAGGTTAAGGGGGAGACTTGGGCCTCAGGAAGTGGCACACATTACAGAGTTGAGTTGTGTGTGTTTTAAATTTTATTGAAAACATTATGTAAAAATATTCAAGAATATTCTCAGAAAAAAGAAAATATGGCCACGTCTTTTTCATTTTTCCAGGTCAGAGAAGTAGTCTCTTCTTATGAAATGGGAATAACTTTAGACCAGTATCTTCAAGTGTATCCAAACCTTCTTGGATAGATTTCCACGCGGCCTGTAACTGACATCCATGAAGCAAAGGCACGTTCTCCAGCGGGAGGCTGGACGTGTGGCCGAGCCGGTGCCGAGAGCCCCTCAGAGGCCACCACAGTGAGTCAGAGCGCTTTTCCAGCTCCATTGTAAACAATTTGGGATTTAATCTAAAGAGATGCTAAGTGGATCAATTCTTTGCGGAAATTTGTGTCAACTTCCAAGTCACTCCTGGTCATGACCCAGGAAAGACAATTTTTATTAAAGAACCCAGGGCTGCCTGCAGGAACAGTTCTCCCCGTCTCACGAGTCAATAATCAGCAGAGGTGAATGGCTGAGGGAACAAAGACAGGAGCAGTGTCCTCAGGGAGCTCAGTCCACCCTCCCAGTCGGAGTCTGTGCTGCTCCATCCAGAGCGGCGGTTCTCAAACTTCGGCGTGCGTGACAGTCTCCCGAGGGCCTGTGGACACAGCTTGCTAGAGCTGGAGAGTCTGATTCAGTAGGTCTGGACTGGCCCGAGTTTGCATTTCTAAGTTCCCGGGGGGGCGGGGGGGGTGCTGATGCTGATGGTCCATGGGCCACACTTCGAGGACGCTGGCCCAGGAGGTCGGAGGGGGAGACCCGGGGATGGCGCCCAGGGAGACGGGACAGGGCTCAGATCCCGGGGTGCAGCGGGAAGGCACCGTGCAGGCGGAGGGGTCCGGCACCGAGGTGGGCGGGGGTGCGAACCCGGCCCGGCAGCCAGGACCGGGAAGCGGCGAGGGAGGCTGGAAGCGCCCGGCTTGGTGCGGTTCCGCGGCGCGGGGCTGGAAGGCGAGGACGCCGGGGGCTCGGACGCTCAGGTCCAGCGGCCGGGGCGGCTCGGGTGGCACGGGGGCAGCGGGGGGCGGCGGCCGGGCGAGCTGTGCCCAGGGAGCGGCGGGCGGGAGCCTCCCCCGGCCACCCAGGGCGCAATGGCGGCCCGCCCTCCTTCCCCACCCGGCGCGGCGGCCAGACCCGGCTGCGCGCGCCCTCGGCGGGAGGGAGAGCTGGAGTCACACGCACTGGGACAAAAGCGCGAGGAGGGATGGCCGCTGAAGCCTCCCTCCCGAGTGTCCAGACAGACTGGGTCCCTGCCTCTCAAACCCTTCTTCTGCCCCAGCTGCCTGTTCCTGGAGCTCAGGGCTCTCCTCCTTGCCCGCAGGAAAAGAGAAAGCTCCCAATGCACACCCCCCACCCCACCCCCGACCCGCGCTGGCCACGGGTCTGGAGACCTGGCTCCTATCTCCAGAGCTGTTCCTCACAGCCATGTGGCCTTTAACAGCTCACTTCGCCTCCCTGGCCTCAGTTTCTCCTTGGGTAAAGAATATGGGTCGGAGGGGGATGGTTTCTGAGTTTCCTTCCAGCTCTAGAGAGTATGATTCCCAGCCTCGCCGTGTAAGTGGCGGGTGCCGGGATGGGGTCTGGTGCGGGGAGGGGAACAGGGATCGCGGACGGGCAGGGGCTCTGCGGTGGTGGAGGACAGGAAGTGAGGAGGCAGGACTGCCAGCTTAGGCCCTGCAGTCCTGGCCTCCAAGAGAGGGCTGGCAGAGCCCTCGCCCCTACACGGGGGAAGACCCTGTGGGAATCCCCTCGCTGTCTGGGTGCCTAGTTGGCAGTGTTACCAGAAGATGAGGGAAGAAACAGGAAGGAATGTGCAGGCTTGACTGGAAGATCCAGCTGGGCAAGAGATGGCCCTCGGCTGTGTCACACTGGAGGCTGATGTCTTGCTTGGCCCCTGCGTGCAGGCCCTGCTGGACAGGAGGAGCCTGGTCGGCGCGGCTGCATTGGGCAGAGAGCTCCTGAGCAGAAAGTCTAGTAGCTTTTAGCTTTGAGGCCTCACACGTGTGCTCCCAAGACTGTGTGGAAATGACATTATTTTAGACGTAAATTCGTTTCCCTATAAATTTACTCAATGAGTTCAAAGATGCTAGTTCTTAATTTGTAAGCTTGGCAGCAGCTTCCAACACATTAACCCAAAGGCCTTCCTGTCCTCCCCAGCGCACCCCTGCCCCCCTCTGCAGGAAGAGAAGCTCCCTCAAAATGTCCAGATGGTTTACAGAAGTATGAAAGACAGTCAGATTGCAAGTGGCAGAAACGTCCCTCCGGGGAGCTTAAAGATACATGTACATATATCATATATAAATATGTATAGTGTTTTATATGTGTAATTGGCTCACAGAACCTAGACAAAGGTTAAATACTGGTAGGAAGGGTACAGATGTTGGGCCCCGAATACAACAGGACTCTCTGATGGTGGCTCCCAAGCTTAACAACTTGAAGTCTCACTGCAACTTTTCTCCGAAATTCTGGAGCAAGGGAATCCTTAGCAAACCACACAGAACATTTGAGAAAGGTCTGTGGAGGCCCAGACTGCTTCGCCCAGGCCTGGGTCCAAGGAGAGGCTCCTCTGGACCAGAACCTGTGAAGGGCGTGTAAAGCCTACTCTCTGGTAATAGCTCCAAGATACAAAGACCCCCCCCCGCCCCCCCAGGACTGATGAAGCCCACATGGTTCTCAAGCTGGGAGCACCCACCAGTTCTGCCAGAGAACTGGGACCAGAGGGGCGGGGCCGTCTCTCGAAGGGCTGGCCGCCTGGGAATTTGACCTGTTCGGCCCAAGTGTTCAAGGCCGTGTGCGGTGGTGTGAATTGTGCACTGCAGCTCCAGGGGTGCCATCGGTGCTGCTGACTCTGTGAAGGTGCCTCCTGGAGTTGTGCAATGCACAGTGCATGTGGCCCTGGAGGCATTCCTGTTTCTTTTCAGGGCATCCAGGCAGTCTGGTGATCTTTAGAAACAGAGCTTCCTGTGGTACCTGCACACACGTGGCCTCATGAAAGAGACGCCAGGCAATAGGATGGTGACTTGATTCCTCTCGGGCCACACTGCACCCTCGAGGTGTGGCACACTGCGCTGGCCATGGCTGTAAACACAGATAGAAGCCTTGCTTCTAGCCCCACCTGCCCTGTGAACCTTGCAGCAGCCGGGAACATTCCAGGAGTAGACCAAGCACTGGATTTGTAGTTGGAAACCCCACGTCCTCATGACAGAGGAGCCATGTGACCTTGGTCAAGTGTCATTCTCTATATTAGTTTCCTAAGGCTGAGTAACAAATTACCACAAACAGGGAGGCTTAGAACAACAGACATTTATTCTCTCACAGTTCTGGAGGGCAGAAGTATAAAATCAGGGAGTCAGCAGGCTTGGTTCCCTCTGGAGTCTCTGAGGGAGAAACTGCCTGGTGCCTTTCTCCTAGCTTCCAGCGGTTGCTAGCAATCCTTGCGTTCCTTGACTGGCAGGCACACCACTCCAGTCTCTGCCTCCATCTTCATGTCGCCTTCTCCTCTGTGTGTCTCTTCTCCCTTCCTCTTCTCTCTCTTTAAAAAAAATGGAATTGAGTTGTATTTTTTATCGTGGAAAAATATCATAGCATAAAACTTACCATTTTAACCAAGTTTAAATATACAGTTCAATGGCATTAAGTACATTCACATCCCTTCCTCTTTTACAAAGACACTTGTCATTAGATTTAGAACCCACCCTAATCCAGGAAGATTTCATTCTGAGATCCTTAATTACATCTGCAAAGACTTTTCCCAACTAAGGTCATTTTCACAGGTTCTGGGGAGACATCTTTTTTGAGGGGGCCCCCAGTCAGCCTAGTCCAGCCTCCAAGCCTCAGGTTTCTCATCTGTGAAATGGGCTTTCGCATACTTCCTTCTCTACCTCCTTTGTAGGATGGTTGTAGGGGCTGAGGTGCCATCTGTGCAGAGGGTTGGTGGCAGGAGGCCCGACCTGTCCTGTAACTGCCCTGTGTGTGGCCCCTGATGAGCCTGGTCTCCACCTGGCCTGAGTTCTGGCACGGAGGAAATGCCCTCTCCCTATGAGTGAGGCCTCTCCTGCAGAACTGTAAATAGACACCTGGTCAATCAAACTGGGACAATGGCCCGAGGAGGAGGGGCGGGCTGGGGAAGCTGCCTTGTTAATCTCTCTCTCCCCATAGAAGGGGAGGGGGACAGGTGGGGCGGGGGCGTGACTTTGATGCAGAAGGGGGAATGAGAGCGGGTGTTAACCTTGAGGCCGGGGCTCCATCCCCATCACCACAAGCCACCTCTCCTGGGCTGGGGGCTCTGAAAGGAGGCAAAATGATGGGGCCAGGGCTAGGACCCCTGCTTTCTGGCCCCTAGGAGCTGGCCCTCAGGCACCCGCATCTGAGCTTGGTGGCCTTCCAGATTCCCACTGATCTGTGCTCGACTCCTCCCCTGGTCCCCCCCTGCCCAGAGTGACCTCTTGCCCTTCTGAATTCCTCTGACTTGTCTTTGGCTTTCCAGCCCTCACAGCGGGGGGGAGGGTGTGTGTGTGTGTGGAAAGCACGGGAAGACCTTGGGCAAGTTGCCCAACTTCAGTTGTATCACCTGCCGAATGGAGATCATCATAGTAGATACTTTAGGGGGTGGTTGTGAGGCTCCAATGAGATCACAGGGCCTGAGAGGTCCACAGGCACGCAGACATGGAGCCAGATCCTCAGGGTTTAAATCCAGTCTGCTGAGGGTTTGGGGCAAGTTAACTTAACCTCTCTGGGCCTCAGCTTTATCATCTGTAAAGTGAGGCGAGAAAAATGGTACCTACCTACCGTGTAGTCAGTGAGCTAATACACATTAAGCACTTTGAAGAGTGCTTGGCACTTACTACATACTAGGTAAGAGCCAGCTATTATTATTGTTGTTGTTGTTTTTATAGAGCTTAACACCATGCTGTGCATATAGGAAGCCCTCAAGAAATAACATAAGAAAAAACAAACCAAAACTCCCCAACCTACATCCTCCCATCGGGCCGTATCTCCCCAATTAACCTGGGCTCCTGGGTGGGATGGGGGTACAGCAGGAGTTTGACACAACTCTGTCAATTCACGTATCCAAAAAGCTGCCCAGTGCTGTCTCTGTTTTCCTTACCTTTTTTTTTTGGTGGTGGGGGCGGGGTGCAGTGTCACAAACTCCGTTGGGAAACTGATGAGAGCTATGAAACTGAGAAAGCTTTCCCCAGAAAGGAGCTCGGCAAATAGTCACAATATGTTGCACAGAGTTTCAGGGGATCCCTGGACCCCCCCGAGGGACTGGGTGAGAAGCCCGTCTTTAGATGACACACCCTCCCATGTCTCGTTTGTTGGTTTTACTCCAACAAACAAAAGCTGGCCCTCCTCCTTCACTCATCAGTGGGCGGCACCCTGGCCTTCCCTCTGGCTCCCAGGCCCCCTATTACCTCTCCCCAGGCCCCTGGCTCAGCGCCCTCTCCAAGCCACAACCCTTGGCTGGGAGTTGAATACAGCACCTGTTCAGCATTTGAGGGCTAAAAAAGAAAAAGCAGACGCAACTTTTAAAAAATCAGACAGAAGGAGTCATCCTTCAAGCCAGACGCCATAAGTCACAGGCTATTATTTGCTGAGTGGACTAAATGGTATTTATGGCCAAGAGGCCCTGGGCTCACCCCGAGCTCAGTGATCCAGGAGTTGCCCAAACTCTGGTGGCAGCAAGGAGACACCCAAGGGCTGGAAGATCAGACAACTCGCAGGGGGAGATTTTATTGTTGTTGTTCACAATTGATGTGATTTTTTTACCCATTTAATGGTTAAGTGTAGTTTCAGAATTTTAGTACATTGTTTCTGGGAAGATAACAACCTC
Source organism: Tapirus indicus (assembly GCA_031878705.1). Classification (NCBI taxonomy): domain Eukaryota; kingdom Metazoa; phylum Chordata; class Mammalia; order Perissodactyla; family Tapiridae; genus Tapirus; species Tapirus indicus. The sequence continues at coordinate 53,994,885 of CM062923.1, read as the reverse complement.
AAACAATATCTGCTTACTTGAGGTCAATTATGTACTTGGAAATGGGCTATTTGCGGTGGGGCCCATTTGTTAATTCTTCATTCATTCATTCATTCATTCAGGGTTTATTAGGTGCCTTCCTTCTATGAGAAGCTGTTCTAGGCACTGGGGATAAACAGTGAGCAAGGCAATAAAGGGCCCTATCCTAATGGAGTTCACAGTCTTGGCTGGAGAGACAAATGACACAAGGTCAACGGTAAATGCGTGTCGGATGGTAATGCGTGCTGAGAAGAAAAATACAGCGGGCAGGTGCTACAGAAGGTGGGCGCGTTGTTTCAACTAGTGTTCAGGAAAGGCTTCTTTGAGCAGAGGCCTACAGGAGTGAGGGAGGGAGCCGTGCAGAGGTCTGAGGAAGGGCCCAGGGAGGAAGGAGGGCCGTCCACCAGGAGGTCAGGCCTGGTTGAGCACGACTGATGACCCACAGGGCCGGCTCCCACAGCTGGAGTTTCTGGATGACAAGGCTGCTGAACGCCCCCAGCCGTCTGCCGGACCTTTCCTGGGGCACATGGGTCCTTCCTGGCTGTGTGCTGGGCCTTCCTGCCATGCTGGGAGCACCCCGAGGGCTGTTTCTTCTTCATCCTTACCTCTCCTTATTGTACCTACACTTTGCAGGACCCAAAACTTCTGCTGAAAGCTGGATGAAGTTGGCAGGATTTCAAGACATTGACCCTTAGGAAGCCTATACTGTTTGCTATAGACTGAATGTTGATGTCCTCCCCAGATTTGCATGTTGAAATCCTAAACCTCAGTGTGGTGGTAGTTAGAGGTGGGACCAATCGTGGATGATGAGGTTGTGAGGGTGGAGCCCTAGAGATGGGATTAGTGCTCTTCTAAGAGACCCCAGAGAGCCCCCTTGTCCCTTCTGCCATGTAGGGACACAGTGAAAGACAGCTGTCTATGAACCAGGAAGCAGGCTCTCACTAGAACCTGGCCAAGCTGGTGCCTTAATCTTGGACTTTTCAGCCTCCAGAACTGTGAGTAGTAAGTTTCTGTTGTTTATAAGCCAGTGAGTCTGTGGTATTTTTGTTAAAGCAGCTTGAAGGGACTAAGTCACTGTTAGAGGAAATATAGGGAATAGAGGGACAAGCCAACTGACACCCGGAGGAAACCATCAGGTAAATCCAGGATATGGAGAGTCTACAAGACCGCTGGCCTGCTCTCTTCAAAAAAGTCAATGTAATAAAAAATAACAGGATGGGAGAACTGTTCTAGACGAAGAGGAACATACAATCAAATGGGTGGCATCTTCCTTGAGCAGACACTGGTTTGAACAGGCGAGCTATAAGAGACCTTTTAGGGACTCCTTGTGGAATTCGAATAGACTGGATTTCAAATGGTATTCAGAAATTATTGTGAATTTTCTTAGGTGTGATGTGGTATTGCAGTTAGATAGGAGAATATCCCTTTATTTTGGTATGATGGTGGCGTGTGGGGGTGACATGAGATGATGTCCATAATTTATTCTGAAATTGTTCAGCAAAGTAAATAAAATATAAGATATCTAAGATTTAGGATGGCTCAAGGGAGGAGAATGAGATGCCCCAAAGGACATGGCTCACCTTCCCAGCCTTGGCTGAGCCCAAATGCTTGACAAACCCCAGACTGTGCACTTTCTGTGTTTCCAGGAAAGGAATGTGACACAGAGGTGCTTAATTGAAGTTGAGTGAATGAATGGATATCTTCGTGGGATTCCCCTCCTAGGATGGGCTGTAGCTGAGTATCCCTCCCACCCCCTCACATTTACAGCCCACCTACCCTTCAAGCCCACCACAAGACAGCTGAAAACATGGGCAACTGCCATGGAAGTGCCTGGGAGGGCCCTCTGAGGTGATTCCAGGCACCGCTGCCATCTCCCCTCCCCGAGCCCCTTCAGCGTCTCCTGGAGGCCCCGTCGTGGAGCTCAGTTACTTCTGTAGCCTCACTGTCCGGGTCAAGAGTAGGTTGCTCATCATCACTCAATCATGAACGCTGGCCTGCCGGTCCCTAATTATTTCACTGAATCAGGGGCTGCATCTTAAACGGCCTTGTACCCCAAAAGGCTCCCAAGTCAGGTGAGACACATTGTAGGTACCCAGTAAGAACTTGGTGTTCTAAATAATAATAATAATAATAATAATACCTAACCTTACTGAGCATTTAGTATTTCCAAGTGTCATACTAAGTGTTTAACACAAGTTATCTCTTTAATTCTTCTAAGCGGCCCGTTTTGCTATTTTTTACTTTAATTCCTATCTATGTTACAGACTGGTTCACTGCCTCCTTCCTGCCTCTCTCCCAGGAGCGATGTTCCGGCCTCCTCTTCTGTGCCCTCGAAGGCTCAGGATTCCTCCGTTGCGGGGCTGGAGCTGCTTGAGGAGAGCTGCCAAGGAAAGCCCCCGGGGCCCGAGAGCCACAACTCCAGGTAGGTTCTTTGTTCCCCACCAAGCTCCACGTTGAAATGGTTCTCTAAAATAAGAGCTCTTCCCCTTCTTTCACGATCCTTCAGAAGCACACCACAAAGCAACTGAAAGTCGGGCAGGTTGACGAGTGTCGTCTTTTACGGAGTGCCTGGGAGGACCCTTTCCCCGGAGGTCAGCCCCATGGAGGTACCGCAGCGGCAGACACTCGTCTTAAGCTGGGAAAATGGTCGTGTCATGAAGCACCCTTGGCTTTCCTGCCGATCATTAGGGACGGGGATTCCCGGCGGGTCCCCACCTGCGTCTGAGCTTGGACGGATTGCCTTTTCTCGTCTTTGTTCCTCTCTCAGGGCCGGTTGCCCATCCATCTCTGGTCGGTGGAAGCTGATATTAGATAAATACCAGTTGTCATCGGTGGGCTCTGCCCAGATTTTCTCCCCCCAAATGTGTCATTTCAACAGGTGTCTGGTGACACGGGGCCCGTGAGGTCCTGCCTGCCTCACAGATGTTAGGTTCCAGCCACAAAACCAAAAAAACCTGGGGTGGGAAAGAAGAGTCCAGATTTCACTGAAAATGAAGCTTTCCAGGGCTGCTGACTAAGGAGTTTTCTTTCCAAACATCTGAAACAGCAAACAGATTGTAAATTACAAGGGAGTTATGAGATAGTAGCTGAAGGGAAACGTCGCCTCCCTGTTTTCTGGTTGTTGCTGTTGCTGCACCCATGGGACCCGCGTAGCCAACAGAGGTGAGGAAACAGGGTGGAGGAGAGGGGGTCGGAATGGAATAGGGGTGCCTGGCAAATATTAGGGTACTGGGGAGAGTTCAGGCCTCTCCTCTGAGCCCAGGAGAGCAGTTTATTCTGACAGGAGGTGGAACGCTGGCCTGGTCATCCCACCCAGGTCAAAGTTCAGGCTCCCAAAGCCACTCAGCAAAAAGAAAGCAACACACATTGTAACCCCACTTGACGTGGCGCTTCCCGGGGCCGAAGAGTGAAGCAAGGAGTTGGACGGTCCTTGGGCCACGCTCCTCTCCTCCCACTGAGTAAAAATAGATTTCAGTAAAATGTCTCCAGTTGGGCTGAGGCTGGAATTTATAATGAAAGGAGAGCCCCTGGTGTAGCTTGCTCTGGCAATAATCCTGCTGGATTTGGGGTCCTGGGGTCATGATGAGGAGCCTGGGCCCAGAACCGCAAACTTAGGAGTGAGTCACCCTACTGTGACTGCACCACCTCCAGCCCCAACATGGAAGTCCTGCTTTGGATAACAGAAAAGAGGAAAAGGGGTGAAGTAAATGGGATGTTGAAAGCTGACGGATGGCTGGGCAGGTTTCAACATGGAGCATGCCTTCAGGTATCCTTGTTGTGTCACTCGAGTTTAATGACTATCAGTATGACATCCTCTTTCAGGAGTATCAAGCTTTGTCTGAGGACCCAAGAGTGTGGTCATCTGAGCCCCTCTGAGCCACACTCAGGCCTTGCTCAGGGACCCAGAGGCATCTCTACTGGTTCCCCATAACCATCTACTCAGAGCACCCTCTGGAGAATGGTCAGGATGAGTCCAGGGTTGGGAGTCTCCTACAGAGCTGTGTACTTTTCAGTCAGGGTCTGCCTGCTGGTGTGGGCTACAGAGCTGTGCCCCAGGAGTGGCCAATGTCACCCCATGTCCAGCCCCTATTTGCTATTCATGCAAGGCAGGGATTCAGGCAAAAACAAATGAACCAAAACAAACAACTGTTGGCAAAATGGAAACCCCATGGGGTTGGCGTTGGTGTTTGGGGTCTGCTTCAGAGCTCAGAGAATCGAGTAAGTGATCGAGAGAACAGGATATTTTTTGGAAAAATTCAGATGGACTTGAGGTGGGGTTTACAATATTTGCAGGCAAAGACAAAGCACAGATTCTGGAAGGATGCCTGTCCATTTCACTGAGGGGCTCATGCATAAACTGGTTTAGGAAGCAAATAAGGTGAAAGTCTTCCCACGTGCCAGGCACTGTACCAGGGACCTGGTCCCCGACCTCAATGAGCTCACAGCCTGAGGGAGAAAGATGAGCGAATGGGTCGTCATAAAACAAGACGACACCCTCATCATGCTGAGAGGCTAATAGTCTGCAGTTAAGCATTCAGCCTCTGGAATCAGACAGACCTGGATTCTAGACTCTTCTGCTTTCTGGCTGAGTGGCCTTGGGGGAGTTATCTAATGGTTTCCTCACCAGTAAACCGGGAATAAGTACAGTTCAGATACCTCTTAGGGTTACTGGGAAGATTCAGAGAGAGAACGTGTGCAAAGCGTCATGTCTGGCACTCAGCAGCGCTCTGAATAAATGTAACCTAGGTTTATCACGGATGTTAGGTTATCAGAGAGGCTGGCCAAGCCCTCTGGAAGGCTGGAGAGTCAGCTGTCTGGTGGGGGAGGGGGTCCAGAAAGGCTCCCAGAGGAAGTGCTGCTGGCCAGATGGTGAGAAAGAGCATTACTGGGAGGGGGTGTTTGGTTGCTGGTGAAGAGCTGGCCAGGCAGGAGCCCATGGGCGCAGAGGGGACACAGGCTGTGTGACACACCAAGTAGTTAAGACCTTGTCTGGAAGGCAAAGGGGTACCGTAAAGGATTTTTAACAGGAGAAGAGTACTCTATCATCATAGTGGAAGATTCGATGGGAAGGGAGGAAAGGTGGGGAAGGTGAGTGTGGAGGCTGTTGCAGTAGTCACATGAGAGACTAGGGGGGCCTGAAGGAGGAAATGGATATTTAGGAGGGATAATTGATAGGACTCCAGAACCAATAGGATCAGGGATGAGGAAGGGGAGCAGGCCAAGAGTGAGTTTGGAGTTTGGGCAGTTAATAGAGAAAGGGCCACCCAGGCCAGGGGTGGGGCAGGCATGTGGGCGGGGGCTGGGGAGGCAGGTGACAGCAAGGATCTGCACTACACAGGCTTGGTGTCTGGAGTCTGGGGCGTCTGGGTGGGGAGGGCCGGGGGCTGTCAGAATCTCAGTGCAGAGCTCAGGGGAGGGGCAAGGATGCAGATCTCCATCAAGAACATTTATTACCTGTTTTGATGGAGGATGCCATGTAGGAAATACTATGAAGACCAGAGCAGCCCCTTTTCTGAGGCAGACACAGCACTGATGACACAAGACCTCCTCATTCTCCTTGACCCTTGTGACCTTTTGTAACCCTAGTCACGGACCCTCAGGAGAGAGACAATGGCACGGGAGAGGAGCATAGGCTTGGGTCAAAGGCGAGGCCAGCAGGTGAAAGCCGAAGGAGCTCAAGTCACAGTTCACAACGTAACTCAGGGTGTAGACAAGGTGACCATCTTTTTAGTCCCCGAATGTTCCTTTCCCAGGAAGGAAGGGTGCAGTTTTGAAAGAGGTAAATAAAACAAAATACAAAATAAAATAATTATGTGAAGTGATATGAAGTGCTGTCCTCAGGGGAGTTCAGGCTGAAAAGAGAAGCTCGAGTGATGGATAACTGAAACATCAGAGGTATATGAAGGGTGACCTGAGGATTCGGGAGGTCAGGCTGACTTGACTTACTGTGGGGAAGACAACCATCTTCTCCTGCCATCAGCCTTTGATCTGCATCATCAGTGATGGAACACTGACCTGGATAAATGACGATAATGCAAAGTTATTTCTCGAGTGCCTACTGTGTGCCTGTGGTTATGTGGATCATCCTCATCTAATCTCCCGTCCTGAGTAGATGTCATTTTATCTTCCACCTGTTTTATCACTCTTATGCTTCTTTAGAAGCAGTAGTCACAGAAATTTTCAAGCTGGATGAGGTGTTGGAGATCACCTGTAGAAATGCTCAGGAGGTCCATGGAAGGCCACAGGTGTAGTGTGGCCGCGTTTGGCAAGGCTTTGCCTGTTCTGAGGATTTGTGGGCAAGATGGAGAAATGTGGGTGTCACTGTGTTGAGAAGCCCCATGCCGAGTCTTCTGGCTCACTGGGAGGGGAGGTGCAGGGATTTGTGCTGGTCAACACTTGGGTCGGTGATTGGATCACGAAGGGTATTTATCAATCTGTGGGTGACGAAGCTGAGCAAGGAGGGAGAGGATATATAGTAGACAGTACAATTAAGATTTAATGGGGAGAAATGGGTGAAGGGGGCCAAAAGGTTAAAAAAGAAAGAGAAAAAGATGTGATGAGATGGACAGGCTGAAATAATCGTCTAAAGCTAATAAAATAAAGTTGTAAAAGGATGAATGTAGAACTCTGTTTTTAGATTTAAAAACTCAATGATCACAAGTAGATAAGTGGATAATAGAGAAAATCTGGCTTGATGGCAGTTATGGGGAAAAGGCTGTTCACACAATGAGTTAAAGACGCAACACCATTGCCATATACAGTAATGTGATTTTAGGCCACTTTTAAAAGAAGTGTCTGAAATAAAATAAATATGAGCCCCATGGCAGTGATGAAGCAATATCTGATCCAGTCTGGGGAGCACATTTTAGGAGGAACTTTGGCAAACTGGGACAATATCCAGAGGAGAGCGATGTTTATGGGAAAGGTCTGGAAACCATGTCATCATGGGAGACCTGGTGGCAGGTGGGGACAGGGAACATGGTAGTGGTCTTCAGATATTTATGGAACAGGGATTAGGTTTATCTCATGTGGCTTGAGAGGAGGTACCTTGAACCAACAGGAGGTATGGCGAACCAGGTTTCCCCTCAACAGAAGTCCTAACAATCAGTAGTGTCCATCAAAGCCGCCTTGTGAGACTCTGAACCCACATAAGGTCCCTGGAAATGTCCAGGGAAATGCTGGACTGGCCACCTATTCAGAGGGGAGATGCAGGAGGGTGTAGATGAAAAGGACAAGAGTCAGGAAAACTGGATTCAGGTCCTGCTTCTGGTTAAGATGTGTAATGTTGGGCAAGTCAATTTCCTTTTCTGGGCTTCAATTTCTTTGGCTCTGAGAATTTAATCATCTTTGGCTTTGACCTTTTGGTAGCAATGGCACCCTTTCACCAATGAAATCTTCTGCAATTCCCCCCACCCCCTCAATATATAAGCCCAGTGTGTTACTACTGGACAGCCCCCTCATGGCAGGGGAGCTCTCCCCCAGAATGCTGCAGCAGGGCTCCTTGGAGTGGTTTGCAAAGCACTGGACCAGCTGATCTTCCAGCCCTAAAATTCCATGATTCTCTAAGGTTTTTTCCTACCTTAGTTTTCAATTCTATAGACTCCAACCCCTCATTTTATGCATGAAGTACCTGAGACTTAGAAAAGGGATCTATCCAAGATCTTCCAGCTCATCAGTGGCGGAGCTGTATTTCGAACACACAACTCCTAGCCTATCTGGGGCCCCTTCTGTCTCACCAGGCTGCTCCCTATCACCATCCATGATTTGTCGTAGCATTTGTTCCCCAAGGTCCCAGTGAACCTGTTCTGCCCTCTACAGATTCTCTCCCCCTTGGGAAAGCGCCAGGAAGGCAACAGATCCAGTCTGAGGCATTGCTGCAGCCTGAGACAATGATCCTGGAATTCATTTCTCTGTGTATTACTTTAGCTCAGTGAAAGACTGTGTGTGTGAGATGAGAAATGAAGAATAGGTGGGGCCCCCAACTTCTGATTGTCCTACATTATCTGTTCACTCTTTCTTCCTTACACCAGAATCTCTTTTAGATGGCAGCCCAAAATAAAGGTATTTCCCAGTCTCTTTAGCAGCTAGATGTGGCACTGAAACTAAGTTCTGGCCAAGAGATTGTAATGAAAAATCTTATGTACACCTTATGGGAAGTGTCCTTAATGAGAGGGAGAATGCCCTTCTTTACCCTTTCTCCCATGATGGCTGGAATGTGGGCGTGGTGGCTGTACCATCAACAGCCACCTTGGACCATAAGGTAGAAACCTTATGTTGAGAAAAGTGGAACAAGACAGGAAGAGCTTCAGTCTCTGATGATCATATGAAGCCCCGTTACCAGCCCCAGACTGCTTTCCTCTTGTTTTACAGGCAGGAGAAATAAACTTCTATTGTTTAAGCCACCATTACCATTTTTCATCAACTCTGTCATTGATTGTAAGACAGCATTATTTTATACATCACTAAGAAAAAGAAACCACTGCTAATTAAACGGATACCCCATCCAATTGTATGACACATTCCAATTTCAGAGAAGTTCAAATGTGACAAAAGTATGAGTCTTATTACATGAAATGTAGTATTTTGGGTTTTTGTTACTCATAGCCAAGCCTAATCCTAACTGATTCAAGAAACATGAGGGAATGAAAGGATGACAAGTTCTAAATAAAGAACACAATAATCATGTAGAGGGAAGAACAAGTTTCTATATAAAAGAATGACTCATAAAAATAGTAGTGACACATGACTCAATTTAGGGGCATTTCTCCTCTATTTCCCAGTCTGGCTTGGATTAACTGGGGAATTATGTTTGCCTACTTGGATTTGGCCATCAAGTGAGATGAGACTCACTCACGGGACGAGTGAGCTGGCTTTAGGAGGTCAAGGACACAAAGCTGATTGCTAAGCCAGTCTCCACTGTGTGTGATTTGGCTTCTAGGGTCTCTGACTCCTTGGTTTCTTCTCCCCAACTCTGCAGGCTCCTCCTGGTTGACTTTGAGAAAGACAAATGGGCAGCTGCTTGCTGATGACCAAGACAGGCTTGCAGCCAGTAGGCTGTTCCTTCGCTGAGACCCAGGGAGACGCTCAAGGCTTTTCTGGCACCAGCTGCTGCTATTGCTTTCTGGTGCAACTTGAGCCCTGGTCCGGTGCATAGCTGAGCACTTCTGGTCCTCAAGGCGACAGCCCTGACTGTAACCTATGACAATCCAATATTAATGTACCTGTTCTGATTAACATCAAAGCCAATATGACAAACAAAAGGGAAATCTGGTTTATCTAAAAGTGGATGTAAGATGAAATATCCATTCTGTGTGTCATTAAAGCAGGGTCACTTTTCATGAGGCCCACTTGCTTGGTTTTAAATAATAATGCAATAACTTGTTATTTTAAGTGATCCTTTCTCCTGTTGACTGCTTCTTGAATCTCCTGGGACTCCAGGGGCCTTCATAGGTTTTGCTGACTCTGCGCTCTGGATATCATTTATTGACTGTCTCCTCATGTGACAAGTGCTTTACATTTATTATTTAACACATCAACCCCACAGGTAGGCAGTATCATTCCCATTTTTAAAGATAAGATCATTAAGGCTCAGAGAAGTTAATGTTCTCACAGTAACACAGCTAATAAATGGGCTCTGAAATTAGGTTGGTGAAGGTTGCCGTTACAATTTAGTTGTAATGTACTGTAGAAGCAGCCTTTTAAGCTTCCATTACTGAAACATGTAATGTTCTGCTGAGGAATACCTGTATCCTTCCATTCAGAAGGTCCACTGGGCACTGAAAACTTGTGACTATTCTGGAGGAAAGCCTTCTCTGAAAAAGACAAAAAAAAAAGTCGGGGAAATTGTGGGAGATGGACTGGATAAGCATGGTCACTCCAGGCCATACTTAAATTATACAGGCAGCTGTTCCAAGGGCCTGTGTTATAACCTGGCAACACAGGAACCTCTGCCAATGATGGAGGTGCTAAAGGCTCCGTAGGAACATTCTCACAGCAGATGAGGTGGGCCACCGTCGGGGGGACGGCTTACTTCTCATGAAGTACGTCATGGGACTATTTGCTGAAGCGATATCTAATGACTATATATATATTTTGTGTGTGTGTGTGTGAGGAAAACCAGCCCTGAACTAACATCAGTTGCCAATCCTCCTCTTTTTGCTGAGGAAGACTGGCCCTGGGCTAATCTGTGCCCATCTTCCTCCACTTTATATGGGACTCCGCCACCACAGCATGGCTCACAAGCAGTGTGTCAGCAGGCGCTGGGGATCCGAACCCGCGAACCCCAGGCTGCCAAAGCGCGAACTAAACTGCTGTGCCACCGGGCAGACCCCTCTAATAACAATATTTTAAAGTTACTTTCAGAAATTTTCCGCTCACCTTAATTTCATACATATATATTTTTTGGAAAGAAAACAATTCTCTATAAAACCCTATTTAACCTTGCCAATTCTGATCAAGGTATGTTATAATGAATCATGGGAATTTCTTTTATGATCTCATGTTCTACATAAAAACAGCTCTGCTACTAAAAATACTGATCCAATTGTTATGGGCCAGATCTAATTCCCTCTGGTTTCAAACAAAGTGGAAGCCCACCAAATGGTTTCCTCTGGATTGAAATATGTTAAAATGGAATGAAACTTCACATCCAAACTCATGACATTTTCCCTCAGATACCAAAGTATAAAGACACCAGGCAAAATTTCTTTTAAATAATTTTATTTTTGTGTAAGCTAAAAGGAAATTTACACACTGAAATCTCAAAAGACCTTGGGCATGCACATTAACCTTGTTAGAGGTTCTTCTACATGTCTCTCTTTTTTCCATAGGAATTTCCCCAAACATTTAAAACCCATAGTTTTTACTGTATATACAGCCTAAACCATAGCAATCTATGATTATGTCATTTTACACTGTGCAAAATCCTCAAAAAATAGTGGTACGATAGAACAAAAAAATCAGTAACAAGTAAATTTCATTGTAAGACATTCATATATTTTGGTCCTTCTCCAAACCAAACTGATTTAAAACAGACACAATCTCTTTAAACCCCTCCAATCAAGTTCTGACAATGATCCATACCCCATAACAAAAGAGCAATCGATGAAGTACCTTGCAAGAGGTCAAACAGCAATATGCCAGATTGAAAAGATTAAAAAAGAGCGCAAAAATGTTAACAAAAGCCAGATCTGAAACAAACCCACCACATATAAAATTAAAAAAAAAGAAATTTAAATGGGTACTTTGGAGCTTATTTATGATAGCAAAAGTAATTCAACATATGATATGAAAAATTAATAGGACATTCAATGCAATCTGAGAAGACTGAAGGGGATTTCACAGACAGTGGAGATTTTGAGTTTTTAATTTTCTTTTTTTTATTTCAAAAGTTTTATAAGAAGGACACCACCAGTGTATTTCACAAAGACATAAATGTATACACCCCAGCAAAACAAAAAGAATAAATCTTCAAAAATGTTCACCCCCGATTATTTACATTTTTTTCTAATATAAATTTAGGACTTCGGTATGTAAATAAATATACATTACTATGTATACCTTTCTAGTGTGGCTTACCAACAAATCAGCTGAACTTGAATTTTTTTTAATTAGAGCAGGTATGCTTTTGATGGTAGGGAATGGACAGAGGGAAGGAAAAGCAATTGGAATTGTCCAGTTCACATTAGCTATCAGTCTGCTTTCTCCTGGGAGCTTGTGGAAGGCGTCAGTGTGGCCGGGAACATCAACACCTTGGCATGCATGAATGTTAGGTCAGGAAGGCTAGCGATCACCTTGATGGCTTCGTCACTCAGGTGCTCTTCTCTTTTCGGTTTCCTATTGACAAAGGGAAAAAGAGAAGTGGGTTGATGTGATTTCGCTGTAGGTTAAATGGAGAAAATTCACTCTCAAGGAAGACAGTCAGCAATCTGTGGGAACCTGAGCATCTCTTCCTTGGCCAGTTCCTGAACCTCGTAATACCTGTGTGTTGTGTGCTTCCTGCACCAGGTGCCAAATCTCTGAAGACACATGCCCTGTTTATGTACGTTCATGACAGCCAGGCACATACATATAGATATCCACATGGACCCGTGTACAGCTCACAGCTTTACTGAAGGCTAGAAGCATCTACCCAGGCATACTTTCAAAATGTTACTAAGCAGAAATACAATGCCGAAGCCCCAATAACACTCCGCCCAACTGGATTTCCCCCTGCCCGTCTGTGAAACTCCAAAATTACCTCAACGTAAAACAAAGTATGTCTGGCACAAGACCTTGTAAGTCATTTTAACCTCAGGCTTTCTTCGTTCCCAGTGGGGAATTCCAGGAGAGAAAGCCCTCAGCTGAAAAACACCCAGTCTCAGCCCCGCTGGGACATAGATGGCAGGTCCAAAAGCAGCAGCACGAGGGCCGGCTGCTGACATTGAGAATGTACCCAGGCAGGAAGCACGGGGAGACGGGAGACCTTGAAATCCTATGGGTCCCGTAGATGAAGCACATATACTACACTGGCCCCAGATATAAGAAGTGGGCAGTTGGGTGCCTAGCACAGACAGGAAGAACTCCTGGTGACCCAGGGCTTTCCAGCAGGTGAGCTGCAGAAAATGCCCCCTGAGCCTCAAATGGGGCACATGACTGTAGTCCAATCTTTATTTTTTCCAGGATGTTAAATATATTGAAAAAATAGTTGTAGTCATACAGATACTAATTTTAGACTAAGTTCATTTAAAATTGTTGACTCTCAAAAGCTCAATTTTCTTTTATGGTAAGGGATAGTTGGTATTAGGTGTGACAGTTATTTCTTCCACCTGCATATTTTCTTTGTTGTTGGGATGGGGAGCAGGAAGTCAGGAGATGAAGCAAGAAAGGAAAGATAGATGTAGGCCTTTATTTTATACCTAGACTTTTCTGTTACCACTTTTGAATTTAGGCTGAAATAAAAAGATTTTATAGAATGACTGAAAAATCAAACATCAGACTTTCAGGACTGAAGTTCTCCAGTAGGGGGTCAGCTTCAGGCACACTGAAACCATCAGCAGATCAACCAATACTGAACTCAGTTCTAGGGTTTCTCAGAAGAATGGAATAGAAATCCAAAATTTTTCTGATTCAAATCTACACTTTTTAATTGCATTTAAATGGTGGCAAAACTATTAGGTGGATGTTTGATGGGGAATTGGATATCTGTATCACTGCAAAGTAAAACCAGATAGTTCATTTTTTAATCTCAAAGTGAAAAACTGGAAGTGTATTATGGGAAAGGTCAGTCTCTCACCAACAGTCAATCTTAGCATCACTAACAATGGAGTCACCCAGACGTTATGTATCTTCTGATATGAGACAACACCTATGATGTAGTCTAGCCAAAATGTTTTGCCTGAATCCATCAAACTTGTGGATATAATTTTCAGTTTACAGGAAATCAGGGGACCAGAGAAACATATTAAATACTACTTGAAGGAAGCAAATAGACAAATCCAGAGGTCTGGATTTGTCTGTAGGACAAATGGACTGATCTTTTTAACAAGCTAGTATTAAACTGAAAAACAAACAAAAAGAGATATGGGTAGATACGCTAGGTTAAAGGAGACTTAAGAGTCATAACTGCCAGGTACAACAGTCCTTTGCTTTGTCCAAACCAATATTTAATCTATGGGAAACTGGAATATAGCCTGGGTATAGAAAACGAAAATTTACTGAAATTGACAGATGGAGATCACTGCAAGAGTAGGTTCAATACAGTACAGACAATAAAATCTCATTTTTGGTAAAACAACACACACAGGTGTATATTTGCATAGAAAAAGATCTGAAAGAACATGTACTAAGAAGTTAGACTGATCTGAGTGGTAAGAATGTGATACTTTAATGTTTAATTTTTGTTTGCATTTTTTAACTTTCTATATCTTACTGCTTCTGTAATGATAAAAGGTTATTAAAAACAATAACCAAAAAAGTGCATCTAAATGGACTTTCTCATTTGTGGACTGCAATTGGGGTGTGGGAAAGGAGAGCAAAGAAGAAGCCTTCACCCAAGGAACAGTTGGTAAAGATTATTCTAGAGTTGCTATCAATGGCCTTATTTCAGAGGCACTACTTAGAGGCACTATGAAATTGTATTTAAAAATAAGAAAAAAGTTTACATAGTTTATAGTTTGTGCATTTATCTATAGTCACTGTGCAATGATGTGATCTAGCTTTTTTTTTAGAATACAAGAAGAAAATGCTTGAGGAGAATTTGAAAATAAAAAGTTATTATCATGAACTTTTCTCAAAGCCAAAGGCAGTACCTAATTTTGATATATATTCTCTCTAGCTAAGATTTATCATTTTGGTCAATGGAATACATTGAGAGTTCAGAAATAAACCCATACATTTCTGGTAAATTGATTTTTAACAAGGGTGCCAAGACCATTCAATGGGGAAATAATAGTCTTTTCAACAAACAGTGCTGGAAATCCAGATGCAAAAGAATGAAGTTGGACCCCACCTCCTACTATACTGAAAAACTCAAAATGGATCAAAAACCTACATGTAAGAGTTGAAGCTATAAAACTCTTAGAAGAAGACCTAGGTGTCAATCTTCCTGACCTTGAGGTAGGCATTGGTTTCTGGGATGGCTATAACCAAAAAGTCAGACAGTAATAAGCCTTGGTGAGAATGTGGAGAAATTGGAACCCTTATACATTATTGGTGGAAATGTAAAATGGTGCTGCCACTTTGGAAAACAGTTTGGCAGTTCCTCAAAAGTTCAACATACAGTAACCATATGATCCAGTAGTTTCACTCCCAAGAAAATTGAAAACATTTATCCATGTAAGAACTTGTATATGAATGTTCATAGCAGCATTACTCATAATAGTCAAAAAGTGAAAACAACCCAGAAATCCATCAATTGATTAATGGATAAGCAAAATGTGGTATATCCATAAAGTGGAATATTATGTGCCCATAAAAAGGAATGGAAAGTAATGATACACGCAATGACATGGCTGAACTTGAAAACATTATGCTAAGTGAAAGAGGCTAGACACAAAAGGTCACATATTGTATGATTCCATTTATATGAAATAACCAGAATAGGCAAATCTATAGAGACAGAAGGCAGATTAGTGATTGCCAGGGGCTGGGAAAAGTGACAGATAGGAATTGACTACTAATGGGTATGGAATTTCTTTTTGGGGTGATAAAAATATTCTGGAATTAGATAATGGTGATGGTTGAACAACCTTGTGAATATACTAAAAATCACTGCACTGTACACTTGAGAAGGGTGAATTTTATGGTATGAAAATTATATCTCAATTAAAAGGTCAAAAAAAGAAAAAAAGATGTATCCCTCTGGGTAGCTAGTCCTTTGGCTTGGATAAACCAGTTAGAGGTCTATAGCTACTAACTAGCTGGCCACCCACTGATTAAGATTAGGAAGTAATTTTTCTCTATTAGAACAGGTAAGCAAGAAGATGTAACTATTTTAAAACAAAGAATTTGCATTTCTTTAAAGAGTGAGAAGTCACTTTTACAACCTGTGTATGGAGAAAGAAGAGCACATGTACTTTCTCTTACATATGCAAAGGCACTTAAAAAACAGTATGGGATGCTCTGTTACATGTCCAATTCCTCTACCTAGACCACTGTTTCTTAACCTTTTCTTACCCTACAATCCCTCAATGCTTTTTCACTCTATCTTCTGTGTATTGTCAACAGCCAAGAAGATTTTGCTCAGCTTTACTTTCTGTAGTTTATTTTATTCAAAAATAAAAATAAAAACGAAACAAAACCTAAAACAACAAAGACACTGAAGTGTTCTGAAACTATATATGCCACCCACCTCTCTCTTTCCTGTACAACTGAGAATTATTCATGGGGACATTTTACGGTATTACCTTCTAATTATAAGACTTGTGAATACTCGCACTTCTCAACATTTTAAAATAATTCCTCAAAATAGAAAATACAAAGTTGGCAATTGTTTTCAATTTGTTGTGTTTTAAATATGAAGCTGGACAGATAATAGAGAGTAATTCAATGCAGCTACAATACTGACCCTAGGATACGCACTATAGTTTTAATTCATTCCATAATAGTACAGAATAAGGGAAAAAATGAAAATAACTTAAAGTGATAGGAATTTTAAAAGATCTCTAGTGTACAGCATGTTTCAAGGGTGAGTTAAAAAGTTAGGAGAGCAAGCAAGTTAACAATATGGATTAGAGCTCCTCCTAATGGCACACAGAATGAATTCTCATCATTGGGATTTTCAAAACTTGACTATAGTTCCTTCAGTGAGACTGCAGAGGAAAAAAGGTTAAGGACACAGTAGGACTGTCCTTAGAAAAGACTGTCCTAAAAATAGCAGGGGAAATCCAAACAATAAAAGCAGAAGTTTTTTTGTTTTTAAAGTCAAATGTGCATTAGCTTTTAGTTAACATATATAGAAAAAATGGATGAGAGATTTGTATGAGAAGAATTTCAGTTTGAAAATATGATTTGGAAAGAGAAAAAATAAGAAAGCAAGCAAACACATCCACCACAGCTTCATTTACAAGTAGGTTCACTTGATAGGAGGCTTTAGCAGCGCCAGGTAGTGTTACTACAAAGAAACAGGGGCAGTGAGAAGAATGGAGAGAATCTGTGGACAAACAAGGACGCGCAGGCTCTACACCTCCATTCCAGGGAAAAGTTAAGGGTATCTAAAATTATAAAACAAATAAGAATGGCTTTTCATAATTATAAGGATTAATAATAAATCTGTTGAATGAATAGATACTTAAGCACACAATACAATTTAAAAGGCAATGTGATAATTTAAGCCAAAGTTTTAAGACAGGTAAGCATTTATTATTCATAAGAAGAAAAGGCTTTTTTAAATAGATGTTTTTCTACGGAATAATTGATTTAAAAGATAAATTTGGAGCCAGCCCTGATGGCCTAGTAGTTAAAGTTTGGCATACTCCGCCTTGGTGGCCCAGGTTCAGTTCCCGGGGGCGAAACCACACCCTTGTCTGTCAGTGGCCACGCTGTGGTGGCAGCTCACATAGAAGAACTAGAAGGACCTGCAACTAGAATGTACACCTATGTACCAGGGCTTTGGGGAGAGAAAAAAAAAAAAAAGAGGGAGGAAGACTGGCAACAGATGTTAGCTCAGGGGAATCTTTCCCAGCAGGAAAAAAAAAAAGATAAATTTGAATTTGACATTTAAGTGGAACGTATTTATTCAAGAGAAAGAGCTATAATACTTCTGCCAAAGTGGGCAACTAACAGGTAAATATTTCCACATGAAAATGCTGAGGAATCATGGAATTGGGACAGCAGAGTTGGTGTGCCAATCAACCAGTACTTGCTCTTGCAGTAGTGATTTCCTGGTTCATAATGACTACTTTCTTCTTAGGAACTGGCTTATTCTTACGGCTAACATGTCAAAACAATGGCTTATTCTAGTGCTTAATTATGTAACATTAAAAGTTTCCTGAATCCTAAACACAAGGCCTAAGTGACATTCCTTGTATCTGGTTCCGACACTGAGAGATGATAACTGCTTTTCTAAAGGCCATGCCCCTGAAGGGCCTCCCAGAAAGCTTGGTAAAGCAAGGCTTTCACGTCCCAAATCAGAGGTGCTGTACATGAGCAAAAACTCAGAAAATAAAACAGCGGCCACACCCTACTCTATCTTAGCCCCGAAGTGAAAAGATTAGCCTAAGTAACTCTGGGAGTGTGAAACTGGGTTCCCAAAGATGATCATCTCCGTAGTTAGGAAGGGAAAGGGGGAGGGAGTGTTTCTACAGTGGCTTTACGATCTCAAGACTTAATCAGGATTCTTCTCGACGAGTTGGTGGCAGGGGTTGGCGGGGCAAAAAAGAGAAAACCACATCTGTCGGCCCTTTCCAGTCTTTTATGAAATAGCTCTGCTCTAATAAAGTTCGTAATTAAACATAATTTGACACTCTTTTCTGGAATTAGGCATTAATTGGTTTTTACAAATATAAAGTGAATTTTAATACAATATATTGAAATACTGCCAACTTATTTGCCTTCCTATTTGGGCTGCTTTGTTTACCACAGAATTAAATTAGGGTGTAATCAACACTAGACGTTTACCTGGTAGATGTGCTTGTCTTCTCTACTGTGGACATGAGTCTTGCAAATGCATCAGTCACTTTGAGGCTTGAGGTGGAGATTTCCAGCTTAGAAGTTGTTAACTCATACAACTCTGGATCCACACCTTATAGTATAAAACGATAGTCAGTGATGGCAAGCTGCAATGGGTTACTCAATTAGCCACAATCCAAGATGCAAAAGGCAATTATCTGTAAACATCTGAGTCTTTTACAAGCACAACACATCTTTAAAGCACTGTAATACTGCATTTAAATTATAAATTCCCCTTTCCAGAGTTTTTATAACTAGGGAAAATACTGTAAAAATTCCACTTGGGTATCAACATAGTCTTAACTAATCTAACATTTATGTAGTAGATACCATGCAAATACTTCTAAAATTTCTATCTGCTATAGAAAACTATCTCAATTTTGGATTAGTTGGTGATATGAAAGTTATCAATGTTTTATAGAGTGCACATGATTTGTTATATGACACCTCCATCTTTAAATTGACTGATTAACCTCAATTTGTGAAACTCTCTCCCCCTACACCTCCCCGATCATTTTTTTCTCTATTGTTTTCTTCCACAACAAAAGATCTGGAAGCTAATATAAAGTCTCAAATATGGTAAATGATTTAGTTAGTTTAAATATATTCTGACCATCTGAGGACATGAAATATTACTCAAAGCATCAAATCATTATTACTAAAGATAAATTATATACCACATTGTTCTTTCTTCAGGTAAGAAGTAGGGAGGGTAAAATATTCTCAGAAAAAGTAATAAAAGCACTACTTTTGAATAAAATGAAAATTGTCCCAAGGGTTAATTATATTTCCATAGTTTCATATCTGAATATAGTAGCTAATAGTTCAAATATCTTGTTAGAGGAATTCAAAACGAAGCTGAGTTAGATTTATTGTAGTCTATAAAAATCCTCTCCCATCTGACCTCACTGAAATATACATATATATTTTTATGTTTCCCTTGAAAATAGACATATTAAATAACCATGATGACTACAAAAACACTGAAAATAACAAATATTTTCAACTCAAGCTAAATTTTGGATAATAAAGATAATCAGATAAAAAAATATTAATCCTACCCTCTCTTTGGTACCAGCAAATTGAGATAAAAAGTTCAGTGGTTTCAGGGGATAAGAGAAAAGCAGACTGTAAAAAGAATGTCTTATGGTTTCATCAATTTTTACTTATTATTTCTAAAAACGCCCTGAAGATCAGCAAAAATAATTATATACAAATGAAAATATTGATATTAACAAGTTTCCTTCTTTTAGGATATTTCAAGGTTAAGAAAAAAATCAGGAACTGCCTTCTATTAACCAACTTTGCAGATGATTAGCAGATGTAAACATAGATCTCAGATGTTTACAGAAATCAAGCAAAAGCAGCTTCCACAGTTACCATGTCCAATAAGGGAGGAAGGCTATAGAAAATGTTTGTTGACTGTCTCAAGTTCTTAATGTTTTATTAAGGTACAGCTTCAAAGTATCTTTAAAGAGGGCTTTTCTTTGTATTTATATAAGTATATACATTGCAATTAAAATGTAAAAAATTGTAGATGCCTGTAAGGGACCAAATGAACCCAAAGTACCTCCTTTCTCCACTGTGAAACGTTAGATTCCAAGTAACCACGACATTTAAGTTGATGTCTAATGAATAATGCAGAATAACCAACTGCATTCTGATTGGCAACAAGAAAGTGCTAGTAACAACTTGGTTGGGTTTGTAAAGTACTGGCCACTTGGCTGTCAAGCAGTAACGTGGGAGATTTAAAAAAATGACAACAAAAAAAGACCCTCCCCCAAAGGTACTATGACTATATTATATATTTTTCAAAAGCAAGATAACTACTTTACTCTACACTAATAATTGGAGAGTAATTTTTTTAATGGAAGAGTTTCCTTGTTTTTAAGACCCTTAATGAGGCATAGTTGAGTTACATAACTAAAGTTAGCCAACCAAGTTCTATGCCAACCTCCTAAGTCTCACACACAAAATAATCAAATAACTGCAAACTAAGACAAAATGACTTTCCCAGAAACAAGTCAGAAAAAGTGCAAGCAAGTGGTGAGATGGAATACTAAAAAAGGTGCTGATACCTTTATCAACCTGTAGCTTGATATTAAGTTTTAACAAAACCCAACAGCAATAAAAAGAAGCCACAGCAAATTTATAGTAATCAAGTTTATACAGCAGCTAGAGCATATTAATGAAAACGGAACGAAAATATTTAAAAGGTTCCAAAGTAATGAGGACTGCATTTGAGCATGCTAATTTCACTTCCATTACAGCTCTAAGCTTCTGAAACAACTTGCTCTTCTCGAAGCTGTGTATATTGAGCCTGGTTATCAGGTCATTTCTTTACTTCATTGTATATTGGTCAGATTATTTGCACTCCTACGGATGGTTTTTAACCGAGTTTGACATGTAACCAAAAATTAAACTTAAACCAGGTTTTAGGCATCCAAAAATAGTGACTTCATTTAAATTATAATACAGTTCATGACAAAACAAAGCTGAGAGCAAATTAAAAATGGGAGTTTGGTAATTCATTCTTGGGAATACAGTAATAAGGAAACTGACACACAAGTTTTTGGTTGTTTTTTACCCCATTAAGTATTAAAAACAACTAATTAGCTCATGCAGGTCATTCCATAGCTCAAATGTATATAGGAATAATTCAAGTAATAGTAAAAAATCATTTTGAAGTCTAACCAGACACAGATTGGTTTTTTGTATGCTTGCAAAATCTTGGAAACAATGAAAGTGATAACCAGGGGCTTAGATCTGAGGAATCCAGTCATTCTACCAAATGACCTTGGAACTTCCTTATAGCAGGATCAGATTTCCATAACCGGATTTTGGAGAAGGGCATTCTGGGTCCCAGGCTTACCCTTAGCTGACTCTTGATCTCCCCCATTTCCCACCTTAGCTCCTAAACTGCTGAGAATGGGTGGCTGGGTAGTGGAACAGAATAAAACCAGCAAATTCTCAGGAATTGGGCTGGCTGCATAACTGGCCACTAGCAGGGACAGAGAGGGATCCTCGCTCTGCATTCTGGGCATCAGCATCTATATAGCACCCCAACAGCTTCTGGTGATCAATGGGCATGATTACCAGGTCACAAGTTGAGATGACATGGACTCATTAAAATCATATTAAATAAAATGTAAACATAAAAATGTCATTTTAATCTTTTATTCAATTAGAAAATGACAAAGTACATTAGTCCTTTGGTCAATGAACTGAATTTTTGCAGGGCAGAAAATTAATTTAACAGGCACTCCAGTAAGTTTTAATTTCTAGCTTTTAGTATCTCATAGCAATTATTTTCTACTATTAACTTTTGTAACACTTTTTTTCTCCATGAAAAACTAACAGTATACCTTCTATTTTAGAGCTACATAAAAACAGTAATAGTTCTATGTGGGACTATATAACTAAGTAGTAGACTCCAACATTTTGGGACCTAATTACACCTTTAGCAGCACTAATAAACAACAAATTGAATGCTAGAATGTGTAAAGGTTCTATTATCACAGGTGCTACAATGTAAAGTCATCTTTATGTACTAAAATATTCTTATATCTCTAAACTTGTATTTTTCAAATGGCTTTATAGAATATGCTTTTAAAAATATGCATATAAAAATATCACAATTTCCACTTACAGGAAAAAAGACAACCCTGCCTTTCATTGTCTAAGGACATTAGGGCTGCTTTATTCCTATAAACTACTTTCAGCTCTGAACAGTACACTCTGAGTAAGATTTCCTTAAAATACATTTCACGTAAGTCATTTGTTATAGTCAGATAACTAGAAAATAACAACAGATAGATGAAAGAAAATTATTAGAAAGACATTATAGAGAATACAATCTAGTTGTTTCCTTGTTTATAGGAAAGTCAAGTGACGTGGTCATGCTTTTAGTAAATAAACTAGAATTGTGGTTTTAACACTCTGCTGACCTGGGATTGTGGTGCTGCTGCTAGAGCTACTGTCATCCACGGGCCCAAAGAAATCAAGGTTCAGAAGAGTGGAACCTCCACTAGCTTGAAATTCAGTGACCGTGTTGGTAGGCAGCCACACAGAAGGTAAGCCAAGGGAGGAGGGGTTATGTGTAAAAAGGGGTAAGACACACACTTGAACATGCAGGTTATAATTAGTAATCATTACACATTTTAAAATCAACATTAAAACACTGTGTACAGTATTAGTTTTTCATTACTAAGGACATTTCTAAAGTAACAATTTAATTCAATGTACATCTTCTCATGTACAATGTAAATAATTTAACACTTAGGTTTTAGTTAGGAGTTCAGTTCTTTCGATCAAAACTCGAAGTCATACCAGAAAGACCAAGGGGAAAGTGCACCCGTTAAAGGGAAACAATACTTTAATTTCAACCCAACATTAAGTCACTGTACATGCCCCAATCAATAGTTCATGTTAGTAATGTTGGTTTCTAATTAATGATTTTTAAAAAGTGACAAAGTTGTCAGTTTCAGGACACGCACCAATACATTAACTTAGTTGAAAATAAAATAATAAGGAATGTCACAACTGCCCTACCCTGAGGGGCAACCTCAAGCTGTACTGTTCCCCTTTAACTCTGAAACAGTAATCAGAAATAGTATACATTTTTAAAGAAGTTGTTTATTAATAAAAAGAACGATGATTTGACTGAATAAGACACCAGACAACAGCAAAAGGTGCATCCAGGCTTTCCTTCAGCACTGTTGTTCAATTGGATGCTTTCCAGATATCCTAGGACCCCCGCTCTAAGGCAAAGCTGATAGAATGACAGGTGTTTTAGACAATGGCTCAAACAACTGATGAACTATAAGGAGTAAGAGTAATTGTATCTTAGGGTTCAATTAAAACTTGTAGTGTCAACACACTGGAAAACTAGCATTTGTGTTATTTATTTTAAAGACCCCACATTACTGGAATAAATTACTCCTTTTTCAGTATTCTCGCTTAAAGCCATGAGTGAAACCAATTATTTCTGGAACTACCTACTAGTATTTTGAGATAAGTTTTAGAAAAGGATCATGAAAACCATTCATTTTCCATTTACATATAGGTGCTCTATAAAATATTATTAAATCTGAAAACGACTTTGAGTCAATAAATATGACCTATTTGCACATTGTTTTTGGTTAAATAATTGTGCTTTGTGCTGTAAAGCAGCCTCTAGCCACAAGACTTTGCATCCAAGAAAATTCCATAAATTAAAACTACAGAAACAAATTTCAAGTAAATTAATCCTACCTAAAATATCATTTAAACTACCTAGATACTTGTAAAAAATAAAGTCTGTTTTTGACTTAAGATAAAGAAACTAAAATTTTACCTGCTACTACTACTTATTTGGACGTTAATACTGTTAATAATAGTAAAAGGCTGATTTCTTGAGCAATTACTATTCAGAAAGAAAGCCTGAATTTCCAAAGATAAGAATAAGAAGTTATATTCAAACGAAAAAGGAAATCAGCAGAGAGAAGTCTGTCTGAACTTTGTAGCTTTCTTAACTCTAGCTCTGGTGCTAGAGGCTCTACGGAGAGACGTACCATCTAAAGGGTTAGTAAGGCCACTGCTACTCCAGTCAAACTGGACGGGTGGTAGAGACTCCTAGAGTTGAAAACCAAAAAAATCAAAATTAATCAGTACAGGTTGCAGCAACGTAAAGAATCCTTAAAAAAAAAAAAAACAAACAACAACTATTATAGCAAGATCATTAGCCAATAAAATACCTAAAGACAAAATTGGGACAATTTACAATTTCAGGTTACCTGCAAATATTAACACAAACTGAAATCGCAAAGTTTATAAACAGTATGGCTTGTTGACAATAAAAAAGTTGTATCTGAGAAATGGAATTATCTTTATATTTTCAAACAGAAATTTATGGACTGATTCTATGTCAAGATTTCAATCTATTCTCATCACAATTTAAACCATTGCCTTGATTATAACAAAAATATTAAAATATTTTAAAAATCACTGATTTTTTTCACTAAAGAGTGATCTACTTTATTTGAAATGATTAGCCACTTAAAGTTTTTTAATAGATAGTATAATGCAACAGAGAAGGTACCATACTGAAAGTGAGGAGATTTGGGTTATTCAAGACCGAGTAACTACTAGGTAACTAGTTGTATGACCATGTAAGGTTAATTTAGTTGGTCTCTTTATATATAAAATGAGAAGGTTCAAAGCCCAAGGTCTCTGGTTCTTTACAATTTTCCAAATTATAAAGGAAATTATGGGTCAGGAAATGGGAACTACATTTATAAATTTAAAAAAGTATTTCATCAACTTCTCTAATTTAGAAATTACTTATAATCAGTATCAGAATTCATTTATTTATTTTGGTGAGGAAGATTGGCCCTGAGCTAACATCTGTTGCCAATCTTCCTCTTTTTGCTTGAGGAAGATTGTTGCTGAGCTAACATCTGTGCCCATCTTCCACTATTTTGTATGCGGGATGCCTCCACAGGATGGCTTGATGAACAGTGTGTAGATCCGCATCCGGGATCTGAACCTGAGAACCCCGGGCTGCCGAAGTGAAGTGCGCAAACTTAACCACTATGTGATCAGGCTGGCCCCAGTATCACAATTTATTTTTAAGATAATACACTAAAAAGTATACTCAGAACTCATTTGAATATTCTAGGTTTTTAAATTTTGTTAATTGCCAAACACAAAGATGAAATGAACAAATGGTATATGTAAGATGGAAGCTAGTACAAAACACTTTAAAAATAAGCATTGCTTTATTTTAAGAATATTCTTGGTGAGAAAAAATTGTTTTTTTTTGTTTTCTTTCCTCTTTTATTTTGGGAGTGCTGTTGACAACACTTATTAGAGTAACCAGTAGTATTTTATTAGACTCTTAATATCAACATGTTGTCTTTTTTTTTTTGGTATTGCTTACCACTATGCTTTACTGTAAGGGAGGTACTATTAAAATTTTATACCCCCTTTTTTTCCTGTGTAGATAAATACATTGTTCCCTGTAGGAAAGGAGCATGAATCAGTTATTTAGGAAAATTGAATCCTATGATATCATAATACAATTGTCTTGCTCACTGGGATACCAATAATATGCATGTTACTATAAGCATTTAGTCTCCCCAAATTCAGGTCAGGCCTGGAGGTTGAGTGGGGGGAGGTATAAACAAAGCAAAATGCTAACGTTAGTGGTTGCCAGGGGTTAGAGATAGTTGTGGGGGGTGAGGATGTGGGGTACTATTAAGGGTGCTCTGTGATGATGGAAGAGTTCTGTATCCTGATGTGGTGGTGGTTACATGAATCTATCCAAGTGATCCAAGTGATAAAATGACATATAACTATTCACACATACTGTACAAATGTCATACTCTTGATTTTGATACTGTTCTATAATTATGTAAATGTAATCATGGGGGAAACTAGTGAAGGATACAAGGCACCTCTTCTGTACTTTCTTTGCAACTTCCTGTGAATCTATATTATTTCAAATAAAATTAAAAAAAATAATGCTGGTGAAAATCTAGTTTATAACCTACCTGCAAAACTAATAAACAATATTTAGAAAAGATCAAACAAACAAAAAGCTCTAGGCATTCTAACAGATTCAACTTATATTATTCTACTTCTAGATCAGTAATACCTTTAGTCATATTCAGCATTGACTGGATAGACAAAACCCAGGTTTATGCAATAACAAAATTTCTGGACAAATGGAGCAAAGCTCTTTCTTTAACATGTTTTATCTAAATGATATCAAGTAGCTGGATGCTTAGAAATAGTTCAGTGATTTGCTGGAATTTTAGCTTCTCATACATGTGGATGGCATTTTGAAGACACAGCCAGTATTATAATAATGAGGTGCTAAAACATGAATCAACATTTAATGGAAATGAGACAGATGAAAAACAGGATACCTAAGCAATTATAGGCTAACTAATGGCATTGACAAGTAAGGCAACTCAAAGAGACAGCACTAGAATGAAGCATTTTAAAACAACTTGGAGCAATGTGGTGTGAATGATTACTATAGAGACAAAAGCACTGAGGAAACTAGGTCTTAATAAAAACAGCAAAAAAATGGAGACTAGAGACAGGAGATTTGGGTTCTAGTCCTAGCTATACCACTAATGCATGATCTTGGGTAAATCACTTGGCCTTTCCAAATATGTTTTCTTATTATAAAAAGAGAGCACAGTACTAGATAATCATTTTTTCTTTCTTCTACTTCTATATTCTGATTCACAACTGAAATAGCCACATCAAGTAGCCTAAGAGAGGAAGTTTGCTAGTGGCGACTAGTTGGATAACTGCTAGCCAGAGAGTTGACTCTACTCAGCAGTGAATAAACTGTGGTTAAAGTATTGATCGTACTAAGACGGGAGTCAGTAATGGCACCATGAATGGTGTGACTTTGAAATTCAGTGGATAAAGAGTAAAAACAACAACAACAAAAGTATATTATTACTGTTTTTTACCTGTAATCTGTCTTTTCAGGTAAAAGTATCTTAGAAAAAACACCATTAACAGTTGTTAACAGTTATTAAATTCCTAAACAAGAGATGCAATGGTTACAAGATTAATGAGTACAAACCAATTTGGAAGAAAAAATATTACCCAATTAAATAAAATTCAATGGGTACCAAAATTGAAATAGAATAGACAAATCAAAAATCATGCAGTCATAATGAGAATTATATAATTATACAAGTTTGAAAGTCACTGTTTAGTGATGCCAAATACAAAAATACAAAAGGGTTTGGTATATGTTTTTTGAAAAAAAAAAATCAGGTATTGAACAGGTCTGTCCTGACAAATTTTGCTAAACTTCTAGTATTAAAGGCTATGGCTGTCTCATCTGAAAATTATGACTAGCGGGAAGATGTAATAGTATAACTGCATGGTCAAAAAAGTAAAGTAAAAATAATACATACATTGCATGCCAAAGTATAGTGGTAAGAAATATCACTCTATATAAAGAGAATCTTACAATGCATTTTAGATGTTTTTAAAATATTTTAACTTGAATCAGAAGTACGGAGATAAGGAAAAATCATACACTTTAGTGATGGAGGTCAGGCTCCATTCTCAGCACAAAATTCTGATATGCACACTGAAATCTTCAGTTTGAATGTGTGTGTATGTTACAGTGAAGACCTACACAGGCTCAAGTCAATTCAGAAATAATTTTGAACAACAACTTCCACTGGGAAATATTATTTTCACTGGTTCCCAAAAAAGCCAAAAAACTAAAGCTAATGAGGATCACAAACTACCACAAAAAAAGTACAGAATAAACTTGTTAATTCAATATTTATTTGTGTATTTTTTAGAAAAAGAAATGTGTGCACTAAACAGAACAAAAGAATGTGTTTTATATATAAGTAGCAAGAGACCAAGTTCCATCTTCTAGCAAAAAAGTTAGATATGCTTAAATGTTGCTGAAAATTTCTATATTTGCCTATAAATAGGGAGACAGTAGTCCCCTAATTACAAGTTTAGAGGGGTGTATGTATATGCACAGAGATGGCAGTAGCTGAACACATATCATGGAGCTGTGACTAACCTCCATTAAATTAATACACATTAATTTCCATTAAAAGTCTTCCATTAAATTAACACACATGTTTTTTATTAGGTCATCTAGACTACTTTTAGTCATGTTTATAATTAATTACATAAGAAAGATGGTAAGTATGAGGTATGACTAGAATGAAATATGTAAGATCGATCAAACCTGCTGAGGCAAAAATGACAGATGAGAGCTAACTCTGATAAAACAAGCAATAGTTTATGGTCTGTAACACGTGGAAATGATTGGATGGAGGATAAGAGAGGAAGGAGGCAAGCAAAACTAGCAACAGTGGCCTCAAATAAGAACAGCTCCATTTTCAGTAAATGTAGTTACTCAAACGACTCTCCTAATACCTAGCACTGTAGGAGTAAGAATGTTGATTGAAGCAGAAGTGGGAATGTGCTGTGGGAGAAGTAATTTTGGAATCTGCATAGATAAGCCAGGCCTGGGAGAGCAGTTAATAGCCAGAGGACAATATAACGGCAATGAAAGGAAGATAACTAAGGACAGAGTCTACCTACTGAGACATTTTGCCCAAGCCACCTTGCCTGTTGCCTAATCATCAATAAAGCCAGCCATTTTACACACCAGGCCCCCTTGCCCACTAATTCAGTGCCAGTAATAAACTGGCTTCAGAGGGATGTTTAAGCTACGCCCAAGAGTAAACCACAGTGGTACACAGCAGATAATATTAGATGTTTCTTGAAACACACCTGAAAGGGTAGAACTTTGCTTTACATTATTATTTTCTAAAGTATGTTTTTCAAAACACTAGTTCTAAATGTATCATGACTCTTCTCCCCTGGTCCCTGCAGAAAAAGGGTCCTGTGGTCAAGTAAATTTGAGAAATGAATAAAATTAAAGAGGGTTTAATCACTGCAGGATTCTTCAGAGGCTTTATTGTGTGTTTTATGAATCTCCAAAGGTGGTTGTAGGGTATGATATAAAGTATTCCCAAACTTACCTCACCCTAGAACCCTTCTTTAGTGAAGCATCTTTGGTGATTAGTGTTCATTGGAACACACCTTTTGGGAAAGGTTGTCTAAACATATGTTTTTGTGTTAGATATAACTGAAGATGATACTTAAGGTCAAGAATCTGTTTTAGAAATGGTAATTTCACTTAAAAATATTAATCTTCTAAAAAACAATGTTTAACTAGCACTGCATCAGTTTCTTATTTGATGTGGGAAGTGAGAGGGAAGGCTTTGATAGTAAACATATTAGACTGAAATAAAATTTGTGCTTAAATGTGCCAAGGAGGTAAAGCATAAGAAAGGGAAGAGATGCTTTGTTAAATGCCATAACATTTTCAATTTAAATAAGGTTTATTCAAACTCTCAAAACAAGAGTTTTTGATGTAATAAACACACCTAAATTTTATTACTTTATAAAAATTTTGCAGGCTTCCGGAAAAATATACAATAGCAGACTTGAAGAGTTGGTATAAATGCAGTGTTTCCCATTTTTTTGAAAATCCAGCACTTACCAGATTTGTGTGTCAGTAATTATGATCATACAATGTACAAACTGCAGGAAAGTTTTAGAGATGCTTGCTTCAAAGTCTTCATTTTACAGGTAAAGAGACTAAGGCCTGTATAGGTTTAAAGGACTTACCCATAACCAGCCAGTTCTCAAACTGTGCCTTTCTTGTTTTGAAAATTAAAAATAATTTGTTCATTGTATTCCAAGGGATGTTAAGTAATCCAAATCATGTCCATCAATAAATCAAATTTAAAAAAATATTTTAAAAACTAGAAGTTACATATTAAGGGAAACAGCGCGTGTGGACATAATGTATATATACATGCATAAATATATCTATATACATACAGATATTTTTACCTGGAATTGGTCAGATGTACATGTATTCATTTCTGGTGACATGGTGGCTGTCTGACCAATGGAAGCAATTTTTTCTGCAGCAGATAGTGGTTTCAATGGTTCCTTGGTGGGCTCCAACATACCCTGAAAAAGGC
Source organism: Tapirus indicus (assembly GCA_031878705.1). Taxonomy (NCBI): domain Eukaryota; kingdom Metazoa; phylum Chordata; class Mammalia; order Perissodactyla; family Tapiridae; genus Tapirus; species Tapirus indicus. The sequence goes on along the minus strand of CM062923.1, from coordinate 53,965,174 downwards.
ATATTAGCCATTAATTGTGCAGGGGGGAATCAACCCATAAACTTTACATGAAAATTAATCTAGTAGAAAGAAAAAACAGGTCATTTGGAAAGTACGAAAGACAAAAAGGAACTATTCTTAAATTTTGTTTAGAGAAAATCTTACAGCACTATAATGGAAAATGTTTCACAATAATACCTTGGAACCCAAACTTTTTGAAGAAAGACCTTGTATTTTAAGTCAGATTTGTTTTAAAGTGCCTAGTTATCGGGGCCGGCCCGGTGGCGCAGCGGTTTAGTCCGCGCTTGGCAGCCCGGGGTTCGCTGGTTTGGATCCCGGGCGCCTGCCGATGCACTGCCTGCCAGCCATGCCGTGGCGGCGTCCCATATAAAGTGGAGGAAGATGGGCACGGATGTTAGCCCAGGGCCAGTCTTCCTCAGCAAAAAAAGAGGAGGATTAGCAACGGATGTTAGCTCAGGGCTGGTCTTCCTCACCAAAAAAAAAAAAAAAATAAAGTGCCTAGTTATCACTGTCACACAAAGATTACACATAATTTGGGATAGCAGGGGTGAGGAAGAGGCAGCACAACAGTATATTACATCCAGGCCCTAAGAAGCCAACACTTTTATCAAGTTTCAGACACTGAAACTGCACGAAAAGACACTCTTTGTACACACTACACCATGGTAGTGCTCGGAGAAGTGAGAGCTAATTCTAAAACACACCCTATGATGTGATGCTGTCTTCATGCTTCAATGTGAATTTAGTGTTTGGTCCTATCCCCACCAAAGGATGGGGGCCTTGATACTTAGTTCCTTGGACTGGCAAAGCAGAGACAGAGCCATTTCAGAAGGGAAAACATCTTACACGTTCCACTAGGCATGTTACAAATCTAACACAATTTTTGAATAAGAAAGGAAGACATTCAGGATGGGAGTAGAAACAAAGAGGGAAAAAAATAAGCATTTTGCATCAACACTCTACCAAACATTAATAATACTGGGTAATAATCCAGATTAATGGCCTGAAAAAGCCAAGCTTTTACACATTTTAAAATAATACTCGATAAGGTCTTCAATATTTATCAGACTAAACAGAAGTCTCCCTTTACTAGGGCGAAAAAAAAATCAAAGTTGCTAAGTCAGTAAGGTTAGAATCTGTAAACTTCTAAAAACAAATTTTCAGGAGAATCTCTCCTCCCCCCACAAAATAGGGCATATGCTAAGTAAAGCAATTTACACATTCAATTCTTTTTTTTGCTGAGGAAGATTTGCCCTGAACTAACATCTGTTGCCAATCTTCCTCTTTTTGTGTGTGAGTCGCTGCAAAAGCCTGGCCACTGACAGAAGAGTGGTGTAGGTCCATGCCTGGGAACCCAACCTGGGCCATCGAAGTGGAGCATGTCAAACTTAACCACTAGGCTACCGGGGCTGGCCCTGGATTCAATTCTTAACAATGGTACATGTGAAAAGCTTTAATCTAGCAGCTTGAAAAACAAAAATAAATTCATGGTTTAACTCACTACCATATAAATTATATAGGCTTTCTAGTGTGCCCTTATGCAAGGAGACAATGCATTTGGCAAACAATTACTAGTATTAGCCAAATTTTCTAAAGTGAACTATCAATTAAACCAGTGATTCTCAAAGTGGTCCCCAATCAGTAGCTTTTGCATCACCTGGAAACTTGTCAGATGTGCAAATTCTCAAGCCCACCCCCAGAGCTACTGAATTTTCAAGAAACTCTGGGGGTGGTGCCCAGCATTTTGTGTTTTAACAAGTCTTCTAAGCAATTTGGATGCATATTAAAGTCTGAGAACCAGTGACTCAAATGATCATTTCAGGTACTATTCCTCCTGATGAGATTGAAAGATAGTGAATATCTCATATGTGTAAAACACTAGGGGAAAAAATCAGGTATAATTAAAAATTTGAAATCAGATATGAAAAAGAATAAGTTTCCAAATGTAAGGCATCACTAAGAGGGAGGAAGAGAGATACATTCATTAAATCAACTTTGGTATTACAAGTTCACAAAAATGGTAAAATTATTACTAATAAAGATTGTGATTAAAATAGGAAAATAAAGCATAGATATTAGTCTCTAATTCCTCACAAAACTTAAAGAATTGGCTTATGTGCTGGGCCTACACGTAAGCATTAAGTAGGTTATTGCCCCCAACATGCTGAATGAAAGCTCCTACAAATTAAATTCCTACTTCCTACTCAGAATGTGACAATACCACCACCAACGATCTGTAGAACGCTACTCCTTGAGAAAAGAAGAAATCCAAATAACCAAAAAGTTAAAGAAATGTTCTGATTACATTTACCTACAACAGAAGAGAGTGTAGGGACAATCAAGGTGTTTTGAAAATACAAGATAACCATTTACAAAGGAGCAGAAACTGGTAAAAAAGCTCACACAGGAAAGTTTTTGTCCAATTCCACAAAACAAATGAAACTACAAAAACAAAACAAAGCAAAACGTTCCAATTCAATATCAATAATTAGAGCATATTCACAGAAAAAGTTTGTAGATTAAAAAAAAGGTCAAGTTCCAAAGCAAATTCATTTTCACATGCACATAAAGGGTCATATAATTTAAATTCCATACCAAGGGTTCCTTAGTTACTCTTCTTTCTTTCTTAAACATAGTATTTTTTCCTTATTTTCATGTTATTGGTGAAAGAATTTTAAAATATTTTTAGCTTAATAGGACATTTTTATTCACCAATAACTTAAAGAAAGACACACCAAAACCCACAAACATATGCAACTTTAAAATGCGACTGAATCTTGATAAGGTACAGAATGAAAATTCCTCACTTATGCTGGACTACCTGGCATATCTGAAAAAACAAAATTCAGCACATTTAAAACATTAATGGAAAAACTAAGGACCAATTATGAATCCTGGCTCATTTACTATAATTTGGTATTACCAAGCTTTTATATACATCCATAGCCTCAGTGTGGCACTATTTAAAATTGATCACAACTGGATTAAAACAAATGATACCTAACCCTTCAGATAGTTCAGCTTCTTCTTTTTAAAAGTAAATTTAGAGAAAAAAAGAGAGAGAGAGGGAGAGACCTCCAAAGGTGCATTTTACGAAGAGTTATGAGCACTAATATTACAAAGACAAAAACAATTTTCACTCTAAAACAAAATGTCTAATTAATGGAATACAGAAAAATGTCCTTAGATCAAGACTTGAAGGGATTTATGAGATCAAAACGGATACCGTATTTATTCCCTTGATGTTCCCACACTAAATGTCCCTTAAAATATACTTTCCATATCATGCTATGTAAGATGATTTTACAGAATAAATGCAATGAGAAATACATGCAAACACATTTTTGTACTTACCAATCCTGCTGCATACATGGGCACTATAACAGGCTGCTTCTTATTGCCCGTGAAGAGCTACACACGTGTTAGAGAGAAAGAACATTTTTAAAGAATGATCTGTCATACAATGAAACAGTTTCCAAAATATGCTTGCAATGCTTTATTACATAAATTGTGAATGATAAACTGAACAAATTGTTAAATTGCCCTTATGGGGTTATATTTTTGATCTCCTAGTCTAATTCCTTCATTTTATAGTTAAAGAAAAACATTAAAACAACTTTTTCTAAAAATAAGAAATACTGACTAGGGAAAAATTTAGGTAGATTGATGTTTAAAAGCAAATTCAAAATACATGAATATTTAAATCAACTAATATTTATTTTTCTGAGGAACTAGCTTATCATAGCTTGAACAGAAGTGTAACAGTTTTAAAAATACCCATAGGTTGATTAAAAGATTTTCTAAGGTACTAACAAACTCACAATGTTTCGAGTGTCTATTCCTAAGGAGCACAGAAGCTTCTTGTTGCTATGGGAGCCGCCCCACTGATATCTCAAGCCATGTGCATCGTGGATATCCTGTAGCTCGGTCCACACATCCAGCAGTTCCCTGCAAAGGTCATGATAAACCCACCAACAATGGGTTACTCAATAGCTTTCACCACTAATTCTACTTTTAATGTGACTGTGAAATATTATACATTCCAATTAATTGTGTCTAACATGAGTATACAACTATTATCTGAATGAAATCAATAGCCAACACAGCCATTTGAAAAGTAACTAAGTTAAACTCATTTGAAACAATATGCCAGTAATCAAGCAAAAATTTAGCCTGTATGTTATTCTTTTTTTTAAATTGTAAAACAAAAACATTTAAAAGGAAGAAAGAAATCACTCAGCATTCCACCATCTTATTATAGCCATTTAATGTTTGTGCTTTCTCCTTGAGTCTTGATCCACAAACACACAGTTGCAATTACAGCTTATATGTAATTTTGTATTCTTTTTTCAGATTTTAAGGATTTCCTCATCTACATATGTATCTTTTTCAATGGCTGTGTAATGTTCTGTTAGACTGATGCACTATCATTTATTTAGCCACAATTCTACAGTTTTAAATAAGTTGTTTTTACTCTGCGGCTTCTGTTATTAGTAAGGCAAGACTATCTTCCTGTATTTTTTTTTTTTTTTTTTTGTGAGGAAGACCAGCCCTGAGCTAACATCCGTCGCCAATCTTCCTCTTTTTGCCGAGGAAGACTGGCCCTGGGCTAACATCCGTGCCCATCTTCCTCTACTTTATATGGGACGCCGCCACGGCATGGCTGACGAGCGGTGCATCGGTGGGTGCCCGGGATCTGAACCCGTGAACCCCGGGCTGCCAAGCGCAGACTAAACCGCTGCACCACCGGGCAGCCCCTATCTTCCTGTATTTTATGGTGTGTGTTGTTGTCGAGTTGTATTATTTCCTTAGAATGAATCTCTTGGAGAGCTATTCCTGGGTCTAAGAGTATAAACTATCTGAACAACTAGCATATTAAAAAAAACACACACCTAAACAGTTTTAAGATGGCAAAACATAAACTTTTTTGTCTCTTCTCTTCTCCGAAATCACCCCAAAATAAAACTCAAGAAGCAAAAATAATCTCCACCTTCGATGAAATTAAGAGATACTTAAAACCCTGCAGTACAAATACTGAGGTCACAAAGAGGGACACAGGAGGCCTCCAGAGGGAGAAAATGCCTCCAGAGGCGAAGAGTAATGATATGCAAGAGAAGAGTCTAGGAATAAGAACTTTGAAACTGAAGTTAGAAAATCAATCTAGATCCTCTAAAATCTAATAATTAATAGGAGATCCAGAAGGAAAACAGAGACAATGGAGGGAAGGTAACTGTCAACACAAGAGAATTGCTCAATACTGAAGAAAAGAAGCCAGATTGGAAGGCCCTCCCCTAGTGCTCAGTCCAATGAATGAAAAAAGACTCATCAAGACACTTTATTGTGAAATTTCAGAACACTAGCAACAAAAGGTTCCAAATGATAAATTTAATGTGAGGGTAGAATCAAGTAAAATTTTACCTCCCATGTACCCTTTTTTCTCAGGAAGCTATTAGAGGATGTGCTCCACCAAAATGGGATCTAAGTGAAGGGAAGTCCCAAGACAACATGTGTTGAAGAGGCCTAGACTGAACCCATTCCAGATTGGAATAGGAAGATGGAGGACTCCAGGAAAAAAATGGAATGGCCAGACTGATAGGTTTGATCACAAGTATAACCGTATTAACAGGCTATTGGAGGGTAGGGAAAGAATTAGTAAATGAAAAAGACAGGCAATTATTAAGTTCAGGAAAACGCTGTACTATAAAGAAAACAGTGGCTTAGGAATGCTATTTACACGATCTAATAATGAAAACTAAATAACAATTTAACCACAAACTATGATATAGGTACACTGAGAAGATGAAGGGAGAATAGCAGATGTAAGATCCAAATTCTCATCTATCATACTAGGAAGTCAAAAGATAATATACAAAATTGACTGGTTAGAATATTGATTTAGAAATATCAAAAAAAAAAACCCCTCAAAAATGGAGAAGCAGGGAGCTTTTTTATCATGTCTTTTAGTACAATATGATTTTTTAAACTTTAACACAATAATGTTTTAGAATCAATGTTTTAAGATAACTTTATAAATCAGAACAATTGAAACTAACAAATATACATGCTGTCTAACAACTGTCTACTACTTACCCACTTTCAGCTAAGGCCTCTCTTGTTTTTGTTGGCAAGGTGCTTGTTTCCAGTAAGTGCTTCAGGGAAGTCACTTCCTCTTCAGAATCAGGAACAAATATGGAAGGAAAACATGCTTCGAAAATTCGCTCCAGGCGGTTTAGTAAAGCTGTCTGCATCAAAACACCCCCCCCCAAAGGTTTATTTTCATTTCTCTAATTTTAATATTGTCATAGTTTTATCATTAACACACGCACATGCCCGCATCGCTGCACCCTGTCCACTACTGTGACAGAGAGAGGGAAATACCAGTCAGGTACAGGAAACATCAGGTGAAAGGAGCATAACTACTCAGAGAGCAGCTGTTATAAACAATTACTTTAAACAATCATGGTGATACAGTGGTAACAAATAAAGGCAGTTACACGCTAAGCACCATACCTGGTACTTTACAAACATCATCTTATTTAATCCATTACACAATTCTACAAAGAAGAAATTATCACCCAGTTGTACAGAGAGAAAGCAGTCTCAAAGTGTGAATAATCTGCCCAAAGCAAAAACAAACAACCAGATGGCATTCATAGTCTTTCCACCACACTGGCATGTTTCTTATTACCACTCATGTACTCTAGATTTAGGAACAGTAAGACAAGATGCTTGTGAAAAGTACGATCCAGAACCTTCTTCTTGGACACAAACACTTGAATTTTGAAAGCCTTTTAGAAATCGCTCTGCTGTTAACAGAACAAACCAAAGTAGGAAAGAATGTCTCAATTTTTACTAAGAAGTTCAACGGCTCATTCATCATTTTGATGATCTGTGTTGTCTTTTAGAAATTCCATTTCTCTATTCTTCTATGGTGTGTGCATATGTATTTTCAAATAGGATGCTGCCTTTCCTCCAACCAAAGCCTGCATATTCCCTAGAGTATTTTCACTGAGAATACCGGCATTTGGGAGTATTTTCGTTAATTAAAACTTGTTGGATTTAGATTAACTTACATTTTTTGGGGTACTACTAGATTTATTCTACGTGTGCAACCTATAATAACATTTATTCTCACTTTCCTAACTGTATTTCAGATATATGTAAAATATTCTCAACTTAGCTCAATTTACTACTTAAACATCAAATAGGAATGCAAACTGTTAATAAGTTAAAGCTTGTCGGAAGATTAAATGTACTACTGAAATGAGACCCAGTATACAAGAAAATGCCACATCATGATGGTACTTCCTGCCAAATGACGAAAACAAGTTAACGTTTGATTTCCGTTGTTTAGGATAGTCAGCAAACAGAAAAATGAAAAACAAAAGGAAAAATTTTTACAAACATATTTTCCAAAGCAAAATCTCTTTTTTGGAAGCAGTACCGGAGCATAAAACTTAACACTGCATAATTAGTCTCAGGGTATTCTTCTGCGAGCTCTACAAAAGTTACTCTAACACCTTCATTATATTCATGTGTGTGATATGGGAAAAGACTCTCAGTATCAATTATGAAACCTACAGCAAAGAGTAGACTCAAGATCCCAAGGCTTGTGAAACTTGAGTGCATCAAGGGGACCTGCACTTACTTGCTTTAACAGAGGGAATGGACAGACACTACTTTTAAAGGGATCAGATAACCATCTAATTGGAAACATGATAAGCTTTGGCTCCTCCTGGGCAGGGAAGGTAAACAAAAACTTACATATGACCAAATTTTATTTCTCTGTAAATTAAAACAGAATCTTTCTTGTATCCTCTTTGTTATCCTTTTAACAAGATAGAAAAAATATTTATCAAAGGAAAAAAGAATGACCCCCAAACACATTCAATCATTTGGGCAATATTGCACATACCTACCAGCTCTTATGTACACCAGTGAGCAGATTCTCAAATTAGCAGAGTGTACTTGAGGAAACAGAACATTACATTAACCTAATCATCTCATTGTTTTTTACTTCTTCCCTAACCTTTTCTCATAAAGAATATAAATTACATGGAAATTTAAAAAGAAAGTTCCATATGTCTTTAGGATTAGATATGACACTCAATTGCTTCAAATCTTTTGTTGGGTGAGGTAGAGCAGAGGTCGGAAATTTTTTCTATATAGGGCCAGAAAGTACATATTTTTGGCTTGGCAGGCCATCCATAAACAAATAAGTGTGGATGTGTTCCAACAAAACTTTATTTACTAAAACAGGCAGCAGGAAAGATTCGTCTCATAGGCCATAGCATAGTTTGCTGATCCCTGAGGTAGAGTAATAAATAAATAACAAAGATTCAAATAACCAGAATCCACTAACTAACGAGCACTGCCCACCACAAGGAGGAACTTGAATAATTCAACAAGCAGCAGCTAATCGAATTAGCAAAGATTTTGATTAAAATTAAATTTCTTCTGTCATTTTACTTTTAAAAGTGTATCAGTTTCCAACTATCCACAAGACCAGTTTGATGGTAAAAGGGCATCCTCTAAAAAGAGTTTCTTACTACTATCTTCTTCATGGTAATAAGTAGTGACAAATTTCATTTATTACTAGTTAATTCCAGTAAGTAAATGGCTGATGTAATTATAACACTTCAATAGAGAACTGTGGACCCAATAGGTTGCGACTCAGTTTCTGGATTTACAAACTGGACATATCAGGGCCTACCTCCCAGAGTAGATAACGAATTAGAGGATTAAATACCTGGCACTCAGTGTACTCAAGAAGGGGTAGCTTGTACCACTACTATTGTTATTATATAGATGATACACATGGACACAGTGGCCTGCCAGGGAATAAAATAAATGTCAAAACTAGGTTCAAATCTCACTAAGGATGTTTCTCTACCACTGTTTAGCATTCTAAATTATGAAAATACTTGTCTCAATCTATCAATTTCTACCATATTATAGCAAGAAATTAAATAATCCAAATTCCCAAGATCCTCCTCTTGAGTTGAAAAATAAGTATCTAATTTAAAAATATCAATCTTTTTTTTTTGGTGAGGAAGATTGGTCCTGAGCTAACATCTGTTGCCAATCTTCCTCTTTTTGCTTGAGGAAGAGTGGGCCCGAGCTAACATCTGTGCCCATCTTCTTCTATTTTGTATGTGGGACGCTGCCACAGCATGGCCTGACGAGTAGTATAGGTCTGTGCGTGGGATCCGAACCCGTGAACCCTGGGCCACCGAAGACGAGGGCACAAACCTAGCCACTAGACCACCAGGCCAGCCCCTAAAAATATCTATCTTTAAGAGCCACTATATAAATAGAACCTGTTACTGCTACTCCTTGTGGATTCTGAACTTTGGAAATTGATGAACATTTTGGTTGACTTGTTGGCCATTTGTGACTTAAATCTCGATCACATTATGAAATACAAAGTGTGTAAGCCACACTTTAGGTGTGTTTAAGAGGGCTTTACTTCCTAAGAAGCACAATGAAGTTAAAAGTTCAAAAATCTGATGGACATAGTCCAAGTAACTTGGTAAGCAGAACAGGTACAAGAATATAACTAACAATGCTCAGAAGAGAAGTTAACCTACCACAAGAACAGCTTGTCTTGTGACCAAGCAGACAGGTTTCTTTCAAGAAACAGATTTTCCAAAACAGATTATAATCAGGCACTACATTTTTTGTGTGTGTGTGAGGAAGACCAGCCCTGAGCTAACATCCATTGCCAATCCTCCTCTTTTTTTTTTTGCTCAGGAAGACTGGCCCTGGGCTAACATCTGTGCCCATCTTCCTCTACTTTATATGGGACGCCGCCACAGCATGGCTGACAAGCGGTGCGTTGGCCTGCACTCGGGATCCAAACCCACATACCCCGGGCGGCCAAAGTGCAAATTTAACTACTACGCCACTGGGCCGGTCCCCTCAGGCACTAAATTTTTTAAAAAATCATTGTTATTTTGAGCATAAAATTTGAGCATGATATAAAAGGTATATCCAAACTGATAGTGGTAAAGCTTTTGAGATTTAAAAATTATCAAATAGTTTTAACTGTTTTAAAATATATACAATGTTTTCATCAACACTATCAGCCAGGAAAGTTTAATATCTGTAACAGCCTTAAACCAAATCAGTAATTAAATTAATATCACATCAAAACTAGAGTCAAAGTAAAATATTATTTAAACTTGGATTCATTCTACTGTGCATGAGTAAAAAGGAACTTTATTTATATGACCTTGCTTAGATGAACTCTTGTTTTTATATGAAGTATATCTAGCCATAATAGAAAGTATACCCCTGGTTTTGATTAGGGGACACTACTCAATCTTTTAAACTACTTGTAGCTTATTAACTCAGAAAAAGAAGATATAAATTGAACAGTGATATTTATTAATATGTTACAGTATATGTGGACTTGTATTAGATGTTAAATTCCAAAAGACTATATTTTATTATTTGGAATTAGTGGTAAAGTCAGACTGGTTGAACTCTAGTTTCCCTAGGCAGATAAGGCAGCATATGTAAACAATATCAGTATAACCCAACCCAGGGAGGTGAGGGCCTAAATTCAACAAAAGACCAAAAGATGTCCTCTGAAACAGTCAGAAACTGCAAAAAGCCTGATATGGTGCATATGGTTTTTATTTAACGCTTACATAGTCCTTACAATGTGCCAGTCATTATTCTACATGCTTTACCAATATTATCTCATTTAAGTTGCATAAGAATCATATGAAGGAGATAACATTAATATTATTATCCCCATTTTCTAGATGAGAAAAATGGAGCACTGCGAGGTTAAGTTAACTTGCCCATAGTCACACAAATATTACGTGAGGCCGAATCCTAACCTAGGTAGTATAGCCTCAGAGTCTGTGCTCTTAATCACTATATTATGTTGTCATCAAAGCAGTTCTAACTTCAATTTCTAAAAATTACAGGAGCTTTGAGGGCAGGGACTATGTCTTATCTTGAATCTCCAGTACAGAGGTTCCCGCACACAGTTGGTACAGGAATGTTAACCAAATCAGTGTGCACTATATTGGGGGAAAAAAAGCACTTCACTTTTATTTAAGACTGGAAGGGGCATATTTGTTCCACTTACGAAGGCATCTTATTGTAAGCCATCTAAATCATTTTTGTACATAGGTTGGATATATTTATATAACATGTATAAATAACAACTCAAAGCCTTTATGTAGTAGGTACTATGCTTGACACTCTACATATATTACTTGATGAATCTTCTATTTTTTAATTTGTTATTTTTTTTATTTATTTATTTTTATTGATGTCTTAGTTTATAACACTGTGGGGTTTTAGTTGTACATTTTTGTTTGTCCGTCACCTTGTGGATGTAACCCTTCACCCCTTGTGCCCCCCCACCCCCCTTCCCCTTGGTAACCACCAATCAGTTCTCTCTGTCCGTGTGTTCACTTATATTCCATATATGAGTGAGTTCATGCAGTGTCTGTCCTTCTCTCTTTGGCTTATTTCACTTAACATAATACCCTCTAGGTCCTTCCATGTTTTTGCAAATGGGACAAGTGTGTCTTTTCTTATGGCTGAGTAGTATTCCATTGTATGTATGTTATTTTTTTTATGTGTGAGGAAGACCAGCACTGAGCTAACACCTGTGGCCAATCCTCCTCTTTTTGCTGAGGAAGACCAGCCCTGAGTTAATATCCATACCCATCTTCCTCGACTTTATATGGATACCACCACAGCATGGCTTGACAAGCAGTGTGTCGGTTGGCACCCGGGATCCAAACCTGCAAACCCTGGGCTGCCAAAGTGGAATGCGTGAACTTAACCACTACACCACTGGGCCGGTCCCCTGATGAATCTTCTAAAAGAAACCCTGAAAGATAAGTATTATTGTTTCCATATTACAGATGAAGAAAATAAACCTCAAGGAGATCAAGATAATTAACCACAGTGTCATTCTCGTATGGTGCACAGCAAGGTTTTGATCCAAAGTCTGACTCTAAAGCCTACTTTTCATCAGATCATGCTTTTACCCACTTTTTGTGGTCTTTTAAACATTACTAGCCATTAGATAAGGGATTCAACTGTTAACTGCTGAGGTGATGACTACTTAAAAAAGTAAATTATTTCATTTAATACTACAATTCATAGTTTTCAACAAAGCAAATTGTAAATTTTTACTGAAGAGTCAGTGTGGCTCTCTAAATTAATGTGAGGGTAACAAATAAGTGCACTCACACTTAGCATACTAAATATTTAGCTGAGGTTACAATAGTAACTAAATAGCAAACTAAATAATATTCACACCAGTTACTTGAATTTTAAATGCCTTCAACTCCAAAGTCAAAGAGGAAAAGTAGTCATCAGTTTTCCCTTGAATTTGGAATTAGGTAACTGGTGATTTTTTAGCTGAATACCAGTTTATATAACTCAGTCATGTCCTTCAACTCATATATCTATCAAACTCTAAGCCTGGCAAACAGCAGCACATTTGGCCATTAAACATTTTAAGAACTGGGGGCTCTGATAAATGTAGGGTTGAAAGCCAAATGCTCTTTAAGGCAGGTGCCAGACTCCCTTTTACTTTCCTCTATTCATGGTCAGTGCTAGTAAGCCTCAGGAGAAGGTCTGCTACTTGCAGAGAAGAGCAATTGTGCTCAGAAGAGTTCCTACCTGTCAAAACTATTCTGAGACCAGAAACTAGCCCAAAGCAGCAGCTTTGCTCTCAAAATAGTTTGACAGGTGAGTATATAGCCAGAACTGGGGGTATTCCCACACAAATTCTCATTTGCCTCCCTATTACTTTCTGCTATTCACCAAAACCTCAGTTGGCAACACTATTTCTTGTACCTTTGAAGATCATTTCCCAAGAAGTTCATTTCTGAGATTATTCAGTAACAGTTCTCATTTATTAAACACTTATTACATGCAAGACACTGCGCTAAGCACCTTTACATACACAATTTCATAATGAGAGTTTTGAAGTAAGCAGTAGTATTATTTTCTAAATCTGAGGTTCAGTTAGTGCTGAACCTGGATCTGAATCTAGCAGTGTGACTCCAGAGTCTTGCTTTTAAGCAGTATACTATACCCAGGGCCAACTTATGCAGTAGGCACAGGGCCTAGGGCCCACAATAATTTTAGGGGTTCATGAAAATGTTTTAATAGCTAATATTAACATACTCATCTTTATACCAAGTTATAAAATAGAATTTTAAATATCTTTTATGGGGAAGGGGTTCACAAAAGTCATATGTGGCTTTGGCTATACTACTCTCCAAAGGTACACTGGCTTTTATAGCATTTCTCTATCTTTCCCAATTTTTGCATTTCTCATATATTTGTTTTCCTATCAGGGTCCTTTATTATCTTGAATGTTTCTGTAATTATTTTCATTTCTTTCAAACCAGATAGGATTTCTGGGAAAGCAAAAGTGATTAACTATTCAATGGTTTAATTCATCAAAGGGGGCAAAGCATCATGCATGAATTCATTCATACTCATTCCCAGTTCTGTCATATCTCCATATCTGGGGTTGGAGGAAGAAAGACCTGGGGTATATAAGCAGCCATTTCATTTTACCCACTGATGCAAATAAGTCAAATTATCTAATACAGAGCTTCCCAACTGGTATGCCTCAATCACAAACAGGTTACAACTCTTCCAAAAATCCTGAAAGGTGTTTCTGGATGAGATTAACATTTGAATTGGTAGACAGAGTAAAGCAGATTGTCTTCCCTAATATGAGTGGGCCTCATCCAATCAACTGAAGACAGCTTGCAGACTAGATCTTGGGACTTCTCAGCCGCCATAATTGCATAAGCCAATTCCCTATAATAAGTCCCTTCCCCACCATCCATCCTCCTGGTTCTATTTCTCTGGAAAACCCTAATACACCTCTATTTTATAAATGACTACATTTGAATATAAAAAGATTAAATGTATTGAAAGTCTCATTCAGTTTCCCAAAGGGTTGTGTAAGACCAGCACCTAGGATACTAGACTCTGGTTCTTTTTTCCTGTGAGGAAGACCAGCCCTGAGCTTACATCTGTTGCCAATCCTCTGCTTTTTTTTTTGCTGAGGAAGACTGGCCCTGGGCTAACATCCGTGCCCATCTTCCTCTACTTTATACGGGACACCGCCACAGCATGGCCGACAAGCAGTGCATTACCTGGTGCCCGGGATCCAAACCTGTGAACCCCCTGGCTGCCAAAGCGCGAACTAAACCGCTGCGCCACTGGGCAGCCCCCTAGACTCTGGTTCTTATGCCACTCAAATGCGTACCTCCTTTAAAGTATCTTAAATTTAAGGTAACTCCTAAAATTCCTTCAACATCTTTCTAGTTTGTTTTCCTTTCTTCCTTAGGAACAGAAGTTGATTAATGTCAATACTTTTAACACTGAGAGCATTAGTTAGGTCTTGCTCTTAACTGGAAGTTTAGAAGAAATATAAAATCCACTGCGTGGGGCCGGCCCCGTGGCATAGCAGTTAAGTTCTTCTTCAGCAGCCCGGGGTTCACAGGTTTGGATCCTGGGCATGGCCCTACTCATCGCTCATCAAGCCATGCTGAGGCAGCGTCCCACATAGAAGAACTAGAAGGACCTACAACTAGGATATACAACTATGTACTGGGGCTTTGGGGAGAAAAAAGAAAAAGAGGAAGATTGGCAACAGATGTTAGCTCAGGGCCGATCTTCCTCAAAAAAAAAAAAAAATCCACTGGGTAATTTAACCTTTCATTTAAGAAGATACTTTATGCCTCACCACCATTAAATATTAAGTAAGATATCAAGTACAATCTATAATTGTATACTTATCAGTCCCCCATTTCAAGCCATTTAAAAGAGTGACCAATTGTAATATTCACGATACTCTAAAAAGATGGTTTGCCTCCTCTGCACAATTTCTGGATAAATTAAACAAAGTATTTCTATCTCTTTTGGAATTAAAGACCAGAATTTCAAATTTTCTGAGGGAAAAATAACAAAATGAATTGCTATCCAAATAAGCAAAGAGCTATCGGGTCAAAATCTTAACTTCTTTTTTTTTAAATTGAGATATAATTGACATATTATATTAGTTTCAGGTGTACAACATAATGATTCGATACATGTATATATTGCAAAATGATCACCATAATAAGTCTAGTTAACATCCATCATCACACATAGTTATAAACTTTTCTTTTCTTGTGACGAGAACTTTTAATATCTACTCTCTTAGCAACTTTCAAATATACGATACAGTATTATTAACTAGAGTCACTATGCTGTACATTACATCCCCAGGACTTATCTGTTTTATAAATGGAAGTTTTGTAACTTTTGACCACTTAATTTATTTTGTTGCTTACTTCTATGTTCAGTCATAAGTTCACGTGTTCACCCACAGAAAGGAAAACGCACAAATCTTAGGCAGATGATTACATAAATGAAGGTGAAAATGTAGGATTAGTTACATTCAGTTTAAGAATGCTGACTTTCTGGTGAACAAACAAATAACTTAGTCTCAAAACAATATAAGCTCAAGTATTAGTGATTCTGTTCTTTTTCCTCTTTGTGATACTTAATTTTTAAAGCTCTCAAAACAAATCTTCATCTAATAACATTTTCCCAGTAGCATTATCAATTAGATGGCTAATAAGAAAAAAATGACTCATAGCTTCCTTTTCTATAGCCAATTAATATAAAGAGATTACTTACCAGTTACCTAAATTCTCAAATAACATCCAGAGCAATATTTTTAAAATTTTACAAAAGCTCAGAGTTAAATGCAATGGTTATGACATTATCTCCTTTACCATACATCTAAGAAAAAGTCAATTTGGCTATTTCAATCAAGGTTCCTTTCTGGAACATTAACAGGTTAAAAAAAGAAGAAAGAAAACTATTAAAACAATACACATAGGGGCCGCCCGGTGGCGCAGCGGTTTAGTCCGCGCTTGGCAGCCCGGGGTTCGCGAGTTCGGATCCCAGGCGCCCGCGGACGCGCACTGCCTGTCAGCCATGCCGTGGCGGCGTCCCATATAAAGTGGAGGAAGATGGGCACGGATGTTAGCTCAGGGCCGGTCTTCCTCAGCAAAAAGGGGAAGATTGGCAACAGATGTTAGCTCAGGGCTGGTCTTCCCCACAAAAAAAAAAACAAAAAAAAAACAATACACATAATGGGCTTTTGGAAACTAGGACTGCTTTAAAAGTAAGGAGGATTTTGTTTTTTTGTTGTCGTTTTGTTTTAAATCTTTGCCCAAAAAGTGAAGAACGGTTTTAAACTCTTTCTAATTTGTACAAGAGATACCACTACTTGCTTTTCTCTACAATTTGTAAGAATGTTGACAAGAGAATGAAATATACTGAACTCTGGGTTCTCAGAAAAAAATATTCACTGAAGGGGAAGACTATTTCTCAATAAATGGTCACGTATGGCTTTTTCAAGGCTTGAAAACTCTGAGGCTTGCTGGACCCACACCTGAGAATTAGTTTGACTAAGACCATTTTATACATTTGAAAGATTTCTTCTTGGTTGACTTTTCCCTACCAAAGTAACAAATTATTGCAATTAAGCTGCAATAACTGATTGTCTCTTGATCCAGGGAAGATTTATTTTATTAAAATGTTAAGATATCCTTTTGGTAGGCTGAAAAAAGGAAGGTATTAAAAAAATAGGGACCCAGACAATGTCACATATCAAATATAATGAAAAGCAGAAGAAATCTGAAATGACAACTACACCATTTGTCTGACTTCACAAAACAAAGAATTATTCCTCATGTTTGTTTACTTTAATTAACTGAGTTGTGAATTCTAAAAGAATCTCACAACATTCTGTGAAAGCAGAATTTGGACAAAACCACTTGGCACTCTATTCAGGACAGAATTGTTGCATCCAGGTAAGATTCAACAAGCATAAATCAGTTTTACCATTAAAAAAAGCTAACGTTTACTACTGTCATTAATATGTGAGAATTTCTGTGCTGTCTTCAACATTGTAGCAACTAGGAGAAACATCTTAAGAAAAATATTAATAAATCTAATCACCTCCTAGAGGACTAGATTAATGTACTTTTCCAGCAGATTCTGGAAAAGGAATAAACTTCAGGCCACAAGCCGCCTTCACAACAGCAGGATAAGACGGAAAGTCACTTCCGACTCAGTCACTTACTCAGCAGGGCTTACCCATTTCCCTACCTCAACTTCCTTCCAAACTTCTCCTCCAGCCCCTTCCAGCAGTTTCTCCTTTCCAACATCCATTTCCAAGTTCTGCTCATTTTACATAAGCCATTCAACAGAAATAAAATCTCGAGGACTGAGCCAAACAAATCTCAAGAATTCTTAAGGCATCTTGCCACATCTACACAGTTTTTGTTTTATTTTTACAAAATACAATCATACTACAAAATTCTTACTTTTCAGTATTTTTTTCATTCATTTTAAAGTTTACTGTCATTTTATCTTGACAAAAGTCCTTTGAAGTAGATTTTATCTTCTTTTTACAGACAACTGAGTTCAGAAGTAACTTGTCCAAAATCATAAAGCTTCTAAGAAGCTGAGTCAAGATTTAAACTCAGATCTGTAAGATTCCATAAAGCCCATACACTTTATTACCTCTTATATCTAGTTATCAAATTATACATAAATAACTTCAATCAACTTGTATGATGCAAAAAATTCCTTTTTTTTTCTTGCTGAGGAAGATTAGCTCTAACATCTGTTGCCAATCTGCCTCTTTTTTTGCTTGAGGAAGATCAGCCCTGAGCTGAATCTGTGCCAATCTTACTCCACTTTATATGGAGGTTGCTGCCACAGCATGGCTTGATGAGTGGTGTGTAGGTCTGTGCCCAGGATCCAAACCCATGAACCTGGGCCGCTGAAGCGAAGCATGCTGAACCTCACCACTAAACTACGGGACTGGCCCCCCAACCCCAAAATTCCTTTTTGAAGTGGTCATACTTTTAAAAATTCATTATTGATGTTAAAAGTTCTAAGGCTATAAATTAAAGATCATCCAATACCAGTTTCACCCTATACTCTAGTAAGATGAAATTAAATAGGGAAAGGATTAGGCCAAAACCAACAGTCTTCTCTTTGCATTATATAATTAGTTCACTCCTTGTTTAAAATTGCAAGCTTCTGCCTCAATAATAAATTACTTGACAGGAATAATACATATTAGCCAAACCATGTAATAACTGAATTAGTAAATTAAGCTATTCAAACACTCAAAGTCAAATGAAAAGTGATTAGCTGGGCACATCAACTGGTAATAACATAATTTCTACAATATCTTAATGTATCAAAGGTATCAAAGCAATGATGTATAACCATTTCAATTAACACTTAGATTTTGGAAATATTTCCAGTTGAAAATGGTTTGCTTAGAACAAAAGATAACTAGAGAAGTAGAGTTTGTAGATTCTGATTTTATTATAGGTATCCTTAAAATAAGCCTGTGGACCAAGTGTTACATACATCAATTGTCAGAATAAAGCACTGATTTTCAAGGCAGTGCTCTCTTCCACATCCCGGGGGTTGAGGAAAGGTTAAATAAATTTAGCAAAGGGTACACCTGAGGACCGGGAACAACCTAGATATCAAGCTGCACCTCTAGGGGATGCTATAGGTCAAAATAAAGCTTAATGAATCTTCTACGAAAGCGTCTGAACCAGAAAAGGATAAAGTATAGAAGCTGGGGGGGGTGTGTGTGTGTGTGTGTAAAAATATTCTCCCTGACACACCTACTCCCCAAGAAGAGTAAACATAAATGTACATTTGCAAGAAATTATAAGCAAATAAATATAGCCACAACAAGTCAACCTATGGCTGTTGCTTGTTCTAGGTCTAAACCTTAATCTATCTCACAACCTCACTCCAGGTCTTTTAGTAGCTGTTAAATTATGAGGTCCAAATCTGCTTTTTTCAAATTCTTTTTCTATCATTCAATTTCCTACAGCCTTCAGCACAGGTTGAGGTTTGAAATTTTGCTTGCTCTGTCCTGCAATCAAAGTTGTACTTCAATTTCCTAGGTCTTAATTTTGATAGACAAAAATTAAGAGACATTATTTTCTGAAGCTTAAAAAAAGTCACCTAAATCTGAGTTTAACCCTCTTTTAAAATCACTGTAAAGGTAAAAACTGAAGGATTCACCCGAATAGTTAATTAGCTTATTAATGAGTTTTTACATAGTGGTATTTATATTCATCAAAAAACCAAGCTGATGAATTTCTGTAAAGATTAAAGAAACTGAGATAAAGAAAAATCTTACCAAGCATTATTATAGAACTATGTAAAATTTACCAAACGGTTGTGGAAAATTTAATTAATCTACAAATGAGGCAAGCATTATGTATCATAAAGACTCCTTTAACAGGGACCCAATTTATACATAAATAATACATTTTTTGAAAAGCTGAATTAGAAGCCTCCACAGCAATTAATGTGTTATAGAAAATAGAGAAAACTAGTAAATACCTGAACTGAAGTGGCTGTTTCCTGTAAATGGCCACCAGCAACTGCTCCTTCGGAAGTTGCTAAAGGGACACTGTGCGTTTTGGGGGTTCCTGGAGTATCAATCTTTTCATCTGTCCTATGTGACTGCCAGGCTTCTTTCCGATGATGAGATTCAGTAGCCTGCTGGTCTCCAAAAGCAGCCCAAGAGCAACTATCTTTCTGTCCATCCTCAAAAGCATTCCAATCTACAACTTGGCTAGGACCAGCTGAACTGAAATCTGCAAAATCGTCAGAGTCTTGAAAAGCAGTGCAGTCATCTTGAATATTTGGCACAGAATCAAAATCTCCAAACTCACCTTCTTGCCCAATTTTCAGTTTTGAAACAGGTTCAGTGCCTATCGCAGCAGGCCTTCTTGCCAAATTACATCCCTCTGATAAACTATCAGTAGTCTGTTTTAGGTCTGACTCGGTAAATGTAACTTCCTCTTGGCAAGAAACAGCATTCGTATCCTCAAATTCTCCAAAGTCATCACCTGGTTCACTAAAATGTGCAAAGTGCTCTGAGGACTCTTCAAAAGTGACATCACTCATTGAATCTTGAGTACCAGCAACAAAAGGTGGAGTTGTGCCACTGGCTGTGCCAAAGTCACCAAAATCATCCTCATTAGTATCATTGCAAGTCACAAAGTCACTACTACTATCACCATTTTTTACACTTATAGAATCATCCAACACATTTTCTTCTGTAGGATCAATGCTGGGGCTTTGGGAATCAGTAAACTTTCTACTTTCTTCTTTGGAAGAACCAACTTCATCATCAGCATCAGAAGTTTTAATAGAATCCATGCATAGATCAGCACATTTAGAAGTAAATAAATCAAGTTTTTCCTCAGTTTTACATTGTTCCCTCCTACTGGCTTCTGAATTATCAGCTGAGTCTACCAAACTCCAAGCCTTTGACTGAGCACTTGAATTTAAAAATTCATCCTCTTGCAATGTTGGAAGGCCTTGTTTTTCGGTACTGACGCCTCTGGTACTCATTATGCTTAGTTCTGAAACACAAACCTGATTCTCCCCATCAGTGTCTCCTTTATCACCAAAGCTTCTACCCAAAGACAATTCTTTTACAGAATTCAGTTCATTGACTCTATTAATTTCATTGTTTTCCTGAATGGTTAGTGCTTCTCTGTCATTTAAAACTGCACATCCTATTTCTTCTAGTTGTATCCTTTCCTTTTTGGAAAATGTGGCAAAATCTGCAAATTCCTCAGCAGGACTAGGGGCAGAGTCTAAATTATACTCAGTGCTATGAGTGCTAAGAGGCTTTCGTCGTTTTGAATCGGCTACAGTGTCCAGATCATCTATTCCCTGAGGATTTACAGTTTCCAACACTGCAAACCCATTTGTTAGAATCTCCAGACAAGGAGGCTTTTCACCATTGCAGCTCTCTAACTGCTTGTTTTGATGAACAACATTCATATCAGTTCTAAAATCTCCTGGAGAGAAACTTTCAGGTGTTCCAACATTCTGTCTCTGCTCCTCTACTTTATTTAAATCTCCTGGACTTTCTATGCCCTCAGTGGAAGTATCTAAAGTTTTAGATGAAATTATTTCTTTGCTGGTGGTAGAAAGTAAAACATCAGACTGTCCTTTCACAGGAGAAGAAAGTTCAGCAGTGATGTCCTTATCACTATCATTTTTGATGGACTTAAAGCTTGTAAGGCTATCTACTTTTTCTGAGAAATCATGAATTGGCATAAAATGGTTTGAAGGTACAAATTCTTCCTTGGGACGAGTATAATCTGGTGTATCAAAATCAACAAACCCGACACCAGAAGGGCTAACTTCTGAAAACCCACCAAATTCCCCAAATTCATCGTCATCATCATCCTCAGCTCCATTGTCTAGTGGTGGTGGGGATGAAGAGTACATTCGAATGATGTCTGGCTCCATTGTTCAGTTGCTTTCAAATAATTAATTTACACCTGGAAAAAAAAAAAGATTTTTTTGGAGGCAACAGATTACATATAACAAAGTCTTTCAAAATTCTCTCAAAGCTACCTCAAAACAATGCAAATTTACAGTGCTCTGTTTTGTATCTTTTAAGCTATTTTTCTCTTAGGTAAGATTACTTTACACAGCCATAATATAATGGCAAAAAAAAAAAGAATTCTCTCTTCTAGTGTATGTTTCCAAGGGCACTGGTAATACACTGCTAAATTTGAGGATTCCAGAAATTTTTGAATAAACACTTACAAAAGGACACCTACAGAATTGTCTCTTGGGGCACTTGCTTGTTCTCTTAAGCTCTTTCCAGTTCACTGGGGACTCAGGGCTAGCCTTATGGATTTATATGGGTTCTTTATAAATAAAATACATGAAAATTTTATCTTTAATAACTGCTATAAATATTTTTCTCACTTTGCTTTTCAATGTTTATTTCTGACCCAAGTTAATTTTGTCTTAATAGACTTATTTTTTAGAGCAGTTTTAGATTTGTAGCAAAATTGAGGAAAAGGTACAGAGATTTCCCATATGCCCCTTACCCCCATTCATGTAGAGCCTCCTGTATTATGAACATCCGCCACCAGAGAAGTATATTTGTTAACAACTGATGAACCTATATTGACACACTATTATTACCCAAAGTCCAGTTTATATTAGGGTTCATTCTTGGTGCTGTACATCCAATGGGTTTGGACAAATGTATAAAGACATGTATCCACCAACATAGTATCATACATAATTTCACTGCCCTAAAAATCCTGTGTTCCATCTATTCATCCCTCCCTCTCCCCTGTCCCTGCCAACCACTGATCTTTTTACTGTCTCCATAGTTTTGCCTTTTCCAGAACATCATATAGTTAGAAAATATAGTATGTAGGCTACATATTGTATGATTGGCTTCCTTCACTTAGTAATATGCATCTAAGGTTCCTCCATGTCTTTTCATGGCTTGATAGCTTCTTTCTTTTTTTTGTGAGGAGGACTGGCTCTGAGCTAACATCCAATGCCAATCTGCCTCTTTTTGCTGAGGAAGATTAGCCCTGAGCTAACATCTGTGCCCATCTTCCTCTATTTTGTATGTGGGATGCTGCCACAGCATGGCTTGATGAGCGGTGAGTAGGTCCACGCCCAGGATCCAAACCTGCGAACCCCAGGCCACTGAAGCGGAGTGCACAAACTTAACCACTATGACACTGGGCCAGCCCGAGCTCATTTCTTTATAGCACTGAATAATATTCTGTTGTCAGGATGGACCATAGTTTATTTAATTTTCTATAACTTTCAATTCTGAAATCATTTAGGAGTCACAAGAAGTTGCAAAAATAGTACAGAGAATTCTCACGTATATTCCACCCAGTTTTCTTCAATAATATAGTAAATAATGATAGTACATGATCAAACCAAGAATCTGACATCAGTATGACAGTGTTAACTCAGCTACAGATCTAGTTTAGATTTCACCAGTTTTTCCTTTGTGTGTGTGCGTGTGTGTGTGTGTGTAGTTCTGTGAAATTTTATCACATGTGTAGATTAGATTCGAGTAACCATCACTACAATTGGGATAAGAACTGTTGCAAAAGCAGTTCAATAATATTCATCAATAAAGAAACTCCTTCATGTTATCCCTTAATAGTCACACCCTTCCCTAAACCCTAACTCTTGGCAACCACTGATCTATTCTCCATCTTTCTAATTTTGTTACTTTGAGAGTGTTATATAAATGGAATCACACAATATGTAACCTTTTGAAGTTGGCTTTTTCACTCAGCTTAATGCCCTTGAGATCCACCCATGTTGTTGCATGTATCAATAGTTCATTCTTTTTTATTGCTAAGTAGTATTCCACTGTATAGATATACTACAGTTTGTCTTCATTCAATCCCGGTAGGACATTTGGGTTGTTTCCTGTATTTTACAATTACAAATAAAGCTGCTATGAACATTTGTGTACAGATTGTAATGTGAACATGAGTTTTCATTTCTCTAAGATAAATACCCAGGAGTAGGAACGCTGGGTCATATGGTAAGCATATGTTTAACTTGTTGAGAAACTGCCAAACTGTTTTCCCAAGTTAATTTTTAAGGAGTCAAATCAATTGATCTTTTCACTAGAAATTTTCTTCATTATTCTGCTATCATATTCACTTTTATTTTCTTCTAGAGTGGTTTTTCTTTTTTTTACTTTTAATTTTTAGTACATCTAGAACGTATTTTGGTATATGATCAAAGCAAGGGTCTAAGTGAATTTTTTTTCTAAATAGCCAAGCAACTACCACAATCCCATTTATTGAATAATCCTTCCCATACCCATTAGTTTATGATATCTTCTTTTCTTATATTCTTAATATTTCTTACATTTTAATACTTACATGGAATCTATGTCTCGGGGTTATTCTGTTCCTCTGTACTAAACAGTCGAAAGTGCCACAAGACAGACTTAACATTAAAAGCAAAGGGAGGATTAACAACCAAAGTCCTAGAATAAAACCAGTTCACAAACAATGAATTGATACTTTCTGCAATTCAGTTGCCAAGTTAGATACATGAAGAAATGTTTACTACAAAATTCAACCAGTTTTACAAGCTAAAAAAAAAAAAAATCACTTTCTTCCAACTCTCAGAATAAACTTTCATAAGATCTTCCAGTTTTAGGGAGAAGGTACATTAGAAACCATATAATTTAATTTAGAAATTCGGAAAATGAGCCCTACTGGTGAGCAACTTTCCCAAAGGTCATACAGCTGGTTAGTAGAGAATGACTTCAGAATTTTGAAAAGGATCTTTGAGGTCAATGACTGGTCAGCACTAAGAGTTATTTGAAAGAAATGAGCAAGTCATGAGAAAAGTAAAAGACTACATTGTAATATATCTACTTTAAATTGTCTTCCTCATGAAATCAGTATCATAAAGGAAATAACTGCTTTAGTTCTGAGATAACTTCTTTATGATGCTGATTTAAAGAGAAAAGAAAAAAAATAGTAAAAGATACATATAAACTCTATTTTCACTCTTTGTCTAGAGTCCTGTTAACTCCTTCTAATGTTTATTGTACAGGCTTAATTTGATCTCTAACAGTTTCCTTGTAATTATGAAGAGCCTATTGTTTAAAAATACCCTCTGACTGTTAATGAGAGTGTAGAGAAAGGGACACTTGCACACATATACTGCCAGTGGGTGTGTAAATTGTTACAAGTGTTCCAGAAGGCAATCTATACTCTACAAAAAAAAGTAAAACAAAATGCTCCAAAGAGATTATTTAAGTAAATTAGGCTATATCCTTACAGTAGCATCTATGTAGCCAATAATATCATGATTCCCCCCCCCTTTTTTTAATTTAAAAGCATTCATAATGATGGCAACATGTCAAAAGGACACAAAAGCCAGCTTGAAAGGGCTCCTACTGGTTAAATCGGGACAGCTTGAGCATCAAAATAAAGATGATAATAGATTATAATCCACTGAATAAAATAATAAACTATCAGTCCTCAGATATAAACAGAATAACAGAATAAACAGAATAAATTGAAAGTTAGATAAGGAACAAGATATTGCATAGTTTAAAATACCTTCCCACAGCATACTTAATTACAAAGGGAAAAAGTGTAACTTTACAGTGGTGAAGCCTGACATTTAATCAAGTGATCAAAGAGAAGATCATTAGTACTACAAATATAGAAATCATGCATCACCTCACAAGATGCAATGAGAAGAACACAGGATCACTTCTGGAATATTCCTGCCAAAACTACATAACCTGAATTGACTCACGAGGAAGCTTCAAACTCAAATTGAGACACAGTCACAAAACAACTGGCCTGTAATCTTCAAAAGGATCAATGTCATGAAAGTTAAAGACAAATTGAACTGTTCCAGATTAAAGATGACTAAAGACATATGACAAGTAAATGCAAGACTTGATTCTCAGCTGGCTGCCCTTTCTATAAAAGTCATTATTGGGATGATTGTGAAACTTGAATAGAATCCAAGGATTAGACAGCAGCAATATATTGATGCTAATTGCTTGATTTTGATGGTAGTATTGTGGTTATGTTAAGAGAATGTCCTTGGTCCTTGGCTGTAGGAAATACACACTAAAATATTTGGAAGAGATGGGACATAAGCTTGGTAACAGTCTCAAATTGTTCCAGAAAAAAACTTATTTGTACTGAACTTGCAACTTTTTATAAGTTTGTGATCACTTCAAAATGAAAAGTGAAAAAAATTAAAAGCATTCAAGGAGATTTACGTTTGCATTTAAATATGCATGTTTTATAACAAACATGTTACTTATACAATAATAATGCCTTATTTTTTTTAATTGTGGCAAAATATATATAACAAAATTTACCATTTTTAAGTGTACAGTTTGGTGGCATGAAATTTATTCACATTGTTGTGCAACCATCACCACCATCCATCTCTAGAACTTTTTTATCTTCCAAAATATCAAAATATCTTCTGTATCCATTAAACAATACCTTCCCATTCTCCTTCCCTCTCAGCTCCTGCAATCACCATTCCACTGTCTCTGTGACTCTGACTACTCTAGGTACCTCATATAAGTAGAATCATAGTGGCTGTCCTTTTGTGACTGGTTTATTTTACTTAGCATAATGTCCTCAAGGTTCATATACGTTGTAGCATGTGTTAGAATTTCACTCTTTTTGAGGCTGAATATTATTCCGTTGTATTTTCTGGAAAGTCTCAGGTCTCCACACTGGCTGGTTCGCATTCTTGGCTAAAACGAGGGAGCAGTGGCACTCTCTTAGGTTTCTGAAGGGTGAGTTGGGCCAGAGCCCAGATCTGATAAAGTGGAATGTGCAGCCCAAGTTCTTTCCATCAATAGGTGACACAGTTTTGAGAAGTATGGAAAATGTTCATAGTTTGGGAGGCTGATAGAGCCTGTTGCACCTAGCAGGAAAAAGAGAGAGAGTACCTTACCCCAAGGTGTGACAGGAAGAAAAATTACTTACTGTGTTACTGGTTTGGTTACAAAGTTCCTGATTCAGATCTTTGTATTTGCCTATCATTTGTTGATGGACAGTTGGGTTGCTTCTACCTTTTGGCTATTATGAATAATGCTGCTATGAACATGGGTGTATAACATACATTATTTTTTCAACTTTTTACTTTGAAATAATAATAGACTAAAAGAAAGTTGCAAAAATAATAGAGTCCTGTGCACCCTTCACCCAGCTCCCCCTAATGGTGACATCTTATATAGCTCTAGTACAATAGCAAAACTGGAAATCAACCTTGTTGGTACATTACTAGATTACAGACCTTATTCCGTTTTCACCATTTAAAAAAAACCTTGCATTCATTTGTGCTTGTGTATAGTTCTGTTCAGTTTTATCCCAGTACAGATCTGTTTAACTGCGACCACTATCAAGACACAGAACTGCCCCCACTCACCCACCCCATCCCTGTTCCTAGACAACCACTAATCTGTTCTCTACCTCCATAGTTTTGTCATTTCAAGAGTTTTATGAAAATGAAATCATACAGTGTGTAATTATTTTGAGGTTGACTTTTTTCACTCAGTATAACGCCCTTAAGGTCTATCTATCCTGGTTATTGCATATATCAAGAGGTCAATCATTTTTATTGCTGAGTATTCCACTGTATAGATAACAATTTGTTCAACCATTCACCAACTGAAGGACATATGGTTATCTTCTGTATTTTATTATTATAAACAGTATATATACTACATTAATAATATATATACTAGTAGTATATTTAAATAGTATATATAATAAAGATGCTAATTACTTTTATATACAGGTTTTTGTGTGAACATAAGTTCTCATCTCTCTGGGATAAATGCCCAAGAGTGTGAATACTGGGTCCCATGGTAAGTCCATGTAGTTTTGTAAAAAAAACTGCCAAACT
This sequence comes from Tapirus indicus, assembly GCA_031878705.1. Lineage (NCBI taxonomy): Eukaryota > Metazoa > Chordata > Mammalia > Perissodactyla > Tapiridae > Tapirus > Tapirus indicus. Next base: position 53,937,841 of record CM062923.1, on the reverse strand, counting down.
ATTTTCCAGAGTGCTGTACCATTTTACATTCCCATAATACTTTATTTTTAAAGAACCATCTATGATGTTTCTTTCTAGTATAATCTGTTTGTGGTTAACTTATTGCTTTTTCTACAACTTTTCATTATTTGAAATATGAAATATTTTATTGGTTCAAGGCCTATTTCAAACTTTGCCTTTGTTAAGGCAAATACAAAGATCTGAATCAGGAACTTTGTAACCAAACCAGCAACACAGTAAGTAATTTTTCTTCCTGTCACACCTTGGGGTAAGGTACTCTCTCTCTTTTTCCTGCTAGGTGCAACAGGCTCTATCAGCCTCCCAAACTATGAACATTTCCATACTTCTCAAAACTGTGTCACCTATTGATGGAAAGAACTTGGGCTACACATTCCACTTTATCAGATCTGGGCTCTGGCCCAACTCACCCTTCAGAAACCTAAGAGAGTGCCACTGCTCCCTCGTTTTAGCCAAGAATGCGAACCAGCCAGTGTGGAGGAGACCTGAGACTTTCCAGAAAATTCTTCTGTGTCCAGGCCAACTCAGTAAAATTTGTTAGTTGAAGTATTGTTAATTGAAGTATTATTTGTATAATGAATTTACATACAGTCATGTGCCGCATAACGACTTTTGGTCAACGAGGGACTGCATCAATGATGGTGGTCTCATAAGATTAGTACCATACAGCCTAGGTTTGTAGTAGGCTATACCATCTAGGTTTGTGTAATTACACTCTATGATGTTCACACAATGACAAAATCACCTAACAATGCCTTTTTAAGAATGTATCCCTGTAGTTAACTGACGCATGACTGTATTGTTTGACTTAAATAAATCCACTTTTTTTTTACATAGAAAATATGGATTTAAATAGCTATTCCCACTTAACAGGAAAAGAAAAAGGGATAGATGAGCTACTTTAATACTGTGCCTGGCACAGCAACCTCAACAAATGTTTCTTCATTTTCTTAATGGACTACGTACTCCACACCACAGAGTCTGAATGAGTTGTCCAATTTTATTTTTATTTTATTTTTTATTGATGTCTTAGTTTATAACACTGTGGGGTTTTAGTTGTACATTTTTGTTTGTCAGTCACCTTGTGGATGTAACTCTTCACCCCTTGTGCCCCCCCACCCCCCTTCCCCTTGGTAACCACCAATCAGTTCTCTCTGTCCGTGTGTTCACTTATATTCCATATATGAGTGAGTTCATGCAGTATCTGTCCTTCTCTCTCTGGCTTATTTCACTTAACATAATACCCTCTAGGTCCTTCCATGTTGTTGCAAATGGGACAATTGTGTCTTTTCTTATGGCTGAGTAGTATTCCATTGTATGTATATACCACATCTTCTTTAACCAATCTTCAGTTGAGGGACACTTGGGTTGCTTCCACTTCTTGGCTATAGTGAATAATGCTGCAATGAACATAGGGGTGCATACGTCTCTTGTGATGGTTGATTTCACGTCCATTGGGTAGATGCCCAAGAGTGGTATTGCTGGATCATACGGTATTTCTATTTTTAATTTTTTGAGGACTCTCCATACTGTTTTCCATAGAGGCTGCACCAGTTTGCATTCCCACCAGCAGTGAATGAGGGTCCCCGTTTCTCCACAACCTCTCCAGCATTTGTTGTTATTTGTCTTGGTGATTATAGCCATTCTAACCCGTGTAAGGTGATATCTCAGTGTAGTTTTGATTTGCATTTCCCTGATGATTAGTGATGTTGAACATCTTTTCATGTGTCTATTGGCCATCTGTATCTCTTCCTTGGAAAAATGTCTGTTCATATCCTCTGCCCATTTTTTGATTGGGTTGTTTGTTTTTTTGTTGCTCAGTTGTATGAGATCTTTGTATATTACTGAGATTAATCCCTTGTCGGACAAACGATTTGCAAATATTTTCTCCCAGCTGGTGGGTTGTTTATTCATTTTGATCCTGGTTTCATTTGCCTTGTAGAAGCTCTTTAGTCTGATGAGGTCCCACTTGTTTATTTTTTCTTTTGTTTCCCTTGTCTGGGTAGACATGGAATCTGAAAGGATCCCTTTATGTCCAATCTCAATTAGTGTACTGCCTATATTTTCTTCCAGGAGTTTTATAGTTTCAGGTCTCACTTTCAGGTCTTTGATCCATTTTGAATTGATTTTTGTATATGGTGATAGGAGATGGTCTACTTTCATTCTTTTGCATGTTGCTGTCCAATTTTCCCAGCACCATTTATTGAAGAGACTTCCCTCTCCCCATTGTATGTTCTTTGCTCCTTTGTCGAAGATTAGCTGTCCATAGGTGTGTGGTTTTATTTCTGGGCTTTCAATTCTGTTCCATTGATCTGTGTGTCTATTCTTGTACCAGTACCATGCTGTTTTGATTACTGTAGCTTTATAGTATATTTTGAAATCAGGGATTGTGATGCCTCCAGCTTTGTTCTTTTTTTTCAGAATTGCTTTAGCTATTCGGGCTCTTTTGTTGCCCCATACGAATTTCAGTAGTTTTTGTTCTATTACCGTGAAGAATGACATTAGGATTCTGATTGGGATTGCATTGAATCTGTAGATTGCTTTAGGTAGAATGGACATTTTAACTATATTTATTCTTCCAATCCATGTGCATGGAATATTTTTCCATTTCTTTATGTCCTCCTCGATTTCTTTCAATAGTGTCTTATAGTTTTCATTGTATAGGTCTTTGACCTCCTTGGTTAAATTTATTCCCAGATATTTTATTCTCTTTGTTGCAATTGTAAATGGGATTGTCTTTTTGAGTTCTCTTTCTGTTTTTTCATCGTTAGTGTATAGAAATGCAATTGATTTTTGTAAGTTGATTTTATACCCTGCCACTTTACTGTAGTTGTTGATTGTTTCTAGTAGTTTTCCGATGGAATTTTTGGGGTTTTCTATGTATAGGATCATGTCATCGGCAAATAGTGAGAGTTTCACTTCTTCATTGCCTATTTGGAGTCCTTTTATTCCTTTTTCTTGCCTAATTGCTCTGGCCAGAACTTCCAGTACTATGTTCAATAAGAGCGGTGAGAGTGGGCACCCTTGTCTTGTTCCTGTCCTCAAAGGAATGGCTTTCAGTTTTTCCCCATTGAGTAGGATGTTTGCTGTAGGTTTGTCATATATGGCCCTTATTATGTTGAGGTACTTTCCTTCTATACCCATTTTGTTGAGAGTTTTTATCATAAATGGATGCTGGATCTTGTCAAATGCCTTCTCTGCATCAATTGAGATGATCATGTGGTTTTTATTCTTCATTTTGTTAATGTGGTGTATCACGTTGATTGATTTGCGGATGTTGAACGAGTTGTCCAATTTCTTAATAAACTAAACAAGCACTTGTGTGTGTGTGTTTGCAGGCAGGGGGATATGTTCAACTTGACACTTTTATGTCTGCTTATTCCAAGACCTGTTAGAGGGGAGTAAACAGGTAATGGGGGTATCTAGGAAAGATTCAAGCCATAGTATACACAAACAGTAGACATGAGGCTCTCATGATTGTGTAGTAAATGGGGTATCCTAAAAGTAGTCAGAGCGTAGAGATAGAGAATTTGGGGAGACCTCCTGCACTTTGGAGATCTGGGAAATCACATCCTTATAGAGAGACTAGGGGACAATATAGATGAATAACAATAATTAAAAATGCAAGCCAAAGAAGACCTTCAGGACTACCAACCATGAAAATCACAGGGTCTTTGGTTTGGAAATTCTGGTATGGAAGGTCCAATATGGAGAAGTCAGGGGAACAATCCAAAAGTCCAGCAGCAACTGGTAGTGGAACCCTAAGCCCTGTGGCAGATTAGCAGCCAGTGTGACAGGGCATACAATGGGTGAAACTGATTCAGTACTAATCTCTCACAAGAAGAGAAACCACACTTGCTTAAGGAGTTCTAGCCTCAAGTCTGAAATGGTCATGAAAAAGAAGAGATGATGAGTCTGTAGGCTGAAAGTTCTGGGGGGTCAAGTGGCAAGGTGGGCTTGGGAAGGCAGAGGAATGAAAAGAGGAATAGGGCCGACTATGTGGCCATTTAAAAATAGCTTCTCAAGAAGAACAAAGTTGGAGGACTTAAACTATGAGATATTAAGACTTGGTTTAAAGCTACATGGTCATGTGATAACATAGATGCCTTTGTAGTGTGGTGGGGAAAGGATAGCCTTTTCAAGAAATGGTGCTAGATCAACTGGATATCCACACAAGAAAACTCTTTGATTCTACCTAACATCTTACACAAAAATCAGCTACAGATAGATTGTAGACCTAAATGTGAAAAGCAAAACAATCAACCTTCTAGAAGATAATTTAAGAGATTATTTTCAGGACCTTAGGGAAAGCAAAATGTTTTAAGACACAGAAAGCAATAATCATAAAAGAAAAAATTGATAAATTGTACTTCATTAAGATTAAAAACTTCTGTTCATCAAAAGAACAACATTAAGAGAGTGAAAAGGCAAGCCACAACCTGGAACAATATATTTGCAATACATGTAACTATCAAAGAATTCATATCCAGAATATGTAAAGAATTTCTACAAATCAATGTGACACAACCCAATTAAAAAATGGCCAAAATATCTGAACAGGTATTTCACAAAAGAGGATATCCAAATGGCCAATAAGCACATGAAAAGTCACCAAGGAAATGGACATTAAAACCACAGTAGGACACCACCATACACCCACCGGAATGGCTAAAATTAAAACAATTTTAACCATACCCACTGATGACAAAGATGTGGAACAACTGGGATTCTCATACTTTAATGGTGGGAGTGTAAACTGGTAAATCCATTTAGAGAACTCTTTGGCAGTATCTACTAAAACTGTACCAGGTATATACCCCACAAAAGTGAGTACATTTTATGCACTGAAAGACATGTACAAGACTGTTCATAACAACTTTATTCTTAACTGAAAATAACCCAAATGTCCATCAACAGGAGAATGGTTAAAATAAATTGTGGTATATACATACAATGGGATACACGGCAATGAAATGAATTATTACGACATGCAACAACATGGATGACTACCACAGACATAATTTGTGAAAGAAGCCAGATAAACACACCCAAAATACATACTGTATGATTCCATTTCTATGAAGTTCAAAACAGGCAAAACTAATCTATGGTGGTAATTCAGAATAGTGGTCACCTACAGTGGGTAGAGTATTGACTGGAAGGGGGCAAAAAAGAGCCTCTGGATGCTAATAATGTTATCATCTCTTGATCTGGGTAGTAGTTACACAGGCACATGCATTGGTAAAAATTCATCTCGTCGTACACTTAAGAGCTGTGTACTTTGCTCTACGTATGCTATACATCAATAAAAAACAAGTGTTTCTCAGAAAATCAACATACTTAGACTAACAACAACTACATTACAAGTGAATGAATATATGACCATAGTTACACGATTTTATTTTAAAAAGTTTTGCTTATTTATACCTTGCCTTATTCTGGGGTTTAAGGCAATATATATATGTCTCAAGAGGTAGTATGGTATGGGGGAAAGTTCTTGGACTTAGAGTCAGATAGATCCTAGGTTCAGATACCAGTTTCCCCATATACTAAGTACGTAAATTTGCCGTCTCTGAGTTTCAGTTTCCTATCTATAAAAAGCGGCTAGCAGTCCCTACCTTTCAATGCTTTTGTGAGGATTACAGATAACAGACTTTCAGTACCTGGCACTTTCTGTGCACTCAGTAAGTTATCAACTATCATTACATTTTAACTTTCACCAAGTCTGTGGCTCAAATCATAATCTATCCTTAACAAAATCTAAGTCAATGTTTGCTTAGTTGGCACAAACATTCACATGACTCTACATATACTTTAAAAGGTCACTGAAAGAATAAGTCATTTAAGAAAAATATTATCAACTACACTAAAGATACATGAAGTTAACTTTATTGCTAATTTCTACAACTAATCCCTAGAAAATATGAAACAATACCCAAGGTTGAAGGACTGAGACCATAACCTCTGAACCAACTCAAGGGACCAGTAGTAGTCTGTTAAAAGATGGAGGTTATGAAGCGGAAAAGGACAATGCAACCCGGAAGCTCTGACCAGTATCTTGAAGTAAACTGGCTGTAGATACTATCCAGTTAGAGAAAAGGCCACAAGAATAAAGACTTCTAAGAAGGTGCCCGGTTGGGATGGAAAAGATTCTACATATTCCTCTAAGAGAGAGTTAATCCTTGACCACTGCTCTACTCTCCATTATCCACACAAATTATTAACTACCCTAAAAGTCTCTGAGCTCACATTTGGTGGTAGTGGTACGTTCTCTAAGAGGTCCTCTAAGATAATCGCCCAGAATCAAACATTGAGAGTTCCTTCCATACAAGCTAAAAACTCACCCAGAGAGAAACTCCCATCTTTCCCAGGGCACCAGTCCAGCTGCATCAATGTGTGCACCAACTTTCAAGGCCAGATAAGCACACCTAAATTACAATCCAGCTTTACTGCAGACCTTTCACTCCAAACTTATTCTTATAGGGACTGGGATGGGTGAGGGGCAGGGAGCGGAGGAGAACACAAGCAGAAAGGATAGTGGTAAGAAAAGGGAAAAGAAAGATAAACAACTGTATCTGAAGTTATGCTACTGACTTAAATAGTACAAACTACACTAGCAAGGTTTATTTAATGGATTGCGCACAAAAACCCCACTACCTTTTTTATCACAGTATGTCTGAGGTTTATAATTAGTCACTTGTTAAATCATCTGGGTGAGTGAAGAGAAAAAAAAATCTGTATTTTCTTTAGAAAAATGAATGAAAATGTTACATAAGCAATTAAAAACATCAATTTGCATTACGAAATGTTGCCGGCTATTGCAGTAGTTCAAATTATTCAAATCTTTACTGTGATATCCTCTTGGGAATTTTAAGATACTATCAAAATGTACTGTCAATGAATCTGCCCAGCCTATATTCCTGCTTAAGAATCACCTTGTCATAAAGAAACAGAAGAAAAGAGCCCTTCTTTTGAAAAGCCATATGAAGATTTGGATTTTAGTTAACTTTTTAGTTTTCAGTACATCTAGAGATGACTGGACCATGAAGTCACAAAAGTTTTCATGCCTCAAATGTAAAATCTATGAAAGTGATAATTTTCATTTTCTCTTTTTGAGTGGTTTGTCCTCAGCATATTAGCTCAAAGGCAGCTAACAAAAAAGGGAGCGCATCTAAAAACACATGCTTTTTAGTAAAGAATTGAGAAAGGTTTTGTTGTTTGTTTGTTTGTTTTTAGGACTATCATCCTCCCTTCAACAGAGGCTGCAAACTTTACGGCTAATCAAACTTCCACAATGCCAAAGCTGAATATTTTTAAGAGCCCTCATAGTTCCTTCAAACTTGCCAATTTAAAAACAAAAACCCAAGACATCATAGACATCAATTATATCAATATGTCATCAACTGCATAATAATATGCAGTATTATTGAAAACATTTGTTAAATAGATAGTATATTCCATGTGCTTTCATTCTCTGCTTACATCAATATCAAGTTAATACTTATTCAGTGTCGATACTATATGAAAAGCATTCATGAATTATCTCATTTAGTCCTCACAATATGATTTGAGGTAGGAGTTATCTTCATTTTACAGGTGAAGAAATAAAAGCTTTAAGAGGTTAAATAATCCCTCACAGTAGTATAACTAGTAAGTGGTAAATCAGTTACAAGCTAATAAAATATTTGAAAAATGTCTTATTGCAGAAATAATTGACAGCAAATATTAGAATTACAAGAATCCTCCCTAAAAGGTTTCTGAGTTGTTCAGAAAAAAATTTCTGAAACTTCCACAATAATTTGGAAGGAGAAAAAAAGATGCTTACAAGCTAAGATGAAGAAAGTATAACCAACAAAAATGCCAAGAGGCTGTTTCAACATTAATGTACATGGTGGTAAAGATGTAGTAAACAATGAAAATAAGCAGCAAAATATCTTTATACCTAAGTTGATCAGACTACCAAAAGTGACAGATTTTCTGTCCTCCTGGTTTTGATGTCAATAAGGATGATTCACAAAAGTACAAATATCATATACATAATGTGGATGACAACATGAGCAATTAACATACACTCACTCTTCAATGAATGCTGCTAAACCAGCAATAAGAGTTATCGTTTCATAGAAGCTGGTTTTCAATAATTCCTAAGAAAGAGCTTTTCTTTTACTGTATATTTTAACGTTCTATGTAGATCCATGAGGCATTTTATTTGTGTTTGTATAGTTTCAGAGTAAAAATCAAACAAGATAAATAAAAACATTAGAATTTGTTTTACCTTTAACTAGTCATATCAACTGACCACATTTGAGAGTTTACTAGCTATTATTCCCAAAAGGTACTTTGACTTGACATTGAATAAATGACCTTGGATAACTGTTGATAACAAAAGCAACAAAACAGAATCAGCAACTAGGATAAATGCATTAGCCCTTGGAAAACAATTTTCCCCCCTAGTATTCTCTGCTCTTATTATACAGTTGCCAAATAAATTAGCCACTCTAATTTTCTACCCTAATATCCCTGAAACTTTACAATGAAAACAGAATCTAAAAGTAGGAACTATACTTTAATTTCCCACCCCTTCACTAAAATCTTGCTTACATCCACAATATCATCTATAGATAACCTCTGGACCTTCTGTTTTCTTTCTCAGTTGCTTGCTCAGGGGGCTCTTTGAATTTCTCTATTACTAATGGATGCTTTCTTATCAGTCTGTAAATGTTCAAGACTCTTCCATCCTCAAATAAATCAGAGCAAAACAAACCCCTCCCTTCGGTGCCCTTCTAGCTCTCCTCCTCCTCCTCACTACCAAGCTTCTTGAAAGGGCCCTGTCTCTACCTCCTAACTTCCCACTCATTCCTCAACTAAGCACAATCTGGCTTCCATCCTACCACTCCACTGAAACTGCTCTTGCAACAGTTACTTTACCTGAGCTCAAAAGACTGGAAATGTTGTGCAGGCATAGGTGTCGTTGACCACTGCATCCTCAGGGCCTGGCTCACAGTAGGAACCAAATACATTATTATTGTTCTTGCTGGGACATTGATTCCACTGACCAATCTTGAACTGCCTCCTTCTCCCCCCCCCCCCCCCACTAGGTTTCTATAATCCTAGCTCTGGTCTCCTAGTGCTCCACCAAATAAATTAGGAAATATCTAAGTTCAAGCAAGGTAAGTAAGTGTGATCTGAGAGAAGCTGGCCTGAAATGTGACACATGTGAAAGAAAACAAATCCAATCATTTGTGCTGCAACTGTCTGAAGAAAAAGGGGTAGTACTTATATACAAGCTAGGAAAAAAAAACAGCTAAAAGATAAAAATTTGCTCATATGTTTTTAACAGACCAGCTAACATGAATATCTGCTTTGATTTGAGGCAGTTTCTTAGCACAAGTGGAGGTGTCAGCCAGTGTCTCTAGAGCGTGATGCTCCTGTGGTAGTCCAACTAATTTCCCTTCCTCTTGTTCTCTGCTCCCAGCAACTTTCTTTAGTACTTCATGTAAATTTTCCCACAGATTTTGCAATCAGCCGACATGAATAGCTGACATGCTCTGAAAGAAATTTCTTGCCATAAAGTTTTAAATTAGCATTCCAGTCAAGACTGATGAGTTAAACCTCAAGAACCCAGGGTGTTCTGGAAAAAAAAACCTACTTTGTGGACTTTCAAAACAAGATACCACCCCAGTCTGTAACTAAAATATGTACACCTCGGCAGTCCCTTGGCAGCTGCCCTTCCTCTGACAGTGCTACTCACTATATTATAAACGCCTACTAGGAGAGCAACTCATCATTGAGAGAAAAAGCATTTAGTAAAAGTTATAAAACTACAACCAAATGCAGTGAGAATTCAATTATCTGAGCTAATGAGAAAGGAAGCAGACAATGTCCTAGATAATCTAAAACTCACAAATTTGCCCTTAAAATACGACCTATGTAACAGCCGATTTACCTCACAAATTATGTCTCTGCCAAGTACGATTAGCTTTACTTTAATTTGTTCTCTGACCACCCATCAGTTGAAAACAAGATGACCTAGAGACATGTGAGGCAAGAGAAGGAAACCAGACAATGAACGAGGCTTAAAAATAGTCATAAATTATCCACAGGTTATAACATATAAAGACACTCTTGGGGCGAACTACCATAAAACAAAAGCTCTGTATATCTGCAAAACCAAATAAAACACATGCCAAGATAGCACTCATGAGTGTATGTGGCATATGCAGGTAATGCCACAAGTGGGTCTACCTGAACTGATAACTTCACAGAAACTATGGAAGGAATGCCCATGGCAAACAGATTTCTAGCTAGTTGACCTTTTAATGGTGTTGTTGCTTGGTTTAAAGTTTTACCTTCTCCTGAGAGGCAGAAAGGCTAAAGGGTAAAAAGAAAAAAATAGTTAACATTTATTATTTGCAATGTACAATTATACCTTTGGTTGGAAACGATTTGAGAATTAGCCTGTCATATAAAGTGAAATTCTTCAAACTTTCCCCCCATAGCCCAAAGAAGAAATACATTTTGCATGATGACCCAATGTATACATACATACATACATTAAAAAAAAAGTTTCACCAAACGGTATTTACCCTTACTCTCTGTGTACTCTTGATATTTTTCATTCTATTCCATTTTTTCTTACAAGCTGGTCATGACCCCCTAAATTCACTTTATAAACTTAAATTTACAAACCAGAAATAGGTCATAACCCAAAGTAAAGAAAAGTCTGACAAAAGGGACAGTGAGGAATTTAGAGAAAATGACCAAAACTAAGTTTCTCCCCAAAGACTATTAGTATCACTGAGGTTAGGGAAACGCAGTGGGTGGTGAACAATGTCAGGTAATTAAACAAAACGAAAAACAGGCTGTGAAATTTGTCCATGTTTTTTACATTTAAATTATATAAGCAGTGTGATTTAAGGCAACTTAAAATTTCTGCAGTATTTCTACTCTGGTTATTTTCTAAGACATCGACTCTCTTACGATCAGTTTTACAAGAATAACTCATTTTACAGTCTTGGAGCCATTGCTCAAAGTTTGCTACAAGAAGCAAAAACAATTCAAAATATTTCTGTACAAAACCTTAGCACAGAATTTGTGTTGGTAAGGTCAGTATGTCTACAACAGTGACCAAAATTGTATGCATCAATTTTGTTCAAAGTTTAATCCACCTCACAATACCATCATTCTCTTTCCTTCTGATCCACTTCCTCTAAATCCAATTCATTGCTTCCAGCAGGTAAGAGGAGGGAACAGAGCTTCTTTTAAAACACAGAACTCCTTCTTGATCTGGTGCTTACAAGGACAAAATGCATTTGTAAATTACATTATTTGAATGAACCAAGTAGTTTGATAAATGAACATTCCTTTTCTCTTTACAGAATTTTGCATAAAAGTGATCAATGAAAAATACTAGTTATTTTTCAAATTCATACTACCTTTAAGCTAGGAAGTAAGCCACTTTAAGGATAAAATAAAAAATACTATTGGTGGGAGTATACATTGGGTCACATACTCCAGGCAATTTAGGAATATGTCAAAAATTTTAACACACATTCTTTTGACTAAGCAATTTTATCTGCAAGAATGTATCCTACAGATACATTCATGTAAGTATGCAAAGATATTTCCACAAAAATGTTAATTCCTGCATTGTTTTTATTTTTTTATTTATTTTATTATTTTTTTTTGTGGGGAAGACCAGCCCTGAGCTAACATCTGTGGCCAATCCTCCCCTTTTGGCTGAGGAAGACTGGCCCTGGGCTAACATTCGTGCCCATCTTCCTCCACTTTATATGGGACGCCGCAACGGCAGGGCTGACGAGCAGTGCGTGGGCGGGCGCCGGGGATCCGAACCCGCGAACCCCGGGCTGCCAAGCGCGGACTAAACCCCTGCGCCACCCGGCGGCCCCCTGCATTGTTTGTTTTTAAAAAAGCAACTGAAAACAACTTAAATATCTATCAATAAGGAATAGGGTAAATAAAAAGTGTAGGCATTTAAAAAAAGATAAAGCTGTATTACTAATAGGGAGAAGTGTCTAAAACACATTTTTAAGTGAAAATGCATTTCTGAGAGGCAGTCTCTCTTCATTCTTCTCCTACCTATCACATCCTTTCTTTCCCCTCCTTCAATGGATCCACTTCTGCTTGCCTCATAAATGTCAGTGTCCCCAGGCCTTGGCCTCCCTGTACATACTATTCTTATCGCTGAGAGATCTCGTCTACGTTTTGTTTTTATATGTTCATAATGCCCAAACCTCTGTCTCTCTGCAGGCTGCCAAACCTCTAGATCTGTCTACCCAAATGTCTTCTCAAATATCTCTATCTGAATGTCCCAAAGACATCTCGTATTCTCCAATTTCAAAACTGGTCAACCTCTACTCAGAGAATAACAGAAACCACTTGTTCCTATACAATATTCTGAATCCTAAGTCCAGAAATGTGAGTGTTATCCCTGACTGCTCCCCCTTTGCCATCTCTCTCCCACAAATTAAATCCTTAACATCTCTTACTATATTTAACATCTCATAACCAATATCTTATTTCAGGGCCTCATTATTTTTGGCCAATACTGCAGTCCACTCAAAGCTCCTTATCTTAGCCAATATGGCCAAGATACTCCCTCTTTGCTCCAGCCAGACAAAACTACCCCTTGGTTTCTCCACTGGCACCATGTTACCTCTAGGTTGTCACATATGCCACTTCTTCTAATTTCCTATTCTTATCTGTCCAGAGAATCCATTTTACCAAGTCTTCAAAACCCTATTAAGGCATGAAGTTTTGTGTGAAGTGAGATCACCAATATTTATCAAGTTATTATGTGATAGGTACTATGCAAGGTGCTTATTCATACACTATCCAATTTAATCTCAACCATCTATTTTATAGATGAAGGAACAGGCTCAGAGAGGTCAAATAATCTGCTCAGGGTCCCACAAAAAATAAGTATGGAAAGTAGGGCTCTAACATTAAAGCCAGATGTTCTTTTCATTGTCAGTCTGCCTGTCTGAATTAATCCTTCTTCTTTCTATCTACCTCTTAGTATTACATTTAACAAAGCGAACCAAATTTGTTGCCATATTTTTCTCCTCTAGTAGACTATAAACCAATACTTCTCAACCTTAAGCTTTGTATTAAAAGAAATTTTTAACAGAATATGTGGACTTGAATACCTGCATTTAAAAAAAATTTCACAGATGATTCTGATGGTTAGTGAAGGTTGAGAACCACTGTGTTAAGCTTCCAGAGGATAAGAATATTACTGGACTTGGTAACTTTGGGCATGATAAACGTCTCTAAACTTCACAGCTGAACTCACTGATATAGATAAATCAATGAAATAGTACTGTTTCTTATAAAAAGTTTTCCCTACCTTACAATGATTTGATTGCACAAATATTTCTTAAAGTTCTGTCATACACATTTACCTGAGAATATCACTAAGAAATTTAACACTCTTAAGATTTCAAAAACGAGGAATTCACAACATTAAATCTTCAATACTTCTCTCAAAAGTGAAATTTGGAAATTTTCTTCAAAAGGATCAAATTTAAAGTACTGCAATAATCCTTGAAACATATATAATTATGTATATAATTTAAATGTTATAGAATTCTTGGAAAAAATAAAACATTTAAAAAATTATCAGTTTCACTTGCAGCTGAACATTAAGAAATGAATATGTGAACAGCAGCAAACAACAGAAACTTTCCTCCACTTCCAGAAATAAAGGTCACTGGTAATCTGATTAAAAATCTGCACTTTTTATTTAGGTGTCAACACTTGCACTGTGCTTCGGGTAAACTTCTGAAACTTATCATCTGCTGGCTCATTATGATAGAGGGGAATGAGTCTGAAATATGGAAAGGATAAGAAGAAATGGTGAATTAACTACAAGTAAAGAAGTAATGAATATTCAAACAGACTGGGCTTCAGCTAAGAGAAAACTTAAATTTGATAGCTGGAACTCTTGCTATACCGTTTTTGTAGGAACAAAGATGCAATTAAAAATATTAAAAAGAGTTAAATTATTTCTTAGTGTTAGTTTTTATACTATTTCATTACTTTTTATAAACAGCTACTAAAAACAAAAGCCTTAAGAAAATAAATCAATGCTTCAGATTTTGAGTGTCACTGTAGTAGACGTGTTTTATCTGCAAATACTCCAGGTCAACATTTCTGCATCTACACAATAAAAAATTAAGATGAGAGATGATAAACCACAGCAAAATAGAAAATACTACAAAACATAAGCAACGACCAAGAAGAAAACAACAACAAAAATATCCACTTGGGAGGAGGGGTGAGGCAGACACATTATTCATTTCATCCATTTAAAAAACTGTGGTCTCATTAAGATGTATGCAAATTAAAGATCCTACTCCTAGAAGTCTTGCTTTGAAAAGCCTCATTTAAAGTTACCATTTAAAGAATAAGAAGATGTGCCTTAGGAATGATCTCAATTACCTAAACACAGAATTGTTAATTTTGTTTAACAACAAAAAAAAGAATCTTAGCAATGTAGGGTTTTTACACTTGTTGTTAAGTTTATTGTTGGGTGTTTTATCTTTTATTTTTATTTTTTTTATTACTCATGTAAAAGGGGTCTCCACTTCTATTTTCTAACCGGTGAGTACTGTTCATACAATTGAAAGCTCTTGGTACTCGTATAGTACACCATCACATCATAAGCAAATTGGGGTAGTTTGATTTTCCTTTCCAATTCTTATGTCTCTGTTTTTCCTTATTGATTGTGCTGGCTAATGCCTGCAATACCAAATCTAACAGTAGTGGTGGTAGTAGGCATCTAGTATTCCCCCTTAATGAAGATACTGATTTTTGGTTTGAGGAATATATGTTTTATCATATTACGGAATTATCCAATATCTCTTATTTTAAGTTACTTTGTTAAAAAAATCAGAAATGGGTTTTCAAATGCCTTTTCAGTATTTTCGGAGATAATCATATAATTTTTCCTTAGATCTCTTAATGTAGCAAAAATACCAATATTTATTTATAATTGTTTTCAGCCTGTTCTATAGTTAGGGAAGCCCAGGCAAGAAAAACGTACGTTTCCAAATCAAGTAAGCACTGTGTAAGGTTATCTACTAGATGACGCATATGTCAAACAGAAGTATTTAACTTATTTGATACAACTTACTCCTTACTTTCACTTTTACAAGCAGGCTTCAAAACAAACTGAAAATTTCTCATAAGTATTAAACATACTCAATTTAGTAGCACTATAAGTTCTTCCAGGTTTCATCCAGGCTCTCTTCTTACTCAACTCTCCCCCACACAATCCCATTCACCCAAGGCTTTAATGATCACATTCTAGGATTCCCAGATTTAACCCATACAGGCTAGCCCTCAAACCTGAGCTCCAGCCCAGCCAAGCCAACTCTCTACTAGTCCTTTCCACTTGAATTTCTTCAAGACCTTGAACTGAGCTTAACAAGAACAGAACTCAAGCTTTTCTTCCTCAAACCTAGTCTTCTTCCAGGGCTCTCTAACTCAGTGAATGGGTCTACTGCCTACCCGGGTACCAAGCCAGAAACTTAAGAACCATCCTTGACAAAGCTCTCCACCCTCCATCATCTCTAAGAATGATATCCTTCAATTCTGGAATACCTGTACCTCTTTCCAGCTCCTGTGACTCCATTCTGGTCTAAGCTGCCATTATCATCTAAACTAGTCTCCCTGACTAGTATTCAATCATGCCCAAACCAAGTAATCTTTTAAAAAGCCAATCTGATCACATCAACCCTCTGCCTGTTAAAAAGATTTAAAAAAAAATCTTTAATAAAGTCTATAAGCCATTCCTATCTCTCCAGTCACGACTCCTCCTTTCTCCCATTGTTTTCAATGCTCTAAGCTAGGCCTTCTTTCAGTTTTTGAAAGGCGGACAATAACATTCTTTCGTGTCACAGGGCCTTTGCACCTGCAGTCCCAGCGCCTAAACCATTCTCACACATCCTTCAATTCTTAGATGAAGGATCAACTCCTCAGGTAAGTTTCCTAACATCCTCCCTCAAGTCCTCCTCCACGTATTTTCTTTCAGAGCATAAGAACTGCACTAAGTTAGTTTGTAATCAAACACATAATTTGAAAAATGACTGTGCAAATTGTGTATACTATAAAAAACAAAATGACAGGCTTAAATGTAAGAAGTGGATTTTAAAAATCTATATACTACTTTCTAGAACAGTGAAGTTAATCTTATATTTCTTTTCCACAGACAAAAATAAGTCAGTGTTATATGCCCTAGAGCAGCACTGTCTAACTGAAATACAAGCCACATATACAATTTAAAATTTTCCAGCAGCCAATTATAAAAAGAAACAGATAAGATTAATTATAGTAGGGGCTGGCCTGGTGGCACAGTAGTTAGGTTCGCACACTCCACTTCGGCGGCCCGGGGTTCATGGGTTCGGATCCCAGGTGCGGACCTGTGCACCAATAATCAAGCCATAATGTGGCAGGCGTCCCACGTATAAAGTCGAGGAAGATGGGCACAGATGTTGGCTCAGGGCCAGTCTTCCTCAGCAAAAAGAGGAGGATTGGCAACAGATGTTAGCTCGGGGCTAATCTTCCTCACCAAAAAAAAAAAAAAAATATATATATATATATATATATATATATATATATATATTTACTCAACCCAAAGTAGCCAAAATATTATTTCAACATGTAATCAATGTAAAATATATATTTTACATTAGTTTCCAAAATTTGGTGTGTATTTTACACTTAAAGCACATCTTACTTTGGACTGGCTTATTTCAAGTGCCACAGGTGGCTAGCGGCTACTGTACTGCACAACATAATTCTAGAAGATAATATTGTATTTCTTGTACTTAAATAGCTTGCTAGCAGAATCAGACTTATTTTAAAAAGAGCATAGCATTAAGCAATTTTTTTTCTTCCCACAGCCCCAGTGCATAGTTGTAGTAGGTCGTTCTAGTTCTATGTTAGGGGCCGCCACAGCATGGCAACTGACAGATGGGTGGTGTGGTTCTGCGCCTGGGAAGTGAACCAGGGCCGCCGAAGTGGTGAGCACCAAACTTTAACCACTAGGCCATCAGGGCTGGCTCAAGCAATTTTAACTGCATGTCAAACAAGGACATGTCTCCTTTAAATCCTTCAAAAAATTTTAAATTATGCAAACATTCCACACTGCTGAAAAACCTATATTCAAAATGAAAGTTCAGGTAAACAATTTTAAAACTAAGTATTTACTGATCATCTGAGATTACAGGAAGATGGAACCACTGCTGGAAGGAGTGATTTTGTTACAAGCTCTATGAAAACAACTGGCTTTCCCTTTGATTTAGCAACTCCACTTCTAAGACTCAGTCCTATGGAAACAGCCAGACAAAGATTTACATACAAACTTGTTTACAGAGATACAATACGATTCATACACACATATATGTGTGTGTATGACACTCATATATCCATAGGAAAAAAACCAAAACTGTATGTAAACCAAAATGTTTACAGTTATTTCTCTGTAGTGTGATGACTATTATTCCTTCTAATATATATTTACTGAGTGCTACTCTGTGTCAAGTGTTAAAACAGATGGGACCCTGTCATCAAGGGGCATACCAGTTTTCTTTACACTTTTTCAAATTTTCTATATAAGTATATTATTCTTCCATAATTTTAATAACCAGAAAAATATAATATGGAATAGATGCTGACTTGGGCAAATGAGCTGTAATTTTTCGGTCAACTGGGGAATAATTTGAATATGGCCTCGAATATTAGTTTAGATGAAAATTTCCTGAAATAGTAAGGGGAGTCTAGTCGACTAAAACAAAACAACCTACAAAACAGTTGGTATAAGATTTCATTTTGGCAAAAAGTGCACATATATAAATATGTAAAAAAATGTGTGGAAAGATATGCACTAAACTGTTAACAGTGGGGATTTCCAGGTAGTGGGAATGTGATTTTTTTTTCTTGCCTATTTTCTATGATGCTCCTGTATGCTTCTGTAATAAATGATGATTTTTAAAAATTAAAAAATATATACACCCACTATTTACTGAGCATCTATTACATACAAAACTGTGCTAGGTTCTATGAGGGGTAGAACTGAGTAAAAGGAATCATAACCTTAAAGAAACTTACAATTAATTAGGGTGAACAATAGAAGAAAACAGTAAGAGTTAACTAATGCAAGGCAGAATATAAACATCAAATGAAGTAAAACATGGTTAAAAGGATTCTATGAAAAAGATCTCACACAACTGGGAAGAGGAAGACTGGTGAAAATGAGAAAAAAGTTTCATGAAGGAGAAAGAATTTGAAATGGGAAGTATTTTAATAGATAGAGGAAATGGCAGGCACTAAAGATAAAGCATGGGGCAACTGTGAAGGAGCAGGAAGTCACATAATGGTTTGGTTAGAATGTAGGGTATATGAAGGGAGTAGATAGTATGTTGGAGAACTAGGCTGTGAAGGCCTTGAATTTTCAGAAGGGAGTAGCTCTGTAAGTTTTTGAGTTTAGCAATATGGAAATTAGTAGAGGATCCAATTCAAGAAACTTTCCTACCACTTCTCACCACCTCTATTGCTACCATCTTGGCTCAAGCCACTACCATCTCTCAGGTGCATCACTGTAACCACCTCCTAACAGAATCTTCCCTCTTCTACTCTTGCACTCCTACAGTCTATTTTCTGCACAGCAGTCAGATTCTTCTAAAACATAGATTATGTCATGTCTCTACTCAGAAACCCTGCACAGTGGCTTCCCATCTCACACAGCAAAAAGCCAACGTCATTAGAATTTCTACAAAGCCCTACAACCCTGCCCTCTCACCCTCTAACTGATCCATCTACTACTCTTCCGCTTGCAATTCTTTCACTATTCCAGGCATACTTCTGCTTCTACCACTCTTCCCCTCCCTCAGGTCTTAAGCTTTCTCTGACCCCATGCTATATAAAAGAGCAAGCCCCAACAACCTCGCACTCCTGGCTCAAAGTCAAAAAGTCTGTATGCCCCTATCCCCCGAAACTGACTCCCTTTTCTCTGCCATCTTTATATTTTGTCTATACCTACCCACATACACAAACATGCGTGTGCACACACACATACAAATGCAAAAAACTGAAGCTCTATGAGAGCTATTTTTTCCCCTTATTTGTTTACTTCAGTATCCCCAGCACCTAAAACTGGGCCTGACACAGCAAGTACTCAGTATCTGCTGCATGAATGAAAGGAAGAGAACACTATCATGTTAGTAGATATGCAGTTGAAATGGTTTGTGGCATACTGTAAATATTCCCATAAATAGAACCTATAGTGAATTCATTCTAATTTACTACTTAATTTTCCTCTGGGAACTATTCACCAAAATTGTGCTTGTAAATTAAGCTTTGAGCATACACACAACCTTTAATTTATTAGCAATTCATCTCTACAAAGTTTACTTTAGTTACTTGGAATAGGAGTGGTGGTGACTGAAGAATGACAGGACAGAGTCTTAAATCTCCTATTTTCCTTCTCTTCTCACTTCTCCCTAATAATGAGCAATGGCTCCCCACCTTCCTGCTTCCTCCTCACTATATAGTTTCTGACCTTTTCCCTTTCCCAGGGAATAGGTCTAATCCAGACCAATAAGCCCCCACCCTAGGGTAAGGCCAGAAATAGAAACTAAGAGTGCAATACAGGGCTGTTGTGATGGTCGGCAGCAGTCAGAGGGGAGCCCAGGCAAGGGAAGTTAGGGCACAGGAACCGCGGGGGCGGTGGCGGGGGCGGCACAACAATTCTTAATTCAAATTTTTTCAAGTTAGAAGCTCCTTCTGTTTTGTTTTGGTTTTTTTTTTGGTGAGGAAGATTAGCCCTGAGCTAACATCTGTTGCCAATCTTCTTTTTGCTGAGGAAGATGGGCCCTGGGCTAATATCCGTGCCCATCTTCCTCTACTTTATACGTGGGATGCCTGCCACAACATGGCTTGATAAGTGGTGCATAGGGCTCTGCCGGGGATCCGAACCTGTGAACCCCAGGGCCTGGGCCACAGAAACGGAGCACACTAACTTAACCACTACGCCCACTGGGCTGGCCCCAGAAGCTCCTTGTAAATATTTTAAAAGTAAGTCAACACAAAATAACACTAACTCCTTCCCTGTCCTTTTTTCAAATATACAATGGTGGAACACAGAGTGATACTTTATATATGTTTTTAAATGAAAAATCTGAATTTTTAATTAAGATTTTAAGCATTCAATGAGGTTTAGAAAAAATATATATAATGAATGATCAAGTACCCACCACTTGGCTGTGTCAAATCTTAATCTTTTACCAAATCTGCTTCAGGTTTATTTTAAAGACAGTCAAGTTATGGTTGAAAAACCATGGGCCCTTCCTAGATCCTTTATCCCTCTCCAGTTCTCCAGAGGTAACTTCTACTCTGATTTGGTGTTTATCATTCCAATGCATGTTTTTATACTTTTGCTACATATTCCATGATTCTCAGAAAATATATTGTACAGTGTTGCATGTTTTAAAAACTATATAAATATGATAAATAAAACTATCACATATCCTGGCTCTGTCACGAGCTGTTTGACCTTAGGCAAGTTACTTAACATCTCTGTGCCTCAGCTTCCTCTCTGAAAAATGGTAGTACCACCTACTAACTTAGAGTGTTGTTGTGAGGATTAAGTGAGTTAATATGCTGTATATAAACCACTTAGAAAAGTATATTGCTTTTCTATATTAGTGTTAGTAATTATATAAAGCTGCAAAAGGACATGTGATTGTGTGCGTATACACTAAGAAAAGATTAATTACCAAAATGATATATATGTATCTCATTCATATAATGCCAGATATTTTCAAAATTGCATAAAAACTAGAAATACTTATGAAATTCAGGCTGGAAAGGTTCACCAGTTTACTTAAAGAGGAATTGAAAGTGCAAAGCATAGAGAAAAGTCTATTTTAAAACTTACACATTGTAGGTAACATTAAATTGGAATACAAACATTTGATCTAAATAATTTATGACTGTTTAAAAATACCTAAATACTTAATGGCCTCCTTGTATGAGTTTTGTGGGGTAGGGTTGAGAGACAAGGGGGTAATCCCTCAATGAGATACTATTTAGACTGTTGAGGCACTTTAGATTTCACACAAAATAAAACATTACTTGATAACTCAAATTTCACTACTTTTCTGAACTAGTTTTCAACTAAATGTAAGCAGAATAAATTAAAATTTAGAATGATGTTTTATAATAGGATTCACCTGGATTACAAGATTTTTTCATAAAGACAATTGGATTCTGCAAAATTTATCCATGCAATTATCGACACATTATCTTTGTTTTGATATAGGGTTATTTTTATAACAGTCTCTAGGTCAAAAGATCAGAAAACATCAAAACTTAAATGCCTTACAATTATGTGAATTCGAGTGAATTTCTTCCAAGAGTCTTTTAAAGATTTAAAAACGTATCTATGCTTTGAAGACCAATTACTATATCTAATTAATTGATACATAAAACAGAGGAATTCGATCTAACGAGCATTTACTGGGCTAGATGTTTTACAAAGGATCTGTCTTTTAATTCATGTGAGATACCTTCACGGACAAAATCTGGAAGACTACCATAGATATTTTGTTTTAACACGTATACTTCTGCAAAGAGTTAAAAATTACTACTACAAAACCCAGCATTTAAACCGGCAAAGCATATAAAGTGCACATAAGCTGTGCAAATTATATCAACACAATAATGTTGAAACATTTGCTTCCCCTAGAGCTTAGTATATATTTCCATGTCTGAAAGGGTAACTGAAAGCAACAATTAAACGTAACATCAAGGATTAAACTGTCTCCCCCTCCCACCCTCCAAAAAAACCCCAAGAAACCTCGGAGTCTGAGAACGTAGCCAGTGAAAGGCAGGATTAACGTTCAAAAGTAAAGTTTTAATTTTCTTCTCTTAAAGTGAGAACTTTGAAACAGAACCATTGCTTTTGTTTCATCTGCCCCCTCCTCCCGCCCCTAGTAAAATATTCACGTGTATGAGTTAGTCCTTCCCTCGACCCCAATAGAAGATTCAGTGGGAAAACAAGCTATAACTTCCATTAACCAACAAAAGAAAAACCTAGCTAGCTATTCTCAGTACTTTCCTAATAATGGAGGAAGGACCTACCACTTTTCACCCTATACTCTGTCCCCTGCCCAAGCAAGACGCAGACCTGCCAAACTGGGCGCTTAAAGAATAATGCTCCAACTTTTCGAACGCAATCTGGGGAGGAGACGCAGATTATTTCTTGAGGAGTGCAAGAAGGAAGCAGAAAAGGTCCTCTCAGCAAGGGATGCATGAGCTTTGGGGCTGTCTCCTCTGCCTGTTGGAACATTCAAAATCCGCTTGCTTCAGAGACCCTCGGAAGTAGCACACTTCGGTAGCGGCCGGCCTCAGGCCTGGGCGAAGCAGGCAGTGTTTACACCTGTCACGAGGGAGGAGGAGGAAGAAAGAGGAAGCCCAAGCAAAGCCCCAAACTTCTCAACTGCTCCCGGGAGGGAGCGGCCGGCGCGGAGCTGTGGGCAGGTGGAAGCGAAGGGGCAGGGCGAGCCGGCGGCGGCCGGGGAGGTGGGAACTGCTCGCATTTCCCCGGCCGGCCCGGGATGGCGAGGAGGGGGCCGTGCGCTTCGGACGCCGCCGCCGGCGTCGTCCCCGCACCCGCCGCGGAAGAGGACAGAGCCCAAGCTCGGAGCCCGCAGGCCCGCAGAGCCGGCACCGTCCCCGAAGCCCCTGGCTCCACAGCAGGCAGGTGCCCCCGGCCCGGGCGAGGGTCCAGCCGGTGGGCCGGGCCGCGTCCCTGGACCCTCTTCCCCCCGCGCGGCTGGGGGAGCGGAGCGGTGGCGCTCACCTGGCTCGACCGGAGCGGCCGCGATGGGCATGGCTCAGGGGCCCGGGGAGGAACTGGCTCCCCGGGGAAGGACCGGCTATTCCGACGCGGAGCTGGTGAGAGCGGAAGGCGGGCTGCTCACAGCCCTGTCAGCGAAGCAGAGCCATGGACGCCCACCCGGAGTTTCAGCGCTGCCGCGGGACCCCCATCCCATTACCCTCCGCCCTCTTCCGCCGCCGCCGCCTCCACCTCCTCCTCCGCGGAGACCCCCCGCCCACTCCACACACTCTCCCATCATGCAGCGGGGGACCGCTGCCGCCGACACGTCACTTCCGGGCGCAGGTGGCTGGGTCGGGGCCGGGCGCTGGTGGGTGCTGGGGGGTGGGGGAGGACATTCCAGGGGAATTAGTGTCACAGAACGCTTACCCCTGCGCAGGCGCTGTCACGCAGAGCGCCGGCCGCCATTTTGAGTGCGGGCAAGCTGCCCTTTTCCCTTACTTCCTGCCAGTCATGGAGCTGTGGGAGGGAAAGACGTCCTCCCGCGCATCGCCGCCCGCTGAGGCGGCGCTCCTGACGAGGGACAGGTGCTCCTCAGCCGGTTAACGTTAACGTTCAGCTCAGGACCGAGAGGTCCCTTGGTCTCCAAATAAAATTGCAAAGGTTTTGAAATACAGAACCACATCTTCTCCACCAAAACCTACTGGAGAGTACTTATCAGCTTGCCCTTTTCGCCCCGAAAAACGACTTTTTCACACAGTCTTAAGTCCTTTCCTCTTTTTAATTCAAGCTGACAGAAGAGGAAGCTGATATGTAACAAATAACAAAGAAGCAATTATAAATCAAACTTAAGATGGGAAGCAAGAGGGAAAGCAGCCGTCAAACTGACAAATCGTCTTTGAAGCTAAGAAAAAAATTTTAAAAATAATAATTTGGGATTTTGCTAACCGATGGAGGCGGTGGTCCTTTTTCATAGATGCTGCGGGAGAATAACCAATGAAACTAAAGAAATCAAATCAACTTCTGCATTTCTCTAAGAGTTCTTAACAGTCTTTTTCTATCATCCGTCCTGAGCAGTTGATCATTTGCGTTTTTATAACCTTTCCCCCTCCTGTATCATGAATATCTGTTAGAACACCGGCCACTGTAAAAATTAGACTACAAGGATTATTGTTATCGTCCGGGGTGATGAGCCCAGGGTGCTACCCCGCAAATCATGAACCCTGCCGGGCTGCTTACTGCTTCTGCTTACTTTTGCCAAACCTGCACCGGTAATCTGAATATTTTAAAATAATTCCGAAACAGCAAAGCTCAGCAGCTACGCAAAGAAACAAGGATGTAAAACACCCTCTCAGCCATAGGGAAGTGTCCACCCCTTTGAGTGGAGGAATTAAACGAATCAGGGGAAAGATAAGGACAAAAGCAGTTCATCACTGTTTATCCCGCCTCTGCAATGTTCTAGACAAATTAACTTGGAGCGCCAAAATAGATCCGCATTAGTCTCTTTACAACTCAATCGCTGTAAGATATGCGGAGACTGCATGACTTTAAATTGGAGTACCAATTGCTTTGTGGTGGTGCTGGATTTTTTGTTATTGCTCAGTCACTAAAGAGAGAAGACTATATGGCTTGTCAAATTTATTCCTATTGTATTTCGCCCCCTGCTGGTGTAGCCCGCTTGCAAGCTTTAATATACACGTGTTACTATAAATGTTTATTGACCAGGAAGAAAAGAAAAATATTTGTGTGTGTGTGCGGAGAAATTGGAAATGAATTGATTTTAGATGAACACACGCTCGTTTTAATTTGATAGCTGTACTAAGCAGAAATATCGGAATAAGAACATATGACAAAATCCTAAAGAAGACCCTGCACCAAGAGAAGGTTTAAACGGAAATAATGAATTTAAACATCAAAACATTAAAAAGAAAACCCTGCTTTTGGAAAAATTTCACCCTGATTTCTTACATAACATATGATTTTTGTCAGGTAAAAGCAGAAGTCTATTCACTTAAGAACAATTCAGAAATCAGCGTCCAAATTTGTACATGGAAATTGAGTAGCTATTTGGCCAGATGACTTGTGAGTGCAATCAACCAACTTGTAACTGATAATTTTACACACAGTTCTGAAGACAGCATTCCAATGCCTACAAAATTGTATTACCAAAGGAGAGTCTTTATCTTTGAATGTTTTTAAGGTGATGAATCTGTGGGAAATATACTTATTAAAATTTATTGCATTTGGATTTAATTACAGTATTGCTTTTGTTTACTTTTTAAAAATTATGGGGGCCGCCCGGTGGCGCAGCGGTTTAGTCCGCCTTTGGCAGCTCGGGGTTCGCGGGGTTCGGATCGCCGGCGCCCGCTGACGCACTGCCTGTCAGCCATGCCGAGGCGGCGTCCCATACAAGGTAGAGGAAGATGGGCACGGATGTTAGCCCAGGGCCAGTCTTCCTCAGCAAAAAGGGGAGGATTGGCAACAGATGTTAGCTCAGGGCTGGTCTTCCCCACAAAAAATAATAATAAAAAAAAATGATAAAAATTATGACCATAACTACATTACCTAAGATTTTGCATCCAGAAAAGAAAAAAAATAAATGAACAGTTGTCATTTGTATTTACTTCTAGTTTTTTCTCCTGTGCAGCCTTTTTTTTTACAAAGTTGTAATCACAATGGAAGTTGATTTTGTATCCCTTTTTTCACTTAATATTATGTTGTAACCATTTCCTCCTAGCACTTAACATTTTATAAAACCTTAATTTTAATTGCCTACATAGTAGTGAATGGAGTGGACATACCATGATTTATCCATTATCCTATTAGTGGATATTTTCCACTATTACAAATAATACTTTGATGAACATTTTGTGCATGTGGCTTTGTCCAATATTAGGAACTCTTTCTCAATATAAAAATGATGTTTTATTGGCACTTCATCATCTCAAATTGTTTTCCAAAAGACAGTACCAATTTACAATGCCACCAGTAATATAGGGGCATGCCAATTGTACTGCCTCCTTGCCAGCAGTGGACAATAATTAAGAGAAAAGAAATGATTGGATTGAACTTTATAGACTAAAAGTTAAAAGGAACTTAACTCATATTGTATAAGAAAGCAACAAACAAGCAAGCACAAAATCCCAGCGAAGTGGTGTTCTGGAAAAGCAATGTACATTGACCTGGTTTTATGAACAGGTTCTATTATCACTAGGATTTTGCATAAATTATTTAACCTTTCTGGCCCTCAGTCTTTTTATATGTCAAATGAGAGAGTGGAACTACACCACAGGTTCTCTACTCTCTTAGGATAAGTAACTATTTAGTAATGTATCTCTTTGAGAATATGGTCAAAGCTTTGGCCCTTTCTGCAGAAAATGCTCATCCTACAGACGCTCAAATTTCGTAGACCTCCTAAAGTTCATTCGTGGAAGTAGCTTAGGAAACCCTGCACCAGATGATCTCCAAGGTTCTTTCTGTATCTAAACATTTTCCTATGATTTTATTTTATAACCCAGTAAACCCTTTCTGGCTAAATAATACTTTTTAGTGGATAAATAAATTGTTGCATATTCATAGATGGATTAGTATTCAGCACTTAAACTAGAGCTATAGGCAAAAATATGGTTACATTATAAAAACAAAAGTGAATAAAGTTTCAGAATGAGTAAAATATGATATGAATTTTACAATGTATTTGACTTTTAAAAATAAACCAATACTTTGTTCTTTATAGATATACATTTTTATAGTGAAGTATAAAAATATGGACTAGAATGATATATACAAAATTCATTAGGGGCTAGTATGGAATAAGTCAGAAAGCACTAAAGAGGACTTTATCTGTAATTGCAATGTTTTATATCTTTAAAAAAATCTGAAGTAAATATGACAAACCGTTTACATTTTTCTTTTTTTCCAGTTTTATTGAGATATAATTGACAAATAAAAATTGTATATATTTAAGGTGTACAACTTGATGTTTTGATCAAACCATTTACATTTAATTCTAGGTGAAGGGTACATGGGTGTTTGTTATATAATTCTCTGACATGTTCTGTATTCATTTTTTCATGGTTAAAAATAACTTTTCCAGAACCAGTAAGTTTAAAACCATGAAATATGAACAGCATCCTAGAGATAGTCCCTGATGCTAATGCTAATATCTTAGATTTGCACAACTTTTCAAAGTGCTTTTAAGTATATTATCTCTTCTGATTCTCACACAGACCCCCATAGAGCTGATTAATGCCATTTTACAGAAGATGTGATCACAGATTTTGGGATTTGTACAAGATCAAAAAGTTAGAGATGGAATTAGGACTAGAACCACGATCTCCTGATTCAAAATTCTTTCCTCCTACATCATTTGGCCTTCTCACTTTGTAGAAGAGTAATATTGTAGTCCCTCAGTTTCCTCATAGGTAAAGACAATTTGTCTTATTTTATCACTTAATACACTTTCCTCATTTTCTTCACATTTGAATTATTTTCTAATGGAGTTTTTTTTTCTTCTCACAATGAGTGTGGTTAACAAATGGAACAAACCTTCACTATAATCTAAAGTGTTGTATGTATAGAATTTGAGCCATTGAAAAATTTGCTGAGAAATTTTCAGCAACTTGAGAAATCTCTGGTCGAAAAGCAGTCTCTTCCCCACCTGCCCCTCCAATTTTACAGGTAGATTAATAATGTTCTAAGAGGTTAAATGACAATGACATCCTCAGTCATCCAGTTGGTTTGTCGAGAACTAGGTACTAGAAGCCAGGCTTCATATTCCTAATCCAGAGTAACCTCCATTTTTACTCCACATTATTTCTTGTTTGTTAACAATCTTCCCTTTTGCTCAAAGCACACAAGAAACCAAACTATTTGGGACCCAAATGAACTTGTTTTCTATATGCTCAGCTGCCTGCGGCCGTCATATAAGATAAGCTGAAGAGAAGCATTCATGTTAGATACAAATTATGTTAATCATGTGGAATAAAGGTGTAAAAAGAAACTTGCTGTATAATACGAATACAATCAAACTTTTTTTGTTGCTAATGTTTTTGTTGTTGGTATGATGGGGATTTCACCATTTTTCAGTAGGTGAAAGTGTGATGAGCAACAGAGATTTTGTTTCTGAATCATTCCCTCTGGTCTTTCTTGTCAAGTTAATTGTATAAATGATGACAATCACCATTTAATGTTGTAGTACTTTCTGGTCTACTGGATAGCTAGAACATTCTGGACAAATATTCAGTATTTCAGGGCAGTGTAGACCTTTCCAAGGTTAGTTTTGAAGGATAGGCTCCTGGGGTAGGAATTCACATTAATACATAACATTTAAAGTAAAGAGCCCAAAGATAATTTCCTAGAAGTAGGGGAAGAGGGGCTAATGCCTAAACTTGACTCCTCTTTAGTTGGCTTTATTAACATGTTGAAATGACCATCACAGAAGTGACTGGCTATCAAATGTGCTACTTAAAAATAACTAGAGCTACATTATCCAATAAGGTAGCGACTAGACACGTGTGATTGCTAACCACCAGGAAGGTGTGTACTCTGTATTGAGATATGCTAGGGTATGAAATACAGGATTTTGAAGACCTAGTACAAAAATAATGTAAATGATCTCATTTATAATATAAAGATATTGATTACATGTTAAAATACTATGTTAGATATATTTGATTAAAGACTTTTGAAATTAATTTCACCTGTTTCTTTTTACTTTTTTAAAAAATGTAGCTACTAGAACATTTTACATCACATATGTAGTTCAAATTGTATTTCTGTTGGACAGTGCTGAACTAGAGTATTGCTTTGTGAAGAACTTACATCTGTCTTTAACTTTGTGTGGTAGATCCAGGGAAATGTTACAGAGACAGTTTCATGCAACTTATACTTGCATGAGTGCAGAAACTTCTGTCTGTCTTACTCATTTCTGTATTCTCAACTTCGAGAACATTGCCTGGCACATGGTTGATGACAACAAACATTTGTTGAATCAATAACATTCTCTTGAATCAGTGGAATGAGGATTTCCAGAAAAAAAATATTAAAAATATTTAATTGTTACTAGCTTTCTTGAGGCTTTGTTATTTATCATGTTCTCCAATGGTTTGACAGTTATCCTATCCTTGGTTATTTTTGTAATTTGTCTTTTAAAATTAATTAACAATTTACTGAACACTTGTATGCACTCAGCATTGTGCTGAGGGACTAAAAAGAAACAGGCCTTGGTTCTTGCGCATCAACAAAAGAGTTTATAGTCTGGTTAGGGAGACAAGACCAACGTGCTTGAAACAACTGCCACCTTAAAACTTCTGATTCTATAAAATGGACAAGAATGAAATGCTGAGCTGCATAAGACTGACAAGTAAAAGTAACTGGAGTAACTTCCTCAGAGAAGAGGAAGATCTGCTGGAATAGTTGGGAAATGCCTCACCTCAATTATGTGTTTGCCCCAGTATATCCAGTTGGTTCTACTGGAGGGGCACCTCTCCAGACTCCTGCCTGCCCAGTGCCTCAGGCCCCGCCCCTCCACAGCACCAGCCCTTCCTTGCTAGGGTGTTCTGTGAGCTTCTCTCAACTCTATGCTGTTTCGGTGAAGTGTGGTTTGTCCAGGTTCTGTTCTCATGATGCAACTCCTGGATTATCTCTAGGCTTCTTTGGAGCCTATGATCTCATATGTTACTTAAAGAACATAAGGATAATCCTCTCATTGTTATTTCTCAGGGGCCCACCACTTTTTTCCTCCATGTTTTTAACATGTTCCGTGTTCTTCCAATAAAGCCAGATCTTTGTGACCCTCTTGGCTATGTCTTCTTCATGTCTTTGGTCAGGCCAAGTAGCAGCAGCCCATGAAGACCACCAGTGGAAACTTCCCCGTGCACACTGACAGCTGTAGCCAGATCAACAATGCTGAGCTGGAAGCTGCTCCCTGCTCCCAGCTAATGCTCCTTCAAGACTGCCCCTCACACTCCTAGGCTGCTTTGAAGTTCAGTGCCTGCAACCAGGCCTGGGATGCTGGCATTCTGGAGGCCGCTCCCTGCTGTCAGAAAGAGAGGCAGCTTGGTATATAGACAGAGAATTAGGTTTAAAGTAGGATGGACCCAGGTCAGAATCTTAGCAACATCATAGAACCTTGCTGAGAACTTTCCTCAGCTGTAAAAATCAAGACAGTGCCCCTACTTCACAGAGCTGCTATACAGATGAGATGAACCAACATATGTAAGAGATTCCAACATAGAGTCTGGTGTTAGTTCCTTAATGGAAAGCCCTATTGTCACTCAGCTGACCCTCCTCCCAGACCAGTGATTCAAAACCAGGGGCGATTTTGCCTCCCCCACTCCCCTCAGACATTTGGCAATGTTTGAAGAAACTTTCAGTTGTCACAACTGGGGTGGGGATGCAACTGTCATCTAGCGGGGTGCCAGGATGCCACTAAACATCCTTAATGCACAGGATGGATCCACGACAAAGAATTATTCAGCCCAAAATGTCAGTAGTGCAGAGGTTGAGAAATTCGGCTCCAGACCACCCTAAAGCTTTCAGTTGCTACTGTACTGCCTCAGCTAATTCTGTCCACTGGGGCCGCTAATCCTGGGTTCCTCAAGTGTCTGTTTCTGCTCCCCAGAACTTAAAATCACTTCAGGAGCCAAACTACCACACTGGCTCTCTGGAGAACTCCCTAATGCCATTTTGGTCCTCTACTGGTGTGTGAGAGCTGAGAGAGACAATAATTCTGGTGCTCTGGCCTATGGGCCCATATTAAGGACACCAAACCCTAAATTCTTATAACTCTGTAGATCCCATGAAGTAAATCTTGCGATACTGCTTGCCCTATTAGGAAATCAGGCCAGACTTCTCCCAGAACAGGGGAAGAGAGATTTGTGCAGGGGCTATGCTGGGCCCTTCCTCTTCTCTGAGGTAGAGGAGAGCTTGTCCTCAGACCCCAGCCCGGATCTTTGCCTCCCTTCATTAACACCATCAAGACGGGTGTCTCTCCTCTTAGGTGACCTAAGGGCTCAGAAGGAGCAGTATCCCAGGGGGGATGGCTCTCACTTCTCTTCACACCTTTAGTCTCTCTGTGACCCTGTCTTAGACTATTTTGCCTCAACCAACCTAGTGGACATGATTTTTGCTCCCCCCTCAAACTGAAAGACAAAGATAATTGGACACAATGAGCCTCCTGATGTGATGCAATGTGACGTACACAGATCACAGATGAAATACACAGATCACAGGAGTATGGCGATCTCAGACGTACACGGTATTCTTGCCAAATATATTTAACCTGAATCTAAATAAGCCTTTCAATCTACCTTCCAGTTTACAGGAAATACTGGAGGAACAAGTTAAACAGGACTACAAAGAAACAATCACACTACACCAGTCCAGTACTCGAATTATTTTACAAAACAAAGAACTTGGTCTCTTCAAAAGGGATATTCTAGATTAAAAGAGATTTAAGAGAAATAACAACCAAATGTAATGCGTGGTTCTTGGTAGAATCCTTATTTGAATAAATCAGTGACAAAAGACATTTTGGGGATAATTGAGGAAATCTAAATATGGACTGGCATTAAATGCTCTTGAGAAATTATTATTAATTTTTTTGATATGATAATGAAATTATGGATATATATGAGAATGCCTTTTTTTGGAGGTGCCTAAAATGTCATGATATGCATAATTTGTTTTAATATAGTTCAGAAAAAAAACCCAAATACATAAAGATAATGCAAATATGGCAAAATGCTAGCAGTTATTGAATTGAATCTAGGTGGTGGATATCTTGGTGTATATTGTACTATTCTTTCTACTTTTCTGCTGTTTTGAATATTTTTATAATAAAAAGTAAAAGACTATTAAAAAATACCTGAGTATACAGATGAGGTCTGGATTTCCCTTATATTTATTTCCAAATTACTGCATTCCCTAGGCAATCATTGTCAAATACACATTTTCAGTTCTGGTGCAGCTCTTTTAAACAGTGATCTTGTAAAGGGTTTTAAAGATGTAGAAAGGAGAAAACAAGCAAGGTCTGCAACTACCAAATCAATTGTAATTAGTTTAAACCCTCTAATATGCACAAATACAGTAGAATTACTACTCTGCTCGGCAAGGAGCAGCTCTAATGCAGTGTTAGCAAGAGAACAGCAGGTATTATATTATCATGAGTAGTGTACTATTTAAGTGGCAGTATCAGCTGAAGCCCTCTCTGTGACTTTCCAAGACTGTTCCTCTGCTTGGAATGCCCTTCTTCCTGCTTCTCACAGTAGACAATTGTCTTTTTTTTTTTTTTTTTTGAGAGCTCAGCCCCTTTCCTATATTTGGGAAAATCACCAACTTATGAGTCTAGGTGGGAGGCAGAGCCTTCCTCCCAGTATAAAGGCTGAAAGTACCAGTGTGGGGAATTAAAGACAGCTGCAGATTTTTTGCCACTCTTTGCATTTTGAGATGAGATTTCTCTCGCTTATTCCTGAGTGTGTGCTAGCTTGTGGCTTGGTTTGACCAATAGAATGGGTGGAAGTGGTGCTGTGTAACTTTTGAGGCTGAGCATTAAGAAATCTGAAGTGTCTGACTTTGTTGGTTGGAATGTCCCCGTCTTGGAAAAGAGACACCACGTAAAATGTACAACTCTGAGAGCACCATGCTGTGGGAAGCCCAGTCTATGTGAAGAGGCCCCGTGGAGAAGAACTGACCTTTTCTGGCTAAGCTCCCAGCCAACAGCCAGCCATGTGAGTGAGCCACCTTGGACATTCCAGGTACACGAGACTGCAGATGATTTTAGACCCAGCAGACACAACTTGGAACAGAAGAACTTTCCAGTTGAGCTCAGTCACTCTACAGAATCTTGAGATATGATATTGGTCGTTGATGTTTTTTAAGCCACTAAAGTTTCGGGTGATTTGTTATGCAGCAATGGGTAATGAAAACATGCAGATACTTTCCTAGCTTCCAGGGGCTAGGTGTAGCATGTGACCTAGTCTTTCCTGAGTAGATGCCTCTCCCCAGACTTTGACTTAGGAGCTAATGACACACAGAAGCAAGAACCACAGAGAACTTTTTCTGACGGTGATGGGAGCAGTTATAGCAAGACTGAACTTGTGAGGCAGCAGGGGCTGGTTGCTGTTTAATGTCCAGGGCCAGTGGCACTGGCAATACCAGCTTCAGCAGCATTCTCACTGGACCAAATTTCTGGCATGATTCTGAGAGATGTTTCTGGCTGTGTGGACTCTGAGCCTAGTTCTCGAGTCACACAGGAAATTCTGTGAGCTACGTGATATCATTTTAATGAATTGCTTTTCTGCTTAGTCACCCAATGTTGATTTCTCTTGCTTGTGACTAAGAACTCTTATACTCCTCTCAAATAAGCTGGCTTCTATTTTTTCCTTAAGATAAATTCAAAGCTCAAGAACTTTTTCTTGGAAACCTTCACTGACACCTTCTCTGTACTTCCCCCCAGATTTGTTGCTCCTCTTCTAACCCCCACAGTGCCTTGTGTGTATCTATAATATTGTTCTTATCATATCCATTGTAATTTCCAATTTCCTAGACTGTCTACCACATGAAACTGATAACTTTAAAGGAAGGAATTGTATTTTTCATCTCTGTATCTCTAGTGCCTAGTATGCTATTCATCTAATGTTTGTTGTATGAAGAGTAATTGAAAGAAGGAAATTGATGGTATGAAACTTAGTATGTTTATAACAGCTCTGGACATAAATAGGCATAATTTCAAAGTTTTTTTTTTTTTTACCATTTACATTCTTTTTTTTTTTTTTTTTTTTGTGGGGAAGACCAGCCCTGAGCTAACATCCGTCGCCAATCTTCCCCTTTTTGCTGAGGAAGACTGGCCCTGGGCTAACATCGTGCCCATCTTCCTCCACTTTATATGGGACGCCGCCACGGCATGGCTGACAGGCAGTGCGTCGGCGGGCGCCCGGGATCCGAACTCGTGAACCCTGGGCTGCCAAGCGCGGACTAAACCGCTGCGCCACCGGGTGGCCCTACATTCTTGACATAATAGAACATTGATAAGGTTCTACTGACAATAAAAATAGAGCAAATTTTAGAGTATTGCTTTTATAAATGATAGATTCTTTTGTTATTTCTTTGGATGTTCTAATAGCCATAATCTTAATGGATTCCTTCTCAATCTAATAACTATTCCCCTTTTATGTACTGCCAGAGAAATTTTCATTGTTATTCCAATGATTACTTTTATTCTTTTTGATGTAAAAATGTTGAAAGTGTGGATTTAAAAAATCCACTTAGTGATATTCCCTAGAGTACTTTAAGTATATGGGAGGAAGAGTTGTGTAAGAAAGATCATTTTAGAAGTGAAGAGATGATAGGTACACATCACGGAGCTTCTAGCCTTATGACTTAGTGAGGTCATGGCAAACATGTTTTCATTTGACAAGAGCATGGGGTTAAAGGTGAGTGAAAATATTTGTGTGGTCAAAAATCCAGCCACTGAATCAAGATTCTCCCGCTGCATCAGGACCCCCCAGGCTTGGGGCGTTGGCAGCTGTTATTCCAAGTTCCACAGGCGGTGAAGTGCACCACAGCTGAGAACAATGAGGACAAACGACCCTTTATTTTCTTTTGGCTATTACCTTATTATTTAACCACTGAACATTAACTAGTATGTCAAGGCTCAGTCCCAGATCCTGTGGGGGCATGAAGATGAATAAGACACTCCCTGTACTCTAGGAGTTCGCAGCCCAGTATCAGGTACATGCAAAGATTTTGCATGTTTTGTGCACTTTTCTATATATATTACACTTCAATAAACCAATTGTTAAAAAATGATAGTCTCTATATCATGGATCTATATGAGATACTGTAAAAACAGTATTGAACACAGGGCTTAGGACACAATCAGTGCCGGCAATGCTAGCTATTGCTGATGATGTGGTTATTCCATGGGTCTTGTATCCCCACCAAGTGGAAGATAGACCTGATCTCTTCCTGCTATATCAGCTGCATGGAGTTTGAGGTTGACAAGTCATGCCAAGAAGAGGATGGCACACCTCTAAATACTGTGGCCCATCCCAGGACTCCTGAGCATGGGTTCAAGTGGATCAGTGTTTCATGTGTCCCAAGGCCTTTCCTTCCCTGTTGTTCTCAAAGCAGTTCCTGGAGAGGGGTGAGGCAGGGTTGAATCAAAGGTTGTACTTGGGTATAAAAGATAACCTACAAAATCAATGCACTGAGAAACTGGGGTTGGTGGTTCCCAGCTTCCTAGCTAGTAGCCCTCTCCTCCTTCCTTTTGGCAGTACACTTCTTAGAAATAGCAAAGGCTTGTTTTCAAATTCTGAGTCTGACCTATTTTTCATCCCCACAACATCTATTTGTAATTGTTGCACTTTTCTATTACATAATTAAAAAAATAAAAATTAAATTATACAAATGCAAAAAAAATCCAGAAATTTCTTTTGTTATATAATACATTATAATGGAAAACAATACAAAGGGAAAGTGTCTCCTACCCCAACTCCATGATTCTTCTTCCTTAGTGATAAACATTGTTAGCAGCTTGATAACACATACCTAGGTGTGTGTGTGTGTGCAGTTAGAGGCTCTTTTGCCTGTATAAACACACACAAACATTTTTAAAAATAGAAGCAGTATAATATTATAAATACTATTTTATGAGCTGCTTTTTCCATTGGAAATACGTTGGGTACCTATTTCCATTTAACTATATAAAAACGTATCCTAGCCTCTTTATAGCTGTGTTGTACTTCACCAAATGGAAATAACTAATTAATTTAACCAGTCCCTTGTTGAGGTATATTTATGTTTCAATTTTAAGATATTACAAATAGTAGAAATAGCAACATTTCTACTCAGGCACCTTTGAGGACTTGTCCTACCATTTCCTAGAATTGGAACTGCAAGATCAAAGGGTGTACGCATTTAGGATGATCTACATTCTAAAAATTAGGTGAAATAAAATTGCTATGAGTGTCAGACTATAAAATCAACACACTATAGGTCAAAGTAGAAATATATGAAGTTCTCAAAATAGTCAGAATAGGTCTTAATACGACTGAAGGTACAAGCATACTGCAGGACATGTCAGTCAGAAAAGGGCTGGCCAGCAGTGGACACATGGAAAACAGAGAGTAGGAGAAACAGCACAGCATTATCTTGTCCAGGGGAGAGGAACATCGGCTCTCGACCACATGTTGATCACATTGGTCTTTTCCTGTGGTGGAGAAGGGAGCATCAAACCATTACAGTTTGATGACACTTCGGCTAATTCTTCCCACACACTAAACACCTTCTGATGATCATTTGGTTTCTCAGAAAGGTTTGGCCACCGACAGAATACACCACTATCTGGTATACCTGCTGTTTATCCTTCTTGTTATAAAGTAATTAGTTGACATTCTATTCAGTCTTTTGTGAGGGTGGTTAGCATGTATCATATTATTGGAGCCTGACTATCACTAGACGTCCATGGAAAAGGAATAAGAATGTAGCCCCCCCGCCCTGGGAGAAGAACATGAACCTAGGGTATCTACAAAACCTGCCACATATATTAAATGTAGTAACATTTTAGAAGCATTCTCTTTAAAATAAGGAATAAGACAAAGATGCCTGCTATCACTGCTTTATTCTGCATTGTATTGAAGGTCCTAGACAACATGCTAAGAAAATAAATAAATACATATAAAGATTGGAAAGAAAAAAACATAGAGACAATATGAATGACAATACAGAAAATCCAAAATACTTTACAGACAAATTATTGGAGCTCAACAAGTTTGCTGGATATTAAGATTAATATGCAAGAATCTATTGCATTACTATACATAAGCAATAGTGAGAAAAGTGCAACTTAAATATATATGTCATTCAGAATAGCAACAAAAATATCAAGATTTGTTGGGGAAAAGAAATCTAACAAAAGGTGGGCAAGATCCTATGGAGGAAAATCATTCAAATGTACTAAAGCCAGTCTAAATAAAGAGGTATATTGTGTTCACAGGGAAAAAACTCAATATGGTAAAGAAGTCAATTTTCCATGAATAAATTGACAAATTTCATGAGTTTCCAACAAAAATCCAAACTTTTTTTTGCATAAAATTTAACAAGCTGATTTAAAAATTTGTTTGGAAGAGCAAAGGGCCAAGAAAAAGTAAAAATTTGAAGAACAAGGTGGAATAATACACTCTATCAGATATCAAGCCTTAATATAAAGCTATAGTTTTTAAAACAATATGTGTTAAACATTTTGTTTAGCTCAGAGATACAATTTAGCTCAGAGATACACAGGTGAACCAAGAGAAAAATCAGAGAGCCCAGAAACAGATCTGCACAAACACAGAAATGTGGTCTATGACAGAGCTATCATTGCAGACCAGTAAAGAAAGAACAGACAATGGGATAAACGGTGCTGACAAAATTGCTTATCTGAGTTTTCCATTCAGATATAAAATTAGAACCATACTTCAAAAGAAACGAAAAACAAATTCCAGATAGATTAAAAACCTGAATATGGAAAGCAAAATTTTAAAACTTTTAGGAAAAATATAGGAGAATATTTTTATGATCTCATGATAAGGAGTTATTTTTAAAATAAGATATAAAAGCACAAATCATAAGTAAAAAGATTGATAAATTTGACTACGTTAAAATTTAACACTTAAAACCTCAATAAATTAAAAGACATCATATTTTAAAAGCATAAAGATACACCAAAAACTGAGAAGATAATTGCAATGCATATAACAAAGTATTAATATCCAGAATATATAAAGAATTCTCACAAATAAATAGGGAAGAGGTAAACTTTCCAATATAGAATGAACTAATAATATTAACAAGTAATTCACAGAAGAAGAAGACTCAGATGACCAATATACATAAAAGGATTCTCAACTTTGCTGGTCATCAGGAAAAAAATATTGAAAACACAGTAAGACACAATTTAACACCTATTAGTTTGCTAAATTAAAAAAAAAAAACCTGACAGTACTGAATGCTGGTAAGAATGTGTAGCAAGAGGAATTCTCACTTTCTTGCTGGTAGGAATTTAAATTGGTACGTCCATTCAGGACAGTAATTTGACAAAATCCAATAAAAGAAATAGCACGTACCCCAAGAACTAGCTGCAACTCTACCTCAGAAGTACATTTCAGAGAAACTCTTACAAGCCAGCGTAATGAGACAAGAATGTGAATGTTGATGGCAACATCGTTTGTAATAGCAAAAATTTGGAAACAACTTATGTCACCATCCAAGAGAATGGATAAGTAAATTAGGTACAGTTATATAACATAAAACAGTTGAAATTAAGGAGTTACATGGAGTTACATGTAGTAAATGTAATGTTGAGTGAAAAAAAATAAGCTGCCAAAGGATCCATACAATATGATACTATATATATAATATCTGAAAACCCTACATTATCATTTAGGGATACTTAACATATGTAACAAAAGCATGAAGACATACCTGGAAATGATACACATCAAATACAGGAAAATGGTTTTCACTGACTGTGGGTCAAAGAGGGGAGCATAATC
The DNA here is from genome assembly GCA_031878705.1 of Tapirus indicus. Classification (NCBI taxonomy): domain Eukaryota; kingdom Metazoa; phylum Chordata; class Mammalia; order Perissodactyla; family Tapiridae; genus Tapirus; species Tapirus indicus. The sequence continues at coordinate 53,899,420 of CM062923.1, read as the reverse complement.
GTGGAAAGGTTATGCAGAGGATTTCAACTGTGTTTGTGAAGTTTTGTATCTTTTGATGTTGGGTACATGGGTGTTCACTATATCACTCTCTATGCCTTTTTTGTCTTTTTGAAAATTTTTGTTAAAAAAAAGCCTTTAAGAAGGCTTAGTCTGTGGGAGCGTAGAACTGGAGATGGTGACCGGGAGAGGTAGGGGTGGGGTGGTGGCAGGGTCAGATCGGAACTGTGGAGCTGACTTGGATTGCACCTGAGGATCCCGAAGAGCCGTTGAGGGACTTTAAGCAGCAGTGTGGAGACTGGCATGGAGGCTGGTGGTGAGTTAGATGGATGCTGCACAATTCAAGTAGGAGATGACAGTGAGTGGGTTAAACTACGAATGGACGTGGTGCCTCAATAGTCCCTTGCTTATTTCCCAGGTCCCTTTGCCAGTGGCTGCTGGGGAGCTTCAGTTCATGGGAAGCACTGGTGAGAGGTCAGAGGGTAGAAGGGAGAAGACTGGGTATTTCTCCTCCATCTTTTTATCTGTTTCAGGTGGTCTCTCCAACAGGGGCTGTGCCTCCTCCATGGTCCAGATCCCATGAGAAACCACTCTCTCTGTGGAGCCCCCTCTCACCAGGCAGCCCTGGCTTTGAGCCTTGGTGATAATGTTGCCCTCCTGTCTAGAGGAGGTGATGACTTCCAACTATTGCTCATCCCTGGGTTGTAGCACTGCCCTTGCTTCGTATCTCAGCTCTTCCAACACCTTGGTAACTGGTTCTCTGTATTAAATCCTGCCTATTGATCTACTGTTTCTCTGTTTGGACCCCGACTGATATATAAACTTTTTGGAGCTTCACACTCTGTCTTCTGTGGGAAAGAGAGGCTATGGTGACAAAATCAGCAGGAGCTAGAGGCAACTAAATCTCTGACTGAGGTACTTTTTTTTTTTTTTAACAAATGGTGGAAACTGCTCAGATGATGTAGCTTCTTCCAGGGGTATCAACAACTGCCATCAGTCCAGCCAGGCAGGTCCAGTCAACAAAGGTGACCCCGCCATTAAAATCAGCTTTCTTATTTGAGGCGACACCCTGATGCTTCTGTGGGAAGACACAGCAGTGGGGAATCAGGATATGGTCTAAAGCTTCTTAAAAGCAATTTCTTTTTGCTATTGGAGCAAAATAGCAATAATAGGGACAACTGAGCAATAATATTAAAATAATATTATTTTTAAAAATATTTTTTATCATTACAAATTAAAACACATTTATTGTAAACATTTTGGATAATTCAGAAAAGACTATATTTAAATCTGAAACAAAAAAATCCCAGAAGTATATTTTCCCTTAAGAAGGGAATCAGTTTTTATTAAATGGAATCTACGAAACAAATCACTTGGATCTAAAATATTTTGTTTATTCAGTGTTGTGTTGTAAATGAGCTGCTCTTTGCTGATAAGGAAGCTGAAATGAGGACCTAATGAACTAAACAAAAAACCTTTGTTAGCTGACCACTGGGATAGTGATGAAGGTCTCAAATTAGAATAAATTTGTTTGTGCACTGATATCCATCAAGGTACAGATTTTCTCATTAATTACAAAGGGATAAAAACACCATTGTTGTCCGATGGTTTTTCTACAGAGCCTTATCCATGTCAGATGTAAACCTGTTACATCCGTATGGAAATAAAGGCTTGGGATAAAGGTGTAGACAGTCGTGGAAGGAAATAAAACAATTGTAGGAGATGATGATGGTTCACAAATGACCAATTATTAATCATGTGGAGACATATACATGAACTTCCATTAAATTCAAAGGATATGTTTCCTTCTCCTCGTTCACCTCTCTCTGGGTTTTCCTTCCTTAAGACCACACAGCGTGATTCCTGGTGTTTGAGGCAGCAAACACCAGCTCTGTTATCTTCCTTCCCAGAGCTTCAAAAATAAATAAATAAAAGTTCTTCTGACACTTTATACACCTAAAACTCAGTGAGGAGTTTTGTTTTTCCATAGTGTGCAAAAAAAAAAAAAAATATGCTGAGCTGAGAAAGTGGCTCCATAAAGTGGCTAGCACACCACAGCCTTATACAACTTGCAGAGTAGCTGGCAGGACCTCCCCGAAGTAGGTCCTCTCCCTATGGCATCTCTCTCGCCCTTTCTTTTCTCCTGCCCATCCTTCTCCCAAATCTGCCTCCTCCCGATCTCTCTGAGCCAGAACTGGCTCTGGTTCACCACCTCCACCTCCAGATCCGTTCAGTGTGGGTATATTCAACCCAACCCAGCAAGGTGAGTCTTGGGCCTCAGCCAAGCAGACTACCTGTTGTTCTTCAAGCATACCTTTGAGGTCTCAAGACAACTATGAATTTTTTGTTTTGTTTTATTTATTTTACAAAGATGGAATCATCTGACTCCAGACATAGTTTTGGGCAAATTGTCTTTTTTTTTAATTCAACAATATATTATGGACATCTTCCGCTATCAATTCATGCAGCACTTTCCTGTTTTTTATGGCTGCATAGTACTCCATAGTGTGCCAACCATAATTTTTTTAACCAGTTCTCATGTTGATTAACATTAAGGTGTCTCTACTCTGTTTTGCTGTGACAGATAATGCTGTGGTTTCTTAATGGATTTGTCTGAAGACTGAGGTAGAAAGTAGAAGGAAAGGAGGGTAGTATGTTTAGAGCATGACAAAGGGCTGCAAGCCTGGTTTTGTATGTGATGATAACTTCAGCTAGGCCAAAAGCACCTCCAGAGTGCAACTGGACACTTTGGAAAATGGGTTGAGAGTGAAGAAGGGAGGAAATGGAGAGGGCAGTAGAGGAGATGGGACAATGCCCGGACCCATTGGCAGGCTTTGTTCTTCCCTCCATCCCACTCCTTTTTGGACAACTGGTAATTTCTATCAATCATGAACACGGTGTTAGAGAGACCCAATGTTAACTCATCTTTTCCCAACCTAATGCTTTAACTACTGGCTCTTCTATGCCTTAGTTTGGTAAGGCAGGCTGAGACCAATTTGTGGGGGGTCTTGAATTCTGCACCAAGGGGTCTACAGCAATAGGGAGGTTGTAAGTAGATTGTGCTTGAGTTGAGACCAGTTCCCAGCTCAAAAGTTTGCTTTGCAACTACTTAAGTGTCCTTAGGAGAGAAACAGCACAATTAAAGAACAGCCAGCCTTGGGAAAGAACACAATACATCACCTGTCTGGTTGCCCTTCAACTAACTCAATTGTTTACCTTTATCTCCCAGGGGTAACCCCGTTCTATTCATCTAACTCCATATTCTTTGTAGTCCTTAACTGTCCATAGCTATGTCCCCATAGCATCCCCCACCCGCATAGGTCTGCTGGTTCCTTCTCCTCTTTTTTACCATTGGTGGATTCAAAATGCACACCTGCATTATGTATCCAGCATACCTTCTAAAGATAAATACAACTTGGCCCCCAAGCCTGACTTTTTCTAAAGCATTTAACCTTACAGTTACTTTTTCTTCCCCACAGAATCACTCCTTCAGTCATCACTTACTTGGGAAGATGGTCACATCCAACAAGGCACATTTTGCAAACAGCAAAGTAACTAATAATTGTAGCAATATGTAATATGATATGATCTGTATGTACTAGACTACACATCTAACTACATTCTACCAGCAGCCCCCAAATAACAAATTTAAAATTTTGTATATTTGAGTCTCTTAACTTTATGAATTCAGTCTTGTGTGCAGGAATGACTGCACAGGAAGGCTTTTATTCCCTTTCCTTCGATGGTTGTTCACCTTTCTGTCAAAGGATGGCTCTGTTTCACAAACCTCCTCCAACCTCCACTCTGTTCTTGGGTTTCCTTTCGGGCAACCTGCCTCCGGGCTTCTGTTCAACCTGGGGCTTCCCAAGCTGTGTCACTCAGTCTTTGTTCTCAGGACCAAGTGAGAGCAACTGTCCTCACTGCTTCGCAGGCTGCCACTGCTGAGACCTCAAGTCAACGGAGAAGCCCTTCCGGGCTTGGGAAAAGGGGCTGTCAACACCCGGTACCTCGCTTCTGGCATCAGTCCCTTGCATCTCTCCCCCGCCAACCTCTTCCTACCCCTCTCCGGAGCACTGTCCCTTTTCCTGCCAGGGCTTTCAGCCTTCATTTCCCCAGGAAATGATTTTCTCAGTCTCTCCACAAAAGCCCAGGAGGAAAGGAACTAGCCTTTCATTCATAATTGGCCACAGTGTGGTATGGGAGGCAGTGGGAGTCGGAGTAAATGTTCTCCATAGTTGACACAAATGCATCTTCCAACAAAAACCAGCTGCTGCTGTCACTGGAACGGGTAGAAAGCTTACTTAGTTTGGAATGATCAATGATGTGATTACCCGAAAGTCAATGTGTCAAGGAGTGACTTAGAGTATCTTACTGGATAAGGAAATGAAGATCGATTTATTTTATTCACAGGGTGTATGAATGGGTACTTGTGTGTGTGTGTGTAATTTCCTTCCTTTGTCAAGGAGCTAGTTTCTGAAATTGAGAGGGCCAGGCTTCAAGGGGATAATTAGGATTTTAACAGCTTACTGTGAGTGGAAAATTTCATTTTTCTAAGTATTGAGAAGTGCTTGCTAATAGTTATCCCAGACATTAGTTAGTCTGCCAAAGATTTCTAACAGCCTTAGACATTCAGATAGATGTTCCAACAAGCAGTACAATAGCAGAGACCTGTAAAGACTTTTCTGGAGGATATCAATCTGTACCCAATGCACTATCCTGGCATGTTTATTTTTCAGTTGCATAAGTCATTTTGTTGTCAGAGCAGCCTTTTATTCCTTTTGACTTTCTATTGAATTCTTCAAGGCAGCTGTTCTACATCCTTTTCACTCTTCTCAAAGAACTTCTGACCTCCCCCACCCCCCACAGATGACCTCTACACCTAATTTCCTGAGAAGGTCAAGGCCTCAGCTCTCCTCTCCATTGTCTCAATTTTGTCTGCATCATCATCTGTCCTTTGCTTTTTTCCTTCATTCTTTCTACCTATTTGCAGAGAAGCCAAATCCTTTCTTTGTTCCCAAAGCTCACTTTTCCTGGGGTTCTTGATTTTACCAATAATTCTCCACCTTCACCCCCACTGACCATTATCTCCCTCTTTCGGGCATCTTCGAGGTCTTATTCTCCTCTACTCCTTGAAAACATACCCTAATGTCTTGACTGCAAAAACCTGTGCCATGACTATTCTTCCTTATAAGATTGCTAACCTGTCTTTCTGGAAAGTGGAGGCTGTAGTCACAATTTTTATTAAAACTGGAACCATCACAATTTTTATTAAAACTAGCCTCTCAAAAGTTCTCCATGAACTGCTTAAACACCACATCCAACAACCTCATCCTGCTGATTTCTGTAACTCTCAACCCTCCTGACTGTAGACCATGCTTAGAAAAGGGGGACAGTGGAGACTAGAGAGTGAGAAGGAGGTAAATGAGATTCCAGAAAGGAAGTGCAGCTTTTGCAAGCAGCCATTGAAGAAGTAAAGCTGAGTCAAACACACCAGGACCTTGGGCTTGGTTCCTTTTTGCAGAGGGTGGAGGGGGCAGAGTTGGGTCCCAGGCCCTTCATTCAGAGCCAGGACAGCAGGTCCAGTACATCCTGGTGGGCTTGGGTGCATTCTGCTTGGACAGAAGAATGGCCATGTGGCTTTTGTTTTGGGGAAAGGAGTTGGACAGACATTTCAGAGTCCACAGGAAGGTTTCCCCTTACTTTACAGATTTAGCCATATTGATAATGCTCACCCCAAGTTTTTCTAATCTAAAGAACGCAATATACTCCAAATCCAAGACTGTACCAAGGAGTGGAAACTAACCTTGGATGCTCTCTCTTTCTTCACATTCTTACCATGGCTTTCATAACATCTCGCTATTTCTCCTTCTCTGGCCTTTCTCTCTCACTGGCTTATCTGTTGCATGTGCTGTACAAGTTAAAACACTGCAAGTTTCCCCTTCAGGCTGATTCCTCTTCTTTCAGTAAATCTAACCTTGATTTCTCATTCATTCCCGTGCTTTCTGAAAGCCTAATTAAGCTGCCTCCTTCTTTGATGTGACCAAGAGTACACTAGATCCCAGGAGGCACAGTTTATTTTGGATAATTTTAAAAGGTAGGCAAACATGCATTAGGCTACCCCACCCTACCTTCACCAATTTGGAAGGCTGTGGGTGGTGATGGTGGCCACATTCATTCATGTTAGAAATTACATCATCAGTTCCTATAGAATACAATAGTGTTCATTTCACAGGTCTCTTGATGTTGCTACATTCTTTCATTGTTCATGAACTTTAATTTAATGGCAAGTTTCCTAGTCTCATACTAAAAGGCCTTTTCTTTTGACAGGCTCAAGATGCACTGATATGTCTTGATAACTAATCAGGAAATGTAGAAGGAATGATGGCACTAGAAAATTACTATTTGGCCACCACCACAGTAATAATTGCTTCAGGCAAGATTCATCAGTAAAAGCTATAACTAGCGGGGAAAAGTATGATGAGAAACAGGATATTTATACAATCTCAAAGTATCTCCCCAGAGGATGCTTATTAAAAAAGGTAAAATTAGTAATTTTACAATGGAGAAGCCTGGCAGATACCACCTTAACCAAGTGATCAAAGGGAACATCACCATTATAAGCATCTTGTGCCTCTTGACATGAAGCACAGAGGCCACTACATGCTTCTGGAATATTCCTGACAAAAATGCGTAACCTAAATCTAATCATGAGGAAATATCAGACAAACCCAAATTGAGGAACATTCTACAAAACAACTAGCCTGTACTCTTAAAAAATGTCAAGGTCATGAAAGACAAAGAAAGAGAAACTCTCAAACTAAAAGGGCTTAATGAAACATGACAACTAAATGCACCTGTATGATTCTGAACCATCCTGGACCAGAAAAAGGACTTTAGTGGGGCAATTGGTAAAATCTGAATAAGGTTTATAGATTAGATAACACTATTGTTTCAATGCCAATTGCTTGCTTTTGGCAACTGTACTATGATTATGTAAGAAAATGTCCTTGATTTTTAGAAAATATACACTGAAATATTTAGAGATAAAGGGGCATCATGTCTGTAATTTATTTTCAAATATTTCAAGAAAAAAGTGTATGTGTGTAGAGAGAGAATAATAAAGTGTGATGTTGTACTAACATTTGGGGAATCGGGGAAGAGTATATGGAAATTATTAGTGCTATTTTTGCAACTTAGACTGGAATTATTTCATAATATAAAGTTTAAAAAATCACATAATACTACTACTACTAACATTGAAGACTTGATGGATCCTTATCAAGGACTTACTAAGTACTCTTCAAAGCACCTTGTATGTATAACCTCTTTTAATCTTCACATTAACCCTATGTGGTGGGCACTCTTATTATCTTCAAGTTTAAAGATGAAGAAGCAGATTTGGAGAGGTAAAAAACTTAGCCAAATTCACACTGTTAGCAATGGTCGAGCCATAACTTAAAGAGAGGCTGTCTAATCCCAGAGTGCATGCACTTCACCTCTGTGTCATGCATAATTTACGGAAGATTGCTTAGATAAGTCAGCCACCTGGCTGGCTAGCTCAGCTCCCTGGAAAATTTCTCAACATCACATCGTATAGATATAACCAGGTGGCTCTGGCTGAGACTAGATGCAAAGTTTTAATCAGGTGTCGGGAAGAAACTAGTACTTCTTACCTCTCTCCAGTTCTTTCTCCTTCCCTGGACACATGGACACACTTCCCAGCCTTCTTGCAGTTAGGCAAGGCCATGCGACTAGTTCTAGCCACTAAAAGGTGAGCAGGAGTGATCTGTATCATTTCCAAGGTGAAGCATATAAGGGCAAGTGTGTCCCCTCCATGTCCTCTCTTCCCTGTCTATGGCACTATGAAGCCCACAAGTTGAATTGGCAGAGCCACAAGATGGAAATAACCTGGATCCTGGAGTCACTGCATGAAGGACAGATGCCTGGAGGAATCACCCCACTCTTGTTGGATTTTGTGTGAACAAGATATAAATCTTCCATTAAATTAAGCCACTGAGCTGTCGGGGTTTACTTATGGCTGTAGCCTAACCTATGTAGACTACAAGGGCTTACATGTCTACAGAGACCTGACCAGCAGGCAATTAAAATGAATGAAGCTGCTAAGAGTGAGACTAAGAGGAGGGAGCAGGGGCGGGGAGGGGACTTTATTGAATTGGAGATGCATGTCCTGTTACAGAAGAGCTGCTGCTCAGGTCTAGTTCACTCTCTTATGAAATAATTGGGGCCAGCATTGCTGGATCTTAAGTGAATATTTTTTTCAAGAAAAGCTGGAAATCTGGATGTTAATGTGAAATGTTGGCAGCTCACGCGGATTAAAAAAACCAAACCAAACCAAACTAGACATCCTCGCTGTTTCCTAAACATCGTTAAGTATGTTTCTGTCTCAAGGTTTTTGCACTTGCTGGTCCTCCTGCCTGGAATGTTCTTCCTCTAGACACCTGCAAGTCTTGCTTCTTCTTCTCTTCAGGTCTTTGCCCAAATGTCACCTTCTTAGCGAAGCCTCTCCTGACCACCCTCTTTAAAATGTAACACCCTCTCCCTTCCACCTTATACTCTCTCCCCCATTCCCTGTTTTCTTTTCTTCTCCATACTCTTTGTCACCTTCTAAATAAATAATAATTTTTAAAACTTATTGATTGACCTGCCTATTTCCCACCACCATAATCAAAGTATATGAGGGCGAGGATTTTTTGTCTTGTTTTGTTCTCTTGTATGCCAAGTACCCAGAATAGTCCCTGGCACACAGAGAGTGCTCAACATTTATTTGTTAGGTAAATGAATTTTTCAAAACACCCCGCTATGTGGGTCAGACAAAGCACAGCTGGAAATTTGATTCAGTTCAGGGCCATCAGCTTACAGCTTCTGTTTCGGACTTTTATTGAGCAGTCCTAGGAGAAAAGTGCCATTAAGAGTCGCAAGCAGCTTCCTGCCTTCCACAAAGTAGATGTTTGATTTATTTTGTCCCGGGAAATGGACCACAGTGAGTTTTAGGGAAAGTCCTGTAAATTCCAGGACGCCTCATGCCTGCTATGTCTTCAAGAACACTGTGAAAGCCGTCTGCTTTTCATCTTGCCTCTGGTGTAAATCCTGGATTTGTTCACACCCAAATTTCTGTCTCAGCCCTGGCGGGGGGACTAGTCCTGGTCTTCACAGCCACATGAGCCAATACATTCCCTTTTGCTTATTAAGTGGGTTTGAGTTGGATTTCTGTCACTGTGGATGAAAGAGTCCTGACGAGCTGAATGTGATTTTGGGCAGGCTGCTTCACGTTTTTGGGTCTCAGTTTCCTCGCTGATAAAAAAGAGGGCGTTAGATTAGCTGAACGTGAAAGTCTTTTCCAGGATTTTAACATTTCAGGATTCTAACACATTTAGGGTCCCTGATCGATGGAGCCCAAACATTTTTGGCTGTGGGTGAACTTGGTTTCCTGGATCCACATGCCATTCTCTGTCCCTATTACCAGCACCAGCCCCTCTGACTTATGGTGTCTACCGCTCCACTTCCTTTGGGGGTTGGTTGTTCTGGCCACACGTTCAGAATCTGCCCCTGGTGGCACAGCCACTTGCATTTCACTTCTAGTATCTCCAAATGTCCTTCAACATGATCCTTGTTGGCACATTTTTCTTCTCTCTGACCCTGACTCCTTTTTGCCTCTCATTTGCCCTTTTTTCCCCTCTTGTGTTCCATGCCTTGCTAAAGTCATATTTACTTGCTAATCTGCAGCATTAAGACATTTTTAGATCTTTCGTGCCAGGACCCTATTAGGTGTCTAGATTGTTCTTCCCTTCTGTGCCTCCTTCCATTTTTCTCTGGAATGGGCAAGAATCTTACTTTACCAACTCAGGTTAGAAAGCTACATTATTTTCTTTAAATCATAACAGAATCTGGCTCTGAGTCCCCATTTGGCAGGACTGGAGGTAAATTCAATCTTGGTCATTATTAGGGTTCCTCCCCTCATCCCAGAGTCAGACAAAGGTCCTGGGGAATCTTATCCAGAGCGAAACTTTTGGAGGGGTCTCCCCTGTTTGGAGCATGCTGGTTACGGTGGATATGCTCATTTTCCTAGCTCACATGGCACACTGGTGTCTGGGAGCCGCTGGGCCACACACTTGGGCGTGAAAATCATAACAACCACTAATGTTTATGGAATGGTACTAAAGTGCCAGAGAGTTAGTAGTGCTCTACATAAATAATTTCAGATGAGCCAATTACTCTTTGATCCAGAACATACTTTTCCCAGATAACTCACAGTTCTCCCTCATCTCTTTCAAGTCTTTGCCCAGATATGACCTCAACAAGGCCTGTCCTGACTACCTGCATCTCTGCCTCATCCCCCACAACTCCCCATCCTTTGTCCCTGCTCTACTTTTGTTCCATAGCACTTCTCTTCTAACACGCTATGCTATATGATTTACATACTAACAGTGTTTTCTCTCTGCCTCCCCCCACTAGAATGTAAGCTCCATGAGGGTAGGGTCTTTATTTTGTTTACTTCTGTCTCTCAAGCCGCTAAAACAGTACCTGGCATATAGTTCAATAAATGCCTGTGGAATATACAAATAATCTTCATTTTACAGATGAGAAAACTGAGGCACATAAAGGGAAGTAAATATCCCAGGTCACAGAGCCAGCAAGTGGCAGAGCTTGGGTTCAAACCCAGGCCATCTGATTTTTTTAACCACTACACTATCTTTGTGTGGACTGGGTATCCCAGACCTAGATCTAGCTCCCTAGGTGCATCACTCCTCTCAGAGGCCTTGCCGTACCCCTGGGATGTGTAGGTCCCAATCCTCAACAAACCCATGAATCTTCCTCTTCCTTCAGCTCAACCCTTATCCCTTCCGCAAACACTGCTCACTTCCAGAATAATATAATATCCTCAATGAGATTAAACTTTCCTTTAGGCCAGAAAGAGAGTTTTTCTTCTAGAAACACCAACTTTCCATGGAGCAAGTGCTCCTAAGGCTAAGAAATATAAGGATTGGCCACTTTCTTGGAATAAGGAGGTGGACTATCCAGAAAATAAAACAGAATTAGCTTCTAGTGTGTGTGTGTGTGTGTGTGTGCGCACGCCTTTTATACTCTGAGAGCCCCTTCTCACACCAGCTGCAAGACTCTCTCTTCTTTAATTCTAGTCCTGACATCCAACCAATACCTGCCGAAACACCTCTGAATGGGCTTGCACAACGCCTGCCTCCCCAGAGGGCTGGAGGGAGGGGAGCTCCCGCTGCAAGAGCGAAGGACTATCCTTCCATTACTGAGTGATTTCCCTGCGCTTCCGCAGTACCTTCAGTGGCAGCATTCAATCACAGCCTCCTGCGAAAATGACTCCTCCACCTTTGGTGAGAAAGGATGGCTTTTCCTTTGTGTAAAGTCCCCTCCACTCCCCACCCCACCCACTGGGTAAAGGATGGAAGAGTGTGTGTGGTGATGTTTTGAAACAAAGGAGCACAGGGCCTCTTGCAAGGGCCATAACAAGTGGAGGGGTACAGAAAGACCTGTGGCTGAGTGCAGCACTACGCGGACAGTGCTTAGAAAAGGGGGCCATTGTTTTGCCCCTCTTTGAGAGAAAGCTGCGTCTTCAAAGCATAATCTCCACTTTAGGACCCAACCCCTCTGATGGTGTTAACAAAGGTACTCGATATTAATAAAGATGTTATTCTTTTCTTCTTTTCTCCCCCCTCCCCTTCTAGAAAATCAGCACTTGTAAATATTGTGGGGAGGGAGAAGCAGAACATTTCCTTAATTCCAGCCTGCCGAAAGGACCCTGGCACTTATCTGAAAAGACATCTGTGCCATACGACCAGGCTGAGCAGGATGTATTTCCATCCTCGAATGTTTCCTGTCTTTCTAGTGACTTCCTATCTCTCTGTGATTGACAAGTATTTCTGAATGCTGGAGATTGATTAAAAACAAAACCAAACCCTGTTGTGATCCTTTCTTCACAACTGGGCCCTTCCTGTTCCATCTCTGAGTGTCGGGCAGGACCAATGTGATCAGAGAGGAGGAAGCTGAACGCAACATCATCCGGGAGGAGATGAACACAAGGCAGCGGGCAGAGAGCCTGTGCCGTGGGCCCAGAGCTCCGAGGTGCTCCAGTCTAGCCTGGGAGAGGCAGACCTGCATGACAGACTGTGCAGAGCCCTGAAAACCACAGCAGGCAAGTCTGAGGAACCCCAGGAGAGTCACTTTTACTGGCCTCTCTTTTCCTCGCATGTAATTTGGGAGGCTGGGGGAAAATTCCCTGCCAGGATTGTCTTGAGCAAACCACGCAGCCTTGCACCTCACTGCTGTCATTTGTAAAGGGAAGGGGTACGCAATAGGGACTCTGAAATGCTGTGGTTCTGAGGCTGATAGGATGCAGGAGGGGCCACGTTTCATGAAGCCAAGCTATTAAGTAGGGCTCCAGAGGCGGTCGCACCGCTCCCAAACTTGAGAGTGTGCCAAATTCCCTGGGGGGCTTGCTAAAGCACAGACTGCTGTCCCCACCCCCAGAGTTGCCTTTCAGTAGGCCTGGGGTGGGGCCTGAGAACTTACATTAGTAACAAGTTCCCAGGGGCTGCTGCTGCTGCTGGTCTGGGGATCACGCGTTGAGAACCACTGCTATCGTCCTCCCCCGCCAAGTGGCGGGAAGCCCTCTGAGATGATCACCCGGCAGAGCACAGACCCCCAAGGTTGCAGCCGTCAAGATGTGGACCTTTCCCTCCCACCTGTAGGGGGCAGCCTGGTTCTGCCTCAGCGTAGAGGAAGGAACCGTATAACGGCGAAGTTAATTCCTGAGAAAATACTCCCATTTCCTGAAAATCCTAGACAGTGCTAGGGTTACCTCACGGGCCTGGGGCTAGGCCCGTGGCTGGGCGGCTCCTTTAGTCTGAGTGTTCCCACCGGGGGCCGGCCAGGGCTTTACTACCACCCGACAGAGGGCATCTCTGCTAGTGCTGGACTCCAGAGGGCAGGGAGCATGTCTCTTTCGCCTTAGTGTTCTCACTGCTTGCAAAGTGCTGGCTTAGCCAGAGCCCAAGAAATGTTCCACAAATTAAGACCCTGAGTATTTGTGCACGAGCTAGTGAAAGAGAAGGGCAGAAAGTGGTGGAATGAGTTTTAAACATGGTTAGTCTACCAGGGACACTGACCATTGTTTCTGAAAGCAAGAGTATCTGCCGAAGCTGGGTGATTCTTTCTCCTCTGAGACCATACCGGACTTCACAAAGGCTAAAGCGTTCCGACTGGCCGAGGGCGGCAGGAGCAAAACCAGCCAGCAGGGGGAGCCTCTACATTTGCTCTGTAGGCTCAGCCCAAAGGAAGGCGTCTCCCAGACCCTCTGTTCTTATTAAAAAAAAAAAAAAATCCTGTTGTACTGCACGAAGCCTCAAACCTTTATTTAAAACAACAATGTGAGAATAAATAAGCAATATATAAAAAATTCCCAAGCTGACCGAAAACCTTCTATTTGTGCAGCCGTCAGAGACAGACAGCCTACCCAGGCCAGAGGTAGACTGTTCCAACAGATAACAACTCTCCCACTCAGGAACTGCTGGGCTAATAGACTTGCCCTGTGTGGAAAAGGAAGGCATTCTGGGGACATGGAAGGAGCAGCAGAGGCTCCGAGCTGGGCAGAAGGTGTTTTGGGGAAAAAGGGAGAAGACTAGGCTGATTGGAGAAATTCCTCTCCCCATTCCATCCCTCAGGCTAGGAGGTCAGGTTTGGTCAGAGACTCAAGGACAATCACAATAGTCGCCTCCTCCACCCCAGAACACTCAGTTCTCCACTACCAGCAGATTTCTGTCCAACCTCTAGATGTTTAGAAGATGTGAAGGCGGTACCATACGGGGCCCACTATCATAGGAGAGGCCTGCTGGTTGGGTCTCTAAGGGTGGCCCTAGGCTTGTCCTGCTCCATTCCCACAGTCTCTCAAAGTTCCTCTAGGGACCATATTGATCATGGGCATGATCAGCCTGTAAGACAAGCTATGGATGCAGGACAGAGCAACTTCAAGTGATGCAGCTGGAGATCAACCCACAACGGACCACTGGAGCAACAACTGACCCTCGTTAGCAACATTATCTGTTCCCTATGCTGGTGACTGGACACATCATTATATAGCATTTTTCACTAAAGTAGTTCCTCAAGCTTTTTATTGCTCCTCTCCAAAACTGGTCCTCCTCCTGTATTGTCAATCTGCTTTTAGTAGTGTCATCATTTACAAAGTCATCTACACAAGAAACTTTCTAGTTATTTTTCACCCTCTCTCTACCATACACTTTCAACCAGCCAAGAATTCCTGATCATTCTGCCTCTTAAATATTCTCTATCTTCTCCCCTCCACAGCCATAGTTAGGACTCATCTGGGTGGCTACTAGTCTCTGTCTTCTCTAAGTCCATCCTCAACACTGATTCCAGATGACCTAAAATCATATTTGGTCATGGAGTTCCCCTGCTTAAAAGCCAATGATAGCTTCCTAGTGCCTACAGAGTATGAGGCTGCATTGCTTTAAGGAACGAGGCAGGGTGTGAATGAATAAAAAAAAAAAAAAAAAAAACAGATGGGGAAGAGGAATTGGGGGTAAGAGAGGTTTTTGAATTCCTGTCATGTGAGAGACCACACCCTGAGATCCTGTAAGCCCTGTTGTGCCCTGGAGTTGAATTCCAATCAACACGGGGGAATAAAAATTGTATTTAAAATCTTTTATTCCATTATTTACACTACCCTAGCCCGGTATGCTTCTCATTTCCTTCCCCACTCTTCTTATAGATTCCAAAAGCACTTAACACCGCTTCCCTAAGATTTACACTAATGAGAAATGAGGTGCCACATCGTCAGTCCCATGTAGCATAGCAGACTGTCCCCCAGAGGGACTTTCTGTAGTCGGTAGGGTGGGTACTCCCAACGAATTTTCCCTTCTAGCCCAACCCAGCCTCTGGCTGGAGAAAAAAATGTGGTCTCAGAAGTAGAGAAATGTTTCCTTTTTTAACACAGGCCCTTCTCTTATATTGACCTTAGAAAAATATCTCTTTTTCTGAACACACACACACACAGTTTAGCTTCTTATAAAAATATTGTTACTGTGTTTTCATCTTTAATATCTGCATTTTAGGGGTGGTTGGCCCTTCCTGCTGTACTTGACAGGAGCTGACAAGTAACCACTTGAGGGTGTCACTGATGCTGTGACTGGAGTGTCTCAGGGATGAGGCAGTGAGGAGCTGGTTTTGTGTTTATGCACCTGGGCAACCATTGTGTTTTCTGTCTTTTTGGTCAACTTCCAAACCAGCAGCACCGCACCCGATCACACGGGGCTCCACGCTGGTGACTGACAGGCTGGTGTGCCAGTTGTGAGGAATTGTTACTTTTAACTTGGGCAATTGGTGGTTTCATTTGAGGAGCAGTTTTACAAACACACATCAGAGTTTCGCCTGACAAAAGTCCTTAATGCCCGATGAGGCAGTGAAACCAAAAGGTGTGGCCATCTGCCAGTCAGATTGTCTGCTCCTCTTTTTGAGAGACTGATAAATATCGTGTTTATCAATCCATTCGGATTTGTTGAGATCCTACTGTGTGTTTGGCATTGATCCAGTCTTCAGGAATCCAGAGATAAATAAGGTATGGTCTGCCAGGAGTGAGAAATGTGTGCGCAGGTAAATGTAAAGCAGGGCCATGGGACTAGGAAAGTAGGCAGGAGTAAAGTGTGTGGGTGTACAGAGAAGTTGGAGGGCAACTGGGGAAGGTTTGTGGACTGGTTGATATTTGAGCTGGGTGTAAAAGGCAAGGAAGAGCATCTTAAGAAGAACAGCCCATGCCAGATACTGTGCTTGGTGTTTTCCCCGCATTGACTCATATGCAATGTTCACAACAGCCCTGTGAGAAGGGAACTATTATTACCCCCAATTTACAGATGAGGAAGCAGAGATTCTTGGAGGTTAGATCACTGGCCTAAGGTCACATACCCAGTAAGTCAAGGAGCTGGGACATGAGATACTGCCAGCTACACAGTCAGCGCTCAGTAAACATTAGCCATTATTATTATTATGATCATTAAACCCAGGGCTACAGCCTCTACAGCCCATGCCCCTGCTACTGTGTTGTCATGGCCCTAGCAGCATGTGAAAGAAGCATGTGTCTGGGTCTTTCTCTGGACCACTAGACGCATGAGTCCTTTTTAGTGGCATTCTTAAAGTTCTGAGTTAAAACCTGAAGCCTTGGGGCCGGCCTGGTGGCTTAGCGGTTAAGTTTGCGTGCTCCGTTTAGGCGGCCTGGGGTTTCGCAGGCCCAGATCCTGGGCACGGACAGACATACTGCTTGTCAAGCCATGCTGTGGTGGCCTCCTATATAAAGTGGAGGAAGATGGGCACGGATGTTAGCCCAGGGCCAGTCTTCCTCAGCAAAAAAGAGGAGGATTAGCAACAGATGTTAGCTCAGGGCTAGTCTTCCTCACACACACACAAAAAAACCTGGAGCCTTGCCTAAATTATGAAGAAGACTGACCTGGTCTTTGGCTCCCATTGGTCACAGGAGTGCCCTTCTCTCCCTCTTATGCGCTCCTCTTCCTTCAGGCTGCTCCTCCTGCTCTTTCCCCACTTCTGAAAAATCTATTTCTTAGCAAAGGATCAGACGGTTAATAAATCTGAATCTTAGACCTTGAAATATAGAAAAAACCATGGAGATCATTTAGTTCAGCTCCTCGACTTTACAGATGCAAAAACTGAGACTGAATTAACCAAGATTCTTTTTGCTTCAAGAGACATAACCTCGTTTAAACTATCTCAAGTGAAAAAAATGGATATATTAGCTTTCAGGGGTAGAACTAGCTTCAGGGATTTTTAAAAAAATGTCACTAGTTTCTGTTCTCCTTTTAATCTCAAATCTTTTGTCTCTGCTTCTAAATATGATGACTTCAATTATTCCTGTTATATTTGGAATTCCCTTAAATGGTTGGTAGAAGATATGGCCATGGGAAACCCCAGGCTGCATAATTCCATGTTAGTGATTTCAGGTGAAAGAGAGAACTTCTGTCTCCATGTTTCAGTCTATATATAAATTGCAGGGAAAGACTCTGATTGGCCAAGCTTGGGTCACAGGGCTACTTCTTGGACCAATCACTGTGGCCAACTGGATGTGCTAATGATGAATGACCAGACGTGGGTCTCACGCTACCCCAATATGGGGGTGGGGAGGGGAAGGCAGGTATTATGAAGAACAGTCCCACCAGATTCCTGTGTGCCTTTATGGAGGAAGGAGGGCTGCTCTTACCAGGAGGGCAGTGAGGTAATCAGCCTTCTAAGATGGTCCCCAATGATCACCACCTCCTGGTATCCAGGGCCTCCCCTTGAGTGTGAGCTTGACTTAGTGACTCACTTCTAATGACTAGAATATGGCAAAAGTGATGGGGTATCACTTCTCACATTATTTTATTGAAGTCTGTGACCCCCCCTTTTCCCTTGCTCACTTGGATGAAGCCAGCTCTCATGTTGTAAGCTGTGGAAAGGCTCACATGTCAAGGACCTGAGGGTTGCCTCTGGCTGATGGCCAGCAAGGAACTGAGACCCCCAATCCAATAGCCTACAGGAACTGAGTCCTGCCAACGACCACCGAGTGAGCTATGACGTGGATGCCTCCCCGTCTGAGCCTTGAGTGAGGACAACCCTGGCCAACTCCGATTGCAGCCTTGTGACAGCCCTGAGCTGGATGACCCAGCTAAGCCACACCCACCTCCTGACCCATAGAAACTGTGAGATAATAAATGTGCATTGCTTTAAGCTGCTAAGTTTTGGGGTAATTAGTTATACAGCAATAGAAAACTAATACAGGGAGGAAGGATGTTGAGCAGACAGAAAAAAACACACAGATATCCACCATAGAACCTACTGGAACACAAAATACCATCATTGTTCTGGTCTCTGAATGTCCTAAGCTTTCCTTATCAGAATTTTCCTTCCAGCTCTGTCTTCCTCCCTGCCTGGATTACCCGCTTTGTCTTCATATCTTTTATTTCTTTCCATTCTCTGTGCTTTCATAAGAGCCAGCAGGAAAGGGAAAGGAACAGGGAAGAGAAATATGTTAGGAAACTAGCAATACTGAGGGCCTACTATGTGTCAAGCACTTTGCAGGCCACTTGCCTTGGTTGATCTGATTTAATCATTCCCCCAAACCCTTGAGGCTGGTTTTATTGGTTCTGTTTTACAGATAAGAACACTGAAGCCTGGGGAGTTGACAACTTGCTCAGGATCACTCATCGGGGAAGTGGTGGTGCTGGGACACAAGAAAATCATGTTCATTCCACTGCAGCCTGCTGCCTCCTGGCATGCAGCTGATTGTTTTCATCCAATAATAGGCCCACTCGTTCTTGCTGATGGGGCACGGGGCTGACTCTGGCATCAGGCCTTCACTCGGAGAGGACTGACCAGTTTGATTGTACAGCTTTTACAGAATTCCTCTGTTCTTTTCTATCTGTGCCAACAGGTAGATTTCTAACCAGACCTGCTGCCAGCTAAACAAATCCCCCAGGAAGGAATCCCTTCTTCACTCTCCAAGTCAAATTGCTTCTGTGTTAAACCAGAGGCTGAGCATGCCAGGGAGCACGCAGTGCCACCAGCT
Organism: Tapirus indicus; assembly: GCA_031878705.1. Classification (NCBI taxonomy): domain Eukaryota; kingdom Metazoa; phylum Chordata; class Mammalia; order Perissodactyla; family Tapiridae; genus Tapirus; species Tapirus indicus. Next base: position 53,880,813 of record CM062923.1, on the reverse strand, counting down.
CCCACAGGCGCCTTGTTTACAGAGGAGGGCTGCCCACCCCAGTGGAGAAGGCCAGCCAGGAATTTGGGGACCCAGAGAGGATGTCCCAGACCTCTATACCAAGAAGCGGGAAATCTCAGTCTTGGCTTCTCCTGCCACACCAAACAGAGACACGCAATGGAGTGGAGAGGTTCTGTCTGCAGATATGACTCTGATTCCTTCATCAAGATGGCACCGCAAAGTCTTATCAGCTGAACAAGAGAAACCTGTAACAGAGACTAGACTATAGGCCTAGTTTCAGAGACAGAGAAAAATAATTTCCCTGAAATGCTATTCTGTGCCATGTGAGTCACAGCTGAACTGCCAAGGGACGCATTTTTAGAACACCACAGAGGGACAGTCATAGGTCTAAACCTTTAAAGGGCTACATTTTTTTAAAGGTCAACTCCTTTTCCCCTGGAGGGGGTCCCTCTAATAGGGACTATACCAAAGGATAATTATTAGTTGTGATATTGAGAAAGTGACCTGAAAAAGGAAAAAATTACTTGGAACCAGCTTCTCATCCAAGATGTGCCTCCTCCCTCTCTGCATTGCTCTGATCCAGTGATGCAGTGATCTTAGCTAGGTTTCCAGTCCTTCCCAACTTGCAGTTGCATTTTAGTATTAATGCAATTTATAGAGCTGAGAATCACGTTTTAGCAGAGACCACTACCATAGAAATGTATCACAAATTCTTTTTCCTCCATTTATATTTTCAATATTCTGTATTAATTGCCATAATCTTTTCCTTATGACAAACATGTAATGTATTTGTGCACGAACCAATACTGAGCACCAATACCTGGTGCGTACTGGTAGCCTAATAAAACCAAATTGGGTGAAGGAATTGGATGCATGAGGTTTGAAGGCAGAACTGCCTCCCATTTCTGGGACAAGTCACTCATTTTCAGTTTCCATCCTCCCTTTAAGGATTTCTCCCAGGCAAGCCTTCAATCCCCACTGCCCCTGAATTCCAAGCTTTTCTGTCCCTGCTCCTTAGGCTGTTTTGCTGACTCCTACCAGATTCTCCGGGGCTCCCTCTCTGCTGGGACTCTGATCTGCTGAGGCCACATATTCCCAATATTGTAGCTGACCCTGGAATGGCTTAGACATTTTTGCCCAGCTCCTGCAGCTGGGGGTGTTCTTGTAAGGCTCCCCCTACTCCAAGAGTTGTTAATGATGAGTACTCTTACTGAGCACTTAGAATATGCTGGGCTTGTGCTAAGCTCTTTATGTGCACTGTCTTCATTAATCCTCACAAGGAGCTTGTCCCTCTTGTCATCCTGCTTTACAAATGAGGGCACTGAGGAACAGAGACGTTAAATAACATGCACAGAGTCACAAATCTAGTAGTGGTGCTGGAATTCGAACCCAGTCAACCTGGCTCCAGAGGCTGTGTTCTTCATCACGATGCTACTGGCTATTGGTTAGTTCCAGATCTTAGCCCATTTCCTGCAGGGTCCTTTGGGTCCTAGTTATTTGGGTCAGGTGCAGCTGCATCATGAGATAAGCCAGGTATTCGGTAAATTCTACTCAAGAATGATGTGTTGAACATCTATTGGGTGTGGGGCACTGCTAACTTGCAAACCTGGGGGGTGGGTTTTGGAGTGGAGATGAAGCACGCTAATGTTTCATTGAATGATTGGGAAGGGAATCCTTTTGCTTGCAAGATAGTAGATCTGATCTGAGGCAAAATTATGAGGTCTCTGGGTCCTATTGTCTGGCCCTTCTTGAACCCTGTTCTGTTCTCTCTTCAGCTTAGGAAGCTTCTCCTTCTCCTCCACCCAGGACCTTCTCTCTGTGCCTCTGTAAGCAGCAGCACTGCACTCGGAAGTAGGTCACACGCACCTCAGTACATCTTTGATGTAAGCTTTATCTTTGGATTATCCAGGAGTGCATACTTCAACACTTATTTAGTTGCCTGGCTCTGAAGAGGCCACGACAGGTCACGGTATCTGGTATCCCCAACCTCACTGAGTTTATACTTTGGTAGGTGAAGGCAGACATGTTTCCCTATAATAGGGTAAAATGAAATAAGAACTTTAAAGGGGAATACATAAAGTGAGATAGGACCCCAAGTCCTAATTAATAAAAGGCATTGTTCTTTTCTGGGGTGATGGAAATCTTATAAATCTTGATTGGAGTATTGGTTGCATAGAGAATATATTTTTCAAAGCTCATCAAATTGTGCACTGAAGACCTGTGCATTTCTCTGTGTGTAAACTTTACCTAAATAAAAACTTTTTTGTCTAAGAAATTTAAAAAGGCATAATTCTAAAAGAACACCAGTAAGCAGACACAGAGTCATTCCCAAATGTCCTATAGGCAAATCATCTAAGAGCCATTCATTCAAAAATATTTATTGACCACTTAACATGTACTGGGACGGTTCTAGGATCTATCAGTGAAGGTTTGTGGAGCTTACATTCTGGCAGGAACTTGTAGGGGTGGAGGAGGGGGAGATTCTTGCTGGTCTCAGCAGGAGCAACTGGAAGCTCTGTTCTCAGATGGCCTCAATGATCCGTGAAGAAGGAGATTAGTGAAAAAGGTTCAGAAAGCAGAAAGCAAAAGGCCTTACATGCTTCAGAGACTAGAATTGTTTTGAAGGTGGGGCCCAGAGGCTGCAAATCTTCCAGCCCCAACTCCAGAGTCTCCCTGTGGCTTGGGAGGACAGCGTCCACACCACCTGCCCACCGGCGACTGTGTGAGCCGAGAGGACAGCACCTCCACCAGACATCCTGGGCTCCCTTCCCGCACATCTGTGAACAGGGCGTGGACTCTGGCCAAAGCCAGCAAACCAGGAGGTTGGAAACTTATTTTCTGAGCGCTGGGAGAGGCGAGAAGGTGTCAGTGCTTTTTGAAACCAAACCTATGTCCTTAGAAACACCGCAGAGAACTTGGCAGAGTCCCCAGGAGTTGGATGGTGCTGCTGTGAATCACAGGAACCCCAGGCGAGGAGAGGCCATCTGAGAGGGGTTGCAGGTTCTTTTGAAGTCTCAAAATCTTTATTAAATAAATGCTTCAGGAAACCTTGATCATACAGTAAAGTTTAATAACATTATATATAATAAAGGATAATGAAGCAATATATAGTCATTGTTAATTAAAATGATCTGAGAGACATATACCCTCTGAATTTGCAAAGATAGCATAACTTATATAAAAAGTCACCTTCACAGTCTTTTTTCAGTGACAACAATATGGTGACATTAGAGGGGCAGAGGTGAGGATGCAGTTTGTGACACTCATAACATTTCTCATCTCTCTTCCCAATTTTTGCTCCTCCTGTGACGCATATTTTGTCCTTGAGTTGACCACCCTCATTTCGTTTGTTTTCTATCCCGTTAGTGGAAAACATGTTTAGCACTTCTGGGTGATATGGGAACTTCATTTGGAGGTTGAATAAGAGAAAAGAATTAAATTCAGAAAGTTTCCTTAAACTGAAAAACATGAAAAACTTGAGCAATGTTACAAAAAAGATGAAAATGTCCCAATGAATCCCAGGAATAAGCGAGCATCCAAGTTCATCCCTAGCACATTGGGACCCTTCCCTAGAGGTTGTTGTCCCATCCGGTGGTTTGCCCAGTGTAGCATGGTGACCCACAAGGGGAAAGAAACAAGAGAGAAAAAGACACAGTCAAGAGGGACCAACATGCTTTTGGAATTTGGAAAGCTGATGCATTTTTGCAGGCATCATCAAATTTTTTCTGTAATGGTCCTGACAGTAAATCGTTTAGGCTTTGTGGGCTACATGATCTGTGAAAATGATTCAACGCTGCCATTATAGCACGAAAGAGCCATAGACAGTAAGTAAAAAAAGAGTGTGGCTGTGTTCCAATAAAACTTTATTTACAAAAACAGGCCCTGGGTTGGATTTGGCCCACAGGCTGTTGTTTGCCAGTCTCTGTATTACTGGTTAAATGACAACAGGCCAGAGACAACTGAAAATAGGAGCGGGGGAAATGGGGCTGGAAAATGGAGTTGAGGACGGCTATGTGTTCACTCAACTCCATTTCTTTTTCCTTACAGTCATGTAGGTAGCCTACCTTTTTCCAGCCTCTCTGAGGTGGGGCCATGTGACTGAGTTCTGAATAGTGGAGTACGGGCAGAGATAAGGTATGCCAGTTTCAGGCCTTGCCCCTTAAAAACGTCCCAGGAGATCTCCCTGTTCTCACCTGCTCTTCCTTTATCTGCTGGCTGGGGACGGAAGATCCAGTAGAGAACTCTGAGGCCCTGGAAATGGCAAAGTCACTTGGCTGAAGGAACCTGGGTTCCCAGATAGTGGGGTTGAGCAGAGCTTCCTTGCCAACACCATCAGACTTTGACATGAGCTAGGCATTAACTTTTTATTTTGTTAAGTCACTGAGAATTGGGGGGTTGTTTGTTACAGGAGTCAGGGTTACTTATTGTAACCAATACAGAATCCAAGGATCATGTTACTTTGTGCACAGACCCCCTAGAAAGCCCCAGAATTGGATGCAACATGTCCTTTTTTTGTTATTGAAAATTTATTAGTTTCTTTAGGAAGCAATTTTAGGGAAGGCTTAGGTTAATATCTAATTCTTTTTTTAAAAATTATTTTATTGAGATCATATTGGCTTATAACATTGTGTAAATTTCAGGTGTACATTATTATATTTCAGTTTCTGTATAGACTGCATCGTGTCCACCACCAATAGTCTAGTTTTCATTCGTCACCATACACATGTGCCCCTTTATCTCTTTTGCCCTCCCCCCACCCCCTTCTCCTCTGGTAACCACCAATCTGTTCTCCTTGTTTATGTGTTTGTTTATCTCCCACGTGTGAGTGAAATCATATAGTATTTGTCTTTCTCTGTCTGACTTATTTTGCTCAGCATAATACCTTCAAGGTCCATCCGCCTTGTTGCAAATGGCACAATTTCGTCTTTTTTATGGCTAAGTAGTATTCCATTGTGTATATATATATATATATATATATATATATATATATACACCACATCTTCTTTATCCATTCGTCTGTTGTTGGGCACTTGGGTTGCTTCTGTGTCTTGGCTATTGTGAATAATGCTGTGATGAACCTAGGGGTATATATATCTTTTCGAATTATTGATTTCATCTTCTTTGGATAAATACCCAGTAGTGGAATAGCTAGATCATATGGTATTTCTATTTTTAATTTTTTGAGAAAGCTCCATACCATTTTCCATAGTGACTGCACCAGTTTGCGTTCCCACTAGCAGTGTATGAGGGCTCCCTTTTCTCTACATCCTCTCCAACGCTTGTTAGTTCTTGTCCCAACATGTACTTTTGAACATGGAGTGAGGGTGGGGTTGAAATCGCAGAATTGTTTGAATTTGGGGATGAAAAAAACAGTCAGAACCTGAGATCCTACCCTAACTCTGAAAAGTCAGGGGACAGCATTTTTAAAGGAGTTTTCGAATGTTTCATATAAAATGAGTCTATTTGATTCTCACAGAAGCTTTGTGAGCAAAGGTATTAGTCAGAACTCTTTAGTTAGGAGAAGCTGACAGCATTTAAGCTAGCTTAAGCAAAATTGGGGAATTTATGATAAAAATATAGGGGCATTTTCCTAGACTTGAAGATAGGAATAAAGCCCAGTCTCAGGTCAAGCGAGGGTTCCAGAACTGGAAATCCATCAGGACTGTCTCTTAGCTCTGTCTCTCTCAGCAAGCTGCTTTGTTCTTCTGGAATTCAGCTTCCTCTATCAAAGACGGCCAAGCTCAGAAACTGAGGTTTTTCATTTCTTCCTTTCAAAAGCCAGCCCAGAGCCAACCCTGATGGCCTAATGGTCAAAGTTCTGAGCTCTCTGTTTCCACGGCTCGCAGTTCCTTTCCTGGTCACAGAACCACACCACCCGTCTGTCAGTAGCCATGCTGTGGCAGCAGCTCACATAGAAGAACTAGAAGAACTTACAACTAGGATATACAGCCATGCACTGGGTCTTTGGGGAGAAGGAAAAAAAAAAAAAAAAAAAGAAAAGGAAAGATTGGCAACAGATGTTAGCTCACAGTGACTCCTTCCCTGTAAAAAAAAAAAAAAAACAAACAGCCCAGACTGAACCTGAGCAACTGGCGCCTATCATAAAATCCCAAGAAAGGAAGTCTGACTGGCCCTGCGTGAGGCTGGTAGCCATTCCTGCTCCAGTCAGCTGTGGCCATGGGGTACAAACATGGCTGCTGAGGCCCATCTTGAGGGGTTAGGTTGGCTCTTAAGAGGTTCAATGTGAGCTGAGCAGACTCCTCGTGTAGGTAGACAGAGCAGATGTTTTTTCCCTCATTTCATACATGTAGCGACATAGGCAGGGCAGGTATTACTGTTCCCATTTTTACCACAAGGAAAGCGTGGCACGGGGAGGTTAATGAATTTCTGAAAGCCACCCAGATGCCTCAGCAGGGCTGTACCACAGCCACCCTTGCTCTTCATTCAATTGCTCCATCCACTCACCACAGGTATCCTTCTGCTTCCAGCATAAATCAGTAATTGCCTTTTGATATTTAATAAAACTATAGCCTTCTCTAAAAATAGGTCTGGCTTTCCTTACCTCCCTTCCAAAGATTTTTTTCTTGATTAGCCATGGCAAGCAGGAGTGGGCTGTGGGAGAAAGATCCAGAGAGCCATGGGTTTTAGCATTACTAACGTGGTTTGAAGACTAGAACTATCTGAAAGCCTCTGATATAACTCACTTACTGGACTGTAGGGTGAAAAATACCTAAATGGTATGATTACTACTATTAGTACAATAAGACTAGATAGTATGATTAAAAAAATAATTTAAAAAATTGCACAAGTAGCAATAGACCAAAAAGTTCTGGTGGACAGGAATCTTATCTCTCAGTACCAACCTAGCACAGCCCTTGATACCTAGTAGTTACTCAAGATATACTTGTTGGAAGATTGAGTAAATTTGTGTTTCCTGCAGAAAAATTAGGAACTACTGACAGTAAAAAGAAGACAATAAGATTCACACATAATCCCACCACTACCTCCTGAAATGTGTCCCTCATACATTTTTATAAAAATAGGATTTTATTGTACGTATGGTTTTGTTTTCTCTTTTTTTCTTTCACTTTACAATATTTGGGGACATCATTTGTAGCGGCAGTCTAGGATTCCATCTTACGATCACACTTATTTATTGAAGTTACTCTCCTTTTAGACTGTGTCCAGTTTTTTCCCTATTCAAAACAGGCTGTAATGAATTCCCTGGCATCTCAGTCTGTAGGCATATCTTAGACCGTTTCCTTAGGGTAAGTTCCTAGAAGTGGAATTCCTGGCTCAAATGGCGTATGCACTTTTGATGCATTTTGCCAAATGGCTTGCCAAAAAGTCTGTTCCAATGCACACTTCTACCAGCACTGTTTGAGAGTATCTGCAATCATGCGTTGTTTAATGATGGGGATGCATTCTGAGAAATGCATCATTAGGCAGTTTCATCATTGTGCAAACATCATAGAGTGGACTTACACAAACCTAGATGGTACAGCCTACTCCACACCTAGACTATGCTGTACTAACCTTACGGGACCACTGTTGTATATGTGGTCTGTCATTGACTGAAACATCTCTATGCGGTGCATGACTGTATTTCCAAAGGTCTGATTCTCTTCTGTTTTATCAAATGCTTTTAGGAAGCCTGTCGGTTCTTCCTGTCCAGGTGAGACTCCTGACAGGAAAGATGGGCTTGGGCATTTTAGTGCTTCAGGAGGCAGCATGCTGGCAGGTACATGGGGAGCCTGTCAGGAGGGTTTTGATCTGGAACAGCCTTTTGGTCCACGAGCTGCCCTTTGCACTTCAGACGAGGAGCAGAAAAAGGGAAGTCTCAGTGTTCACACACTCTGGAGCTCGCAAAGTGTTGTTTGACAAGCAGAGGGACTTCTTTTCACAGTGTTTTTCCCAGAAACTGAGCCCTTTTGAGACAGGAGCCACAGGATACGATGGCTGCAGGAGCGTGACATTGACCCAGTGCGGTGTAGTGTGAGTCCAAAGACCACACAAGGCTGCCACCTGGCTCCTCCGCACCTGGGGAGGGAGATGGGCCCGAGTCCTGCTTGGGCCAAAGCCCTAGATGACTGGGCTCTTTTTCAATGACCTGAGTACCATTAATGAATCAAGAGCCAGAATGTGTTATGCCTGATGACAAAGCCTACATCTTAAAGCACATTCACATTGAAGATAATTGAATCACCACGATGACCAAAATCAAAGCCACAGAAACTGTTCATCACATGTACAAATTGTCCTAGGTCACACAGCTAGTAACTGGCAGTTTAAAAGTTGGGAATCAGTTTCCCTAATCTTTATTGTTTGGCTCTTCCACTGCCCTGTGATTCATATTCTCATCCTGTCCATCCTGGGTTATACCATCTTCAACAGAACCATATCAAGGGGAAAGCTGACCCCAGAATAAAAACACTATGTCCATTTATTTAGTGCTTACTGCCAGGCTGCCTGGTGACTTTCTAAGTGATGGAGGCTCCATCAGCCTGGATCTCTGAGTGAGGGTAATGCAGAGTCCAAAACCCTCCAACCTGAGACAGACACGTAGCACTGAGCAAAAAATAAACCTTTGTTGTTTTCAGTCACTAAAATTTAAGAATTGTTTATGACTGCAGCATACTATCTCAGATGAAGGGGGACGGGGAGGTTGGTGGGGTTGGGATGGACAGAAAGTTGCCCAGCGGCAGAGCCAAGACATTCTTACCACCTTTGCCCTCAACACCCAGATTACACTTGGCCTTAGTGTCTACTGCCACATGCAACCCCCACATTGTTATTGGTTGGTTGTTGGAAGGAGAAGTGAAAAGCTCATCTTCTTGAGAGTGTGGTAGTAAAGAGAAGCCTGGAAACTGGAGAGTCTGGCTGTGAGGACAAATGTCTACCTCACAGGGCCACAGATGCCTCAACGGAAGGTATGTGGGACTGCAGACTCCAGTGCCCTCTCTCTGTTCTCCTCAGCCTCAGTGACACATGCAGATGCAGGGGGCCCTGACTCTGCAGAGGGCCCTGCAATTCAGCCTCCTGCCCACCAGGGAGCCAAGTACACGCACTGTCTCTCCCCCACATGGACTATTCAGGGCCCTGCTTCACAGGGTATGGGTGGGACCCAACACACTTAGGGACACTTGAGGTCCAGCATCCCTATCTTCCTCATTGTCCCCACCCCATGTCCTCTCAGGGTCCATATTCCCTTTCGCTGACCTAACATAGAAGACCCCTTAGGAACTCTTGCCCTTCCTCATTTCATAGGGATGAACAGTCTTCCACAAGGCAGAGAATCCCAGGACCCATGGGTGAGCCAACCCTGTAAGCCAATGCCTGTTAGGAGTGTGGGAAGTGGGCAACCCTGGCAAAGTTGGCCCTTGGCACCTATCTTTGGATAATTCTGTCATTTCTAGGTACCACAGATGATAACTTTACCCCTGTTCTCTTTCAGCAGACTTTCTGCTGGAAGCACCTCTACAGATCTGAACTATCTACAATGCTTCCAGCAGACTAATGTATTTGCATAAAGCTTTCCAAGTTCATCTGACAGTGCTTCATCTTTGCCCTTCTCTTTTGTAGGGCATCTCACTAAATTGAATAGGCCCTTCTCTCTTTCTGCATCTTTTTTCCTTACCCTTGAAGCAAAATTCAATTTTGTGGAGGGTCACCTTCATTACTCTCCAAGCTGGGATAATCCTTGGAAAACATGTGACACATCTGGAGTACTCAGCTCCCTGCCTTTCAGTACCTCTCCAGTAGCTTTGGAAGCTCCCATCTCACATCTACTTCTCATGCTTCCTCCTCCTGCTCCTGACTTTTCTCCCACAAATAGTCCTGGCCTAGGAAGCAGGAGCTCTGCGTTTCATCTCTGCATCTAACTGTGGCAAACTGTGTGATTTTAAGCAGTTGACTTCATCTCCCTGAGCCTCAGTTTTCTCATCTGTAAAATGGCAATATTAGGTCACCTCAAGAATGAGCTCCATGCTTCCTGTCAGTTCCCTCTGTCAGTTTAGACCTAGTCTTCCAAGTCCCAGGCTGCAGGGCCAATATCCTGTCCTTCCAGATATTTTCTCTGAATTCTTCCCAGGTGCCTTCTAGAGGCAGGCCTCATCTCCGAGTGTGACTCTCCTGGTGGGAACACCGCGCCCTGCGTCAGGTGGGTGAGTGATGTTCTGCAGTATGATGTTGTGGTGTCCACCACCCACTGCGAACAATCAGCCACCCAGAACTTGCTTGTCTAAGTGGTACTTTCTTGTGTCCAGACAGTTCACTTGTAGCAAACTTAGTGCCTGTGTAGGAGATTTCCCTCTTTTGGGCCACAGGCGGCGTAGGGTGTACCTTGAACTTAGCAGCATGAACTCAGATTGAACTTTCATGTGGTGTCCCACACGCAGAGTTTTTCATGAAAGCCTGTGACAGGCACTACATCCCCCCCTCCTGACCTAAAAAGGGTTGGGTGCTTTGTTCATGGCTTAACCAGAGAGTTACTTAATTGTGGAAAAGAGAAAATCTGGCCCCCTTCTCCTCTAGAGCCCTGGGTAAGTTGTAATAGGTTCTAGAATAGATTAAAAAAAAAATAAGTGTTTGCTCTTTGGGTTATAGATATAAGCCATTCAGCTGAATTAAAGAGAACTTGAAACAAGGCCAATACAAATAATCTCATAATCTTGCGTTTGCAAATGACTGAAAATGTCAGAAAGATGCCAGAAATGCCAGAAAATAGGATGTGAAGTTTTGGATAACTAATCAAAGCAGGAGCCTGTCCAGTGAGGAAAACCTTAAAAAAAAACCAAAAACCCATAACAAACAAACAAACAAACAACAAACCAAAAAACTCATAATGAACAAAAACCAAAATAAAACCAAAAAAGCCCAAACAACAACAACAAGAGAGGATAATTAGTAAGGCTCTCAGGACTCCCCAGAATTATAGCTGAGCAAGCTCATTAAGGCCTAAGTGGTTGTTTTCCATCTGGCTTTAGCTGCTGGATGCAGTCGGGTGGCTTACTGGAATAAGGATGCCCTGTCACTGCTGTTTTACCAGCCACTGATGAATCGTTTCACACTGTCACCGGGAGATGGGTCAGGCACATGAGCCTCCCCTGAAGAATCAACCCAGACAGTAACCAGAGTCCCAGCTCACCCTAGAATGGCCTTGGGGAGCCCAGACAGGATGCTGCCATCTTGGGCCACTTGTCACCCTTCTCGAGCTGCTGTGTCTCCTCAGAGAGCCTTGCCCAGGATCTCAACAAGCAGCAAAGTCACACTATGGATGTCACCTAAGCTCTCCAGACTGGTTTTTCTCATCTGCAACATGAACCTTGCAAGCTCTACTATTCAGGTAGCCTCAGAACTGCTCAATTGAGGTCGAGAATATAAGACATCAGGTGAGGGAGTCATCACACTGATGTAGTTCTTACAGCAACCATTTACTGAGCTCTCATCACATGCCGGGCACTATGCTAAGTGCTTTATGGACCTTCTTTTGCTTAATCCTTATAATAATCTTGCAGAGAAGATTTTTGCAACACCTATTACAGCAGGGGAAGATGAGACTCAGCGTCATCAAAACTTATCCAAGGAGATCACAGAGCTGGCAAGTGGCAAGATTTGAACCCCAATCTGTCTGTCCTAATGCTCTTTTCCTTTGCACAGTATCTCTGAAAGGAGAGAAACCAATTCCCCTCAAAAATGTGCCAAATACAAAGAAGACACCCCAATCAAGCCTTCAGATGACTGCAGCCCTGGCTGCCAGCTTAACTGTAACATCATGAGATAGATGTTAGAACCACCCAGCTAAGCTGCTCCTAAATTCCTGACCAACAGAAACTATATGAGACAATAAATCTGTATTGTTGTTTTAAACCTCTCAATTCAGGGATAATTTCTTGCACAGCAATAGATAACTAATACAGCACCTTGGCTACCATTCATTCATGCAACAAACATTTCTTCATTATTATTGTGATGAGCACCATGCTACTGCTCAGGCTGCAGTAGTGAACAAGATTAGCATGGTACCTGCCCTGACGGAAATGATCATCAAGCAGGAGAGATGGACATGGGGAAGCAAACAGATAAGAGAACACCGAGACGGAGGAGGCACCTTCTTTGAGTAGTTGTGGAAGTTGAAGAGGAGACATTAAACCTCAGTCTTGAGGATAGAAAGAACCAGCAGGTTCTGGCTTTTTCCTCACCACGTGTTTTGATGTTCTCACTTTTTGCTGCCTGAGTTCTTTTGGAAATGAGGCAGGGTGTTAAAGAAACTAACAAATGAATTGATAGAGAATTCTTATTTTTCTTCGGGGCAGAATCTCCCCTATGGAGAAAATGGCCCTTGCTGGGTGAATGCTTTAAAAAGCCCCCTGGGAGAGCTAGTACAGGCCAAATAGCCTTGCATAAGGAAGGGAATTGGGGAGATTTAGAAGCTGCCCAGGACGGGGTGGGAGAGGGCTAGAAGCTTACAGAGATTTTTATTCCTTTCTTTGTTGAGTAGTATGTGGTGAAATGCTCTTCTTCCCACAAAATGGCCAGTAAAATCTCTTGCTCCCTAATGCTTTCTGGAGCTCAAAAGGTTGGCTTTTTGAGGATATGACAAAGCACTGCATCCTCCTTCAAGACCGGCTTCAGGTGAACCCAAGGCTGTTCATGAGAGTCTGACCACTTACGGGTTAGATAAACACGTAAATACAATAGTGTTAGTCATAAATAAATGCTTCTGATCATCACTGCAATTCCAAAATGGACGGCTATGCTCCTCATGCTCATCGGTGGCATCAGTGTTACTGCTGACCGCGGTACACAGGTTGCTGAAGACTGAGGTCCAGGAAGGGGCTGCAGCAGCTGCCAAAACTGCGGCCAGCATCTAGCACCATGCCTGGCTCTTAGGAGGTGTTCCGGAAATGTGGGCTGGATGCATGACGGAATGCTGCCCGTGCTGCCGCTCCCTTACCCTTCAGTGCTCCCAGGAGTGAGGTCCACGGGAAGCAGGGTGTTCCTTGCAGCCCCTTGCCTAGAATTCAGGCATGGCTCCATTGAGCTGGGCCTGGGACGGTGTGAGTGACAACATGGAACTGACCGCAGAGTTGCTGCTTTCCTCTGAAGTTTGCCTGCCTTTCTGAAACAAACCTCCCTGTGGACTCTCTTCCTCTGGGGTGAGTTCTTTCCTAGGGGCACCTTGGTCTCTTATATGAATAGGGCTCCATTAACCTTCAGAAAGTGCCTAGACTTTCTTGAATTTGAGGGTGAACATAGCTTAGGTTCAAACGGGAACTTCTGCTACCTACAATATTCCCTGAGGATCTAGACCAAACAAGCCCAGCAGGGTCTGATGTTCTAGACCTGCACTGTCCAACATGGTAGCCACTAGCCACGTGTGACTATTTAAAGTTAAATTAATTGAAATTAAATAAACTTTAAAATTCAGTTCCTCAGTGGCACTAGCCACATTTTAAGTGCTTAATAGCCACATATGGCTAGTGGCTGCCATATTGGACAGTGCAGGTTATAGAATCTCTTCAACACCACAGTTTATTGGACAAAGCTGTGTCTAGAGCCAGAGCCCATAAAATGGATTCTGCTGTCAAGGAACTGGCTATTATGTATAAACAAGAAAACTATCCACTCAGGATAAACAGTGGAAGTTTGTCTCACACATGGGTTAGGCAAAAAAGTCAGCATATAAGGCAAAAATAGCTTATTGTCAAAATTTCTCTTGAAGAATCCCTTAGGAAGGGATCTCTTTGGAGGCTAATTCTCAGTAAACCCAACCCTGCAGTTTTTCATCCAGCATTGGAGCAGATCTCTGATTCTTTGGTTGAGCACCAGTAGTTAGGAGTTGGGCACTGTAGTTAGGAGCAACGCACTAGGAATATCGATGGTATCTTTAAACACAGGTATGACTCTGCAGGGAGCTAGAGGGGTCAACTACAAAGGACGCAGGGAGCAGAACCAACTGGAGGCACGTCTGAGTCACATCCCCATTCTCAGCCTTTTTGCTCTTTCAGTGGGATGCCAGGTGGAATTGCCCACGGTATTTAATAGTTCTTTTCTACATACGGTGTTTTTTGTTTTGGTGCCAAATGTGTGGAGCTGAAGTCAAGTACATTAGATGCACTTACGATATGATTTCCCCATAGATATTCCATGAAGCCGCCATTTCTTTGCTGGGGGCTTCATTAAATGAAGGGTCTCCCTCTCTACCAGAGACCTAAGTGTTTGGTAATTAAAGAACACCAAGTTCCTCCTTGAACTCTTCCTTTGGGAGGCCAGAATTGCAACTACATCAGATCAAACCCGAAGTGGGTATATCCTGGGGAGTTTGGGTGCAGCGCAGAGGTGCAAAGGGCATTCAGGCTCTCGGAAGCCCAGCACGACGTCCTTTAGACCCAGACGTCCTCCCGGGTTACCCCCCTGAGCGGCAAGCTCTGTCCTCTGGAACTCCGGTGGAATGCAGTGTCCTGCCCACTCAGTCTGGCCCTATTTACTGACATTCCACTTTGTGTTTATTTTATATGTACATGACCTGTCTTTCCAGTTAGAAAAGGGCAGATGGCATATGTCTTGTCTTTTCATCACCCACAGTGTCTAATATGGTGTCTTCCTATAAAAGTGTTCCATTCATACTAGCTTCATTAGCATCTGTCATAAGTGATTCTCTTATGGGAGAGAGGAACTATGGACGTGAACTAACTATCCAGATGTTCTTTAAGAGCAGAAACTACATAAAAGTCTAGTATTTGCCCTTTCGACTTAGCAAGCTGAATTTTTAAAATCATTTACTTAATTTTTAAGTTATTGAGGATTGCAAGGGGACTCCCAAGTCAGGAATTTGTATCATTTGCAAAAGCAAAGAGAATGTTAGTTACCTTAAAAAGTCCCAAACTGTGAAGTAACTCCAATATTTACTTTAATCAGAACCTTATGAGAGCAAGTCTATTTCCAATCTTTTCAAATAAACAGACTGTGGTCTTATGCTCCAGAGTGTGCACGAGTTTTTTTATTTGAGGATTTACAAAATGTGGGATAGGGGCCGGCCCAGTGGCATAGTGGTTAAGTTCACCGGCTCCACTTTGGCGGCCCGGGGTTCTTGGGTTCGGATCCTGGGCGTGGACCTACACACCACTCATCAAGCCATGCTGTGGCAGTGTCCCACAAACGAGAAAGAGGAAGATTGGCACAGATTGGCTCAGGGCCAATCTTGTTCACCAAAAAAAAAAAAAAAAGTGAGATAAAGGAATGGTTACTTAGAATCTCAGAGTATTAGATCATACTACTCCAAGGAGAGTCTCATTAAAAAAAATTCTTCAGTAGTTCCTCATCTTGTGCATATCTTCCTTGTTAACTTTTTAATGTAACATTAAAAATCATTTTATGCTGAACTAAAGATCATTTTTATTGCATTTGGGGAAACTCGTGCTTTCTAATATTGGAATAGCTGTAATAATTCAGAGTAAAAAAACAATCCCTAAGTATATTTTACAAACATCATTCTAAATATTGCCTAATATACTGCTAATTTTGGCTAGATTTTAAATAAAAAAAACTTCAATGAAATGACATGAAAAGCATATTCTGATGGATTAGACAGTCTCAAAGATTAGCACTTTTAATAGTTTCTTTATAAAATCATGGAGGATTATTATAGAAATTGATACCATGATTAACTCTGGCTTTATCAGGTGTCAGAAATGTTTTACTCCTACACAACCTGTTGTCACCTCTGGCTCTCCAAACACAACGTCACAAGTGTCATTATTTCCATTTCCCATGGAAGGCAAATTAAGGCTGGAGGTTTAAAGAGCTGCCTGAGCACACACGACACATCCCTGGGGCCCCGGTGTCCCATTCCCACTTCTCGTCCTCACCACGGCCTCATTGCTTCTCTTTCTCCTGTTCCCAGACCAACTGTTTAGGTAAGCTTTGGTTATTTGCATCTGCCTTTTTGGAATTAATGACAGAATACTGACAGAAAGGGGGGTACTGGAGTTATTAGCAAATGTTTATCGTTCTTACTCATGAAAGCTTGGAAGGTCCTCAAAACCCCACAGCAGCCCCAAGGCCTGTGGCCGGCTTGCCGCTTCCCAGGGCCTATTATTTAGACTGTCTGCGGTGCTCTATCAAACAATGATGCCTCCCTACCTTCTGTGTTTGCTCACCTAGTTACCATCTTCCCTGGCGGATGGAAAGGTGTATCAAAGCAAGAGAAAGCGTCAGTGGCTATTTCTTCCCCTTCTGTCTTGGTTGAGCATTGTTTCAGCACCTTGTGTACACCCATTTTTATTAATTATGAAGTATATGTCTTGCAAGGCAGTTCTTTGCCTCTTGTGGAGACTTTTAGGGAAAAATCATTGTGAAATGAACACGCCAATTAGGAAGGAAGGCAAGCAAGCAGTATCGTGTACGAACTCTGCATTTTCTTGTGAAAGGAAGACTTTAAATTCATTCCCCAAATGCCACAAACAGCTTATTTGGGTCATTACCGCCTGCCCTCTGCACTCTTTACAAGTTATAAGCCACGCTGCATATTAGCCTTGTAGAACAATTGGGCCCCGCCCTGGTGATTCTCCAATGAATAACTAATTGAAATACTGTCCAAGAAGGAAGACAGGCTTCCCTCTGAACCTCAGTCTTTCTAGGAGAATCCACTGTTTAAACAGGTGTCAGACTGAGGCCCTAAACCAACCCAAATAAGGAGGATTTCTACAAAACTCGGTTGAAAGGCACTTTGTTTTACTGCAGTGTTTTACATTGGGGTAGGGACAGGAGTGAGGAGAGAACGTTCAATCAGAGACGATGACGCATAGCTGTAATGTTGTAATGACAGTTGCATGATTTCTTTTGGCAGAGCAGGACGCCCCAGTGTTGAAATGAACTTTTCATAGAAAGATATCCACAGATCAGAATCTCAAGCCCTACACAATTTTAACAGTTTGATTCAGTGAATGTTTATGGAATTCCCGAAGATAGAGCTGCTTGATTTGGGATCCGGGACCACCTACACCATCCAAGATGTTTCGTAAAAATACGAACTCCTGAGACCTACTCCAGGCCTACTGAAATATAATCTCCCAGGGGTGAGGCTGAAATTCTGCCCCATTAAGAGGCTTTCTGGGTGATTCTCAAGCATACTCAAGTTTAAAACCACCAGAGACCTTTGTTTTATTCACTCACGTATCCAAGTGCCTAGAACAGCAATTGACACAGTTCAAGACACCCTTGTTGAATGAATGAAGGCCCCAACAGTTTGTGGCACTCAGGGGCTCCAATTATGGATATCTTCCAGACCATCTAATCCAAAACGCTGTCATAAAACAAGTACAATGTCGTATTCCACAAGGGACCTTCCTAGCTAGACTTGGGGGCAGGGGAAGCTCTCCTATCTCTGCCCAACAGCCTCAGTAAATTGTCCCCACCTAAACAGGCCTCTCCCTGCCTATACTTAACTGCAAAAGCTGTGACAGAGACCAGCGTCACAGCTTTGCATCTGTAAAAAAAGAAAGGGATTAATAAAACCAATTAAGGTATAAGTAGGACTCTAGATCCAGCATGTGAGTAAATCTCTCTCTGCTCACCACCCATAACTGAAGCTAGGCAAAATTCTATAAGTCATAGTTTTACTTGTAGGCAGAATAGCCAAGAGATCAAGTTTCCTTCCTAATCATTTGAGCCACAGGAAAGAGAAGGCAAGAGAAATGCAATCTTGCTTTTGTATATATACTGTGCTAAGCCTATATTTAATGATTTATTAAGAACCCACTGCATCCTTAATAGGTGGAAGGATAAAGCAATTGGTAGGTCTATACAGTAGAATACCATTCAGCAATAAAACGGAAAAACTACTGATACACACAACATGAATCTCAAATGCATTATGCAAGTGTAAAGAAGCCAACCTCAAGGGGCCACCCGGTGGCGCAGCGGTTTACTTCGCGCTTGGCAGCCCGGGGTTCGCGAGTTCGGATCCTGGGCGCCAGCGGACGCACTGCCTGTTAGCCATGCCGTGGCGGCGTCCCATATAAAAAAGTGGAGGAAGACGGGCACGGATGTTAGCCCAGGGCCAGTCTTCCTCAGCAAAAAGGGGAGGATTGGCAACAGATGTTAGCTCAGGGCTGGTCTTCCCCACAAAAAAAAAAAAAAAAAAAAAAAGAAGCCAACCTCAAAAGATTATACACTGTAAGATCCCCTTTATAGGACATTCAGGAAAAGGCAGAACTCTAGGGAAGGGGGACAGACCAGCAGTAGCCTGATTAGGGTTAGGAGTGGGGGACAAATTTAACTACAAAGGGGTAGCACAAGGGAATTTTGGGGGGTGATGGAACAATTGTGTCTCCTGATTGAGGTGGTAGTTACATGAATCTGTGCATGTGCTAAAACTCATAGAACTGCTTATCAGTTTAATATCTGATATGTCCTCTATTCAAGGACAATATATTAAATGGATTTTTGGAGCAGGGAGATGGAAAAGGAGCTTGCTCTGTCCACTCCACGCATCAGCCTGGTATTGCAGTACTTCCAGGAATGGTGCACCCCCTCTCATAAAAAAAAAAAAAAAACCAAAACAACTCATAGTACTGTACAGCAAAAAGTGAATTTACTGTATGTAAATTACATTTAGAAACCCACTGCATACACAACATAAACTCATTAGGTCTCTGACAGCCCTGAGACACTTTCCTTCCCTTGATCAGCTTATCAATGTGGGACACACACGAACAAGTGGTCTTAGAGTATGAGTGTGAAAGTGAGGGAACACTGCTATACCACGTGGTCTATGCTAAGTACATCATACCTGGTGCCAAATTTAGAATGTTATAAACTGGACACCATTTTGTAGAAAATTCCTTTATTATAGTGCAAATAACTTTCAGCAGTGACATAATGTAAGAACACATTTAGCAACATTTTACACCACGCAGTAAATAAGAAAGTGTTTCTCTGAAAATATGTCATCATAGGAGCATTATTTCTACATTAATGCCAGGAAATGCCAAGGCTGTGTCTCTCAAGGCAACAGAGCTTCCTCCCTCTTTTTGGAGATTTTCTTTTTAATACAAATGAAAGGATTTGCCATTTTAACAAATCATCATCAATTCTAAGAGTGATCTCTTAGGGGGTTTTGAAATGAGCTTGGCGAGATTTGAAATGGGGTTTCAAATTTTAAAAAAATAATAATTTTAAGACAATTCTGGGATAGCCCAGAAAGTACAAGTCACTTCTGTTAACTTTTAAGTAGGTATATACATTCACTCCAATTTTGATGCAGAAATGGACAGATTGTCTAAAGCCTGCCTTTTATTCCCCCAGAGCCTGATTGTTATTTATTCTCCTTGGTTTTGGTTATATTGCAAAATTAGGGCTCTGGTCAGAAATAACACCTTACATACCCAAATGCTTTCCTGTGAAGCTTTAAATTGCACTTTCTATCCTGAATTCCCACCTTAGACCTCACATGCCGATGAGAGGATGTGAATGTTGTTTCCAATTTACAGCCAACGATCAGTACAGCTGGATTAGCCCCCTGCTAATTTAGCTGGACCTGAATCAAACCATCACATCATTTAAGCTAATTCCAATAGGCTTAACCAAGAGGTTCCCACTGACCTCACAGAGAAATGAAGGGTTAACACTGTATCTTTATACTTAGCTGTCTAAGGGCTTGGCTGCTAACCGGTTAGCTGATAGGTAGAGAGAACAGAGTGTCAATTCCAATCAGTTACACTCCCAACTCCTCTAGTTTCTGCTGAATTATGCAGTGCGTGGGAATGGATGAACATTCAAAGGAAACCTTCTGTGGGGGGTCTTCCACCATAAGTAGAATCAAAGCCCCTACAAATATATTTCAGGGTGCCCTCAAAGTCTCTCTACACTCTTCAAAATCTAGTGGCTTTACAAGTTAATCACAGGCTTGAAAATACCTGGAGCCACAGAACAGCCCTCTTGGCTGAATATGGCTGATGAAGCTGGTACATAAAGCTTTACAATGTTCAGCCAGTCTTATTGGATAAAGTATCTTCTTACATAACACAATGGAACTGTGCTAAACAGTTTCAAAGTTGAGAAGAATCCAAATATATCACCTATAAAAAATTCACAATTTTAGTTTGCTTTTTCTTAGACTTTGGTACTGAAACACTGTCTACACTCTTGACACGTGAAAATGACGTGGCCACTTCAGTGCCTCTGCACGTTGTGTAAAAAAACTAAAAAGCAAAGCAGGACAAGGACATGTCATAAGACGCAGTATGCTGTACAAACAAAACCTAAATTATATATAAATACACCCCCACCCCGGCACCCCTTTTTACCCCTGACTACCTGACCAAAGCAATGCCAAAGGTCCTCCTCTTCAGGGCCAATGCAGTTTGTGAAGTCTAGCACCCAGGACTCCAACCATCCCTTGCCTTGCAGTGACATTTACAGAACTACAGCCTCCTTCCAGAGATGCTCTGCTGTCTGATCAATTCCACAAATGCAGAGAAACTCCTATAGCTTAATTGGAAGCATTCACACTATTGGCTGGACTCAAAGACTGGGAGTTAACCACTCAGATACACTAACTGGATCATTTCCTAATCTGGATCCCATCTTATCCTAATATCTCAGCAGAGCCAACTCAGTAGGAAGCATCCTCTACTCTGAAACTCCAAAGGCATTGCTTAGGGATATTGGTGAGGGTCACATAATAAAAGTTATACAATGAGCTAACAGCTTAAGTTGATATAAATTATTTCCAAGTAAGTTATTTGGGGCCATTTGCTTCTGCTTTACACTGCATTCCAGAATCATTTTCACACTATACTTTTAAAAGTTTATATAATAGTCATTTAAGAAATTGCCTATGCAATCACCTCTTACATGTTTTCAATTAATTTAGTACAACTTAATGAGCTATTATGTAAATCTAGGGAAAAGTAGTCAATTAGTCTTAAGAAAGGCAATACTGTGCTAATTCACAGTAAGGAGAAAAAGCAATGTAAATAGGATTTTACATAACTGTGAATAACTTGAAAAGCAGTTTTATCGAAATGTTGCAAAATCTTCCCAGAAGCACTTACAACAATTTATATCAAGAGATTCTAAGTTTAGGGGTATGGAGGATATGACTCAATTCTTTAAGGTAGAAATTCACCTGTTTCATGATTGTAATACACAATTTTCCCCCTCGGACCTAAGATATTCGTACATTCAAAAGTTCATAACTTGCTGTCCTTGAGACATTAATCATTCTCTAATATATACGTTGAGTATAAATAAATAACTACAAGAAAGCTTTAAAAATCTGAATTAACATTATGCTGTGCAAAAAAAAAAAAAAAAAACAACCAAACCTTGAACAATCTACATTCTAGATAATTACCCTGACTAAAATGTTGGTTGTGCTACACAATTCCACTTCAGTGCAGAAATGAGTTGATTTTGGTGTACCGTCTTTGTTGTTGTTAAGTTTTTAGCACTTTTGTTTCTAAACATCATCTTGCTTTGAAAAGATGAATAACTTGTTACCAAATCACAAATCATCACAAATCTATTTCAGTTTAGTCTGAATAAAATCCAGCATAAACGCATTACTTTGTTCTCAGAATAATGGCTTGGTGTCTTTGTTCCAACAGCTTCCTAAGGGCAAACCACGGCTGAAGTTGTCATTTTGGGCTTAAACTGCACAGAAAGAAGAGACAGTGAAGCTTGCCTTTTGTTTTCGTTTTCCTTTTAAGTCTCCAGATCTCGCTAGGACATTTCTTCCAGTCAGATAGTGTGGCACCTGATCCTATTTGAAATAGAGGTGGTTTAAACAACGTCAGCCAAGCTTAGTGATCTGGAGATCCCCGTTTATCTTTATAGTGTCGATCGCAGATAACGTTTGAATGCGGTGGTAAAAATCAAAAAGTTGGTGTCCATCCACAAACACTCTGAAACGTGGGTGCTCACAAAGAATTTCCACCTGGAAGAAACAAAATGATAATCTCAGTTGCACAAGATTAATGAACCCTGCTGGTTCATTTTAGAGAAAAAAAGGCAGCATCTTCAGTTAGAACAGATTGCTGGGCTCCACCCCCCCAAATTTTTTCAATTTAATAGGTCTAGGGTAAGGTCTAAGAATCTGCATTTCCACCAAGTTCCAAGGTGATGCTGATGTTGCTGGAACGAGCAACACACTTTGTGAACTGTTGCTCTACACTACTCAATATCCTTTAAAGATTTAAAATTGTTTCGGCTTTAACATTTCTGCTTTCTCCTTGTACTCCAGAAAGTGATGTAAAGTACCACAGATTTATTATATGGCACTTAATGCCTCCACTGTCATCCCCTGAACAATTCTATTCCACCTTCAGAGGAGCCCCTTACAAGGCAGAACTGGTCCCCATTAGTAGCATGTAATAATAGTCTTAACACTAAAACATGGTAAACATTAAAGCAGAGAGAAGGTTACACAGTAATTACCACCGGACCAAGGATGTATAATTAACAAGGCTTTGTTAAGCCAAACAGAAATACTGATTCCATATGGTAAAAGCTTTTTCTTCTTCTTTCCCCTTAAGTAACTCACCATAGAGTTTAATCAACGGTTCTGTGCTATGTATTTATTAAAAGCATTAGTATTCACTATGCAAGGAAACACTCCATATGTGATATTAGTCACATTTAATTCATATTTTTACTAAAATTCTATCACCAAGAAGGGCCGACTTCATTTCCATTTTGTTGTTGGGGCCCATTTTTATCCTCTTGGCAGTCAGAAGCTCTGGTTCCTCATGCTCCTGAGTTACATATTAAGATTCATCCTTATGACACTGTCACAGTCAAGAGGAGCCTACGTGGCTATCACCATCTTAGAGAAGGGGGAGGACAGGGATAATGGGCAGGGGTGCCTTCCCCAGACTGTGATTAGAAGGGCATCAATCTCAATTCTATCATTGATGTGAAAGTCGTGGATTCTTATTTTCCCCCTAGACTGTAAGATGGGAAGAAAAAGTATTACTTCTTCATAAGGCCCTTGTAAATTTCTAGATAAGAGCAAAAGGTTAAGGGTAGATCTACTTTACTAGGTGTATGTGCACAGCAAGCTTTTAACTGAGTTGTCATTATTGTGATGGATGTTAAAACTTCACCAGGTCTGACATTTCAGTAAATCCTTTCCTAACACACTACTGACTTGCATTTCTTACTTGGCATTGTCCTTCACAGAGCAGTGCTGCTAATGCTGCTTTACTGGATGGGAAGTTTGGGCTGTGCTTCCTGCCCACTAGTAAGGAGCAAACTGAGACTCATCCAGGACCAAGAAAAGGAATTTGTCAGCTACACAGCCTGTGACAATGAGATACTCTGAGGCTACTTAACCCAGAGAGGGAAACAAGGACATGGTCAAGCCTCATGAGCAAAGGGAACAAGAGAAAACGAAATGATAATCACTACATTCTTAAAAAGTCATAACTAATAAGGTTTAGTGCTACTTAAAGGTTGAGAAAAGAAATGAGGAAAATTCTAGATACTTATTAACATTTATTAACCCATCAGATATTTTGAGACAGGTATCTATTATACGCCTAGTACTATGTTGAGTACTACATAGAAAAGTATTTTTCTTAGCAATCTCGGCATATAAATATGGGTTTATTTACTAAAAGTATTGGCTAAATAGAGGCAAGAGCTACTATGGCAAGCATTAATTCACATCAGCAAACAGAACTCTTTTGATCTTTTTTCTTTTTTTCACCATCTAATGCCAAATTTCCTGGACAAACAAAAATTCTGGCTGCTGAAAGCGTTCTTGGCACATGCCAGAGGAGGAGAACATCGCCACCCTGCCAGTGGTTGGAGCTGAAGCACTCGAGGTACTCACCCTGAATGGCTGGTCTGGGATGAATGGAAAGTAAGGGATTGCTGACTGTTCTTCACCCCTTTCCCCAGATATACAAGAATTTCTGAGCAGCTGCCGGTCTGTGAACACAGCTTTGAGTTCAATGGCCACATCGGCAGGAGGATCTTCCGAGTCACCACAGGTCAAGCTGATGGCAAAGCTGAAAAGAAAATGGTCTCATTTATTCCGGGTTGAATGTAACAACATTTAACAATGACCCCGGCTGCCATGTGTACTCTTTCTTCTCCAGGTTTGTCTGCTTTTAATGGGCCACTGCTCTACACAGGAGATTAAATTTTGTATGGAGAAGTAGGATTACAATCAAACCAGTTATTTTGTTACCTGGAAGAAGTTCTGGTGAAAACTTTGGTGGAGTTGAAAATGACTAACATTAGGAATTTCAGATCCTAAAACCACCCACACATCTGTGTCTTAATCCATTTCAGAGTTCTCAAAAACAGCCCCAGAAATTGACCAGAGGAAATAATGTCTTGTAAAATTTGGTTCTCATTTACTCTGATAGTTCTCGCTCTAAGCACCAGGTTTAAAAACCATAAAAGAGAAAAAAAAAAATCCTCCCCTCTGTAAGGGTCAAAGAGAAAATGATGTGGGCCTATATTTATAATCTCTGATATAAATAGCTGTCTGGAGAAATGATGGCTGGGATTCATACACATTCTTTTCATGGGAACATGGTACTTTCTTGGCACTTCCAACTAGCAACTTCCAACTAGCAACACTGGCCACGGGGAGAGGAAGAGGAGGAGCAGTAAACCACCACAGGAGTGGGTAGGGCCTTGTAACTGACTGATAGGTCTTTGGGGGACAAGGACTCTGCCTTACCTCTCGGGGTTGAGGTCTACGATGCCCATCACTAACACCTTCTTGCCTGGTCTCATGCCACCTTTAATGTGCCCACAAAATGGAACTATCTGCAAAGGATGAGAAGAGAAACAGTAAGTTTACAGCCTGCAAGGGAAGAGCCAAGCCCTCAGATCCTGAGGACCTGACCCACTAGAAAATCCAATTAGAAAGGAAGAGGGCACAGGCAGAGACACAAGAGTACAGAACAAAATCATTTACCAGTCGTGGGAAGTACACGTCGGCTTGAACTGGAGAGCCTAAGGAGTTGTTTAAATGCCCATCATCTAGTTTCTAAAAATAGAAGCACACAGATTGGCTTTCCAAAGGCCCTTGTTTTGGGGGGTGGGGGGCGGGGGCGGGGAAGAACCTATACAAATCTGCGGAGTCCAGCAGCCCTCACAGAACACAGGCAGCGTCTACAGATGCTGCCGTCTCCCAGTCCACAGAATAACCGCATGAACCCCCAGAACAAAACCTGTCCTTTCCAGCCGGTAGCTAAGCCTCTGAAGATCCCTAGATCCTTAAGATCTAGATCAAAATCAAGGTCGAGGCACACCGGGGAGCCAGAGCCCCGCGCCGGAGGAGGGCAGGCCCCTCTCCAACCACAAACGCCTCTGGACCCGCTGTCCCCAAGCTAGTCCGCGGGGACATGGCTGGAGTGCAGCGGCCGCGCTCAACTTCTCTCGGGAGCCCCCGGCGCGGACCCATTTCCAAGGGGGGAATCCCCGGGATGTCGGGGGCGGAGGCGGGGCGCGCGTCCCGGACACACACACGCGCGCACACTCACATGCAACGTGCACACACCTGGCCGGGGGCTGTACGGCACGGAGTGGGCTGTTGGTCACCCCCACCCCGCCGTCCGCCCCCAAACATCCTCCCCCAGACCTGCTGCCCTCCAGCCCCGGGCACCCCTCCTGCTCCCGACGCCGGCCGCGCACAGCCGGCTCCGGCTAACAGGTACCGGGGCGCCTTCCCAGGCGGGGGGCGCCGGGCTGGGCCTCAGCCTCCTCTCTGCCGCAGCCCGGCTGGAGCAGGCGGCGGCGTGCGGGGCCGCGGGAAGGGGGCGCCTCGCGTGCGCCCCGCTACACTCACCACCACGGCATCACTGTCGGCCACCGATCCCGCCATCTTCTTGCACAGCGCGGCGGGGTGCACGGCTGGCGGCCCGGCGGCTGGGGACGTGGGACGAGGCGCGCGGGCTGGGATCCCGGGGCGGTCCTGCGCCGGGCGGGGGCGCGGGTCCGAGGCTGGCTCGGGCGCGCGCACACACGCGGGCACGCGCGCGCGCACGCCCGGGGGCCCGGCGCCGACCCGGCAGGCAGGACCCGGGAGGAGAGGGGGAGGGGGGGGGAGGGGGAGGTAGCGCGGGCCTGGAGGTCGGAGGTGGCCGCTGCTGCCCGGACCGCGGCTTGCCGAGTCGGGGCTGCTTTCTTTCTCGGGGTGCTGCTGTCGCTGCCCAAGGAAGAAAGGTGTCGAGGGCCGCGCCGTGCCTGCCCTGGGCGGCATTTAAAGGCCGCCGGGGCCCGGCTCGGGAACAGGGAACAGGGCGGGGACCCGGCTGGGCTGCCGCGGCTTGCTCAGCTTGCCCTGCCCCTCGGCCATTGGACGGTGGCGGGAGGCTGGGGCGGGAGGGACGGGCCTGTCTGCGTCCCGGCGTGCGGGAGGGCGGGAGCCCTATCGGCCCTCCTCGGCGGGAGGGTGGGTGGGGCTGGGGGATGAGGAAGTGGGGGCCAGGGCCTGCCAGGTAACAGGTGCTTATGACACCCCCGCCCCCTCCTTCCAGTCAACCTCCTTCCTTCTTCTGCTACGTCTTGGGGCAGGTGGGACGGTGGAGGCAGAGGTCAAGCGAAGATTGGGAGGTGGGGGCGGTCTTCCAGGGCTCCAGACGTCCTTCAGAGAATTCCAACAAAGTGGGAGGAAAGATTCATTCCGCTCTCTAGGTAGAAGGATAATGAAAGGTCTCTAGACTTCCATAAATAAATATTTGACCCCAAAGCAAGAGGCAGGACTCAGGGTAGGGGCTTTCATATCCCAGGAGGCTAGATACTGAGTAGGCCTCTCTCCCCTGTGGGAGGATGGGCAGGTCTGATGGTCCCTGGAGGCTCTCTCGGGCGGGGGTCTGTCTAATGCTTACCGAATTGAAGCCGGCACAGTGACTGTCCTCAGAGAGCCTCCATTTGTCCTGTATTTTACAAGGCACCTACCCAGTTTGGGGTAGTAAGTTTCTCACTGAAAATCTCCTGATATCCTTTGTGGAATAGTTCCCAGCGGGTACACCCCTCTTTTATCCCAAGGCACAAATTCCTTTATGGCATTTCCACATTAGGATGATTATGTAACTTCTCAGATAAAGCTGTATCAACATACCCTCTATTAGGTGACGTCTTGGCTTAAACATTCCATTGTGTGAATCACCAGGGTGTTTTACAGGGAATAAGCAGGGAACATGTGTGACCTGCTGCAATCCCAGAGGGGCCCTCAGAAGCTCCCTTCCAGCCACTGTTGCTGGCTGTGTGGCCTGTAACATCACTGCGGCTTTTGTGTCTTAGCTTTCCCTTTATGGACCAGAGCTAATCATGGTAATCTCAGTGGAGGAGGGAGAATTACCTGCACACGCTTGTAAGCCACAGTCATATCCTTTGTGAGCTCTGAATTAGAGACAGAAGTGCAGCACAGTTGTGGATCACATTTTTGCTCTTGTTCACCAGTCTTACCTCAAAATCACACCTTGATTATTTTAAAATAAGGCAGTCAAAGGAAACTGTTGACATTTTGAAAGCACACTTCAATATATCTCAATTTCTGAGAGTCTGGAATAGGGAAAAACTATTGAAGTATTTTTTTTGTCATTAGCTAAGCTAAGAGTGACACAGTACATCACGATGGTTAAAGAGCCTGTGCCCCAGGTTCAAATCCTGGCTCTACAATTGACTAGCTGGGTGATCTTGGACAAGTTACTAAACTTCTCTGTGCCTCAGTTTCTTCATCTGAGAAGCAGAGATGACAGCAGTGATGATGACAATAGAGCCTATCTTGTGTTATTGGGAAGATTAAGTAAATTGGTTCCTGTACCTTCCTTAGACTAGTACCTGGCACATAGTATCTACTTACTCTACAAAAATACTGCATGCCTGCCGTGTACCAGGAACTGGGGATCCAGCAGGGACTTTTTTGTTGATCTTACATTCTAGTGGGGAAAGGCAGTCAATAAACAAATAAATATATAATATGTCAGGTGGTGAAGGTGTTAGAAAAAAATAGTAAAGCAGGTAAGGTGGGAGAGAGAGAGAGGAGGTGGGGTGATGCTACTTACATAGGCTGGTCAGGGAAGCCACCTCTGGTAAAGTGACGTTTGAGAAGACCCCTGAAGGGAGGGAGGGAGTCATTTGGAAGTCTGGCAGAAGAGGTTGCTGGCAGAGGGAACGGCAGGGGCAAAGTCCATTGGGTGAAGTGTGGGAAGAAAGTGTTGAGTGCAGCTGGGGTGCAGCAACGAAAGAGATAAGTAATTAGAAATGGAACAGGCCATGTAGACCCTGTGAGGATTGACTTTTACTTGAGAGAGGTGGGAAGACACTGGAAGTTTCTGAGCAAAGGAGTGACATGGTTTCCCTGCATTGTAGATGCATCCCTCTGGCTGCTGTGTGGAGTGGGCTTGTGGGGAGGTTGGTGTGTAGGAGGGAGGGTAGAAGCAGGACTTAGGAGGCTCCTGCACCAATCCAAGCAAGATATAATGGCAGCTTCGACATGGAAGCCCTGAAGATGTGAGAAGCAATGGGCCCTTGGTAAGTCATGGCTGTTGTCACTATGTAGCTTTGAGAGTTTGTATTGACTTCTAAGCCTCAGTTTCCTCATGGCAGAATTAAGGGGTTGGGTTCATTCATCATTCCTTCTTAGCTCTTAGAAAGTTCTTCTGGTTCCTGAAAAGCTGTGTAAATACCATCTAAATTTAAATAGGTTTGAGAATAGGTGAGGCTGAATGAAAATAATCTTGGGTTGAATCTTTTGATAAGTGGTTCTGTAGGGTGAAGAATAACCCTTTGATTTATTTTGTAAGTGGAGTTGGAGATATTTGGATTGCTTGAGATGAGTTTCTTACATTTTAGGAATGTGAAGAATAGGAAGGTACTGAACCTGCCCAGAACACTTTAACAAGGAAAATTGCCTTTTATTCCAAAAGTGCTTGATTCCTTCTCGGTCAGTGTATAGAATGGTTCATTTTGAATATGGAAAGAAGAGAGAAAGCCTGAATGAATTTTTTGTTATAATTAAACATGAGCAAACTACCCCTTACGGGAAAAGTCGTTAGCAAATTAATGAATTATAGAGCTTAAAATTTTTTTTAGTCATATAGTGAAAGATAGGCAAACTTTGCTCTGTGCTTTGATCACAGGCATTTGTGTCTAAAAAATGTTAACCAAGGTTGTGACCCTTTTATGAAATGCAACAGTGAAATTTCAGGATGAACTGCATTACTACTGGAAACTACTAGAAAGGCTAGAGAACCGGGAAGGCAGTCAAACAAATGATTAGCATCAAAAAAGAAGTATAAACAGGTCTTTGAAGATAGACTTTGCTAAGTGATCTCCCCAGATGAAAACAGTAGATCACTTCCTTTTTTCCTTCTCATTTAATATGTTTTATTCAAATGTATGCATGCAGAATTTCTAATATTGGGAGGAGCATACAGCATTGACATCAATTCAGGAACATTTTATGAGTATTGCTATGTGCTGTGATACTGTGGACCAAGAAGAGATATTTGAAAATGCGTGAATCTTGTCCTCAAGGAGCTTCAAGCTCACTCTGGGGACCAACTGCCGAGTGTAGTGGTGGGTAAGATAATAAAGGCCTCAGTCCTGTAGCCTGAGCACTGAGCGGGGAGATTCACTCTCGTTTGGAGGATTAAGGCAGCTTTCTGGACAAGATGGCATATCTCTGACCACATGCACAGCAGCAGCTGCCACAGCCCCACAAAAGCAAGTCTTCAAAGACCACATTGCAGCTCTATTCGGGGCTCAGATTCCACCCACTCCTCTCCCTGGTCTGGCAACCAGCTGAACCCCTCTTTCCAGAGCCTGCCTTTTGTCTCCTGCCCTGGTCCAGGTAGATGTGTGGTCCTTCCCTTACACTGTCACTGCCTTCTTAGGCCTCCTGTGGGCCCTGATCCCCTAGGCCTGACCTTGACCTTCAGACCACTTGTTTTCTATCTGGGAGTAGATACACATTGGCTAGAGTAGGGTTTCTCAACCCCAGCACTGTCATCATTTTAGGCGGAGAAATTCTTTGTTGTGAGGGCCTGTCCTGTGCATTATAGGATGTTGAGCACTAGATGCCAGTAGCACCCCCCCCACCCCCCTGCCCCGCAAGCTGTGAAAACCAGAAGTGTTCTCAGATTGAGAAATGTTGCTCTGGGGAAGGGCGGGGTACAAAATTGCCCCCAGTTGAGGACCAGTTATCTAGAAGGTGATTTAAGATTCCTACTATTCATATTTATATATGTGATATGAAATGTATCCAATCTAATCTAGAGTAGAAACTTGCACATCAGAAGTGTCTTCCTCTTTATTTGGCAAGTCATTGCTTCCTTACACTACAGGAGTGCTTCACAGCGGTTCTGCAAAGAACCCCTAAAACGAAGGAGGACCTGTGAGGGCCCTTGTAACTGCCAGCTCAAATGGTCTTTGTAATAGTGAGAAATTTGTGTGAATTTTGAGTTCTGTTCCACAATATTGCCATGTTTATTTTTGATATAAACATAATGTGCTCCCTATACCCATGAAAACAGTAAATTGAAGCATCCCAAATGTTTACCTTGTTTCTCCTGTGGCTTGATTCCCTCCCCACCCCAGGCCCCAAAGGGTGGTTGGAGCTACTTTGAGGGATAAGACTGCACAGTTTTATAGGCCGGTCAGGCTTTCAACTCTCCATAATTGTTTTTGTCAGCCCTGTCTCCGCTCATGATAAATATTCATGTAGGCAGCAAAATATACCAACTCAGCATTCTTTTGTTTACCTTGTTAGGTAGGAGGGCAAACATTTATCAATCCATTTTTCTCTATTTCAATACATGATTAAAGTTCTTAATTATTTTAGGAACTGTGGTCACGGTTATCAAATAATTATTTTAGACACACACAAAAATTTGTGTTGTACCAAAGTAATTAGGGGACAACCATAAAACTTGGCAGTCAATGCCAGTTCCTAACATTTCATTATTTTCCATTTATTTATGAGGAAACTAGAACCAGCCTCCTGCTTGTGTTTTAATTACTTAGCGCAGGAAGGATTGATTTCAGAAAACCTCCACACTGAAGAAGATAATGAGCCCAGTCCCAGGAGGAGGTCAGGGCTTCAAAGGTATGCCCTGCATCCTACCCTGGGGATGTCACTGTGGGCCCTTTAGCGGCTGAGATGTCCTGGAGCTCAGGCCCCTCCTGAGACAGCTCCTTCCCCAAGAGCTCTCGCTGATGGGGAAGCAGAAAGCATTCTGCTGAGGGAAACAGAAAGAATACTGCTTCCAGCATTTGGAACTGGCAGTGTGAATGAAAGATATTTTAAGATCCTTTCCAGCAAGGCTTTGGGTGTATACTGAGAGCCAAGGATGTGCTTCTGCATCTCATCTCCAGCCTCACGTTTCAGTAGTTCCAAGAGGTGGATCTGGTCTTCAACCAGTCTTTTACCAATAAGGAATGAGACAGGCCTGTGTGGCCGTGCCCCGGGCCTAATCACACTCTTCTCATTACGCTTGATGTTTCTGTTTTCATTTGCTGGTTTATAGTCCTCCTTTTTATTGCCCCTGTGATTTTATTTTCTTGCTGTCAAGTGGCATAAAGGGTTTCTTAGTTTTACCTTTTCATGGAAATTTGCATGGCTTGGCTGGGTAGAAGGAGACCAAGATTCAGATGTAGCAGTCATTTGGAAATCCTGACTAATGGGGAGGAAAACTCAGGAGGCGTGCTGCCAGGAGGTCATTTGATTTTGAGAGGAAATGTGTTTGGGTGACACAGATTCTGGACTTCTTCAAACGTGAATGACGCAGAGTAGGAATTAACACAGCACTGCTTCTGAAGAAACCACAGCCAGGAGAGACCTGGGAATTTAAACTTGGCATCCATATTTGACTAACCAAAGAGAGTCAGGGAAAACAGACTTCATTTATTTATTCAACAATTGAGCTGGGCTCCATTTACTTGTCATTATGATCATTTTTTACTTTCAAAAAAACTCCAAACAACCATACACATACTTTCACTTAAAATATGTGTCCTCCTCTTCCATGTGAATTTTTTTGTGTGTGTGCTGAGGAAGATTAGCCCTGAGCTAACATCTGTGCTCATCTTCCTCTACTTAGTATGTGGGTGGCTGCCACAGCGTGGCTGACGAGTGGTGTAGGTCCACACCTGGGATCCAAACCTGTGAACCTGGGCTGCCAAAGCAGAATGTGCTGAATTTAACCACTATGCCACGGGGCTGGCCCCACATATGAATTTTTTAATGGTCTCTCTGCTCTTTTCATTGTTGTAGGTTCCTCCCTGCACACTGTCTTTCCCGGCTGACAACATTTGGAGCTTCCCCACCAACGTGGCAACATATCCTAGAAAATTAAAAGGAAATGTTCTGAATTCAGAGACTGGTTCCGTTCCATCTCCGATCAGATAACATGTTTTATGTCTAGATTTAGTTTATCTGGTATGTGTTGATTTTAGGCCTGAATTGTTCAAATGATTAATTTATCCCCTAAAGAAAGATTAAGTGAAGAGTTGAAGACATGTTTTAAATCACAGAAGTTTAAATTGGCAGTCTGCGTTGATTAAACTCAGCACATTTCATTCATTCACAACTTTGGCCTTGGTTGGCTCAGTGTTGCTCCTAAACCCGAGAATTAGTTGAAACTCTATAAATTCAGGAGGGTTTGGACTTAGCACTACTTTTCAAGATTGCCTGGCACATGCGCGCGTGTGTGTGAAGGCGGGGTGGAGTGGGGAGAGAGGGAAATTTTCAGCTTTTCTTGAAAGGCAGTTGTCATTTTAATTACCAGGAATAAACAAAAGTAACTTGGGGAGAGGAAGCAAAGTAGCTGTCTGTGCTTGTTTTTGATCCCATCGATTTAATGCCAGGGAAAACTCCATCAAGAGAAGAGAAGAGCCTCATACTTTTTTTTTTGAGATGACTGAGGCAGAGATACAGGTGTTAAATATCTATCCTTTGAAGCTTTCTCTGCTAACAGATGTTCTCCTTGACACTGATCTGGAATCTTCCCTCACACAACTGGATTCCTGACCAGTTCTGTTTACCTTCCACATCAGTTGCATGGTCCCTTAATGATACAAAATAGCTCTTTCCCCAGTAATCCCAGCTTCTCCCCTGGACAGGTTGGCCCACTTCATTCCTGGCCCTTCAGACTCCTCCCTACTCCTTCCGTTAGCTCTGGGCTCTCCTCCAGGCCAGGTTCTTCCTCCACAGGCTGTCCTTAGTGAATAGGTTCGCAGCCTGGAAGAGAAAATTAAAAACAAACAAACTGTCCCATTTACATATGGTCCTTCTTTGAAAGGCAGAGTTCCTGTCTTTCCGGAGGCCAATCCTCATCCTTTTCTCTTTTAGTCACCGGTGACAGACTGCCATAGCCAGGACAGGCCGGAAAATGAGTATCATCCCATTTCGAGCCAAAGTAATATAGCTAACAATTATTCTAGAGAAGTTACAACTAAGGGTTGGCTCTAGATGATTTATACAGATTATCCAATGCCTGGTGATGTGCTATAAATAGAAATAAGGAATGAGCTTAGTAGGAAGAGAAGATGGGTGGAATTTCTGAGTATGGACAGGATGAGTGTTTTTTCAGGTCTAGTGATGGTTTTAATCTACAATATTGTTCATCCTCAGTGCCCTAATAGCAGCTCATAAAACAGCCACAGGTTCCGCTAAAAGCCATTAGAAATTGTTGCACAATGCTAAAATAGAGCATCATCAGGAATCTGAGAGAACCCACGTCTTTTAGTAAATTGTAATTCAGCTCTCTTCTTCAATGCTGAATTTGTGTTTAGTTAGTGTGGTCTTTTAAAAACATAAATTGTGTCACGTCAACCCTCCTTAAAATCACTGGGTCGGTTCTCATGAATTTACAATGAAATCTACAATTTAGAATGAGACTCTAATTCCCTTCCATGCATTTTTTTTTTTTTTTTTTGTGGGGAAGACCAGCCCTGAGCTAACATCCGTTGCCAATCCTCCCTTTTTTGCTGAGGAAGACTGGCCCTGGGCTAACATCCGTGCTCATCTTCCTCCACTATATATGGGACGCCGCCATGGCATGGCTGACAGGCAGTGCGTCTGCGGGCGCCCGGGATCCGAACTTGCGAACCCCGGGCTGCCAAGCGCGAACTAAACCGCTGCGCCACCGGGCGGCCCCCCTTCCATGCATTTTAAGGTTCTGCTGAATCTGGCCCTCTCTCTCCAACTTCACCTAGGGGCCACACTATCCCTGAATTGCTACTTTTCAGCCCAAACTGGCCTCCCTGGTGTTCTCCCAACAACCACGTGCACTCGTTCCTCACAGTCTTTTCCTTTGCTGTCCATCCTGCCTGGAATGTGCTTCCCCAGGCACTTTTCTGGTTTCTTATCCTTAAATTCTTAATTCAAATGTCACCTCCCATGAGAGGCCCTCCCTAATTCGGCCCTGGCCAGGGCTCTTTACTGTATCCTCATCTTCTCCACGGTATTTACCTCCATCCTTGATTGTCTTGTTTATTACCTGGTGTGACCTTTCCACACCGGAGGGTAAGAGCCTTGAGAACAGGATCTTGTCTTTCTTCTTCATGAAGTGAAGTGAAGTGAAACTGGGCACGAAGATTTATGGATTGAATGAATGAGTGAATGAATGAATTGGTGAATAATACACAGCCACGAGTCTGCAGATGAATTACAACCTCAGAGCTGTTGAGGACTCCAGGGCTCCACCGCCAGAGTTCACTCATTTCCCTCCTGTTACATGGCCATGAAAACAATTGTTCTTGGGTCGACATGTGAAGACTCTGCACTGAGATGTCCTTCCCACCACTGAGAAGTCTTGATTCTAGATGCCATATGGATTACATATAAGTTCATGTCAGACATTAGGCAGAGTTGTTGAACCTAAATTTAAGATGTCGGAAAATGCCCTTGTAAGCAATGAAAAGTTGAATTGGTACGATCAAGCACAGAAAAGATAATAGTGAAAAAAAATCCCCAAGCACAAACATACAATGCCATCGCTATATTGGCAGTAATATTGTTTCCTCATCCTGATTAGGAGACTCTCAGGCTCTTCAAAGTAACCTGATATTGAACATTAACTAGAGCATCTTCTTCAAGGAGGTTGAACAATGAAGGTGCTGCCTTTCCAGATGACTATTTAATTTTATTTAACAAGCACTTGTGGAGTGTTCACTATGCTCCAGGTACTTCTCTAAATACTTCACAAATGCCATCACAGGGTAGTTCTCTGGAAGCAATGTTGAGACAGAGCTTGGGGTGTGAGATGCATATTAGGGATCAACACCCTTGAAGAGAAGGGAGACAAAGCAGGAAGAACTCAACTGCACTACAGGCTCAGCAAAGCCTTGGCCAACCTGGCAGGGAGCTTGAGGCGAGAGCTGCTTATCAGGGTATCCTGCATTAGACCGGAATGGTCCACCTTTGTACCCCCTCCTCACTCAGTCACCAAGCGTGCTCTACCCGAGGAAGGGCATGGCTCCGGGCAAGGCAGCTGTCTGCAGCCGAGACATACTGGAGTTGCCGAGAGCTGGAGTTTATCTGCTGACCATTCTCCCTGAATCTGGGCAGTGCACCTCTGTGTCTGCTCAAATATTAACTCTTTTAACCCTCATGACAGCCCTATAAGGTAGATCCTTTTATTATTCCCATTTTACAGATGAGAAAACTAAGGCATGGAGAAATTAGTTAACTTGCCAAACTAGGTCAGGTGGCAGAGCTGAGGTTTAACTCAGGCAGTGTGGCTCCAGAATCAGAGCTCTTAACTACTTAGCTAAGCTGTCTTAGCTATTACTTCATAGGGTTGAGGATAGCCTAATAATAATAACAATAATGATTTTGGCACTGCACTTTGACATTGTGAAGTGCTTGCACATTAGTATTTTAATTTAATTTTTTTTTTTTTTTTTTTTGGTGAGGAAGGTTAGCCCTGAGCTACCATTTGTTGCCAATCCTCCTCTTTTTGCCGAGCAAGATTGGCCCTGGGCTAACAACCGTGCCCATCTTCCTCTATTTTATTTGGGATGCCGCCACAGCATGGCTTGATGAGTGGTGTGTAGGTCTGCGCCCAGGATCCGAACCTGCGAACCTTGGGCCACTGAAGCGGAGCACATGAACTTAACCACTATGCCACCGGGCCAGCCCCAGTGTTTTAATTTTTGATTTAGTTCTTTGTAAGGTGGTACATGTGTGTGCATGCACGTGCATGTGCTTGCCTGGTACTGGTGCATTTATTAAGAACCACATCAAAAGGTGATACTTTGGGGTTGCCTACTGAATTGGAATATTAAATCCTGCCTGTAAAAATCTAAGAATCAGGACTAGATGCTGAGGGGCAATGACTGGGCTTGAATTCCAGTGCAAGACCTCAGGTGCTGGGGTTCTTGTGCTGGCCCGAAAGAGGAAGGGCCCCTCTGGGGTTTAGGGCAAGAGAGTGAGTAGGTGGAAGAAAGGCTATAAAATGTAGTTTCTGTGCATTATATAAAACCAGTTCTATGCTCTGCCAGTCACAGGAGGTTTTAGATAAAAGGGCCTAAGGGAAAAGCAGGTGGCATCATGGGAAGAGGGTGCAGGAAGGAGAGGAGGGTTCAACAGGTGGGAGCAGGGTGGGCTCTGGGCATTCTTCAGAGGGTCTGTAACACAGTACAACACTGTAAAGAACCCAGAGGGCAGCACAGCAGGTAAAAGATAGGGATCTGGGCTCTCCTCAGAAGGGAAATGTGTGGACTTGGACAGAAGAGAAGAGGAAAGAGGAAATCCAGTGGCAGCAGGATATTTTTCCATCACGATTTGTGGAATTATACATACACATAATCTTTTAAAGACATTTTAAAATCATTTCCTGAATTATGAAATTAGACTTCTTGTTTCTAAAGACCGGGCTTAGGTAAGGAAGAAATCCAAGGATGACAAGTCTTCTTCTTCGTTTTTTTTTTTTGTAGAGGGACAGTCTAGTGTCCCTCTTTTTTTTTTTTTTTGTGAGGAAGATCAGCCCTGAGCTGACATCCGTTGCCAATCCTCCTCTTTTTTTTTCTTTTGCTGAGGAAGACTGGCCCTGGGCTAACATCCGTGCCCATCTTCCTCCACTTTATATGGAACACTGCCACAGCATGGCTGACAGGCAGTGCGTCGGCAGGCGCCCGGGGTCCAAACCCGCGAACCCTGGGCTGCCAAAGTGCAAACTAAACCGCTGCGCCACTGGGCTGGCCCCACAAGTCTTCTTTTGGATGATGCAGAATACACCTTTCCCCCTAATTTGCAATTCTATTTTTGTCTAGAAGAGTTCCTCCAATAGGAGTCATTATCCTTAAAACTTTTAACTCCAGTGGAATTAACTGGTTTCACATTCTTTTTCTGGAGTTTGGTGAAATTCCCTCTTCGAGCCCAATAGACAAATTCTGTTTTAATCTGTCACTACCTTTATTTGTATATGAAAACGTGGTACAAAAGGCTGGAACAAAGTCTGGATAGTAAATGCTCTTTGCAAAAAAGAGTCAGCAGTGATAAAATTCAGCAACATGATGTGTAAACTTCCCAGCGGACCAATTGTGTCCTGAGTCAGAGGGATTAAAATATTCTACTTGGGATCTGAATAAAGGTCATTCTTGCTACTGAACTGATAATGTCACCATCGTTGACCCTTATGTTAACAGGTTTTTTTTCCCTTGTCATATATTCTGTCACATTCTCTTATGGATATTTCAACACAATTTGCCCATTTTCATGACACATAAAGCCATCTTAGAAACTTACCCTATAGCCCACAGCATAACACTGCTCTAAATAATTCACAAAGCAAAGCGAGTACATAGATGTTAAACAGTAATTCACAACTACAGGAGAACTCAGGATGCCAAGGACAGATCTTACTTAGAGTAGATTCTCAAACTCATTTATTACACTGGACTGAGTTGGGACAATGTAAAGAGATATTTGTGTATCTGGAGCATAGTATATTTCTAATGCCATCTTCTTGAAATGAGCATGGTTTCAGAGAAACATAGCTGTTCCTGGAGTAAATGGTTTTATTTAGGGTGGGGGACAAATACTTTCTTTCTGGGCGCTAGGATTTTATTGAAGAACATTTTCCCAAACTTGACAGACCTTATGAAGGCAGAAGTAAGATTAAGTGTGGAGGGTCTTCGCCCAGTGGTAGAGGTTGGAGCAATGGTGGAAGGGAGAGGAGATAGCTTGAAATCCTTCATGCTCCCTATTTACCCTTTGATGATTCTGAACTGCCTTTCTGCAGTCACTTCTCAGCTGGGCATAGTGCATGGGACCTGAAGAAAATAAGCCTATTCCAAGTAGCACTCAAGGTGGGCTGTTTCAGGACTTTGAGGTGCCCATATTCAATCCTTGGATGCTGTATTCGGAAACTACCTCTGCTTCTAGGACATTTGTCTCTTCCAAGAGCTGGGTTTAGTATCAAAAAGTGAACTGTTTCATAGAATACTACACTCACCAGCAAAATCAAGATATGTTCTTATGAAAAATCTAAACATTTGATCACTTAGAGGTGAAATTGCTGGATCATAGGGTGTGCGCATCTAATGGTTTTGTAGGTGCCGCTAGGTTTCTGTCCAGCCTTGGCTGGATCGACTGAACACATTTTCTACTTGCATGTATGCTGCTTCTCCACTCAGCTGAACCAACCTTAAGACAAATTCATTTTCCCCTTCTCAAAAACAAAAGACAAAAACACAACATCCAGTCATCAAAATTCAATCTCTAAAAGATATACGGTCACAAATAGATCTAAAATGAATTTGATGGCATCCTATACAGACCCTTGGCCCTGTGCCTCTCCCCATGAAGCAGGCCACACACATACTCTTCAGCCTGGTGTTGTCCTGGAATTAACTGTACACTTCTTTCATGAGATGACATTCAAAGCCACACAAAGACAGCAAGGTCAGCGAGGACTGAAGGGAAAGTGAGCGTGGCTCATAAAACCAAGAGGCACTTATGATTTAACAAGATTAACAAGTGCTGTTGAAAAGAGCTACCCTGCCTGAGTCACAGAAGGGAGGAAGATGCCAGCTCAATACTCTTGGCTTTGCTGTCCCACCACACGAGTGGAAAGCTCCTGAAATCCTTGCATGAAACTGCAATAAAGCTCTTTGGAAAATGATTGTATCGTTAATGATTATTTCTCTTGGACCTTTACACAAGGAATGAGTCGTTCTTTTTCACTGGCTCAGTTATTTGCTGTTAACATTTCTTTTGTCTGCTTTGTTGGAAAGGTTATATCTGAAGTTTGTCCAGGTTCTTAAATCCAAGTCATTTAATGCATAGTAAACTCACACTGGACTCTTCTGGTACAATTTCAACTGAAAAAAATGTATAGTGGATTCAGCAACAGCAAGCTGAGGAAGACAATCCTTCCCCTTTTGAGGCTGTGTGTAAATGCATGAATTAGTGGAATTCACTAAAAAACTTGTCACTCAAATGTCTACCAATCCTTTTGTCCCTGGGCAAAAGCAGTTCTTTCAGATTAGTGTTTTCAGCTTTTATAACAACTGCAATTTTCAGAATATACCATGCTTTATATTTCATATGCTGAAAGTTGGCTTTAAATGCTTAATAAGTAGAAGATCTCAGAAATGCTGGATAATCCCTGTGTAAGCAATTTGCTAAATGCCGTATATATGTACATATAAGAACTCCCAAAGGTATGCTAGGTATATATGTGCCTTGCAGTATAGGCAGGTAAAGAGAGCACAGACGTTCACTTAGATGACTTTTTGGTTACATCCATATAACAGCTACAAGTGTTCTGCCTGTCAGTACAAGTAGCTTCGTACTTCTGATATGTCAGGCACTTGCAGCTGATTACCTAATATCCAATTTCCCTTTCTTCCTTATAAACAGAACCTCTTTTGGGGTGATTGGCTACTTGCCAACTAAAAAGCTCTATTCCCCAGACTTCCTTGCTATTCAAGGTAGTCATGTAACATAATTCTAGCCAATGAGATTTAAATGGAAGCCTAATTGATGGGGCTGTCAGAAAAGTCACTGTTTTCCCCATGAAAAGCTAGCCTGTACATTTCGTTCTTTGTTCTTCCTTCTTTCTTACTGGAACATG
Source organism: Tapirus indicus (assembly GCA_031878705.1). NCBI lineage: Eukaryota > Metazoa > Chordata > Mammalia > Perissodactyla > Tapiridae > Tapirus > Tapirus indicus. Next base: position 53,840,755 of record CM062923.1, on the reverse strand, counting down.
GACACAATGAAGGCAGAAGCTACATGCTCACGATGGCAGAGCAGAAAGTTAGGAGGAATCTGGTCCTTGATGGTATCAACCCTTGCATTGCTGACCCTGGGGTGCCACCTCCACAGTTCTGGTGCAGGGGAAATGAGCCACTCGTTTTAGCCACTATAGTCAGGTTTCCGTTTCACACGACTGAAGCACTGATGCGTGTTGCCTAATTTCCTTAGAGCAGGGCACTTACCTAACAGGCACTGGTTCTATACAAAACTAGCTTAATTATCCCAAGAAGTCATTGGGTTTAGGGTTTGAGGAAAATCAATTTTCAGACATCCTGAGGACTTGGTTAACCAAAAGAAAGAAAAAATACTCTGAAATTCATCTCTCTCTTTTTTTTTTTTTTTGTGAGGAAGACCAGCCCTGAGCTAACATCCGTTGCCAATCCTCCTCTTTTTGCTGAGGAAGACTGGCCCTGGGCTAACATCTGTGCCCGTCTTTCCTCTACTTTATATGGGATGCCGCCACAGCGTGGCTGACAGGCAGTGCATCGGCGGGTGACCGGGATCCGAACCTGCGAACCCCGGGCTGCCAAGCGCGGACTAAACCGCTGCGCCACCAGGCGGCCCCATCTCTTAATCCTTGAGTTGCTTTCAGTGGTCACTGTGACCCAAAAGCAAGAAGATATTTGTCTGATGATCTCAACTTCACAGAGATTTAGCAGAGGAAGATAACTTTATGGAGTCTGACTGGGTACTCCCGGCCATATTTATGTCACAGGTTCCCCCCTCCCAACAATCCAATAAGTTTCTCTAGTAAACAAATAAGAACATCAAGAACAAAAGTCAGTTTAATACCCTGCAGCACCAAATGATCAGGACTTCCTCAGTGTGTGTGCATCTGTGAACGTGCATGTGAATGTGTGTGCATGAGCAGCATCAATACCATTCTTTAGCACAGAAGGGGAATCTAGACTTTTTTCCCTTTCAGTTAAAGATCTAGTTTAAATCACATAAATATGCATTTTAGTTTGGTAAATAGAATTGGGCCTGTGGATTGAGAGGCCAAGAATCCAGAGTGGTGGACTCCTGTTTGACTCTCATGATAAAGCCCTTTCCACAGTGAATAGTTCAGCCTGCGTGGGGTGTTTGGGACGTGCGGGTGACGAGGCTGAAAAGGCAGACTGGAGTCTGACTATAGGGTCCCTTGGGGTCAGGTTCAGGAGTTTGGAATTTACCCTGTAGGCTAGCTTTTCCCAAAGGCTTCCTTAGAACCCTAGAGCAATGAGATGTTTCACAGAAAAGGGTTCCATGTTCAGATAAATTTGGGAATTATTCATGCTATATCCCTCCTTCTTGAAAATTCACACTGTAAACTTGCATATTAAAGGCTGAGAAGGTCTACATTAAAGGAACTGGTTAAACTTAATTCAGGATTCCTCACCTCTACCCCCCAAGGCCCCCCCCCCCCATAATACCTGTTAGAAGTATACACTTTGGAAGGTGCTGCAGGGGCAGTGGAGAGCCATTGGGGGTCTTTGAAAAGAGTAATGTGAGCAGATGCCTTAGAAAGATTTCTGAAAGCAATGTACAATCTGGATCAACATTTGGGGAAGAGGGTGCTTTGAGAAAAAGCTAGAGGCAAGGAATCATTAGGTCAGAGTCTCTTCAACCTGGCTACATACTGAAATCACTTGGGGATTAAAAAAATTCCCAGATTCCATTGCACTCGTAGAGGTTCTGATTCAGTAGGTGTGGTTTGGGCCTGGGAGCATGTGTGCATGTGTGTGTGTTTGCGATTCTGATGCAAAACCTAGTGTTGGGAATTTATGAGTCCAAACTAATTGTGAGGTTTATGATAGTCCAGTTGAAAGTTAATGAGAACAGTACGTGGATAGAGGAAGTGGGAATGGAAAAGATGGGAAGGATGCAATAAACAAAGTGAGGCAAGGATCTATATGCCTTGGCAAGTGATTGAATGTGAGGGTGGTATAGAACAGGAGGAATTCAAAGAGGTTTTAAACCTGGGTTACTGGGGTGAATGATGGTAATCACTAATGCAGGTTAAAGGTTAGAGGGCAAGGTGGTATTTTCAAGAGGAAGCTTTGGTCCTGGATATGTTTAGGTTGAGATGCCAACATATGTGAAGGCCTATCAGACAGTTGGAAATGCAGTTTTCAAATGCAAGAGGGTGAAGGGGTCTAGATCCACAGAGGGATGGTAGTTATGACTCTGGGGATAGCTCAGTGTTCCAAGGGATGAAGTATGAAGAGAGGGAGAGCCAAGAATAGAATGTGGGAACGCCTACATTCCAGGCTCGTGCTCTTGGGATTCACTGAGGATGGTCAGAGGAGCGGAGCAGTCGAGAACTGTATTATGAGTGTCCGGGGAGGAAAGCCTGTAGAAGGGTGCATTGATTCAGGGTCCTTTCCTTTCACACAGATCTTATAGCAGACAGTGGTGTGCTGCAGGTTTTGGGCCTGACTCCCAGCTCCACTTCTTATTTACATGGTGTTCTTGAGCAAGTTAATCTATCAGAGCCTCAGATTCCTCATGTATGAAATGAGTGTTACATTGCCTCCGTACTATAGACGTCTATTGTAATACCATGTGATATGGTATATAAAATAGAATATATATTATGTAGGTATAGTATATATTATTATTATCATCTTAGAGAGTTGTCCTTTGACCCCATTAAAAAATTAGTTAAATAGACAAAATAAGTGAAAAAGAGAAATAATCAACCATAATTCTATCATCTTAAAAATTAATTCTTTTTATTTTAATGGTTTCATTTTAGTCCTTGACCACATACATATATCACTTTACATAGATACAGCATCACTATAATTTTGAAGTATGCTTTTGAACTGAGCATCCTACCCTAAGAATTTCCTCTCATTGTTACTTAATTTTCTTAATTATCATTTTATTTACTCAACAATTTCCCAATCAGTGGACATTTAAGTCATTTCAGAGCTATTTTTTGCTTCATTTTTTTGTTTATTCTGCTGAGGAGGATTCACCCTGAGCTAATATCTGTTGCCAATCTTCCTCTTTTTGTTTGAGAAAGATTTGCCCTGAGCTGACATCTGTGCCAATCTTCCTCTACTTCGTATGCAGGTTGCCACCACAGCATGGCTGCTGATGAGTGGTATAGGTCCATGCCCAGGAACCAAACCCAGGCCGCTGAAGCAGAGTGCACCAAACTTAACCACTAGACCACCGGGTAGGCCCCCATTTTTGACTTCATTTTAAATGATGATCTAATTAACTTAAACATTAATATAGCCCTTTAATTTTTATAAATTATTTCCTCTTGGTTGAACTATCAGCAGCAGAATTATTGGGTCAAACAGTATGAACAGTGGATGATTTTCAAAATATATTGCTGAATGGCTGTCTAAGAGTTATCTCGGTTAACATAGTTTCCAAGGATTATGCCCGTTAACAAAGTATGAGCGTACCAGTTTTACCATATCCTCACCAGAACTAGTAATCTCATTATTTTTTATATTTTTGTCAGCATATTGAGAATTGACTGGCAGAAAACAAAGTTCATTGTTGCTTAATTTGTGTTTTGATAACAATTGAGGCTAAATATTGAATATTTTTGTATATGCTTGTTTTGCTAATTGTATCTCCTCCTGTAGAGGAGTTAGTATTGATGTTAGTATATCAACAAGATGACACATTTATTTACTTTTAAGAATGAAAGGCTTTGGAAGTTGCCCTTGGAATGCTGAAGGAAAATGAAGAATTGGGTAGGATATTCTGTCAGTCAAGGTCTTAGTCTTGAACTTGGTGTGGATATTTACCAAAAAGGATATTTACAAAGGTGTGGTAATGTGAAGGGAAGCTAACAAGGGATGGTGCAGTGCCCAGGGCTAGCAACAATGGTATCATTTCTAGGCCTGAAGAGATAAGGGTAGAGCCCAAATAATGGAACCCAAAGAGAAAGTTGTAGGAAAGGGCTGCCTGACAGGAGCAATGGCCTTTGAAAGAGAGACAGAGTCAACCCGTGGTAACCCAGCAGGGAAAGAACAAGAAATGAATATCCTGACCTTGATGATTTCTCTGATTTCCTGGGGTACCTCCCCTTGGCCTAGCCCCACTGCCAGAGGGCAGTTAATGCAATCCATAAAGGTCAGCCTCCTGAAGCCCTAAGCAGGATGAAAAAGAGAGGTGGATCTATCTAGAAGGACAAATGGAATATAGTCAGCACAGATATTCTGGCATTAAGACATTTTAGAGCAGCTGGTAATATGAGCCTTCACAAATAGATGCAAGATTATGGATCTGAAGTCTCACTTAATTCAACTTTTGAGTGTTATTAAAAGCTATTTAATTTACATAATTTAATCTTCAAATAGAAACAAAAAAGAATGTTAACGGCATTACTTGATCTTTTATAGGAATCTGGATAGTAGAATTTATTCCTTGCTTGAAGGAAGTTTTTTTTTGTGCCAGAATCTCAGAAGCAAGTAAGAAAGAAGCATTACAAATCTCAGAAGTCAGTAAGAAAGCAAAGGGGTAAGCAAAAAGGAAACAGTCCAGGAATGCTAAGAATGAAAGGGATTATAGTGTTGCTACTCCAGACTTTCTGATTCAGTGGGTTGGATGTGTCCTGGAAATTTATATTTGTAACAAAGACTCCAGATCATTCTGATGCAGCCAGTAGACTGTCATTTGGAGCAATTTGACAACAACAGGCTTTAGAAAGATGTTTCAAAATCTACAGCCTCACAGATGTTAATGGAATCAATCCAAACGGATATGGCAAACTTGAAGATGATAAACAACTCACTAGGAACATGTATTTTCTTACTTTAAAAGCCAGTGTTTGGACCTACAATTGTATATGACAGCTAATAACAATGATGGTTCTAACATTAAGCACTTTCTACATGCCAACCCCTGTGACAAGTATTTAACATTTGCTATATCATTGAATTCTCTTAACAACCTCATGAGGTACTATTAGTATCCACATTTTATAGGTGAGGAAATTTAGGCTTATGAAGATTAAGCATAAACCAGAGAACTCACCACTATGTTGTTTCTCAGGTCCTGAGTTTCACAGCCTGTCTGCCGCCTTCTCTCTACCTTTTCGAGTTTTCTTATGTTTGTTTTCTATATGATATTCCAGAGTTTGTAGTAGTACCTAGTAGGAGGAATAGAGAAAAATATGTCTACTCCATCTTCCTGGAGGCAGAAGTACTTTAAAAAAATTCTTAAAATAAAAAGAGTCATCTTATTTCACTCTAGCTAAGTTACTATTCTCATGCCTCCATCACTCTCCAGTCTTTGGCCATATATATAAATATTTGTACGAAGTTATAATCACAGTTCATAGCATTATGATGGGGTATTTAATACACTGGGCTTTGGCTTGAATCCCAACTCTGCAACTTACTAATTATGTGATCTTGGGTAAAGACTGCATGGGGAGCCTGGACTCCTACTCCCACCCAGCAGTAATGAGGTATCCCTTCCCCTCTTTGCTGGGGTGGTGTCAGAGGAGGCCTAGTGAAGAGTCAGGACTTTTAACATTACTTAGCAGTAACGAAGCTATCCCTACTAGTGTCAATGATGACCATGCGAGGAGCTGGAACTCCCACCTCTGCCCAGGAGTAACAAAAAACCTTCCTTTTCACTGGCTGAGTGGGGGAACCTGGGCTTCTACCTCCACCTAGGAGTCATAAGGTGGCATTCCTCTCCTTTATCTGTCAGAACTATGTCAGAAAAAAGCCAGCTAAAACAGATTTAAATAAGATCCAGTGTCTCACAACATAATATGAACATGTCTAGGATTCAATCAAAAACCACTCATGTTAAGAACCAGGAGGATTTCAAACTGAATGAAAAATGCAATACATAGATGCCATACTAAGATAACAGTGATGTTAGAATTATCTGACAAAGATTTTAAGTAGCCATGATAAAAGTGCTTCAACAGCAATTATAAACACACTTGAAACAGGCGAAAAAAATAGAAAACCTCAGCAAAGAAATAGAAAGTCTCAGAAGAGAAATAGAAGAAATAGAAGCATACAAAGAAGAACCAGATGAACTGAGAAACACCAAACAAAAACAAAAAGCTCGGCAAGTAAACTTAACATCAGAATGGAGGAGACAGAGGAAAGAATCAGTGAACTGGAAGAGAGAACAATAGAAATTAGTCTGAATGACAGAGAGAAAATAGACTAGAAGAAAAATGAACAGAGCCTCAGAGACCTGTGGGACTATAATAAAAGACCTAGCAATTTTGTCACCAGACCCCTGGAAGCAGAGAAGATGGTAGAGCTGAAAAAGTACTTGAGAAAATAATGGCTAAAAACTTTCTAACTTTGGTAAGATACATAAAACTACAGATTCAGGAAACTGAGTGGGTTACAAACAGGATAAATCCAAAGAAATCCACACCAAGTCACATCATAATTAAACTGAAAACTAAAGACTGAAAAATTCTTGAAGCCAGCTAGAGAGAGATGACATTTTACCTATTGGGGAAAGACAATTAGAATGACAGGATATTTCTTGTCAGAAATCATAGGGGCCAGAGGGAAGTGGCCAACATTTCTCAAGTTCAAAAAGAAAAGAACTATCAACCCAGCATCCTGCAAAAATATTCTTTGGGAATGAAGGGAGAATCAAGACATTCTCAGATGAAGGAAAACGAAGAGAATTTGTCATTGGTAGATCTACTCTAAAAGAATGACTAAAGGAAATTCTCTAAACAGAAAGGAAACAATAAAAGAAGGAAACTTGAAACATCAGGAAGGAAGAACACTGTAAGCCAAAATATGGGTAAATACAATTGGCTCACCTGAGTTTTCTAAATTGTGCTTGACAGTTAAAGCAAAAATGATAATACTGTCTGATATGGTCCTAAATGTATGTATATTTAAGATGATTATATTGTAAATGGGGGAGGGTAAAGGAATATAAAAAGTGGTAAGGTTTCTATACTTCACTCAAACTAGTAAAATGATGACATCAACAGACTGTAATAAGTTACATATACATAATGTAATTCTTAGAACAAGTACTATAAAAGCTATACAAAGGTATACATTCAAAACCACTATATATAAATCAAAATGGAATTCTAAAAAGTGTTCAAATAACCCCCCAAAAGGGAGGCAACAAACAGAGAGAACAAGCAAAAACCAAAAAATAAAATGGCAGACTTAAGCCCTAACATATCAATAATTGCATTAAATGTAAGTAGTCTAAATATACCAATTAAAAGATGGAGCTCACTAGAGTGAATTAAAAACATGACTCAACTATAGGCTGTCTAGAAGAAACTCACTTCAAATAAAATGATATAGGCTGAATATAAAAGGATGCAAAAAAATATGTCAAGCAAATGTTAATCAAAGGAAAGTGGGAGTGGCTATTAGATCTAATATCTAATATTAGATACGGTAGACTTCAGAGCAAAGAAAATTACTAGAGACAGAGAGAAATATTACATAATGATAAAATAGTCAATCCACCAAGAAAGCATAGCAATCCTAAATGTGTATGCACCAAACAACAAACTGTAAAATATGTGAAGTAAAAACTGATAGAACTGAACAGAGAAATAAACAAATCAACAATTATAGTTGGAGACTTCAATATCTCTCTTTCAAAAATTAGTACAACTATTGGACAGAAAATCAGCAAGGATATAAAAGAACTCAACACCACCATCAACCAACAGAATCTAGTCAGCATTTATAGAACAGTCCACCCAAACTCAGCAGATTATACATCCTTTTCAAGTGTACATGGAACATATGCCAAGATAGATCATATCCAAGGCCATTAAACAAACCTCAACAAATTTAAAATAACTGAAATCATACAGAGTGTGTTCTCTGAACACAATGGAATAAAACTAAAAACAAATAGCAGAAAGATAGGAAAATTTCCAAACACTTGGTAACTAAATAGCACACTTCAAAATAATCCATGGGTCAAAGAGGAAGTCTTAAAGGGAATAAAAAAATGCATTGAACTGAATGAAAATGAAAATACAACATATCAAAATTTTGGGGATGCAGTTAAAGAAGTGCTCAGGGGAAAATTTATAAAACTGAATGTATACACTAGAAAGAGGAAAAGTCTTAAATCAGTTATCTAAGCTCCCATCCCCAGAACCTAGGAAAAGAAGAGCAAAATAATCCCAAAGCAAATACAAGGAATAAAATAGTAAAGACAAGAGCAGAAATCAATGATATTGAAAACAGAAAGGCAATAGAAAAAAATCAACACCACAACAAACATTTTCTTCAAAAGGATCGATAAAATTGACAAACTTTGATCAAGACTCACAAGGAAAAAAGAGAGAGAAAGCACAAGTTGCCAATATCAGAAATGAAATAGGGGCTGTCACTACAGATCCTGCTGACATCAAAAGGATAATGAGGGAGTATTATGAATAACTCTACACACATAAATTTGACAGCGTAAATGAAATAAACCAACTCCTTGAAAAAACATATACTACCACAACTCACCCAAAATGAAATAGGTAATTTGAATAGTCCCATAACTTTAAGGAAATTGAATTAGTAATTTAAAAATCTCTCCCAAAGAAATCTCCAGGTCCAGATAGTTTCACTGGAGAATTCTACCAAATTGTTAAAGAACAATTAACACCAATTCTATATAATATCTTTTAGAATATACAAAAGGAGGGAATATTTACCAATTAATTTTATGATGTTAGTATTACTTTATACCCAAATAATACAAAACAGTACAAGAAACACACACACACAAACTGCAGACCAATATCCCTTATGATAGATGCAAAATCCTTAACAATATATTAGCAAATAAAATTCATTATTATAAAAATGACTATACACCATGACCAAATGTGGTTTATTCCAGGATGCAAGCCTGTTTCAATATTAAAGAAATCAAAGTAATATATCATTAACACGCTAAAAAATAAAAATCACATGATATCAATTGATATAGAAATAGCATTTGAGAGCATTCAACGTCCATTCATGATAAAAACTCTCAGAAAAATAGGATTCGAGGGGAACTTCTTCAACTTGATAAAGAACATCTACTAAAAAATCCTATTGCCGGCCGGGTGGCATAGCAGTTATGTTCATGCACTCTGCTTCGGTGGCCTGGGGTTTGGCAGGTTCCTAGCGTGGATGTGGCCAGACGCACTGCTTGTCAGCCATGCCGTGGCAGCGTCCCATATAAAGTAGGGGAAGATGGGCACGGATGTTAGCCCAGGGCCAGTCTTCCTCAGCAAAAAAAAGGAGGATTGGCAACGGATGTTAGCTCAGGGCTAGTCTTCCTCACACACACACACAAAGTCCTGTTGAGAATGTTATACTTAATGATGAAAGACTGGATGCTTTCTCCCTAAGATCAAGAACAAGATAAGAATGTCTGCTCCCAAAACTCATATTCTACATAGGGGTGGAAGTTCTATCCAATGCAATAATGCAAGGAAGGGAAATAAAAGGCATGTGAATCAGTAAAGAAAAAAATAAAACAATCTTTATATGCAGGTAACATGCTTGACTATGTCGAATATCTCAAGGAATTTCCAAAAAAAACCCTCCTAGAAGTAGTAAGTAAATGCAGCAAAGATGCAGGATACAAGATGCACAGGATACAAGATGCAAAATAACATGCAAAAATAAATTGTATCTCTATAAACTGGCAGTAAACACGGGGACAGTGAAATTAAGAATACAATACTGATACTGAACCTCTTAATCTCAAGTTTGTGTGCCCGACACACAGGAAGCCACTGGGACATCGTTGCTTGGAGATGCAGAAAGATTTATTTGAATTGGCTGAAACGACTAGGTGGGGGCCTGATTTCACTCAAATCCACCTTCCCCAAGAACAGAAAGCTGGGGGGGTTTATAGAGCTAAGGGGCTTGGCAGGAGGAGCTTCAGAGAAACAAACGGGTCACTCCCGATAAGCCCCTGGGCAATCTGACCTCTGGGCTTCAACGGCTGCTGAGGGCCGTCAGTGATCACAACCTCCCCAGAGGCGTTCTCTTTCTTCTGCGAAACATGCTCACAAATCCTTGAGACCCCTGAGTCACCTCTCAAGTTAAACAGGAAAATAGCAAATTGGTTTAATATCTACAGTTCCCCTCAGATACCCGGCTTCAATACCATTTAGAATTGTTACAAAAAAGAAAAGAGAAAGGCTTAGGTGTAAATCTAATGACACATTCAGGGCTTTATGGTGAAAACTACACAATGCTGATGAAAAAAAAAATCAAAGAAGGTCTAAATAAATGGAGATGTACCATGTTTGTGGATTGGAAGGCTCAACACAGTAAAGATGTCAATTCGTCCCAAACTGATATATAGGCTTAACTTAATTCCAATTAAAATCCCAGAAAGAGTTTTTGTAGATATAAACAAGAATATTCTAAATTTTATTTCAGAAAGCAAAGGAGCTAGAATTGCTAAAATAATTTTGAAAAAGTAGAATTAAGTAGGAGGAATTGGTCTACCTGATTTCAAGATTTATTTTATAGTGACAGTAATCAAGACTATGTGGTGTTGGTGGAGGGAAAAACACATAGATCCATGGAACAGAACAGAGAGCCCAGAAATAAACCACACAAATATGCCCAACTGACTTTCAACAGAAGTGCAAAAGCAGTTCAATAATGGAAAGATAGACTTTTCAATAAATGGTGCTGTCACAACCGGGCAACTGGGCATCCTTAGGCTAAAAAAATTGAACCTTGACTTAAGTTGTACACCTTGTACAAACATGAACTTAAAATGGATCATGAATTTAAGTGTAAAATATAAAACTATAAAACTTTTTGAAAGAAATATAGGAGAAAATCTTCAGGATCTTGGACTAGGTAGAGAGTTCTTAGACTTGTCACCAAAAGCACAATTCATAAGAGAAAAAATCGATAAATTGGACTTCATCCAAATTAAAAAATTTTATTCTGCAAAAGGCCCTGGTAAGAGGAAGAAAAAGCAAATTATAGAGTGGGAGAAAATATTTGCAACCACACATCTGACAAAGGACTAGTATCTAGATTATATAAAGGACTCTAGAAACTCAACAGTAAAAAACTAAAGAATCCAATTAGAAAATGGGTGAAAGACATTTCATCAAAGAAGACATACAGCTGGCAAATAAGCACCTGAAAATATGTTCAACATCATTAGCCATTAGGGAAAGGCAAATTAAAACCACGATGAGATATCACTATACACCAGTCAGAATGGCTAAAATAAAATAGTGACACCACCACCAAATGCTGGCAAGGATTCAAAGAAACTGGATCCCTCACATTGCTGGTGGGAATGTCAAGTGGTACAGCCACTCTGGAGAACAGCCTGATGGTTTCTTAAAAAATAAAACATGCCACTACCATGAAACCCAGCAATTGTACTCCTGGGCATTCATCCCAGAGAAATCAAGACTTAACGTTCACACAAAAACCTGCACACGAATAAAACAGCTATATTTCATGTAAATGCATCTTCAAGTTCCCTGCACTCATCCTCTTTTTAATCCAGTTGACACCTCTATATAGAAATTCTGGAGCCACTACTTCTGCCTGTGAAGACTGTAAGAGAAAAAAACATACAGAAAATAAAACCAAGTACTTGATTTGAAGACTTGATAGTAAGCCCTCCAGAGAAAAGGAGAAATTACACAGTATATAACCCCCAAGGAATTACAGTGCTGCTCTTGTAACCATTGATCTGAACCCGGACACTACTAGACATGATTCAGAATCTTGAAAAAATAGTGTTTTAAAAATTTAAGAACTATTCATTGAGCATTCACTCTGTGTGAGGCATGAGATTTCTGCATGAAATTAGCTCTTGTACCTCGTGATTATCCACATTTCACAGATGAGCAACTTGAGGTGCAGACAGGTTTAAATTTAGGTTCTACTCTGTGCCAGGCACTTTGATATTCAGCCCTTATCTGATTTCATTCTCACAGTTAGTCTTGGCCAAAGCTTCCTACCTCCTGGTTTCTCAAGTCTTTGGCCATCATTAAGAAGAGTATAATGGGAGTGCTCTGAGATTGGACCCCAAAATTAGGACAGTGAATCTTGAAGCGCTACATTAAAATGTGCAGAGAAAGGAGGTCTGGAAATATTAATATTTGGACTGTTCTTGCTCTCCCTGCATTCTGGGTCCTTCTTTTAGTGGGCTTGTTACAATAAGAATACAGAGAGAAGAAAACACTAATATTTAGGCTATTGTAAACTTTCAAATCAGGTTCTTGCAAATCAAAAGACAAGGCTCTGAGGGCCCGGGGCACAGAGTTTATGCCACAGCAGAGACAGGAAGGAGATGAGAAAGGGGAAGCCATCCTTCACTCAGCCCCCTATGCTCCAGAGAGACTACTCAGGAGTCTCCTGTATGGAGGGGGAGAGAGCTGGGGAACCTTGCCTCAGGGGCCATCCTGCGCCATTTGACTGAGAACATCACTTGTGTGCCAGGCAGAGTCATGTGGCAGTTCTTCTTCTGCTGTTATGGGCTGAATTATGTCCCCCTTGAATTTGTGTGTTGAAGCCCAGGACATCAGACTGTGACTGTATTTGGAAATGAGACCTTTAATGAGGTGATTAAGTTCAAATGAGGCCATTGGGGTGGCCCCTAATCCGATCGGAGTGGTATCCTTATAAAAAGACAAAATTTGGACACACAGACCCAGGGATGTGCATGCACAGAGGAAGGACCATATGAGGACACAGTGAGAAGGTAGCCATCTGCAAGCAAGGGGAGAGGCCCCAAAGAAACCAAACTTGCTGATACCTTGATCTTGGACTTCTAGCCTCCAAAACTGTGAGAAAATAAATTTCTGTTGTTTAAGCTACCCAGTCTGTGGCTTGTTATGACAGCCCTAGGAGAGTAATAAACCTGCCATCTGGCAAGTGTTTCCCATCAACCACAGAAAAGATGCCTTCCCGTGCCCGGTAACTTTGCTAAGCTCCATCCACACCACCCTTGACAGATTTCTTCAACAGCTCAAGGCACTCATAACCCCCTCCACAACACAGGGTCCTTGGCCCCAAGAGGGGTGGGGATGGTGTGGAGGAGAAGACCCAGCAGAGGAGCCTGGGTGGGGCTAGACCATGGGGAAAGCCCTCCCGGTTACAGGTGCAAAAGCTCCTTGTGGGGGGCAGAGCTGCATCTCTGGAGGTGATGATTAACCTGATTGTGAAGCAGCCTGAGCCCCCGAGAGACGAGGGCGAGGGGAAATTGGTTTCTTTCTCTCTCAGTAGAGTTGGTGGGGACGTGCCTTGTCTAACTAGACTCAGGGTGGCCTGGAAGGGTAGGTTGTGAAATGGCCAGTGATCAGCACGGCTCCTGGGCAGCAGCCATCCACAGTGAGACTCATGGGTTTGCATTCCTGGGGGGTCCCAGAAAGCCTTGGGTAGAGGATCCAGTGAATGGCCAGCCTTGTGGGGTATGTAGTTCAGAGGCTCAAATAGTGTCTTTCGGGCACCAAAGGGAAGGGCGACCTCTGAGTGTGGGGAAGTGAGGGACATCTGGGTGATGAGAGGCTCTGTCACTGCCTACATTGTCTCACTCTGCTCTGAGCTTCAGCCACCACAGCAACTTTATGCTTGGAGTTTTCAGGTCTCCACTTGGTGCTCAAACTGAAACATAAATGATGAGATTGTATATGTTGGACTGAAAGAAAGTCCGTGGTTTTATGCATGGGTAATGAGAGGAAGTAACAAATTCCTTTATTTTTTTTTTAAACTTAAGTCAAAATAACAGTTGCACAGATGAGGAAGGGAGTGTGAGTGTGTGTGTGTGTGTGTGTGTGTGTGTGTGTGTGTGTGAGACTGGGGCTGAAGTCCTTACCAACGTGGATATTTCTAAAACTCTAGAAGAGGCATAGTGAGGGCCTCCCTAGCACTGAGGTCTGAGGAAATAGCTCTAGCCTGGGAATGAAAACACACACTCCTACTTTCAGCTAAACCCCAGCTTCTTTCCCTATAAATGGAGAGGTTGGATTAAATGATTGCAAAGCATTATAATTCTGGGATTTGTAATTTTACTTAGATCCTTACAAGTGTTTAAGTCAAACCCTCCCTATCACCAGGTTCCTCTTCCTGAAGGTTAGACGGCTATATATGTGTGTGCACTTGTGTGTGTGTGTAGCGTGTATGTGCTGCATGTGTAATGTGTGTGGTGTGAGCGTATATCGTGTGTAGGGTGATATAGGTTAAGTGTATACGTGCAGTGTGTGTATGTGGTGTGTGTGTGGCATATGTGTGTGGTGTGTGTGTGTTTTGTGTAGTGTGTGTGGGTTGTGTGTATAGTATGGGTGTGTTATGCACTATTTATTCTTGCTGTCCCAAGCAACCCCCCACATTGCCCCATCTATGCTGGATTTCTGGATCCTTCAGAAACTCTCTCTCCCACATCCAGCCAAATAAGCAAGAACACACGTGAAAAGCCTTTCTTATTCCGGTGCCTCTTGGGATGCAGCCAAACAGCTGGAATTACATGCTTTGTGGAGAACCAGGGATGTGGCATGGCAACGGGAAATTCAGTTTGTATTTGGAAGCCAGATTCTTTTTTCCGAACCTGAGAGGACAAGACAGGGGATAGGCTGGGCTGTCTCTTGCCAGCTCCTAAGGGTGTGCGCGCGCGCGCGCGCGCGCGTGTGTGTGTGTGTGTGTGTGTGTGTGTGTGTGTATGTGTGGGCATATCTGGGGGGTCTCTTTCGTTAAAATCTCTATCTTCTCTAATGTTCCTCCATTTACATGTGCATTTGCATTTCAGATCCAATTTTAAAGTCAGCCTCTTCTTTCCTCTGCATCTCTTCCTCTAGTTCGATTGCTCTTCACTCATCTCTCCAGCCCCCTTGCTTTCTCCTTTGCCTCAGAACAGTATGTCAAGCTACTTGTGGACAGTAGCTCAGCGTAATCTGCTGAGAGGAGGAGGAGACCCCAGCTTAAAGCAGGGCAGATTAGAAGGCTGCGCAATTGCTAGGATGCTGGGCCTCAGGGTCTCTTAATACTTCCACCTTCCTGATTGTGGAGGGGGGGGGGTTTCCTCTTGATTCTGGGGACGCACAGAACCGCCAGGGTCCAGCTTGCCATTCCACATCTGTTCCAGTCGTATATTGCTGCTTAACAAATCACCCCGAATTAAGTGGCTTGAAACAACAGTCATTTATTTTGCTCATGAATCTGCAATTTGAGCAGGGCTCTGCTACTGCGTGGCACTTGCTGGGGTGGCTCAAAGGTGTGGGGTGACTCCACAGTTGGAGGGTGGAGTTGTCTGAAACTCATTTACTCACATGTCTGGTGTTTATGCTGGCGGTCGGCTGGGACTTTAGCTGGGACTGTCAGCTGAAACACCTACATGTGGCTTTTCTATGTGACTGTCTGGCATTCTCACAGCATGGTGGCTGGGTTCCAAGAGTGAATGTCTCGAGACAAGGTGGAAGTGCATATTATTTTAATGACTTAGTCTCAGCAGTCATTTAGTGTCTCTTCTGCCTTACCCTATTGCCCAAGGCAGTTACAAAGTTCTGTCCAAGTCTAAGAGGGGGTAACATAGACCCTATCACTCTATGGGAGGAGAGTTCAATGTCACATTGTAAGAATAGCACGAGTTGTGTGTGTGTGTCTGTATGTGTGTGCGTGGTGTGCTATGCACTGTCTTGTAATAATGTAACATACAAGTATGAAGTGTAGTGAACACATGCTATGTTGTGGCATCCATGTTTGAAAATGCAGTCTGCCACATCTCCTTCCACATCATCATCCCTTTCTTTGCATCTTATAGTCCTATTGGTTTAAATTTATAGACAGAGATATAACTTTTAGTAAGAATTGTATCATCACATGGGTGCTAAAGCTGACACTTTTGCTTGAATCATGTGGTAGGCAGAATGGTCCCAAGATAGGTCCCAAGATTTTTGCCCCCTGGTGGACACGCCCTAAAATAGTCCCTTCCCCTTGAGTGTGGGGGACCTGTGAAAATGATGGGATCTTACTGGGGTGATTAGGTTATATGAGATGGCAAAGCTGAAGGGATTTTGCAAATGTAATTAAGGTCCCTCAACAGTTACTTTGGGTTAATCAAAAGGGAAATTACCCTGGGTGGGCCTGACATCATCAAGTGAGTCCTTTAAAGGAGGGTTCAGGCCTTCCCTAAAGAGACAGTTTCTCCTGCTGACTTTGGAGAACTAAGCTGCCGTGTTATGAGAAGGACATGTGGCTACAGTAAAAGGATGGCCTCTAGGAGCGAAGAGCAATCCACAAATAACAGCCAGCAAGAAAACAGGGACCTCAGTCCTACAATGGCAAGAAAATTCTGCCAACGGCTTGAATGAACTTGTACAAACTCTAGATGAGAACACAGCCCAGCTGACATCTTGATTTCAGCTTTGTGAGACCCTGAGCAGAGACCTAGGTATTCCATGGCCAGGTTTCCGGCCAACAGAAACTGTGAGATGAGAAACGAGTGTGGTTTTAAGCTGCCAAGTTTGTGATAATATGTTATGCAACAATAGAACACTAACACAAGTCATAACCATGAGCTCCACTGGCAGGAAGACTTTGTTGAGTGGGTAATTGGAGGAACCCACGGCAGATCCAGTAGCGAGACTGTGCACATGCTTTAAGACCGAGCTCAAATGTCACCTCCTTCAAGATCTTCATGGATTCCCTTCAGCTAGAAGCAATCTCTTGCATCTGAAATCCTATAGCTTTGTTTGTACTTCTTTTGTGGTACTTCTCATATTCTACCTATATTTATCAGTGTACATGTTTTGTCTCCCTGACTGGATTGTAAAGTCCTCCCAATGGGAACGGTGTCCTATTTATTTTGGTGGCACCAACGTACTTCCCATAATTCTTTGCATATCAACAAATGTTTATTGATAATTTATTTGGTAATTTTCTCATTGATGGAACTTCAACTTTTATTTGTTGAGGCAGTTTGAGGGTACATTTTTTTAAAAACTTTTGTACTTTATTTATTTATTGGGATATACTTGACTTATAACATTATATTAGTTTCAGGAGTACAACATAATGGTTCGCTATTTGTATATATTGTGAAATGGTCACCACAATAAGTCTAGTTAACATCCATCACCGTACATAGTTACAAAAATTTTTTTTCTTATGACAGGAATTTTTTAGATTTACTCTCTTAGCAACTTTCAAATATGCAACACAGTATTAGTAACTATAGTCACCATCGTGTACATTATATCCCTGTGACTTATTTATTTTATAACTGGAAGTTTGTGAAAATACATTTTGAAAGAAGGAAAATCAAGAGATGGTCTTCACTATTGTTTCAGGTGTGTTAGTTTAAAATGTCAAAACTAGCCAAGTGTTCTAGTCCTCATTTGCAGTCAGTGAGAATGTTTCTGTCATTTGAGATTCTAAAACTAAGCCTATGATGTTCATCCAATAGATTCTGGTTCTCAGACTCTGAAACTCTCTGCCAAGAAAGAATCACAGATCTATCTGAGTAATCTTTATTTTTATCCTGAAAATGGAGAAAAGAATTTCCTAAACCACTGGGATGAGCTGCTGTTTAGCTATTACCTCTAGAATGAGGACCACCGTATTCATGAAGGCAGGAATGAAATTTCTTCTTGGAGCTCTAAATACGAGTCTATTTAGAGCAACAAGTAGCCTTTAGCTCCTCTTTTGAATTTAGTTTTGAGACATTGAACACAGAGGAAGCAGAAAGACCAAAGAACATCAAATGCTTGTAGGATGGCAAAACCTTTTGTAGCAAAAGAAGCCAGCAGCTCCTGGGGGCTGGTTGGTTTGGGCCCCAGGAGGCCCCCGGTGCCTCGGGGAACCCCACACTGAGCTATGCCTAAGGACCTGCACACCATAGGAAAATATTTTTGGCAAGCTTGATTATTAATAACAAAATTAATAATAATATTAATAATCTTCCTTGTAGCTCTTATAAAAATAGAATTGTAGTGCTGTGAGGGAGTCTTTTGGGGCCAAGTTATTAGTCAGGTCCATGCTTATGTGCTTTAGGGGAGTGCCAACTAATTACTCTGGACTCAAGAACACCTTTCGAGGACTTCCAGATCTGGCCCTACAGTGAGTAGAGACACTCCATTTATATAGCTCCTGAGAATTTGCAAAGAGTTTCACAGGCGTTATCTCACTATGCCTGGGGACGGGCAAAAGCCATCCTCGCCTAACTTGGGCTAACTTGGGCAGGTGAGGTTCGGGGACCATGATTGTTAAAGTCTCAAATGGCATCCACTTTGTTTAGAAATTAAGAGTATGTGTCCTCTTCTGGTTGCCAAGTCTCACGAGGCCCCAGACATCTGGAGCTGACAGATCAGGTCACTGCTAGTTAGCATCAAGACACTGTTAAAAGCCTGAGTCAGAAATTAATCACACCAGCTATTCTCTGGTTCGCCCTGTGGTTATCCCATGGTCAGTAATGAAACTGGATGTGGCAAGTCCAGATTTTACATTTCAGATGGAGGATAAATAAGCACTTGTGAAATCTACCAGGAATTATTTTCCCCAAATCCTGGTATAGGATCTGTGGTCTATTTGTTGTTTAGACTCCAGACAATCCTTGGCACTCACCGGGTATTTATCCTTATGGATGGCTTGCAAGCTAAATGTGTTAGGGAATAAGGCTACAATATCGTGTTGTGTGTGTGTACATATCTGGAGGAGGTGGGACAGTAAGAAGCTAAGAAGAGAGCTGGTATCTGCTGCTCCCTTCCCCAGTTGTATTTGGAGGTGGGGGAAACTAACAGGAGGGAGAGGGTATAGGATTTGAGGAGTAGGAAGGTTGGGATAAGTGAAGTAGGCCCATCCACCTCTGCCTTAGCTTCACTTGGAGAGGTTTTTGAAAACGTAGATTTCTAGACCCAGCCTTAACGAATCATAGTCTCTGAGAGTGGGTCCAGAGATCTGCATTTCAAAGAACCAGGTAATTTTGATGCACTGGTTGGTTTGCAAACCACTGGAATAACTAATAACAACTGTAAGTACAGTGTAAAGAGCACTGGACTAGGAGTCAGAGTCCTGTGTTTAAATTCTACCCCCAGCTGCTGTGTGACCTTGTATGAGTTGCTTTGCCTCCAAAGCATGCTCGTGGTATTAATCTGACCACGAGGGTTTGACTGTCCTTCATGACTCAGAATGCCTTGATATAGGTATCCTTTGGATGAGGCTCACTTGAGAATATCTCTCTCTGGAGGCTTGGTGCTCCAGAATGTCACTTAGCTAGTGTTAGTGAACCTGGCCAACTGTGCAGCAACTGCAATTCAAGGGGACATTATTGTTCTCTACTTTCCTTGTGTCCACATTCTACTTTGTGTCTGATTTCTTTGGTTCAACCTGATGTCTATGAGATTCATCCATGTTGATGAGTGTATCCATTGTTCATTCTTTTTCACTGTTGTGTAGTATTCCCTTACACGGATAAACCACACTTATTTATCCATTCTACTACTGACGGATATTTGGGATGTTTCTACTTTTTGGTTATTATGAATAAAGCTGTTTTAAATATTCTCGTGCATGTCTCTAGATGGACATGTGCATTCATTTCTCTGGGGTATACAATTAGGCATGCTCAGGTTTTTTTATTCTGCAATTTAATTTATTTAACACTTATTTACACTAAGCCCCACTTGTTGCACTAAAATTCATGAGTTGGGATTGGGCTGAAGGATAAAAGAGGGGTTGACTTTTGATGTGACATTTATGATTCACCTCCTCCCCCATTGCCGAGGGCGGTGGTGATTGGATCCTATTATATGAAAGTTTTGCTGATGATTCCTCTCCCCTCCACCTTTTCTTTCAATAACCAATAAAACATAAAGCAGCACCCACCCACGCTAAACTTGAGAGATTGCATTGTGGTTACTAATCTGGTTTCAGTGGAATACAAGTTTCCAGCTCTCAGGGACACCCCCTGTCTGTGCTTTTCTCAGTGCGTAGTTTCAGTACGCACGTCTGAGAGTGCTGGACAGCAGAGGACGCCCACAGAAGCACGTGGAGCCCTCAGGGGGCTGGAGCCTAAATCTGTAACCATGGGAGAGCTGCTGGAATCAGGCCCCACCCCCAGACAAGGCTTTCCCCTTACAGTGCCAGGGAAATGGCAAGATTCAGTTATATTTGAAAGGGAAGGCCAGGCGATGAGTAAAATTTAGAAATACACAAAAAGAGAAACGCTCCAGCCTTTCCCCATAGCTTGAGATTTCCTTCACTGGCCAGAAACTGAACAGGTCTCACAAGGAATCTTTAAATCTTTAAAACAAAGGTGAATCCCATTTTAAGGATACCTAGAACTAAATATAGACCAGTGAGTGCTCTGAAAACAAAATAATTCACAGAATTATTCTACACAGCGGCTTTTGCATGGAAGTGTTTGTTGATGTCATGACTGCATATCTAATCATCCAGGTAGAAATTTCGAGTCCTGTTCATTTATTGTTGCCTCATGTCTCATACCCAATCCAAAAAATTACAAATTCTATCAGTGTAATCTCATAAGCATGTGTTTAATATATCTCTTCTTCTTCATCTCCATGACTCTGCTCTGAAATCCTGCATCGTTTCCTGGATTTGTAATAATGGCTACCACTTATTAACATTCACCATGTATCAGGAACTATGTCAGGAATTTTATACACATTATGTCATTTAATTTGAGAACATTCTTGAGAGGTAGATACTTTTCTCTCCAATCTACCTATGAAGAGAGGCTCAGAGAGTTTAGACCTTGCCAGGCCATGCAGCTCATAATAGCAGGGACAGGATTAAAACCTGGATACCCCAATGCTCAAGTCTGTGACACCCTCATGTGGCACTCTAATGGCCAGGTGATCCTTCCCTGGACAAGTAAGGGGCGTGTTCTCCTCCACGGATGAAATGATTTGATGCTGGAGAACGCGGAGTGGTTTCAACAGGAAATTGCTCCTGTTTGTCAACTATTGCCGGAAAGGAAGGCTCCAGAACAACTATTCTAAAAACAGTCATTTTGACAGAAGTCTTTGAAATTTAATTAACCTGTATCCAACAATATTATACAACTGGTCAAATCATTCAGTTCCTTATAGGTACATTTTGCACATAATTTATTCTGGCACAATCATTCATTCATTCAGCCTGTATTTATGGAGCACCTATAATATGCCAGGAACTCTTCTGAGTGCTAGAGTTATAGCCATGAAAAAGAAGACAAAGTCCCTGCCCTCATGAAGCTTACATTTCTAGTAGGAGAAAGAGAAAACAGGCAATAAACAGATAACCAGACAAAGGTATGAACGATCATATGAGTGCTATGGGGGGTATGTATAGGGTGCTGTCATAGAGAATAACAGGGGTGGGGAGACATTTAACCTGAGACACGAAGAGTAAGGAGGAGACAGCCATCCTACATGCAGCAAGAAGGAACTTTCAGGCAAACACATCATGCACACAAAGCCTCTGAGGTGTAACAAGGCTTGGATTGTCCCAGAAACTGAAAGAAGTTGGGTGTGATGGCATTGTGGTGACTTAGGGGGAGAGGAACATGAGATGAGATTAATGAGGTAGACTGGAGCCCATATAGGGCAAGGAGTTTGGGTTTTGTTCTAAGTGCAATAGGAAGGCACTAAAGGATTTGAGCAGAAGAGTAGCATGAAAAGATTTATGTTTTTGAAAATTCACTCTAGATTCTGTGTGGAAAGTGAATTGGAGAGGGGCAAGGATGGAAGTGGGAGACCTCTATTCTTATAGTGGTCCAAGTGTTACTGGTTGAATTCTGTCCCCCTGAAGTTCATATGTTGCAGTCCTAACCACAAGTACCTCAGAATGTGACTGTATTTGGAGATGGGGCCTTTAAAGAGGTCATTCGGTTAAATGAGGTCATTAAGGTGGGCCCTAATCCAATATGATTGGTGTCCCTATAAGAAGAGATTAGGACACAGACATCCACAGAGGAAAAGACCATGTGAAGACACAGGGAGCAGATGGCATCTACAAGCCCTGTAGAGAGGCCTCTGAAGAAACCAACCTATCGACACCTTGATCTCAGACTTCTAGCTTCCAGAATTGTGAGAAAATAAATTTCTGTTGTTTAAGCCACCCAGTCTGTGGTACTTTGTTATGGCGGCCCTAGCAAACTAATACACCAAGTGAGAGATGATGGGGCTTGGACTGAGGGGGTGGGCAGTAAAAATGAAGAGATGTAGGTGGACTTGAGATATATTTCTGGGGAAGATTTGACAGATGGGTTAAACATAAAGAGGGAGGAATTAGGGGTGACCTCCAAATCTCTGGCTTATACAACCAGAGTAGCTGGTGGTGCCATTTACTAAGAAGCGGGGAGCTGAAGAGGAGCATATTTGGGGAGAGAAATCAAAAGCTCTTGATCCCTTAAATTTGAGATTCCCATTAGACATATGAATGGAGGTGTGGAATAAGCAGATAACTGTAACAAGTCTGAAGATCAGGGCAAACATAAGAGTGGGAGATATAGAGTTGACAGTCATATGCAAACCTTTGGCACTGAAAGCCAAGGGAATGAATGAGCTCACTTAGAGAGAAGGGTGAAGACAAGAGTTGAGAGCCTTGGAAGACACCCATATTTAGATATCTGGCACAGGAGAAAGAGTCAGGAAAAGAGACTGAGAAGGAGCAGCCAGTGAGGTAGGAGGAAAACCAGGAGTCTATGATGTCAGTCAAATGAGAAGAAAGTTTAAAGAATGAATAAATGGTCAACTGTGCCAATACTACTGAACAGTTGAGTGGGATGAAGATGGGAGAATGTTCCATGGATTTGCCAATGTGAAAGATACGTTGCCCTTGACAAGAGCACTAGAGTGGTGGTTGCTGAGGCTAAAATGAAGTGGATTAGGAGTGAATGGGAAGTGACTAAGTGGAGACAAGGTGTGTAAATACCTTTTAAACATTTGATTTTGGAGAGGAGTAAAGGATGAGGCAATAGCTGGAGGGATTGAGGAGGCAGGATGGCAGAGTGAGGAAGAGATTGGTTTTGCAGGAGAGGGAGGAGAGATCTGAAAGAGTGAAGATCTCCTTGGGGAGAGAAGGGGTGAGATCCTGGGCGCCCTTAGAAGGACTGAGCTTTGGCAGGAGGAGGGACACTTCCTCCCTGCATATTAGCATGGAAGGAGGAGATGCTGGTAGATTTAGGGTCCATCTGATGCCTTTCATTGTCCCAGTGAAGCAGGAGGCCATGTCATCAGCTGAAAGGCGGAAGAGAAGGGAGTTGTTGAGAAGAGAGGTGAAGGGAAGAAAGAGCCGTTTATCAAGTGGTGTGTTGGTCCAGGTCCTGCAAGAAGCAGATGCCAAGATGGGAATAAACATACAAAGATTTTATTAGTGGAACCATGCATGGAAAAAAAATGAGGAGAGAACCAGAGGAGGTTGGAAGAGCTGTCAGGAGGGTTGGGTGGAAGCATAGTAGACTATCATGAAATTTAGAGAAGGTCCGGTAAGACCAGTGGGGAGACAAAGTGAGCCATCAGAGGAGTCCCCTGTTTCCTTGGAACAAACTTGACTTGTTATCCCTTCTGAGCTCAGCCATTGGCTGGAAGCAGGCCATGAGAAGGTGGCCTTAGTGTCAACACAGTCATGGATTTCAGAGCACAGTGGCTGGGGCTTTTGGTTAATTAGTGCCCTCTGTGATGCAGTCTTGCAGCAGCCACAATGGAGAAGATAAGCCTACTAGAACAGACACAGTCATGCTGCCAGGAAGTGTTGGGCACCCATTTGAAGTTTGTGACTATGAAATTAAAGTGAAAGCCGTCTTTCGCTGGAAACCATAATGCTCAAACTTAAATGCTTCAATGAACGCACAGTTGAGCTCCATGGCTCTGTGGGCAGTTGGTTACTCCCACTATGAACAAATTTTAGGCCAACATCAATGCAGCCAATATTCTATGGGTGAAGTTTTGAGATCTTGACTCCTCATTTGTTTGCGTTCTGGATTGGTCCCAGAAATATTATCTGAGAAAAACTTCATTCCTGCTATAGTACTGCTCCAGCCCACCTTTGAACAGAGATGGGATTGTCATTGTTCAGGAGAGAGTCATGGTCGGGTCCCTAATTCTCATAAGAGGTGCCAACAGGGAGCCTCTGACAAGTTGATTTTTATAAATATTTTCCTGATAGCAAAAACAGTATATGTAGAAAATCTGGACACTACACTGATGTAATCTGCCCACGTTCCTCAACCCACCCAGAGGTCCCCTGCAGTTGGTGGACAGTTTCTGTATATAGTCTTCCACTTAGAAGTAACCAGTTAATATTTTATATCCTTTATTTCTTTTTCTCAGTGTTCCAGGCTGTACATCATATTTTGTTACTGATTTTTAAAATTTAACTGTGGTATCACAGACATTTGTCAGATCATGAAAATTATGATATAGAAAATAATTGTTAATGACTTTCTAGTATTTCTTTGGATATGTGTTAGATTGATTTTTAAGACTACTGATCTGCCTTTAATCAGTAATAGAAAATTACTCTATTATAGCTGGGTTCTTTTCAAAGAACACAATTTTTAATTATATATGACTCAATTTTTAACAAACATTTATGGAGGATTGCTTGAAGGATATGTAGCCCACTCTTTAGATAATGTAGATCTTATTCTTAGGTCCAAATCAGATAAGTTTACTACCAGGGATTGATGCATTTGCCCTTCCTCCTCTGTCATCTCAGAGAATTGCTGTTCCTAAACTGAGCTTTGGAGTATCACCCACAGGGACCCTAGAGAAATCGCCATAGAAAGCTTACTGTTGGATAGATTGCTGAGAAGCTGTTGAGGACACCAGGAGACTTCTGTATGAGGACTTGGAGGAAAAAGTTCACTCAAGTCTCAGAACAAGGAAAAAGAGAGCCATTACTGGGGATCTGATTTTCTTTTATCTTTAGTAAAATGTCAATTTTGTAACTTTCACATTTTCATTTTTGCTTTATTTCATAGGAAGCTCAGAGCCTAATTCATATCCTACTTTTGGTAATTTTATAAGATCAGTGTAAATCACTGAGTACTAACTTTCCTTCTACATTAATCTCCTTTCTTCTACCTCTTTTTCATTTTCTCCTTACATCTGATTTATCAAATTAAAAAAAATTTTACATTGGGTGGATTTTGTAAGTCACCTTGAAAAAACATTTTAATGACATGTGGTATGTATATGGCTTCCCCTTGCCCACTCCTCCTTCCCTGTCTTTGTGGGCTGACAGGGACTATATTTCTGGGGTATTTTTGGAGTGGGGAGAGCAAGAGAGTTGTCTCAGACTCTCAACTCAGCCAGTTTGGATGGACCCAGGTGCGCCTCCCTATGCGGTGTGACCACCAACAGTGCTCAACCAGCTGTTGATGGGTAACTTTGTCCCAGAGAAAATTGAATAACTTCTTCTTAGGCATGGACATCTGCTCAAGGGAAGACGAGGAATGCGCTGCGGGTGAGGCATGATTTCTGCACATCCAAGGTGTTGGCAGTCTGTCGCGTGCCCCCCCACGCTTGCATCTCCAGCCTCCCCGCCCCGTGGTGGGGGAGAGGAGGCCCCCGTGGAAAAGGTGTCACCTGTCCACCCCTCTCTCCTATTCTCTTTCTTTTATTGATTTATTTTTTTGGTGAGGAGGACCAGCCCTGAGCTAACATCCGTTGCCAATCCTCCTCTTTATTTGCTGAGGAAGACTGGCCCTGGGCTAGCATCCGTGCCCATCTTCCTCTACTTTATATGTGGGACACTGCCACAGCAGGGCTGACAAGCAGTGCATCCGTCCGCCCCCGGGATACGAACCCGTGAACCCCGGGCTGCCAAAGAGCAAACTTAACTGCTGCGCCACCAGGCCGGCCCCCTCCTAATCTCTTTCACATTCACTTTCCTAGAGCCTTGCTTGTTGATTCTCAAGAGCATCACTTGGAAGACAGGGGAAAAACCCCAACTGAATATTAACTTTGTTTTTCTCTTTATATTTCTGCTAAAAAATTTGTAATTCTCCTGGGCAATGTGCAGGCCTCTGACTGAGAGGGAGGCTAAATAGAGGAAGAAAAGCATAGTAACTGATTTATCTAGGTTTACTAGGGTGAAATATATCATATGTATTTAAAGTGTGTGTGTATATATTTAGAATATTTAGATATTTTAATTGATTTTACAGATAATCTATGTGTGTAATAACATGTGTATGTGTAATATATAAATATATGTATGAATGTGTGTGAGTTTGTCTCTCAGATCTGATCACGTCCAGCCCAGCTTTAAAAACCTTCCATAGTTCCATCCTGCTTATTATAGGATAAAGTCCCAACTCCCCTTGGCACAGCCTCCACACCCTCCCACCTCTCCACCCTCCAGTTCCAAGCCCTCCTCTAATCAGGCCACCTCCCCACCCCCACACTCAGGCTCTTGGGAACCACCCTTCGGCCCTGCCCCCTGCCGTGAACCTTGCCCTTTCCCACCTCTGAGCCTTCACACAGCCTGTTCACTCTGACTGCAAAACTCCCCCACTCCCTCCCCATCAGGTGCCTGCCTTGGAAGCTTCTATTTATTCGTCTCAAATGATCTCACTGTCCCTTCTGAGCTAAGCCCTTTGAGATGCCAGTGCCTAGCACAGTGCAACCACCACTGAATGACTCTTGAGGACGCCCCACAGTGGAGTCAGAAGTGCCCTGCTGTTTGCCCCCAGAGCCCTCAGCTCGCTGTCCCTCCGGGAGCATTTCTCAGGTGTGCTGTTCCTGGTTGTGCCTGCCTGTCCCATTACAACCCTCAGGGCAGGACCCGGGACTCCTCCAAAAGTGCGTTCTCAGTACCCTGCACAGGGCCTGGCCCATGGTTGCCACCCAGTTTGTTGAATGAATGAATGTGTATTTATAGATCACGATTCATGCAGCAGATAAGCTGGAAGCAGAGAAACTGAAAGCAAAATGTTGGAGGCATTGCCAAAGAAACAACAGTCAGGAACAGTGGTAAAGCCTCTTCACACAAATGACTAGTTCACGTGGAAAACGGAATTTGGTTTGCAAAGACATGGACATCAACACAGCTCTTGAGGAAGGCGGTGGTTGTTTCTTTCTGGGTCCTCCCCTACTGTCCTGGGTGACCTGTGGCTATAACAGTGTCACAACTCCTGCAACAGAGAGAATAGCAGCACCAGGCAAGGAGGCCACAGCCCCTCCCCCAGCCTGAGGGAGACCCTCTGACTGCCAGCTGCTCCCCAGACATGAGCAGAGGGGTCTGCTGCTGCTGGGTCCAGGGCCCACGGCTCCAAAGCTTCAGATGGCCCACCTCCTTCGACACGTGTGTTGGAGAAGTCCAAAGCCATGTCTCCAATGTCCCATTTTCATTCGCTGCTGTGCTCTTAGCTGGTGTGCTGGCCTTCCTCTCTGCCAGATCTGGGCTTCAGGCCCCATTAGCTGTGGATGCACCTACGAGATTGCAACAGGGTCAAAGGATGTTGTCATTCTCTGGGACTGAGCAACCTTCTAATTACTTTATTATCATACTTTCAACGACTTGTTCTTTCCTTCCTCGTATTAAATTCCTAACATCCATCAGTACATAAGATCCACAAGGGTGTAGTACTGTGAACAATAGCTGATATGTAGTAGATACCTTGTTGAATAGACAATGAATGAATGAATGGAAGTATGAATAAATGAACACTTTCTGCTAAAAGAGCCATCTATTAGAACTACATGAATGAAAGCCATAGACATTCCTTCTGTTGTTTTTTCAACTAGAAATATCTCCCTGTAATCTGTGATGGCATAAGTCTGGGCCTGTCTGAATGAGGGACAAGGGCTAGACGAGCTGGTCTGATTCTTCTGGCCTAAGGAGTCTAGGACAGTGAGGCAGGAGGAGAAGGAAACGAGGGGGCTGAGGGAAGAGGTGGCTGAAAGGTCTTTTGGGAGGCTCATTTCCTCTGGCAGCTTCCGCACATTGGCCTGGAGCCTGTGCCTGCTTGCCTCACAGAGGGAGGCTGGCTGTGGTTACGCTGTTGGGCTCTAAAGTCAAGAACAGTGAAGGGAGGAGGGGCCTGCTCCACGGGGTCAGGGGTTAGGGAGGGGGTTTGAAGGGAGAGAAGCCCGGGCTCCCTGTGGCATCCGGTTTTAAACAACTCCGCTTAGAAATAGAAGAGAAGCTCTCTGGAAAGTGGGAGGGCTCTGGCAGGCCTCCCAGGCCTGAAGAACAGCAAGTTTCTGCCAACTTGTGACAGAAGTGGGGATTTGTAGGAAGGCAGGAGGGACGAGGGCATTGGAAGGAGCAGGCACAACCCAGCAGCGTTTTTCCTGGTAAAACCCTGCTCAGAAGTAAACATGTTTCTGAAAATCAGGAGGGTTTTTATTCTTCCAGGCTGTTGTGCACACAGTTGGCCTACTTTCTGTGAGTGCAATTATTCCCAGGTGTGTGTGTTTGTTTTCAAAGAAGGAATATTACAGGCTATTTATGGTTCCTGCCTGAGAATGCTTTGGAATAGTGGAATGCAGAAATCATCTCTACTCCTTCCTGTTTCCGAGGCAGGAACAGGCCTTCCAGATTTCCTCTTCCAGGACAGGGCTGGGAAACTCCCTTTTTGTCCTGGGAAGCTTCTTTTCAGTCCATTAGAGCCATAGGGCCAATAATGGCCTCTTCAGGGCTTTTTTAGGTAGGAAAGGGTAAAGAATCGAGATGTGCAGAAAGTCTGCCCTGGCTGACGGTCTGGCAAGGTGAACTCAGGGAAGGAGAGCTCTGAGGGAGGACCAAGGGGCCTTGATGAGGAGGAGGATGGTAGTTACACATTTTTAATTGCAAAAAGGTTGAAAATCAACATGGTTCCAATGAGACCCAAAGTGGATAAACAGACCACGGTCTGCAATAACTCATTCTCCTTTCCAGAACCCCAACTCACAGCCATCTCCCATGGGTTAGGGGCATTTCACAATCATTTTGACTTCAGAGCCTCACTGTGGCCCCCAGAGCCAAAGGAACCCCTCATCTCAGGAAGTGGACTGTGAATCTGGTTCACCTGAGAAACCCACCTGGGAAGACTGTGTGGTGCAGGGACAGACAGACAGGAGAAATGGATGCTTCTTAAACCCACCCCCTTCACAAGGCTTTCTGAAAAGTTGGATCATCTATACTGCTATAGGAACTTGCATTTGTTGCTGGTGGGAGGGTGAATTGGCACAACCACTTGGGAAAACATACTGCATTATACAGGAAAGTTGAAGACATGAAAAACCTACAATCCAGCAGTTCCATTTCTAGTTACATATCCTAGAGCAGCAGTTCTCAAGGCTTTTGGTCCCAGGACCCCTTTACACTCTGAAGTATTATTGATTTCCCCAAATAGGTGAATTATATCGACCAATAATTATCATATTAGAAATTAAAACTAAGAATTCAAAAAAATTATTAATTCACTTAAAAGGAACAGTAATAAACCCATTACACACTAACATAAATAACATGTTTATGAAAAATAACAATATTTTCCAAAACAAAGCAACTTAGTGGGAAGCATGGCATTGTTTTATAGTCTTGCAATTCTGACTTAATAGAAGACAGCTGGATTCTCCTATCTGCTTCTGCATCAGTGTGTTGCAATATCTCATGTCCTGTAGCTGCGGGAAAACTCCACAGTTCACTTGAAAGAATGAGGGTGAAAAAGGCAAACAACATCTTACTATTATTATGAAAATAGTTTGACTTCACTGACTCCCCTGAGAAGTTCTCGGGGGCTCCCAGAGGTCCCCAGACCACACTTTGAGAACTGCCACTCCAGAGAAAATTTCATACTTCTATCCCAGCCAGATGTGTACAAGCATATTCAGAGTGGTATTACTATAACAGCAAAAAATCCAACTTAAATGTTTATGAAAAGTAGAATGGATAAATAAATTGTGGTATATTCATAGTATCAATGAATCTCACAAACAAAACTTCAAAAAACAATAAAATATGGTTTCATATTTATAGAGTTCAAAAACACATAACAACATATTATTTAGGGGTATAAATATATAGTAAAACCTTAAAGAGAAGCAAGGATAGTGGCTATCCCCCAGGGAGAGGGAAAGGAATATCACTGCTGAGGGATATCCATGAAGTTTCAGAGATATTTCTGTCTCAGTTATGATGGGCTAGTTATGCTGCTGTAACACACAACCCCTGAAATCCCAGTGGCTTAAATATGACCAAGGTTCATTCTGGGTCGGCTAATAGGCCTTCATCAATAGGTATGTCTCTAGTAAGTGTGGCAGTGGGAGGGAACGTGACAGATCATGAGCTGGCTCTTAAAGGCCATCCAGAAGCGGCAGGTGTTACTTCTCTTACATTCCATTGGCCAGAGCAAGTCACATGGCCATGCCTAACTTCAAGGGGGTGGGAAAGTCCAATCTCCATGTACCCAGAAGGAGGGAAACTGAAATATTAGGCGTCACTTAGCATTGTTTGACTTAAGTTGAGTGGTGGGTATGTAAGTATTTGTTTAATTATTATATACTACATATATTTGTATATACAAATTTATGCTTATTATTTTATACTGTAGATGTATATTACCTTATTTTTAAATATGTATATATAATATCTATATATATGTATAGTTTTTAGGTACAAAATATTGTAAAGAAAGAAAGTAAAGAGAGAGAAAAAAAGAATAGGCCCTTAACTGTGTGGAACAAATTCATGTATTTGGATAAAAAAATGTGGTAGCCAAGAGAGAGGAAGGTGAAAACTGAATTGAGAAACATTTGGAATTTTTGTAGCAGTGGTCTTTAAACTGGGGAAGCATATTCCCAGGGTCCATGAAGACCCTCTAAAGGGTTGCAGTACAGATACTGTTAAAGAAATCAATTTCCAGATATCCTCTTTACTAAAACTGGACTCCTTGAGAATGCTCCCGTGTTTGGGCTGTTCTCCTTTCCCCTCTCCTCTTTCATATGTGTCCTATCCCATTTTTTTCAGAAGGAAGATGTGGTCCATCCTGTCATCTTTTCTTTTGTAAAAATTTCTGGACTTTAATCAAAGAGACAATTTAAAGTATTGACTTGAACTGAGAAAGTGAATTATTCTAATGATTGGATTACAAATCCTTTTGCAAATCAGGTATTATCCCAGCGTTTTAGCAAAGGTGAAGGAGAAACTAATGAGCATTTAACAATATCAAATGATAGGTCACTAAAAATAATCTTGTCATTATGTGTGATTTTTGATACACCATTTGGAAAGAGTTCGAAAAATTGAGTAATAACACCACAATAAAACCTCTCCATTCTGAGCCAGTTTTCTTGACACTTATATTCTTAAAAGTGAAAAAGATAGAATTGATGCAGAACCTGCTGTCATTCTAGGGAAGGAAATATTCATCCATGAATACATGAAAAGAAAAGCACCAACCATCTCATTAAGTAGAGAATTTCCGAGGCTGGCCTGGTGGCGTAGTGGTTAAGTGTATACTCCGCTTTGTGG
The DNA here is from genome assembly GCA_031878705.1 of Tapirus indicus. Lineage (NCBI taxonomy): Eukaryota > Metazoa > Chordata > Mammalia > Perissodactyla > Tapiridae > Tapirus > Tapirus indicus. Next base: position 53,809,332 of record CM062923.1, on the reverse strand, counting down.
CCTGGAGTTCTCGGATTCAGATCCTGGGCTCGGACCTATGCACCACTCATCAAGTCATGCTGTGGCAGGCGTCCCACATATAAAGTAGAGGAAGATGGGTACAGACTTTGGCTCAGGGTCAGTCTTCCTCAGCAAAAAGAGGAAGGTTGGCAACTGATGTTAGCTCAGGGATAAACTTCCTCACACACACAAAAACACAGGAATTTCCCATAAAAATTTACTTTTTTGGATAATAATATCTCATCAAAATGTTCAATAAACGTGATCTATTTATGTTCTTTTGACAACTTGTGTGTTACTACTAATTGTAATGATAACTAATTCCAGAAGAAAATCTTGTCATGCTGTAGACTAGTGCTGTTCAATAGAACTTCCTGCAATGATGGAAATCTTTTCTATTTGTTCTGTCCAATATGGTTCCATAAGCCACATGTGGCTATTGAGCACCTGAAATGTGGCTAGTGTGAATAAGAATGAGGAGTTGAATTTTAAATTTTATTTAATTAAAAAAATTTAAATAACCACGTGTGGCTAGTGACTATAGTATTGGACAGCACAGCTTTAGAGTTTTATGGTAACAGAAAAGGCCAAAAAAATTAAATATGAATTTGTATACACTTTTATGAGAAATATGATAAGGGGATTAACAAAATATTTTAATCACAAATGTATATTATATTAGGATAAGTTCTATAAGGGAAGAGAAATGGAAATAGAAATTCAAAGAGAAAAAGAAATAATCTAAAATTTCTGACTGTTAAAGAAGAGCTTATTTATGGTATTTTTATTTATCTATTTTTTGGTGAGGAAGATTGGCCCTGAGCTAACATCTGTTTCCAATCTTCCTCTTTTTGCTTGAGGAAGATTGTCCCTGAGCTAACATCTATGCCCATCTTCCTCTATTTTGTACGTGGGATGCCACCACAGCATGGCTTGGTGAGTGGTATGTAAATCTGCGCCTGGGATGAGAACCCGCAAACCCTGGGCCGCCAAAGCGGAGCATGTGAACTTAACCACTATGCCACCAGGCCAGCCCCTATGGTATTTTTAAAAGTATGATGCAGGATATCAATTGCTCTAATATTTAAATTAGATTTGGATACATTTAAATGAGTGACAATAGTTATTTAAAAATGTTTAAATGTTAAAATATTTCAAATTCACAGTGGAATGTAATTTTTGCAGCTATTTAAGATGGAAATTCTTAGATACCAACACAAAATTGTTTGAGGGGAGTGCATAATGTTTTAAAATTCTTTTGAGGAATATGCAAGCAAAATGCTTTAAACCCCTGAACTAGATGGCATTCATTGTTCCTTTCAACTCTGGATTTTGTAGATACAGTATAAGAGGTCACTCTAGTGAGTGGGCACTGTAAATAGCATGGGAAAACATTCCCAAATGTAAAAGTTCACTTACAAACAAGTGTCCTAATAAAAAACAAAATCCAAATAAACAAACAAGCCAAAAATACAACCCACCCCTTCTTATACACACACACACACACACACACACACACACACACACACCCGCCAGCACACTTCTTATACACACACACGCACACACACACACCCGCCAGCAGACCCCCGCTCCCACACTGGCAATTCTGTTGTAGGTGGTTCAGAAACCACACTTTTGGGAAACATGAGCTTGGTTAGCAACGTGGGGTGGTCTGGCCAGTGAGAAATCTCCAGAGGTGGGGGTGGCCTCAAAGAGGATCATTAAAGATCAAAAATCCCATTTGAAGTTGTGTGCATTGCTGCAGTGCAAATCCCCTTGGCCTGAGCAGCACTTGACAGAGTCTGCTACACACACAAAGCTCTCTCATGGGTGTTTGCTTTTGGTGGAAATCAAGGCAAGGGCCTGAGTTCCACATCTGGGTGAAGACCTGGGAAAGTGCACACAGATGGCAAAGTGACTCAAACTGAAAGTATCCAGCGGAAGCAGAAACCAGGAGCCAGAGGTGATCCCCAGAACACAAGTCCACTCTCACTCCGCCACTCAAGAATATGCAAGCATCTGGGGGCATTAGCCTTTCCATGGAAGTAGACCTGAGGTTAGAGTCCATCTGCTTTGCATTTTGGGAGGGATGATGAGACCAGCTTCGTTCTACTCATTCTAGCATGGCCTCCCTGCAGTGTTGCTCAACTCAGGTGTCAGGAATAGTTCAGCCAGTTCCCAGTGGCGGCAAGAGGGCAGGAGGGACAGAGGAGACTGAGCAGGCAGGTCTCTGAAGGACCTCAAGTCACAACCACCAACCCACTCAGGTGCTGAAGGGAATGGGACAATATTCCCATGACCCAGTGAGTGCTTCCCAAGAAGGTGAGCACTGACAGCCAGAGAGAGGGGTGGGTCATCCTGGCAAGCAAGTGGTGAGGAGAGCGTTCATCATGTTGTGGAACCGGGATTCCGGATTAGCAGCTCTGAGTCAGCCTCTGATTGGTGAGGGACAGGCCTCCCTTTCCTAAAGATTTCCACTTTCAGCTGGGCCCTGCCCAGGTCAGGCATGTGGGAGGGGCTGGTACTCAGTGCTGGCCTTGGGACCAGCTCCTGGGAAGCAGCAAGGGACCCAGGTGGCCTTGGCACCAGTTCAAAGGCTGGCTTCAGACATTTATCAGCTGGCTTTTGTACAAGGCCTAGGCTGAGGTTGCATAAGAGAATGTGAAAAATGCCAGGAAAGCCCAAACAGCTTTCTTTAAATAGGGCTCAGACCATAGGCAGGATGCTTACACTCCACTTTGGCCTTGGTGAAGGAAAATGCAAACATTAGCCCAGAGTTGGAGAAAGAAACAGACACCATCTTGTAGGAAGATGGGGGACTGACTCCAAGAGACTCCAAGACTCCAAGGGGATGCAAAGAAAGGCAGTGTCTGCACTTCATGTTTTCTTTGAAGTTGTGCAGTCTGTCATCTCTGAATGCCTTAGAGCCTAATGTCACATCACACAGTGAATGCCTGGGGCAAGCTAAAGAGAGGGAAGAGCCGAGAGCAGTGCTGATGGCCACTGCGGGAGAATTCTGGAGATTTTAAGCTATAACGAGGGACAGGTAGGCATTTGTGCATTTAACAAGCATTGAATTCCTGAAAAAAAAATCTATAAAAACCAATCATTCTTAACCTTTATTTTAATGCAACTCACATGACCTTTACCTGCATGACTCACCCCTACGGACAGTGCCAGATTTTGACACAACTGTCAAATTTGTATGCAATTCCTGACTCCCTAGCCCTAACTCCATCTCTTCCTCTCTGGCTTAGGAGTGCAGGAAGAATGCCTGTAAGAGTCTTGTAATTATAGGGTAACCCTGAATTGCCCTAATTCATTAAAACTGTAAATTCTTTACAAAATTGAGATTGAAATGAAGTTGCATCTCTTTTATCAGTTCCATTAGTTTGGCTCCAGCCTCTCTGTTGCAAGGATGGCCTTCTATCTTTCCCAGGGTCACTGTCCTGTGATGAGCCCAAGAAGTCCAGGTTCCTAGTATGCTTATCTGAAACCCGAGGTCACTTCTGGTCTCTTGGGCCACTGGAGCCACCCCAGATGCATGCCTTGAGGCTGGGGGGCTCCTCAGTCGCTGCCAAATCCAGGGCTCCTGGATGGCCACCAAGGCCAGAGGGGCCAGAGCCTGGACAGCCAGCTCACACAATTGCTGTGGTTGCTGCTAGTTTGTGACTTCATGGCCCCATCTGAGCCCCAGAGCTTGTCCTGGTTGCTCCCACCTCCTCTACATCCCTGAGGCTGGGACTCCTCTTGTTGCTGATCCTGGAGTTTGTGGCATAGCCAGCAGCCCTGATGCAGGTCCCACCAGCAATTGTCCTTTGAGCACAAGACAGGACAATCCCTGGCCCCTTCAATGCTATGCTCAGCTAAGGCTGCTGCCCAACTGGAGCCACTTCCCCTGGGCACGGTTGGCCTAGGAGAGCATGTGGGGACAGGTTCCCTTCTGCCTCTGGCCAACTGGGGACCACAGTTCCCTTCTCCTTCCTACACCCAAAGCCCACACCCAGTTCCTATCACTGAATGGGTGATGTGTCTTTCAAGGAGACAACATCCTTTGGGTTTCCTCAGTAGTAAAGTCCTTAGAATCCATCTCGCAGCCAAGAGGTTGTAACTCAGTCTTTGAGAACTGCTGAACTTGAAGGAGCCTTCAGCACAAATGTCTCCTCAGCCCCAAACCAAGCCAAGCACTGAAATTATCCCCATCTCAATCTCAGGGGACCCTGTTGCAGTATTATCATCCTGTGACATCAGCCAAGAGTATCGGCTGCAAGTTGTGTTAGCTAGTGTTCCACTAGCTGCTGTAACAAATTAAACCCTGATTTCAGTGGCTTAACACATTAGAAGTCTACTTATCGCTCAGTAAGAGTCCAGAGCCAGACTCTTAGTCAGCAAGTGGCTTTTTGTCCTATGGCTACTTCCATTTTGTGGCTCTTTCAATCCTAGGACACGGAAGTTCTCTGCATCTAACTGGCAGATGTAGAGGAGTCACAGCCTCTTCTTTTTTTCTGTATTGTGGTAAAATATACACAAAATTTACCATTTCAATCTTTTTTTTTTTTTGGTGGGGAAGACCAGCCCTGAGCTAACATCTGTTGCCAATCCTCCTCTTTTTGCTGAGGAAGACTGGCCCTGGGCTAACATCGTGCTCATCTTCCTCCACTTTATATGGGACGCCGCCACGGCATGGCTGACAGGCAGTGCATCCGCGGGCGCCCGGGATCCGAACTCGCAAACCCCGGGCTGTCAAGCGCGAACTAAACCGCTGCGCCACTGGGTGGCCCACCATTTCAATCACTTTTAAGTGTACAGTTGAGTGGCATTAAGCACATTCACACTGTTGTGCAACCATCACCACCATCCATCTCCAGAACTCTTTCATCTTCCCAAACAGAAACTCTGTACCCATTAAACACTAACTCCCCATTCCTCCCTCTCTCCAGGCCCTGGCAGCTATCATTCCACTTTCTATCTCTGTGAATTTGGCTATTCTAAATAACCTCATATAAGTGAAATCATACATTTGTCCTTTTGTGACTGGCTTATTTCACTTAGCATAATGTCTTCAAGTTTCATCCATGTTGTAGCACGTGTTAGAATTCCCTTCCTTTTTCAGGCTGAATAATATTTCATCATATACATACACCACATTTTGCTTATTCATTCATACACTAATGGACACTCAGGTTGTTTTTATCTTTTGGCTCTTCACACCCTCTTCTAATCATCTTGACCTGCAAGTGACATCTGTCATTTCTGATGACATTCCATAGGAGAACCTATTGCATGGCCCCACCTACATGCAAGGGCAGTCAGGAAATGTAATCCCTGGCTGGGCAGCCACTTCCCAGAAATAGTTCAGCCTGTGGAAGGCAAGGCACAATTTGTTGTTGGGCAACAAGCCGTCCCTGCCACCCTCTCACCTTTGCATTTTCTGTAACAGCTATTTAATGTGGCCCAGGAGAAAAGGTCTTTCCCCTGCATTTTCAGTTCCTAACAGGACAAAGGTTTTGAGGTCTAAATGTACTTTTGATAAATAGCTGTAGCTAACATTTGTGTCATCTTTTGCAGTTTTCCATGTCCTTTTCGTATGGTGTAGTAGTTCAAGTTCTGATTCTCTCTCTGTTGCTTTCTTACTGGGTGATGTTTGTAGAGCTCTTAGTGTTACAACAAATTCATTAAATAGTAATTATTAGTCTTCACAGAAACATGAGGTATGCGTTATCTCCCCATTTGTATAGATGAGGATATTGTGCCTCAGAGAGATTAAGTAACTAGTTCCAAGTTACCCAGATCATAAATGGCAACTCCCTCCCTCTGTCAAACCCCCTCTCCTAGGGAGCCATCATTATGGGTTTGAAAAATAACCTTGATGTCCTTCCAAAGGACACTTTGAGTCCCCAAGCCAAACATTGCCCCCTGAATGCCCTCCTTGTGCTGGAGCTGGTGGACCATCTTCTCTAGGACCCAAGCTGAGCCCCACTGGAGAATGTGGTAAGGAGAGGAGAAGAGGTCTCATCACTTAGGAGCCTGTCCTGTGCTCCTGGCTCCAAGGTGCTTCCCAGGACCCTTGGAACACAAAATATATCTTCCACTGCTGCTGGTACTGCCACTTTCCAACAGCATTCATGGACCCCCTCCTATGTTCTAGGCCCCAGGGATGTAAGTAGGAATAAGAAATGATCCCTCCCCTCCAAAGAGTATATCGTCCAACCGGTGATACAAACATGTGAAGAGATACTCTCATATCATGTGACAAGAGATATAGAGTGATATGCCAAGTGCCATGGGAATTCAGATGAGCGAGTAATTAGTATTGCCTGACATGTTGTGGCTGGCTACAATAAGAAGGTGATATCTTAGCTGGGTGTAGACAGCTAAGAGAGGATTAGGGGAGAATTGTTTTAGAAAGAAGGGATGACAAAGTCTCAATGGTGCCCAAGAGTGTGGTGTATTTGGGGATAAAGAATAGGTACAGTGAGGGCAAATCAAGGGCAGAGATAAGGTTGGGGAAGAGACTTGAGTAGCTGGGGGGGAGGGCCGTGCCAGGGTTAAGGGGCCATGATTCTGCAGATGAGGCAAGATTATTGACCAGAGCCATCTTATACAAAGCTTTGCTGAACAATGGGAAATGAAACTGATTATCCATTTCATTACAACTCCACTCATTTCCAGAGGGCAGGCTCACCCCCTCACCCCAGCCATCCTGGGGTCATCCCTGATGCCACATAACAGGGTCACTCTAGGCAAAGGCCAGAAAAAAGACCACCTGAGGGCATCCATATTCCCAAAATATCACTTCCCCCTTAGTCTGTAGGTGATGAGGGACTCGTGATAGACTTCCCCTCCTCTTTTTGGCTTATAGGGCCAGACTAAGTCAAACTCCAAGTTGGCTATCTGGAAGCCAGGGTCTCTATTTGACACCTGCAAAGACAGAATTGAAGCCTGGGGATGCTAGGACCACTGTGGCTTCTGTCCTCTCCCATGGACTGAGTGTGAAGAAGGAGGCAGAGAGAGATGAAGAAAGAAAGTGGGAGAGGTGATAGTGGAATGGTGTCAAAACCTATTTCACCATCCATGACAGGTATTCACCAGCACTCCACTTGTGAGAGCCGGCTTCCCCATCTCCCTGACATCAGAATTCGATTCCCAGACATGTTTTTCTAAGTAATTTACAAACAGAGGCAGAAAACAAAGGAATTCTGGATTGACAGTGGACCTGTGGTGAGAAATCAAAACCTGAAGGTAACAGCTGCCCTGTCCAAGATGCCAAAGCCATTTCTCTCACAGGAGGCTGTGGGCCAGAAGCACTTGGTCTGGGAAGGGCCAGGTTCTCCTCGTGCGGACGTGGGCAGGCCTGGGTTTGAAGCCCAACTCCTCACTTCTGTGTGACTTTGGGAGACATGAATCTCTCTAAGCTTCAGTATTATTATCTGAAAAGTGCCTCGCAGGGTGGCTGTTCTAATTAAATAACAGCATTTAAATGGAGATCTCCTTCCCCTGACTCTAGAGACCTTTTGGATTGACATTATTGTGGTTCGTATGTTCCCAGGGTGAGGGAGCCTGGGCCTTCGTGTGCCACACTCTCCAAGCTTTGCCTGCCCTGAGCTCAGGGACGTGAAGGAGCTTACCTCAAACTTCTGAAAGTCCTTCTTTCTTACTTTTCCTCCAGGCCCCTTGATTTGATGGCATATGCAGAAGAAATATAGAAAAGATCAAAATGGTATCGAGGTTGATCCTGAGGTTGGCAGGGCTGAACTCAAACATATCATTCAACATGTACTGATGTATCTTTAGTAGCTACGTGGGGTATCATTCACTTGTGATACATGCTCCCAAGAATTGCTGACCAAAATTTTGTAAATTGGATCATTTTAAATGTTGTAGGGGAGTTCATTGTTGAGAAGGGCTATAGTGAGTAATTCTGTTGTACTGTAAATTGTTTCCTGATCTAGACACTGGAAATTTCAGTATAGGATGTGTTCCTTTATGAACACAGGTGTCCTGTGATGCACACTATGAGGGTGAAGTCAGAATATATCACTGAGTAACTCTGTGAACCGGTAAACCAGCCAGCGAGTGAAAACCTCTTATGAATCCGTATATCCAACATTTGCTGAGAACCCACCTGTGCCAACCCCAAGGGCAAAGTGATGAAGGGGACACGCTTACTGCCTCCAAGGACCTCACAGTCTAGTGGCACAGACAGGCTATAGTACAGCATCCTGGTTAACGTGGTATGTGTAAACTGTGATAAATTCTAATCTCTTCATGTTGAGCATCTAATCAAGATACTGGGTTATCTGGATTCCCCTTTTGCAAACTGGCCCTTGATGGGATCCATGTCTATTATCACAAAAATCGCACAATATCATTATGAGCCAATCATAAATTACATTGTCAGTTTGATACACAAATCTATTCAGACAAAAAATTCAGAAAATTCAATATGTATCACTATGTTGGCAAAAGCTCTAATTAATTATGTCATCTTCCTCTGCAGTTTTGTTCTAGTCTTCAAAATGGCTTTGTATAACAATGTGCTGGATTCCTTAAATCCTCTGACCCCCACCAGGCCTGGGGCAGTGGTGGTGTTCAGTGGTGGGGCAGCTAAAACATTCAAAAATCAAGGTAGAGCCCATGATTGGGTTTCATGAGAAACCATGAGTCTAAGTGCTGGTCAACATATCTCAGCAAAGCAAGATTTTTGGGAACCAGAATTTATTTTGAAGGAGTGGATTTGAGGAAATTAAGAAATGACATTGGGAGTCCTAAGGATAAAAGGATCTTTGGATGAAAGTTATAGGAAAGTGGGTTTGGGATCAAAACAAGGAAGAGTTTATCATAGTTGGAGCCATCCCAGATTAATGGAGGTAGTGGGTTTCCTGTTGTTCACAGAGGCCAAGTAAAGGTGTAATAACAGTCAAGAGTTCCTAAAGTGGGTGGGATATTGGATCAGATGACCTCTACAGCCCTTTGTGCTGAACTTAAGTCCTTGCTCTACTTTCAGCTGATGGAACAAACCTGGGACAGAAACACCACCTCTCCTGGGCTCCATTTTATCATTGCTAAGTTGGAAAGAAGGAGCAATTGTCAGTGCCCTCACTGGCCACTGTGGGAGAACCCCAGACCCACAGCCCTGGACCTCAAAGGTGAGTGAGCACAGTCTTGGGAGTTGGGTCTCTAGATCCATCAACTCCACCTGATGACTTGGAAGTTCCTTCAGTCCCCAACAGTGGAGGCCAGCAAGGCTGGTTTGTCTTGTTCTAATTATTATTTAGATGACTATTTGGCTCATTCCTGAGCAGGGCTTGAATCAAGTCAGACCTGTTAATTGAATCAAGGTTATATAATCACATTTGGGCATTTAAACGAAAACCAATTATGTTGGAGCCCAAGCAACTTATACACAAGAAGGGAGTTCTAGTAAGTGTCAGAAATATACACTAATGCACAAAGCCTAACCCCTAAAGTGGAGGGTGGAACACTCCAGGGCACTCCTGTTTCGATGAAGTTGTTGTAATAGTTATTGCTCTGGGCACATTCTGGGAAGATGCTGGAAACATCTCAAACAAGTATGACATCGACGTTACCCCAGCCCGTCAAACCCACTACATTTGGAACATGTCTCTCTATAGCATTTGGCTTGCTGATAAATGCGTTATCAGAATCTGTAGGAGGCATTGCAAGGAGGCCTCCCTTGGTCTTTCTGGTTATCAGCATTCCCTCCATCTCTCCCTTGACAAACATATGCCATAGGGCTCGATTAGGCATTTAGTTTTTTCACTTGGGCCTCTTCCCAGTTTCCAGTCTCAGCCCCAATGCCTCCAAATCTTGCACTCCTCGAATATTAGCCCCCCTCTACAAAGAGAGAAGAAAGCAGGGAGGAGGCAGTGGAAAGGTCATTGATGAGTTGACATGGGGACTAGCAACATAAAGCAACACATCAGGAAGAAGGTACCAGACTCAAGTTTGAAGTGTTTGTCCCTAAAACCCCTAAGACTCATCCAGGCTAATAGCTTTAGGGGGGCCTCTAGCCCGTAGCCCTTATATTCTGCCCTCCTCACTTGGAGGGAGAGGGACCAAATGCTCTGTCTCTGTCCAGTGTTAAGGACTGACATGGCAGGCTTTGTTGAGATCACCCAGCCCCAAGCACAAGCAGATGCCATTGCTGGAGATGGCATACTCCCAGAGGTAGCACTTTCTGCTCTCACCCTTTGTCTGTGTCTCTGATACACAATCATCAGGTGCCTCTGAGGAGGAACATTCTAGGGAGAGTTTCATCTTCACCACCATCCTGGCTAGGTAACTCTTGCAGACTTAGAGTGGCAAAAGTCAATGAGGGGCCACTCACTGGAGGTGGGGTCCTTGGGGCAGGTTTCATTGTAAACACATGGCAGAAATGTGTCACATGTGGGCAGGCATGCTAGTGTATACAGCCTCTGGCTGGAGGACACTGACTTTAGCAAGGCCAAATGAAATAGCAAGCGGGTGTTTTTGAATAGCCTTCATTAGACCCACAGGGGACTAACCCTAAGCCTAACTTTGGACTACACTTTTCTTACCAGAAATTATATTAAATGATTCTGTCTGGAACTGTCTTGATAGACCTTGGTATGGCTTCTCAGTCTTTTGAGAGTCGGCTATCAAGGGCTCACATTTATTCCAGATCAGCCCTTTACCCACTTTCTCCCAGGGCATCTGTGACACAGATAAACCCATGACATCTGGCAGGGGTGGCAGGACTATTAAGTTGAGGCGGGACTGTGGGTGTTAGCGTGTCAGAGTAGATCTGAGAAAACATTCCAAACCAACCCTTCCACACTGGGAACTCAACCCCTAAGAAACCATCAAGATAAGGGCAATGTCTCACCTCTCAGTGGGAAGTGCAGGGTCAAGGCCACGCCTGCTATGTGCCAGAGCTCAGGGAAGAGGGAGGCTCAGCTGGGCCCTGCTCATTCACTTGATGGACTTCCATGAAGGCTACTCTAGAGACGAGGGCCTGCAAAGTGGGGAAGAAAACACCATCCCCGCCTGAGATCTGGGATGGTGGCTGTAAGCCCCCAAGATACCTGCAGATCTGAACAGTGGCCTACATGTTGCTTGGCTAAAGAATAATGGTCTCAGGCCTATACTTATTTGCTTTATTCACTCTGACCACGAGCTATTTTCAGATGATATAATGCCTGTGACACTTCTAAGAGTGACTCTTGCCACATGACTATAGTGACACGTGAAGCTTTTCTCCAATCATGTCATTGAGATTTCTAAACTTCCCAGAAGGAAGAGGCTATGCCGGGGGATACAGACTTCCCAGTGTGTCTCACTTCTTATACTCCCAGGTCTGTGGGCAGAAAAAGAAATCTTAGAATGTTGGGCATCCTAAAAAATAAATAAATAAATGCTTTTCAAGCTATGGAGTCTGGCCCTTATCATTGCTAGTTTAAAGTATATGATGCTGCTTCAGTGTCTAAAACAGGAGGTGGCCAGATCCAGAGCACAAAATGTCTAAGTGGTTGGGAGCAGATGTTTCAAGGGAGCTTAGAGGAGAATATTGGGGCCATGAGTTGTAGTCACTTTCCCAGCAGTGCTCTGAGGTCTTGGGTTTCATAAAAAATAATCGTAATTCCTCCTTTTAAGGAAGGTTGAGTTTAATTGTAGTTTTTCCTGCCTGAGGTGCTGTCCTCTGTCTCCTTATTTCCCGATCCTACCCATCCTTCACCTCCTTTCATAAGCCATCTGTGATTGACCTTAGTTGAAATTTACCTGTCTCTACTCTAACTCCCATGAAACTTTGTCTACACCTCTCTGATGGCCAGTTTCCACTTTCTTTAAGGTAAGTTATGCACTGGTTTTAGACCAATAAATTTCAAAAGATTGAAATCTTACAGAGTATGTTCTTTGACCACAATGGAATGAAATTAAAAATTAATAAACTACCTAGATAATATAAATATAGATATATTTATATAGAAATTAAATAATATATTTCTAAATAACCATAGATCAAAAAAGAAATTTTAAGAGTAATTAGAAAATATTCAAATTGAATGATAATGGAAAATTCAATATTACATTTCAAAATTTGTGGGGTGCAGATAAAGCAGTGTTTAGAGAAAAATTAGTAGCATTAACCTGATCATAAAAGAAAAGAAGAAAGCTTTAAAATTTTCCAATTTTCCACTTTAAAAAGGAAAAAAAAAGAAAGGAAATTAAACCCAAATAAATTAGAAGGAAATAAGGATAAAGGCAGAAATCAATATATTGAGAGACAAACTGGAGGGATTTTTAACAAAGTTGGAAATTGATTCTTTCAAAAGTTTCATAAAATTGATAAACCCTTATCAAGATTGATCAATTAAAAAAGAGAAAATAGGGGCTGGCCTGGTGGCATAGTGGTTAAGTTTGTGTGCTCTGTTTCGGTGGCCCAGGGTTTGCAAGTTTGGATCCTGGGTGCAGACCTACATACCACTCATCAAGCCATTCTGTGGTGGTGACCCACATACAAAATGGAGGAACACTGGCACAGATGTTAGCTTAGGGAAAATCTTCCTCAGGAAAAAATAAGAAGATTATCAACAGATGTTAGCTCAGGGCCAATCTTCCTCACCAAAAAAAAAAAAAAAGAGAGAGAGAGAGAAAATACACCTTACCAATATATGGGATGAAAGAACAGTTATCACTACCAATCCTACAAGCATTATAATGATAAGAGGAGAATGCTATGAATAACTTTATGCCAACAAAGTTGATAACTTAGGTGAAATGAAGAATACAACTTACCAAAATTGACACAGGAAGAAATAGAAAATCTAAATAATCTACACTTTATTTAAAAAAATTGAATTCATTACCAAAAACTTCTCACAAAACACCCTCTGTGCTTAGATAATTTCACTTGTGAATTTGATTCATTTAAGGAAAAAAATAATACAGATCTTGCAAAAATTCTGTCAAAAAGAGAGAAGAAGGGAAAATTTTCCAATTTATTTTATGGGATCAGTATAACCCTGATATCAAGACCTGACAAAGACATTTAGAGAAATGAAAATGACAGACCGATATACCTGTGAAGCTAGACACAAAGACCCTTAGCACAATATTAGCAAATGGAATTCAGCAATACATAAAAATAATAACACATCCTGACATTTGACACCCACTCATGATAAAAAGAAAAACGTCTGAAATCTAAGAATAGAGGGGAAATTCCTCATTCTGATAAAGTGCATCTATGAAAAACCTACAGCTAACATCTTATACAATGGTGAAATATTGAATAGTTCCCTCCTAAGACTAGGAAAAAGAAAGATTTGTCCATCTCTAGAACTTTTATTCAACCTTGTAAGTGGAGGTTTTAGCCAGTACAATAAGGTAAGAATATAAATAAAAGAATTAAAGATTGGAAATAAAAAACTCTTTATTGCAGATGAGAGGATTGTTTATGTAAATAAGCCTAAGAATAAAAGGCCAATATACAAAAATAAATTATAGCAACAACAATTGGAAAACAAAATTCAAAAATATAAAATACTTAGGAATTAATGTAATAAAAGATGTATAATAACTTTGCATTAAAAACTACAAAAGAGTACTGAGAGAAATTAGAGCCTTAAAAAATGGAAAGATACATGTCATGGATTGGAAGATTTAATATAGTTAAGATGTCAAGTTTACTTAAAATTATCTAAAGATTTAATACAATTTCAATTACAATCCTAAAGGCTTTTGTAGAAATTTACAGGTTGACCCTATAATTTGTAAGTGGAAATACAAAGATCCTAGAATAGCGAAAACAGTATTGGGGAGAAAAAAATCCCAAAGCTGGAGGACTCACCCTACCTAATATCAATACTTCTTATGAAGCTACTGTAATCATGATAGGGTGTTATTTAGGTAAGGATACACAAATAGGTCAATTGAGTCGAATGGAGAGCACAGAAATACACCCATACATACACAGTTTATTGACTTTTGACAAAGGCATCATGAATTTTCAATGGGGGAAGAAAAATCTTTTCATCAAATGGTTCTGGAATAACTGGATAAGCTAAACTGGATAAAATGAGCCTCAATCACTACTTCATACCACACACAAAGTTTAATTCAAGATGGAACATAGAATGTTCCTATATGTAAAAGCTGAAATTCTAAAGCTTCAAAAGAAAACGTAGAAGAATATCTTCCTGAGATTAGGCAAAATTTTCCTAGATAAGACACAGAAAACAATAGCCATAAAAGAAAAGAGAAAGAGAAGTTAGACTTTATCAAAATTAAAATCTTCTGCTCATTAAAAGAAACCATTAAGAAAATAAATAGGCAAGCTACAAAATACAAAAAATATTCACGATGCATGTATCTGGTAAAGGACATATCCGGAATATAATGAAGAACTCTCACAAATCAATAACCAAAAGATAAACAAATTAATTTGTAAAAGATGGGCAAAAGATTTGACCAGACAACTCATGAAAGAAGCATATGAGTGGCAAATAAGTACATGAAAAGGTGCTTAATATCATTGGTCGTCAGAGAAAGACACATTAAAATCACAATGTGATACCATTTCAGACTCATTCAAATGGCTAAAATTAAAAGCCCCAAATGTTGTTGAGGATGTGGATCTCTCTTGCATCTCTGGTTGTAAAAACAGTACATTGGAAAATCGTTTGATGATTTCTTATCAAGTTAAACATAGACCTGCTGCTATTGACCGAATGTTTGTGTCCCCCCAAATTCATAGGTTGAAACTTAATCCCCAGTGTGTTGGTATTTGGAGATGTGGTCTTTGGGAGGTGATTAAGTCTTGAGGGTGAAGCCTTCATGAACAAGATTAGTGCCTTTGTAAAAGAGACCTCAGAGAGCTCCCTCACCCCTTCCACCATGTGTGGACGCAGTGAGAAGACAGCTCTCTGTGAACCAGGAATTGGGCTCTCACCAGACACTGAATCTGCTGGTGCCTTGATCTTGGATTTCCCAGCCTCCAGAACCGTGAGAAATAAATTTCTGCGGTTTGTAAGCCATTCGGTATATAGTATTCTGTTACAGCAGCACAAATGGACTAAGACTCCTACTCTATGACCCAATGTCTCTACTTGCGGATATTTACCCAAAAGAAATGAAAAGATATGCCCACAAAAAGAATTTTGTAAAGATGTTCACAGAAACTTTATTCATAATGGCCTCAAAACTGGAAATAACCCAAGTGCCTATCAACGGGATAGATAAACAATTGTGGAATATTCGTACAATGAAATACTACTTAGCAATCTCTCTCTTCATACACATTTAGGTTTATTTTTATTCCTAAATCTGTATATATGGAAAACTGTGAGTTCACATTGATGCCTACAATTCTGATCCAGCCACTGCAAGTTTCACTTTTCTCTCTTTCCATATTTGTAACCCCCTTCTGTGACAGTGACATCTACTATCCTTAACATATTTATAAGTCGTTCAATCCCCTTGTATGTAATCAGGCTTCCAACCCTCCCACCACCTTCTTCCCCACCAGGATGCCAACTTCACCACACACAGGCTCCGACACTGCTGTCCCTCCATGGGGATGCCCCCCTTACACAACTGGGGCTTGAACACACTGCTCTGGGCCACCGAGGACCCCCACAGTGGATACCTACTTTGTCTTGCCTCCCTCGTGAGTTTAGGATCAAATGATTCGGGAAGGAAGGGGAAATGACAAGAAGAAGAGGAAAAGGAACAGATGGATTTAACTTTGGGTTATTATTTTATAATTTAAGCTCACTTTTTTTCTTTCAACTATGTCCTGGGGAGCCCCAACTTTTACAACCAAGTAGGGAAAAACTAAGGAATTTTCTTAGACAAAAGGGCAGTTCTCTTTCTAAGAGAACTTCTCTCTTTCTACTGAGGGCATTTATTCAAACAGCTGCTAGTTTAAAAAATAACAATAGTTTTTTTCCCTTCTTTTCACTGTCGATAAAATCAGCAAAGTCTTTCTTTGTGCCAAATGACAGGCACATGTTTTATCTGCTTTAGCAACTCTGAGCTGCGTTGTTCTCATTTTACAAATGAGAAGTTTGAGTCTCAGAGGGATTAATGGAGTAGCTGGCACTTGAAATACAATTTTTTTTCTCCTCTAAAACTCATGTTTTCTACCGTACTGTCTGGCTTTCCTATAATCTACCAAGAGACAACACATACAATTAACTGTATATAACACGATTGAGAAGAGTTATTCTGGTAGTTTGGGGAACCCAGATGAGGCGTCTGTAGAAGGAGGTTCTAGAGCAGGCTTTCCAGAGGGAGGAACATGAACAGCCTTAGAACAGTCTTGTCAGGCCCAGGAGGCAAAAGCAGGGAGTTCACACAGACTCAGAGGTGGGCAGGGCTTTTTTTGTAAAATGACAAGTTTCCAAACACATTCTTTCCATGATTCCACTACACTAGCATTCGATTTAATTATTTACTTTCAATTGACTAGAGATTTGACATTTATTTATTTATTTTGAGGAAGATAGGCCCTGAGCTAACATCTGTTGCCAATCTTCCTCCTTTTTTTCCTTTTTTTTTCTCCCCAAAGCCCCAGTAGATAGTTGTATGTCACAGTTGTACATCCTTCTAGTTGCTCTGTGTGGGACACCGCCTCAGCATGGCTTGATGAGCGGTGCGTAGGTCCGCGCCCAGGATCTGAACAGGTGAACCCTGGGCCACTGAAGTGGAGCGTGAACTTAACCGCTATGTCACCGGGCGGGCCCCGATATTTAATTATTTAAATCTAGTGAATTATTAGGCTCATATCAGCCCTGGGGGAAGTGGGCGATAGTGGGCACTGAGTTAGGAAAAACTTTAGTATCAAGTTATTATATGAGAGACACAAAATGCATAAAATCCCTCTTTATTAAATTTTCTTTGAACTTTAAAATGTTATGGACATATTTTATTATATTGGTTTCTAGCGTCTGTTAAGAACAAATCTCGGGGGTACACAGAACCTCCTTTACTATTTTAACAATTTCCTGTGTCTATAATTATTTCAAAATAAAGAGTAAAAAACAAGCAAACAAAAAACAACAATCAAGTTCAAGAACACTGTAACAAATGTTTATTGTAGAATTGTACTTGAATTAAGTATTACATTTCTTGGTTAAATCAACTCTTTCTATTACAAATTTAGAAACCATTTAAACATGGGTTTGAAATATCTGTATATTAAGCAATATTTATACATCTATGAAATAACATTATTTCCCCCAAACATGTCCTCTTTCTTTATTTCCCAAATTTAATCCTAGTTTTAAATGCTTCTTTTGTCCCAAATTGTTCTATCTTTGTAAGATAGAACCTGAAAATTTACTATTTTTATTTCTTGATGAAAAATTAAATATGAGCCATTATTCGGGGGGAAGCTCAGAATGCAGGGGGAAAGCTCAGGTCCAGCTTGCTGACTTCTGTAAAAGAGGGTCCAGCACAGCATCCCCCATATTCCCTTGGGAGCTGGCCCCCCACAGTGGCGAGTGTAGTTTGTTGGGGAATCGCTGTGATCTGATGTCAGTACACTCAAGGTTCTGCTGGAGTGGGGGAGTTGGGGGAGATGAGAACGGGCCCTGTGTTCGTGGCTGAGGAGTTGGACTTCCTACTCCAGGCAAAAGAGAGTCACTAAGGCTTCTAATAGGGAGAAACACAATTAATGTGTGTTTAGGAAGGTACCACGTTCCATCTAATTTAAGGTGCCTGATTATAAGACCCACCATTATTGTATGTACCGCTAAGAAAGAAAACACACCCAAGATGGGGAAGGGGGCAGAGTAGGACGCCAAAGGGCTACATTCTCAGTGGAAGTGTAAACAAGAAGTGAACCCACATTGCAGCAAGGACAACAGAATGCCTCAACCTCGGCACCAGGTGGAAGGAAGAAAACAAAAATCTCCCCTGAGAATTTGAACCACAGAACGATACTCACACAGGTTTGAGGTCTGAAGTCACACCATCAATATGGTCTAAGAAGTGTGAAACAGAAAATGTCAGTAGATCTCAGATTGTGATGGTGGAAGCAAACACAACAGTGGTTGTCAGAGGTCCTCCTCGTTGGGGACACCAAGTCTGTGTCTTGAGACTGGCTGCTGGACCTCTCCGTGCCTCCAACACTTCACAGCAAAGGAGGTCCCTTTCCCTGGATCTGCCCCTCCTCCTGTGGGCTCTTTAGTTACCCAAGGCAGAAACTGGGAGTCGTTCTAGATGATTCCTTCTCCCTCACTCCTGGTTGTGGATTGAGAAGCTTGGGGCAGGGTGCCCAGGTTACCAGTTCCTTACTCAGACACCCTTTGCAGGCCCAGGAATCTGACCTTGTTTATACCCACAAATGATCAGATCTCAGGATTTGACTTACTTGAGACCAAACAGTATGAATGAAAAGAGAACTTAATTGATATGCAGTGCAACATACACCTGCCAAGGGCACTGGGAGACACATGCTCTCTGGCTAGGGTGTGTGCTCCTTGAAGGCCTCCTCTAAGGGGGCCAAATAATTCTGTAAAGGTCCTCTGGTGGCTCTAAGGTCAGCACCAAGGGGAGGGAGGTGGTCTGTGATGGATGGAGGGGGGACACATGGCACATACAGATGCCTGACTTTGTCTTCAACCTCTCATTTAATCCTTAAACAGCCCAACGAGGCAGAGTATCATCAGTGCCACGGTATAGCAGAGGAAAGTGAGGCTCAGAGAGATTAGGTCACTTGCCCAAGGTCACACAGGTAGAAGCTGGGATTCAAACTCAGGTAGTCCATCTCCTGAGCCAGCACTCATTACCACACTCTACTGCACATGCTCACAAAAGGAGAAAGAGGCTTCAAACACTGTAGCGAAGTCAAATAATATTAGGTCATCCATGCTTGTCACAAGAACAATTTGTCAAGGGAGGCTGTGGTAGGCAGAAACCAGATCACAGTGGGTTAAGGAGGGACTGGGTGTGAGGAAGTAGAAAACTCTACTGCAGACCTCTCTCATAAAGTGTGGCAATTACAAGGAGTTCGTGGTTGGATTTTATTTTTTAGGTTGGGAGGGACTTGAGCAAAGTTATTGGTTGAGAAGCAACCAGGGCAGAGAGAAAATAACCAGACCTGGAAAATCTGCAGAGGTAGCAAGAAACGGGATCAGGAGTGAAGGGGGAGCCACCCTGGAGAGACAAGGACACATCCGCTTAGTCTGAACACAGGGACCCAGGACTGTTTGGAGATATCAGTAAGTTTATGGGAGCAGGAGGTTGAAGGGCTGGTACTGTTTTCTTGGTGGAACAGGTGGCGAGGCCATTAGCTGAAAGTGGGGGAAATGGGGGCTTGAGGACAAGGGCACTTTGGTATGGCCACTGTGGAGAATGAGAAAGAAAGGGACCAGGAAAGGGATTAGTGAGCAGTAGCTAGACCCCACATTCCCCAAGAATGTCCTCGAAGACTTTAGCTGTATAGTGCATTTCCAACTAATTCCACGAAGCAGCCTCTGTCCCCAACATGCCTGCCTACTCCTGGCCCATTTCATCCTGAGAGAAACCATCTACATCTCACCTGTGGGATTAGCTTAGGGACATTCTTGGCTGGTGCCAAGGTATTAGTGGAAAGTTTTGTTCCTTTATCCGGGGGGGGGGGGGGGCAATTAGAAAAGAGTGTAGACTCTAGATTCCTAGGCCGAATCCTAGCTCCAATATGCACTAGCTGTGTGACTTTGAGTAAGTGACTTAACCTCTCTGTGCTTCAGCCTCCCCACCTGGAAACAGGGATAATAATAGTGCCTATCTATAGGATTGTTGCGAGGATTAAATGAGTTTATGTATATGAAACATTTTAGAACTATGCCAGGCTCATAATAAGTGCTCAAAAATGTTAGCTATTATTATGAGATCTTATTCTGATCTCTTATCCCAGTTGGCCTTGAAAGAGACAGAGAAAGTTCTGGCTAAAGCTATAATGGACCAATAACTCATGGGAAGGTTCTAGAAGTTACTTATTTTTTTCAACCAATGTAGATTTTTCTCTAGCAAGGGTACCATCAATTATCTGCCAGAAATAAAGAAGCAAAGGCTTAAATTCACTTCTAAGGACAGATCCTGTTGCCTTGGTAACTCTTAAGATGCTCATTGTCACTCATCAAGGCTCTGGAAAGTTAGCGCTGAGAAACATTAAGAGCAGCTGACACTTCTCTTGGTTTGTTCAACCAGGGCTTGCCTGGAAATCTTACTGTTTTGCAAGTTCACATCATGTATTTGTCAGGACTCTTCCAGGTATACCCGGAAATGATAGAATACCTAGAAATGATACCTGGATAGATACCCGGAAATGATAGAAAAACCAAACAAAAAAATTGCTTCAGCAGAACAGGGCACTCATTTTAACACACGTAACTGAAAAGTCAGGGGTGGATTTGGTTGGTGTTCAGGCATAGCTGGATCCAGTAGCTCATGTGATGTCATCAGCCCTCAGTCTCTCCATGGCCTTTGGCTCTTTTCTTTTTTTCTGTTGCTTTTCTTCAGGCAGGTTCTCTTTACACAGTAGCCCCGAAGTGCTCCAGGCTTCCAGTCTCCCAGTATCAAGTCTGCAAAAATAGAGGACCCTTTTCCGGTTATTCCAGCAAACAGCCTAGGATTAACTCTGAATTTTACTAATATGGGCCATAAGTCCATCCCTGAACCAAATGTAGCAGCTAGGGGAACGAAATATACTGACTGGCCAGGCCAGGGTTAGGTTTCCACCCTGCATGGAAAGAAACCAACAGGTGTGTCCATACGTGAACACTCTGCTCAGGGTCATTGCACCTGGCAGCGCTGCCCAGCACCACAGGTGGGCTTCCCTGATGGAAACAACAGACTTTCAGGTAAAGCTCTTCCTTTGCCCATCCCCCAAGAGCCGTTATGACCTGAGCCTCACTGTCATGAACCTGAGAGGGAACACAAGTTCCTCATGCCCGTGGCATCACATATAAAGATACAGGGCTGTGCACAGTTGTCACCCCCCTGAAATGTAAGCATGTGTGAAGCAGACACCGTCAGTGCCCATACAGCATTTCCCTGGGTCTTACTACTGTGTGAACACCAGCCAGACTTCCAGCTGCACCAGGGCTGTCTCTGGCCTCTGGGGCCTACTCTGTCTGGCTAACGACAGGCCAGAAGTTCCAGAGAATTAACACTCCTCCAAACCCCAGAGCATCTCTCCACCAGTGATTGATGGTAGTTGGTATAGAAACATCTACTCAGGTGAGATAACTCTGGGGTGACTGTCCTGAGTAGATTCCAGAGTTGTCCAATGGAATTAAACTCCAGGTACCCCTGAAACTTGGCTTGAAAATGTCCCCTTCATGGACATGTTCCTTTCCTCACTTCCATACTTGTGTTGCCAAGGACCACCTCCCGAAGAAACTGTTTGCACTTGAATCTTTGTCTCAGGGTCTCTTTCTGGGGGAACTGAAGCTATGACAGAGTCGACCTTCGTGTGTGTGTGCATGAACACACACGTGCTCACCCTGTTATAAAGACCATTTCCTGTTTGGCCTGTCCTACACCTTTCTTTCCCACTGGGAAAAATGCCCCCCTTCTTTTGGGGTGCCTCTCCCTCTTCCTCAAGAAGCATGTGGTCCAAATGGAGGCTGCCCCTTGCATGATTCCACCATCTTGGCCTCAGTGATTGGTCTAGGAGATGAGCAGATCACCTAAGAAGGGCCAATCAGAATCTCTGCTGAGAACTTTTGAATTGTAACTAAGAGAAAAGGGACAGAGCCTCTTAGGACTCATTTGCCAAGAAGTAACTCATCATCTATAAGAGTGACGTTTGTGATTCTGGACTCCTTTTTGAGTCTGGTAGATCTCCTATAATGATGGTACACAGGGAAGTTGAGGATTCTCTCATGTCTGTATCAGCCAACTCCACCACGAGCGACCCTTCATCTGTGGGTCACATTGCCAGAAAGTGGAGATCACCATGCTGGTTACACACCTTTGCAACACCATCCTAGTACACAGCACAGTGCCAGGCCCCAGGTAGACACTCAGTGTTTGTGAAATGCATGAACGTGGATGACAATGACGTTTGAGGTGAACAATCACCTCCTGTTCCTGAGAAGGGTCATCACCACTGGGGAACTTTCCCTGCAGGCCAGTGGCCTAAGAGTAGCAGGCCCATGTCCTCAGGAGTGGTCTTTTCTCCTGGTCTACAGACCAGAGGGAACTAATTGTTGGGAGTGCACGAAAATGCCTTGGGTGTGGTGACTGGGTACAGCCATCTTAAGAAAGTAAAGTGGCCATATGAGTAAAAAACAGCAAAGATGTACTTCCACTTCTGAAAGTTTATCCAAAAGAAGAAATACACACACATAAAGGAGTTAATCACAATGATATGAATGAGAAAAGAATTTAGGGGGAAGAAATTCCTCAACATAAAGTTTATGACACATAGGAGCAGACTCTGAGCTCTCCTAGGACTCTAAGTGTTGGAATAATTGTTCTGCCTGCGAAAGAGGAAAAATGTGTTTGGACACCACAGAGGAGATGTCAGGGAGTGGGGTGGGGCATGCCAGCAAGCCAGGCATCCTGTGCTGGACACTTCTCCTGCGACTCTTCAAATCCTCACTTTGTAAATGAACTTTTAATTTAAAAAGTTAATTCAATTTAGAATTAGTTAATTCAATTTGGAAGCAGAACATGCAATAAACTGCACAAATGAGGGGTGAAGTGTGTGATGTATTTTTACAAAGTAAGCACACCTGTGTAACCACCTCGTAGATCAAAATATAGGACACTATTTGAACCCCAGAAGCTGACTGTGTCCGCCACTTCCAGTCATTCCGGTTCCCCTCCCCCCCCATTCTGACGGCCCATAGATTAGTTTTTGCTGATTGGGAACTTTATAGAAGGGGATCCTACAGTGTGTATTATTTTGTGTTTAACATTTTCCACCCAACATTATGACCGTGAGCTGCATCCATGTTGTTGTGTGTAGCAATGGTTTTTTCTTTTTATTGCTGTCTGGTATTCCATCAAACGACTATAACATAATTGATTTGTGTACCCACCAGCCTTCATTTAAGTTACTCCCCTACTGGTTTGGTGTGAATAGATGAGAAGTAGCTTATGAGTGGGAAGGCAGAGAGAGAAGCTTGAGGAAATTCACTGTTAGGAATTCATGGAATTGTGGAGGACGTTTTGAACTCTCAGGGCCCTTGAATTGAAGTTTTGGAACAACTTTATCTAACTCTGGGGAGAAGAGATGCCTCGGGTTACACTGACTGTGTGGCAGGCACTCTGCTCAGCATTTGACCCTCTTTACTTCCATTAATCCTTATGACAATTCCTCTAGGTATTATCAGCCCCGTTTTAAGATGAGGAAACTGAGGCTCTGTGAGTTAAATGACTTTCCCAACAACTGCAATGGGTCAGAAGAAATATGGGAGAAGTGTAATTAGAAGTAAAAATAGGTGAATAAATTTGTAGATAAGCTTGATAATTATGGATACAAAGACTAGAAGAGATGGATATATAAAAGATTCAAAATAGTTCTGTTAAAGATTAGTGAAATCATAAAGGCTTAAAAAAACTTTCACTATTATATTGATTTTTCAATGAAAAAGAGATTTGAAAAAACACTTGACTCCTTGTTTGCACCCCCCACACCACCATGCTCAGACCTCTCGACTCGGTCTGGCCTCCTCACCTCGCTCTCTTTTTCTCTTTCCCAGCCTTTAGATCAGATCAGACGGCCTATCTAGTTTCTCCCATGATCTTACATCCTCCAGATACTCACACACCCTGTTTTGTGAGATGAGGCCTCTTTTTGGAGTGTCAGCTCTTTGCTTAGGAAGTCTTGCTCTGCTTTGATAATTTTCTGCTTTACGCTCATAAAAACGACTGGGGCACGTATGGTTCTACATAAATAAAAACACCACTACCTTGTCGCCATGGAACCGGGCCCCTCCCCACTCCAGCCTGCGAGTCCGGTTTGTGCAGCCGGGCGCAGGAGGCTTCCAAAGGCTCTAACCTCACACAGAGACAGAACTGGCCCACTGGCGTGTCACAGCTGCAGACCGCAGCTTCCCAGATGGGGACAGGTGGCTGTGCTGCTGGCAAACCTCTGCTTTCCAGATTGACTTTGCCCACTGTATCATTACAGATATTGAGTCAGCTGTTGTCATTAAGACCTGAAATAATAGAGACTTAAACCAAGCAGAAGCTGATTTCTTTCTCCCTTGCAGTCCAGGACTGATAGAGGGGCCCCATCCCGTCAGGGACCCAGGCTCCTTCTATTTTGTTGCTTTGCTAAATTTCTGTTATTGCCTTCATTTGCTTTCTCCAAAATAGTTCACCACCGCATCTTCATCCCAGCCAGAGAGATGGGGGAAAGGGGTAAGGACAGCATGCCCGCCTTTAACATCCTGACCAGGCATTGCATCCATCCCATCGTCTGTGGCATAGGAGGTAGAGCTGCATTGCAGGAACATGGCGACAGAGAGTAGTGGTTAAGCATGTGGGCTCCAAGGCCAGACCATCTGGGTTTGAATCCTGGCTCTACCACTTACTAGCTACTTAACCTGGGACAAATTATTCATGCACTCTATGCCTCAGTTTCCTTACCTGTAAAATGGGGATGATGCTGATAATAACAGTACTCTCCCTTCAGCATTGTTGAAGCTTAAATGGGCTATTATGTGAAAATGGGAGGCTTTACATTTATATATAAATTAAATTTATATAAATTACATATAAATTTATATATTAAATGTAAAGCTTAAATGAGCTTTTATGTGGAAAGTGCTAAGAATACTGTCTGCCATACAATAGGTGCTATATATGTGTGTGTGTGTGTGTGTGTGTGTGTGTGTATAAACCAGTATAATTATCATGGAAGCTTTTGGTATAACAGAAGTGGTGGTGGTGATGGTGGTAGTGATGATGGTGGTGGTGATGGTGGGAGTAGTGGTGGTGGAAGTGGTAGTGTTGTTGTTCGTGGTGGTGGTGATGGTAGTGATGATGGTGGTGGTGGTGGTATTGGTGGTGGTGATAGTGGTGATGGTAGTGGTAGTGGTGATGGTGATGATGGGGGTGGTGGTGGTGGTAATGGTGGTGGTGGTGGTAGTGGTGGTGGTGGTGATAGTGGTGATGGTAGTGGTAGTGGTGGTGGTAATGGTGGTGGTGGTGGTAGTGGTGGTGGTGGTGATAGTGGTGATGGTAGTAGTAGTGGTGGTGGTCATGATGGTGGTGGTATGGTGGTGGTGGTGGTAATGGTGGTGGTGGTGGTGGTGATGTCGGTGGTGGTGATAGTGATGATGGTAGTAGTATTGGTGATGGTGATGATGGGGGTGGTGGTGGTGGTAATGGTGAAGGTGTGACTACTATAAGAGCTCATGAAGACCAGCTCACAGCACACTGAGAAATTCTAGCTGCCTAATACACAACCTTGCATGCAGGGTTGAACTCATTTGGAGCACTGAGAGCACCCTGCAGACACCTACCAGCGATAAGCCCTAATTTGACTGAGGCAGGTCCTGGCACTGAGCCAAGCCACGGCTGATGGTGTCAATTCCCAGGCAATATGACCTCAATCTGGGCTAAATGAAACTAATTTTGGGTCAAGGAAGATGTTGCCCACATCTCACCTTTTGGGTGAGAGGCCAAAGGCCCCAGACCAGGAGCAACAGTCACCTATCTCCACCCAAGTCACAACCACAGATGAACAGGACCTGGGATTTTGCCAAAATCTGGGAGAGCTTCCATTCTGGGAGGAAAGTTCTCTGTGTCTGGAGTGGGAAGGAGACAGGGTTGGAATGAAGCATTTTAATCCTGATTCATAGTAACAAATGAATCAGCTCTGAAAAGCCTCCTGCCTCCAGAAATTTAGGCAGACAAATATTAAAATATGGCTGACTTTGCATGATTATCTCATTGTGCACTTCATTTCTGTGGCCCCTGTATCCCTAGGCCCTCATGGACACACACCCTCAAACACTGGCTTGGGTTTGCAGCAGGGTTCAAGGAGACACTGGCAGACATTTTTCACTTCCTGTCTCACATTGGCCCATTCTTTGCTCTGGCCACGGTTGCAACCAGCTGTGTGCAGGTGTAGTGTGGCAGCACCTCACATCAGCTGCTCCTGCATCTGTTGCTTTCTACCCTGGGACTTCCTGCCACTGCCAAGTGGGAAGCCAGTGAGAGCCTGCTTAGCTTTGCTGGGGCATGCACACACCCAGGAGTCTGAGAGGGTTAACACTCCCAGGGCAACCACTGACCAATGGGGTATGGGACAGGGTGGATAAATACTCCCCTCTCCTGTGTCTCAGGTGGAAAATTCTCAGGTGCATTCTACATGATTCCTTAGGAGGTCCCAGTAGGGTCATGCTGCCCACAGTGGTGACCAGCTCCATCAAGTACTTTCCCTCCTTCCTCATTTACCTCATCCAAGTTCCTCCAGTCTGGCTCTTGGGATTCACTTCTCAAAATAAACTACTTGCATAAAAGTCCTTGTCTCAGGCTATGTTTTTGGGAGGAAACCCATGCAGGGCACACAGAAAGGTCCTGGGGAGAAGACAGGATGCAACATGACATAAAATCCTCTTGCTCTCACCCTCTGCTTTCTGCAGCATAGTGGGCCGAGAGGGTCTCTGGGTGGGGTGCCAGAAAGTGAAAAAGAGTGATTGTACCCCATTTCATGGCTATAAACACCATCTCAACTCCGAGGATTCCCAAATTTATAAACCCACCCTCACCTCCCCCGAGCTCCAGACTCATATACCCAAGTGAAGCTGGCCAAGCCTGCCTCACACCTCTACCCGGCTGTCTAATAGGAAGCTCAGACATAACACAGCCCGAGCAAATCCTCCCCTCCCCTGCCCTTTCCCACTGGCCCAGTGCCGTCTGTCCCTGTCTTCCCATTCCCAGTCAATAGCTCTATCATTCACCCATTTGCTCAGGCCAAAACCTAGGAACCACCCTTGTTTCCTCTTTTCTCCTCACCCTTCTACATCTGATCCGTTAGCAATGCTTTTGGGTTCTACTTTCTGAATACCATAATTCATCAATTCAAGACACATATGATAACATCTATGAATTCAGAATGCATCTTACAATTGATGGCAGGCCATTGTTTAATCAGCAGCATCTTCCTTCCTTGGTGAAATTTGACTGCCCTCACTGTCTCCTCCACTAACATTCTGGTCCCACCCACCCCGCGCTACTGCAGTGGCCTGCCGAGTAGTCCTCCTGTTTCCACGCTTGCTCCACTTCAGTCGGCTCAGCACCCAGCAGCCAGAGGGATCTTTTAAAACTATAAATCAGTTCACTCCACTCCCTTGCTCAAAAGGTTCCAACAGCTTCCCCTCATACTCAAATAAATTCCAAACTCTTCACCACAGTGTGAGGCCCTACAAGACCTGGCTCCTCATCTCCTACCACTGCCCTCCGCCTTATGTGCTATGCTCCAGCCACTCCCTGGAACTTTCTTACAGTTCCCAGAATGGATCAAGCTCATTCCCATCACAGGGCCTTTGCACGGCTGTTTCCTCTGCCTGGAAAACCCTTCCCCCAGAACGTCCTCTGGCTCACCTCCTTCCTTTATTCATGTCTTGTTCAAATATCCCCTCCTCCCAGAGGCCTTCCCTGACGATCTTAGCTAAAACAATAAATCACCCTATTCTTTTTTATTTTTCCTTATAGCACTTACCTGAAATCACGTGACTTATTTCTTTGCTCACTTGCTTCTCTCTGTCTCCTCCACTACAATGTAGATTCCACAACAGCAGGGACCTGCTTATTTCCTCCAGTGCCTGACATATGGTAGGTGCTAAATATATACTTCTTGAATGAATGAATGAGTGAAAATTCAAAGTACTGGTAAGAAGGTTGGAGAGCATCACCTCCAGAGGCGGCCAACCTCCTGTTTGCCCACTCCTCCTGGAGGAAGAAGGAGCCATTGTAGCAGCTGCCCCTGCTGGGTGGGGGCACAGAATAGACAAGGATTGTTTCAATTTAGCTCCGACGTCAGGCTTTATGATGCTTACTTATTCATATCTCACCTCATTCCACAAAAGATTAGATACGGCTTACAGGAAACACGGAGTGCATTAGTGAAATATAAACACAGAATAAAATCAGGATGAGGGAAAGGACCAGTCAGAATAGATTGCTCAGATGACAAGGTCTTATACACCTGAGTATCTGGGTGGTAAATGTATCTCTGAGTTTGCTGGTGACAAAAGCAGAAGGCACAAAACATCCTATGAAACTACATGGGGACACAAAAAAGGAAAGTGGGACTGTGGCTGCTAGGAGAATGTTGATGGCTCACTGTGGATCTCTTCAGAGGGGCTGGGTTGGTGGACCCAGTCTTATATTTCCTCTCGCTCCAATATCTTGGGGGTGGAGAGGAAGAGAGTGTTGGAGGGAGGATTCGCTTTGAAATTCCAACTTTGTGGATGGCCATGCCTCCTGTTTTGTCCAACTCTCTAAGCTGGGCCTCAGCAAACCTGGTTGATGGGCCCACCTTGAGACCTCCAGCCTTGTCACCGCCTCTCCCCTTCCTCCTGTGAGAGGTACGTCACCCATATTCCACTGTCTGGATGAACAATAAGTTGGAGACACTCCAGACAGTTATGTTTTGTTTTCTCCCCTTGTATTCACATGTCTGATATAAACTTTGGCCGAAGCTGACGTTCCCATCTTGGCCTTCAGTTGGCTCATTGTTTTGGAATGTGGCAGACAGTCGGAGTCCAATTCATTCTTTTGGAACTTCTTTAATTACAGGAGGGCCATTGTTCCAGGAGCAGAGTTACTCATCAGGGTGAGCTGAGGTAGCATATCTGGACAGGCCTTTCTGGCAGTCAGTCAACAGGCAGCTGTGACTGTACCCGGTTTACTGGTTTCTGACTTACCTTGGCTGCCTCTCCCTTAACGCGGATGCTGCACCAAAGACACACGAGCTGAGGGAATCCCAGCCCCTGGAAAGCTAAGCAAGTCTTTCCCAGCAAGGTGCAACACAGTGGTTCTGAACTCTACGTTAGCAGCTAATCCTAAGTGGACCCCTACAGTAACCGTGAGACACCTCACAGCACGGTTTAATAATCATGGGTAATGGAAACAACCCAAAGTCTATCAACTGGAGAATAAATTGTGTTCATATATACAGTGAAATAAAAAAAGAATAAAAGGAATGAACTCATTCCTTTTAAAAGGAATGAGAATAAATTCCTTTTAAAAGGAATGAGAACTCCATAAAAGAATGAAAGGAAGGAATAAAAAAGAATGAACTACTAATATACACTGTAACATGGATGAATCTCAGAAATATATTCAGTGAGAGAAGCCAATATAAAAGAGTAAATAACGTGTGGTTCCATTTATATGAAGTTCTAGAACCCACAAAACCAATCCATGGTGACAGAATTCAGAACAGTGGTTGCCCCTGGGGATGGGTTTATCTGGAGGGGGTGTTAGAGAACTTTCTGGGGTAATGAGAAGAGTCTACATCTTGACTGGGGTGGTGGTGACAGAGTTGTATATATCTGTGAAAACTTATTAGATTGTATATTGGTGATCCATGAATTTCACCATATGTAAAATTTACCTCCAAAATTTAAAAAAATAATAAAATGAACAAGTAATTATTGATCTTGGAAGTCAATCACGTGTGCTGTTTGATTAAAAGTAGGTTTGAAACATCTCACTGTGTAAATACTTGTATAAGTATCTATGAAGATCTATAGCAAGTAAGATTTTTTTAAAAATCACCTAACTGAGCTTGTAGGCCCCCTCACCTGTGAGTGTAAAATGAGATCAAATTTGCAATTCCCCAAATGAGGGGGATTCTTGGATCTCAGCTCCTATCGCCCAATCACTCCCATCCACTCCAAAGCATCTTCCAAGACTTTCTGGAAGTTCTTAAAACGGTACCAAGCATATGTCCCAAACCATTCTGTCTGTGGCCATCACTGTGCAAGATCTAGGAGATTTCCCTCTGCCTTCCAGCTACCCCTGGCTGTGGACCTTTCCCTCCCAGTCTCAGTACCCCTGGACTCCAGTGTGCAGAGCGCCTCCTGCAGACCCTGTCACCGCCGCCTCTCCCCAGAGATGCTCAGTTCCAGGCAGAAGCAGGGAGAGTGTTTTCCTACCACCCTTAGGCCCAGGCAAGTGGGGCCCCTGTCCCTCATACCACCCCTCCGCACCTGCTTTGGAACACCTTTCTCGAAATTTAGGGTAGTTCCCTGGACCTGTGGAGAACCTTGCTTCCAGGAGGGAGGCCTGGTGAGTGGCTCACTCCCGCTGGCTTGTGCAGTATTGTTTCCAGGGGTCATGGGAGATTGGGTCACCAGAATGGTGTGGACACGCTGGTTTGGGGAGATTCTCACTCATGTTGAGCTAAGGATAAAGTTTAGAGCTTTGGGGTACCCATGGTCCACCTCTGACTTGAGCTTGAGCTGTGTGTATCAGCCATGTGTATCAGCCATGTGCTGACTCTCACCCATGTGTGTTCCCACTGTGCTGCCACTCCCAGTGCACAGCACCCGAGGGTGGCAGGGGTGGCGGTGGGTGTCCTGTACCCTGTGGTGCACCCTCCTCCTACCACAGGTTCCAGGACATGTGTCTGACAGTCCCCTGGGGTGGCCCTGCCTGTCTTCTCGAGGGATTTTTAAAGCTGGTTGCTCTGCAGTGCTAATGGGACTTTCTGACCTATGATGGTCATGCTCTCCCAAATGAGTCTTAAGCCCTTTGGGACAAGGGACTGACTTTTTTTGCACTGGTGGGGCGAACTTCTGGCTCCCCTGGGTCCCTCACTTATCCTCCCCGGTGGTGGCGGTGTTTGGAAGGCAGGGATGTTTTCTTTTGAAAGAGATCACATTCTAGGAACGTGGTGATTATGGCCAATGAGTTTAAGAGGAGACGAGATCAGATGTTTTTCTATGCTTCTGCTATGAAACTCCTATCAGTAAATTTAACGTGACTAGAAAACAAATTACTGTTCACATTTTTCTGCATACTCTGAGTAAGTCCACCACATGTGGTCATCATCAAGGAAGCACAGGACAACCTTTGAGAGAGTGGCTGACAGCGGCGGCGTGACGGATGCTGCCTCCTCGTGAGTAATGACATAACGAGTGTTAAATAACGGTATCGGGGAACCGCAGAGGCGAGAAGATCCATGCTGTTTAATTACAAAGGGTTCCAAAGCGCCATGGAACTGTGAGGAACTACGGCATTGCTACCTTTTTGGGTGCTCAGACTCCCCAAAGAATCTTCAGGTGCACTGATTGAACAACAAACACGTACAGAAGTACCTCTTTTCTACCCATTACTCTAAATCTTCACGGATAAATGGCTACATCTAACACAAACCTATGAATTTAGTAATACATTTTTAAATCATATGGTTTACATAGACAGAGGCCTCAAAAAATATTTGCCTGGGACCCGACATACCCTAAGGGTGGCACTGGTATCTCCTCTTTCTGTGCCAAGCTTGTTCCCTCGGGTCGAGAAGCAGCTGCCCACAGCCAGTTCCCCCAGTGTTTCAGGAGACCATTCCCTTCAACTCCTGCAAGCCGTTCTCAGCACCAAAAAGCCCATTCTGTTGGTGGTGGTCCTCAAAGCAAGGAGCACTCCTCCCCAAAGATGAATAGACGTGTCCATGTCTAGAGGCTAAAAAACTCTGGGCACCTTCAAAATAATGGTTATTTTCCAGGCTCTTAGCCCTACTGCATCCCCAGCCTGCTTCCTTTCCTGTCATTCCAGTTTTAAAACCCTTAAGGTCCCGGCTCAGCCTAGCCACCCTGTGTATGATAAGGGCATATTGACAATCTTTGAAGTCAAAAACACTTGTTTCAGAAACTGATCACCATCTTGTAAAGTATGTAACCTCAGGCAATAGACCTAACAGAAGTTTCAATTTCCTTTTGTGTAATAGAAGGACCCTTCTCTTTATTTTGTGCAAATTGGTCTGAGAGTGAAATGTATTAGCAGTGCAGCACGGCATACAGTGCCTGGTACAGAACTCTAGATGTGCGGTTAACATCGGTCCCTTGTCTTCCTTCTCTTTAGCAACAGCAACTGAAATTGCTGCTCAGCAGGTGAAGTTTGTCCATTTGGATTGAAAAGCACACTTCTCCTGAGGTGTTTTACATTTCCTGACCCTCTGGGTCAGGTTCTGGAGCAAGTACTGGGTTGCAGGATCAGGGGTGTAGCTACAGGGCTGAGGGAGGACAAACCCAGACTGTTTTGCTGAAGCCTCCTGAGACAGAAGCAGAAGAATCACTACTAATGTAGAAGTTTCCAAGCAAAGCTCATTCAAACAACTAATGAAGGACCAAGGAGGAGAAGACAATTATGTTTTTGAGAATTAAACTTTTCTATTAGCATAGAGGTTCTCCGGGTTCAATATTCTCTCCGTGACAGGACAGGATGGAAGGCAGAATGATTAGATCTATTATAACAATGACTCTCGTTAGTTAACACTTGTAGGCTCACCAAGGCATTTCAGCCACACTTGGTTCTACAACTGTGTGATCAAACAGATCATGTATTCTCTTCAACCTCAAGGAAAAATTGAGCCCTGGTGTCAACATGTCACTCTTTCTGCTCTGCCTTCTGCCCAGCGTAAGTTCTTGTTGCATTCATTTGTTAGGAAGAACTGTTCTTTCTTCAGTTGTACACCACGGTCAAGAGCATCGGTAGATTAAAACATTCCCGAAGCTGTAAGCAAGAGAGAAGAGGCCCAGCACCATGTGATTAAAGAGACAAATAAGTGTTTGACTTCTTCAGAAGCAAGACACTCTCTTTCACCAAGAAGCTATTAAAAACAAAGTTACACTGTGGTGACAAAGCACAATGAGAAATCAGCCTGCTTCTTCATGGGCCTGGCTTCTAACTGGGTCACAGGAAAGTCGGCGAATCTTTGCAATGAAAGGAGCCTGCTCTAACCCCATGTGATGGAGGATGTCCTCGGTAGTGATGGTCTAGCCACTGCTGGCCACTCCCAGAGAAGGGGCCCTCACTCCCCCACAGAACAGCCCATTCCTCATAGGACAGGGCCAGTCTAAGGCATGGGGCGCGTCTTTATACCTCCCACCTGTGGTCCTACTCATGTCCTCCATAGCAATGCAGAGTAAGTCAATCCCCCTTCCATGTGACAATTCTATAAGGTGACTGTTACATCCTCCTAATTTGTTTGTTTCAATCCAAACATCTTCAGTTCCTTGCACCATTCCTAATATGACATGAAATCCATAGCCCTTAGCATCCTAATTGAATTCCTCTGAATATATTTGGGTTTGTCAGTGTCCATCTGCAGCAGATACTGTTCACTGGCTAACCCAGCAATCGTTTGCAATCCTTTCTCCTTGGCCACCTCCAAAGTAAAGAATGGAAAAACTAAACATTCTCTTTCTCAATCTTCCCTGAAACTAGGGGTATCCATGTGAGCCAGTTCTAGCCAATGACACATAATCAGAGATCTAATGGAGGGCTTGTGGGAAAGCTTTTGCTTTTCTAATTGAAGTGATAGATGCTATTGGTACAGTCCTTTTATTCTTTCTTGCTCCTTTGAACGTGGATGTGATGCCCGGAACTGGGGTAGCTATCTTATGACCACGAGGGCGAGGTAAAAAAATCTTAGACACAGCAATTAATTTGTTGAAGTACAGAATTGGTGCCACCAGCTACCTTCTTCCAGACTTTCAGCTTCCTGAAAAAATTAAACTCTCATTTGTTTAAGACATTGTAAATCAAGTTTTATGCTATTTACAGTTGAAAGCACTTATATCTGATACACCTTAAAGTGTTGCATTCAGAACTGAGCATGACGCTCCAGGTTGGGCATGACTGTATGGTATGTGTTTGAGCTACTCTCTACCTAGTACCACCCGAAGAGCAACATTTTAGCAGCCTCATATGGTTGACTTGCATTCTTACTAGTAACAGTAACTCTTTTTTTTTTTTTTTTTTTGTGGGGAAGACCAGCCCTGAGCTAACATCCGTTGCTAATCCTCCTCTTTCTGCTGAGGAAGACTGGCCCTGGGCTAACATCCGTGCCCATCTTCCTCCACTTTATATGGGACGCCGCCACGGCATGGCTGACAAGCAGTGCGTCGGCGGGCGCCCGGGATCCGAACCCGCGAACCCCGGGCTGCCAAGCGCAGACTAAACCGCTGCGCCACCAGGCGGCCCCAACAGTAACTCTTAAAATGACCTTTTATTGAGGGGTTGTTATTTGCCACATGTTATTCATGTATTTAACAAATATTTATTAATGCCAGACACTGTACTGAGAATATAGTAGTAAATAAAACAGATAAGTTCTTGCCCTTACAGTCTAGTGGAATTATTCTTAATCCTAATAACATTTCAAGCTATGTATTATCTTTGCAGTTTTCATAGACATTGAGTTTGTATCCAAATAAAGTCCCTAAATGCTTTACACCCAAACTTCTGAGAAAATAGGTCTCCCCATCCTGAATTTTATTGTAGGTGTACAGCTTCATTTAATTAATTTAAAAAAATGTTTAAACTTTTGAAACAATCTCAGATTTACAGAATAGTTGCAAGAACAGTATTGTTTTACCCTGAAACAGTTGAGAGTACGTTTACAGCATGGTGCCCCATCACCCCTGAATACTTTATTGTGTATTTCTTGAAAACAATGAGATTCTTTTACATAACCACAAACAACCATTGAAATCAGCAAATGAAGATTGATATATTACTCCCATCTAATTCTCACACGATATTTGAGTTCTGCTGATTGTCCCAAATATGCTCTTTAAAGTGAAAGGATTTGGGCTGGGATTACGCACTGTACTTAGTGGTCAAGTCTCTTCAGTCTCCTTCATTCTGGGACAGTTCTTCCAACTTTCCTCCATCTTCATGACCTTGACACTTTTGAAGATCACGGGCCGTTTGTGTTGTAGAATTTGGGTTTGTCTCAAGTTTCCACACAAACAGATCCATGCTCTGCCTCACTAGTAGTCATAGCACAGCAATGATCTTATGCTCTTGGGATTGCGTTTTATCAGGTGGCACACAATTTTAATTTGTCCCATTACTGGTCATGTTAACTTTGATCACTTAAGGTGGTGTCTGCTAGTTTCTACACTGTAAATTGTTTTTCCCTTTGTAATTAATAAGTATTTTATAGGGAAGTACTTTCAGATTGTGTAAATACCCTGCTTTGCATCAATTTATTCATTCATTTATTTCTATCAGTATAGACTCAAAGATTCCTATCTTGTTAAGTGATTATAATTCATTACCATCATTATATTTTGATGCTCAAATTGCTCCAGACATGTCCAGTGGGAGCTCCTAAAGCTGGCTTCTGTGTCCTTTTGACATGTGCCCATCATTCTCTGAGTACTTCCTTGTTCTCTGGCACAAGATAGTCCAGGTTCATGTACTTCCTCTGCTCCAGGCTAAGAACTGGCTAATTTTCCAAGGAGCGCTGATTCCCCTTAGAGGAGAATGGTGTTTACAAGCCAAGACCTGGGTCTGTCTGAGCCTTGCCTCCCTTCCTTCTAAGCTGTGCTTAGACCCCCGACATGATGCAGGAACAGGCTGAGGCCAGGCCACGAGCTTGGCAGAGCCCCAGCGCAGGTCACTCGTGCTCTAAGTCACACAGTGAACGAGCAGGCCCAGGCTCTCCTGTGCCACCGGTGAAGCCCGCGGCTGCAGGGTGGGCCTGATCTGTAGGACCAGACCAGCTCCAAATCCTCTATCCAACCCCCCACTCCTGCCCCTTAGAGGAGCCCAAGGGAGGTCTGCCCAACTGGGGGCTTCAGAGTTAAACCTGAGGGGCTCCAGCAACAATAAGAACAAACTCTTCATTTCCGCTTCCTGCAAACAGCTGAGGAGAGAAGGTGCAAAGGAACATCCGTCAGACAGACTGAAGCTGGCGAGGGCCATTTACCCCCGTCTTTGCTTAAGCTTCTCTCTGGGCTGGGCCCTGCCCCCAACTGGGTGCTTAGTTGTAGCTCACAGCCTAGCAGAGGAAGACCCAACAAAGGGAAATAAAGATTATGCAGAAGAGCGAGGAGGGATTGGAGCCAGGCCTGGCCACGAGCTCCACCCGCCATGTCTTAAGGCTGCAGCAGGGGCAGGGGGAGCTTTTCAGGCTTGTCCGTGTTCACCTCCTCAGGAGAAAGCCTCATAAGAAATGACCTTGCTGGACACTGTGGGAGGAGAAGAAGGAAGATTAGGATGGGCAAACCAGCATTGACAGTTCCAGACTGACGGGGGCTGCTGTTCACTGAGGATGGAGAATTCGAGAAGGCACACGGGCGTTACTTTCTCATGGTGAGAAAGGTCTCTGATTCCATTAGACCATCCTCAGACAGAAGGGGAAGAGATGAAAAGGGAACGATGTTGCCTTTTGAGACTGAAAAGGCCAAAACACTTCTAGGCAGAAGAGGGTGAGGGCAACAAGGGTGCCAGGTCAGAGGCTAGATTATAGGGAGCCTTTGTATGAATTAGGAAAAGGTGCCCCTTCTGGGTACACAGCCCAGGGAGCATGGGGTGTGTGCAGAGAAAAAAAGGATGCAGTCCCACACCGAAGTACAAGGCTTAGCAGATAAAGCTCTGGCTGAATTTCAGCCTCCACTCATCCACTCAGCCCAGCATATTTGTGCAGTATACAACCTACACAACTGTCCACAGTGGTCCTAAGTGTTGATTGAGTTATCGGTGACAGAATCTGAATTTGCTGCCTTTCCTGAGTGGAGGGAAATATACTCTTAGGAATTCTATCTTTCCTGCTAATAATTTCCTCAGCCTATTCGAGGCCTGAGTTTGGCTGTGGAGAGAAGTTTCAGTGGAAGTTCTGACAGGGGGAGCAGGAATTGTGCACGACCTCGGGACATTCCCATGCTGAAAGGAGGACGCACATTCCTGGATCATGATGGATTAAACACCCAAAGGTGGAGATGAACTCCAATGAAGACCACACCTAGCATCACCCAGGGAGGGAGAATTGCCACAACTTTGGGAATGAGGAAGGAGGCAGGAGACAGCATCCCTTTGGGGCCAAGGGAGAGACTCCTTCTGCCCAGAGGTGGAACAGCTGTCCTTCTCCTGTGACAGGACTGTGGAGGGAGTCACCTGCATTCCCCAGGCAGCAGGTCACACTCCCTGAGCAGGTGTGGAAGGAGAGAGTCGAGATGACTCGAGTGAGGGAGTGGCCCATTGCCGTCAGGCAGGTCTCAAGGCCCTGGGGAGCTTCACTTTCTTTCTCCCAACCCCACCGCTTTTCCTGTGGCCTGAGCTGGGGGTTGTCTGTGTCAGGCTGCCAGCTAGGGCTTCCAAAGCAGGAAAACCCAGGAGTTCCAGAGTCGGCTTCACAACCGGCCTCAAAGCCTGGTCACCTGCCTTCACCCAGCAGGCCTTGACTGAGGTTAATGCACAGATGAGAGAATTCAGGAGGCTGTGTGTGTGTGTGTGTGTGTGTGTGTATAGGGGGTCATGGGAGGGGTGTGTGCGTGTGTGTGTGTGGTGTGTGTGTAGGGGTCATGTGGAGTCTCCATAGAGGGAGTCCTATGCACTGGGTATCTTTCATTAGCGCATTCTTACCTGAAACTCAGGGGACACAGCTGGTCAGGTGAGGTAAGCCCAGTGGGAGTTGCCGCCTACTCTCACCTTGGTGTGCTGAGGTTTGCAGGAGTAGGCATTACTGAAGGAAAAACGGGCTTGTATTCAGTGGCTGTCCCAGCCATGGGGCGAGGGCTCTGCAGGTGACCTTCAGTGAGGGGGCTGCAAAGCTGTGGCCCCAGGCCTGGCTCTGTTGAAGGCAGGAATTCTCAAGAGGACCTCTTCCTCATTGTTCATCTTGCTCCTCCCCCAAGAATGTTCTCCCTCACCCTTTACCTATCCTTCAGGAGCCACCTCATTTCCCCTCCTTTCCTGATAACTCTAGCTCCGCACGTGTTTGTGATGTGGGAATGAGCAGGGCAAAAGGCCAGAGTCTCAGCGTCCCTGAGAGTAAGGCCCACTGCCACCCCAGAGGTCACTGTGTGCAGTCCTGTGGGAGGGGTGAATATTGGCCCACGTCCCTGCCCTGCCCTCTGCAATCTCTCCATCTTCTTTTAGGGATTCTTTGACCCACAAATGTCCCCAGAGCCTCGGACGTGGTGTGGCGTCTGGGCAGCTCAAGTGCACTCGGTCTCCCCAGAGGCGTTGGCGGAACTTCACAGCCACACAGTCTTAGATCTGGTTCCTGGGAGCGGACGCTGAGATGATGAGGGCGGCGCTCCCAGACGTCGCGGGGAGTGGGGAAGTAGACGGGCGGGGAAGGAGCCAAGCACGGATGGGCTCTCAGGTGAAGCCCGGGCGCCGGCCTGGCCCGCAGCAGCTCTGGAGTAGAAGTGACGCCGCAGCGTTCGTACCACCTTGAGGCAAGGTTGCTGGGCTTTCATCCTGCCTCAGTCCTTGCTACAGGTGACCTTGGGGGTTTGTGCATTCCCAGGCACTCGCTGCTCCTGAAGGGGAAAGTGGTTCCATTAGCCTGCGCGCAGGCCTCTGAGGAAGCCACGGGTGCAGGCTGTTCAAAGCAAAGCGCGCACAGTCGGGAGGAGGGATCCGAGAGGATCTGGGTGGAGCGTTGTAAGAACACGCGGAGGGGGAGGGGTGGCTGGTGCCCCATGGGAATCAGCCGAAATGGGTGGGACTCAGAGCTGACGACAAAGGGCTCCCACGCTGGTAGAGGGATGGCCCGTCAGAGTGGACAGATGGGTACAATTTCCGAGATCACTACGTGCATCCCCTGTAAGTCCTCTCAGTATCAAGCTTTTATTGGAACCACTGGATTTTCATAGCAGAGTTCAAGGCTTTCTTTCCCAGAATTGTATTTCTCTTCCTCACTCCACTCCTTCCCCTTCCTCTTAACATCTGGTTTTTTCATTCTTCTGAATTACTATATCATCTACAGTTTGTACCATTCGGAGCTGCTCAGATCACCTTGGCATCTTGTAGGGCTAACTCATGGTGGTGGCTACGAGCACAGGCTTTGGAGATGGATTCGGATTTGATGCTCAGCTTAACCACTTACTGTGTGACCTGAGGCAAGTTACTTAACTTCTCTGAGCTTTACTTTCCTCTGTAAAATATCATAATGGTACCTCCTTCAGGTGTACTGTGAGGATAAAATGGGTAATCCATGTGAACTTCTTAGCAATGTATCTCCCATGGTCTATGCCCAATAAATGCCAACTGTTGTTTTGAAATGATTGTCATTCTTGTGTGCAGATGTAGTTTCCACACTATATGGCAGCTTCCTTGAGGGCACGCACCAGCTACGGTGCCTTACGTACTTCGTAGGTGCTAATATATGTGTGAGGTTGACACATAGAAAAATCTGGGCAAGAAGAGAAAACAATGGGTTTGGGTCCCCACAGTCAGTTTAACAGCAAAGCCCAGGATATCCATGTTCTGCTCACTGCAGCTACTGCCCCATTTCAGGGCCAAGCATCTGCTAGGGAAAGTGTCCCCTGGCCCCAGCCGCCTTTTTACTACCCCAGTACCAAGAACTTGATGAGAGAGGCCCCCTGCCAGCTCTCTGGAAGAAATACAAGGCGATGTGAGAAAAGGCAGTGGAAAAGAAGGCAAAGGAAAAGGGAAATCACCCTGCTGGGGAGGGCGGTGAGGGAGGCCCCATGCGTTATGCTCTCCCAGGACAGCTGTGGGCCGGAGTCCCCGGTTGTCAGAGAACAGAGAGTGAGCACGTTTGACTCTGCATTTCCAGGGCAGCCCACGCTGACTTGGCCATTACTCAGTCCTGGGTGTGGTCACTCCAGCTTCTCTCCGAGTTGGTCTTATTAGAGCCTTAGTCCCCGGACTGGCTTCCCAGTTTCAATCCTTGCTTGTCACTTTTTCCACTGCCAAAGAGAACGGGGCTGAGCAGGCACGGGGGCCGCTCACTGGCTCCACCGGCTGCTCTCTCCTGGGTGGGAAAACAAGGCTTCTCTTCATCCACCACCACTGCCCAGGGAGGGAGCAGTGGGGCATGCATCTTGTTGAAAATAAACCAAACTGACCTGGAGAAAGGGATGATATAGGGGCTCATCTGAGGAGTTCACTGTGGGCAGGGTGTGGGAGGGCTGGTGGAAGGAGCTTGGTCTCCCTAAGGAGATTCCAGCCATTTTGAAAAAGCATCAGAGAGCCCAGGAAAACTAGGACCTGCCAACAGGGATACATCCCACAAAAATGAGACACAGCAGCCTGTCAGATGTAACACACACGCTCAGTGTGAGGAGGACTGCAGGTGGCACGCACACACACACACACACACACACGAGGCATCATTGTCCAAGACGGAGGATGAAGGATGGCCACTAATACACTCCTCTACCTTCCACGTTCTCAGAAAACCAAATAACTCATAGTCTCTCTCTCTATCCGCGGAGGCTGGTCTAACCTAGACAACCTCGTTCCAGATCTTAGTGACAGAATGATGTTAAAATCCCCCTCTCAAGGCCACCGAGGAACAGCAGGAAATTAAAAGAGGGAAAGACAGTGGGAGGCTGATGGGCCAAAATTTTTGCAGTATCACAGACAACTTTAAGAATCTGATGAAAATTAAGGGGCTCTCTCTTTAGAGAAATGTGCTTAAAGCACACTGATGCAGTACTGTACATACAACTTCAGGGAGTCCTGGAGCCCCCTCCCCAAGAGCCATCTGTCAGGTCTGGGTCAGGACAGCCCATTCTCAAGGTCAGTCTCCATTGTCCCCAGGAACAGAGCTGCACCACCAGCCACCACACCCGGAGTCCCAAGCTAAATGATGTCATCCTGAGACTCAGAGAATGACAGTGACACATCCCAAAGAGAAACCATCCATCATGGAACACTTGCTTCCAAGGCCTCCAGGAGCTTTCTCAGAACCACCCATTAGATTCCAGACCTTCCAGTGTTCAGGGCACCACGTTCCCGGGTCAGTGGGAGAGCAGGCTTGGAGTGGCTGGATG
This sequence comes from Tapirus indicus, assembly GCA_031878705.1. NCBI lineage: Eukaryota > Metazoa > Chordata > Mammalia > Perissodactyla > Tapiridae > Tapirus > Tapirus indicus. Next base: position 53,768,401 of record CM062923.1, on the reverse strand, counting down.
AAACATTCTGGGGTGACAGTCCCCAGCGGTCGCAAATAGGGAACCAACCTATTGTGGTGAGTTTCCCCGCCCTGATGGAGGAGGCGGTAGAACAATGGAAGCATGGAGGAGAACAATCCTACTCGCAGTGCCCTGCATGGGAACCTGGGAGACTTGAACCTGGAATGTGTTGTGATACAAAGTGCACACCCACTGTGCCGCTGATGGTGCAGTCTCTGAAGGTGAATGCCAGGACGTGGGGATTGGTGGCAACCATCTTGGGACGTTCATCCATTCACGGAGCTGACATTTATTGAATCCACGGTGTGCTAGACATAGAGAAACACACACAGAGCCCCAGTCCTCAAAGAACTCACAGTCTATTGGGGAAAAAGAAACCTACACTGGACACGATAGGAAGGTGCCTTATGATAAATGCAAGCCTGGGGCTCCCCGGAGCTGAAACCCTGCTGCTGGAAATCAGCTGTGGTGAAGAAAAACCTTGTGAAGCTGGTGCCAGCATGGCCTGGAGTAGAGTGCTCGAACTTGGCTATGCATTAGAATCACCTGGGAAGCTCTGAAAACTCAACAACCAGGCCACACCCAGATCAAGAAATCAGAATCTCTGGGGAAGGTCCCGGCCATCAGCACTTTTTAAAGCTCCCCCAGTAATTCCAGTGTGTAGCAGGATGGAGAACCACTGGCCAGAGCTTCACAGCTGCTCTCATGTGGTCTTGCTCCAGACCATCCCCCTAGATGGGAGGCTTCATGGCTGAGGAGTTAGGACCTCAGGGGACAGCCAGGATGGGAGGTGAACTAGTGAGTAAGTTGACTTAAACAAAAGAGCTTTCAAATGTTGTTTTATGTTTATGTAACTCAGGGACCTGCCCACTACTACCATCTTCAGTGTCTCCCGGCCTTGAACACAGGGAGGGATTATGGTTTCCCTCACTTACATCTAAGGCCCAGAACCAACTCTTCTGGGATTGAATGGCACGGAGAACATCTCTCTCCTTCAGGGGAAATCCTCTCTGAACCCTCACCTGAAAGGGTATGGTCTGGCCCCATGGTCCCAGTAAGGCAATCATCATAGTTTATAGAACATTTCCCAACATTCCAGGAAATATGTGAGATGTGGACTTTTGTTAGTGTTGGGCCATGGGGTCATGACTCAAAATATCATAGAACTAGTAGGAAGAGGCAGATGGCCCAACAGAAATCAGCCCAGGGAAAATGACACACGGCTGCCCATCAGGATAACGTACACATGGTGAATGGAAGTAGAACTCTGGGTGCTGCACACACTCACACACACCCCCAAACCACACTTCACACATGCACAGATTCTATCAGCAGGCGTCATCACCCAAATGAAGACAAGAATAAATGCCTTTAATTCTCAAATGCTCAGAAATGCACGTTATCCCTTGTTTTGGACTGGTTAGTCTGGGGACGTCCGTAGACATTGAGCAGGGAGAAGCCACATAGGCAGGTAGTTCTCTGAGCCAGTCTTGGGCTGGAGGGGTCTGGGTCCATGAGATAAATCTGGGAGTCAACAGCGTAAAGAGGGCATTTCAACCCCTGGGCACTGGTGAGATGACCCAGGGAGAGGGTGTAGATAGAGGAGAGCAGAGGCTGAGACCAAACCCTCCAGCTGCCCCAGCATTTGCAGTTGAATGAAGCAGGCTAAGCAGATGGGGCAACGAGGGAGGGAGAAAACCGGGAGAGAGGCCAACCCAGAAGCCAAGTCAGGGTCTGGGAGGAGGGAGTGGTTAGGTAGAAAAGGATTAGGACAAAAACATGACCACTGGCTTTGGCAACAGGGCAGTCACTGCGGGCCTCGACAAGGGCCATTTCAGTGGTGCTGTGAAGCCAGAAACCCTGGCAGTGGGCAGAGAAGTCATTCTAGAAATTTGGGTATGTTGGGGAACACAGAGGTGGTACTGTAGCTAGGCGATATGAGAGTAGGGGAATTTTTTATGTTTATTTTTGATGCAGGTGAGAATGATTCAGGAGAAAGGGAGAGTTATTGGGGCAGCAGAAAGGAGAAAGAGGTGATACCCCAAGGAGTGAAGTCCTTGGGAAGATGGGGGGATCGTCCCACAGGAAAGAGGAACTGGTGTTTGGTAAGAAAGGAGACATCTCACCGTTCATGTGCGGAGGAAGGAAGTTAAAGTTTATTCAACTTAGCTGTGAGAGAAAATATTTCTTGGTTCTTTCCCCCCAGGTGGTTTGTGTTCATGGGGTGGGCCTGGGAGAGATCTCCTTTAACGGCAATATTCCTGGCAGTAGAACACAAGCGATTCCAAATCTCCTGCCCTAAGCTAATCAGAATTTCAAAAGGCATATTTAGAAGTACCGCATTATAACAGAAACGTATAGGGAAGCGTGGGCTGTTCACCACAATCTAGGTCACACTTATTCAAACACAGAAATCTGAGCTCTCTTTAATCCATAAGATGAAAACAAATATTTTCAGACAGCAGCAAGAGTACAAAGCAACATTCCATCAGTGTGGCCTCAAAATCATCCAAAGTTTTAGAAAAAGTACAGCGAGCGTCGCAAACAGCCAAGAAAGCCAAAGCAACACCCCTCCACCCTGTTTTTGTCTAACTTGATGGAATAATGATCTAGTCTTTACCCCACTCACTAACAGAAGGACAGCCAGTAACCCGTGAGAATGCATGTGACGATTATTTGTGAATTTGTTATATAAATAAAGTGTTCCTTGGACACAGCACATGAGAGTTACTGTATTTTATCTCTGGAAATGGGCTACTAGTGGTGACATCAGTCTTCCAGAGAAAAAGTTACTTGGATTTTTAAAACATTATATTTCTCCTCAAAAATTGAGAATGAGATTTCCAAGGAGACAGAAAAATATGCAGGGAAATACATTATTTTAGTCGATTCTTGAGGGCCCAAAGTGAAGTAGGTGCAAATATGCATTGCACAGATGAAGGAAGGCAGAGGCTTCCCTGGGTTTGAGGAAAGTAGGCAAAGTGCTTGGGATCTTGCTTCATCTAGTAACCTCCCTTCAGAACCCAACCTGCAGCTTCCCCTTCCTTCACTTGGATTTCCTTCAGCATTTAAGCATTTGATCCTTGTAGTCACTTCACGGGCTCTTTTTCCTGAACTCTAGACATTTCCTGTTCTCTGAATACTGGCTACCACCCTTTGGCCCTCCTCCTCAACAGAGGATTCTTACTCTTAAATTTGCACCACGACAATCATCACTTTGCTGAACACATTAATTAACACTGGTTGAACAGAATCAAAAAATGTGTCTGCTCTAGGCTAGATAAGCAGTGACATGCTGCCCTGGGGTGGAAACACAAGCTCCGTTCGGTTTTCTTTACCCTATAGTCTCCAGGTTCTCCTAAATTCAAATAGACAGAGGGCCCAGAGAGATCCATGGGGTCCTGTCTGCTTTCTTTGTCCACTTTGCTCGAGACATACTGTGGCACCTAGGAGTTCACACACCACTCAAGTTTTCAACAAAGTTTCCAGGGCCCTGTGAAGGGTGGGAATGAGTGCAGAAGTCTGGGAGGGGCCCCTCGGCTGAAAGCCAGAGGAGTTGAGAGTTTGCCAGCAAGCCCTAGAGGGTGACTCAATGAGAAACAACTTTACAGAGAAGAGTGATGAGTAGGGATGTGGCCAAGAGAGGCATGAGGAGAAGATGCCTTTGACACATTATAAAGTTAATGTGACATGGTGGTTCCGTCAGCATTTCTCCCCAGTTTGTATTGAGATCTCTCCCAGCCCAGCTTCTGGTTATACTCCAGCTCTGAGCCCTGTGGGACCCTCGCTCATAAGGAAGCTCCTCCCTTCCACTCTCCCAGTGATCTCAACCATAACCAAGAGAGCAAAGGAAATCGGTCGCCTTTGGAGCAACTGATACCTTGAGGGTACACGGTGACCACAAAAACAAAGAACTGTGTTTGTGGTTTGGAATGTCATTCCGATGGTGAGGATGCATGTAATCCTGAGTATGCAGAAGTTTGCTCGCGGTTGAATGTGGGACAGATTACAAACTCCGTCATGTGTTTCTAGGAAACACTGATACCCTTTCCTTTGGGGACTATTATTAGACCAAAGATGTCACAGGAGGAAAACCCCAACCATGCTGATGGCCTCAGACCTATTCCCCATTGGCATGACTCTGGGGTATCCAGTAGCACCAACACCAGACACTATGCCAGTCTGCAAGAGAGGCCCGATGCCCCTGCCTGCGGGCTCTGATGGCAGCTGCCCATGTCAACTACATGCAAAATATGACAACTCTGCTCAGCACTCTTCACCAGCTAGATAGTCTCACCCAGAAAGAGTTGGGTGGGTCCCAACTAACCCATAGAACCTATTTTAATACTATTTTTAAAGAAGCCCCAATTGCCAAGAAACTACTGAAAGTTATTGCGTATTTGTATGTGGGGAGGGGGAGAGTGTGGAACAAGGGTGGGAGACGGGCTTCTCAATGTTTACTTTTTTCTATCTTTTTGAATTTGGAACCATGTGAGCATATTATATACATTTAAAAAAAAATAAAAAATGAAAAAAACACAATGTTATCTCAGAAAGTTTCTCCTAGCCAAGAATTTCCAAACAGTGTTTCTTAAAGCTGCCTGGTGTACAGAATTGGCAGCTATAGGTTCTGTATCAGGGATGTGCTATGTGCCCTTGGCCTTTGACTCAAGGTGACCCCTCTCCAAAGCCCAAGGACTCCCACATGTCAAGCAATGAGGATGGGATAATGTCGCCTCCAGTTTCCAGTAATCTCACAGCTTTTGAGAAAGGTGTGAAACAGGATGAGATGACTCCCTGCATCCCCAATTCTAAAGGGTGACCCCAGAGAGGCAGAAGGATCTTTTGTAGACTGAGGGGAGGAATAATCAGCAAGACCCCGCACCACGTTTGGCACAGACACACCTCATTTCCAACTGGAGACCCTCTGATATGGTTTATTTACCACCAGAGTCATGCGGGGCCATGTTGGAGCCTGACGCGGAAGGAAAACTGTGGACCCCCATAGGCACTTTTTTAATAATTAATTTTTTTCCAGAACATTAAAGTTGTTGAAAATATATTGAAAGATTGAAAAGTAGGTGTATTAAGACTCACAACATTATTTTAAGCTCAAATATTTGATTTATACCCAAATGGAATTTACTATCATTTTAGTTCTGCTTAAATTAATTAAAAATTATTTAAGATTATCACTTAGTCAAGAGAAATTGTCAAACATGGCAATTCTTTCAATTAAAAATAAACAACGAAGTAGGTTTGGAAAATATGGTTGATGAGGTTGCTTCCACTAAAGCCAGGGGCGCACATTTTCCTTTTGCCTCAGGCTCCAACATGGCTTGGCCCAGCACTGATCTGTATTTAAAATTTTGATGTTTTGTTCATTATGGATTTTTTTTGCATTAATTTTGACTTTTTAAAAATACAGCATTAAAATATTATTTTTCTTGATTGCTGAGTTTTTTGGTGTTCCCTTATATTTTGCACTGGAGGTAAGTACCTCACTCTAGTCCTGGTCCTGTTAACCACAATGGCCCCAAGCTGACCTTTGCCCTATGGATTGCTTCCTGGATCACTGTTGTCAGACTTGTATCTTCATTCAAATCCTACCCAACCTTCAACAGTCCTCTCAGTGCCCATGACTGAGGAGCCACTTTCCCTCAGAGAACTTGTTTCTGCGTTACAGCCTCATTATTCAAAGCCCTAAGCCCTGGAATCAGCTCTAGTAATTCTCTATTTTTCATGCATAAAGCTTTTCAGAGAATACCAGCAGTTGTCCTTCAGCCTTTGGCTAGATGAAGTATACAAATGTAATTCTCTCTTAATCTCTTTCAAGGCCCTTAATCATTCATAATGCACTCGGCCTGATCTGGCCTGCTGGCGGAGCCACATCCTGATGAAGTAGGTAACGGGCAGAAAGAGTGACATGACAATGCAAGAACAGCTAACACCCAACTCCTTCCAAGGCCTCTGACTGTCCGTCCCCCCCACCAGATGCTGCGGTGGGAGAAGGGGCATCATAGCAACTCCTTTCCATTTCCCCAGCTGACACTCTCCCCACTACCAGGTGGTTTACAGCTGGAAAAGAGGAGCAGGCAGTTGTTTCCTTTGTAAAAAGTCACAGTAGGAATGGGATTTTCCACATGCCGATTCATGAGACTTCCAGTGCCCTGGACTCCAGCACATGGTTCCAACTCCTTCGCTGACTTAGAGGGTGGGGGTGAAGAAGTGACTTTGATCTAGTAATTTAAGCTCTCCTTGCCTCCGTTTTCCCATAAGGAGAACATTTACTCGCTTCTGCAGGCAGGGGACAGACTCAGTGACCTCTCACAGTCTCCTCTAACCACAGGATTCCATCAGGCTATTATTAGAATCTTCTGGACAGAGCTGCAGGGTGACACGAGGCTTCTGGGTGTGCCGAACCAAATGAAAATGTTTATGAGGGCTCTGGCGCACCAAACCATCTCTGTCTTTCTGGTGTCACTCAACTTTACTAGGGTTATTTCTCTGAGCATTTCTTTCTGGCAAATGTTTCTGCTTATTTCCCTCAATCTGTTCATTTCTTTAGCTTTTCTCTTATGTTTTCCATCTTAACTAGGTTCCACTTACGTGAAGGCAGGGAAACCTCGTTCCTGCTGTTACCCACCCCCACGCCCGGCCTGTGGAGGGCGGCAGGCGAGAGCGTGGACTTCGCCATCAGGCAGACCTGGTCGGATCTCAGTCCTGTTATTTGCTAGCTAAATGGGCAATTGAGCCAATTACTTAACCAGTTTCTGGGCCTCAGGCTCCTCTTCTGTAAAATGGGATGATAATATGTGACTCACAGAATATTGTGAGGATTATAACAGATCAAGTGCAGAAGACAGTGTTTAGCATCGAGCAAAGAGTAAAAAATACTAGCTGTTGAGTGTATAAATGAGCCTTTGCGTGATAAAAAATAGCTACCTGAGAAATACATGAGTGTGTTCCTGTTGCACAAATTCAAATAATATAGACGTATACAGAGCGAAAAATGAGAGAGCCCTTTCATTGACTGCCCTCCCCATCTCCCTCCCTTCCTCAGCATTAATAATAGCTCTTTCTTTCTTTGTCTTTCTTCTTTTGGGGGAAGGAGTTAACTATCTGATGTGTGAGCATATTCTTACTGTGAAGATCCAAATGTTCAGAAGTGTATCACCTTCCAAAACTGGAAGAAGTTCTTTTTCATTACCTCGTTCATTCTTACTTCTGCCTCTGGAGGTGACCACTCTTGACAGAAATTCTGTCATCTCTAGTCTATTAATTTACATATATATATATACACACACATATATACATATTTTAAAAAATGTCTTTTTAAAAATATTTTTATATCCCAGAATTAAACTATATTTGCTATTCTGACACTTTTTTCTCACTTACCCCTATGTTTTAGACATCTTTCCATGCCTGTACATATAGATCCATCAAATTATTTTTAACGGCAATATAGTATTTCATAATAATGTATGTACTCCAACTTACTTATTTCCTATTGGTAGACATTTAGGTTCTTTTAAATCTTTCACTATCACATAAATAAACACTTTTAACCTCTGCCCACCAAAGGCCAAGAAACGGCTTTGCTGTCGTCCATGTCAGCAGCTGTCCCCAGTGCAGCCTGGAGGCCACCACCCTCCTATGCTGTCAGGGAAGCACCTTTCTGGGTCCGAGCAAGGCCCCCTGTAAGACCTGAGGTCACTCAGATCCTTGTACCACCACACTTGAAAGCCATGCAGGTGGCTGTCATCAAGGTCCAGCTCCTTGGAGGCCACATGAAAGGGCTGGAGCCCAGACAATCTACGTGCACCACAGTCAGATAATAGTAAAAGGCAATAGGAACTTGACCTCAACTGGGTTTGCTTCCTTGAGAGACTGGCCCAGGAATTCTAAGTCATAGACAATTTGTACTTCTCAGGTATCTGAAGATTTTAAATGTGAGCAAATGTAGATTTTAAGTGTGAGTCATTGCCTAGGTGCATACACTACAAATCCCAAAAAGGCACATCATTTGAGGGAAATGCTGACATGACAGCCGACGGTAGAGCTGTGTGATCAGAATGTGTCTGCACAGTGTAGGTCCTCCCGAAAGATCTGTTGAATGAATGGGGCTAGAAATGGAGGGAGGATGAGAGAAGAAGGCCCGAGTAGAGCAAAGATTTAGTCTGACAGAGGGCATTATGGGTTCAGATGGGCTCTAACATCTCAGCGTTTCCCCTCACATCAACTCCCTCCCCGGAGAGCCCTGGGATCAGGGTCTGATACGGGCACCGGAGTTGCTCTCAGAGTGACGTAGGCATTCTCCACATACAAGGAGGTGGCAACAGCTGCTGGACACAGGAGAGGTAGCCCAGATGACTGTGGTCATGTGGAAATGTCACGTGCCATAGACATATCAAGAAAGCCATAAAGATGCCCCCAGGAAGTTCCAGGGTACCAGCAGGAAGATGGCACGCTTGAAAGGTATAACTGAAGAGACTGTAAGGAAGGGATTATTTATAGAGGTGGGAAGAGTTAAAAGAAGCACAAAAGATGGTGAGGCACCTGAGACTAGCAACAGTGGGAAGCCATTATCACCCCTAAGCCTAAAGGAGGTGAGGGGAGGAAATGGTTTTACTGGAGCCCAGTGAAAGCCACAGAAGAAGGGCAGCCTCATGGGAACTGTGGCCACAGAGGACCCCAGCCACTGCCCAGACCTCAGTCGGTCAGGAAGAGGGAGGAAGAATAAATATCCAGATCATCCTTTCCTCCCATCTTCTGATCCCCTGCAGACTGCAGTGAATCCCAATAGCCAAACCTACTGGCAGCAGAACAGGGCACAAAAGTGTGGAGAATGGATCTGAGGCAGGGGGGTGGGGGAGGCAAACAGAAAAGATTCAACATGCCCAGTAACTTGGGGTTCCAGAGGCAGGAATGAAAGGCAGCAGCCTGAGCCCACGTGAGATCTGTCTGAGTTATCCTAAGTGAGTCCCTGAACCCCTGGCTACACTGCCAGCTGCCTGATGCCCATTGGTTTGCGTGGAACGGCCTTGGCAAAGGAGCCAAACAGATCTCTAGGATACAAGCCCTAAAACTGTTTCCAGGGATGGTAGGCCACTTCCAATTCCATCTAGAAATGTGAGAAAGTTCAGGTCACCCATGAAGCCCTGGATTAATGTCCCTGGCACTTTCCTGCAAGGAGGTGAGGGTGATTTTGTGAAGTACCAAGGAACCAGGAACACAGTTGTAAAGAAATCAAAACCTCTGACTACAAGCTTGGCCTTGACCTTTTGAGGTCATTACTCAGACCACTGCAAATGTCAGAGAAGGGGTATTTTGGGCACTGGGGATAGAAGGAGGCCTTGCTTCTCCTCAGGAACAAAGGTTTGCCAAGCAGAAAGATGAAGGATATCACCAACTCCAGGATGACGTATTTTTCTCAGGGGAATGGTGAGCTAAATTTTATCTATAATCCATAAAAGAGAATGGAATGACTAAGTATACTAAAAATTTCTTATCGGCCAGTGGACCAGTGGTTCTCAACCCATGTTTTGTGGTGTCCATTCATAGGTTTGTCACCAAATTTTGATTCATGTGTATAATTTATTCTTGCTAAAACTCAGGATGCATAGTACTTGAGTGCTATTTGGCAAATAAAACATTTTGTCAAGGAAATTTTCTAATGTCATGTCAAGTTGAGCACAGTTCATTGCGAGTAAGAGGTATAAGGCATGATATAATAACAACCCAGAACCGAATGAAATTTGTGGATTTACTAAAAATGTGAGAGAACACAGGCTAGAATAACATAATGGTTAAAGGCTCAGCTCTGGAGCCAGGCTCCCCGGGTTCAAATCCTGGCTTTTACCAGTTATGGGATCATAGGTGAACTTCCTCATGTGCAAAATAGAGGTAATACTACCCACCCCATAGACTGTTAGAAAGATTGTAATATTTGTAACGTGCTTAGTTTGTAACTTGTAACTGTACTGGCACAGAAATACTAGCATTATCACTAGATTATACTATTCACTCAGGAAATATATACCAGTATCTACTGTGTTTCAGGCATTGTCTAAGCACTGGGGTTAAGTGGTAAGAAAAAAAAGACACCACTTGCCCTTATGGACTAGGGGAGAAAATATTAATTAATAATTGCACAAACAGATATAAAATTGAAACTGTGGTGAGTGGTGGTACTTGGAGCCATGAGGGCTGGTAATGACCGCCCAGGGGCTGACCTTCTTGAGGAAGTGACATTTCCATGCGATCTGATGTGTTCGCCAGGTAAAGTTTCACTTGGTAAAGATGGGAGGACAAAACCCAAATATGTATTTCTTAATAAATTACAATATCGCTGGCAGGGAGCAGAGACAACCCTTGAAAGCGTAGTAGATTCTGGGGAAAAGGTGACAGATGGCCTGGACAAAGATTGTGGTGGAAACAAAAGGGGCACACCATTTCCCCTTCTTGGGAAAACCTCTGAAAGGAGAAGGCCTATGTACCCCACTGCCTGGCGTGGGCCACATCCATAGAAATGCAACTAAAACCAAGGCGAACCCATCAGCATCTTCTCAGCACCCACGGGTTCTGAGCAGGCATCAGAGGAAATGCAAAAGAGAAGCGTGTGCTCGTCTTTGGATTAAGTCTGTTTTCTCTCTTGGAGCACTTCACTGGGAGCAAGTGTGCTCTCTGTGGTGCTGTGGGCAGCAGGTACGAGGCTGCAGGTGCCACGCTGGACAGCCCCACCTCCTCCAGCCAGGAGCTGCTGTGAGATAAAAGCCCCTAAACCAAGACTAGAGCCCGTATCAGTATCATAGCTGATTCATTTCGTGTGTTTCCAGCTTCCAGCTAAACCTACACAGATCAGGGTGTGGCAGACAGGAGAGAGCTCTTAGGTTAGAGATAAACAGGGCCAGAATTAATGAGGAAATTGATAATGGGGGTGGGGGGCTGGTATAGCAATTCCACCCCATCCGGTCACCAGATGAAGACCCGCCCTGAGAGAGGGAGATGGGGAGTGGGTCATGTAACTACACGTAACCCGGTTAGCAGAGTGCCTGGCATTTAGTAGATGCTACTTATTATTTTCTCCTACACATATAACTGATTAATTTCACTTCATTTAAGATCTTTGGTAAATGCTTTTGGTGTTAACTTTTTGGGGGACACTTCCTACCTAGTGGCTGGTTCTTTCCTGGCCCCTGAGGCCCACAGAGATCCTGGGGTCTCCTTGCCTTAGGAAAACATCAGTCAGAGGCCCCCAAACACCATCATTCTCTCTCACACAGTCTGGCCTGTACCTCAGGGTAATTATTTCGTTTCTCCCTCCTTTCTCCAAGGCTCTCAGGGCTGAGAGAACTAGGAGAACCTGTTGGCCTATGAACAACCAGCCCAAGGGGGCATTGCCGCTTCCTGGAGGAGGCTCCTGCCAGGGCTCCCCCAGCTCCTTGCAAGCCCCCCCTGCCCCTGCCACAGGAAAACCATCCCACTCTGGCTCTACAGTAGCCTCAGAGACTTTTACACCAACCCTCAGGTGGAAAAAAATTTCAGGCAGTCCAAGGTTTGCAGGTGAAATAATAATAAGAGCCTACCATATATTGAATGCTACTGTGTATCAGTGCAGTTTAAACACTACATTCTTACAGGAGCCCTCTGAGGTGGGTACTATTATTATCCCCATTTTCCTAATAAAGAAACTGAGGCTTAAGGGCCGCCAGGTGGTGTGGCGGTTTGGTTCGTGCTTTGCCAGCCTGGGGTTCGCGGGTTCAGATCCCGGGCGCCGCCAACACACTGCTTGTCAGCCATGCTGTGGCGGCGTCCCATATAAAGTAGAGGAAGATGGGCACGGATGTTAGCCCAGGGCCAGTCTTCCTCAGCAAAAAAAAAGAGGAGGATTGGCAGCGGATGTTAGCTCAGGGCTGGTCTTCCTCACACACACAAAAAAAGAAACTGAGGCTTAAAGAGGTTAAGTACCTGGTAACTGAATAGAGTAGGAATCGGACATAACCTGTCAGACTCTAGGGCTCATGCTGTCAACATCTTTATCCTGCTTTCCCAAGAAATCACTGAGGCCCTTTGGTTCTTCCCAGCTCTCCTCCTTTTCCTGTTCCTAAGCAGCTGAGTGCTGCTGGGGACTGCTGGGTATTAAACGGGAGATTGCAAACATCTCATCTACTACCACGTTATCTCATCTACCGACACATAGTAGGCACTCAACACATGCAAGACTCTCCCATCACCTGTTGTTTCTCAGCACCAGGGCTTCACTCTGGGGAACAGTTAAGATGCCATCCTTCACCCACGTCTTCTTCGACCGAACTTGTGGCTGTTGGTGGGAGGTGGGTAGAGAAGTGTCCACTTATCCATTCATCCAGCAATACTGATAGAGCACCTACCCTGTGCCAGGCTCAGTGCCAGACTGGAGATAAAGTCATGAACAAAACCCCTATCTTCTTGGAGCTGACAATCTGGTCAGGGGTGTGAGATAAGCAAATGGCTCATTTCCATATAGAATGATGCACCTGGGCTGGGGGTAGGGGGCACAGGATGGAGCGGGGTGGTCCAAGAAGGCTTCCTGGAGACGGTGCCTGAGCTGCACTCTGATGGAAAAGTGAGCAAGCAGAGGACATTTCAGGTAGAGAAAGCAGCATGTGCAAATACACCATGATGAAATAAACAAGAATAAACAGGAAGCTATGAAAGAAAAGAGCAACAAATGGTTAGACCAGTGGTTCTCAACAGGGGTGATTTCGTCTCCCAGGGGAAATTTGGCAACATCTGGAAACTTTTTTCTTCTTTTTTGCTTATCACAACTGTATATGTGTGCGCACCCACTACTGGCATCTAATGGGTGGAGGACAGGGATGCTGGTAAATATCTTACAATGCACGGGACAGCCCTCCACAACAAAGAATTATATCTGGCCCAAGATGTCAACAGTGCTGAGGCTGAGAAACCCTGGACTAGATCAAGAAATATAAAAATGTACTATAGGACTTCGATAATTAAAAACTTCATAGTACTAGCACATGAATAGATAGAGACTAACGGAACCATTTAGGAAGAATATAAATATATTTAGTATATTATAAAGGCAGCATACCAGATCTAGTGACTATTTAATAAATGGTGTTGAGATTCCTGGGTAGCCAGCTAGAAAAAAATTAAGTTGGAGCCATACCTCACACCATATACCAGAATAAACTCCAAATGAATTAAACATTTAAATGTAAACAATAAAACCACAAAAGCACCAAGAAAACACAAGGGAGAATTCTTTTATAATCTTAGGGTGGGAAAATCCTTCCTAATTATGACTTAAAACCCACAGGCTATGAAATAACAAATTGATAAATTCAGCTAATAAAGTAAAAAAAAAAAATTTAAAGATTGTACATGCCAAACAAGCAAACAGACAAGCAAACCTGTATAAGCAAAGTCAAAAACAAATGAAAGCCCAGAAGGAATATATGCAGCTCAGCAGGCAAAGGGCCAATCTCCTTAACTTATAAAGATATATACACAAATCTCTAAAGAAAAGATCAATAAAAACATGAGCAAAGGATATGAAAAGACAACTCACAGGAAAAAAAGAAATACAAATGGCTGTTAAACATATGAAAAGATGTTCAACCTCACTCATGATAAGAAAAATGCAAATTATAAGTGCTGAGATGACTTTTTTTTTTTTAACCTATCAGACTGGCAAAAACTCAAGTTTGAAAAAATACATGGTTGGCTGTGAGGACACAGACTTTCCCATACATTGCTGGTGGGCAGGTCAACTAGTACAGCCCCTAAAAGGGCAGTTGAGCAATATTGATCAAAATAGGTGCATGTCTTTTGACCCAGCAATCCCACTTCTTAGAGCTTACCCTGTAGATAGATTCATTTGCGTGCACGTGAAGTGGCATATGTACACGATTATAAATTGCAGCAAATGAGTAGAAACAATCTAAATGCTCGCTAATAGAGAACTGGTTAAATAAATTAGGGGTCAGCAAACTCCCACTACAGGCCAAAGCTGGCCCTCTGCCTGTTTTTGTAGGGCTTGCAGCTAAGAATAGTTTTAACATTTTTAAGTGGTTGAAAAAAATCAAAAGAATTATATTTCATGACACGTGAACATTATATAAAATTCTAATGTTAGCATCGGTAAGTAAAGTTGTGTTGGAACACAGCCAGCCTCCTCTGTTTACACGTGGTCCACGGCTTCTTTTGCCCTGCAACTGAGAGTCGAGTAGTTTCCACAGAGACCGGATGGCCCACAAAACCTAAAATATTTACTACCTGGTTCTTTACAGAAAAAGTTTGCCGGATTAGAGTATATCCATGCTATTGAATACTACAGAGCTGCAAAAGCAATGAAAAAGCTCTTCATGAATTGCTATGGAAAGGTTTCTAGTATATTATTACTAAATTTTTAAAAGCACATGTAGAAAGTGTGAATGGCATGTTGTCATTTGAGTAAAAAAGGGAGGATATAGTTGTGAAGAAAAAAAGAAAGTGTGAATTGCGTGAGATCATTTGAGTAAAAAAGAGAGAAATATGCATAAAAATTATCTGGAAGGAAATACAAGAAAGTAGTAAACAGTGGTGGAGGGGGTAGGATATTGTGTGTGTGTAACTGTGTTATCTACTCAAAAAAGTAAATTAAAAATTCTTTAAAAAATACACAGCATTAGGTGAGAACGTGGATTTAGGCCATTGCAAGTGGTTGGGCCTGGCTGGAACAGAGCTTATGAGCGGGGCTTAGTGGGTGATAAGGTTGGAGAAGTCTGTGGGGCCTGATCAGAAAGGAGTTTGCATTTCTACATATCAACAACAAGATCAACCTGTGCTTTAAAAAAACAAATTTCTGAAAAGCAGATGAGTGGATGGAAGAGGCTAGGGTGAGTAGGGAGAGAAGGGGGTGGATTGGAGGGTGGGGGATCAGTAGCTGCTACTAGGGGATGACCTGGGAGGCTGAGGACCAGGAGTGGAACAGAGACTTAACGTTTTATTATAAATCGTTATGTTGGATTTATGCGTGTGCATTCATTTCCTAGAAAAATAATTTTGTTTATTTTTAAAAGCAAAGCCCTTCAGGCCAGGTGTGATGAGGGCCTGAACTGTGGCAGTGGTGGTGGCCGGGGAGGAAGAGGGACAGTCAGGAGCAAAGTTGCCGGGACTCACTGGATGTGGGGGGATGGGCCTGGAACTGCGCCCAGCCTCCGAGGACCTGGGGAGCAGAACCTTGTGGGGAGGAAGGCTGAAGGGTGGAAAGTTCACCTGCCCCCAGGTGACTTCTCTGACTTCTGGGCCACCACATAAGCATCCTGTAGGCACAAACCATCACCCAGGCCCTCTGGGTCTTTGACTCCACTTTGACCCCAGCAGCACATCTATAGCCTGGACATGACCTAGAGGCAAGCCCCATCTTATGCAGATGATAAGCTTCAGCCAGGGCCACCAGGAATACCAACCTGGTCCCTTCCTCCCACCTCCTCCCAGCCCAGCCAACTTCGTCCCTCCTCATTGATCTAAAGGAGACTCTGCACAACCAAGCTTGGGTACTGGGTTTCTAGATGCTCACTAGTGACATAAGCAGGAAGCTAGATATGAGCTGGGAGCAAGGCCACTTCACCAGGTGCAACGTCCTCATTACCGGGCAGTGGTTCTTCAGGGTGCAACACTCTCCCCCCCCCACCCGCCAAGGTCATTCCACCACATGCAGTGTCCTAATTACCAGGCAACAGCTCTTCGGACGTGCAACTCCCTCCGACCCTGAACGAGAGTAGGCCCTAGCCTCATTATACACTCATTTGCCGGGGATCATTGCCATGACAGTTCCGGAGATACCTATGTAAGGAAAAAATCTCCCCCTCCCAACGTGAAGGTGGAGACAATGCCCCGATTGGTCTGCATTCCAGGACCCTCACCCACCCGGGGACCCCCACCTTCCAAAAACACGATTGCCACAACTTCAGTGCAGATGCTCACCTCAAGCCTGCCGGCCCCTCCCCTGGGGGTGTACTTTCGCTTTACTAATAAATCCTCCTCTGTTAAAACTTCCGCTGTGTGTCTGCTCTCAAATTCTTTTGTGTCCATGGACCAAGAACCTGAACCTCACTGCACCAATCCGACCGGTGCTGGTAACACTAGGACTTCTCTGAGTCATTAATTTTCTTTTTATTTGTATACATCTTGCCCCAATGACATTGCACCATAAGCTCTTTGGAGGCAAAGACTTAAAGGTCATTGTGACCTCACAGAGGCACACCATTTCTTTTCTGTATGGTAGGTGCCCACGAATGTGCCGACTGACTGACTGGTGGGGACTCCCCAGCTGCCTTCTTAGCAGCCCTGCCAACACAGCTGCCCTCCTGCTCTGCACAGCCCAACCTCCTACTACAGGAAACACAGGAAGTCAAGGGTCTGCTCAGACATTCTCCTCCCTTCAGTTGTTTTCCACATTCAGCCCTGCTTTGCCCAGATAGTATCAGCCAAACAGAAACCAATTAGCCAAAAGCTGTCTTTAAGCAAGTGTTTTGTTTGGCCTCTCGCACATCAAAGAGAACACAACAGTGAAATAATAAGCGACAATGATCATCATCATCGTTTCAAAGAGACAACATCAGTGCCAGCAGCTCCAGTGAGACCCTGGGGTGTCAGTCGCTTTATCTGCAAACAGAAAATGCAACTCACCTGCCTCTTCAGGCATGAAGAGCGCTCACAATGCTTAGAAAACTGAAAATCACTTTAATACTGCTGCTTACTGTTATTGTTCATGAGAGCTTTGGGACCACAACAACAGGGCTCCCAATATGCTCTCGATACATACGAGGGTGTACTCTTGGTGCGGCGAAATTAAACAGGCATTTAATGGCAACCTCAACCCAGATCCCTGGACACCACAACTCAGCTCCTGCAAACACTGGTCTCACCCTGAGGGGGGCCTGGAATGAAATGGCCTGGGGCCAGGGTGGAAGTCCCTCAGTTCGGCCCCAGAGGGAAGGGCAGACGCTGGGCAGCTCTCAAAGGATCCTCAGGGATCTGCCTCTTTTTTTTTCCTCTATCTCCTCCTAAGGGAGAAAATTCTTTTCCTTCCTGCCCTTCTGGGCTGAGCAGAAGTTGAAAAGGGCTACTTGTTCCTAAAGTTATATATAGCTCAGCAAATGACTGCTGGATCTCCAGCCTCAGGTCTGGAACTGCCTTCACAGCCACACCCGGACAGTGTCCCATTTAGCAGAAAAGCCAGGGGCGCTCTTCTGGTGGCGCGTTATCCTTGTGATAGAAATTGAATAGCCCCTCAGGTCTCTGGGAAGGAGAGGACCTCACAGACTTTTTTCAGGAAGGGGTGCAGTGTTAGAGTTGCCTGAATAATGTGGGGTCTAGCGCCACCTAGTGTCCGCTGTGGTGCTTGGCGTGCGTCCTGCTCTTCCGATGGGGTGTTTTGGAAATTGGCTGTAACCACCAGAGGGGCTGAAATGAGGAAACACATTCTCTGTGCACAGGGCTGTCCTCATGCCCACGACAAAGGACTGTGATTTTGGTGGGAGAAGCTACAATCCTAATGCGCCACAGATGGAGGTGTTGGGTGAGGGGATGGGGGCTGTCTATCTCTTGGAAAGAAGCTGGGGTGACTCACAAGTAATATTTAGAGTCTTAGTCCCAGAAGATTGGCTTGGGTTTGTCTGCTTGAATATTTTTGCTCACACTAAGGAAAAAAAAAACACTGGTGCTATTTTATAACTTTAATGCTTTTCAAACTAGTTTCTCGGCGCTCCCCGGGAGCCAGCATATGGGCTATTTACAAAAGTCTTTGCAAGCTGTCTCATCACTGAAACCACTCCTGCTCCTGGCTCATGTCTTTGGGGAACAAGCAGTCCCCTTTCCTCATCCTCCCACTTCCTGACTGCCTCGAACCCTCTACTAATCAAAGCCACCATTTGCTATTTGCTTTACATCATTCATTTAAACCTCAGAACAGCCCAGAGAGTGGACATTAGTATTCTCATTTTATACATGAGAAAACTGATCCTTGGGGAGGTTAAGTGATTTACCACAGAACTTTTAGCTAATAAGCAGAGGTGGGATTTGAACCCAGAGTTATTGAGCTCCAAAACTTTTGTTCATTTCACAAGAGTGCTCCTGCACCATGAGAGGGTAGGCAGCTATTGCAGAGGAAGCTACAATATCCAGGAGGTTCTGGAAATCAACACCCCTCTAGCTCAGAGAACACTGCCTACTCTGGACTAGTCCCTGTGACCCCAAGGCTTGGCTGGACCCTTGGTGTGAACACCCTCCTTCATCACAGCATCTGCCCTGCTGCCCCAGCCCAGCGCAAGCCCTTCCACAGCCTCCACTCCTCCACGCTTGGAAACTACCCCAGAGGAATGATGAGAACAAAGAGCAGAGTTCTGGCAAATGTTCAGAATGCCAGGAGAATCGTGGGTTTGTCTCTGACTCCCTGGGCCTTGGCCTCATCCAGCGGAAAACTGGGAAAATTCCTTGCTGGCTCCTCCCTGCCTCCACCCACCCCCAACCATTCTCCACCAAATAGACACACCTCCAGAGGAAGGTTAAGTAAGGCCACTCTCTGGATTCCTCTGAGACAAAATTGTTGCTTAAATATACAGATTCAGAAATAAAGTTTAAATGGGGTAACACACTACAGTAGGATCCAGACCCTGTCTTCCAAAAATGGGGTGAATGTTCAGGCTGTTGGCAGCTCAAGGGAGGTGGTTTGGGGTAATGGAAGGAGCACAGGATTGAGAGACCTGGACTTAAATCCCCACTCTGTCACCCCCCAGCTGAATGACTTTGGGCAAGTCACTTAACCTCTCTGAGCCTCAGTTTCCTTATTTGTAGAATGAGGGCAATTCTTTTTTTTTTTTTCTTTAATTAAAAGTTTGCTTTATTTTTTGTTGACTCAAGACTAGCTCCCAGGGCAATTCTTTTCTTACTATAAGGTAATAGATGAACAAGTGTTTTGTAAAGGCCTGCAGGGTGGGAGGTACCATATGAAGGAATGGCGGGCATTAGCAGGATTTAGGTAGGAGGTTTTTATTTACTTTGCCCTTCCCCTACCTGCCCCCCCAAAAGAAGACTGTCTCCTTCTACAAAATGGATCTTAACACACACACACACAGAATCTCGCAGCCCCTGTGGGCTCACCACTTTTTTAGAGCTAATTGATCTTGGAAAACAGCTTTTCCAATAAAGACCCAGTGGCCAGGGAGTGCTGGACACCCTTGCTTTAGAGGAGGCAGGAAACGCAGAAGCAGGCAGATCGATGGTAGCATCCATTATTTGCAAGGGGAAGGCCCTGAAAGGCTATTTCCCGTGTTGTGGGCTAATAAAGATGGACGTTTGTGGCTAGCACAGGAGCAGAATCATCCACAGCAGCCCAGCAGAGCTAATGCATTCAAAGGGAGAGAAATAAAACCCCGATGAGGAGCTGTTAGGGAGAGGTCGAGGGTGGCATCCTCTCTCCCTGATGTGAAGCCAGTTTGAAAACTTCTTGATTTCTTCACAGGCTCCATTTCTAATTTAAGGTGTCTCCACCCAGCTTGGCAAACTCTGTGCTTCTCCATGAGGGAGGAAATAGCTTCTTAAGACGGACGCAGGAAGAACAAAGGCCTCATTAGGATCAATCACTTATTCTGAGTCTACATTCCCCAGAATCTCTATTGATGATCTTGGTACAAATCAGATGGTAATTAAGGACATAATGCGAATGATCTTCAGTTTAGTAACTCCCCTTGTAATTGAAATTTACTAAATTAAGTCTGAGATTTTTGAAACTAGGTCTTTAAAAAAAAATTCCCCGATTATAATTACCCCCTCTCCTCCTTCCCACCCACCCCTCCTTAATGTAATTAGTTTAAAATAAGATGCGTGGTATGGATGCTGGCGCGCTGCCTACGGGTATGTTGAAGGGGCGCTTGCTCTCTGAAATGCTGGTCTCCTCTAAACAATCCCGGGAACGAATGAGGAGGCGGGTCCTGCATGGGCTGGGCTGCTGTTGCGTTGCCAAATGTAGGACAAGGAAACTGGACACAAGGATGGTGGCACTGGCGATGCTGGACAGGGAGAGGATTCTCACCTTCTCTCTTCCGTTCCTTTCCTCTGTACCCTTAGATCTGGTGCGAGCTGAGGACCGTTCAGAGGAAGAAGTGAACGATTGCTCTACTGGGGTAGGAGAGGAATCTTTCTGGGGTCCTGACCTGGGTGCCAACACGGGAGACAGAGGGATAAGAGGAGATCAGAAACCATCTCTGTTTTCTTAGGTGCCAGGGAGCCAAAGCTCAAACTGGAATAGCCCTGGGACTCCTCCAAATCCTGTCCTCTGCCACCTAATGTGACTGTCACTGGCCTTAACTCATTTCTCCTGACCCGCCCCAGCAGAGGGCCAAGCCCACGAATCTCAGCCTGCCCGACGAGCCGTGTGGCCAGAGACAGGGCTCCAGGAAGTGCTCCAGCCTCCCCATCCTCATCCCCAGTTTGGCCCTTGTCCAAACCAGAAAGAGAGCTGAAAGTTGTCCTGAGGACGTCTGACCTTCCAGAAGAGCACATTGGCCTGTTTCATTTACTTCAGATGAAAAGACCTGTCTGTCTTTGAAATCACGCTCCAATTTCCTCTAGCAACTGACAGAATTACTGTGTGAGAACAGGAAAGAACCTCCCACCACAGACCTCCTCAGTCTCTGCCCCTCCCTCTGCCTCCCCTCCCTGCCCACAGCTGCCTGAAACTAGGAGGAAACACAGAAACACCTGGACTAACTGACCCTCACACAGCAGTCAAGGCCACAAGGTCCATCCAAGAACTTAGCGAAACAGCAGCTCTCTGGCAGGCAGCACGGACCTGAAAGAAAATGCTTTCTCCCACTGCCCCCACCCCTTTATTTTTTTATTGAGCTATAATTGACACACACCAGTGTATTCGTTTTAGGTATACAGCATAATGATTCGATGTTTGTATATATTGTGAAATGATCACCACAATAAGTCTAGTTAACATCCATCACCACACAGTTACCAACTTTTTTCTTGTGATGAGAACTTTTACGATCTACTCTCTTAGCAACTTTCAAATACACAATATTGTTAACTATAGTCACCGTGCTATACATTACACCCCCAGGACTCATTTAACTTATAAGTGGAAGTTTGCACCTTTTGACCCCCACCCCTTCCCATTTTGTGTGTGTGCACCTGTTTTCCCTCTATCCGTTCACATCGCTAGTGTTTGAGACTTTAGTAAATGCCCAGCTAAACAACTTCTGATGTCAGAGACAAGAAGCAGAGTTGTTTTTGGAGAGCATAATAGGTGTATGTTCCAGTAGTAAAGCAGAAAAAAAACCCAGACAGACAATAGCAATTTTGTCTAAAACGCTGCCCTGAACCACTGTGGGTGTGTTACTATTGGATGCCAGTGCCTGACATGGGGCCTGGCATGTGGTAGGTGCTCAGTAAATTTTATTCATTTTATTTATTTATTTATTCATTTATAAATTTTATTCATTTTTAAATGAATAAATGACTCTTGTCCAAAAACTTTTAGTAGCTTCTCAATGGTACCCCCCTCTCCCGGCCTTCCCAACCTCTCAGTAGAGAGCACCACCCTGTGGACATGGGACCATTTCTTCCACTCTGAATTCCCCCAGCATATCATTTTCTCACCTCCCTCTCTCTGGTGGAGCTCCTTGAAGGCAAGAGGCAGGTCTTGTGCCTTTTCAGTGCACCCACAGGGCCTCATCTGGTGCAGCCTTATAACCAGAGTGACCTAAAGACATGCTCCTTGCCTGGTCAGATTCCATTCCATTTCCTGAGATCTTAATAGAGAGCTTAATAAAGTACGCGGATGCTGCCCTTGGCCCTGGGGCCCCAAAGATGAATAAAACACGGAAACTGCCCTGGGATCAATGTCTATTTTCTAGTTTATAGTCACTACTCGTAATGCCCACTCTGCTTTCCTTCCAGCCACTGGCCTGGGTCGTGACTGACCTACACAGACAGCTGGATGTCCTTCCTCATCTAAACAAGTGAGAGGTTCCTATCACGGAAACACCGTTCCAGGTTCTTGGCCTGACTTGTTGTCTTTGAGACTTGGAAGGGAAGTGTGACTTTGGGTGGTAAGCCACGCGATGTAGCTCATCCAGGACACATGGAAGGTGGATGAAAGGAGATGTTCTGCAGCCTGTTTAAATGTCAGTGACTAAGACCCAGGGGATACACTGAGAACATTCTCACTTCTCAGTTGTGGGCACCTGAAAGGGTATTGCCCTACCCCATCCTCTGTTGTATGGGCTCAGTTTCATGCCCTTACAACCTCAGGATCTTAAGAGTAAGTTATGAAAACCCAGCTCAAACTACTTAAGCAAAAAGGGAACTTTCTGCTGACCTTTGCGATTTGGCCCGTGGTGGCTCATGGAATTGAATAAGGAGCTATAGGAACCTGGATTTAAGGACCAAAGCTGGTGCCATGTATGCCAGGACCCTCTCTCTGTCCATCCAGCTCTCATCCCCGCACATCTTTGCATGTTGGCCTGACTCTCTCCTATTGCAGGCAGGAGAAAGGGCACCGTGATCAGCCCAGTTTAGGTTCTATCAAGGCCAGATGGAATGGGAGGGGGACTGTTCCCCAAAGGAGATATGGGTGCCATGCAGACCAAAACCAGACATCCACTGCAAGTGGTTAGGAAATGTTGTCTTTATAACATGCCAGGTACTGTGCTAAGTGTTTTACATACATGATCTCATTTAATCCCCAAGCTGACTCTAGGAGGCAGGTCCTACATAAGACATTTACAAATGAAATGTCTGACAAATGAAAAGGCACGACACAAATTATACCTAGATCTTTTCTGCCAGCTCCAGTGCGGGGTTTGGGACTCAGAAAACATGATCTGGACGTGAGAACACATTTCCTTCAGAAATAAACATATTGCTTAGGAAGACAGCCTAAAAACCAGCGTTTTAGCTCTGGCTGTCTCTATATCGGTAGCTAAGAGGCTAAGACCATAAATGTTGTTTAGTCTCTTATAAATGTTGTTTTATGTTTCTAGTTGCTAATTCTGGATAATTTAGATCTCTCTACTAAGCCACCATCTCTCTGTGCATCTGCATTGAAGGGAGCTAAGTCTCATCATGGAAGATCAAAGGGGCTTCCTTCCCTGTCCCATCCAGCCAAGAATACACATCCTTTGGGATAGCATCTAAAAGGCTAGATGGTCAGATTAGATCAGGACAAGGCATGGGATTCTCCCTCCAGCCAGAGGATATCTGCCATTGGGAGATGTTTTCATGGGTCCTGGGACCCCACCCAAAGAAGGACCTCTCCTCTCTGGCTTTATTTCTATGAACAGTTTGTGCCTGTATTTCCTCCAAGAAGAAATGGGCTTTGAGACTTGCTCACAGCTTTACCACTAAGAGAAAATGATCATAACAGACCCTAGTCACCACCTGCCTGAGTGGTCCTGTGTCCCACCAGGGATGTGGCTCCTTGGGTGCCAAGATTCTGCAGGGCTAAGAGCAGCCCGTCCAGTGTTCCTATTAGACAGGGAACTTCCTGCAGTCTCAGACTCTGCCTCTTCTGCTCACCATTACATCCTGACTCCCAGCACAGTGGCTGGCACACAGTAGGTGCTCAATAAGTGTTTGTTGAATAAGTGAATGATACTCCATTCTCAAGTGATGCCTCAGGTAACTATTGAAATCAGTTGGCGACAACAAGCCAGAGTCACTGTGCCGAACACTGTAGTTATAAGCAGGGGAGACCATCCTTTCTTAGGTCTGAAATAAAGACCCAAGTTTGTCCAGGATGCCTACAGTTTTTCTCCCTGGTCAGTCCTGAGGGTCCTACTTTTGGTTTTCATCAGTGCAAATGCCAACTCTTTAGATAAACATTATCATAAGTTGTTCTATAATATTCTGCTGTGTATTTGTTCAGTATAAACATACTGGCCATGGACTTCAAATCTAGAGCTCAGAACATTCGACTGAAGTCAGATGAGCAGAGTCCACTGGCTCCATGGCCTCTAGCAACAGCTGATACTTACTGAGCACTCACCATGTCCTGGGATTTTTATGCATGATCTCATCCAATCTTCAAGAAAATCTTGTGTAAATGGTGCTATAATCACCTCTGCTTTACCTATGAGGAAAGTGGGATTTCTAGAGTAGAAGTACCTAGTTCATTGCTACACAGTCACAGGATAACTCGTTCATTCAAGGCTCAAACCATCTGTCTGACGTGAATGCTGGTGCTTTCACATCCCTCTGCAGCATTGAAAGTCATTTAACCACCCTGAGTCTCGGTCTTGTCTTCCTGTAAATGGGGATAAAAATCGTCTCATGGTGGGACCAGCCGGGCGGCATAGTGGTTAAATTTTTGCGCTCCACTTTGGCAGCCTGGGGTTCACAGGCCCGGGTGCCGGGTGTGGACCTACACAGTGCTCATCAAGCCATGCTGTGGCAGTATCCCATATACAAAAAGTAGAAGAAGATTGCTACAGATTAGCTCAGGGACAATCTTCCTCAAAAAAAAAAAAAATCATCTCATGGGATTAATACTCTTATGTTGATGCATAGTGTAAACTGTAAAGCACCACTCACCTCTAAACTTAACATTGCTGTTGCTCCAGACTCAAAGCAGAGTGTTGGAAGCCAGCACTAGATTGATAAAACTGTCTTTTCTTAGTCATCTTGCCAATGCTTCATTCATCAGCAAACTTTACCAGACACGTACTTTGTGCCACTGACACAAAGAAGAAAAAGAGGGCGTCCTTGCTCTCAGGAAGCTCACGACCTTATGAGCATCTCCACCGCTTAATGAAGCTCAAGGTTGGATCCACACTCACCACAAGAGACGCCATTTCCTGACGATACCCTGTTCCCTGGGAGAAAGGTGAAGGTGAAGTTTGAGCCTAATGGTCAGACATCTGGGACACAGAGATTAAGAAGTCAGGTAAAAAGTGGAAATAAAGGCCACCCTAGCTTTGGGAGTCACACCCCAGGGAGGACAAATGATGGTAAAACAGAGTGGTTAATGGGTTCAAATAGCTTGTTGCTTTCCTGGCCACGTGACCTCGGGTAGATTACTTGACTTCTTTAAGGCTCAGTTTCCTCACTCTTAAGTGGGGGGCGGGTGATAGGGACAATTTTTTATAATATGTGTAGAGAGTTTAGTTCAGTGCCTGGCACACAGCAAACGTTAGCTGACGTATAGCCGAAGGCGGCGGGAATGGTCAATGCTGGTCGCGGTGGTGATGAGAGCGTGAGCAAGCGAGAGGGGAGATGGTAGCCATTGCCTGGAAGGAGGGCAAACACTCAGGGAAGGAGGGCAGGAGAAGCACCCCCTCCTCAGTGAATTGGGAGGGGGCATTTGGAATCAAGCATCAGTTTAGAAAGCCCTCACTTATCCAAGATGACCGAGTGAAAAAAGGCCAGAATACCAAGGAATAAAATCTGAATGCCTTTTTTACACTGAAAACTATTGTTTGTTTGCAGGTAGAGAATATCAGGTATTTGTGTTATGCTTTCAAATTCACTATCTCTTTAGATCCTCAAAACAACCCATGAGGCACACAAGAAGAAAATGATCACGCCCATTTTACAGATGGTGAAATTGAGACTAACGAGGTAAATGCAGCCATTTGATTAAGGTCACACTGTTAGGAGTGGTGGAATTGAATTAACACCTAGGGCTCGGTCCAGGGATCAACACCACCTTTCCAAGCAAATCTTTGTGGAGAAAATGGAAAAAAATGCAGATGCATATCTGAGTCACCTGGAGAAGATTTAAAACTTCTGCTTCCTGGGTCCTCCTGAGACCTACTAAATGAGAACCAATGCATGCAGGAGCCCAGAAAGTGCCCTCCTGGGAGCTGACACAGTTGGGCTGGCATGGTGGACTGGCATCTGGAAGCCAGGAGCAGAAACAGTAATGCTCTGTTTGTGGCTGTGAGAGGCTTTGGAGGCACACGCCAGCCCCAGGCAAGCTTCCATCTGCTCTTGCCAGGACAACTGCCGTAGCCCACCAGCTGGGGTTACACCCATCAGCAATTCTGCCACTCCTCTTCCCCTGCCCAATCTACCCTCCAACTCAACCAGCGCAAGCAGGTCTCCACATGCTCACAAACCCTGCTTAAACCCTCCTGAGCTTTCCCAGACCCCTAACCTGGCTGACAAGCCCTGCCTGATCCAACTGCATTATCTGCCAGTCTCTGTTCCTCAGCCTCACAAGCCATCCTTCAGTCCCTAGAATGCAGAGATTCCCACCTACCACAGGGCTTGCACATGCTGCTCTTGCCATCTGCAATGCCCATGGTTCCCCATCCCACTGCCCCATCCCTTGCTCTAGTTAACGCCATCTCCTTCTGATCTCAGCATTAGACCTCAGGGAAGTCTGCCCAGTTTAGGGCAGAGTCCTTTGTTGTATGTCTTCTTGGAACCAGGTTCCTTTCCGGACTGTAATTGTGCATTAAAGGCTGTGGTTATTTTATTTAGGTCTGTCTCCCCTCAGCACCAGCGGTGGGCTTCTGGAGAGCAGGGACCATGTCTACCCTGCTCATCAGTGTCTTCTCAGTGCTGGCACTCAGTGAACATGTGTGGAACGATGTTGCATGATATGTGTGACCAGGAGCCTGCTGCCTCCACCTCCTGATGCTCAGGAGGCAGGATGTTTGAAAAAGGCCAGTTTGATGAAGCTGTTTTGACGTTGGTGCCCCTGTCAAAGAGCAAAGTCACTAGGTTTTATTGCCAAGTAACATGCACAGCTGACACTCCCAACTTTGTGCCGCTCATAATCCCCACCCTGACTGTGAGGGACTCCCAGTCTTCTTGATCTCTGTTTGGTTTGAATTTTTATGAGGTGAGTTATTTTTATAATCAGAAAAGGCCATAAAGAGAAATTTTAAAGTCTGCCAAAATTGGGTAAGACTCTAAGGCTACATTAATTCTGCATCTAAAAATCGTAATTTGGAAGGAAGCATAATGTATTTAATGTTTGTCTTTTATTGAAAGTATTTAAAGAAGCACTAGAAATGTAATTGAAGTTTTTCTGGGCATTCTGAAGTTAAGAAAAAGAGATAACGGTGTGGTTCACATGCCCTCATTGCCCCCGACACCATAGTGTGTTGTTAACTTTGACGGATGAGCAGAGGATTTGAGAGGCGGACCATTAAGATGCAAGTGAATTCTCCGAGGAGGGGCCCTGCTGGCTGTCCAATGGGCGGCACCTCCCGGGATAAGCACAGGGAGCAAACACAGGAGGCTGGGTCTATGTCCCAGCTGGCGCTTGCCCTCCTCCCCCTGCTGCATCGGTCCCTGATTCCTGCCTCACCCCCAGCCCCGCCCTGCCAAAAGGAAGGTCAGGGATGGAGTGAGATGATGCGGTTTTGCACAGCATTGGTTACTTTTTTTCCTTAATTATTTTATTGGGGTCATATTGGCTTGCAACACTGTGTAAATTTCAGATGTACATCACTATATTTCAGTTTCTGTATAGAGTGCATTGTGTTCACCAACAACAGTCCAGTTTTTATCCGTCACGATACATATGTGTCCCTTTACCCCTTTCGCCCTCCCCTACCCCCTTCTCCTCTGGTAACCACTAATCTGTTCTCCTTTTCTATGTGTTTGTTTGTATCTTGCACATATAAGTGAAATTATATGGTATTTGTCTTTCTCTGTCTGACTTATTTTGCTTAGCATAATACTCTGAAGGTCCATCCATGTCGTTGCAAATGGCATGACTTTGTCTTTTTTCATGGCTGAGTAGTATTTCATTGTAATCCACATCTTCTTTATCCATTCATCAGTTGATGGGCGCTTGGGTTGCTTTCACATCTTGGTTATTGTGAATAATGCTACAACGAACATAGGGGTGCATATATCTTTTTGAATTATTGATTTCATGTTCTTTGGATAAATACCCAGTAGTAGAATAGTTGGATCATATGGTATTTTTATTTTTCATTTTTTGAGAAATCTCCATAATGTTTTCCATAGTGGCTGCAGCAGTTTGCATTCCCACCAGCAGTGTATGAGGGTTCCCTTTTCTCCATGTTCTCTCTAATACTTGTTATTTCTTGTCTTGTTAATTATAGCCATTCTGACAGGTGTGTGGTGATATCTCATTGTAGTTTTGATTTGCATTTCCCTAATAATTAGTGATGTTGAACATCTTTTCATGTGCCTGTTGGCCATCTGTATATCTTCCTTGGAAAAATGTCTGTTCATATCCTCTGTCCAGTTTTTGATTGGGTTGTTCATTTTTTTATTGTTGAGTTGTATGAGTTCTTTATATATTTTGGAAATTAACCCTTTGTCAGATGTATGATTTGCAAATATTTCCTCCCAAGTGGTAGGTTGTCTTTTCATTTAGTTGATGGTTTCCTTTGCCTTGTAGAAGCTTTTTAGTCTGATGTAGTCCCATTTGTTTATTTTTTCTTTTATTTCCCTTGCCTGAGTAGACATGAAAAGATACCGCTAAGACCTATGTCAAAGAGTGTACTGCCTATATTTTCTTCTGGGGGTTTTATGGTTTCAGGTCTTCCATTCAAGTCTTTAATCCATTTTGAGTTAAATTTTGTGTATGGTATAAGATAATGATCTACTTTCATTCTTTTGCACACGGCTATCCAGTTTTCCCAACACGATTTATTGAAGAGAATTTTCTTTCTCCATTGTATGTTCTTGGCTCTTTTGTCAAAGGTTAGCTGTCCACAGATGTGTGGTTTTATTTCTGGGCTTTCAATTCTGTTCCATTGATCTGTGTGCCTGTTTTTGTGCCAGTGCCATGCTGTTTTGATTACTGTAGCTCTATAGTATATTTTGAAATCAGGGATTGTGATGCCTCCAGCTTTATTCTTTTTTCTCAGGATTGCTTTGGCTATTTGGGGCCTTTTGTTGTTCCATATAAATTTTAGGATTCTTTGTTCTATTTCCATGAAGAATGGCATTGGGATTCTGATTGGGATTGCATTGAATCTGTAGACTGCCTTAGGTAATATGGACATTTTAACTGTGTTTATTCTCCCAATCCATGAGCATGGAATATCTTTCCATTTATTTATGTCTTCTTCAATTTCTTTCAATAATGTCTTATAGTTTTCAGTGTGTAGGTCTTTCACCTCCTTGGTTAAATTTATTCCTAGGTATTTTGTTCTTTTTGTTGCAATTGTAAATGGGATTGTATTCTTGATTTCTCTTTCTGCTAGTTCATTTTTAGTGTATAGAAATGCAATAGATTTTTGATGTTGATTTTGTACCCCACAACTTTACTGTATTCATTTATTATTTCTAATAGTTTCCTGGTGGATCCTTTAGGGTTTTCTATATATAGAATCAAGTCATCTGCAAGCAGTGACAGTTTTACTTTTTCCTTTCCTATTTCCCTTTTATTTCTTTTTCTTGCCTAATTGCTCTGGCTAAAATTTCCAGTATTATATCCAACATCCATTTACAATAAAAACTCTCAATAGAATGGGTATAGAAGTAAAGTACCTCAACATAATAAAGGCCATATATGACAAACCCACAGCCAACATCATACTCAATAGTGAAAAACTGAAAGCTTATTCCTCTGAGAACAGGAACAAGGCAAGGATGCCCACTCTTGCCACTTATTCAGCATTGATTACTTTTTAAAACCTGAGGACTTAGTAGATGTTTTTCTTTTGCCATGTCAAAGAATTAGCACATGAAATGAGTGCATTGGAATTTCACTTACCTGAGACAGTGCCTCCCTTCTCCCTGCCACAACCTGAGATTCTGGCTCACTTCTGGCTTCTCACTGGTAACAATCTTTTTGATTGCTTGGTTATTAGAAAGAAGTATCAGATAGCTGTTAAAGAATCCATGCTTTTGGTTGGGTCTGGTGGATGCAGCAAAGAGCTGCATTGACAGGACCAGAGCAGTTAATAATGGCAAAAAAGTCAGGAGATCCAGCCCCATTTCGGTCAGGTGATTCTCTTCTCATTTAGTGTCAGTGAATCTGACCACATTCAAGTAATTTTTCTCCCTTTATCTCTGGTGGGCCCGATCCAGTGGGATCCCACCTATGAACCTGTATCAAGTTTTCAGTTTTGGAGTGGGGGTGGAGGATGGAAGGAAGAAGTTTTAGGTACAATAAATTTTTGGAAAGTCACAGAAAACAATACTTCCCGGATTCAACGATTGAGTGGGCTGGGAGACTGGCAGGCAGATAAAAGAAAATGTGGTAGGCTGGTATATCCCTCTGGTTCTTCTCTGCAAAGCCACTGTATAGAAATCTGTAAGAGTTTATGCAAGTGTGTGAAAAGCCCTTATTCTGAATTGTATGTATCTGCCACTTGGTAGTCACTTTATTGGATGGGTGGGTAGATGGGTGGATGGATGGATGAAAGTTTTACTCTTAGTATTCACCCACTGTGGTAGACACTGTTGGTGCCCTGCCCATATTATCTCTGCTCTCACTTCAGCACACCAAAGGCTGCTCATTTCACATGCCTATCACTCTCTCTCTATGAGCCTTTATCTGGCCAGGGGAGCACAATAGGTCTGAGAGCCAGAAGAGGAGAGTTAATGTCCTGGAAGTGGCCCTCAGCCCATGGTGGATGGGGACTTGGCGGGTAACCATCTCAGCTTCCTTGCATCTCAGTTGGGGTGACTGAGGTGTGTCTGCACAGTGGGCTTAACCCCAGTTGCCCTCAGTGGTAACTGTTTGGTAATACACCCTTTATTGCCTTTCTTTTCTTCTCTTCCTCCTTCTCCATTCCTCTTCCAATGTTTCCTCAGATCACTTTCCGAATGAACTACTTGTCCTTGTATCCTTGTTTTAGAACATGTTTCTGTGGAACCCAAACTAAAACATCCGTCTTACTAACTGCTGTGTACATGTGACTCAATAGTCCCCAAGTGTCACCCTTAACCCTCTGTCTGCTTCCTAAAAACAAGAATAATCTAGTTGGAAAAAATGTGACATTTAACCTACACCTCATTGAAATAGTGTTAAACCCTATCAAAGTGCAAAATCACTAGGTTTTATTGCCAAGTAAGGTGCACGGCCACCATTCCCCACCTTCGTGCTGTCGGTAACCCCCACCTGGCCCAGGAGAGACTCCCACAGTCTTCTATATCTCTGTTTGGTTTGAATTTTTATGTGGTATATTATTTAACCCACACCTAATTGGAATAGCATTAAACTCATTCTTGATTAATTCTCTCTGGAAAATCTCATCTTATTAAGTATTTAACAGAAGTTCAGTTTCATTACTGAAGCTGATCGGATTCTGTTATTTAATGTATGAAAGGAGGACGAATGTCAGACCTAGAAACCCATTTTCCTGGTCAACCTTCTTTGATAACACAGTTTTCCTAACTCTAAGGAAGTCATGTTTGTTAAAAGAACAGTCCTTTTAGCTTTTCTCTGATTATTAAGTATCTAATTCTCTGCAGATCCTCGGAATATCTGCAATAGTTTCTAGCAACACTTTATAAAGTAGTGGTTCTCTGCCCTAAGTGTGCATTAGAATTGCCTGGGGAGCTTTTCTTTCAAGGGACCCCTGGATCTCACTCCAGAGCGGTCAAATGGTGGTGTCCAGGCAGCAGTAGTTTTAAAGTTCTCCAGGTGGTTCTAATGTGCAGCCAGGGGTGAGAACCATTTATTTAAAGGAACAGAGATTCTGTGAGGCTATGAAGACCAGCTGCCCCAGGAGCTACCTGGGTAAAGCAAGAAGAGCTAAAAGTGTCATTGATGGCAGTCCCAGGACACATGGCACACGTCATAATAGTGCAGTCACTGAGTTTATGGCCTCCTCCCTGCGCCACTGCACCCCTCACTCACGCTTCACTCCCTGCACTTGAGCCAAGAGGCCTCAGGAAGCCCCTCATCAACCCACACTCTAATGAGAAAACATCTACCATGCAGTGACCTTTTGTTCCCATAACACAGTGAAGAACTCTCCTCCCCAAGGAGCTTTCAGATCAGGAATTTTATTTTCTCACTTGAAAGTTTGGGCAGTTGAGCCTCATGCATTTTCATTTCTCATGCATTTTCATTTTCCTATCTTGCAATCTGGGTAATTTTTGCTCTTGGCTGAACCTTCCAGTATTTTTTCAGCCTTGGTGGATGTGACTGCCTTCGTCCCTGGGGTGTAATCCTAGAGAAGGAGTTCCTCATGTTCCCAGAAACAAAGAAATCAAAATGGAACCTTCATGCTGTGACATCAAGTTTATGACCGGCCTCTCTCTCTTAAGCCTGGCCCTGAACGAGCTTAGGGCCCCAGAGGACTTCTTTCAGCCTGATAAATTCTCTCATAAAACTTTAAGAAACCACAGTGGCCATTTGGGACACCAAGCCAAATGGTAACATAATTTAATTAAATAGGTTCATGAACTTTCTAAGATGTTTGTGTATTTTGGTGTGTACATGCATTTTTCTGAGGACACAGTCCCAAATTCTCAAACCAGCATGTGACTCCACAAAGTTTAAGAATTAGCAACTTCAAGCTTTCTCCCTTCCCCATGAGTCCAAACACGGATGTTTGACTTGAGGGACTAATGCCGAAACACTTACACACCCTTGGTCTCCCTCCTCACTTTGTTTTCTTCTCTCACCACCTCCATCCTTCACCATCCAGGGGTTCTGGAACGTCACAGCATGTAAATTCCTGGTCTCGAGAGAGAGGATCTAAGGCCACAGGACACCCAGAAGGATCAAGGAGACCAAGTGGTCCAGCTCTCAGGGTCCAGTAGTTCTTCAGAATAAGGATCTGGCATGGGGTTCCTCTTTTTGCCGAGGAAGACTGGCCCTGGGCTAACATCCGTGCCCATCTTCCTCTACTTTATATGGGATGCCGCCACGGCGTGGCTGACGAGCAGTGCATCGGCAGGCGCCCAGGATCTGAACCTGCGAACCCCGGGCTGCCAAGCGCGGACCAAACCGCTGCGCCACCGGGCGGCCCCATCCTATGCATTCTTAAAAAGGCATGAGAAGGTGGTCATCTGTCACTGTCAGGCTTTCCACTGCCTCGAAGCAGACACCTAATGAGTTGAGGGAGAGAGCGCTGGAATCCCTGCCCTGGCGTACACTTCACTCCCTTGCCTTGAAAGACCAAGTCTACTCAGTTCCTCTTCTGTAATGGGGGCGGGGGGAGTGGGATTACTAATGTCTCCCCCTCAGAGAGGTAGCACAGGACTCTGTAACTGAGTTCCATACATGAGAGGGGGACTGTGAGTGTGTATGGGGGGGCATGGGGAGAGGGAACCAACGTTTACTGACTGCCTAGTATGTGCCAGGCATGTGTTAGATCCTTTACCTATGCCTGGTGAACAGCTGTAGAGCACACTCAAAGGAGGGGCAACTACAGCACAGAGTCACACTGCAGGGCTGGAAAAAGTCCCCAATCCCAAGAGACTTACTCCTGAAAGGGGCAGAATAAATATTTATATTGCCTGTGACAATGACTGCCAATTGTGCCCCAGTATTTCACTCTTTCTTCTATAGCAGCACTGTCCAGTAGAACTTTCTGTGATGATGAAAATTTGCTCTATCTGCACTGTCCAATACAATTGCCATGAGCCACATATGGCTACTGAACACTTGAAACGTGGCTAGGCTGACTAAAGAACTGAATTTGAAATTCTATTTAACTTTTTTTTTTTGCTTGAGGAAGATTTGCCCTGAGCTAACATCTGTGCTAGTCTTCCTCTATTTTGTATGTGGGTTACCACCACAGCATGGCTTCCAACAAGTGGTGTAGGTCTGCACCTGGGAACCAAACCCAGGCTGCCAAAGCGGAGCTTGCCAAACTTAACCACTTCCTCCTTACTGGCTGGATGGGGATGTAGCCATGCACCATCTGAAACCAGGTGATGAAGACAACACCTTAGGGATAGCAAAGCAATAAGATAAAAGGAACCTGCATGTCCAAGATTGCCCAAGGTAGTAGTGCCCCAATTCTGGCTCAGGCATCCATGTGTGAGAGAAACTAGGATTCCATTTCATTTAAGGCACTGTTAATTTGGGTCTCTGACATTGAGCCATACCTACATCCTAAACAATATACTGCCCTCCTCTCTCTTACAGAAACTGTAGGGAACAAATGTCCCGTTTATGATTTTAATCACGTGATTTCAGAGCTTCTGTCAGGTCTTTATGCAGCTTAAAGGCAGACCCCAGAGTAAGGGGCCTCTGCTTAGCAAAGCACCTTGGTGAGCTGGTAGATCTGCAAAGGTATACCGGAGTTTAGTGGGGAGTAGGGGATGAAGAGCTAGATGCTGTGCATTAGAAAGAAACTAGAATTTGGAGGAGAAGACTGGCCCCTAGAGAGGGAAAAAGGGT
The DNA here is from genome assembly GCA_031878705.1 of Tapirus indicus. Lineage (NCBI taxonomy): Eukaryota > Metazoa > Chordata > Mammalia > Perissodactyla > Tapiridae > Tapirus > Tapirus indicus. The sequence goes on along the minus strand of CM062923.1, from coordinate 53,734,089 downwards.
CTGGAGAGGGGAGAAGGAGGGACCTGGGAAAATGGCATCAAGGTGGGCCTATGGAATGATATGGCCAGCAGAAAATTTCCCAAGGCAACGATAAATGATGGGCTTTCACAACAATGGTGTCTGCTGTTCCTGTGCTGTGCTGTGCTGTAACCCCTCCATTGCTCCAAACACTGCTGCACACCACAGCCTCGTGTTGGTGGTGCTTTGGAGAAAATGAAGGAATTAGGCCAGTGTCCAGTATGGGACAATGCAGTATGAAAAGTGGAGCAGTCCTAGGAGGCAAGACCCAGGGTTAGTTTAAGAGTGCAGCGGAAAAGAAATCCAAGCAAGAGATAACTAAGAGGTGAGTAAGCTCCTTAAGAGCCCCTAAGACATTGTGGGGAGGGGCATGCTGTCTCCCATCAAACTTGGGATGAGGGAACCTGCCACTCCACTTGAAGTTAGAGAAAAGTGTCACCCCAGAAGTCTGTGTAGCCTGTGATATCCAGGCAGCTGACACTTGGCTTTGCAGTTCTCCATGGCTCCATCTCTCCTCCTGGCCAGCTCCCAAAGACCTGACAACCAAGCTGGGAAGAGAAACAAATGTTTCCCTCATGCTTTCCCTGCATTGGCCTGGATTAAAGGAGATCTGCTCCTCTTAAATCTAGAGTACACAATCTAGGAGGAGTGAGAAAATCTTAATTGGTCAGAGGCCAAGTTGGAATGGTGAACCTGGGGTTGGAGGCATAGGGAGAAGGAGCTTGGGAATTCTGGGTTTGAGATGGGCCAGAGCCCCATATCTCAACTGGCTCCTGAGGCGGAGCATGTAACACTTGCAGAAAAGTGTTTGCTGTTGTTACTGCTAATAGTAACGCTGTGCTCAACATCCAAATATACTCTGTTTACACTTGCTCAAGTGATGGAATTTTAGGACCTGCACCTGGGGCAATAGAAAGGTGACAGGCGTTTCTATGGTAACTCTCCTGCATATGGTCCTATCACATCTTTAGTCAGTTAAGGCATAGACTGAAGGTTGGACCCATTGGGAAAAGAACATGTGGGAATAATAATCATTGACGTTTATTGAGTGCCTCCTATATGCCAGTATTGTGCTAAACACTCGATATTCTATATATTCTTCACAACAATTCTATGATGCAGCTTTTTTGCGTATTAACAGATGGGGAAACTGAAGCTAAAGAAGATCAATAATTGGCTCAAAGTCACAAGGCAAGTAAGTGGTCTGGCAGGGATTTGTACTCAGGCCAGCTGCCAGCAGAGTCCACACACATCACCACCATTTCCCGCCTCTTTTCTCTGTGGATGTTGTAGTTGGGCCTTGGGTGCACACAACCCTTCAGAACCCTCCAGAGCCCTCCCACGAGTGCAAAACCTAATGCGGAGGACTATAACCTCAGATATGGCAAATATTCTGGGGTGAAACTGCACAGCTATTAAGGTGTAGCCTGGAAGTTTTTGTTTTCGTCAGTTACATATGACTCTCATCAATGTAGTTACCAGTCACATCACACAAACCATAAAAGCAGAATGTTTCCAAAGCATCTCTGTTATTTGGCATTTCTAGCAGTTTAGATTCGAGGCAAACAAGAATTTGAACAATAAATGTTCAAATTTTCAAACCCAACTTTAACTTTACTGAACATGTACCTCCCTCATTTTGTTATTCATTGCCTGCCATTTAACGACACACATTTTCACTAAATCTTGCATTTAGTGGGAAAACTGTGTTTCATTTAAATACACATATATAGTAACTCCATTGAGTATAAACCTTGATGAAGCTCATTTTAAAACATAGCCGACTATCTGATTGAAGATTGTATATGCAGTACATTTCTCTATGTCCTCTCTTAGGTTAATAAACACTTAGGGATCACCTTAACTACCAGCTTAACTCTTTTATTGCAAATCCCCCTCCGCCAAGTAAAATAATATATCTAATGATTCTGGAAGAATACAATTTATTCCATTTTGAGGTAGCTTCTCTTACCTTAGAATTAAGAATTTGAGGTTTATCTGATACTGACTTTGCATGATCAAAAATACTTTTTGGATTATGCCATTCATCTTTAAAGGAGCAGGTCCAGGATTGTTGTTTTGTTATATAAAAATCTGTATTTTCAATATGGAATGCATTTTCAGTTCTGTATTTTGGTGACTATTGGACCCATATTACCTGCATTGGTAGAAAGCAAGACGAGGGTTTTTAAATGTTCTATTAGCAGTAAACGTTGTAAAGAAGATGGACTTGCGCTGCTTGTAAAAGTACTGAATTTAGTTTCCATTTTGTCAGATTTATACGGTGATTTGAGGGTTTAACCTTGTCCTAAAAAGGCTCATGAATGAGAAGTATGTCAGTTGTATTGAAAGGGCCTCAAAAGAACTTCTCCCTGCAGGATTCAGAACTTGTGCGGCACCATCAGCTAGTCTCACCGCCACTGGTGAAATCTGGTTTCCCAGATAAAACAGGAGCCCAAGAGATGACATTTACAAAGTGTGAGTCTAGCCAATTTGGAGCAAGACTTTGCACATTCACACTGCAATCCTCATTGCCAGCGGAGACCCAACTGTGCACATTTTTAGCACGAAGAGCTGGCACTTGGCTCTGACCCCCGTGGCTGGAGCCTGCGGAGGAACAGATCAGGGGTTGAACAGTTTGCTCCTGATAACCATGTTCTCTTGACATTGTGAATTTTTGCACAAAATTACCATGAAGGCATAACAAAATGCTCTTTACTTCGGTACACCACTCCCGGGCGTGAAGAATACAGAGTGGTCATTGGAGACATCAGAGTTTCGTTTTCCAGAGTTTTTGGAGTGGACTCTCAGTTTCTTGCCAGCCAGGGAAAAACTGCTACAACACTTAGGGGGGAAAGTAAAATTTGTTTGTTTTAAATGTGAGTCACGATAAACCTAGAGATTAGAAACCTTAGAGGAAAATTTACTTGAGCAGGAGAGTAGCCAAAAAATTCAGAACAATATTGGGGGAAAAAATCCTGGTGCTCCAAGACTTTTCAGAATTGGGTGTGTGCAGCGCTGCTGAGAGATGCCCTGCACCCACCTCTTCCCCGCCGGGCTGCGCGATGCGGCAGATGCTCCCAACCGTCTCCTTTTAGGTGAAGGCACAGCTCCACAAAGGAGTAAAATGTTATCTGGCAGAAGGGATGCGTTAATCCAACACTGCTGATTTTCAGACTATCAGCGTCCCCAAGGAAGAGACTAAGGATGGCTAAGTTTGGAATGTGGGAACTGGGTGGAGAAGGGTAAGGGGATCAAGAAGTGGGTTCAGAGTACGAGATGGGGCGGTGCCAGGCATAAAGGGGTCTGGGTAGCCATGGGAGCCTGGGTGCTTAGCTTTGGGAATAGGAGGTGGAACAGAAGCAAAATAATCCCTGGCTGCATCTCCATTAAGTCCTCATCCACAATGACAGGAGTACTCTTTTTTTTTTTTTAACCAGTTTTTCATAAACTGTTGCAACACTTGTCTTCATCAGCTACAAAGCCTGTGAACCAAGCTGCCCCATGCGGTGGCGTGACTCTTTTCATCACGTCTACGGTGGCGTGACTCTTTTCATCATGTCTACGCAGCTCTGGTTTCAGTGGCTCTGCCAATCACAGCCATTTCTGGATTGTTCACTTTCAAAATGCTCCGGGCACAGGAGCAGCGTGGGTGCCTGAAATCCGCGGAGGCAGAGACCTCATCTCAACCACCAGCCCTAACCTGCTCTCACGAACTTTTTCACCAGAGCTGCCCATAACAGCTAAATAAGCAGGTAGCATGTCCCCCTCCGGCCCCACTCTGCTACCCCCTGCCCTCTAAGAGGGGCGGGAGGTAAGGGGAAAACGGTCAGCAAGTCTGAATTATCCTTAACCTGAACAATAAGCCCTGGAATCATCAAGAACCATTGGGGTTCCCCTAGATATTTGTTCAGCATCCTCCCTAATGCTCTGCTTTGCAGACTCATCACTCCACACGCCCTGAATCATGGATAATTTACCAGCTATTTCACCAGTTGCATTACTTCACAGTGGTGGAAGCTTCCAGTTGGCCTGTAGCCCTCCAAAGCTAAAAAAAAAAAAAAGGCCTATTTTCTACCCTGTTGGGCTTTCAGGCTCTAGCCAGCACGTTAATATACCTGAGCCCCAAAGGGCATCCTTAAAATAAGGGAGCTCCAGATAGGAGAACTCGTGGACCTGTTTCTTGTCTAAATTAAAAATGTCCAAGTCTATTTTTTCCCCCTCTTTCTGGGAAGCTGACCTAAACAAGTAAGGATGTGCTATAAATGCCTTTCAAGACTCAACTTGTAGGTTCTAATTATAATTAAGACAATAATAATATTACTTTGTATTTTCTCTGTGCCTTTCTTCCAAAGTGCTCTGAGCACTGTCAGCTGCGTGAGGGCAGGTATCACACATTCGTTTGTGTCTACTTGCAGATTCTAATTACCTCTCCTTTTGATTCTGGTTCTCAACTCATCTTCCTTCCCAGAGCCTGGGGTATAAGGGCATATCGCCCGGGCCCACTTTCCTGGGTGTCTGGCCCACCCTCCACCTGTGTTATCTGATTGGAGGAGCTTTTGACCTCGGGGGCCCCTGGTGGCTGGGCCTGACCCTCTGGTGTTTTCAGAGGAGTTGCTGGCTCTGCCCTGACCCTTCCTGCTGGGAGCCGGAACCTCTCCACCCTCACTCCCCAGACTTCCTGGTGCCACAGAGTGAGCTGGGCTTCCTGCCTCTGCCGCTAGGGAAGGAACCCTCCTCTGAACACGCTTGGCTCCCAAGCCTGCCCTCGGTGGACTCTCTGCCCCGCCCTTGTTGCCCCAGCTCCAGGACAGGGACAGGCTTGGGCTTGCTTATGTCCCCACATTGTGCCAATGAGACTGGGGGCAGGTATCGCATGGCAGCTTTGTTGTGTCTTCCAGGATCCCTTAAACTTGCACTGTGGGCTCTTCCTCTAGCCCTGGAAGGAAACCCAGGCAGACCTTCTGTCTTTTCTGGTCCCTCTTAGCTGAAAAAAGAGTCCTATGGTTACTGAAGTCACAAAATACAGTCTCAATCCAGAAATTAAAGTGTGCAGTCCTCTGTAATAATAAAAACTCTGAACTGGATTTAAAGTTGAGGCCTCTCCTGGTGCCCAGCTCAGGCCAACTGTGGGAGGGAAGGCAGCTGTGATTGCCTTTCTCTCCTTCCCCACTTTTCCTCCCTTAAATGCTGACACCACCTCCTGCCCCCCCCCCCCCACAGTTGGAGGAGAAAGGAGAACTGGAGAAGGGAGAAGGAAAGTTCCAGGGTAGGCCTTCTCAGAACTCGACCAGTCTTCTTCAGAGATCCCCCCTCAGCATCACTGGGTTCTCTCACCTGTGGGCCCCAGGACAAAGGTTAACGTGTCTAGATCCCAGTGGTTGCTTATACTTTCTTGGTCCCTGGAAATTCAGCAACATCTCTGCTTCTCCCAGCTGAGGTCCCTTTACCTCCTAGGTGACTCAATGGAGCAGCATTCAAGTCCCCACGCTTGTTCTCTCTACATACATGGCCCACTGCCTGCATCCTCAACCCTACCCAACTCTCCCAGCCCTCTCTCCTCCATCCACCATCAAGGCCATTAGCCAGCCCATTTAGGTTTTCCAGGCTGGTCCAATCTACTATGCCTCCAAACTCAAGGTGACATACCTTAGGTTTTCCTTAAGCCCCTCTAATGTGAGGGGAAGGACATTCATCCTCCTTTGCTCCCGCTTGTGGGCAAGGATGCTGGGGACCCTCAGCATACCACAGGCTTTCTCCAAAAATCCTCACTGAAATTCTTGCCTTTCAACTCTATTTTTAAATTCGATGTTGAGAGGGGGTTAAGAATAATCTAACTAGGTTTTCTCTACCTTTTTGGAGCTCACTTTTGAATGTTCTTGGTTCTTTGGATTTAACCCAAATCTGATAGGAGAGGGAAGCATGAGCAGAAATCCTCCCTGGCCTCCCTGGGGGGCTTTAACATCATGTGCTCCCAAGAGCCCTGATTATTAGAACACAGATCTCCCCCATGGCCAAGCTGGGGCTTTTATGAACCCATAGTGTTAAACCTCTGAAAGAAAATGAAATTAGGATTTGTGTGGGTTTCCCTGTGAAAATCAATATAGCAAGTCCTCCCTGGCCTCCACTAACATTTACTTAGGCTTTCTAAGGGCAAGAGAGCCAGGGTATTCGACTTCACATTATGAATGCATCTTCTGGTGCCTGGTATCTACCCAATCCAATCCACTTTTCTAATGAAGACAGCTATGGTATGTCTTAGAACACCTACCCCTCCTATTAGTAACATCCTGGTGTCTAAGAGAATAATTTGGAGAAGCATCTGTACATATTGAAAAATGATGATCAAAGACACTGTCCAATAAACTACCTAATGTCCCTTCTTATAAAGATAACTATATGATAAAATACCTACTAAAATTCAGTACCAGAAAATACTTCTATTCATATTCAAATTTGTATGCTTCCTTTTACTTGCCAATGAGAACTATACAATTTGATGTATTTCTCATTTTGCTTTGCCTACCAGGAAGCTCAGCACTAAACTGAATATTCCATTGCAGTAACTAATTCATCCCAGGAAGCTGGTGTGTCTATCTCATTCCACCTTTATTTGGTTTCCATGATTTCTTTCTCACTTTAAAAGTTTTGTTATATTTTTAGATATATTTAACATTGTAAACCACCTCCTTTTTTTAGTAGTCAGGATATAAATCCAAAATAAATATGAACAAAACTCACATTTATTTATTCCTTCAAAAGTGTTCATTGATCACCCCCTACATGCCCAGCATTTTGCTCAGTACTGAGAAAAACAACGGCGACCAGGCAGAACTTCTCTCCCCTCATAGAGCTCACAGGGCACCAGGTTTGCATGCAGGAGGACAGGGACTGAAAACTCAGGGCACAGGGCAAGAGCCTAAGAAGGAAAGTCAGGAGATGGTGGAGATATGGAAGCCAAGGGAAGTGAGTGTCCAAAGAGAGGATAATTGCTGCTACAAGGAGACCAAGTAAGACAAGAACTGAGATGTGCCCACTCAGCAACAAGATGGTTGCTAGCTACTCTGCCCAGAGCAATTTCACTGGAATATTGGATAAAAGATAAAGAAGCAGAGACAACACATGCAGACAACTCCTTCAAGAAGTTTGGCTGTGGCAGAGAGAGAGAGGATGGCTGGTGGAGGAGGATGTGATGGCTGTTCTGAGAGTGGACTCAGCTCCATCAGGGAAGACCATCTTGGGAAGTTCAAATGATTATTTGAATTTCTATTGAGTTCCAAGTCTTCTTATGCTTAGGGTCATACTAATTTCCCAGAAAAGAGGGGGTCCCAAAAGGCCTGGGCTGTCAGGTCAAGGAGACAAGGAAGGGTGCAAGCACTTGAACTGTTGTCTCTTCTCTGAAATACCACTGTGACAGTGGCTGCTTTCTTCCCTGAGCACCAGGGTCCCAGGAATGCTTAGGACTCTATTCTTGACTATGACGTCTGGCATGCTTGGCTGCCAGTCCATAGCTGGCCTCCATCCCAGCTTGACTTAAGAACACCACAGCTTTCAAAAATCTGCATGATCAATTCCTCCACACAGCAGAGGAAGGAGGTTGCCAACAAGCCTGTGAGCACAGGAAACATGCTCGCATTCCAATTCTTTAGCCCTGGGTTCAAGTCTCACCTGGATCTCTGTTGGTTGCTTTCCTTATTTACTGTGCATGTGCTTGATTCATCTCAAGGATGGCTCTAATGACGTGAAAGCAATCTGCATTGTGGTTTTAATGTTGTGAGCCTAAGAAAGGAGCCAAATATCTTCAAGGCAGACAGAGGGGCCACATGAAGCTTTTCCAAATTCACTTTCCCAGTTGATGAAAGAAAAGTGGCGATTTCTCCAAACTCACAGTGACTCAGTACATAATGACGTGATTTTCCATCTACCCTTCCTTCTCTGTCATGCACTTAACTTGTACATCACATAAACATTCAATCAACTCTCTCTTATTTTATAATGAGAATTTTATAATTACTTGCATTTCTTTCTTTGTCTTGGCTGCCAGGAGGCTCACACTTGGGTTTTCTTTTCAGATACAGCAATCTTCTTGAATTTTTTGGTTGGCATATTCAGTAACCCACTTTCTTTGACTCTAGTTGTTAAAAATTTTACTCATATTTTATCTACTTCCTATATATGACATTTTTGAAAGCTGCTTCATATCTTTTTTGAAAATGAGGTAGGGAATAAATAAAAATCAAAAAACAATTATGCATCGCCCTGTTTTATGAGTTCATTCAGCTCTCAGCTTACTCTCATTTGAGGTATAGGAGGGATCCTTAACCTGTTTTCAAAGATAAACTTGCTATTTCACTGAAGACTTCAGGTAGGGGTGTGTGCGTGTGTGTGCGTGTGTATGTGTGTGTAACAGGACATACTGTAGCACAGTGGTTGAGAATGTGAGCTTTGAAGACAGACTGCCTTGGTTCAAATCCCAAATTGGCCACTTACCAGTTGCATGACTTTAAGCAAGTTCTTTAATTCTAAGCACTTCAGTTTTAATTATGAGAGTAATAATACTTACCTCATAATGTGATTGTGAGGATGAAATGCTCACAATGAAATGAAATGAAATACATTAATACATGTAAAGTGCTTAGAACAGATGTTCAATTAATGTTAATGGTTATTGGTGTGGGGCAGGCAGGGAGGTGATGCTGAAAACCAAGTCTCTCTCCAGAGGTGGAGAGGAGGTGGCGCCACGAGCTGCCCTCTCTCCTCTTGGGACGTTAGCCAAACTCTAGAGAAGAATGAGAGGTCTGGGCAGTGGTAACTGGCTTAGAAATCACCCCACTCTGCTCAATAGGCCTCAGTTTCCCGGTGGAGACCGTTGCTCTACAGTCTCATCCCAATTTCCCTGCTTTACTGGTTGGACCAAAACACTCCAGTGGGAGCTGTGTCTATTTCTCAGTCGAATCCATCTCTCAAGTTTTTAATTCCAATGGCTTCATTTTTTCATTCTCAGACTTTCGATTTGGTTCTTTGTTATTATTAGTCAGTCAGGGGGTCAGTTTTTATTTTTGTAAAGTTATATGTGCTCATTGCTAAAAGAGACAAATAGTCCTATAAGGGAATCCTCTGTTCTCCTCCCTAGAGGAGTCACTTTCAGCTCTTTTAACAGATTATTTGGGAATTATGGCTCTATTTCTAAATAACATATTTGTATTGCTTTTTTCTTGTCTGTTTATTAGTTTGTTTTGGTGGTTGGCATTATTTTGCAATCCCACTATGGAAGATAAGGGTTTAGTTCTCTTTCACCCTCCTGCCCCACCAGTCCCCCATTCTCCCCCATATTTCATTCTTCTAAGAGTTATAGTCTAATCTGACTAGATCAGCATTTAGTGTTTAGACTGTTGTGATCATGTAAACACCTTGGATTTGAAGGGGAGAAAGAGCATTCTCTACCCACTCTGGGTCCTTTCTGGCTAGGCTACAAATTAAATTGACATGAGGCTGAATAGCAGAAGAAAATCAAACAAAGCTTTATAACATGTGTACATGGGAGACACCGGGGAAAATGAGTATCTCTCACCAAAATGGCGGAGGTTCTCCTCTTATATAGACAAATGAGGATTTTCGGAGGGGTTGGGGGTGTCATTCACAAGGGATTACAAGAAAAGCACAGTAAACAAGAGTATGCAGATTTAAGTTTTAGCCTTCTGCACTGACAAGATCCCTAGAGATAAAGTCATCCCTCCTTCCTGGTACAGAGAAGGAGATATCTTTACAAACGGAGATTTCCCTTACAAATGTAAATGTCTAGTAAACAGAACTTTGATAAGAATGGGCCCAGCAAAGGCCCTCCCAGTCTATCGATACCCACAGTTATTCATGGTGACGGCCAGTCCCAGGGACAGGCCTTTCATCCCAAATCCCTTCAGACAGTTAATGGGGGCAGGGAAGATTAAAGTCTCCTTCAGTGCTTGAGGTGGCCAATTCTGGTCCCCACAGATTGCTGGGCCGTGTAATGTACTAAGAGTACTTTCCTTTCCTGTAAGTTTTTGTTTTCCATGGAATCAATAAATGTTTTTCACAATTGCTTAGTTTTCTATAAATTTATCACTCATTTAACCCCAACCCTCTAACAGTTGTTTAAACTTCCTTTTAGCCTGTTCAAATACATCAGCTATCCATCAACCTTGTCTTTTTCTTATTAATTCAGAGATTCTTTACACATTCAAAATATGTGTCCTTTGCTAGCTATGTTTGTTTCAAATATCTTCTCTCATTTTATATTTTGTTTTTCACTCCTTTAGTGACATGTTATGATGAACAAAAGTTTTACATTTTTACATATTCAAATTATGAATATTTTCTATTTTTACACATTTTGTGATTTATTTATGAAAATTTTCCTTACTCAATGATCATAAGAACATTCTACATTTTTAATAAAATGTTTGTTTTGTGTTTTTAACATTTAAATATTTGATCTACTTAGAATTGATTTCTTTGTATGATATGAGGTAGGAACTCAATTTCTCCTTTTTTTTCCTTTTGGTATGATTAACCAATTGTCCCAGCTCCATTTTTGATTACTTTATTCCTTTCTTTACTGCTCTGTAATGCTTGCTCTGTTATGAATCAAGCTTTTTCATACAGTGAGTTTATTTCCAAGTTCTCTTCCATTCCATTGGAATGGTCTCTTTTTCTATCTCCCCATCAATTCTCCCCTCCCCCATGTCCTAATTGCTAGGGTTTCACAGTAAGTCCTTGATATCTGGTAGGACAAGTCCTCTTCCTCCTTCTTCTACTTCTCCCTTTTCAGGATTATCTGTCCTCTTTCTGGCCCTTTGCCCTTCCGTACACATTTTACAAGCAGCTGGGATTTTAGCCAAAGTCCTCCCTAACTCTTGTAGAACATCTATCCCAGTTTCACAAATGAACCAGAGCTTTGGAAAGTCTGATAGAGAAGGTGTTATGGCTTTTTAGCGTTGGCTGTCTGGGTTAATTCCCTTCCTGCTCCTTTCGGGCTTCCTTACTTATTTGGATTGTCAACAGGGCACATCTACTTCTTCAACACTCTGATGACTTTTAAGAAGCTTTTAATAATAGCAGAAATAAACCTATTAAGAGCTGACTGCTAAGTTTGCATACATTTTATTAGCCATTTCCTTCATGCATGGAAACATTTAGAAACATCTATCTTGGTAGCCAATAGCAGAACTTTTCTGGATTGTAGATCCAAGGTCTTCATCCCCTCCCCTCTTTTCCCTCCTGGAAGTAAACAAAAATGCCCATTAACCCCAGAGGCCATCAGACAAATGCCGATCATGCTGACCTTGCTTGACTCCTTTTAGAAAAACCGCATACCATTAGAAATAATTTGCAGAGCTGTGATCAGCCAGCAACTACAATGGCAGTTTTCAGCAAGCTCCTGCTGAGTAAGAAAACAGAAGTTTTAACCACATTGGTGAGAAGGTCACATGTTTTACATATAGACCACAGGGTTGTGTTTCTGGCTGCCTTCTGCAGAAAAATCCCAGGCAAACATTTCCTTTCTTAAAAGGATCAGATCCACTCTCTCTCCCCATTACACAGCGCAGTCAGGTGAAATAACTCATCGATGAGTTAGGAAAGTCCTCTAACAGAGAAGGGTAAGCAGAGAATATTTCACAGAGAATAACAGTGAAGTTAAGCACTGTGCTGTCTTGAAGGGAACAGGAAGCCAATATACCAAATCAAAGAATTAGAAGATTGAGCCCTGTTTCCCAATGGACCCGAGTTAATTTCTGCTTATGGGCTTAGATCTTTATTTGATATCAGATTGAAAGAGATTCTGAGAGTGTTCATGACTCTCAAAATAAAACTATGATTAAAGAATTCTAAATCCCTGTGATAAGATGACATAGCTTCTTCAAAAATAATAATGATAATGGAGTAAAAAGGTGAATTAAAAGGGAAATGGCCCCATTGGAGGGAGATTACTTGGTGTTCAGAGGAGTAGAGGTTGAAGCAGCCCTGTCTGACCCTCTCCTCCCTTCCAGGAAAAGAAGACAGTCCCTGAGCCAGAGACGAGAATGATGGTTTGGGCTCCAGGAGTCTCAGGGGCTCTCAAGTTGTAGAGACCCTGCTTCTGTGCAGTCACCCAGAGAGACATCTCAGTCTCTGAGGGAAATAGCTAGGTGGTAAACTGGAGGGCTGAGGGGGCAAGGGGCCCCTGAGTGCTAGCACCTGGGGCTTCCAGCCACTGCAAACACTGTGGACCTAACAAGGAATGGAAGCAGCAGCACAGCCCCCTCTGAGTGTGGGGGCAATGAGCACATCAGCGAATGACCAGTGTGGGCTGAAAGCCAGAGAGTCTCCTGGAAAGTTCTGCTCTGTGGAAGTTTCCTCAGACCTTCCCATGACTTGAGGGGAATATTCCAGCCCCAATAATGAATAAGATGTAGAAAGTACAGGCTCAGGGTAAGATGTAATTTAATTTAGAAAATAATTGGATAATTTTTGTACCCAAATGTGGTGTTTACAAACACATACCTGCCATAAAAGCCACTTTTTTCCTTTAGCACTTCTATGCCAGACATGGAGCTAAGCATTTACATGCTTAATTCTTACAAAAATCACTTCAATGTATGTATTACTATCACTTTAGACATAGCTTTGATGGGGAGCGATGCCCGACACTCCACATCCTAGAAGGCCAAATATTTAAACCGTTGAAAACAAGGCAGTGTGTGGATTTTGTTATGTAAGTATCATAAGATATGTAATGAAAGTCACATTTCAAATTGTTCTTTGAGTGTGTAAAAATTGCAAGCTTTCTATTAAGATAAAATATAAAAATGAAGAAAAACCATGAATACTCTCCTAGGAGAGATAGAACAAGAGCTGGCAGATCCTGGGATTTGGAAAGACTGACTGGCTCAAAAGAAGTGAGCATTTAGAACCACGGACAGAGGCCTGCCCCCCAACAAAATAAAACACTTCAGTCATGCAACCCCTAGGATTATCCCCACTTTACAGATGAGGGGAGAGAGTTACAGACAAATTAAGCAGCTGCACAAGGTCACACTGCTGATAATGAAAGAGAGAGGAATTGAACTCAAATTTACCTGATTTGAAAGTTCATGAAATTTTATAGTTGAAGTCAATCCTTCCCCTTCTCTACTTCCCCATGATGTTTCGACTACTTTCCTTAAGATTTGACCACTTTCTTTAAGGTTATTCATTCTCTGTCAGGAAAAAGAACTGCATCTTGGCCCCCTACAATGACATTCCAGATTTGAAGCAAGAGAAACAATCACAGAAGCTTCTCTGATATCCCTAGAGTTTTCATTCTTTCTTTCTTTGATCCCTTTTAAGCCTAGAGCCCTGGAAGGAAGGTGGTGTTGGAGGCACAGAGCTATAATGTCTTCAGCTTACTGCTCACAAAATGCAGTTTCAGAGCCGCTGCCACCCCCCCTCTCCTCCCCCTCCTGAAACCAGCCAGACGTCCTCCCTCCCACCCACCATGTGCTGGCCATGTGCAGTTAAGCTGCCTGTCCCTAGCACCTCTGCGGGGTGGCAACAGCTCGGTCCTATCAGCAATCAGCTGCAGAAACCCCACTGCTCATTAGCACCGCTGCATCTCAAGCTAGAAATAGCCCTGGAGTTTCCATGTACCACGAAGAGCAGAATAGGGGTGGGTATGGGTAATTTTTTTTAAAAAAAGCTATTTGGTACTAAATCGTTTTTCTATTAGGCTGTGTACATGAGTTCTTTCCAGTGTCAATAGAGCCTATCCACATTCAGGGAAAGGAAGCCTTATACTGCCCACCAGTACAGAGACCCAGGCAGGCAGGCTAGCAGCCCCGTTGTCTGCCCTCCCATCCCCCCTCATCTTCAGGGAAGTCTGGTGGCTCTGTTCCTCTTGCTGACAGCTTTGGTCTTAGATGTCCTTTTATAAATCTCTCCTACTATTACTAGTAGCAGGAGAGAACTGAATGTGCTGGAGTGGGGTTTAGGGGTGTGCATAGGTGGGGGGGCAAATGGTTCACAGAGTGAGGCCATCAGGGTGGGCAACACTCCACCTCACTGCTCTCTGATGGAGAAGTTATGGATGGAATCTGTTGAGTAAATGCAGATTCCATCCATAACTTCCCTCATTACTTTGTCAGTCTTCTTAAGAACACGAGGACTCCTCACTGAGCACCTCTGGTCCTTAGGGCACCTTTGACACAGCCTCTTGCCAGTGTTCATTGCCAGGGAGAAGAGCCTGGCTAGATTTCAGCCCCTACTTACCCCCTTGGTTGGGTGCCCTGTGGAGAGCACAACCTGCACAGTTGTACAAGGAGTTCCTCGTCCTCTCTGCCCACCTGCTCCTGACAGTGTAGAGATGGTCATTTCTCACATCCACTTCTGCTTTCCACGGTCGGTTTCCTCAAGGTCAATGAATCCGCTGTATTTTATGCACTCTCTCTCCTCAGCAGTTTTAATCTGAGAGCTACCAGGAAAGGAAGTGTCCCTAGACACCGAGGATCTACATTACAGGGAGGAGTCTTAGTTACCAGGTTCTATTAGTTCAGGCACCTGTCACAGAGCCTGCAATTTTCAAATACTGTGGGACATTAATCACCTAGCTCTCAAAATGTATTACTGCCTGATTCTCCTATAAAGATCTCCTTTTATGGGATAGGATATAATAAGGGTTAAGTAAAAACAGAAGAAAGACAATTCTAAGTTTTGAATAGACTGAAAGCCCTGTATTCACCATTTGTTCACCAAGTACGTATTAAGTGCCCATCATGTGCCAGGACCCCTGCCAGGTGCAAGGATACAAGAGTGAACAAAAAAACATGATTTCTGCCCTTATAAATTTGACATAGTGGGGAAGAGAGAGACTAAACAAAGAATCCCACAAATACGTATAATTACAAGCTGTAGAAGTTCTATAAGTGAACAGTCCTCAATGCCCTTGAGGACAGAGAGTATGTCTTCTTTGCCTTGGTATCTCCAATGTCTGTTACTTAGTAGGTGCTAAATAAGTATTTGTAGAATCAGTGGATGGATGGATGACTACATGAAAGAAAGAATGATTGCATAGCAAGGAATCATCTAAAGGCACGTCATTAGTAAGAGTTGTGACGATTGAGAGTCATTATTCCTGGTAATTTTCTCACCTTGGTTATGAAACTTTCATTGTGATCTCAGATCATCAAATCTCTCTGCAAGTCAACTGTAAATTGGAGTGGTGCACAGAGTCCCAGGCATGAAGCATCTCCTCACCAGAACTTGTTTGCTACTCTCTGAAATTCTTGGACTAAATGTACATTTCTGGAAACCAAGTAATTCACATAGTCTTTCAGTAAAGAAGGGCAAAACTTGCTGCAGGCACTGTGTGATTTCCACCATGTTTAGTCTTCATAGCCTTTGGATTTTCCTCTGGGCTTATGACACTGCAGTCATCTCTGAAGCTTTGATTTCCTACTTGTCTTGGTTGAAGACTCTTTGATTACAAGATACTGAACTACACTTAAAAGGACTAAAAAAATGGAATTATAATGAAAAATTACGTGATCTCATAGGAGTCAGTTTAGAAAGTAGAAGTAATGTTTCCCCCCCCCTCTCTCTCTCTGAAACCATGAAGCCTCTCACCTTTTCTTTGATCTGCTTGTCTTCTTCATTTTCTCTGCAGGCTGACTTTCTCTCCAAGGCATTTGTTAGGATTGCATCGAATGTATAGCTCAAGTTGGAAAGAACTGACATATTGACAATATTGAGTCTTCCTATCCATGAACATGGAATATCTCTCCATTTATTTAGTTCTTCTTTGATTTTATTCATCAGCATTTAGTATATAGATCTTGTACATATTTTGTTAGATTTATACCTAATTATTTCTTTTTTGGAGGTGCTAATGTAAATGGTATTGTGTTTTTAATTTCAAATTCTACTTGTTCATTGTTGGTGTATAAGAAAACAATTGAGTTTTGTATATTAACCCTGTATTCTGCAACTTTGCTATAATTGCTTATTAGTTCCAGGAGTTTTTTGTCGATTCTTTTGGATTTTCTACATAGGTGGTCATGTCATCTGTCAACAAAGACAGTTTTATATCTTCCTTCCCAATCTACATACATTTTATTTCCTTTTCTTGCATTATTGCATTTGCAGGGACTTCTAGTGTGACGTTGAAAAGGACTGGTGAGAGGGGACTTCCTTGCCTTGTATCTGTCTTAGCAGGAAAGCTTCGAGTTTCTCACCATTAAGCATGATGTTAGCTGTAGGTTGTTTGTAGACAATCTTTATCAAGTTGAGGAAATCACAGCTTTCTTTTTTTTTGACACATCACTTTTTTCTACCTTTAATTTTAGTTATTTTTGTTAGCATCTTCCCTCCCTTGGCTTAGGCTGTTCTCACTGGGTCTACTGCAGAGGCCATTTCCCATCTATTCTTGGCACTCAAGTACCCACCTACATTCTTTGGGAATGCAACCCATAGGTCAAAAGCTCTGGAGTTCCTTGCTGAATCACGGAGTTTTGGGGGACAGCCCCTCCTCCACTGTGGTCAGTCACTTCCTAGAATACTTTACTGTGAATGAGGGTCCAAAGGGAAGGTCTGTTGTGGCTGGAGGAGATGGGGCTGGCCTCCAAAAGCTAAGATGGAAGGAAACACTTCAACTGCTGAGGATGTGGGGGACAAGTGAATGGGATAGAGGAGTCCCTCCCAGACCTCCAACCCCTGAGGACAGCATATGGATGAGAAGAGGCACAACTTGAATCTAAAATAAAGGACTGTTTTGAACGTTCTTCTGGATGTAGGGCCTGTGCCTGGCCAGCTAAAATAAACCATAGTACCCATCTCTTTCCATAATAGGCAGTAGATTTGCCCCATTTCCCTAGAAAAGAGGGGAAAGGCCCCAGGAAAAGGGGTAGGAAGAGGGAAGATAAAAATTCTATTTCACTACACACATGACCAGGGCATACAACCTGCTCAGTTGTGCAAAGTGCAGCCCATCAGAGCTGGTTGCCAAGCGGCTGCCACCCCAGGGTGGATGGCTGCTGTGCACTGAACCTTGACCAGGGAGTGGGTGCCATATAAGTTATAGAATGTCTAATGCCATATCACACCCCACCTCCCTCTGCTACAGCCACCCAGGCCTTTAGTTCCCTCCCACAGCCCAGCCTTTGCACATGACTTCCCTTCCTCCCCCATTTTCCTCTCCTCTTCACTTAGGTAACTCCTACTGCTCTCTTAGATCTTAGCTTAAATATTGCTCCTCAGGCAAGGCTTCCCTCTGATAGACATCATGGAACTGTGCCCTCTCCTCCCCAGCATACAACACTGTAGCAATTTTACATTTGTTTGATCACTGTTTCCCACACCAGAATGTAAAGTTCCCCAAGGGCAGTAACTGTGTCTGTTTTGGTTCACATGGCAGCCCCTGGCCAGCACAGTGTATGGCACCTCTGAGGCCCACAGTAAATATTTGCAGAAGGTCTTCATACTTGACCCGGAGGATGGGAGACTAAGCAGGTGTCCAATATTGGGGGATGGGGGAAAAGCTGAAGCTGAAGGGAGTGTGTGCAGCCAACATTCAAGTCAGGTATGCGAGAATGTGGAGGAAGGTCAGAACCCAGAGAAGAGGGGACAACATTTAGTAAAACATGGAGAGGCCCCAAGGCAGCTCTGGGGAGGCAAACAATAGATGCAAGGGGTTAAACAGTGGCAGTGATGGAAGTGGGGAATAGCAGGCTGAGCAGGCAAGTGGGAGGGGTCAGCAACCAGAGGCTGCTGCCCGGGGCAGGTTTCTACATGCCTGGGTGGGCAGAACACATTTAATGGGCAAACGTTAAAGAGCAAGTAGAACGTGATTAAGATACCATCTAGAGCAGTGGCTCTTAATCCTGACTGCACATTTGAATCACTGGGCGTATTTTTTTTTTTAATATAAAGGCCCCAGGCCCCACATCCAGAAATTCTGACGTTTGTTTTTATCATAAAGGGAAGGAGAAACTACTGCAGATTTTAAGGAGGGGTATGTGTGTGTGTTTGTGTGTGCGGTGATGTTTATTTGGGTGACAGATTGGGGAAACCAGTTGGAAGGGTATTAGGCATGTGACTCAAGAATAGGTGTTTTTGCAAAAGCATCCCATGCATTTAAAATATGCACTAGGGTTGGGAACCACTGTTCTAAAAACAATGGTCTTTAATCTTGGCTGCCCATTGCATTCATCTGGGGAGCTTTAAAAACTATTGATGCCTGGACCTCACTCCCAGAAATTCTGATTTAATTGGTTGAGTGTTGCCTGGGCATGGGGAGTTTTCAAGATTCCTCCAGATGTTTCTAATGTGCAGCCAGGGTTGAGAATTACTGCTTTAGAGACTTGCCACTCAAAGGGTGGTCTGAGGACCAGCAGTGTAGACATCATCTGGGAACTTGTCAGAAATGCGGACTCTCCTCCCAGACCTATTGAATCAGAATCTACATTTTAAGGAGATTCCCTTGGGTTATTCTTGTATACATTAAAGTTTGAGAAGCATTGGTCTAGAACAGCGATTCCCAAATGTGTTCCCAGCAGCATCACTTGAGAACTTGTTAGAAATGCAAATTTATGGACAACTGAATCAAAAACTCTTGTGGGGTGGGGTTCCGTTTTAACAGGCCGTCCAGGTGATTCTGGTGCATGCTTAAATTCCGGAACCATAATTTTAGAGGGATAAAGAAATAGTTTCAGATTGAGAATCCAGTAGGGAATCTGGCCAGCTAAGTATTTTAGAGTGTGGGGGTTAAATCACTTCCCTAACCTCTGTGTGCAACTTTGGCTTCCAATCAAAAAGATTGAGATGAATAACAGTTTCTCCTCTGTGAGACCCACCTTCCTCCCATCTTGGAATGCATCCAGTCGGAGCAGTGGCTTGACATTTTTCTCACGGTCTCTCTGATCTCCCACTCAGGATCTCTGCCAGAGGCTACATTGACTCCTGCCCAAGCCCACTTCCTGATGAGTTTCATATGAAACAAAGAGACGACGGGCAGAGGGAGCAGAGATGGAAGCTGCACAGCTGTGGAGACTCAAAGGCACAACCCAAGAAGAATTTAGGAAGCAAACACTATCTGCTCACAGCAAGAGGATCTTTGCGGCTCTAATGCGCAGAGCGAGACCTGGGGAAGTTGGAGAGGCCATGCAGTTGATTTAAGGAAGGAGAGTTCTCCCCACAGATGCATTTCTCTGGCTACTCCCCTCTGTGTAACAATGTGCAGCCACTGGTGTGACTTGTCCCAATATATCCAACTCTTTTCTCCATCTTGTGACTTAGCCGGGATTTGGGCAGACAGCAAGCTGTAGTGAGGGTGCAGATGTTGGCAATGAAAGAGGGGCTAACACCTCGCACTAACAAGATCAAGGGTGGGCTTTCCCTCTGCCCTCTGTTTTTGTGGATTTGCAAGCAGTGTTCGGAAGGATCTGTGAATGTGCTTCCCGGGACAGGCTAGAGAGCTGAGGCTCCACCTGGGTGTTTTATATGGTACAGGAGGAAGTTTTGTGTTCTCATCACACTCCTCCCCTAGTAGGAAGGGGGAGTCCTTTGGTGAGGCAGAGTAAAGACAAAGATATTTTGTTAGCATAATAATGGTGTCATATTAATAGGGGTCATATGTTTCAGTGATGGGATAATTGAGATATTATTTTGAGGTTTGTTCTTGCAATATTTTTTCCTCCCCCATTCCAAGAAGGTAGCTAGGTCCTTTGAGGTTCCTCTTGCCAGAAAAATTGTCTAACACCTGGAAATAGGCAAGAGAGAGTAGTACTAGGTGTTATTTTAGTGCAGTGCTGGACTTAACTTTCTGTTTACTAAGGCTATTTTACAACAATATAGGGGCGAGGCTAACTTACAGATTTTTGTTGGGTAGAAATGCAAATAATTTCTGTCTGGCAGAACAGATAACCCCAAAATTATGATTTATGGCCCTGTTGGACATTAACCAATTTTCATCTAACTCAGCAACCTACTAAGTTGTGCATATGTATGAGATTCTCAAATGCTCTTTGGACCAGTTTTAATGTCTTATCAGTTCCCTCATACATTGGAGTTGAATACAATCTTTGAAATGTGTTCATTTTATATTTACATGAGAGTCGTGCTTTTTAACCTTTTGAAAATTTGACACTCCTTCAAAAGTGGTTTATATTACCAACAACCTCTCTTTCTGGTTTTTGTTTTTCAAAAGGTTGAGCTTTATTACAGGTTTATACTAACTTGGGATGAAAAGAAGGCAGAAGCATGCAGACAGAGTGGAGGAGATTCCCCAAGGCTGGGGAGGTGATGGGCCCACAGGTCCTAATGGATATGTTGACGCCTCTCAGAGCAGAGTGCTGCGAAAGTAGCAGGATTTCCAGAGGGAAATGCTGAGCAGGACACCTAGGAAGCTGGATCCTAAGCATGGTGTGGCATTCCCAGCCTCCACAAAGACCCAAGTACAGAGCAGCAGCTCTGATTAAAGTCACTGGATTGGAGGGGCCCTGCGGGCTTAGATAACAGCCAGTTGAAAACACAACAGTGTGAGCTAAAGACCTGATGGTCTTTTGGGATCTTCACACCACCCTGGAGGTATTAATATCTCCAATAATGACTGTACTCAAACTTCTCACCAGCCCAGTGGGCCAGAGTTTAAGATCAGATGTAAATAAAGCAAATTAATGTGATATTTCTCAGGTACCCTGGATAGTGGAATGAGATTAGCAAGAGAAAAGTTTGTCTTACTGATGTTCGGATGTTCCGCTTGGAGGTGTCTGAAAGACCCAACACCCTCCCACAAAGGAGAGAACAGAGCAGCTAGCACCGAGGTGTGCCTAGTTCACAGGGGGACCTGATCAGCCTGTCAAATCTGTCACTAATGCTTGAAAAATAGCTCTCACCTCCTAGGGGGGCAGCAACTTGTCTGCTGAGAGATAGGATCAACTCAACACATGATCAAAGTAATCACTGTAGGGTGATTTGAGAGAATGCTTGATAGTGTCCCCTGGTCAAAAATACCAACCTCAGCACCTTACCTTCCTCACTCATAGCTTTTCTTTCAAGCCTTCAGATTTTCAGATTTCAATACACATATCCCTGGGAAACCATGGACACAGGTGTTTCTATTTCATGTTCCTCAGGTGTGTTCAATGAAAATACCTAGGTCAGAATCACCTGGGGAACTTATAAAAATGTGTATTCCTGCACCATGCCCCAGACCTATTGAATCAGATCCTCTGCGAATAAGAAAGGGGTCAGGGTATCTGTATGTTTAACAAGTGTCCCAGGTAAGCCCAATATCCTCTGAATTCTGAGAACCTCTGGGGTGGGGCTGGGGAAGGGCAATGATTTGACAACAGTATGTGGGTCAGGGGTCACTCTCCTGGGGTGTCAAACCACAAGGGAATGGCCTCCTGTGGATATGTGACTCCCACATGGTATGAAGGGCTTGTGTGGATGAGCTTATATGTATTTTTCAGGGAAGAGAGGTCTTAACCCCATCAGAGTCTTGCTATTCAGAGTATGGTCAGAGCAACAGCAGCATCAGCATCACTCTGGAGCTTCTAGAAATGCTGAGTCTCAGGCTCCGCCCTGGATCTATGGACTCAGAATTTGCATTTTAACACAATCCCCTAGCCATTCTCTTGCACATTGAAGTTAGAAAAGCACCGGTCTAAGGTGGGTGAGGACGCTGAATGATTGCTTTTGTGCATTGTAGCAGATGCCCTCTCCAGGGCTTTTGCAGATCCGGGAGCCCAGGTCTGTTCCTCTGTGTGGTTATGTGGCTCAGCCAGCTTGGGACTGCCCTGTGCTCCAGGCTTCAGAAGCCCTCTCAGCTGCAACATCCCCCTGCCTCTTCTCCCCAGGCAGTTGGAAGCTGTGCCCCTCTGTTCCTGTGGAAGGCAGCTGCAGGGGCAGGCACCCTGGGGTGGCAGAACTGAGAGGTGGTAAGAGAAATGAGTTAAACTGCACCCCCACCCTTTTGGTTGCAGACTATGTAGGCGAGGGAAACAAAGGGGAAGTGGGGGTGGCATCTCTTAGCCCTTTCCCTGCAGGCTCCCACTGAGTTTGCTCCTTCTGAAGTCATCCTGGCTGCCCTCCCCCTGCTCAGTGCTCACCCACACCGTCCTTCCTCTTCAACAATGCCTGCCAGAAGACTCATTGCTCTGCTCCCAATATGTGGCTGGCTAGGGGCCAGGATCTGGCTACCAACTGACTGACTAACCACTTAGCCAGAGCGATGGCTTCCCCCTCCACAAGAAGCAGCTGGCATCTCCTCTCTGCCCCATGGGCTGCAGAGGAGCCTCCTGGCTCGTCTTGATCCCGGCACGGCTGGGGGCTGCTCTGGCTGTGGGCTTCAAAGACTTCTTGGCTCCATTTTCTGCCTCACCACTTTCCTAGTTGTTCTTTCCCTTCCTCTCCTTTCCTTCTTCATCTCTAATTCCTTCTGTTGTTATTTCTCCCCATCCCACTCCTCAATCCATTGTTCACACCTATACATAGATATACTTCATATCACACAGCTCTAAAATATCCTCTTTAACCCCACATACTCTTCTAGCTACTGCCCTAGTTTTTTCTCTCACATGAATAAAACTTCTTGGAACAATTGTCTTCACGTATTATTTCCCATTCCTACCTTCCATTTGTTCCTTTACTCACTGCAACTTGCCTTCTATCCACACTGCTCCACCCAAACTGCTCTTACAAAGGACCCCATGCCCGCCATGTTGTAAATCCAACAGTCACTTCAGTCTTTACGTACTTGACTTCTCAGCAGAATTTGATACAGTGACACATTCTCAGTCCTGAAAAGCTCTCATCTCTTCTCTCCTGTGGCATCCCAGACTCTCTGTTTTCTCTCTGGCTCCTTCTTGGCTGCTTTTGTCAGCTTCTCCTCTTCTATTTGACCCATAAATGTGGCAATTTATCTGCGCTCAGCTCTGGACCCTCTTTTCTCTTCTCCCTGCCTTCTCTTCCTAAAACTTAAAGCCCAAACGATTTCACTATGGAAAAATTAAGTCATTTTTTTAAGAGCATCTCAGTGTGGACTGAGATTGATCCCTACAGAACAAGCAAACATAAATCTTAATTTCAAACCATGATAAGTGCTTTGAAGGAAAAATTTAAATGGAGAGGGAGTCTAATGGAGAGCCTAATTCATACTGACTTTTACTGGAGGAGTGGGAGGAGAGGCCTCTCTGAGGAAGCGACATTTAAGCTGAGACCTGAAGGGTGAACAAAGTTGGGCAGGTGCAGGGTCAAAATGAGAAGCAAAGGCAAACAAAACAAAACAAAAAGCAGCAAAGGCTAAGGCTGATGACATCCACATTCCTACCTCCAACACAGACCTCTTCTCTGCGCTCTGGACTGTTTATCCCTTCTGGATGTTTCCATTTGGCTGTCTCTCAGGTATCTCGAACTTTTTATGTCCACAACAGAAGTTTGGATTTCCTCACATGTACTTGTTTTCTCCTCACACTTCCCCACTTCAGTAAATGGCTTCATTTTCCACTCGTTGCTCAAACAGAAACCCAAGAGTTCTTATTGACTCCTCATTTTCTCTCACTCCCCTAATTGACTCCAAAGGAAAAATCTGTTAATTCTACCACTAAAATATATCAAGAATCCATCCACTCATTCCACTGCCACAAATCTGGTTTGAGCCACCATCTTCTCTCACCTGGAAGACTACAATAGCCTCTCAGTTGCTCTCCTAACCTCCACACAGGCCACCCCACCATCCATTCTGTAAGCAACAACCAACATGATCTTTAAAAAATGAGAACTGTTTAAAATCCTTCAACAGCTTCCCATGTCACTTAAAATACAAATTCTTGGGGCCAGCCCGGTGGCATAATGGTTAAGTGTGTGCGCTCCGCTTTAGCAGTCTGGGTCTCGCAGGTTTGGATCCCGAGTGCTGACCTACGCACTACTCATCAAGCCATGCCGTGGCGGCATCCCATATGCAAAATAGAGGAAGATGGGCACAGAGGTCAGCTCAGAGCTAATCTTCCTCAGCAAAAAGAGAAGGATTGGCAATGGATGTTAGCTCAGAGCCAGTCTTCCTCACACATACACACACACATACACGCACTATATATATAATATATATGTATATAATTTATATAATATATATACAAATTCTCTGACATACTCTATACAGCCCAGATCTGGCTCCCACCCATCTTCCCAATCTCATCTTGGACTACCTTCCTCTCACTCACTGCATTCCACCCTCATGACCATCTTTCAGTTCCCCAAAGCCATCCCACTCTTGTATGCTGCTTGCCACAATTCAGGTGACTAAGACTTTTTTCTCTCTAAACCATTGAGTTTCAATTCTACAGAGTGGTGGAAACTTATCTTAGCCAACTTAGAGTCTCCTTCCTTCTCTGGTGTTGTCTAACTTCTTAGACATTTAAATTGTATGAGGTTGTTGGGTTGGTGAAGGCCCATTTGTCTTGAGTCACCTATCCCCTGTGGTGTCCATTGACACATCCTTTGTTCTCCTAATTGTAGGCCATGGAGACATATAGGTCACCATTGAGAGGCGTTCCTAGTGTCTTTGCCCCTTCATGAGTGGTAGGGGCTCTCCTTATGGCTTTCATGTCTCATTTGGAAGCTAGGACTCTGCCTGGCTGTGTAAGAACCATTTGTCAAGACTCAGTGCACAGCCATTCCCTAGCTAGGATCTCCCACCAGATCTTCAGGACTGACAACATCTCTGGCCTCTTCATGTCCCCTCCACCACCCCTTCTACAGGTCTGGGGTATCTTTTTCTAGTCCGGAGAAGACACTGCTTTCCTGAAACCCCACATCTCCCAAATATTTTGACTCTGAATGGAGTCCTCTTCAGTCCCCTAAAGACTTTTAGACTTTTGGAAACCAAAACGAGAAAGATTCATTTCTTTCTGTTACATCTATCTTAATGCAGTGGGCACTGAGTACCAAGGAGCTTGGCTTGAGAGATGGGCAAAGGGGAGAAATAATAGGAAAATAAAACATTAGTAAGATTTCAGGAATATTATTCCACCCCATTTCTCCAATGCCCACCTCTCCCATTGTATTAATCAGAGTTCTCCAGAGATACAGCACCAATAGAAGAGAGAGAGAATTTGAGGAGTTGGCTCATGAGATTGTGGGAGCCAGCAAGTCCGAAATCTGCATGGCAGCTTGAAGATGCAGGAAAGAGTTGATGGTGCAATCTTGAGTCCAAAGACAGAATTCCTTCCTTCTCAGGGGATCTCAATCTCTATTAAGACCTACAACTGGTTGGATGAGCAGGGAGAGGGAGGGATTGGCATTTGCTTTGCTGGTGGCTAAAGCACACACTTATTCTGCTTTGTGGGTAATCCTATAGTGCCTTCACTCCAGGTGGTATGGAGGTAATGGAAAAGCTGGTGGGCCCCAGGCCACCTGATTATGGCAGCCATTGTAGCTGTGGAATTCCTGGGAGGCCAGTCAGTCAGTTGCCATGTCCTGACCATGCTCCTGAATAGTTCAGATGCCCAGTTTCAGAGGGATACAGTCCGCATCTTCTAGCTATGTCTTTGGAGTTACAGCTGTATAAGTGTAACTCACATCCTGAGATCCCTTCTACGTAAAGTGGAGTATTACTTGTACAGCAGTCAATACATAGTCAAGAAATTAATGGGTCAATCAAGTAGAAGCTGGAGGCCAGTACTTTAACAGTCTCTGGAAGCAAAAATGGGAATTGGAGAAGTAGTTGATAAGAGCAAAAGCAATAGCATCTGGGATCCATTTACAATCACGTGACTCTCTTCAAGGTCCACTCTACTTTGAGTGCTTTAACTTAAACCCTAAGAGGCAACACTAATTCTGTTTATGTTACATGTCATATAACCAAATAACAAAAATCAGGCAATTCTAGTTTCAGATTTCACTCAGAGTCTCCTCTACCGTGCTTACCTGATAGTGGAATGTACAGACAAGACTAGTCTAACACCCTGATATCTAGAACCCAAGCAAGTATGGTAGGAATGAAAAGGTCGTAAGTATTCTGTGATTTTGTAAGGAAACAGAAGGCCAGATCCTATGATTAGCAGCTTTATTACTCCTCCTCCAAGGAACTGAGTTAAACCCTTTTTTAAAGTATGTTTTTTAAAATTAATTTTGCATTTCTGAATGTTCCAGGGATTGGAAAGAATTGAAGTAGACAGATTTTAAACATTCACAGGTTGACGGATCATTGTGGTTTCATCTTTGACCATTTAGGGGCAGCAGGCACATTTGTGTTCTGTCCCCCTAAAAACTAAGCAAGTCATTTTTCGCCTTCTGCTTTCCCCCTCCAGAATTCTAAAGACTAACTCTAAATCTAAATTCCATGAAATAGTGTAGATCTGATATTTATCTCCTGGGTATAGGTAGATACTGAACTATTGAATTGTCCAGTGTTTAAGGTAAATGGCTTGCACAATCTAAAGAACATTTTAATAATCAGTAGTACATTCCAATTTACAATAACAACAATAATAAATAACAAAAGACATAAAATAGCTGCAAACTTATTGGCTAAGATAATTATAAAAATAGTCTAGAAGGTAAAATATGACCAAAACTATACAATTTATAAAATGGCAATTTTTTTTACATGTTCAAGTGATGAGACAATAGCTGACAAATTAATTAGATCTTTAATATAGAATGGGGATTTTTATTTTTTTCCATAATTTTGCAGCAAGAAGATTAATTCCTATTTGTTGTCTTTATATTCACAAATGGAGAATGTATGATAATGCATCACATTGCATATATTCTGGCTCTGTTCCTAATAATGAGTATGATTAATTCTTTAAAGTCATTCTCTTTGGAAGTTCTAGTGTTGGAAAGGATGATTTTCTGTCTCAAACCACTCAACAAGGGTTAATAAGGAAAGTAGAGGGCTATGGGGTGATATCTGTAATAACATGCACTAGTTTGATGGTGACATCCACAAGGGTCCCTATAATCTGCAGGCGATAAAAGAAGACCTGGGTAATAGTCTACTACCAGACCATATCTGAAAATATTTTATTTTGGACATAAATGGCTTTTCCTACCTTCCTGTATCAACATATGAAAAATTTGAGCAAAAGATTTTTTTTCATGCCAGCAAGTTGAGTTTTCTAAAAAACATCAGTTAATTCCTAATTGTTAGAATAGTACTGGCCCCAATTAAAATGTAAGACCCATAGTTTTCAGTTTTCATCCACTTAGGAAGACAATGGATAATGAAAACCAATCTCAAAGGAAAAAAAAGAAAGACAATAAGATAGCCCCATCAAAATGGAGCCAAGTCACCTGGAATTGGGTTGGGTTCCTTTTGGGTAGGCAGCTTTCCCAAATGCTGTCTTTCCATCTTCTTTTGCACTCCACAACTCCACTGAAGGCTGGAAAGTGAGAGAAAGTGGGGATTTCGCCCACAAGCTAACCACTGGAAGAATCTGTAGCACTAAATGTAACAAAAGGAAATTCATTCATGCTGAGAAAACTACAAGGTGAGCTACTACTGCTGATTTACCAACACAGCTAAAGTCTTATTTCCCAAGACTCTTAAAAAAAAATTATGAAATGATGAGGTACAAGGAGCACCAACCAGATGCCAAATTCATTTAGCCAGTAAATCTGAGATTGGTTAAAACCCTGCTGTTCTCTTCTGTATTTTCCCTGCCCCGATAGATGACTCACTCAAATTCACACTGGGCCCATCACAGAGGTGGCAATCAGAGGCTAAAAGTGACTAAGCACTTTAGGAAATTAGTACTTAGTTTCTCAAATTGTGGGTCTGATGATATTTTCACATCTTGGGACGCACCTCGCTGTGGCACAGCCTTATCCAACCCTCCCCTGACCCCTGAGCTGGTGTGGGACAGACACAAGAGCCTCCTCGGCTGGAAAAGGACTTTGAGAGACTAATTGTCGATGGAGATGAGTGATTGCAGTCACAGGGCTCTCAAAACTGGAATGCCGTTTATGAAGCAGAGCATTATTATTCCAAAACCCACATTCTGCAAAGGAAGTGCAACTTCTCCAACTGGTTGGTGAGCTTCTCAGTTGTTTACCTCTGGGCTTCGTTTCCAAGGGTAGCTTATTTCCTAGGCCTCATCAGTCACAGGGAAAGAAATTGAGGGTCCAAGTTACAAAGGCGTATTTGATTTGGGGCACCACCTTGTTTCCCAGGATGTCAACGTTCACCAGAGCTCAGAGAGGCTGCTTGGGCTCTTCCTGCCCTCTTTCTGGCCCAGTGTAGAGGCAGGCCTCCTCTGCAGGCTTCAGAAAGCATAGGCCTGCTAGGTTCAGATCTACTGCTCCATCTGATGAACCAGAGACCAGTCTCAACCAGACCAGTTGGGAAGGAGGCGGGGTTGATTCTCAAACCCTTTTCGGGACCCTGGGCCTAACCCCTCCCGCTCAGGGCCAGTTCTCCATATCATAAAGGAGTTTGAGGGAAGTCTTCTCTTTTTCTTCTCCTTTACATGAAGGTCCTAACCCCAAAGTCCAGGACTTGGAGAAATGTCTTCCTTCTCCTTCAAACCCTCTTTGGAGCAAAGCCCTAGTGGTCCCTTGGGTGTCCCAGGTCCCTGAACGGGGCAGGCAGTTTAGTTCTGGCTGCTGCCCTCACTGTAAACAGGTATTTAGTTACACTTTCCATGACAATACTTGTAGTTAAATACAGGCCTCTTATTCAAACAGGAAATTTACATTTTTCACATTCTTTAGCCAGAGCTAAAGAGGATGCTACAGAAGCAACAGTGCAGATTAGGAATTTGTAGAATGTGAACATTCTTCATACTTTTCCCTCTGTTGGAAACAGAGTTGTTACAGGTAACAGAATGTTACCTTCTTCATCCTTTTTATCCCCAGATGTGACAGTGGCCCACCTTCCAGATCACTCTTCACCTGGTGACAGCTCCGAAAGGGCTAGAGCATGGCGCTTACAGGATCAGCCTCTGGCATTAGAACAGACCCACTTTCAAATCTCTGGGGCACTCCATCACTTAAAGGATAGGGCTTGAGGAGGACTAATCAAGGGGAGAAGAGGAGAACCAGGAAGGCCTGGTATCCAGAAAGTCAGGAAAAGTGATAGGGCTTGTTGTAAAGTGAACAGGTAAGACAGGTAGGTGGTCAGGGTCAGGAAGGAATGGACTGTTTCCAGGAGCCTGGCTGTGATGGAGGGGGACAGTGGCAGGCAGGCTGGGGAGAGAGTTTTTTATTTCAAGAAGGGAGAGACATGGCCATGTTTCTAGACTGCAGGGGAGAGTCCAGAAGTGGGGAGAGGAAGAAAAAAAAGAGATCAAAAGCCCAAGAGAGATTGGATCCAGAGACCCAGTGGAGCCTCTGGGCAGGAGAGAATCCAGCTTTTCTTTTGAAAATAGAGGAGGGGGCTGGAAGGTGAGGGTGGCTGCAGAGGAGCCTGAAGTTCTGAGGGTGGTGGTTCAGGGAGTTCATGAAATAGAAGCTGTCATGGACTGAATGGTTGTGTACCCCCAAAATTCGTATGTTGAAGCCCCAATCCCCAGTGTGATGCTAATTGGAGGTGGAGCCTTTGGGAGATAAATAGGTTTAGTTGAGGTCGTGTGGGTAGAGCCTCCATGATGGAATTAGTGTCATTATAAGAAGAAGAGACCAGAGCTTTTTTTCACTCTGCCATGTGAGGACACAGCAAGAAGGCAGCCGTCTGCAAACCAGGAAGAGGGCTCTCGCCACACACTGAATCTGGGAGCAACTTGATCTTGGACTTCCCAGCTTCCAGAACTGTGAGAAATAAGTGTCTATTGTTTACCCCACCCATAAGTCTATGGTATTTTGTTAAAGCAGCCCAAACTGCCTGAAACAGAAGCCTTGGTCATCTGCTGAGAGAAAGGTGGCCATGGTTGGGGAGGGGCCAGGAGTGCAAGTGGTGAAGGTTTAAGATGGTAGCTGGGAAAAACAGGGGAGGAAATGATGCTGATCAATGGCCTGTGAAAGCAGGGCTGTGCCGAGAACGCAGGTGAAGTCAGAGAACATAAGTTGTCAAACCCAAACCACAAGACTGTGAATTCCTGTGCCACACTCAGGAGCCCTCACATAGGAAGAAAGAAGGAAGATGGTTGGGGTGATCCATAGGAAAGGGTTTGTGGGACTGACACAGCAAAAGGAAGGGGACAAGGAGGTTGAGGTTGCTGGCAAGAGAGTGACAGAAGAGATGTGTACTGGGATCCAGCCATGATGCCACTGATGGGCTAGAAGAGAGTGGAGATGAGCAACAGATGGACTGGGAGAAAGAGAGTGATGGAGTTGGAAGAATAAGGGATGGGTAGATAGATAGGTAGTTAGATAGGTAGATAGAGGTAGAATAGGTCTGAGTTGCTAAAGTAGAGTAGGCTTGAAGTTTTTTGATAAAATGTTGTCAGATAATGCTGCTAGAAGATTAATCTTTTTCTGGAAGAAAATAGAGGTAAGCATACGACTTAGAAGGCTAGTATAATGGTCCAAATCAGAATGTGCGCTCCAGTCTCCCTCCTGTGCCCATGGAAATCACCGTTAATGGAAAACCACATTCTTTCCTGCTAAACTCAAAATCCTTTTCAACATGGGGCTCCAATAGCCACTACCAATTAATTGGAATTGGCCCATGAGATGGAAACTGCTTTCAGTTCTGGTCCAGATAAAATGTAATATGCCTGGGCTACATTTTTAGCAGCAGGGATGAAGTGATAGCAACATGTAGGAGACCCTTCTTTAAGGAGGAAAGGACATCTCACAGTCCAGCCTCATTGGTTCAAAGACCCTGAGAGTGCCTCTAGGCATGGCTCTAGGGATGACCCCAGAACTCAGAATTGCTCTGGGGACACTCATGAGGCCAGTTTGTACTGAAGCCCCAGAGCTCACCTGGGCAGTGCCTGGTTGTCCCGGTTGGAAATCCCAGGTTGGTTAGCCTTGGCTGACTTCCAGAGGTGGAGAAAGAAGCAAACCACAGATCTCATGAGTAAATGATCCTCCACATCAGGATAGATGGATTTTTCTGCCCCTGGCTTGGTAGGAGCTCCTGGGAGGATGCAGTTAATTCCCTTTAGTTGCTCAGGGTCATAATGTCCTAAAAGCTAGACCCAGCCTGAGGCTACAAGAGAACAGAAGCAGCTTTGGGCTCATCTCTGAGAAACACCTTTCGCTTTATCTAATCCTTTTTTCCTTTGGGTGAGCAGCTTCAGCTGGCAGGAAGCCTCATTTCCTTCCTCTTTGCTGGAACTCCTTGGTTTTAGGCCTTCGTTTTCTTCAGCCATTGCAAAACTCATCTCTGATTGCACAATATGGGTAATGCAATGACAGTGACTGGGACTGTTGAATCCCATTAAGCCCAGCAGTGGTAATAGATCAGATATTCATGTAAAGAGACAGCAATGTTAATCCCGACTCATCACCACAACTTCCTCTAGACTGTTATTCGTATTAAAAGAGTAAGTCATCTATGTACCATCCTGGTCTCCCCTTGTTTGGGACTTTTTTTGTGGTTACATATTGAAATGGCTTCATTGTGAAGGCCTCTGGGACTGGTTTCTGATGTTTGTCTCTTTGTGTTTGTTTCCCGTAGGCACTTACCAGAAGAACCAAGAGCTGGAGACAGAGGAAAACCTCTGCGAATCCAATGATCTGAAACGGACTATGTTTTAACCAAAACATGCAGATCTATGAAACCAAAGTCTCATTGAAAGAGTGAGCAAAGGAAAGCACAACATTTGAGATTGTGTGTGTGTGTGAGTGTATGTGTTTGTATGTGTGAAATGTGTAACACCAGGGCAGAAGGAGAGAAGGTGAGAGAGCAAAATGGCCTTGCATGGGCAGATGGAAATGTGACTTGAAATACCTATGACCAGACACACATCTGGCGGGTTTGAAGCCAGAGAGTAACACATGCTACCTGTTACCCATTGCCCTGGCATTTCCTCAAGGCTCAGCTGTATTAGCCTCCAGCCTCCCACACTTTTTTTCTGTGTCCTCTCCTAACCTAATTAGTAAAAGGTAAAGTTCTCTTGAGTAAGTGGCAGAATCTCTTCAGGTGCAGTCTCTTTTGGCTAGGACCAAAAATATACCAGCGTCCCTGTCATTTCAGATAATAGTAGGAATCCAGTAATTGATTTAAAAACAAGTCAATATTCAAAATACATGCAAAAGTTCCTAAAGTTGTAGGCCAGATTCCAAATGGGGCTTTAATGGCTACTGCAAGGTTCCTGTCCTACTCCCTCCCAGTTTAGCCAAAGGATCTCTCCTTAGCTAATAGGCATTAATTGAGCAACTATTGATAGGAAGGATACACGGATAAAGACAAGCTGACCTTAGTAAGTTTACAGACCTTAGCTTACACACTGGTTAAGAATGCAACAGTAACACACCTTGGGCAGTAGGTGTGTTACACAACTGCTATATATATATATGGATTGAATGTTTGTGTCCCCCCAAAATTCATGTGTTGAAACCTAATCCTCAATGTGATGGTATTTGGAGGTGAGGCCTTTGGGAGGTGATTAGGTCATGAAGGTGGAGCCTTCATGAATGGGATTAGTGCCCTCATAAAAGAGACCCCAGAGAGCTCCCTTGCCCCTACTGCCATGTGAGCACACAGTGAGAAGACAGCCGTCTAGGAAGTGGACTCTCATCAGACACCTGTGGGCACCTCTGTCTTGGACTTCCCAGCCTCCAGAACTATGAGAAATAAATTTCTATTGTTTATAGGCCACCTAGTCTATGGTGTTCCGTTGCAGCAGCCTGAATGGACTAAGACAGCACCTCTGTGAATCTATTCACAAGTACCAAAAAGCATGCAGATGTGCTAGAAGGGAATCTGTGAGGGCCAGCGTAAGAAGAAAAATTTTTCTGAGGAGATGAGCTATGAACTGATTCTAAAAGCAAAGCAATGAATTGTTCTAGGTTTTAAAATAGCTTTGGAATTTTAATTACAAAACTAACTGTTTGTTTTAGAAAATACAGGTTATAAAATAAAAGTTTAAACTTGCAGCTCTCCCACCACCAAGAAGTAACCGCTGGACTTCACCCTGCACCCCAGGCCCCATCTTTTCCCACCCATCCCTGTCCCTTTCTACCACTCTGGTCTGATCTGCCTCACACCTACGAAGCATCCTCAGATTTCATTTCACAAAATGTTTCTACTGCTAAAGCAAGGTTAAAAACTACTGCTAAACACCTGGGCCAGGTAAATCTCCCCGAATCCCGCTTTCCTCCCTTCACTCTCCTTCTGGTCAGCCTCCAATGGCATCCTCCTTAGCTTGCCTGTTTGGGACCTTCTGCTTCTGGCTACAATCTATATTTGCACCTGGTTTCCCCTCACCCCCACTACACAACCCCGTATTCCAGAATACGATGTGCACGTCCCTACTCCCAATCTTTTGCTCACACCTGTCACCAAATTATAGGCCCAGCTCTTCAAATATATCCATTCGAACTCTATAACCTGAGTTTGTTTAGCTTTATTGGCCTATGAATCACAGCAATAGCAGCTCCCTGCATTGCTCTATGTGAGTGAAGCAAGACCTCTGGGGGCCCTCAAAGTCACACCCAGAAATTCCACCCCAAGCAGTGTTTGATGTGTACTCACAACACGCCACAGACATGCGGCCCCGCCAAGTTCTTCCTATCCTGCTCTGGCCACCCTTACGCCCCATGTTTGTGCTTCCAGTTGAGACTGACACTCCTGCCCATGCCCTCCATGAATATCACAATGTCTTTTCTCCTGATGACCCCAAAGCTCAACCCCCATGTGCCAGCGCTGTGGCCCCTGGAGTCCCCAAGTCACAGGCGCTAGACCAGCCTCCATCCCCTGGACTCCAGGGGACACTACTCAAAGCCCCGTGACTCAGATCCTTCCTGAAAGCAGCTCCTTGGGCAACTGTCCTCCTTCCACAGGCTCAGACCAGAGGTCTTCCCAGGCCCCTGTCCCTGATCCCCCACAGAGGCACTCTTGACAATTTACTCATGCAAGTGGACATCTGAGAGCTGTTTGGCCAGCCGGCTTATTAGATGTACTTGGAAATATTCTTGCTGGTGTAAAAGGTTTAGTTTCAAATCAGGAATCCCATTACATTCTCTTTAAGGCCCTCAGACTCAGCGCCAGCCTTCACAAAATCTTCTCTGTCTCAGGCTAAATAAACTCACAGGGTTCTGTAGCAGTTATGGTTGTACAATTAATTTGACAATTAATCATGTATTTCTTTGTGAAAACTCTTCTGTTCTTTCTTCAAATTGGTGTTAAAATTTTCATTGTACTAGGAAAAATATATTTTAAAGGAATATCCTTCTGGTTCTGAGGATATTGAGCAAAGAAAGACAGTCCCCTGCCCTCTCAATCCTTATGAACACAGGCATCGCTTGAGTAATTACAAAGTGTCAGCATTTCCTGTTTATGTTTTGCCTCATCATTGATGTAAGGATCATGGTTTTCACTGCTTTGTATTTATAACCATGCCTGGTATTCAGTAAGCACTCAAATACCAGCTGATTCTTTCATTTTAGGGAGATTTGGGTCATTATTTGTACCTTAAGATAGCAGGGGAAAAAAGACAAGACAAAGTAAAATAGGACAGAAGAAATTATACAAAACAAAAATTTCCAGAAAGAATAACCATGGGAGAAAGTTTACTTTAGCATTTTGGTCATAGGATAAAAGATTCCTAAAGTAATCTCCCATTTTGTAGGCATTGCTCTAAATGCACATATTGAGTATCTCGTTCATTCATTCCATAAGAACGTGTTAAGCACCTACTGTGTTTCAGGCTTCTAACAAGACAAACAACATCCCTGCCCTCCAGAAACTTCCAGTTTGGTGTAGAGAGGCAGAGACTAAACTAGATCATTTCAGACTGTGCTAAGTACCACGAAGGAAGTAAACAGTATGGGGAGTAAGGGTGCAGCTTCTTTGGGTTAAGTAGTCAAGGAAGCCTTTCTGAGAAGGTGATATTTGAACTAAAATAAATGGGTGACAAGGCACCAACCACACACAGAGCCAGGAAAAGAATGTTCCCAGGGCTACTACATGCAGTACCACAGGTTGTGCACTGCACATGAACTTCATTTACATGGATAATAATGGTGTCCTCCTAGAATTGTGCAGTGCAGTACAGAGGGTCCCCGACTCATGATGTTTTGACTTACAATTTTTTGGCTTTATGATACTGTGAAAGCAATATGCAGTCAGTAGAATCCATACTTTGAATTTTGAATTTTGATCTTTTCCTGGGCTAGCAATAAACAGTATGACATTCTTTTGTGATGCTGGGTAGTGGCAGCGAGCCACAGCTCCCAGTCAGCCACGCGATCACAAGAGTAATAATCGATACACTTACAACCATTCTGTACCCATAAAACGATTCTGTTTTTTTTACTTTCAGTACAGCATTCAATGAATTACATTAGATATTCAACACTTTATTATAAAATAGGCTTTGTGTTAGATGATTTTGCCCAACTGTAGTTTAATGTAAGTGTTCTGAGCACATTTAAGGTAGGCCAGGCTAAGCTATGATGTTTGGTAGATTAGGTGTATTGAATGTATTCTTGACTTGTGAAATTTTCAACTTACAATGGGTTTATCAGGACGTAACCCTGTCACAAGTTGAGGAAGATCTGTAGTTCATGGTGTTCTAGGCATGTGTAAGTCAATTCACTTGTATAATTAATTTATTTTACTCAAGTAGATTTGCACATCTATTGACATGCACTTAGTCCATCTGGATACAATGGTAATCAAATTAACCATGTGGTGATTCAGACAAGTCATGAAAATGACCTTCAGCAAATTGCAGGCTGGAGTTGATTGTTCAGTTTATGACTATATGTTCTCCACTTCTAGAGACAGGGGAGATGAGCCTAGAAATTGACATACTTTTTAAGTGGGAAAAGCTTGAGATTATTTTCTGAACCAGTCCACTGTCTACTCCTGTAGTCAGAACGCCAGGAGTAGGAAATATTGTCTAAGCCTATAGCTGGTTTTCATGATGAGAAATCCTCCCTCTTTAGGAATGATCAAATGTGGGGTTTTGAAAATAGCCTTTATAATGACAGACTATACTATTAAAGGCATGACATTCGATAACCATTTGACTCCATGGCATGGTGATATCCCACAATGACAGGTTAATGGATTCCATGCTTAATAAAAAATAAAAGGCACCATTAGACTTCTAGTAAAACAGACACTCTAACTCTTTGCTGGCCACAGAGTCCCTGTTAAACTGGCCTCAAAAGCAAATGCATAGAGAATCTTTAAAATTCTAAACTGGTTTAATGGGTTTTACAGAAGGTGTTCAAAGGTAGCTTTCCCATCAATTTAGAATTCAGGCAATGGAGGTTTAAACAGAGGTCATATGTTGACCTCAGGTTCCAGAAGTGAGACATCCAGAAACTGACCCCATGTTCCCTGAATCTCTCAGCTGATTCTACTTCCTCTCTGAATTGTGCTCATCAGTGTCTGAATCTGTCCAAGTCAGTTCTGAAGAGGAAGTTCCAGTCACTCCTCCCCACATATGCTGGCAGGTAGAACCCAACAGTAGTTCAGGGTAGAGGGGAGCTGGTTGGAACACAGGGCAGGGTAAGACAGAAGCAGTGCTCCTGGGGAGGTGCTAAGAATAGAAAGTCATGCCTAACCAGGGGAAGGAAAATTGCAGGCCAGTTTTGGCAGGTGGGATTATTCAAGGGCTTCCAATTGTGGGAAGCAGGATGGAGGTGTCCATTGACCAGTCCCGCGTGGAGCAGGGTTATTCTGGGATATCTGATTTAAAATAGGTGGAAAGGTGCATCAGGGTTCAACACCCAAACAATGAGGGTTGAAGGACCATAGGCTGCACCTAGAGCATGCTTTGCAAACTTTACTGTGCATATGAATCACTTGGAATCTGGGTAAAAATACAGATTCTGATTCCGTAGGTCTGGCCTTTTACATTTTTAATGAGCTCTCAAGTGATGCCAATGCTGCTGGTTCATGTACCCCAATTTGAATAGCAAGGGGCTACAGAGAGGTACAGGGCAAGGTCCCTCTCCCTTTCTCTCCTAACCATCCCAGGCCCAAGAGAATGGGGAAGCCTGGTACTCTGGAAACTGGGCAATTACACCACTGCTGCCCAATAACACTGCTGACAGGATGCAGTAGCCCGCGGGCTGGGAGCAGTCAGAGCCCTCTCATAAATTCCAGGGCAGGGGCTGAGCAACTGGCTGCTGGAAGAGGCTCAGAGCGGAAAGAGCCTGAATCAATGGGCATAAATAAGAAAATTACCTAATTAGAAACAAAAATAGGTCATATCTGGTGAATCAAAGGGAGAGGGTTAAATCTCCATCCCTTTTTAACACCTCAAAAAAAAGATCTCTCGTCACTCTGACTGTGGTCCGTGCTTTGAATGAGTGAGGTCCCTCTGCAGAGTGGAAGCTGGAATATATTGAACAAATACCGACAGGCTGGAGGGTGGGGTTTCGGGGTTACTGCTCTTTCACACTAGCCATCGAGGAAAACGCACAGGGAAGATTTCCTCCAGGGCCACTTTCCTGGGCTCTAAATTGGGTGCTGTGATGGTTAGTTTAATGTGTCAACTTGGCTAGACTATAGCACCCAGTTGTTCAATTAAACCCTAGTCTAGGTGGTGCTGTGAAGGTATTGCGTAGATGTGGTTAACATCTACAATCAATTAACTTTAAGTAAAGGAGACTATTCTTGATGATCTGGGTGGGCCTCATCCAATTACTTGAAAGGCGTAAGAGCAAAACTGAGGTTTCTCTGAAGAAGTAGAAATTCTGCTTGTTAAGTGCAGCTTCAGCTCCTGCCAGAGTTTCCAGCCTGCCACCCGCCCTGCAGATTTCAGGCTTGCCAGTCTCCACAATCGTGTAAGCCAATTCCTTGAAATAACTCTTGTTATATACACAGTTGATCCTCGTCATTCACAAATCCCATATTTGTGAATTTGCTTACTTGCTAAAATTAATTGTAACCCCAATATCAATACTTGCGGTGCTTCTGCCGTCATTCATGGACATGTGCAGAGGGGTGAAAAATTTAAGTCACCTAATGTGTGTTTCCAGCAGAAGTTTAACAAGGCAACTCCACCTTCTCGTTCAGCTCCCAAACTGTAAACAAGTGTCTTTTCATGGTCTATTTAGTGCCACAATTTTCATATTTTTTTGCTTTTTGTTGGTGATTATGCTGTTTAAAATGGCCCCTAAGCATAGTGCTGAAGTGCTGTCTAGGGTTGCTAACACCAGAAGGCTGTGATGTGCCTTACGAGAATATTCTCATGTTATATAAGCTTCGTGCAGGCGTGAGTTATTGTGCTGTTGGCCGTGAGTTCAATGTTAATGAATCAGCAAGGTAAATAAGGTGTCTTTAACCAGAAACGTACATAAAACAAGATTCTATCTTGATTAGTTGATGAAAATGTGACCAGAGGCTCACAGGAGCCTAACCCTGGATTTCCCCTGGGAGCAATTGCTCAGTATTTGCTAAACAGTGTTGGTGGCAACTTTATAGAACATAACTATCATGAATAGCAAGAATAGACTCTGTGTGTTTGTGTGTGGCTTGTGTACCCACTGGTTCTGTTTCTCTGGAGGCACCCTGACTGTTGCAGGTACAGTACCACCGTTTTCTCTAGGGCTGGCTGTGCACAGCGCAGATGATGAGAGTCTTCTTTCTGCAGAAGGAGGAAAGGGGTCCTTGTATAAACCACCTAGCGAATGTTAATATAGTAATGCGTTGCATAAGGACATTTCAGTCAATGACAGAGGGCATATATAACAGTGGTCCCATAAGATTATAATGGAGGTGAAAAATTCCTATCACCTAGTGATGTCATAGCCGTCATAACACATTACTCACATGTTTCGGGGGATGCTGGTGTAAACAAACCTACTGTGCTGCCAGTCATACAAAAATACAGCACATACCATTATGTATAGCACATAATATTTGATAATGATAATAAATGACTATGTTACTGGTTGACGTATTTACTATACTATACTTTTTATTGTTATTTTAGAGTGTATTCTTTCTACTTATAAAAAAGTTTACTGTAAAACAGTGTGCTGTGTTACGTCAGCAGCAGCCTCATATATCTCGTGTT
Source organism: Tapirus indicus (assembly GCA_031878705.1). Classification (NCBI taxonomy): domain Eukaryota; kingdom Metazoa; phylum Chordata; class Mammalia; order Perissodactyla; family Tapiridae; genus Tapirus; species Tapirus indicus. The sequence goes on along the minus strand of CM062923.1, from coordinate 53,694,994 downwards.
TACTGTACCTCTTGATAGCATCATTTTCTCTTGTGCTTGATTTAACCTCATGCTGTTTTGTTCATCATGGCCCCTAAGCATACAAAAGTCCACTGCTAATGTTGCCAGTAAGAGACCACATCGAGTGATTGACCTGGAAACAAAATTAAAAGTGATTAAGGACTATGAAGGTGGAAAATGAGTGATGTTCTTGCTCGGCAGTCAGGCATGTCCCAGTTCACCATAGCTACGATCTTGAAGAACAAGAACAAAGTGATGGAAACTGTTAAAGGATCTGTTTCATTGACGGCAACGAGACTAACAAAAATTTGAGAAGGGCCTATATCAGACATGGAGAAACTTCTGATGACCTGGATTGAAGAGCAGACCGAGAGGCGTATCCCTCTCAGCGCCATGAGGATCACAGCAAAAACAAAAAGTTTGTTTGCGATGTTGAAAGAAAAGGCTGGACCTGAGTATGATGTTGAATTTACTGCTTGCTCTGGTGGTTTCAACAATTCAAGAATCGTTATTCATTACATAATGTGAAAGTGAGTGGTGAGTCTGCGGGTGCTGATGTGAAGGCAGCAGAAAAATTTTTGGAAACTCTAGATAAGCTGACTGTGGAGGAAAATTACTTGCCAGAGCAAATATTCAATATGGATGAAACCTCCCTATTCTGGAAATGGATGCCTGCAAGGACTTTCATCCATAAGGAGGCCAAGTCAATGCCAGGTTTCAAGGCTTTCAAGGACAGGATAACTGTCTTGCTCAGGGACAATGTTGTACGCTACAAATTGAAACCCCTTGTGATCTGGCACAGTGAGAACCCCAGGGCCTTCAAGCATGTTAGTAAGCACACACTGCCGGTGTACTACAGGAGCAGTAAGAAGTCACGGATGACCCGGCTCCTCTTCCAAGATGTCCTCCTGAATTGCTCTGCTAACAAAATGGAGAAATACTGTTTGGAGAATAACGTACCTTTCAAGATTTGGCTTATTGTTGATAATGCTCCCTGACATCCTCCTTTTATTGGTGATCTTCATCCCAATATCAAAGATGTGTTTCTCCCTCCAAACACCACCACTTTGATCCAACCAATGGATCAGGGAGTTATAGCAGCTTTTAAGGCCTACTACCCGAGGAGGACCTTTGCCCAGGCTATTGCTGAAACCGAGGAAGATACTGGGAAGACACTGATGCAATTCTGGAAGGATTACAACATCCATGACTGCATCAAGAACCTTGCTTGGGCTTGGAGTGATGTCACCAAGGAGTGTATGTATAGCATCTGGAAGAAGACACTCAAGAGGTTTGTCCATGACGTCAAAAGATTTGTCAAGGGTGAGGTGTCTGCAAAAATCAACAAGGCTGTGGCTGAGATGGCAAACAACTTTAACCTGTGTGTGGATGAGGATGACACGAGGAGCTCCTAGAGGTGGTTCCTGAGGAATTGACTGATGGGGAGTTGTTGGAACTGGAACAGGAACACATCGCTGAAGAAGAGGCAAGAGGAAAGGAAACTGCAGGAGAAGAAAAAGAAGAACCCCCAAGAAAATTCACAGTGAAGGGTTTAGAAGAAGCTTTGCAGACCTCAATAAGCTTTGAAAAGTTTGAAAACATGGACCCCCAACCCCAAAAGGTTTTCATTAATAGAAAGGAATGTTCACAGTGCATGATCTGCTTATAAGCAAATATATGGTAAAAAAAAAGAAAAAGAAAAAGAAAAAAAAACTGAGCAAGCCACCATAGACACATTTCTGAAAAGAGTGACACCTCCTCAAGAAGAGCCCCAGGCAGGTCCTTCAGGAGGTATTCCAGAAGAAGGCATTGCAATCATAGGCAATGACACCTCCATATGTGTTATTGCCCTTGAAGACTTTCCAGCGGGACAAGCTGTGGAGGTGGGAGACAGTGATGTTGATGATCCTGAACCTGTGTAGGCCTAGGCTGACGTGTGTATTTGTGTCTTAGTTTACAACAAAAAAGCTTAAAAAGTTAAAAAAAAATTTAAAGTAGAAAAAAAAGCTTAAAGAATAAGGATATAAAGAAAGAAAATATTTTTGTGCAGCTGTACAATGTGTTTGTGTTTTAAGCTAAGTGTTATTACAAAAGAGTCAAAAAGTTTAAAAAAATTAGAAAGTTTATAAAGTAAAAAAGATGAAGTAAGCTAGTATTAATTTATTATTGAAGAAAGAAATATTTTGTTATAAATTTAGTGTAGCCCAAGTGTACAGTGTGTATAAGGCCTACAGTGATCACCGTAACGTCCTAGGCCTACACGTTCACTCACACTCTCTCACTGACTCACCAGAGCAACTTCCAGTCCTGCCAGCTCCGTTCACAGTAGGTCTCCTATACAGATATACCATTTTTAATCTTTTACACCGTATTTTTCTGTACCTTTTCTATGTTTAGATATGTTTAGATACACAAACACCATTGTGTTACAATTGCCTACAGTATTCCGTACAGTAACATGCTGTACAGGTTTGCAGCCTAGGAGCAAAGGGCTATACTATATAGCGTATGTGTCTAGTAGGCTACACCATCTAGGTTTGTGTAAGTACACTCTATGATGTTTGCACAACAACAAAATCACCTAACAACGCATTTCTCAGAACGTATCACTGTCGTTAAGCAACACATGACTGTAGTCCCTTTTTAAAAGTAAAGTTTTTCTCTTACTGATTCATACTTAGGGACACAAAATATACACAAATCCTGTAATTTGGATGTTACTCCTCCTGATACAGTGAGAAGCAGACTAGACTAGGTAATAACTGGAATGCATTTCAGCATTTTTAATGTAATTTGGTTGATGAGCCCCAAATTACTTTTCCAATGTAAACCAATCAAGTATATTCCAGTTTGAGTGTCTTTACCAAAAATAAACTTCCTTATGAATGTATAAAAAGATAATTAGACTGTCTCCAAGGCATTGGGCCTATTCCCAAAGGTGGAGAGATCCCATCACCCTAGTGGTCAGTTTTATTCTTCTCAGAGGCTGTGGTTATGAGTCTAGTTTGCCTGGTCCACAACTGCAGACTCCATTCCTAATTTCAAACTTGTCTTCTTCCATGCTGCACTGTCTGTCGCAGGAGGGACTGACAAAGAGGAGTAATGTCTTAGGTCAAATCCCGCCGTGCTCCTGACCAAGCTCACTCCCTCCATGGGGTGGGTGGGCAGTGCCAGCTCTGTGGGTATCAGGCACTTTCCCCCACGTGCCCACCGACACCTGAAGGAGGCTTGAAAAGACTTACAAATAATTCTCTTTTTACGTCAAGAACGTGTCACAGCTAAGACTAAGCACCATGCCTCAGCCACCACTGATCCTGAAATAAAATGCTGTCTGAACGAAAAAACAAAAAGCTTCTTTCATGCACAGCTTCAAGGAAATCAGAAAACCATTTAGTTCTCAGACCAACCACAATGTAATTCAAGCGTCAAAAAGTATTCAAGGCAAACAGAGGAAGGAGCGAGTGTAATATGTTTGAAATCTATTTGCATTCAAAAGCGTTTCCTTTTTAATGTTTAACAACTTCTATGACATGAATAATATTCTAAGCTGTTAAATGGTAGAATGGGAGCTGCCTTGTCCTGTGGCTATTAAATTGACATACTAAATAAGAATGATATAATAAATAAAATTTAAAGGAGTGAAAAAAATGTGTACCCTCCTCCACCAAATAAAAAATTGTAGAAATACATGTAGTAAACAAACTGGTTGAGTCAAATAACCAACTCAGAAAAAAAAAATCTAAATGTCTAAACAGCACTAAGTCTTATGAAGTTTGGCTTACAGTGTCCACTTCTCCCCGTGACTCTTGGTCCCACATCTTCACACCCTACTGGTCACCTCCCCTCCCCCCCACACCAGGGGTCAGGTGCTCCCTCTCCTGCTCTCAGCTTGTTGCTCCCTTTGAAAGGATTCAATTAAGTCTGGGGCTGGAAATTGTACCCCACAGGCCAAATGCAGCCCACCTCCTGTTTTGTAAATGAAATTTTATAGAAACTCGGCCATGCTCATTCACTATGTACCAGCTATGGCTGCCTTCACCCGACAGTGACAGAGTTGAGTAGCTGCAACAGAGACCTTATGACCCATAAAACCTAAAATATTTCCTATCTGATCCTTTACATAAAAAGTCTGCTGGCCCCTGAATCAAGTCCTTCACACTAAAGTATAACAGTTGTAATATGTTACTCCTCCAGGGATTACTTGGATTTTAATAGGAAGCAACTTCTTAATCTAAAGGAATTGATGGGTAATAATCATATTTCAGTCATCAGCAATGGGTACTCAGGAGATATTTGGGGGTAGGGGGATTATTTTAAGTTCAATTACTACCTCCTCCACCCACCCATCAACCCACTGTGGGTCCACCTACTGAGGATTTTAATAAAGCTGGGAGGGTTGCCGTGGTGTGGAGAAAGACTTGAAAGAGAGGTTTGTCTGAAAGCAGTTTGGGAGTGCTGCCGATGGCATTCTGGAGTGGGAAACACACAACCCAAGAGATTGTTATTTGTCTCAGTCTGCCTCAAATGTTTATTCTTATCCTTTATAAACCAACAAAAACATTTTGAAGTCCATTTAAAGAGAATCAGATTCCTGGCATTGGTTGTCCCCTAATCTTTTGCCTTTTTACTTTTCACGAATATCCAACTTCACAAAAATAAATCGTTTTTATGGTACATAGAAGACTTTCTCTCTGAAGTTCCCATAAGCAGTGTTGTTTACTTATAAGGAAGTTTCCTACAACAAAACAGCAACAGAGAGCTCACGGTGCAGCCTTGCTTCCAGAACATGGGGGCTTCATTCACACTGGCAGTGTTAAGCAGACCTAGCACAGCTTTGAAGTGGCCACTCTACAAAATGGAAACAAGAACATCTGGTTTCCCATCCTGATGTGAATCAGAGGCTAAACGTGCATGGGGAGCAATGACCAATCCTAACATTTCCATCTGTTCAGAAAATTCCATCTCAAAATGTTCTTCAGAATGTTCTCTTGTTTAAGTCTCAGGACAATCCCATCACATGAAAATTGTCATCCTCTTTTTATATAAGGAAATGAAGGATCTGAAGGGTTGAATGACTCAAGCTTGACTCACCTAGATCAAACTGTGGGAGGTGGGTCAGATAGAAAATTCAGGTCTTGAGAATCCTCTCAGAGTAGAAGGTTTATTCTTGGAGCCCAGGCTGGAGGGAACCTGGGGCCTCATCAAGAGCAGTTAGACCAGCACATTCATGGAACTCTTGAAGGTCAAGGTTTTGTCACTGTTCAGATATGAGAGTAGTAGGTGGCAACTTAAAGACAAATAGGCTCTGTTCAGATGCGCTCATGCGCTACTCATGTTGAGTACCAGGAAGCCACTGCACACGGCTCCTGGACCCTCCTGGGATCGTGGTCACATACTACTAGCACTTTAAGGGGACTTTGTGCAAACTAGAAAAATGCAGACTAATTACACAATGATGTTCCTTCCTCCTGCTGACCCAGCCCTGGGCCAGGAGGGCTCAGCTCAATAAGCTGAGCGGGCCAGATCCAGCCTCTGCTTGAGCCCTTCACCTAGACAAGGCACCGCCGTCCAGCTACAGCCAGTACAACCATCTTATGCCCAACCAGTTCAGAGACCTCCCTTCACCAGGAGGGGATGTTTCTCAAAAGAAAGAAAAACTTATTGAGAAGAACTGAATCCATATGAGACAATAAACATAACACAGTTTACCAAGAAGGTAACAGTCACAGCCTAAACTCAGTACGGTAGTGATGAGTGATGGGTAGTGATGACAGTCTTTCTGAGCTGGAGAACTGGAGCTGTTAATGGTCCAGATCATCTCCCTCTCACCTGGTTCTCTCTCCTAGCTAAGCCCCTCTCTGTATCCCACTCAAGTCCATTCCCCGACTAATTCAGATGCCGCCACATCTAATGGGAACATCCTTAAATCGGAGGGAACATACAGCTAGCAGAAGGATGGAATTATTCTTTGTGAGTGGGTGGGTGGCCATCCCTTCAGCATGTCTCTGTCACTCCGTGACAGGAAATCCTGCTGGGTTGGGACACCTCCTCCAAGCCTACACATTTCCAAGAGGCCAACTGCCATCAGAGCCTACTGGGTCTCTTCCCATTTCTCCTCTAAATGTTTTGCAAGCCCACACCATCCCCTAGGCCATTGGGCAAAGTCCAGCTGAGCTCATTAATCATATTACAGTCACCTTTCCTGCTCAGAAATCAAAGGCAGCAAGAGCTCACAATCCTCTTTTGAGTTGTGTTTTCATAGGATTTGAAGGAAGAACGGATCCAAGAACAAAATGACATCCAACTAACTCTTGGAGAGACCAGTAAGGTCAACTCAGGGTGCAGCTACAGAAAGGAGGAGGAGAGTTAGCTGGGAGCATAGTTAATCCCAACCACTCCTTCTTCAGGTGCCACAACCAAGTAGCACTGAGAACAAGACTGTAAGGCATGTGTAGAAATGGACCCTCAGACTAAAACTTTCAATTTACGCTAAACACCTGCAATTTAAAGGTGCCCTGCCTTGCATTTATACAAAGTGCCAAAGCGGGTGCTGAAAGAATTTCCAGTCTTGTTCTGATAGTTACTAACATCATAGTCCTCATAAAAATTATTGAGCAAGCAAGTTTGTTTCAACAACTTCCTATCACCTTTTTTACACCCTTCTCTTTAAAACTCCATATTCAGATTTGGATTTTAATCATTTTGTTATAGGGTTTGGGGTTTAGCTACTATTTTCATAACATAATATTATATGGTGCTTATAGTGTCCCTGGGTCCTTTACCAGCAACTTTTGACAAATAATGAGGTGTCTAGAGAACTTTGACTTTCTACCATGTTTTCAGGAGTATATCCTACTCCAGGTTAGACTGTACTTTTATGATATTTACCTGCATCAGTTCAGCCAAAATTATATAGATAAAATAGAGCCAAAGTATGTTTTCTGATGACATAAGAGTTTGTTAAAATAGTTTATAAGAGGGTTATGGTTTTTGATAATGATTACAAAAAACAACCTTTTGATATTATCTATAAACAGAGTAGAGTCATCAATGGGAAAGTAAATTCTACTCTCCTCCCTATAGTAAATGATATCAGCTGCCATAGTAATTGTATTAAGACTATAGGATAGATGAGCCAGTAGTGTTCAAATAATCCAGCAGCATACTATGAATTGAAGACTATATTAGAAAACAACCATTACTAGAAAATTACTGACTGGCATAGAGTCAAAATGCAGAACAGAGAATTTTGGCAAGGTTGCTGCTTTATAACCAACAAAGATAAACTGGAATTTATTGACGTGCTGTTACACATCACAAAATCCTAGGTAGGAAAAAATAGATAAATATGTGACTCTGGAAAATTATTGACACTAAGAGAGTTTCTTAGTCAGTTCAGGCTGCTATAACAAAGTACATAGAATGGGATGCTTACAAACAACAGAAATTTATTTCTCGCAGTTCTGAAGACTGGAAGTCTGAGATCAGGGCGTTAGCATGGTCGGGTCCTGGGGAGGGTCCTCTTCTGGGTTGCAGCTCTCAACTTTCCATTGTATCCTTCTATGGCTGTGAGCAGAAAGAGGAAGCAAGCTCTCCTGTGACTCTCATAAAGGCACTAATCCCATTCATGGGAGCTCCATCCACATGACCTCATCTAATCCTAATTACCTCCCAAAGGCCCCACCTCCCAATACCATCACATTGGTGGGGAGTGGGTAGGGTTTCAACATATGAATTATGGGAGGACATAAGCATTCAGTCCCCAAGAGGAGTGGACCCAGGAATATTAAAATACAGCAAAGAAGGTTTAATCTCTTCATCCCCAGCACACTGCTGGACAAAGGGTAGGTGCTCATAAAATGGCTGTTATGGTAAACCAAGTTATTCTTTTCTGTAAATGGTATGATTATACATCTACAATTTGAGTAATTTGTGTGATTTAGAGGCAGATCATATTTTGCTGTCAATTTCTTTCAAAAATACGCTAATAAGTATTTTTAGCCAATAGACTCTTTCCAGAAGAATGGGTTTATCCCACCAAAAGCCACCAATGGTACAAAATTACTTAATTTTTACTATTACCAAGAAGAGGCTTTTAATTTCCCACAGTGGAAACACTAGGGAAAAAACTCTTTCAAGGCACTTTTTGGTGTGGAGAGAATTTTAAGGACTAGTCAAACAGGGTAAAGGTGGTGGAGGGGAGGGCCTGCCCCAGGACTGAATCTATGACTCACTTCCTGGATTCATACAGTTCACAGACTTTTCTCTCCCGCATAGACACCTGCCGGGCAGCCAGCTTCCAGGAAAGGCTCACGGCTGTGCCCCCGTGGCCGGGTGTCCAATGCTGACAGGTCAGTGTACAAAAGCTGTGAGCAAACAACAGGGGCTCTGCTTTTGCGTTCAAACTGTCTGGGGAAAAATGCTGACACGTCTCACTACCTCTCTTCCTGTCTCTGTCTTCCTGTTGATCTGTGTGTACTTTTATAACCTCCTCACTTATGACTCATTTCACTTCATCCCAAAAGAATAATGGGAATAAATGACGAATTCAGACAACCTGTTAGTACCCATTCAGGTGAACCCCTCTTAATTAAGGCAGCCCAGAATAAAAACGCCAGATTTAAAAAGATGACGAACAAATTATGAGATGATTATTCACACTACAGAACAGTTTTAGAACCCAGAAGAATGAAGCCAGAAAGCAGTCTTAGAGAACTTTTGTTGAATTCACCCTCTAATTTTACAGGTGAGAAAACTGAGCCCACGGAGGGAAAGCGACCTTCTCATTCCTAACTCATACTTTTCAGAAAGGAAAGTTTTGCCTCAGGAATTTTAATTTTTTAGAGCAATCAAAATATGATTTTATTTAAAAATGCAGTCATGTGTCGCTTCACAACAGGGATATGTTGTGAGAAATGTGCCGTTAGGCGAGTCTGTCATTGTGAGCACATCCCGGAGTGTACTTACAGAAACCTAGAAGCTATGGCCTACTACACACCTAGGCTACATGGTACTAATCTCACTGGACCACCGTTGTATATGTGGTCCGTCATTGACCGAAACAACATTATGCACTGCAGGACTGTATTTAACTTATATACACATTCCTGGGAAAATGCCTATACATAGTGAAGGACAATGGCTCATGAAATGGAGTATCAATTTATATGGTACTAAATTATATAGTATGTAGTTCTAAACTCTAGAATAATGGATCCTATTCCACATCCAAATCAGTTCTAGTACTTCCTATTAACAACTTGTGTTTTGAATATATACATATTACAAACAGAACCACCAGATGGGCAATTAATAAACATTCTTGGATTATATATTCACATAAGTATATTTTTAAACCTTGAAAGGAGACAAACTATTAACAAAGTCAAGGCCACCTCATTTGCTCTTGATTACCTTTGTGGTCACCCTCTCAGCTGCCTTCCTAACACTCTCCAGCATCATTTCTACAACTTGCCCATGTGATTTTTCAGGTAGCAGCTGTGTGAGCAACTAGTTATGTGCACGTGCACACACACACACACACGTACACACACACACACACGCAATGCTCTTAAGAACAAAAGCTGGCACAGAACATTAACTCAATTCAATAGAAAAGAAAACTCTTTTCTTTCCTTCTTTTTTTAAACCTTGGTGCAGGCACCCTTCTTAGGAGTACACTGTCAGTCTGGGCTTTTGTCCTGGCCGGCTCCTGATTTTTTAATGCATGCTGAAAATCCACTCCTACAACCGCACTCCATGGAGGCCACTTTGGATTGCTGCCACCTGCCCTCACTGTATTAAGAAGCATGGATCCATTGCTATTATGGAGCCTGAAGCAGAGCCAAGAAGAAATCTCAAAGGGCCCTCTCCCCAAACATATGTGAGTAGAATAAAAATGAGACACAAATGATAGCACGAAGTCTCTGGCACTCTTGGGGCAAAGCAAGGGGCTGTGTTGTAGGCCAGGAAGATGTTCTGATTCCTAGGAGAGAAATGAAATTAAAACATGTTATTCTTTGCATGTGAAGCTCCTTCAGACCCATCATCAACAGGGTGGGTTTTTTTCTGTTGTTTTCCTCAGAGTGGGAATTGGAATTCCTTAAAGCAAAGCCACACATTCAAGGCTGTCCAGGGGTGAGTCGAGAGATGTCTCCATGCTTTTCCAGTACGCAGGATCCCCATCCTGCTGAGCAGATAACAGAGGAAACAATTGAGTATACTCATTCATACTAAAGTGTTAGAGACTTGATGCGTTATTTCTCTCAGAGGTATCTGCACTCCAGAGGTAGTTGCTTTCCAGAACAAACAATATTTAACCTAAAGGAAAATATAGAATTAATGATAGAATTTCAGGCACTAGAGCTTTTAAATCACCCTAACCAGGAAACCGTCTATTAATACAAGAGTAGATCTAAATATATCCGTCTGATGAGGTGACAGGAAAAAAAGGGGAGTGTCATACTTAGCAAATCTAGAAGGGTAAGTCATGGCTTCTGTTATTTTTCCTTCCTCCTTCCCTTACCAATCATTCTAGCCCTCATAATTGTTCCTGCAACTTCGTGCCTCCAATTCCATTGCCCCTGTGTCTAAACCAGTTCTGAAGATTCAGCAAAGCATGTCACATGTTTATTGGTAAAGATAAACTCAGCGCTGAGTTCAGTTCAAAATGAAATTAGGGGTCAAAACCAATGCCACAGAATAGAATAAAATGGCAAAAATTCAGGTGGAAATCTTAGGTCACACAAGAGCTGGCACAAATAGCACTCAAAGTCTCAGGAATCGCTATGTTTTAATGGGAAAGGTAAGCTAATGATGCTTGATTGGTTTTTCCTTTTATTATGAGAGTAAGAAGAGAAAAAAATCCATTTTTTTGTGTCAGGGTCAGAGAATTTACCAGATATTTGCTGACCAACCGCATCTCGGTGTCTGTCATTTCTTCCTTTTTACTGCACTCTCTGGCTCCAGCAAGACAAAATCACAGTGATTCTACTTCAGTGAGAAACCAGGGGCGGGAGGAGTGGTCCACCCCGGGGGCAGGCAATCCAGAGGTGCAGGCCTGAAGATGACTTAAAAACAATAATAAAACCAACTAAAAAGCCAGTCTGCTTTCTATTATCACCATGGCAAGCAGTTCTAAACAATGTCAGTAATAAACCAACCCCAAAAAAGTCTTTTGTTGGTCTAGGTTCTAACCAATTGCTATTGAGCTTTAATAATATAAGTGTAGCTTCAGTTGAGTACGTTTTTTATTGCTTCTCCTTTAGTAAACATATTCTATGTGGAAATTGATTCAGAGAATTAACTCCGTGCATTTATTTTGAGAGTAAGTACATACTAAGCTTGCTTTGGGCACAAGTCTCCAGCCTCTCTTGTACAATATATTCAACAATTGATTGTTCAAACAATTGATTCAAAATAAACAGTGATAGCACAGTGATTGTTAAGACAAACAGAACTTGAGTTACATCAATTCTGTCATTCTGTGTGACCACTTGGAGTTTTTTATTGTGCTTAAATTTTCTGGGATTTATTGTGAAATGGGATTTTTATGCATCTCTGCCAAACGAATCCTTATGTTTAAGATTTTTCCTATTTATTTAATCTGTTGCTTCATGTGAAAGAAGCCTTTCAAAAGTAAAATTAATAGAAAGTGTTCTTTGATCAAAGATAGATCGACACATCATGAACATGGGAAGAAAAACAAGTTTGACAAAGTCTTTGACAAATTTGCAGAAGTTAATCACAAAAACAGAAACTGCAAGATTACTATTTGTTACTGTGAAAGACCAACATGGAGGTCCAAGTTTTCATTTCTTTCTTCAAAAAATACCTTAATGAAATTAAAAGTATTACTCCATAACTCTTCCTTTTTGGATTATAATATTTATTTTTAATGTTTTTATCGATATGACACAAAATTTCATGAAAGTACATTTCTTTTCTGGCTATTATTATTCTTGGTTTCATTGTGTGATTATTACTAAATACAGTTTTGTCTTTAGAAAGAAGTGTTAGAAATGATCCACTCTGGGTTTCAAATATTAGCCCTACCACCCTAATCTGTTACCTATTCTGCTTTGGAGCTCCCTGACTCTATCCCTCCCATACAGCCTCATCCACCACCCTCAACTCCCTCCCACCCCAGCACCCCACCCATCACTCCAAACCTGTTAGTCAAGGGTTACAGAATGATAGATCTGATGCACTTAAAATAAATCATTCCTCCTCCCAGGTTCTTCCTCCATCTTTCTCTCACTTTTTGTTGTAGAGAACGGAGTTAGGTTACAAAATTAGAAGGGCTAAACCTCATTCCTCCTTTCTCTTTTCCCATATGACGAGAGTAGAGATAAGCAGATGCTTGACCCTCTGGGACCTGCCTAATGACCTGTGTGAGGCTTGGGGAGGGGTTGGGAGAGAGGAGGATTCAGCAAGCACAAGCCCCACTTGGACTCTCGGACCCCTGTGTCAAGCCCTCTCCAGCCAGGAGCACTCAGTGGCTTTCCTTTCTGGAGGGAGTCTGATGATCTAAGTCCTAGTGCCTGCCGATGCCACGAGAACACTTGGTGCTGAGATGCAGCATTAATCAGCACTGCCTGGAGCCCACATCCCTCCTGCACTCCACACCCAGGCCCCAGCATCACCCTTAATCCCACAGAGAGAAGGAAGTTTACATTTCAGTCCCCCCCCCACACCCCTCCCAATCCAGTCAGTTTGATGCCCCTAACTCTGAATAATCAGCTCAAAGCAATAGGGAAAATATTTCCCACCCAAATTTAGCAAGTCTTCAATTCTCAGAAGGTTCCTAAGTCATTCAACAGCGATTCATTATGTTATTAAAAAGTGTCACATTTCCTTCATGTTGGTGACAGGGAAAAATTATGATATTTATTTTTCACTTTTACTTACGGAATATAATGAATTCCACTGATGACCTATTTCTGAAATCCACCAATCAAGAGAAATTATAAGGTTCACCATAGTAACAGCTCAGTGTCAGTTGCCTGACTGAGAACCACACAGCACCGGAGGCCCCGGCCAATCGCCGGGCAGGGTAACGTTACCATCTCATAGCAACCAAGAGATCTGCATGGCAACATCAGCTGCTAAATAAAAGAAACATTAGAAACAATATTCTGCTGGGGGAAATAAAGGTATTAACTGTTAAGTCATACTTGAGTCACGGATGTGAGGACCTATCCTAAAATATCCACCTAAAAATAGCTCAGAAAATACCTGTCAGATCCAGGAGTCCACGTGCTAGGAACCCTCGCCCACCACCAACTGGAATGACCTGAGAGTGAAAGAGAGGCACAGTCCATAGAACAGACCGCTTCTGAACAGGAAGGGAAAGAGTCCTTGAACACTAGGAAGTGAAGGCATATTTGGAGGGTAAATTACACATAAATCATCATATTTAATCCCATGAGGGAGGCAGGGCAGATATTATTATCACTGAATTTTCCATCTCCCCCTGACCCCAAATCTGTTCCTCCCCCAGCTTTCCCATCTCAGTTAATGCAACACAGTTCCTCCAATTGCTCAGACCAAAAACCTCGGAGGCCTCCTTGACTAATTTCTTTCTCTCACACTCAATCTGATCCTTCTAGCAAACCCTGTTCTTTCTTCTTTCAAGATATATCCAGAGTCCAACCACCTCCCGCCACCTCCACAGCTATACCCTGGTCCAGACCACTCACCATCTCTCATCTGGAGGCAATAGCTTGCTGATCTGTGTCTCTTCTTCCTGCCCTTGCCCACCTACAATCTATTTTCAACACAGCAGCCAGAGTGGCCCTTCCAAAACGTTAAGTCCTTGTCTCACAACCTTCTGGTGACTTCCCATCCTCGCTCACAGTAAAAACCCAAGTCTTCACCATGGCCTACAAGACTGCACACAACTTAGCTCCCTCTTGTTCCCCTCTGACCCCATCTGCTCCTATTGCCTGCTTTCCTCACCTGCTCCAGCCACACTGGGCTCCTCTCTATTCTTCCAGTACATCAGGCTCCCTCCTACCTCCGCGTCTTTGCACTAGCTATTTCCTCTGAAACATTCTCCCCCCAGATACCCTCAGGGCTCATTTCCTCACTTCCTTCAAGTGTTTGCTCAAATGTCACCTTCTCAGTGAATCTTCCTCTGATATTTTAAAACTGGACTCTTTGTATCAACCCCCTTTAGCCCCAGCCCCAACCCCCTTCCCTGGTACAGTGGGTACCTAGAACAATGCCTAGCATTTACTAAGTTAAGTGAGTCAGGAAGTGTAGCTGAGGCCATGTCAACTGGACTCTGCCAATGACACCCCATTGGTGGTGACCCCAGTAGGGTCCCTGCCCATCCCTTCCAGGGCAATTTTCTTGGAGGGAGACCATTCAGCCTTCCTGTTCTTTTATTCACACAGGTCAAAACCAAGGATTTAAATGGAATTTTTATGTGCCAAAATGTTTCATCAATTCTTGCTAGTTTGCTCTCAAAGAGTCTCAGAGTTGTATTAAGTGTGCATTGCATTACTAGTCAAAAAAATTTTTAAATCCAGTCACCAAACATGTTTTTTGGTCTACGCAATTGTTTTGGGTTTGGGTTTTTTTGTTTTTTTTTTAACAGAAGCCACCTAGTGTTACAGTATTACGTTAAGTAGTGTTTTTCAATTAAAACTCTACTGAAAACTGGTAGTGGTATGCCCACGTTTTCTACCCTGATACTGATAGTGAATGGTAAGGGGTGGAGGAGGAGATGGGTGGGGAGAGGGGAGAGACCACCCAGAAGCAGGGCGGGGAGAGGAATAAATCTAAGGAACATTTTGCTTCCATGGCCTGTATCGGTGATTAGGAAATGCTGGTGTTGACACAGACACCAACAGTCTTGTTTGGTACTTGTTGAAGACAAAAATAGTCATCACCCTTCCACCTAGAAACTGGAAACATGAAAGACAAAATCAAGGATAATAGTAGCTACTTCTTTTTCGATCATTGACAGTATGGCAGGCATTTTCCTAAGTACTTCCATACAGTTTTACATTGAAGTGTCTCCTGGATAGGAGGAATTACATCCTCCTTTTACAGAATAAACTCAGAGAAATTAAATGACTTGCACATGGTCATACAACTAGAAAGTGACAGAGCTGATCCATTTGCCTCCAAAGTTCTTGTTCTTAACTGTTACATAACACCTCCTCTCTTCAATAAGATTAATTCATGTGATATAAATAAACATGGAAGAAACACAAAACCTAGAGGTGACATAAGGGAATATTTAAAAAAAAAAAAACCCTCAGTGAAAGTACCACCATTCCAAGTATCTATGTAGGGAGAGCTAAGCAGGTATGTGGAGGCCCTGAAAGGGCCAGGCCCACAGTCCTGCTTCTCATGTCAAAGGCAACACCATTATCTTGTCCATTTTATGCCACAAAATTAGCTTAACATTAACAGAAAGGAAATGCTATTGCCTTGCTTATAATGGTTCACATGGCTAAAGGTTGTGGAACACGTATTGTTCTGTAATTGCTTCCCTGTTGACGTAAAACTCACAAGTAAGATGTTTCATTACACTGAGGTGCTCATCCCTCTCCACATAGTGGGGATATGAAGGGTGGGCACCAAAAGCAAATGGAATTTGGAGACCTAGAATATTCCACTGAATCTTCTGACCTGGCGGGGAGGAAAAAGCAGGTTTGTGTCAAACTACCCCTTCTCACCTGCATCTCATTCCTTCCAGTAGTTTGCCTCAGAAGCAAATCTAAACCTAAACAGAAAGAAATGTAAGACCTGTGATAGACTCTCAAATTTTTTTCTTAAAATCTAGCCTAACTTTGCCAATGAACATGAAGCCAAATGTGCTGTAGGATCTGGCATTCTGACAGAGTCCAGGGCAATTTCTACCCAGACTAAATTTTCTGGCTATTTAGCCGGAGAAGTGGATATTTCTCTGTATTCAAAAGTGGCTGTAGCTGCGTTACCTAATATCAGGACCATCTTTCAGTTCATTTCTATATTTTTCAAGCAGCAAAGCTCTCACCTTTGCGGTGAAGCTGCCTGTAACCACCCTGGACCTGAATGCCCTCAGCATTTATTATTTGGACCAAGCACTAGGCACTTGTATATTTGCAAATATTGCAGAAGGCAGTGGGACCTGGTGGAAAGGGCCCTGGAATCAGACAGACAGGAGCTCAAACTTCAGCTCTGAGATTAGCTAATTGTGACTTTTTGGCAAGTTACTTACCCTCTCTTCACTTCAGCTCTCTCAACTGTAAAATGAATACAAAGAAACTTAACTTACAGGAGTTTTTTTGGTGTATAGTGCCTAGAACACAGCAAATGCTCAGTTATGATTTCAAAAGTGAAATACATAAACGAATGAACCAAGAGATGGCCCAAATGGGAATGTAGCATTCTAACTGGGTCTCAATCCTTGCTGAACTATCCTAACTAATTACATATGCATTGATTTCTCAGGAGAGAACTGAAGTGCAGTCAACCCCATCTTCAAAAAGGAGACACCTCATCTTCCCAAGTTTTAAGACAAATCTGCTACATTTCCCTCAAAATTGAATGTTGGTTTTCTTCTCAACATACTCAAGGATGAAGTCTCTCAATCTGATGATACTAAATATTAGATTTACTCTCAAAGTTTCTCTTCTGATCATTGCAACACTCGGCCTCATCTCACCAAAACCACAGTTAAGGACAGCATCATCTTTGTCTCAGTATCCTTGGGTCCTTTGTTAACCTGTGAGTCCGTAAAAACTAACATAAAAATGTATATAATCATGGTGTAGATTTCAGGCTATAAATCCTGTTTAAACGCCATGCCCAAACCTAGAGTGGGTTGCAATAGTCTTTTGACAGATGAAATCACAATTTTAAACGATGTAGAAACCAGGCTGTATGTTAGGCCCTCCCCTTTCTTCAGACGTCAGTGTAAATTATTTGGCACAGCGATCAGGTGAATTAGATGGATGCCCTCCAGCCATCAGGAATAGAAAGACAAGTGTCTTCCCTGGTGCTCGTGTGAATTTATCCTTAGAAACTTGGGATAGTCTTATGAAGCAGTTGGACCTGTTGTCTGACTGTTGTCAGAAAGCTTAGCTGAGCAAAACCTGTGGAAATGGAGGTTGGGGGAGGGGCAGTGCGGATGTTCAGGCCCAGCTCACGAGTTTGGCTACTAGGATGGGTAGCAGGACCCCTGTTTATTTGCTAGAGGACTCAGTGGGCCCTGAGGAAAAAGAATGAAAAAGAGAACTATGGAACTGAAGGGGGCTTGGGAATGGGGTGAAAGACCCAGATGCCTGAATTCTGCCCTGGGGGCCCAGGCTGACTGTTGGTGTGGAAGGATGCTTTTAGATAATACACAAGATAATGCTACCCCAATATCCTCTGAGCCAACTCTCTAGGGCTCTTGTCTCATGTTGCCCAGAGAGATGTCTGTTAGGGAATAGAAAAGATAAGTCTGTCCATTCAGGACGCTAATGAAAGAATCATTAGAAAGAAAGCTCACCCACAGTCAGAGCAGCAGATGAAGTCTGCAGACCCCAAAGCAGTAGCGGCCCCACTGACAGCTGCAGAAAACTTTAATGGCTTCCAAGGAGAATTTGCAAGACATACTGCCCTTAGATGCAGGCAAGAGGGGACAATGTTTGGGAGGGCCCCATATGTCACAAACACAAAGACATTTTAAAGAATACAGGGACAGCTTTGTCACTTGGGTCCTGGGTCTCAGCTGTGGCGCACTGAGACTCTAACCCTAAACATCTGCTCTCCTAACTTACTCTGTTCAGGCCCCAAGGAAACATTCCCCACATCTCCTTGCATCCAAATGCCATCAGGAACTGTGGGTTTTGCTGCTGCAGATTTCAGGAACAGACATTGCTTCAGAGGGTGGGTAGGATTTGAGCAGCTAAAGCACTTAGGTAAGAGAAAAGGACAATTAACTTGCCCAGTCTTTCCTCTAGGCGTGAATGGGATAGATTATTGCATAACAAAGTACTGTTTGGCAGTATTACTGATAGACAATTTTCTTGCTTTTTTTTCCTGTTCCAATTTGTGATTCAAAGAATGCCTCATGTTTTATAATTTGTTATCTTGATTTAAAACACTTAAATAACTTCATCGATACTTTTATCTCAGCCTCCACTAATGTTAAGGGCCTGAGTTCCCCAGGTCCCTGCCACAGGAAGGAACGGGACAGGAGCACTGGTGGCAGTGATTCTGCTGCGTGGGATTCATTACCTTTACTTCTATTACACAGTGCTCGTATGTCCTCTCCTGGACGGTGTGGCTTGAAAAGGCCAGGGTTACCAAACACTGAAACCAAAGTCATTCTACTTGGCAAACATTCTCTAATATTGATGTGGATGCTACTATTTGGCTCGTCCAACAGGTCAACCGAGGGAGCACATTTGATAGCTGACTGGTTTGAGCAGGGGGAACATTTTCGTTTAGAACTTCCACTCTCCTCCCTTCTTGGGGAATGATGGAAAGAGAACCTCCAACTTCTCTCCCCACCTACTTGCTGTTGCTATCCAAGGGAGGAACGGCTGATCCAGTTGGTCAGAGCTTAACATTTATTGAGCCACGCTGTTATGGATGGTGAGGTGATTGGGTCTCATAGTAGGAGAAACAGGCTCTGGCCTCTATAGTTCAGATTCTTCTTGCCCACCTCTATACTTCATATCTCCATGTAGTAAGGAAACCAGGAAGAGTCTCTCACAAGGGGTGGACAACCATTCTCCTTCCCTCTCTGTTTAGCCCTAGCTGGGTGAGAGAGAGGACTTTTGATCCACTCAGCTGACCAGGTTAGTGGCTGAAATCTGTACCACAGATCTAGTCATGTGCCCATAGGCACACATGACTTTATGAGTCCAAGGCAGAGATTCAGGGTCAGAGACAGGAGACCACAGGTATAAGTCATACTCCCCAACACAATTTGCCAGAATCCTTGTTTTTTGAAGGTGTATTAGACAAGGTAGGCTAAGAGGCTGTAACAAAAGACCCACTAACTCAAAGAGAATATAGAAAATCATCTCTCTCGTGTTTCAATCTGAGGCGACTGGCTCTGGGTTGGCGACAGCTGTGCTTCCCGCAGTCATTCGGGGCCCCAGGCTGACAGCACCTCTGCCATCTTCAACATGGAGCTTCCAAGGCTGCTCTCTTCCAGCCACCAAGAAGGGACAAGAGGGCAGTCCTGGGCCAGAGATTCCTCTTAAGCAAATGCGGTAGAAGTTGCCTGTATCAGTTCCTCCCACATTCCACTGACGAAAGTTTGGTCAAAAAACGTCTTCTACTCTAAAAGAGGCTGAGAAATTGGAGCACGGATTTTGGTGGACAGCTGGTATTCTCCACCAAGACGAGTTATTGAGCCTTTTAAGAAATTTACAGGTTGCAATTTTACTCAAAGGTGGACATTCTACAGGAACATACTAAAATGTTTCTTTATAGTCTGGGCAGTTGACTGCCGATAGTTACTCATAAAAATGTTCAAACCCAAATCATCTCTTACACAAATTGGTATAGAACTCTCAATGCAGGTCTTCTTTTGTGTGTGTGTGTGTGTGTGTGTGTGTGTGTGTGTGTGAGGAAGATTAGCCCTGAGTTAACATCGTTGCCAATCCTCCTCTTTTTGCATCTGTGCCCATTCTCCTCTACTTTATGTGGGGTGCCACCACAGCACGGCTTAACAAGCAGTGTGTCAGTCTGCACCCGAGATGGAACCTGCGAACCCCTGGCCGCCAGAGGCGGAGCGCACGAACTTACCCGTTACGCCACTGAGCTAGCCCCAGTATAGGTCTTCTTAGAGGCCTCATGTAGCTTATTTTAGGATGGAAAAGGGATGACCCACCACCTTAAGATTCCCAGGTTAATCTGTCTTTAATAGTTTTATTACCCATCTCTAAAGCTAAACAACAATGAGTTTATGACCCATCCTTGGTAAAAAGTAAGCTATGGCACCTTTTAGTTAAAAGACAGCCTGCAGGATATATTAGTTTCCTTCTTTTAGATTCTGCAAACAATAATCCTAACTTTCTATATTTCTAACTTCTCTAGGTAAGATAATTAGAAGTAATCTACCTGGGGCATATAATTTTATTTCCCTCCCCCCAAAAAAATTGATGAGGTTTTTTTTTGTTATGTACTTGACATTTTGAGGTCATTTTATTTTCTTGCATTAAACAGTAGTTGAACACAACATTCTTTAAGTTATTCATAATTTCTTGTATAAGCACTCATGTACTAAATTCCTTTTGAAATCCTGAGCTGGAAAACTTTATCTTCAAATGAATATAATGCAACTTTTTTTTCTTATGAGAACTATACAATCTACCCACTCCCCTGTTTGTCTTAGTTTCTAAGAAAATTAGCTATAATGATCAACTATAATAGCTAGCTCAATTTTGGTGCCTGAAATCTACATCCCAGCTTGTTTTATGTTTTAATGAACTTTTTTACTTTGGAATAATTTTACATTTACAGAAAAGTTGTAAAATAATACAAATAGTTCTTATATACCCTTCATCCAGTTTCCCCTAACATTAGCATCTTACTTAACCTTGGTGCATTTGTCAAAGCTAAGAAATTAACATTGGTGCATTATTATTAACTAAACCACAGACTTTGTTTAGATATCACCAGTTTTTCCACTAATGTCTCTTTTCTTTCTTTCTTTCCTTTTTTCTTTTTTTGAGGATTGGCGCTGAGCTAACATCTGTTGTCAATCTTCCTCCTTTTTTCCTTTTTTCTCCCCAAAGCCCCAGTAGATAGTTGTATGTCATAGTTGTTCATCCTTCTAGTTGCTCTATGTGGGATGCCACCTCAGCATGACTTGATGAGTGGTGCATAGGTCTGCACTCAGGATCCGAACTGGCAAACCCTGGGCCACTGAAGTGGGGCTGGCAAACTTAACTGCTATACCACTGGGCTGGCCCTAATGTCCCTTTTCTACTCCAGGATACCACAATGCACTTAGCCCAGCTTGTTTTAATTGAAATATGGTATCCTGGTTGAAAATCATTCCTAAGAAATTTAATGACTAGGAACTGGAAAAACATTTATTTATTTAAAATTTGCAAAAGATTTTCTTACTCCAAAAAAAGAAAAGAAGTGGAGACACTAATTTGTCCTTAGGGCAAACCATCTCTTTGGGGAAAAAAATACACTGAATGAGATCTTTAGTTGCACAATTGTAAAGCAAGTGCCCACATTTTGTGTCTGTTGAAGGCCATGGAACAATCTTAAGTAATTTTATTTTATTTTTTTATTTATTTATTTATTTTTTTTGTGGGGAAGACCAGCCCTGAGCTAACATCTGTTGCCAATCTTCCCCTTTTTGCTGAGGAAGACTGGCCCTGGGCTAACATCCGTGCCCATCTTCCTCCACTTTATATGGGACGCCGCCACGGCGTGGCTGACAGGCAGTGCGTCGGCGGGCGCCCGGGATCCGAACCCGCGAACCCCGGGCTGCCAAGCGCAGACTTAACTGCTGCGCCACCGGGCGGCCCCAATCTTAAGTAATTTTAAATATGATATTAGCTGTAGATTTTCAACATAAACTAAGTGTTCTATTATGCAATGTAGTTGGATTAAAGCTATGTATATGCTGGCTTTATGCCTCTGGGGAGATGGTTATGAATAGAAGATGGGGGTTTCCTTAAAATGAGGGAATATTCCCACTATCACTCAACCTGGGAAAAGACAGTTCTTGGGACAGAAAACGGGGCCTTGGAGGAAAGCCTTAGATCTAGTTGGGAACAGGAATTCTTCCTTTTCTCCCAGTCTTGGATTTCATGCAGTGAAGACATGCTCAAGGATTCCCGGCAGTGGGAATGAGCTGGCCCTTGCCACATGGAGACCCATTGAGCACCTCCAGTGCTAGATTTGGGCTTCATGTGCTCTAAAAGCAGCCTTATACAGCAGCAATGGTTGAGATATCTCCTAGGTTGTATGTCCCCTTGCTAAATTTTCAATCAAGTCTTGCCCAGAGTTGCAGCCGACTCTTAGCTGTGCTATGAGGAATTAACGAAAGTGCCTGCTCCAGGCTTGGGATGGAGTGGCAAAGAGGAAACAGTAACCTCTCTCCCAGTGCCACAGGTGGCGTCAGGCTGGGGCATGGTGGCTCAGCAACATGGCTAGAGAATAAGCTGTTGGTTCTATTTCTAGATACACAGGAACCCTCACTCTCAGGCTGTCTAAGAAATACCTGGGGGTATTTGATGGGGACTAACTTCCTGTAGAGCCAGGCAGAGGCTCAAAGCCATCATAAAGGGGTATTAAATGTGACAAGTCCGTGGTCGCAGACTACTAAGGTCTATATGTATAGGTTATACGAGTGTTTCTGTTCCGTTTTACTTTAATTGCTTAAGTTTATTTATTCACTCATTCATATTTACAGAGCACCTACTCTGTGCCAGGCACTGTTCTAGGCCCTGGGGGTGAAAGAAGAAAAAAAGACAGATCTGACTTCATGAAAAGTCCCTGCCTGCGTGAGGGAAAATACATTGCAAGGTACACTGTGTGCCTTCTAAATCCTAATTAGGAGTAGAAGGAATATCGATATTGTAATTTTTAGAGTTACGATTTATTTTAAATATGGATTTGCCACATGGTAAGGAAATCTGATTTGGTCCTCAAAAATTTGGAGGATTTAGTAGATGTGGTTCATCAGGAAGGTTTGGGGGCACATCTCCACCCTAAAGTAACTTTCTGAAAAAAGAAAGGGTCCTCTTAAGACTTTGGCTCTTCTGTACCCCAACCCCAGGGGTAACCATTGATATTTCCTCTTGGCTCATGGCCAAAATCTAAATACTATCTTGGCCACTAGCATCTGAAAAAACAGAACAATAAAGTCTTTAGAAACAGACAGTCTTTAGATATTTCTTTCAAAAAGAGCACTAGAATAGAGCTTCTAAATCTTCTAATTGCCAGTGCTGACGTCATCTGTTGTGAAACGACAGTAGTGAATAGGCAAGAACCGGAAGATTCCAAATTGTCAAACATCAGAAAGATACTACAAATCATGTCTCTTAAAAAATATGGCTGTCAGAGCCTGTGATCCTGATTGCAAAGGCATCTGTGACTAAATAATGCTGGTTATGGAAATTGCTGAAAAGTTATAAATAAAATGTTAAATAATACAGTACAACTAATTCCCCAGGTGTTGTTTCTATTCTCAAGTAAGGATCGACATGAACCAAGTAATAGCATACAGCTTTCCTGTGGGTGTAAATCTCCAGAGACATCGTTCACTCACATTTGCTTATGTCCTGTTACTCTTTCAGTCTCAATAACATTATTTCTTGCTTTATTTCTTCTCTCTAATCCACATCAGTAGTCTGTTCTTATAAAATATTCAGCATCTGTTTGGGCATTTGTTTGCAATGTTATCTTACATGATGTTATGTAGGAAGAGGGAGGGTAATAATGCTTAAATATGGGGAAATAATGTTTCTTTCACTCTTTCATGTTTGCAAAGGGTTTCTGTCACATCCTTTGACTCTGAATTCACACTGAAGTTTCCCTTCCAGAAAGTCTAGTTTCGTGGACTCAAGCCTGCTGCAAAATTTAATATAACTGAAACTTGATAAGAGGGTCCAGTCTAGTCAAGCGCACCTACAAAATGATCTACTACACCTATAATTCCTGGTGAACTTGCATTTATTTATATATTCAAACAGGCTTCAAAGGAAGCAAGTCAGATCATCTATACACACTATGGGGCAAGCAGAACCTTTTTTACTCCAGTAAAATAATGTTGACCAAATGCTGTCGCATTCTCAATTAATCCCACTTAATACCAAAAGAATATATGTATAGTATGAAAGATTAAGAATGTTGAGAGTTTTATGAATGCAGAACTCTGAATTTAATTTGATTTTTTTCTAACAGAATTTGAGATAACACTGTTAAAGTTTCCAGGGCAGTTTAGATTTCAGAGCCAGGTATTCAGTGTGAGATTTGTAGTTGAAACCTTGCTGGCTAACTTCCCACAATACATCCTACATATCCTTGGAGCTATTCGGAAGTTCACCATAATTGCAACGGACATCCACTCTTCCTGTTTCTAAATAGAATTAAAGAAGACAAACTTTGAAAACAGAATGGAGTCCATTTTGGAGGATTTCTGCTTACACCTCTCTTGACTTCCAATGACTAAGAGCGTACCTTTTTAAAATGATGAAAACCTACAGGAATCCAGGTCAAGTGTTGACTCAGGGCCCTTTGCACCTGCTGATCCCTCTGCTTGGAATGCTGTTTCCTTCCCATCCACTCCATCTCAACTTCAAATCTAATCTCAGTGTACCCTTAGGGTCTTAGCTTCCCTGACACCTCAGAAGAGGCTGAGTGCCCCAATATACACTCACATGGCGCTCTCTATCTCCACTTTGTGGCACTATCCCCTTGTTTTCTTTAGATTGATGTCTGCTTTCCCCAATAAACATAAAGAAGCTGCAGGACAGCAGAATCATATCTGTCTTATTCACCACTGGCTAGCCATGTTCAAGGTAGTTGTTTATTAAGGATGTGAATGTATAAATCAATGCAGGTGAGGAAAATAACAGCTATCATTTATGTGTTTGTTTGCTACATGTCAGGCTCTGTGCTGGAAGTTTTACACATGAAAATGAATGAATGAATGAATGAATGGCCATCAAAAATGAGCACTAAGAACATTAAAATCATCTGAACAAATAGTAGATCTCATCCTAAACAAGTTGTGCATGAAGACTCTTTGTTTATATAAAATTTAGGGGAAAGTTTCAAAGTGCAGTATTTCATGATGACCTCACTTGCAAATTAGGGAGGAACTCGAGTTTTATGGGTGAACTTCCAAGAGCAAAGCTTGGAAAAGACCATCTAGGATAAAATAGTAAGGTGCTAACAGTAAGCCAGGGAAACAAGACAGTAGCAGATAGGAAGCGCAGGGTAAATGGACATTTTACTCAGATTCTCAGAGGTGTGTCACCCAAAAAGGGTTAAAAACTAATGCTGAATATACTATTTTGTGAACTGTATTTTTCACTTAGTATATCTTGATCATCTTATTATTAGTAAATGCTCCTCTGCAACGTCTTTTCAAGTGGCTACAAGAATTCTATTGCATGCATGTGCCCTTATTTATTTAACTATTCCCTTAATGTTGGGCAACCTAAATGTTGTTACTTCCAATTTTTTGCTATTATCAACTAAAAGCTAAATCTTTGTACATGTCCTTAATTATTTGCTTGGAATAAATTTAATATATTGAAGGGATCAAACTATAGGAACCAATTTTTCCAATTGTATTTGAGAAAAATATAGATTCATATATATTTTACACAGGGCTGAGATCATATCCTGCCATTGATTCACAGAGTACAGAGCTAACAACGTCAAAAAATTAACAAAATTTAACAAAGCATTAATATTTACTTGCATTGAGTAGCTTTACCATTCCTTCATCTTGCCTCAGTCAAAGCAGCAAAATGTCAGCAATGTTAAATTCAAAGAAATCCTAAAGGTGCCCTCTGGGAATGGTAGGACCCGGTCCTATGTTGCATTCCTGACAGTGAATATTTAAAATAATTGTCATGGTATTTCTTCTAATTCTGAGGAGTTTTAAAATGTATGCAATTGAGTGACAATCTTATAAAGCAATCAGGGACCTCTCTGCTATGTTCTCAAGAAAAATCTCTAGTTTTCTAGATTAGTAAGAATTCTAGAAGGTCATAACTGAATACTTTGGTTTCTTACCTCCTAAAAGGCGAACCAGGCATTTGATGGCTTGTCTGGCCCAATGAGAAAAGAGCTTCTAAAATTAATGTGAAGCCAGTCCTACCATGACATAATAATGAATAGAATCACTGATTTCATAGACAATAGGACTCAGGGTCCATGGGAAAGTCAGCTTGGCTGACATTCCTAGGAAAGAAAGCTCCTCCAAAGTTATTGCTAGAAATAAAAGATGAAGAGCCATAGTGTGGCCACCTAAAGGAAATCTTATTGTACAGGATGCTTTTCAGCAGTGGCCATTCTTAAAGTACAACTGCATCTCAGATGCCATAGGACACAGTAAAGAAAAAGTACAGCTAATGAACCTTATTGAACTACTTTCTCTAGGATTGCTATTTGTGATGCTGGGCCTTCTGTCATGTCACTCATTACCTTGAAAAGCTTTTTTTTAAAAAAAGTGATGCTAATCTCAGAAAACACTAATAGATCCCCGGTCTGTAAGACCCTCCCTGCTGGCTTTAATCTTTCAGACCTACATGTTGTCAGATGACTAAATGTAATGGATAAGACAAAGCCCTTAAGATGTATTTGGATCGTTTATAATAGAGATCTGATAAGGGATCTTGGAAGGAAAAGCCCAACAGATAAGAACTTGTCTCAAAAGTTTTATCCCATTTTTGTAATTCCAATAAACTTTGGTTTCTAGAAATGATACCAGAAGTAGAGAAGCGGCTTTAACAGTACTCTCGTGGTTTGTTTGGGTTTTGGTTTTGTGGGGGTTTTTTTTGAAAGTTCAGGTGTTTAACTGCTGTTCTTCTTCCAAAATGGTAGTTTTTCTCCCTTTAGTCCACTGCTTCAAGTCACTGGATATCATGTTTTGAACAACACCTAGCACAAGCCAAATGCTTCATGAAATGGACACTGCTCACACTTGATGAAAGAAGCATTAAGACCCACGCCGCCCTTTTCCTGGAGAGCTAACGAATCCTCCACCAATTCTTTTCAGCAGTTTTGCTCCTGGCCCACAGGGCTGCTTGTTCTTCTTAGCGCACACTATGTATGCATCTTTGACTGTGGCACAGATTCTTTGAAGACCTTCCCCTTGTATCCCTAAGATAATTAAGTATCTGAAGCATTTGCTACATTAATTAATGCCACCTAAATAGTAGAGATTAAATCATCCCAGGCTTCCAGCCAAATGGAGACTCTTCCCTCTGGTAGGTCACCAAAAAAAAAAAAAAAAAAGGAATAGAAACAAATGTACACACAGTAAAATACCCATCAACTCCAGAACTACTCACAAAAGAATCTCAGAAAGCCGCCTTGCTACTAAAAGATCCCAAAGGAAAAAATAAGAAAACAGGTTCAATAGAATAGGGTAAAGTTTCAACCTTTGGTGAACTGGCTCCAAACAGGTTAAACTTGATCCTGAATTTGTTCACAGCATGCTGCCTCATAGGTTGGCACAGAGACCAAGGAAGATCTGACCGGGGAATCTCAGGAATGCTGTATCTCAGGCTCATGGATGCACTTGGCAGAGAGCCCCAAACACATGAAAGTTCTGTCATCACTACCATGATCTCAGTGTGGGAAGACCCAATGTTCAGTCAGGTGCCATGTTTGAAATCAAAAATAAAAAGTATGCTCCTGAGCCAAGAGTGTAGACCTGTATGGACCATGCCATGCTCCAACCCAGAGAAACAAGACCAGTTTAGCAGAACAAGAAGAGGTCATTTTCCAAACTGGTTGAATTCTAACAGAATTTCCTAAAGAACAAGAAGGAACTATGTTATGTTTCCCTGCAAACAAAGTAGAACAGGCCAATTCTACTGATAAAGCACTCAGGATGAATCTTGGTACACAGAGAAATTAAAGAAACATGCAGGTGGACATAAAGGCATTCTTAGAGGTGGGGTGGAGTCTCACAGAGGTGCAAAATAAAGGAAGTGTTTAGAATAGCGCATCCACAGGTCAGGAACACCATGTCTCCACCTGCTCTGCACACAGCAGGCACTCAATAAATGTTTATTGACCTGAATTAATATGCTTCATATTTCTAAAATGTAGTCCAGGGCCTCATTAGCTAGTCCATGCAAGCCCTCAGGAAAGAAGGTCATTTTTAATATACCTCCACTTTATACTTGTAGAACCAGAGACACAAAATGGCTAAGTGACATCTTCAGGTCACCCTATGAGTTAGAGGCAGAGCCAAGGCAAGAGCTCAGATGCACAAACACCCACCAGCCACCACTGAGCTGGCCAGCCACTGACAAGGCCAGTTGCTGAAGAGGCAGGAACTCCAAGATAAATGGAATTTGAAATCCAGACTCAGAATACTCAGTTCCCTCAACAGATGAAGAAGCTTGAAATTAACTTATCAAACTCTCCTGGCTCAGGAAATTGGAGCTTCCAAGTTCAAGTGAGAATTTATGGAGGAAGAACTCTAAGATGGCAGATGGAAGACTAACTAAGAAGTGGCGAGGTCTCACAGAAAGGGCACGAACTCTGGAGGCAGACAGTCCTGGCTTTGAATCCAACTCTGTCACTCACCCTGCTGTGACCTGGAGCAATTTGTTAACCTAAGACTCAGTGTCCTCATCTATAAAACGAAAATTGCCATGACCATCCTGTAGAATTGATGTGGAAATTGAAGATGTTGTATAAGACCCTAACATGAAGATTAGTCCGTAATAGGCACTCAGAGAAAAACCAACAAACAAAATGCTAGTTATAACAATGATTTCACTAAGAACAGCACAGCATTATACATTGAGGGGATGTGTGAAGGTTTCCACGGGCTTGATGAAAAGAAATCTAAAATAATTAATAAACACATGGACAGGGCATTCAATCTGCAGATCACAAGGATAATTTTTTCAGTATGAGGAAAATACTGTCCAGAAGCTCACAAGCAGATGTCACCCCAGAGTGGTGCCCTTGACACAGGGCAGACTGCCTTCCATTGTTTGTTCTCTCTCAATTATGACTTTTAATATATGATGTTCATCAAATACACCACATACTGCATGGTGGTATATCCATACACCACATAGTCTGCACTGTTACTACAGACTTCCAAGAGTGAGGGCAGATGTAAATATGCACTTAAATTTGTCCAAAGACTTAAGAAAGAGTTAAATCACTTAATGCTGGATCCACTGGCAGGGTTTGTGACAGAATTAGCTACTGAAAATGAATGTGGGTGTTCTCACCTTCCAACCAAAATCTCCATTAAACCAGCATGGCGAGCTGCATTTGGAATTTTATTTGGCAATATAATGGTTGGTATTATCTGTGTCTCGAAATCAAAGGGAAACCATCCCTTTTTCACATGGAACTGATTTATAAGGAAACTGCACTTCTGAGGGAGAGGTACTCTGAAGATCTGGACCTGGGAGCCTCTTAGACTGTAGATGTTAAATAGTATCAGTGTTGAAAGAACCTCAGTGGTCTGCTGATAGCCTTGAAATACATACCAATTACGCCTCTCTTGACCCATGATAGCAGTCCAGGTGCCATTTAAAGATATGTGATAATATGGTGATCATTCAAAATAATTTAAGAATTACCTCTGAAAAGCAATCATGTGAAGGTAAAAAAAACAAACAGAGGATAGTGAAGGCAACTGATTCCTATAGTAAGTTAAAAATCCTTGCCACTTTCTCACTCCTTTAGGTTGATATAAGTCAGAAGGCTTCAGATTGAGGAATGCCAGGAATATAAAAGCCAGGGAAGGCTTTTAAATTAAATTTACCAATTTATGGTTTCCTTTAACATGATCAAAGCTAAACTTTTGCAGGGAAGTTTTCTCAATAATTAAGGCAAGCAATCCCACCTTTAAAGATGTTTTCATGTCTACTCAATAGCTTTGATTATACAGTACTCTGTTTTCTTCAAAATTAAATTTCACATTTGTAAATTTTGATCAACAAACTAGACCAGATTTTGTGCTCAATCCTGAATGGCCTAAGGGGCCATTGTGAAGTTAGGAAAGTTTGTAAGGGCTCTGCTTTCTCTGCCTTCCCTTAAATGTTGGGGTTTCACTAAGTTCCATCTTCCACTCTCTTCTTATCTTACTTTACAGACTATCCCTGGGTGATCTTGGCCACTTCTCCCTATGTGCTGATGACTCACAACTCTCTACCTACCCCTATCTCAGGCCTCTCTCCTAAGCTTCAGACTCATATATCCAAATGCCTCCTGGACATCTCTGCCTGGATATCCATTCTCAAATTCATCACGCATATCATGGGCTTCTTCTCTACCAAATGTACTTCTCATCCTCCTTTCTCGTTTTCCTTACTGGTGCCAAAATGCATCCAATCACTCAGGCCAGAAACCTGAGCATAGTGCTATATAAGAGCTATATACAAGGACAGAGAGGCATTCCAAGAGGCATAATGTAATATTGAGACCCCAAATGAGAAAGACCATGGCATGTGTATTATAAGTCAGGATAGGATAGGCTATTCTGGGATAATAAATAAACCCCAAAATCTCAGTGGCTATTTTTTCTCATTAAAAAAAGAAATCTGGGGGCTGGCATGGTGGTGTAGTGGTTAAGTTCATGTGCTTTGCTTTGGTGGCCTGAGGTTCTCAGGTTCAGAACCTGGGCGCGGACCCAGGCACCGCTCTTGAAGCCATGCTGTAGCGGCATCCCACATACAAAATAGAGGAAGATGGGCACAGACATTAGCTCAGGGCCAATCTTCCTTACTGAAAAAAAAAAAAATCTGATGCCAATTGGTCAACTTTCCTGCAACAGAAACTCAGGATCCAGACTGCTTCCATCTTGTCTTTGACTTCTGCACTTCCTGGCTTATAGACAAGAAAGAATGAGCATGAAGAACTCAGACCCACTTCTTAGCTTCCTTTAACCAAAAATGTCATATCCCTTTTGCTCACTTTTATGTTGTCCAGAATTCGGTCATTGTCCCAATCTAACTGCAATAAAAAATGGAAAATATCTTCTCATCTGCACAAGAAGATGAAATAAGGTAGTGAACACATAGCATTGTCTCCACCACAACATGTTTGGGAAACTATAAGAAGAATGGCATACCTGGAAATCAGTGGGGATGGTGGCAGATAATGTGTATTGTGGGGAAAGGGTGGGTAGACAGTGCCAGGAAAGATGGGAAGGTAGGTAAAGCCAAAGCCAACATAACTACCTAGAAGGACGCAGTGGGGTTAAGAGCCTGAGTGCCCTACTGAGGATAATGGGATTTAAAAGATGGAACAGTGCAAAGACAGTGCAAAGATGTGGTCAGTGGAGAATCCTAGAGCTCAAACTTCTCAACCTGAGGCACCCCAACTAAAGGGCCAGCTCCTGCTCCCGGGCCAGCCTGAGGTTCCTAGTGTGTTAAGAATCAGTGGAATATAGACTACGGTCTGGGACTCAGCCTAAAAACAAACAAAAAAGCTTGTTGTAGTACTGTGATCACTATGTCTGGACACTATGTGATCCTTCTTCAAATGACATGGTTCCCGGCTTCCCTGCTGGTACTCCCTTCTCAGCTGCATCCCAGCCCCCACTGCAGGGTCACTTCCCTGTTCTCTCTGGGTTCAGCCTGACTTTGGTGGATGTGGTTTCTTGCCCACTTTGCTTGTGATGGGCTCCACTTTCAGTAGTATGTACCCCAGCTGACTTCCACACTGTTTTATACTCAGCTGTCTTCTGCCAGTCTTGTCCAGTCAAAAGATAAAATAACAACAACACTAACATTTGCTGTTGTTGTTAGTGCCATTGAGTGGATCCCCACTCCTGGTGACTCTGTGTACAGCAGAGCAGAACCCTGCCCGGTCTTTTAGTACCATCCTCTCACCCTCCGGTGCTCTATCAGACAATGCTCTGCTGCTATTCATAGGGTTTTCATTGCCAATTTTTTTGAGAAGTGGTTGGTCACGTCTTCTTCCTCATCTGTCTTAGTCTGGAGGCTCAGCTGAAACTTGTCCACCGTGGGTGACCTTCTTGGTATTTGAAATACCAGTGGCATAGCTTTCAGCCTCACAGCAACACACAGCCACGGCAGTATGACAACTGACAGATGGGTGGTGTGGTTCCCTGACTGGTAAATGAACATGGGCCACAGAGGTGAAAGCCCCAAATCTTAACCACTAGACCATCATACTAACACTCACTGAGTGTTTAATACATGCCCAGCACTGTTCAAGCATTTTATATGTATATGATCATGTATAAATGTATAATACATGTGACCACCATACATTAATATATATTATATATGGTTAGTATTTATTATATAATATTACATATCATATTATATATAGATCTATAGATAGACAGATCATTTCACTCTCAGACTAATGCCATGAGATAGGTGGTATTATTACCTCCATTATGCAGATGAAGAAACTAAGGCAAGATGTTAACTTGCCACATTCACACAGATTGGAAGTGTTCAAACTGGAATTTTAATTCAGGATTTCTGGCTTTTAACCACTATGCTATACTACTAAATAAAGGATAATTGAGAGGAGGGGAGAGAGAGACAAGATGGATCTACGAGCTTAAAAAAAAAAATGTGAGGAGCAGTTGTGACCAGCCCTGAGAAGGCAGAGGAAAGAGTCTCTATTGGAGAGAATTGCAAAGGAGGAGGTGCCACCAGAGGATGAAAAGCCTCCAACTATTCACACAAGGGGTATTTGTTTTCTTAAAAAGGGACAAGCTCCTGGAGAGCATAATGCCTGAATTTTGATCAATGGAATTTCACATGCCCTGGCAGGTGGGCGGCAGGGGGATTTGAGGCCCTCGAATTACAGCTCCAGGACCCTGCCTCAGAAAAGTCCATCAGTCTTGGCAAAGCCCCTCCCACACACGCACAATGTGCGGTCTCGAGCCGGCTGGAGCCTGGACGTCTTGTTAGCCCAGCACAAAATGAGAACTGTTTCCCCGCATGCAGCTGGCGCGCCCTTTCAACTGGTCCCAGCTGCCTGGAGCCGCGCATGCAGCGGAGCCACGCCCCCAGATGAATATTCATGACCGCCTTGTGCTCAGAGACCCGGGTTTCAAGGCCTCTAAAGGGATTAGAAGGACCGTAGGGGCTTCCCGATAGGGAGTTAGAAGGAGCCGGGCTTTGTCAAGGTTTGCTTTTGAGGACTACAAAGGAGGGAGTACACGGAAATTGAAGTCCGTGGTTGCTAATCTAGGCGAGGTCAGATTTATAAAGGGAGCTCGCTACTCCTTGTAGTTTATCAAATCTTTCAATGTCCCTGCACACCAACAACGTGCAATTACTGGTATTTCACAGACAAGCTCTCTTTTTTAGCACTCGGCAGCATGGAAACAACCGAGAGTAAGCTTTTTGCTGGGTGTTAAGTGCTTCATAACTTTTATCCAGGTAAATCTCTGCGTTAACAACGCATCCCTCTCACACACGGCCCAGTGCAGGTATGTTAGTTTGTGCGTTCTTGTGATATAATCTATGACTTTTGTCTGGGCGTCAGTCTATGTCATAGGCCAGAAAGTTTTAAATAAACTTTGAAATACTTATAGTCTTAGATCTAGTTGGGACATAATCAGGGAATTAACTGTACCTATTACTACTCATATTTGGCAGTATTATTTTTATTAGTGGAGAAATTTCCCAGCACAGATCATCTGAAAGAGTAGATAGTATCCAAATGAATTTCATTGACTTATAATACAAGGTGGGCTTTGGGGGAAGTACATTCACTGTCTTTTGTTGTTGTTGGAGCCATAAGAGTTCACTTTAGATTTCACTGAACAGAAATTACTGGAAACTGTTGGGTGCATCTATTCCATTAATCCCTCCATTAAGAGAGAGGCCCCGCTTCTTACCTACAAATTGGAAATGGAAGAAATAATGTTACTGGGAGGAAATCTAAGTGTAAGAGGAGGGAATATAGTGTGAAAGCAATTAGCTACTTTATTTTACTATTATTATTTTTTGGTGAGGAAGATTAGCCCTGAGCTAATATCCATTGCCAATCCTCCTCTTTTTGCTGAGGAAGACTGGCCCTGGGCTAACATCCGTGCCCATCTTCCTCCACTTTATATGTGGGATGGCTGCAACAGCATGGCTTGATAAGCGGTGCGCAAGTCTGTGCCCAGGATCCGAACCTGCAAACCCTGGACCACCAAAGCGGAGTGCCCGAACTTAGCCACTATGCCACAGGCTGGCCCCACAATTTAGCTAGCTTAAATGAGGGCACACTCCTTCCCCACCCCACTTCCATCCCAGAGAACTGAACACATATGCAGATATAAGGGTAGAACTACCGTGAGCAGCCATGAGACCTCATGGGAAGTAGGACAGGGACTAGACAAAGGACGCAAATAAATGTCCCCATAATCATGGATTCTGGAAATTATAGACTGATCAATTTGCCATAATCCCCAGCAAAGTTCTAGATTGGATAGTTAAGCAGACAGCTAGTGAGCACTTAAAAAAGGTGACCACTAGGAATCAATGAGAGTTCACCAGGAACAGGTCAGGCCAAAGTTTATTTCCTTTTTGTTTATTTATTTTTAAATGAAATGCTTGACTATCACCTCAGAATGCCAAAAACAAAGAACATCTTGACAAAAGGACAGCCTATTTATCTCCCCCTCCACTTTTCTTTTTTCCTATGGTGGATTCAGGATTCAAAATTATCAAATTGAGCATTCAGCAGCCACAAGAGAATAGACTCTAGAGCCAGAAAGAACTGGGTTTGATTTTAGGTGCTGCAACTTACTAGCTGTGTGACAGTGGGCATCTCTGAGTTTCAGTTTTCACAACTTCAAAATGGGAATAGAATATCCACTTTATAGATACAAAAGAAAACACAAAGTATGCAGCACAAGAAAGGGCAGTTATTAAGATACAATTTGAGAGGTAAAAATTCAAATATAAACTCAGGAATGAGAAGAACTAAACTAAGTAATTCATATAAGAAGAATTTTTTTATTTACTGAAAGCTCAGTGTGAAAGAACCAGGTGACATGTTTCAGGTGCAAACTGAAGCTTATTAATCTAAGTATGTGTAAGCCAGTGAGAAAGAGTTCCAATTAATTCCAGTTGTCAAATCCTATCTAAAATTCTTTGTCCCTTTCTGAGTAGCACACTTGATAGGTAGCAAGGAAAAATCAAGTAACATCCAGGAAGGTGGGAGACCCAGAAACCATAATATCTGAAAAATAGTTGAAGAAATGGTGGTGTTCAAGAGCTATGATGTGGAATAGGGTATAAACTTGGTCTGTACAGCTCCAGTGGTAGAATTGGGACACGTGATTAGAGGTTGCAGTGAGATAGATTTGGACTTAACATATAAGCTGTTCAGCCATGCAGTGGGCATTCTTGAAAAATAGCAAGCTCACAATTACTGAAAGCATTCCTGCAGTGAGTAGAGGCCGGCTCTCAAAGATAATGTAGAAAAGATTATTCCACTGGAGAAGAGAGTGGCCTGGTCTTAGATTAGAGTTAGTAATACACCCATATGTATGCCACCGCCCCCAGCCGTGGCAGGCTTGATTAATCAATGATAGCGCTTTTTCCTGCTGAGCTAAACTGAGGCTCACAACCTTTTTCAATGCAGTGCGCCAAGACATCACCACTAATTCATCGAGTTGACGGCCCACCCAACCCAGATGATCCCTTAGAGTCTCCGAGAACCAATAACTTAGAAATTTCCCCAATAGTATAACTATAAAATGTCTGTAAGTTGACTAGAAGGGGAGCCACAGTTAAGTGCAAAAATATTTCCAGATGGCTGTGTGTGTTTATGCTTGTATATGTACCTTTGGGTGTACATATATACAAGATAGTACACAGATGGTTTGGTTCTACCCCAAAACAAGAATCACATTCCACAAGAGCCCTTAGCTAGTGAATCCCTATTGGGACATGCCAATAGTTAATGACATTGCTTTATGAATACCCACCCATTTCTTCTACACAAAATTCACATCTTTTCTTATCCTATCTAACCCCTTATAAAGTTTCAACTCATTTTGTAAGTTGTAACTTTTGGGACATCAAGAGCAAGGTATCATAAAAAGAGAGAATTTGAGGGTTTGGCAGAGATAGGGCTGGAGTACTTAGTAAACCCTCAAGAAAAAGGGGGATTTTATTATTAGGCAGAAGTAATTAAAAATAGTTCACTAAGAGACTGAATTACATTGTCCAAAGATATAGCAAACTTAGAGTCCAAGCTAATGGATGGGCAGCAGGAGCCTGCTGGAAGAGGTAGTAGTGGAAGACAGGTGGGTGGTAGCTCATATTTTGGCTCCCTAGCTAGCAATTAACAGGAATAAAGAACCCAGTCTAACTCCTAACGACAAAGGTGCGAAGACAATTTGTTGGAGAAAAGATAATCTTTGCAATAAATAGTGCTGGAGTAATTGGATATCTATATGCAAGAAATAAAATACCTTGAACCATACCTCTCACCATACACAAAAATTAACTCAAAATGAATCATAGACCTAAATATAAAGCTATAAAACTTCTTGAAGTTTTCTTTTTTAAAAATATTAAGCTATTTATATTTTAAAAGTGAGACGATTCAAAGAAAAGTATAAGTAAATAAGAGTATATATAGGTATATATATATAGGTGGGATGCAGATATGCAGAAATTGTTACACTGGCACCCGACCACTGCCCTTTGCCACGCTGCCTCCAAGGGCTAGGGAGAGTGTCATAGTCCCATCCAGGCAGGATGGGGTTTAATATAGAACTCCAGTCTCAGGAGGAAAGTCTACATGCAAACCAGGAAACTCTACCGGAACTCCTGTCCAGTGCGGGCGTGGGAAATTCTCTTGGAAGAGGGTGAGAGGAAGCTGCTGTCTGCAGCCCAGCACTTCCCAGCTCCCAGGATCTCAAGTATAGGAGACAGGAAAACGAATCCTAGATGCCACTAGTCTCTTGTGTTGCTTCTTTTGAGCAGCCTAGCCTGATAAAATGGGCTTAGCTGGACAGGCCAGAACCTGAAAAGTAAAGCTATCAGGACCTGCAGCTAAGTGAGCTAAGTAAGGTAGGAGGAAGGTGCATGCTGCTTGTCTCACATCTTAAATTCTTGGACATTAAATTATGACACCAGTTACAACATCTTCCTTTATAAGGATCAAACTCCAATATGTCAAGAATTATGAAACAGCTATGTAACAAATATTGTAAGGGACCCCTGTGCCAATTAATTTTCTAAGAAAGTAACAAATATTCCTTCCTTCTTTACCCATAAAGTTCTTATAAAAGCACTATATTGTGAAACTTAAAAGCATTAGCTATAGTGTCCAGTTACCTGGACTTGAATCCCAGCTCTGTGTCCTATTAGCTGTGTCAGTTTAGCTTTAGCTCTCTGAACCTTAGTTTCCTCTTCTGTAAAACGGAGATGACAAAAAAACCTTCCCAGAGATTAGATGATAATGCACGTGAAGGTGTTTATTTCTTGGCGCATTTAGCACGTAGTAAGCACTCAGAGTTACAGAGCTGCGAGGGACCTTAAAGATCATCTAAAACGTCTAATCTGCTGTACTAGCTGAGCAAGGCCCAACGACACTGGTGACCTACTCCACATCCCACAGCTAAATTAGGGGCAGACCTGCCTTTCAAAAATTGAAGTACTGTCGTTTTTCTTTTCAGTTTCCTTTCTTCTCTTGGTAGTTGGGATTACTTTCCCGGTACCTATGCCAGGCTTATAACAATTTGCACCATATTTTACTCTGATTTTCCATGGCTTCGCTGTGACCCTACATTCTTTTAGCACTCCTACATTGTGAAAGCTGAACACCATCTGTCATCTGATCAGTGTGCAACAGTCCCTCAAGAGCTTAGCAAATGCCTTTTCTATGAAGCATCCTTCCCTTTTAAGCATAATGCAATGTTATAATTTAACTTTCAAGATCCACTCAGGAGAGAAGGGATGATGAGGCAGGTCCTATATAAACATTCTCCCCCTGGGCAGCAGGACTGTAGATACAGCAGGATGTGCCCTTCTTTAGCTAACAACATATTACCTAATGATCTTCTACTTCTAGGCTTTTAAGATTCCTTCTCTCAGAAGAAAAGATGGTGCGTTGGTTTCTACATCATCTCTTCATATAATGGGCATAAGATATTATTCCAAAAAGATTGTCTAGTCACACAAACTATTCCAGATGAAAATCTCCTTTGCCCTCCTATTTTCTCAAAGTCTATATCATAAACTACAGTATGTTTTACTAATAACAGCTCACCAGAAGGACGAGCTATTTGGAAATTAGGTCACATCTTAGGGCTTTCTGCCAGATTCACACACAGGAATAGTAACATCATTGCCAGAAGTATCTTTGAACACGAAGAACAATGACAAATAATGCTGTTCTGCTGAGAAATGCTGAACGGCTGGATTCCTTATAGGGTCTCTTGGAGTAAATGTTTCCTGACAAATAAAGGGGTTGAGGGGAATGCTTTCAATGTCTGCCTTTCCAAAATAGACTATTTCTGTATCCATTTTCTTATTATAATTTATATTCCCTGTGCCTAAAATGCCTGGCATGGGGTAGGAGATTAAAATGTGTGGAATAGAGGAGTGGACAATCTATTTTCTTTCCCTACCTCTATTATTCCATCCTCATATTGCCTCAGAGAAACACATAAATAAGGACAAGCTTTACCAGTGAAGAGCTCAGACTCCCTTTGGGTTCTGTCTCTGATGTTTGTGGGACATTTGGTCAGGGCTTCCTGTCATCACGTGACCTTTGAGTGCTCAGCACACCACCTTTGTCACACCACCTGTCCTTCCTACCTTGGAGAGGGATGAGTTTTAAAGTCCTGCTCCGGGTAACACCTGGGAGTATATTAGAACTGTAGAATCTCAGGCCTCACCCAAGAATCAGAATCTGCATTTTGATGGGGTTCCTGGGAGACTCCTGCACACATTCAAGTTTGAAAAGCATTAGTATAAAGCCTGCTTGAACAATGGATCCTCCAAATACCAACTGCCTACTGGTCTCTGGAGAGGTATAGTCTCAGGTTGCGTTTCGAGTAGACCATTGTTTCCAGAAAGGAAAGACAAGGAACCCACCAGACTTCCGGTGCTTGCGAATTGACAGCAGTCATTAGATACAAAGCAGGGACAGAGTATCTGCTTCAGGGGACCAAGGCTCACAGTCGGCACAGGCAGGCAAGTGACATTCACTTCTGTACATCTCAGCAAGACTTTGAAACTATCCAGGGCCTCTGGTTATTTTTCTTCTGTGTGTTTCATAAAAACTATTGCCAAAGCATTTCAAAACTTAAAATTACAACTGATTGCCTAGTTGTCTATTAAAAGAATAAAGCTCCTTGGAGGGCACAAATTCCCATTCCAGAAGAAATCAATAGAAAACTTTAATCTGTCAGTGATAAATTATTATATGTATTGATTTCCATAGCTTTTAGGGCTCTTAGCAGCAACAGGGGAAAGGCTAATCTTTCTGGAATGTGTGTGCACTTGGAGCATAGCCCCAGGGAGCAGGGAGCTTGCCCACTAGTCGAGTGCGTTATAAACAAATTATAGGCAAAAATTCCTTTAACATGATAGAATTCTCCATTTTGGCTACTCTTTAGCATTTATAAGGCAGACAATACCAGGGATGGAACAAACGTTTAACAGCCATCTGCTTTGCATGCAGAATTGACAGACCAATTCACATGCAACGTGGTACTTTAATCTTTCTTTTAAAATACTGCCAGCAGCCTTGTTCAATAAAACCTCCCCTTCAGTGCAAACTCAAAAAACATGCCACGCCACTGTTCTACTGGTCATGTGTTAAGAGACTGACACATAACTGACAATGGATGAGAGAAAATACTGGAAGCATCTATCATATATGTTCCTTTGTAGATTGAATTTCACCTCCATATATTTATTCATGGAGCTCCCACTGCCTACATACTTCCCCATCCTCACTGATTAAAATCCTACATGTTCTTCATAGAGCTCCTCTATGGAACCTTCTTAGAGCTCACAAATTAGAGTTCTCTTGGCTTCCTCTATGTTCTCATAGCAAGCTATGTGATCTTTTAGTACACCGTGGAACTCTTTCTACCTGACATTATAGTTATTTGACGTGCTTTATCTCGACTGTTACGTTACATGCTTCTTTAGACCTACACCGTATTGATCTTTGTGGCTTTCCATCTAGCACAGTACTTGGCACATTGTGTGTAGTCCCTAAGTAGTTATGGATTTGAACAAATAGGGGTTTGTTGAGTTCTTATTATCCAGCATCCCACAGCCCAGTGTGACCACAGAGCAATCACTTTGGAAATGCAAATATTAGAGGAAAAACAATGGGACTCCACTAAGGTCTTAATTCTCTTTGTCAACCAGTCAACAAATATTTAACTAGCACCTATTGTGTACTTGGAAAGAGGAAATTATAAAACAAGGAGGAGGAGGTTACAATCAGGTTGTGAAGACAAAATTTTCAGAGCAAGTGAAAGGCAAAAATATGAAGCAGGTAAAATTTTACTCATCATCTTTTCTACACCATCTGTCTCCTCCCTCTGATTTCCTGCTGTCTTCAGTTTCTCATCTCCTTTGCTATGTCCCTGTATGTGCATCTAGTGTAGCTCTTATCACTCTATATTGTAGTTAAGTCAGGCAGTTAAGTTTGAGCCTAGGCTGTAGTTGGGGTTCAAGTACATCTATTTCCCAGCAGTGACCCAAGGACCAGGCCTGAGTCCTTAGAGAAAGGAGCTGAGAGAGAATTTGAAAAAGGCTGTGATCACCAAGGACTTTGGAAGAGAAGGACCTCTGCATCAGGACCCAGAAAACAAAATGGAGCACCAAGGGAGGGGAGGGGCATTCTCCCCATTTCTACATGGGAGACTGCTGGGTTCCAGTGAAATGTGGACTGAAGGACTACCTGTGTTTTGACATTCATTCATTCATTCAATGTTCACATATGTATTGAGCTGCTAGTAAATGTCTGAAACTGTTCTAGGCCCAAAGAACACGACACTGAAGAAAAGGGACAAAACTCCTGCCCCCTTGGAGCTTACTGCTGCTGTGTGATGACCAGGAGGAACCATCTGCAGAAATTTATGTTCTTTTAAAATCTACCCAAAAAAGTGGGGGCAGGAAGGGACTGGCTGAGCTTGAGAAGGAAGTGTGGTCTCAGTCTCTCCTAGCCATTTTCCTCCTCTTTTAGCTCTACAATTGCTTACCGGGTTAAACTAGCCTCTTCCTTTTTGGATCAGATCTGTCTGGAAAACAATAAGAATTCTCTACTCTGAACTGTTCTAGAGAGACTGGCTGCCAGTCAGTCTGCCCCGTTAAATTGTTTTCTAGGATTTTTTTGAAAACAACGTGAAAAGCTTTAAACTAGTATAAGTAGTGTTGTTTTCCTCCACCATTAAATGAAAGTTTTGAAAGTCAAAAAAAAACACAAAAAACCCCAGACACCTGGCATCCTTGAGGCTTAAAAGCAGCAGCTCACAACAGAGAGCTGAAATGGAAAAACATAAGTGGTCAAGGTGGGAGCACATGTGAAAAGCCTGGCAGGAGGCTAAGTTCCTACATATGTAAGTGGGGCAAAGCCTGCAAAATCTGGGCTATTTCTCTTAGGAGGACCATATTTGTACTCATGGACTGGTGAAGCCTGGGCAAATTTGGGTTACATTATAACTTATTTACTTACTTTCTCTCCTATTAAATTATGAAAACATTGATAATAGGGCCTTTATCTCACCAGAACCTAGAAGAGTAGTAGGTGCATGTTAGGCATAGCTTGGTGCCTAATAATTATGTGAGAAAGGAAGGGGGAAAGGAAAATACTCAGTGATTGCAAATATTTAAGATGGATCTGTTTTTGTGCAAATGGCAAGAATCCATTTGGAGCCAAGCCTGGTGACAATGTGATAGATCTCCATCAATATCAGATATCAAAATAAAGCGGGGAGATTGGAGGAATTCCAAAGATACTTTGAGAAGTGGCAGCATTACTGGAATATAACTTTCAGTTGCAACTGCATTTAACGAAATGCACTGGATGTCTGAACAGTGGTATGGGTGCTAAAACCTTTCTGATGTTTTATAGTCACACCTCGTGTGTCAAGTGCTAGATTGTGTGTTATTGATCATAAGACCTGTGGGAATTCAAAAAAGAGCTCATTATCAGGGAAAGTTTTCATCTACCTAATTTTTAAAAAAATTGGTATTACAATCTTGGCACTGAAGTACTGAACTAAAGAAATGAAGAACCAAAAAACAAGAAATAATGTAAAACTGATCAGCATCTTAACCAAAAAATGAGTAAACCAATTAAAAGAGTACCTAAAATGAAAATCTAAAAAATGGTGAGGATGTGTTTGTTTACAAATAACAGAAATAAACTCTGGTTGGTTTAAGTAGCAGAAAGGACTTGTTGGAGTGATAATGGCAGAGTCATATTCAGCCAATTCACCCCATTATAGCCACCCTACATGTTTATGGTTGGTTGGTGTTCATGCTGTATCCTTTGTTAAATATTTTAAGCATCAGCTCTGGACACTGGGGTTCCTCATAGACTCAAAGGGCAAGATACAGTTGGCCCTCAGAAATGGACTAGAACCTGTATATCATGTATGGTAGTTTTGGCAAGAAATAGAAAACTCTGACTCAGACTGGCTTATAGCAGGGGTTGGCAAATGACAGCCTGTAGATTGGCCGCTTGTTTTACTGGAACCCATTCATGGCCATTCATATATGTATTGTCTTGGGCTGCTTTAGAGCTACAGCAGCAGAGTAAATTAATTGCAACAAAGACCTTAGAGCCTGCAAATCTTAAAATAGTTACTATCTGGCCCTTAAGAGAAAGTTTGGTGACCCCTGACTTCTATAATAGGTCATTTATTATCTAATATATTTGATTCAGTCCAGGGTGGGCTTGAAAATGCCATCAAACTCTCAGGCTTTTTAGAATACTTCTTGCTGCCATCTTCAGTACTGCCCTCCTCCCAGGATGGTCACCCTCATGGTGGCAAGAGAACTGACAATGGCAATCAGGACTATTTGCTTCCTTGTTCATGTCCAACAGGAGAAAGATTAACTCTCCCCCTAGACATGGAATATAAATTTTCAATCAGATTGGGCCAATTTAGGATGTTCGCCCATCACAGGATCAATACAGTTGCTAGGGGATTGCCATGCATATATTATCTTAGACCAATCTGCAGCCCTCTCCAAGGATGGGGTTGGGATCCAGAAAAACATCAGCATTGCTTAGAAAGGAGAAAGAGGAGAGTG
The DNA here is from genome assembly GCA_031878705.1 of Tapirus indicus. Lineage (NCBI taxonomy): Eukaryota > Metazoa > Chordata > Mammalia > Perissodactyla > Tapiridae > Tapirus > Tapirus indicus. Next base: position 53,652,080 of record CM062923.1, on the reverse strand, counting down.
GATGTTAAGTAAGCAACCAGCAGTGCCAAGACAATCAGGCATCAGAAGACTATGGGGAGCGTAGGAATCTTCTCTCCCCTCCATCTCTAAATCTCTGCTTCTCTCTTTGACTCTGATTCATTGTTCTTTCTCACCGCAGCTTGTTTTCTTTTACTCCCAACACGTGGTGGAAAATAAAGCTGCCAGCAGCTGAGATGTTTACTATTATAGTCTTACCCCTCAAAGAGACGAGTCTCTTTTTCTCTATCTTATTTTCAAGTTTCTGGGGAAAGATTTTGATTGGCCCAGCCTGGGTCAGGGGATCACCCTTCTATCTCTAAGTATCACCCTAACTATCTCTCACTATAACCATCTGGACAGTGGTAGAGAGAGGGTCAATTATGGAAAAGGATATTGGGCAGATGAGCCATCAGGTGTTGCTACAGTATGTTTATTTCTTCATGTCAGATTAAATGGTCCAAATTTTTCCATTATAGGTGATTGTGAATATTAAGATTATTTTTCATTTTGAGAAACACAGACCCAAAAGAGCAGTCATTTAAACAAGATAGTTTATCTTTCTTTCATATAAAGCTGCAAAGGTAGGCAAGCTGGTATGACATTTGTACCCACTCATCTGCTGTGCTGCCCTGTCTTCATGGTCCAAGTTGGCAGCTAGAGCTCCTGCTAGCATGTCCATAATTGTAGCAGCAGGATGGGGGAAGGGACAAAGAAGGGGCAAGAGGTACACACCGACTGTCATTTAAGGAAAGTTCCAGAAGTTGCCATATAATACTTCCACCTAGTCCTTTGCAAGGGAAACTGGGAAATAGCCTTTTTTTTTTTTTTCTGGACAGCTACATGCCCAGCTTAAAAATCAGAGGTGCTATTACCATGGAAGAAAGGAGAACGCATATTAAGGGACAAATTGCATAGTGATCATAGTCTCTGTATAGTGATCATTCATTTTTAGAATACACAGACTTTTAAGCTAAAAGTGTTTCTTTTTAACTCAGAAAGAAAAAAAATAATCATCATTAAGGAACATAAAGAAGAGTTTAATACTACAACTCATGTCTTGTACTCGCATAATCGAAATTGAAATGCATTAAAGTAACAGAAAAATATACAAAACACAGCCATTGTTTGGTTATGCACGTATGGCCTTTGAATAAAGGGAATGCTGTGTCCTACCAAAGAACTATCTCCCAGACTGTGACAACCAGTTCATGTCATTTTAGACAAAATTCTGTGGAATTCTGTAGCTGTTGTGGTATAAGAGGAGGCAGATTAGCATTCCTTAAATTCAGACTCAGACTTAGGAACATGAAATGCCTGAAAAGCTATTATTTTAGCCCAGGAACCTTCTCCCACTGGCTAAGCTATCAAAGTGAAAATGTCCAAAATGACCAGGTGTATTTGCTCAACTCAAAAAAGTTTTCCCAGTTCTGCTTGCTGCAATGATAGCTTATAAAGCCTCCATCAGAGGATTTGTAACTTGCCTTTCAAATTATGATTGATGGGCTCACCCTTTTCATAGCCAGTTTCCTAAGGAAAGAAGATTCAAATAATATTTTCCATCTACCATGGTCTGTCCTTAATGGTGACTGCATGGGCCTGACTCAGTCCATTTAGATTTAGAAAAAATGACAAAGCTCAGGTCTCTTGCCTGTGAATGAATGGGGAGTAGAGAAAGGGATTTTTCAGTACCTGTAAAGTTCCAGCAAAACCAAGCCTTGCTGCAGAGGGTGTGCCAGCATTCAGGGCAACACCCTTCCTACAGTCAGAGAATACAAGAGCACGTACTCAAGTGTTATTTGGTGACAAGAATAGAAATATTATTCTGAGCAATAAAATGTTATTCAGATTCTACCAAAGTACACAGATGCTGTAACATGGTAATTAGTCTAAGAAAGAGTGTTTAATTTAGAAATTACCTAACCTTTTGGTTTCTTTTTTTTTTTAAGAGGAGATTTTTTTTCCTTTTTTTTTTAGAAAGATTGGCCCTGAGCTAACATCTATTGCCAATCTTCCTCCATTTTTTCCTTTTTTTCTCCCCAAAGCCCCAGTGCATAGTTGTATGTCCTAGTTGTAGGTCCTTCTAGTTCTTCTATGTGGGACGCCGCCTCAGCATGGCTTGATGAGTGGTGCATAGGTCCGCGCCCAGGATCCAAACCAGTGAACCCTGGGCCACTGAAGTGGAGTTGGCAATCTTAACTGCTACACCACTGGGCTGGCCCCCTTTGGTTCCTATTTTTGATGACATTTGTAACCTAAATTAGCAACAAATCTGTGTCTCTCAGGCTTTTACATTAAGTTCCAAACCTGATTTGTAACTTTATTTTAGAATCAGTAACCCATTTATTAGTGTTCAGTCTGTCTCAGAGATTTAAGGCCAGTCTAGGCCCAGGTAATCTGTAGACAAAAAGTGAAGTGAAAGGAATTAGTGCTGTTGTTTTCAAGCAAGGCAAAAGGGTGACCATGTCACCACTGGACTGTCCCATTCCCCCTGTGCTATTCCTAGAGGTCTGGGCAGAAGAGGAAGTCACAGAACAGCTAATGTTTGCCAAGTGTTGGGACTTTGGCCTCTGCCTATGAACCAACAAAATAATCAATCCAGTGTTGGTTGCACCTAAGTACATTTTAGATCCTCTGCAAATCCACTTATTATTTCATTCTTTTGGCAATAATTTTTCAAGCACCTGTCTGCACCAGGCCCTGTGCCACACTGTGGGTATGCACAGAATGATCAGAAAGGGTTCCTGTCTCAAAGGGTTCCCACTACCATCTAGTGACAGTGATATTTGTTTCAGTTATAGGAATAATCAGCATGTCTAACAGTTAGATGGAATTACGGGTAATCTTTTTTTAATTGTCCGAACTTCCTATAATGTTATCATATTCTTATAATTGTATTATATTCCTCTAATGCTTTTAATCAAAAAATACAACAGTAGTTTCAAGCCCTAGTGTTAAAAATTGAGTGATGAATTTTGATCTATTCAAAGATACGTTAAGTAATAAAACCACCATTATAAATAACAAACTGTTGCTTTTTTAAAACACAAATCAATTACTTAATCATAATAACAGATTCTATCATATGCATAACACAGTTATTATAGCAAATCCACTTAAGGCTTCCCCAGAGTGGAGAAAAGGGCATGGGTGAAAACTAGAGAATAAAATAGCTTATACTAATTTAGGCCTTCCAGTGAGAATGACAATGAGATGGATGACCCTTTTGTAACCTCTATACCAGCTATGTTGTCATTTATTAAGCACCCGTGGTGTAATGGTTAGGCTTACCAGAAAACACTCTGAAGCAGCCTCAGAAGTTTTGTCATTAGTATGTGTAGTCTACCTCATACTACCAAGAAAAGAACTTCGTGAAACGTCTCAAAAAGGGAAGTATTAACATAAACATGTAACAGCTGTGGTGGTCACCAGACCTAGACCGACGATGTCAATGGTTTTACCCACAAACCAACTTGCTGTCAGAATCCCTCCCACTTTCAGCTGAGGAAACAGGTCACATGAATTCAAGGCTCCTAACCGTGCTGTGAATACTATGGGTACTATCCAGGCAGGAGCTATGAGCATCATCCTTCAAAGACAGTAAGGGATAAATATTGAGGAGTTGTTTTGATCACAAAACCTGGTAAATTCTATCCTTCAGCTACATGTGTTTCTGGTGCCTCCAGAGCAGAAATACCCAGGTTATTTGGGTATTTAAAAGGAGGCTTACCAAAAAAGAAGGGATGGAAGGATGAGATGCTTATCAAGTTCTTTAAAAGCAACAGGTGAAGTGAACAAACTATTGTGGGTGCTTTTTTAATATGTGAGTTTACAAAATTGTATGCTCATTTCCGTCATCAGGAAGTAAGAGATAAAAATTCTTTTTAAAATCACTGAATCAACCCAGATATGATCTATACAGACTTTTTTCATTTCTGTCATTCCTGTCATTGAAGATTTGAACTTTCATTCATTCAAAAATATTTAATGATTTCCTACCATGTGGAAGACCATGATCTGGTGCTTACAATACATCAGTGAACAAAACAGAGATCCCTGTCCTTATGGAGATTACAATCTAGGTGGAAAACAGAAAAGAAACCATAAATGCAATCAGTAAGTAATTCGAATAGACATTAGAAGAGATAAATGTTCTGGGAAAAGGCAGTATTAGGCCAGGGAAGAGGGTCAGGAGTGCTGAGTGTGGAGAAGGAAGGCAAGTTCAGTTTAAATAGGTGGCAGGGTAGGTCCCATTGAGAAAGCGAGAACTAAGGGAACATGTGAAGAAGGTGAGGGAGTGGGCTGTGTGGCTCTCTGGGGAAAACATTCCAGGCCAAGAGAACAAACATGCCTGCAGTGTTTGAGGAACAGCAAGGAGACCAATGTGGTTGGAGTAGAATGAGTGAAGGTGAAGTTAGCAGGAGTTGAGGCCAGAGAGGTGATGGAGGAGCAGGTCATCTGGGTTGTGTAGGCCTTTGTAAGGACTTGTATTTACTCTGAGTGAACTAGGACACCACTGTGAGGTTCTGAGCAGGGGAGTAACATGATCTGACTTACATTTTTGAAGTAGATCTGACTGAATTCTTTAAATTAGACTGTAGTAGAAGAAAGGAGCAAGGGTAGAAGCAGGGACACTTGTTAGGAAGTGATTGAAATATTCTAAGAGAGATATGATGGTGGCTCAGACCAAGCTAGCAGCAGTGGAGATGGTGAAAAGTGGTTGGATTCCAGATGTATTTTGAAAGAGGAGCCAACAAGATATGGATGTGAGAAAAGAGACGAAGAGAGAGGAGTCAAGGATGACTCTAAAGTTTTTGGCTTGAACCAATTAAGGATAGAGTCACCATCAACTGAGAGAGTGTAGACTGTGGGTGGAACAAGCTTTAAAAAACAGAATGGGGGTTCTGGTTTAGACTTGTTCAGTTTGATATGTCAAGAGGGCAGATGGATAAAGATCTTCAGTTCAGGAGAGAAGTCTGGGCTGGAGATACACATTTGGCAACTTACAGATGACATTTAAGGCCATGAAACTAGGTGAGATCACCAAGGGAGTGAGTAAGGAAGAGAAGAGGTCAGGGAGAAAGCCCTGGGGCCCTCCAAGACTATGAGGTCAGGGAGAAGAGAAGGGACCAGCAAAGAAGACTAAGAAGGAATGCCCAGTGAGGGGGAGGAAAACCAAGAAAGGATGTGTCCCGGAAGCCAAGTGAAGAAACTGTTTCAGAGAAGGGGGAGTAATCAGAGGGAGTAGCTGCGTCAAATGCTACTGACACACACCTAAGCTGTGGACTGAGAACTCACCTATGGACTTAGAAAGGTGTAGGTCATTGGTGTCTTTGGAAGAGCAGTTTCGATGGAGTGTTCATGGCAGGAACACGTGTTTGAAGCAAGTTTTAAGAGGTGATAAGAGGAGAGAAATTAGAGGTGGCAAACATAGATAACCTTTCAGAAAGATTTTCATTAAAAGAGCACAAAGAAATGGAAATGTAGCTCCCATTTTTCTTAAATGTTTTCTTTACGTATTAAATGAAAAAATAATAATTGTCAAATTATTGGGGAGGGGGGCAGAATAGTGTCTCAGAAGTCAGATCTAACTCAGTGACTAATTTTGACTTTAATTTTGGTGTGTTTTTTTTAAATAACTAAGGCTAACTTCAAAACCAAAGGGATGTGTGTATGAGTGTGTGTGTGTGTTTAAGCTTTTCTTCTTTTGGAGAGGTGAGAACAGCAGGAATTTTTTGCTGTTCTCCAGTTTATCACATTCAAACTATTGTCACTGTGTAAGCTGTATCATATCTAAGTCACTGCTAATATTCTGAAACTCATTTTTTTCAAATCTGATTTAATTTAGAGTTTGGAAAACATCCTCAAAAAGAGATAATATTGAATATTTCATCCACAGTCGTAGGTAAAGATCATCTCTAAGTAAAAGGAATATATTTCATCTTATATTGTTTCACTGACATGGATCATTCAAACTTACCTAGCTATATAAGTAGTTTCATTTTGTAATCATAAATGTTGAAATCATATTTAATACATTGCAGAGAAGAATTTATAGCTAATGGCAATTTTCAAAACTACTACTAACTACTAATTTTCAGAATTATAATCATTGATAAGATTAAAATACTATGAGGAAAACTCATTGCTGTTCTAACTTTCCAGTTGTACTATAGAAGAATGATCAAGAGCACCGAGGCCAGAAACGACTGTGATGACCTGGGAAGTGGCAGTGAAGGACTGAGCTCACCCTCCTGGGTCCATCTGGACAGGGGAGAGGCATGCACAGCACACGGTTGCATCTAGGAGGCAGTGGCTCCATGGTGAAGGGTCTGGAAAGACAAAACATCAGGAGGATGCAGGGCCTTGTGCTCCTGTGCAGCACTAGTGCTCTGGGGCAACTAGGCCTTCATGCAGCAGGATCACCAGTGCATGGAGTGCTGCCATGCAGCAAGAGCACCCAGCAATCCACAAGTTGGAGAAGTTCCGGGACTAGCCAGCCCAGTGCACCTGCATTGCAACAACAAAACCAAAGACTTGATGGATGCAGGGAGCAAGTGTGTGGATGAGCACATAAACCACATCATTTCCATGATCAAAAAGATAAAGGGGTCTTTCTCTTATTCATTGGGAAATGAGAATCTTTACCTGTGGCCATCAAAGGTGGGAGCAGAAATCTACTAAAAAGATTGGGATGTTTTGTCTTTTAGGCAAAATTAAGAAATGAAGAAATCAAGAATTGCAGCAAGTTTAAATAATATGTTACTTGCCACGGGACACTTGGCTCCATTATACATTTTAATCCATAGAAACAGAAATGGAAGAGAGTGGTACCAAATTTGGGGTCAGGGGTAGCACAAGATTTTTCTAGAACCCAGATTTCATGCAGCGAGAGCTTGTTTTGGCAATATGAATCTCCCTTGTCATACCAAGCCAGAGCCCTTTGAGGTACCAGATGGCTCTTGGTACATAGGTAGCTATAGGCTGGCAGGTTCCCCTAACCTGCGTGTGGTCTGCTGGAGTTTGAAGAGGGGTAATCTGTTTGTTGCAGCCTCCCGTGTACCGGGAGTGCCACCACACCATTGCCCTAGGCCATGAAGCAATAGCCACGAGGTCGTATCTAATTTGAAGAGGAAAATATTTGGGGGGATATTTTTGTTTTGCTCGGTTTGGTTTTAATATTCAAGGGCCTGAAGTTGATTAAGATGTGCAGCTGGGAGAGAGGTGGTCGGGATTAGAACTTTAAGAGGCTCCTGATGTTATGTGCCTTTCTTGTCACCAAGACACAGCCGTGCTTTCCTTGCGGTTCTTGCATGTCACGTCTGGCAGCCTGGACTCCATGTGACACAGGAGAGGCAAATGCCTCACTGGGTCTGGGAGGCAATGGTTCCCTCTCACTGGCTGCCATGACGGCCCCTGAGGTTGTCTTCCTCTGCTCTTCTGCAGGAGAATGCAGTGACACGCTCCCTTTGAGAGGAAAGGGATTTTGATTATACTACGGACCAGTGTCTGGGAGTGAACACTGCAAGATGGCCTCTTGGCTGTTTAATTAGGAAGCTGTAAAATACTGGATTTGGGAAGACCTGATTTTTCTCAAGCAAATGGAGTGAAAGCCTAAACCTGGCATTGCTGACTCAGTCCCCTGAAACTGCAGAGCCCCCGAGAAGATGCCCCAGCAACAGTGAAGATAAGGAAGCTCTGGCTCCCTCAGCGCAGTGGAAGGGCAGCACCTCCTTTACCAAATGCCACTTTCTGTCACAGGCCTCCGGGCTGTGCCGTCTTCCTTCCTCGGTACTAGCATAGTGCTAATTAGGATCTTGTTCTCTTTCTACTATCTTGTTACTTAAAATGATAACACAGCTTATATGTTTGGTGCTTCAAAGCTATGATGTATTTTGCTAGTGGTTAAAAAATCAACAAGGTTGGGGCCGGCCGGTGGCATTGTGGTTAAGTTCAAGTGTTCCACTTTGGTGGCCCAGAGCTCACGGGTTCGGATCCAGGGCATGGACCTGCACACCACTCATCAGGCCATGCTGTGGTGGCATCCCATATGCAAAATGGAGGAAGATGGGCACGGATGTTAGCTCAGGACTAATCTTCCTTAGCAAAGGGAGGAGGATTGGCAATGGATGTTGGCTCAGAGCCAGTCTTCCTCACCCTCCCCAAAAAACAAATCAACAAGTTTTCCTCCCCCCTCCTGCAATAAAGCTGCAAATAGGAATCAGACAGACCACTATTTGAATCCCAGCCCCTTAGCTTACGGCTAGGTGGCTTTGGGCCAATTATTAATCCACCAGGGCCCTTCATCACTGGTAAAATAAATGGGAGTCATTTTGCCTACCTTCATGGGTGAGGATCAAGTCCATTAATGCAGGTAAATCACTTGGCAACTAGTAAACTCTCAACAGTTGGGTTAGCAGAGTTCACTATTTGGATGAAGAGGATGTCGTGAGGAGCCCTCCTAGACAGACCCTAGAGGGGAGGAGCTACAGCAAAGTGTGCAGTGGACAAGGGGTGTCAAGACAGCAGGTGCACCTCCTGTTCCTAGGGAACTTCCAGGTACTGCCACATCAGTCCTAGTGCTTCCCCCAGTACCCTCACCCGTGCTAGTAACTTCTCTGGTGAAACTGAAAATGCATGGAGAACTTTGCAAAGGTCAACTGTGGGTAATAGTCTGTCCCCCTGAGAACCTCATACCACAAGAAAACACAGACACACATGCACCCACACCCACACAGACACTGATCTGGCTTCAGAGCAATCAAGAATCAAGGAGGTAGGGCAATTCTAGAACATTATTTTCCCTAGGCTAGAGCAGGATGAGAGATATTCTGGGACCTGTCCTCAGGGGAATTATTTCTAAGGACCTTGATAAAATGTACAAAGCTAGGGTAGGAAGTAGTAAAGTGAAAGCAGTAGTTAGATAGAAGGGTTCTCTAAGAGAAAGAACTAATTAATTGGTTCGATTGGAGCTTCTTTTGTATATTGATTCCTACTATCTCCCAGGTCAGCAGCTCTTTCCAGGTGATGCTAAAATGGTGAGCATACAGCAGGAGGGCCTGGCAGGTGCACAGAGATACACTAAGGACGGTAGTACTGCTCCCTAAAATATTTTCACCCCTGATTTAGGTGGGCTGCTTCTTCTCAGGGTCCTTCCCAGTACTTTGCTGGCAATAGCACCTAAAAGACCTGTGAAACAAATCCCAAATTTGGGACAAATAGACGGCTAAATGAAAATAGCATGGGCTTTGGGATCCCACAGAATTGGAGCTCTGGCTAATATCAGCCAGGAATATTTGGCTAAGTTGGCTAACCTCTCAGAGCCTTGGTTTGCTCATCTGTTAAATGGGTCTTCTGTTAAATCAGGCCTACTTCTCTGGGTTGTTACCAGGATCAAATGAGAAAGGTATGCAAAGCCCCTAGCACCATGCATAACACACAGAAAGCACTCAAGGACTGGTAAAGCATTATCCTTAAGTAAAAGGAGTGATGATTCTTTAATGGTTTCTTTTAACATAGGAGTTTCTACCCATTCCAAATACAGGAGAGTTACTCTAATAAACCAGTCATTTGCGTGATTTGTCATTATGCCGTCACACCCAAGCTTCCTGTAAAATGTTTAGTATAATCAATCTGAAGCCCTCAGAAAGGTCCCTGGGCCTGATCTTCAAATCCAATATCACTATGGCGAAGAAGTGGAGGAGGGGAGAAACGCACCAGTGCATCAAATACACCCTCCTTCCCTTTTTCCTAAAGTCTGTTTACCCCCTTCTCTTGATAACTCTTCGGTTCCCAGACAGCAGAGACTCTTGGGAAACAGGAAGTAGCAAAATGCCTGTGAGAAAATCCCCAGATGAAGATCAGCAATAAATCTCTCCAGGCAACAGTTTGGTCAGAAGAGGGAAATTCCCCACTAGCCCTCAAAAACAGTCCCTCAAGAAAGCTTAGAGAAGGTTAATTTGGGAAATCCCCTCAGAGGCAACAGAACAGAAACGGAAATCTGCTTCTTAAGAGAAATCCAAACTGAGTAAGCCAATTAGTGGCTGCCTGGGGAGCACTCTGTGTAAAGCCATCCTGTGGTTCATGCCCAGTCTCCTCCTTTTCATCCTAATCCTGAGGGTAACCCTGAAGGGACCTAGTTGCCAGAACCACTTGACACCCACTCTTCCCAGGCTCCCAACCCAGAGGAATTAATGCTGCAACTCATAAACTCTTTATGTGAGCTGCTGCTAAACCAGATTCACTTCCCTTTAGGACCTCCTGTAAACCCTCCGTGCCCCCCTTCTCTCCTACCTTGGTAGACTATCAAACCACAGTTGTCATACTTTGAGTTTCCCTCACAGTTGTGCTGTAACAAACCCATCAGGTTTTACTGAGTTCTCATCCGAATGTGACCTTGGGGTCACATTTCTTAACTGCTGCTAAGCTCCAGGAGGCAGGAAAGAATCCTTCCCACAGGGAAGAAAGAAGTCACATAAACTTTGTCCTACAAAGGGCTTAGAATGGAATATCCACTGATAAATTGTAACAGAGAAAGTGTTATGAACACTGTTGGAAAAAGATCTGGGGGGAACTATTGCCTCTATGGCTCCCTGATCTCTAGACACAGTTGAGGCCCAGGTCAGCCAGCTCTCCAAGAATCATTCCCATTCCCATAGGACCTCTGTTGGGTATTTTTTTTTTTTTTTGATCTGTGATTTAATATGACCATTCCAGGTAGATGACAAAAATGAGATTTTAGTAGACTAGAGAGAAAGTAGACTCCTTCAAGACAGCTAAAATTTCCTTTTTACAAAATTTCCTTTCCAAAACAGATATCCAATTTTGGAAAAGAGGAGTTTTTAAAGGAATCGGTACTGTGGGTTTAAAATCCTATAAAATATTATGCTCTAGGAGAGTGTGTACCCTTTTACATAGTCGGGACCCACCATTGTATGATTCACAATTCCACTTTCAAATATTTTTTGACTCCTAGAAAACAACCCTGCCAAAAATCACTTTCCTGGTACCTTCAAACAAAATTGGTTCTTATTCGATTCAATTCATGTGGCTTTGTTAAGATTATTCTTCCAAATATCGTAAAGATTCTCAACCCCCGACTTTTCCCCATGCTTAGAATAAGCCAGAAAACTCCTTCTGGGGCCTGCGTGTTTCCAAGCAATTAGAATAGTCTTTAAATTCATTCCGTATACACAAATAATAATTACAATAGTAACATTTAAATGACTATCCTACACTTGCATATTCTAGGTAAATCATCAACATACCCTCAGAAGGTATTGTTCTGTTTTTTTAATTTGGGAGCCTAGGAGATATTCAATTCTCAGTTCCTAACAAGACCAAGGAATATTTCCAATTTCAGGAGAAATTTTTCATCTGCTCTCAGCTCTACTGTAGTTATGAATATGAAATCAATTAAATGATGATGCATGTCAGCAAAAAACAGCACTTTAATGCAGACACAGATGAAACAGATTCCAACATGGGTCTGAGAGTAATAAATAAACTAATAAAAAAGGAAAGCATGGAGCAACTTTGATGGAAGTAAGCTGTTTGCCTTTGCCCTGGCAAGTTTATAGTGTTTTAAACAATTGTAAACATGTCAGTATACGTAGATACTGTTTCCATAGCAGCATAGCAACAGTTAAGCGTTTCTCCAAACATACCCCAAAGGAAATTAAAAATAGCTTGTCTTCAATATCAAAATACATACATATACATAGTCAGACAACAGTACACAAAATGATGTGTAATTAGAAGTTCTGCAGACACCAACCTTTTACAAAAGCACATCGCAGATAGCTTTAAAAACCAAGTCCACTACCTTTAGAAATGGGGTAGAGACCAAAGAGTCCAAGAGAGGGAAAGGCAGACGCCACCTTGGACTCGTGACCCCAAATGCTTCCAAACATTGCTTTGTCTGCTCCACCTGACATCCCTTGCTGCCAAGGGATCCTGTGTCCAGCCACCTTTGGCTCCTACCAAAATTGAAGTTGAGTGTATGATACATACTATTATCTCCATTTATTTCAGTATTCACTCATCTTAAGTTTTTTAGCCAATTTATTTCATCCTTCCAATAGAGACTGAACAATAGTTGCATTTTTAAAAATAATGTGAAACCAAATGTCACACTTTCCCAATGAACTTACTTTAGTTGACACACAGTGACAGAAATAGTGATTCCAAAATGAAGACAGAGTGTCAGTACATTTTTTGGACCTCCACTGTTTGTACTTTTTATTTATATCCAAAAATTATAAGTATTTCAAAAATATCACCTAGTGGGAAATATTACTGCTAGGGTATATATAATTTATCATCCAAACTGGGATACTTTTGAGAGTGAAAGGGGGTGCTATTTATAATTACATTGGGAAAACGGGTGTAAACCAAGACTGCCCCAGGCAGGCCAGACGAATGGTCACAGAGTATCACACACAACAGTATAAGCATCTTGAGGGCAGGGATGATGTTTTATTTATTTTTGTATCTTCAGCACCTATTGCAATGCTTTAGGCCTAGAAAGAATTCAATAAATGCTTGTTAAATGAATCTAATTTATAATTAGATTACGTTTTTGTAAAACTTTTAACAGAATATTTGTAGGTAATACTAAGCTGAACATATTTCTTTTTTTCGGTCCACAGTCCATGAGCTGGGGTTGAATAAAATCCCACACAGCTCTACAGGGTGAATCTTACATCTTCATCATCTGATCTTCTCCTTGAAAGTAAAGAAGATAAAAATGGAAAAGTAAAATATATCTATGAGTCATAAAAAATAATTCTTTCAGTCTGGGGTGGTTTATGAAAGCTCTATAGAAGGGTTAGAGTATGAATTCAGATAAGAAGCAATTTCATAATCTCTACAATGGTTATTATCCTAGTTTCATTTTCTCCACCAGGAATGTGGGCCCCGGAGAGAAAGGCCGCACAAGTATAACAAGTATCGGATGAGTACCCTCCGACTGGGAAGAATGCTATTTGTCCTTCATAATGAGGACTTGAGAAGAGTACTAGCCATTGGTGAGCTCCCAGGAGTGAAGCTAAGAGCCTCTTCACTTTCTGCTCTAATCTCCCAGGAGCACAGGAAATGCCTTATGCAAGTCACTTTCCCATTTGATGGACTGCCAGTTCGTGGTTTATAAACTGCATCAAAGAATTGCCATGGGAAGTAATCATTACATTCACGAGAAGCATTAGCAATCCTCCTGTGAAAAGCACTATAAATTTCTCTACACCTCTGTGGAGAGGCAGCAGAGTTCAGGAGGAAATATGGCCCGTGTTTAGGATCTCAAGATTCGACTCTACAGTCACGCTGTTCATTTGGGTTTGCAAGCCAGATTACCGTACGGGGTGTTGCCTAAACTTTCTGAGCCTCAGTTTCTTCATCTTTCAAAGACAGAAAATAATAATTGTACTTCCTTAAAGGGTTGTTTGTGAGGGTTAAATGATATTCATGTAAAATACCTAGAACATGAATGTGAGCTATTATTCTTATCCAACTCTATATTTCTTTGGGCATTTGGCAAGAGTACTATGGAAAAAAATTTTTAATTAAAGGCAAAAATTATGCTTTCATGTTTCCAATCCAAATCAACACAAATATGTGTACCTAGAAGGAATCTGCTAGGCCTAGACCACTTATAGCCTATATTCACATCCTACTCTCATCTCTCTTTGCATTTTACTGTTACTATTATTCATTAAATTTCATCAAATCCAAGCCAGTTTGTGTGCTGAGCCATAACTAGCCACACCATTTCAGGGAAAGCTGAAAGCCTATGCCAAAAGAATGATATCTCTTCTTCAATATCTAATTTAGAGGCTGGGAAAGCTCCAGAGAAGTGAGATTCTTTATAGAATTATGTAAGGCTTTATATTTAATGAATTTCTGGAGTCTGAGAGGAGGGGGGATGGGAAATGGGTCCTTTATAAATGTCAAACCATGTTGTTATCTGTGGAGAGTGTGCCAGTTGGTTAAATAGAGCCAAATTCTGTTCAGTTTGATAATTATTGATTTTGACATTCATAGAGGTTCTTTTTTAATTCCAGGAATAAGAAATCCACAAACTCATTAAATTATGAAATGTTTCAACCCCATTATCCTAATATAATTACCTCAAGGACTACATTGCCACAGGAGATCTTTGGAACAGCTCCTGATGTTTAGAAAGACTCAACAACAGGGATTCAACTCATATAAAAGCCACCACAGTGTGGTTTAAAAAAACTGAAGCACCTGATTTAGAGTTACAGTTAATAATTCTAAGGAAAGATACTGTTACTCACACCCAACACAGAGTCTTCTGTCCAGCAAATCTACACTGGCATTGAAAGTGAAGAAGGGCAAAGGAAACCTGTTTAAGAATATTTGGGGGCAGGAGAATTGGCCACAACATCTGTCTGTTTCTTTTGAGTAATAACAGCAATAATTCATTTATCTAGCAGTATTACCATTTATTCCTTAGCTACATCAAGGGAAATCTAATTATTTCCCACAAAATAGGAGTTTCTAATGAAACTTTTATTATTCAATGCATTTAGAAAACAATAAAAGTTCTAAATAGCACCAATATTTTCTTAGAGTCTTTATGACTTCTTCAAGTCCCACCTGAAATGTTCCCGTGCTAATGAATGGAGCAAGCATGGTGGAGTGAAAGTATTTGGCACTGGGAGCTGGAGAAATAGCTTCCTGTTACAGTTCTGTGCCTTGCTAGCTATGAACTTAGGCAAGTCATTTGGCAGTGAAATGTTGTTGGAGAACAGAAAATTCACATGGTCTCAAAATATCACCCCACAAAGTACTTCTTAATTACAAGGGGAGAAAGATACCTATTTAATGGAGAAATCCATCAGACACCACCTTAATCTAATGATCAAACTTCACATCGCCAATAATGGGCAAACTGACATGATGTGACCCCATTCCAGGCCCATAGCTGACATCGTTAATGGTTCTCAGCATGGTTTCCCATGAAGTCAGGGCACAGCCTCAGAATCTTTTTCAAGACTGATGACATTACCCTGGAGAAAGAGTTTGAGAACCTAAACATGGTGCTGATGCCGTCCCACTTTGGCCTGCAAGTAATAGACACAGCATATCGTGGTGCTACTTCTACAGTAATGGGGACCTCCAGGACATTTCCCTGGTGTCTCTGAGGTCCTCACTAGAGGAGGTATTGAAGATCCGGGGGCCTTGCAGATGGGACAGTCAAGATGGCTTTACTGACTGAGGAGAAAATAAATCGTGTGTGTGTTTGTTTAACCCAAAAGAAAACAAAAAAGGCTGTTACCAGTTGGTCAGGGCTGACAAGTGAGATACAACTTATTTACTATCACAGATTACTTGTGGTAACTGATATCATTTCAAGGCCACTTTGCTGACTAGGGTCACACTCCCATATTCTACAGAAAGAAAATTTGCTGTGGGAAAAGTGGGCTTTGCCCAGTTCACTCAGTCATCAAAATTGGCCTCCAAAATTAAAGCTTATTCCTTTGGATACTTCCAGTGGTGGCAAATAGACATCCTTTAATGGTAAATTGTGCTTAGATATCACCTTTCGCATCTAACATGCTGGTTTCTTGTTATTTCTCTAGCTCAGCTCCTTATCTGTTTCCTTTGTATCAGTTATCCCAACTGGCAAGTATTTTTTAAATTTGATTGTTAGCATGTTGTCATGGGGGTGGTTTTGGTTTGTCTTTCCAATTATGACATCAGCTCCAACAAAGCAGGGACTGTTTCTGTCCTGTGCATCACTGAATCCTCAGCTTCTAACACACAGCCTGGCACACAGGGGCACTCAATGGTTATTTACTGAATAAATGAATCAATGGATGAATGAATAAATGAATAGATTTGATTTTTTAAATATCCCAGGTTATTTGGAGTTAAGTCTATGGGGGAGAAAAATAAGTAATCAACCTTCTGTGTCATGGCTGAAAATTGAAATGCTATGTGGTTCACAAATCCTAACCCTGGTTCTAAAGGCAATTCTAAAACAAAAAGTTCCAAAATGCTTTGAGCAATGGTGTCTTTACTAGGACAAGTCTCCCAATATGATTGTTTGAAGAATAATACCAGTTTGAAAGTATAAATTGTGTCATTTTTTTAAAGCAAGTTTTATTCATTGCCTCTGAGTCCTACATACCCTGAATATCTCACATAACGCATGGAGAGGAATGTTCTCACTATAACCCTTGACTTCAGAAAACTCTCTGGTTGTCAGCTGAAGCCTGTGAACAAAGTGTTCTTTCAGTGCAGAGCAGGACCACAGCTGAAGAGCAGATCGGATTAACTGATGCCACCATAGCTGTAACGACATCCTTAGAAACATGAGAGTCCTCACTGAAAGAACAAAGATCAAGATTTAGTTTCTTATATCCCTTCTGGGCGGTCCATCACTTTTACAGCCTCCTTTTCTGCTGCATCCCTCACCTCTAACTTCAGTTTACTCTTCTGGAAAAATAGAAAGGTCAGATTAGAAATAATAGTAATACAAATGTAAACGCACTTTCAACAAAATTAAAAGTTTGAATCACAATACTTGTGCTTTGTTCACACCAAGGTTTGGCTTTTTTTTTTTTAATTTTGCTGCTGTATTTTCAAACATTTCAATATATTTTTGGTATAAACCAGATGGACTTTACTGTTTATTAACTACTTCAGATAAAAGGAAGAAGCAAAAGTTACTACCTAATTATTTTATATCCATTTTATTCGCTGAAATCTGCAATACTAAGCATTGTACAGCTTAACTCTTGGCCTCAACCATTCCCAGATATAGACTTCACATACTGCTGCTTAAGGTTTCAATTTACACAATACCCCAACCTCCTAACTTTCACACATTTAATTTAATTTTTTAATAAAACAAGAAATTAAGACTAGTTTGGGAATAATAAAGTTTTAACTAAATATAAAATAACCAAAATATTTTGGGCTTGGAGCTGATGGTGGAGTTTGGGAGTGTTGCTGGCCGTCAGTGTACATGGTATAGTACCATGTGCAGTGAGGAGCTAAGCCTGGTCATGGTCACCATCCACCTTTCCCGTTTAGAATACGTTAAATGGTTCTGACACTCAATTTCCAAAGTGGGAGAGGTGGGTTCCCCCCACACCAACAAACAATTCTCAGACACCCTGCTGGTGTCCAAGAATTCAACTCAATTCTGACACTATCTATCCAGAGATAACATCAGATTCCACAGGTTAAAAGTTCAATCCTACAAGACTACTCCCCCACCCCCATCTTCAGATGCCAGTCACAAGCCCAGGTTGTTACCTGTACTTTTGACCGGCTGGCTATAAATCAGATCTTCCCACAGTTCCTTCCTTGGGTTCTATTAATTTGGTAGAACTGTTCACAAAACTCAGAAAAACATTTTACTTACTAGATCCCTGGTTTATTATAAAAGGATATGACTCAGGAACAGCTGGATGGAAGAGATGCATAAGACAAGGTATACGGGAAAGGCACAGAGTTTCCATGCTCTCTCCAGGGCCACTTTCCCAGCACTTCCACATGCTCACCTACCAGGAAGCTCTCTGCACCCTGTCCTTTTGGGTTTTTATGGAGGCTTCATTACATAAGCATGATTGATTAAATCATTGGCCATTGGCAGTTGATTCAACCTCCAGCCTCTCTCTCCTCCCCCAGAGGTGGAGGGTGGGGGAAGTAGAAGGGAGTGAAAGTCCCAACCCTCTAATCATATGGTTGGCTCCATTGGCAACCAGCCCGCATCCTTAGGTAGGGTCCAAAAGTCACCTCATTAACATAACAAAAATGCTGTTGTTGCTCTCATTGCTTAGGAAATTCCAAGGGTTTGGGGAGCTGTGAGCCAGGAACCATGGACAAAGACCAAATATATATGAGAAATATATTTTGGTCATCTGAATGACCAAATACGTATTTCTTTTAAATCACAACATTGCATACATCTAACATCACCAAGAGGCTGCCAAATTAAGAAACAGCAAAAGATTATTGCCAGGATGAAAATGGAAGTTATCTGCCAAACAGAATATGTTGAATGAATGACCAACATCACCTGAGCAAGACCACAGAGGATGATGTGACAGAGCCAACCAGACTTTTAAAAGAGCTGGGTAGCACATGGCACCGAGTATGACAAGACTTCCCATCCTACATTCCTGTGGTGGATCCTGTGAAGAGCATGGAGAATGGCAGAGCTAAAAGTTGCAACCTCTTGCTTTCTGCAACTCAGTGGGACATCACTAAGGACCTTTTTATTCTCTAGTTTGAATAATCGTCCTTATGTTTTGACTATTTTCTATAAACACATTGTTTGTGGAAATAAATTCCCTGGTCAGAATAATGAGATAAACCAAAAACAAAAAAAATAGACTTTTTTTCAAACTGCTGGAGCATATTTTCTTTTTTTTCATATAATGACATTCATTTTTACGTTTTTAAATTACTCACTTCTTCTCAGAAGCCTAACTATCCTGTTGAGCAAGACAGAGATAAGGGTACCTTGCCCGAGGTGCTTAGGTATTAGCTGCTGGGGGCCTCTGGGCAATTGTATCACTTTGGCTCCATCACAAGCTTTCCTTTCCACCCCTTCCCATGTCCCATCCCCCCACACACACCCAGCATGCCTGTCTCCAAGGGTCCTGGGCCTCCAAAATGACCCTATCCCTTTCTTCTGTAGCCTCGTGCAAAGAGACCAGCCATGTGAAGGCTCCAGCCTCATGCAAAAATGAGAAGTTGAAATGTTCCTTTGTTTCTACCCTGTCTGCACCCTCTGGTATTCCTCTTCTCTAGGAGGAGGGAGTGGGCAGAGACAGGTGGTTCTGGGGTTGCAGGAACATAGGAATCTCTGTGGGATCATCTCTTTCTTTGGGCCTCAACCCACCACTTCAGAGTCTGCCAAGAACTTTCAGTTGGCAGGAGGAGTCAGATAGTTCTGTGGAACCAGAAGGTGGTCCACTGGCTTAATGATTTGTTATCCAATTTGTGTTTGAAAATGAATTTATTGGTTTGCAGTTTCACCTGGTTGTGAATTGGCAATTAATACTTGATAAGACTTTTAATTCCATTCGAGTATTTTTGTGTTTAACCATACTTTAAAAAAATGTTTTATGATATCTTGGTCACTGTTCTCCACTCTCCAGTTTTCCACACACCTAATTCTTCCAATTTCAGAGTATATTAGTTAGGGTAACACTAATGCTATACTAGATAACTATCAAAATTTCAATGGGTTAGTACCATATGTTGGTCAGCCTTTGCTAGGTTATTCTTCCATGACAAACAATCCCCTATCAACAGCAAAGGCTTATTTTTTTGCTCCTAGTATATGTTGGCTGTGTGTTGGCTACAGCTCTGCTCCATATGTTTTCTTCATCGGGATCCAGGCTGAACGCCTCTAGGCTGAAGAAGCAGCTTCTGCCTGAAGCTTTCTGTTCTCAGTACAGGAAAAAGAATAATGGTCGAGTAATGCCATAGCTCTTGAAGCTTCTGTTCAAATGTGGTCTATGTCACTTCTGCTCACATTCCACTAACCAAAGCAAGTCATATGGCCAAGCCCAAATCAATGGGCAGGAAGTATAGTCTTCTTCCAGGGAGGCTCACCACCGAAGACTCTGTAGCTGTAGAGGCGGCAGATAGTTGGGAACGATAATACAATCTACCAAATGATAGGATTTTGATTTTCACTCACATTTAACAGTTCAATACAAGTGTTCCTGGTTTGTAGGCAGCTTTCCTCCTTGTGATCATTCAAAGACTCAGGCTATTTCCATCCTGTGGTTCCACTACCTGCATCCAGCCCCAGATGGGGAAGAGAGAATGGAGAAAACTCACTTGCTTCTTAAAAGCCTGGGCCTAGAAGAGACACACATCCCTTCTGTCACATTTTATTGATGACCACCTGAATATAAGTAGTCAGAGAGATAGGGCATGCTGAAAAATGTAGCCTCTGCCTGGGCAGCCACCTTCCGGCAACAATCCACTATGGAAGGAAGAGGTTGAATATTTGGTGACCTCTTAGCTATTTCTGCTAAAATTCAATCTCCCCATCCTGGATGTGCTTAGGCTTTATTTCTAGACCTACTTATACTGAAATTGGAATGGCCAAAAAATATTCAGTATCTCATAGTGTGGTTTTATTTTTGTTGTTGTTGTTATTAATATAGGTCCTACTGACTCAAATAACAAGGCATCAGCTACTTAGACAATTGCTGTGTTCCTCATCTAAGAGAGATATTTACCCCATCTATCATGTTCCAAAGACCAAATATACAATTTTATTTCTTGCTAGTTCAGAAGGAAAACATTAGTAATGATTTTCACAAGTTGCCTATTAATTTTCCACTTCCAGTTTGGGGTTACACAACCACTAACACAGTTGTGTTTGTCTGCAAACCCCCGAATTGGCACATGCAATCACTTAGTTGCTTAACTACCCAAGTGAAAAGAATAATGATTGGTCATTTACAAGCACAGATTTGTAAGTAGGAGAGACCTCACCCAAATTAGGGATGCAAATAATTGACTAAAGTTGAAAATTGGGCTCAATGATCACAAATAGCTAGTTAGAAGTGATTGCTTCAGCAGTCAACTGATAACCTCTTTATCACCAAATCCCCAAACGGCCACCCACTCCCTATCAAGGGCCATTTACTTCAGCCTTTTCTAAACTTCTGATGGTGGCCTGAATGCACAGGATATTGGCCAAGAGCTCATTTGCAGCCATAGCACAGGGCTCCCAGAGAGCTTTATTTTCACTGCTTTAATAGCATAGTCACATTCTGTCTTGTACCTTAGTGGTTTGTATACAGCCCTTCTCTCTCCTTCTAGATAATAAGCTCCCTGAAAGCAGGATTCTTGTCATGTTTATCTTCCTATTTCCCATAACACTTACCTGGAACATAATCAATGCTTAATACTTATTTGTTGATGTGAATTAGGTTGTTACAGATGAATCTGCGCCCAAACCTGCAACTGAGGCCATGTTCAGATGGTGCTTTCACTAACTAAACTGCTGGATGCCAGGTCACGTCCACGAGGTTGGGTGCCTTCAGGCTGCTAATTCGCTTCTCACATACCCTCCACTCCTGTCTTCCTTTTCAACAAAGATGCTGATGTCATTGAATCTTGCTTCTATAGTTTCACATACTAGAAGAGAAACTCGAGAAGGAAAGGAAAATCTTTGTCCAGACCCCACCCTTAGCTTCCTTCTTTCCTTTCTTAGTTCCATGTTGGTCATATGGCAACCACAGGAAGATGTTTTGGAGTTCTCATATGAGGCTCCTGAAAATATAGGGAAGCCTCCTAAACTTCTGGGCCTCCTCTGTGGTCTCTTCTTATCCTCACACTCAGAAGTGAAGAAGTTCATCCTGTTTCCTTCAATTCTTTAGAAAATTGGAGTCTAAACCCAGACAGACATTTCAGATTTCTCTACTGTGAGACTTTACACATCTCAGTATTATCTGTGAAGAAACCAGAATCTTGACCTTACAACAATGGAAGAGAAAAGAACCATGGACAAGCCAGGTCACGCCTCTGGATCTCACTCCTCACTATAGAATGAGCAGACTCAATTACGGTATCTCTAACATCCTTTCCAGGCCAGAAAGTAGGAGTCACTAATACGGCAGGCAATGGCCATTATAATGGAGCCACCATCTCCAGTCTGCCAGAGATGTGGTTTTCAACCCAAGCATCCACCATCTGCCTTTTTGAATGTTGGCTGCCAACGCATCACCTGGGCTAGATGTAAAATCTTATCCAGTGAATTAAGTGATATTTCTTTCATTTTCCACTTAGAAGAGGCATAGAAATGTACACCCCATCCCAATAAAACAGATTTCCTTTTTTTTTTTTTAATGTGACAGTACTTTCTCAGCACTACCACCTGATAATATCTCTCCAGGTGTTTACTCTGGATGGGAGGATAACAAGGCCTAAATTTCCTCTCTTCTATGTGGAGTTCAGTAAAGGAAATAATGGCCCCAAGTAATGAAAAGGTTTAATTTCCAAGCTCTAGTTGGAGTAGAAGGTTCTGTTGTTTGGCAAGATGTTCTAATGGGCTCCTCACAGTAGGAATTAGGGCATTATCTGACAACAGAAGAAAGGAACTGAATCTGTTCTGCATAAAAAATGTAAAATTTGATCTCCTTTGTGGGCACAGGGATTTGGCCATATATGTTGTATTTAGAAGAAAAAAGGGCGGGGGTTTCTTGCTATTAATTTGAATTTAGACTCCTCAGTCTCAGAATTGTTGCTTTTTCTTTGTGTATGCCTCCATATTTATGTATGTGTTTATTGTGTGTGTTTGTGTTGTGGGGAGGAGGGGAATGGAGGAGAGATGTTCTCATATTCACCCATGTAGAGCCTGTAGGCAGAATAAGAAACTTCTGCACATCCCAGGAGTGAAGAAACCTTAGAGGGACCTTTCCTGAAAGGCTGGGGCTTGCTATTGACTGTCCTACTAAGGTCCCCATGGGGCTATTCTTAATTGAATAACTCAGACCTTGGGAAAGCCTGTTGTGGTATCTTTAGACTACTCGGTCAGATGAAAGGAAGCAACTGGTATTGAGTTTTAATAGAATTTCCCCCTTTGGCAGAGAGTTTTGCTCCTGAGGCCAGTTAGGAGGGAACTGAGAAGGAAAACAGAGGGTTACAGATCTCTTAAGTGGGGTTATTGTTTCTCTTTCCTTCTCCCACCTTCTAGACCTGAGAGGGGAAAAATGAGAAGGGGTTTTCCTAAAAAGAGGAGTGAGTGACAGGGAAGAGCAGGACATAAGCACTAGGAAAATTGAAGAATGGGCCACTTTCCAAGAGAAGAGATGAAGAGTCATTGAAACACTAGAGCAAGGTTAAGAACTGAAGTGAGCCTACAAAGAGAACTATGGACAGTTTAAATTGTTTTAATGATTTTACCTTGCTCTAATAGAACATGCATTTTCAGCAGGGGTGATACCACTCCCAAGGAGCAAAATTTTTTCTTGGTGGATGAAACAATTTTAGATATTACAATGGTGTGTGGCCTTCCAAAAGGCCATGGTAAATAAACAGATACACAGTGTATCTGTGGTGTTGAAATTTCATGGGTGGGGATGACGGATGGGATGGGGTGCAAGAAGGAAAAAAATGTCTAAAAAGTCTCCATGGGGGAGGTGATAATGAAAAAAAAAGTTAAGGAACAGTGTATCAGAACCATCATATTTACCTTCAGTTTCACATTATCCACTTCTATTTGTAATTCCCTCTAGTTATCTCTATCCTTTCATTAAAAAACACACAAGTCTTGTATTAGAGGGAGTGTGGGAAGTGAGGCCTCCTTCACATCAGCTCCCAGAAGGGGCCACCCAGGGAGAACAGCTAGAGGCCAGGGATCCCATTGGCACACGCAGTGATGGAAGCAATGGCCGGGGGCAGAGATGAAGACTGTGGGGGGTGGGGGTGGGGAAGGTGTTATGGGGACAATTCAGGAGCTGACAGAGGCCAATTCCATCTGTGGTTCTCAAAGTGTGGTCCCAGCAGCATCAGCATCACTGGTAACTTGTTAGAAACGCAAATTCTTAGGTCCTACTCTAGACTGAATCAGAAACTCTGGGGATGGGGCTGTTTAAACAAGCTCCAGGTGAGTCTGAAGCTAGTCAAGTTTGAGAGCCACTGAGCTAGAGGCAGGTGACCCAAGGGAGTGGGGAGCTGCCCTTTGGGTGATAGAAGGAAGTAGAAAGTGGCTCAGTAAATGAAAATTTTCCACCCTCTAGCTTTTAGTCATCTTTTAAAATTTTTCTTGTAGACTTTAGTAATATAAACACTTTTCATTTTCACAGGGGAGGGAAATAGCTCTGCAGTCAAATTTGCTGAGTACAAAGTAAAGTCTGCACTAAGTTGGCTAATTAAGGCTATGTAAGTAATCAAGGCAAGCAGGTCAAGGACAGCAATCTCAGACTTATCTTGGCTGGTTCTGCTATCTTCGCTGATTACCTAAACCAAATAACCAACCATGACTTTATTTTTTGCTGTGTAGACATTGACAAAATGTTCATGAAGTATTCCTAATCTATACCAGAAAGATTAAGTTATTTACACATGTCCATACGTAAGAAACTAGTTACCATCAGAATCACACCCCCACTGATGGGCAAGATCCAAACTCCAAGGTTCTGACTCTAAACTTGCACATTATCAAGTTCAACATTTTTTCTTTCTCTTTCAATTCTTGCCTTTCTTATGAACTACGGCAATTTAATTTATGTTTAATTTTTTCTATTTATGAAGCATTCACAATATTTGTCCTGAAGACATATTATCTTTTTAATAAGGTAAGAGGAAAACTAAGGTTGAACACAATTTGGGAACAACTCACTTCAGTTTGGGCCATTTTGCCCTTTAGGCCACAGCCAGGTGTATAAGCTTGAAAACCCTAGATTAAAACCCAGGTTCCCTCTGATGCTTTCCTCAGAGTTAATTTCCATCAGGGACCTATTAATCATAGACCAATTATAGAAGAAACACTGTATAATAATAACTTTCCAGTACTTCCAGTACTAGTCCCTCCCCTAGGTTACACTATGAAGGTAGACTCCGGTGAAAATATACCAAGATATTTTTTCCTGACCAAAGCTAGTTAAGTCTCTATAAAAATTTGTTTCTGTGATTTATGTTTTGGATATAATAATTATGCCTCCATGATTTTCCTCATTTACCTCTAAAATGACCTTGCATCAAGTGTTGACTTCCCCAGTAAGGAAGTAGCGAAGAATAACCTAATAGGTTGTTGAATTCCCCTCACCCCAGGATTTAAATAATTAAAAAAAATTTTTTTCTATTGTCCCCTTTCTCCTACTGGGCCAACTAACATATCGCATTTACAATAACTTCTCCTCTGTGTTTTTCAAAAGCGTGTTCTGGCCTAGACCACACATCAAATTTCAAGTCCTACGAGTTCTTGACCACGTAGTTATTTGGAAGCTCCTCGGGGGCTTTTTAATCAGATCCCGTTGCAGATTTGTATAGAGGTCTGCCTCAAGCCAGCACTCTCTCTGCCAAAGCCCAGATGCAGGCTGACCTGAGGCCTAAGGAGAAGGCATTTCTGCAGGAGGGGGGGACTTCTGTCGAGATGTGCACTGTCTCTTCAGGTTTTGCAACCAAATGCTTTGTGAAGTTCTCTAATGGCCTTTTTTGGAACAGGTGAGAGAGTGAGACACTAAGTGTCCTGTTATCAAGTGAGTACAGATGTAAGGAAAGCCTTTTTCAAAATTCTTTTTGTTATTTGTAGCACTGAATTAGCCAAATAATTCACACTTAGTGGCAGGTGTAATTCTACATGATTTTATTCAAACTATGAAGTGATACGCAGTAGAGACTCTATGTTACAAAACAGCCCTGTTTTGGTACAAACTGTAGATAAACTAATGTTTATTAAGCTTTTTTTTTTGGCTAGGTGCAGACCTAAATGTTTTCCACGTATTGATTTGGACTTCGTAACAACCTGATGACATAGTAGCTCTCGTTATCCCCATTTTACAAATGAGGAAAGTGAGTCTCAGAAAGGTTAAGTAACTTGCGCAAGCTCACACTGCTGGTGAGTGGCCAGGCCATTTCACAAGAGCTCTAATATATGGCTTGCAAAGGTCTCCACCTCCCTCACTTTTTTATTCCACTGATTCCCACTTGCCCTCCTTCCCACCTCCACCCCATGCATTTTTTTACTGTGGGGGTAGCCTGGAGCCCTGGTTGCCTTCAAGCTCCTTCGTTTCCCCAAACCCTGTCTTCCCAACGGCCATATCCCTGCTCCTGGCTGGAGTCACACAGAAAGCCTGAGCATCTGACACGTATTGGTCATGCCTCCTCCCTTTGGAACTAATTTCACACTGTGCTTAGTGATGCATGCAAGAGCATTACCTTGTGCTGCAAGCAGCAGCCCCTAGGGTATAAGTGTACTCTGTCCATGGCTCAGCTTGGGGAGAGCGAAACTTGGGAAAACTAAGGCACTCTAACAGTGCAGGAGCAATTAATTCCTCAAATGCTTCCATGAAAGATGAGACAAGGACAAGATGAATATATTTGGACTTGT
Organism: Tapirus indicus; assembly: GCA_031878705.1. Lineage (NCBI taxonomy): Eukaryota > Metazoa > Chordata > Mammalia > Perissodactyla > Tapiridae > Tapirus > Tapirus indicus. Next base: position 53,626,024 of record CM062923.1, on the reverse strand, counting down.
GTTTTAATCTGGTGGCTTGTCTATCTATCCCTCCCCTCAAGCGTTTCTCCCCCTGAGGGCCTCTAGGTGGGGAGTGGGCCGGCCCACACTGGAGACAAAGCAGACTGGCAGAGCACTGCCAGGACACCCAGCACCACTTTTAATGAAGGCAGGTGGCTACTGCTCCTTCCTCTTTCCCCTTATCTGAGTGGATCAGAAGTCCAGGTTCCCGGCCGAATACAGGGTATCTGACCTGCATGTCCTACCTTGGGGACCCTGCAGTATTAATTAATTATCATTAGCTTCCAAAGACTGCAGGATACAAAAGAAAAGAGCCTGTCCATGAATAGCAAACATACTGTCCTCCTCTGCTCCCCACCCCACAAAATACTTTTGTCAAAAGCAACTGGAGGCAGCAATTGTTCTATTCAACATTTGTCCAGTTGAGACCATCTTGGGGCCTGCTTTATCTCTGCCAGCGTTCAAATCCATGGGGAGTTTTAGGATGTGACATTGCTAGAGCAGGTTTATCTTTGCCACATACAACTTGGACCGTATTGAGGTTATTATCCAAAACTTATTTGAGGAATATTGACTATAACTTCCAGGAGTTTTGGAGCTTGCTTAGGGAAAGCTTTAACTGTAAGATTAAGCGCAAAGCCAGGCTCCTGGCATGGCTGAACTGTAGTATAAATAATTTCTCCTCATTCCACAGTCAACACGGATTTATGGGGCATGCCAGGTGCCAGGCCCAGAGCACACAGAGGTGAGTGCCACAGACAAAGCTTCCTGTCCTGGTGAGACTTCACAAGGGCTTATTCTGGGAGATTCTTGGATACCAACTATTTACTTTCAAAAGATTCAGGGGGAATTATTTTAATTTAAGAAATACTCATGACAGCCGGTTCGGGGGCAACTTTTCCAAACGTGCTGTAACAAAATTGGCAATTTTAGCTAAATCACACCCTGTTCTTCAGACATTTGACTCAGATTTTTCTTTACTACAGTAAATCTGTGTTTGGAACGTGGAAACTTGTAGGAACCAGCCACTCCAGCTCAACCTTAAAGACAAGTTATCAGGTTGGACTGCATTTTCTAGAAGAACAAATCCTTTAAATATTTTTATTCAAAGAGGACGGTAACGACAACCTCATTATGACAGTAAAAGCCAACCTGAATATTTTAATGCAAGACTTTCCAGGCTTTCGTATTGCGATAACCAATGGAACTAGTAGATTTAGAAATTGCCAAAATTTCTAATAAGGAGAAGAAGAAGAAGAAAATATATACCCACTTAGAGGTATGCTAGAGTGTTTCCGAAGACTTAATTAAGCACCGAACACTGCCTCAGATTCGGAGTGACTTAAAATATTGGGTGTTTTACGTCTCATCCTTCATATCATCCAACAAATACCTATTTCATGTTCATTGTATATCATGTACTGTTCTAAATATTTTACTAATATTAGCTTTTTCTCTTAAGATCTTCCAATTTTTGTATATTTTATACATTTTTGATGCTGCTTTTTTTATTGGTGCCTTATGGAAGTTGTGCCTTTAGGTATATTTTCCTGCTACATCACTAAAATTAGTGTTACACAAAAGTCTCTGTATATTCTGCATCCCTTAAGTAAATATATTAATTTCTACTAGATAATTTACTATTCTTGCACGTGTTTAAAATAAAAATGAATATGGTCTTCAAATGTTCATCCTTCCATTATTAACTCTCCCAGTTTCAAAAATTCCCAATTATTCATGAGCCAGCCCTGATGGCCTAGTGGTTAAGGTTTGACGTGCTCCACTCCAGTGGTCCAAGTTCAGTTCCTGGGTATGGAACGACACCACTCATCTGTCAGTAGCCATGCTGTGGCAGCAGCTCACATAGAAGAACTAGAAGGACTTACAACTAGAATATACAACTATGTACTGGGGCTCTGGGGACAAAAAAAAGAGAGAGAGAGAGAGAGAGGAAGGTTGGCAACAGATATGAGCTCTGAGCGAATCTTTCCCAGCCCCCCCCCCAAAAAAATCCCAATTATTCAAAGCTGCAGATTTCTCATGTTCTGCTACATATGATTACAACAGCAATAAGAGATTCAAAGAGAAGACATTTTCCTTGAAGTTTTAAGAATAACCCTTTTCAATGCAAAGTTTCAAAGAAATTTTAATGAAAGAAAGTTAGGCAGCATAGTAGTTACAAAGAATTCCTTTTCCCAGTCAAAAAGACCCAGGTTCCAATCTCCAAAACCCAGCTCTACCTTTTAGTTGTGTGACCTTGAGCAGGTCATTTAATTTTCTAGACCTCAGTTTCCTCATCAACAAAATGAAAATATCAACACTGTCTTCAAAGTTACTGTGATGATTAATTAGACTAACACTTGTATCCTGTGTAATCTAGTGCCAGCATATAGCAAGCTCTCAATAAGTGGTTGCTAATATTTTTACCAATACATAAGAGTGCCAACTACTTGACAGGCAGTGCTGGGAGATTTCACATATGCTATCTCCTTCACAATGCTGTTAAGCAAGGAAAAATTCACCCGTTTTTATAGATTAGGAAGGTAGGGATGGAGAGGTTAAGTCACTTGCTCAAGGCAGGGCTGGGATTTGCAGCCAGGTCTACCTGACTCTGAAGTCCAGTTTCTTCCCGCATGGAAGAAAATTGTCCTTTCCAAATTTCTCTTGCTATTTCATGCAAAGTGTGAATCACCATTTTCAAGTTTGTATTAATACATTGCTACATGAAACATGAAAACACTTCTTTTATCTACATTATCATAAATAACAAATATGCCTTCAACCATATTTAGTTCATTTATCATTCAATTCAAAATAAACATGTTTTGCCTGAAGACTGTATTGGCATTTGGAAGAAACTCAAGGTCTGTACTTAAGATCTATAAACAAAAGCCAGATCAAATCACAGAGTAAAGAAACGTCAGTTTCTTTGATTCCCAGGACTGGAGGTGGATTTATCTTATCTGAATTTGGATTTTAGTCATTGTAACCCAACTTTGTACATTTCTTCTTTCATTCAACAAATATTTATTGAATGTTGGATGAATTAGTCCTAAGCCCTGACTTCAAGGAACTAAGGGTCCAATAGGAAAGATATGTTGTACATAAAGACCTGTAATTCCAGACAAGAAGTGATAGGTGTTAGAAGAAAGGTTGAGATGAAATTCTAGGGAGTCTCAAAGATCGCAGTTTGTTCCTGTTGGGAAGAGAAGGATCAAAGCCGTCTTTAGGGAAAAAGAGGCCTCTTTTATTAACTTCTCCATCCAGGTGCAAACCATCCATGAATTTACTTCAAAATAATACATAAAGGGGCAAGTGGATAGGGGTGTCAATGAAATAAGACAGGCCAGGAGTTGATCATGTGGAAGCTGAATGATGAGAGTACATAGAGCTTCATAATGCTAGTGTGTCTGCTTTTGGATATGTTTGAAATTTTGCATTATAAAAAGTTAAAGTATTCCACAAGATCATTTGCTTGTGTAGTAAAATACATGCAAAAGGGTACAAAATATATAATATAATAGTTTGGACCTGAAGGACTGACTGGACAGAGAGGCCATTAGTGACCACCAGTGAAATGAACTGAATTCTCCTCCCCCAACCACTACTCGTCCCCACCTCCCCCTCCACACATCGAAGCCTACTCAATAATTCTTTAATGTGAAACCACAGGTTAGAAAACCTGAGCATAGGTTAATAACAACCCAGGGATCCTCTAGTAGCAATGCCTGCCTCTGGGGAGGGAGTGAGCACATATCCTGAGGAAAACATAGTCAGTGTGGGTTTTATAGAAAATTGAACTCAGCACAATCAATAAAGTTCAGAGGCTTCAGGGTATCTGCGGACTTGAGTTATGAAGCAGTGTCACACCACTCTCATCACTCATGGAGATCTTCCATGTAGGCTCAGGGAAGGATACGTGTCAGTATTTGTAGGCGAGACAAAAGCATTCAACACTGCGTTGATCCAAGGGTTCTCAGTGACTCTATAGAGCACGCTCCCCCAGAATGTTTCATAGATGTGTTATGTAGTGTTTTCTACTAATTAAACGCAGTATAATTTTGAAGTAGGCATGCGTCTAGCCTAGTTCAGATGCTCTCAGGCATATGGGGAAAGGATAGATCTCAGCCATCTGGCAGCATTCTATAAAACTGGACAGATTCATGAAATATTGCACTGGGTGAGGTGCTTGATACACTTTTTACACTGTTTTGAGGATGATGGAGTGTATTTCTCTTAGATATTTTGCCAAGATATTTTACCAGGATCAGGATGTTTTGAAGAGGCATTGCCACCCTGACTCCAAATCCCAAATTAAAATTGCAGCAGGTAAAATTAGAGAGTGTCGCATGCTACTCTAATTCTGTGCTGCCGTACTTTAGTGGCTTCTCATTTAAGAGTACGTAATTATTTTCAAATCATCATATATCATTTCACGGTTAAATTAGATTATCAGCTAGAACTTCCAGGGAGATTGGAATTCTACACGCAAATTAAATTCTGATCACTATTTATGCTCCTTTTGGATAGTTTTGTTTCCTTAACCCTCAGATCATCTATTTCACAGAGAACCATCCTAGGTACTGGGAAATATTTAAATGGAAGAGATCAGTGCTGTTTCATATGGCATGTATGCAAGAGACATGGCCTATATCAGAAAATTAGCTATTATTCAGTAGGGATGTAGGTTTCTAAGAATATAAAAAATATTTCTTTAAGGAAATATAAATCACCTGACCTCTTACTTCTTAATTATACCCAGGTGTTTGTGTGTTTTATGTGTGTGTGTGTGCATGTGTGTGTTTTCTATACCTTATTTCAGTAAAAGAGAAAGAAGCTCTTAAGAGGGTCTCGGCCTTTATACACGTGAGACAAGATGATTTGGAAACTCTCTGGATAAACTATGACCAACTGTTCTACTTTCAGTTTTGACAGCTTTAATGCTTCCAAGCCACCAGGTTCCTGATCTTCTTCTTCTTTCTAAAGAGAAACAGCGATTTTGTTTACATACGTAGTCAGTATAATTTCTAAATTTGTTTCTACCAACCCTGCTTGATCTCTGTAGTGTCAACTGATAAGATCTATCCCTTTTATAGGGCCAAATATTTTCCAGATTGCAGGTCAGAGGTCACTTCCTTGAGAGAAGTCAGAAGACTTGAAAGAGGTTGAAAAGTCTGGATTTTCTCACAAAAATCAGCCACGCAGGATAATCTTACAACCTTCACATTCTAATTCCCACCAGCTGTGCGATTATTTTATTGGTGTTCATCTAGTCCATGAGACAATATAAGCTCCATGAGGGTAGGACCTGGGTCAGCTTTGCTCACCATTATATTCTCAGTGCCTGAAACAAAGAAGGTGCTCAAAAAATATTTTATTAATTAATGAATGTAAAAAAATATATAAACGTGTCCATGAATAAATGAGTGAATTAAAGAAATTGCTCAAAGAGGCTTTATCAATAACACTTTAGAACTTCACTGTCCAATACAGTAGCCACTAGCCACATATGGCTATTTAAATTTAACTTTAAATTTTAAAATTAAAATTAAACATCCAGTTCCTCAGTTGCACTAGCCACATTTCCAATGCTCAGTAGTCACACATGGCTAGTGGCTACCATATTTGATAGTAGAGATTATAAAGCATTTCCATCATTGTAGAAAGTTCTATTGGACAGCACAGTGTGAGCAATTCTAAAATTCTAGCCCAAGGAGAGCATTAGTTTTCCAGGCTCGATCAGCTCATTATTATTGCTGCTATTGTTGATATTAACTGTGTGACTTACACCTTTTCCTATAAAACTATTCCCCACTCAATGACCAAGCATAATCTAAATATTTCACCTCTTCCAAAATATTTAGCTGCTTTGATTTGTAAGGGTCCAAGAACCTATAGTTCTATATACTTTCCTGAACACTCAAAAGAGTTCTTGAAACTGAGAAAATCTACTGTCCTATAAGGGCATTTATTACACAGGCCAGGCCTCTACGTCCTATGCTGAGAATAAAAATAGGAAAGATATAATGTGTTCTAGAAGTCATCACTGGTATATGGGGAATTTGGGTTTGTATTAATTTACTTAATTATGTTAAATGCGTGATTGCACACATTCTGAAATTGTAATTGTGTGTTAAATTGTATAGTCTTCCAAATGAATGGTATTCAACACATTTATTGAGATCCTTTTATTTCAACAATTAAGCATTTTTAAAAATCTAAGCCTCTAGTTACTGCCATCTTATTCTATGCACTGTAAGCAAATATTCTGTTTTTGAGAGCAGAGACTAGAAAGTTGCCAGGGATTGGGAGAACAAAACTATAACATTTATACTTAATTAAAGTAATAATTTGATTTAAATACCCAGACAAACAAAAGCATCTTTAGTGATATAAGTGTTAGAAAGAGGATAAGAGAGTGGTGAAGATGATAATGATGCCCAGATTCAGGTACATAAACCAGGAAACTGAACACACCAGGAGAAATTTGCAAATGCAAATCCTTAAGAGGCTTTGTCTCTTATAACAAAAAGCAAGGTTCTATGTCTTTTTTTAGCAAGCTAGACTCTATGTATACTCCCATTTTTTCTCCACATCTATATAAAAAGAAGATTCTATCTAGTAAATACTATGGTTACCTTAACTGCACCCACATGTTTTAAATCATATATCACAAACTTTTGTCAATCTGTATCCTAAAATACCAAAATCAGCTTTTGAACCAAATTCATTTTACAGCACCATCATTTTCATGTCCCAGGTTTTAGTGACAGTTAATAGAAGCGATGAGTACCAGCACTATTTTTGACAGGTAACGATGTCAATGCCAAACAAGCTTGTCAACATAGCTGAAACATTTTTTATCATATTCTAGTATCCTCAAGTTTTCATACCAGAGGTGTTCCAAATCATAGGAAATCAAATACTTCCCTAACAGCATACTTTAAGACTTCAAGCCCTACAAACTGAAAAGTACATAATTAACCCTTTTTCAAGTGCATTTGCAGGGGTTACAGCTGTACCTACTTAGGAACAATCTTAGATTTTCTGCTTCACTCTCTCTGTACTTAGCCTTTATGTTTCAGGATTTTTTATTTACAAAATGCATGTCACATTTGGCAAGGTGAAACTGTGTGGTTCCACCACTTGGCTTTTGAGCAATTCAGATCTAGTGTCTAGAGACTGTTACTTTGCAGAATTGGGAGCTCAAATGCCTTCTAGATTGAGACATGTAACACTGATGAGTGCAGTAGGTCTGGGTGACAGACAATAAGGAGAGATGGGTGGAAACTGTGATAAGCCCCATCTGAAAACATTTAAAGTTTTTAAAAAGTATTTAAAAGACTGCACAAGCCCACTGAGTACAATCTATGGAGTTTCACATATGGAGTTTTTGCTTTAGGGGACAGCTTGAGCTTGGGGCAGGGGCCAGAGAGACTTAGGGGCAGGGGCCAGAGAGTTACTGGCTGGAACAACTTATGGAACTTTGCATTCCAGTAAAAGTCACAAGGCCATGCTTTAAAAAGGGCCAGGGAGTCCATTTGGAGCAAGTTTTTCAAGTTTTAGGTTGTAAAATTTTATCTAATTATGAACTAACTTCAACCTTTCTTCAACTTTTCTCCATCTCCCTCCCCAAATACCTCAACTTCTTTCTGACCACTGGTATCATAGTCCAAACCACGGAGGGCAGATTTATAATTTGTCCCAATTTTTTGTGTGAAACAATAACAACAGGAAAGGAATTATGAGATCTTTTGTAAGTTTTGAAGGTCCGTATCTTTGAAGATGGTATTCCCATCTTCCGCAGATAGTATTCCCACTCTTAATGGAAACAGGGTATTTAAAATGGTTGGGCTAACATTACTCCACTGTAAACTGGTAATGTGTTTAAATCCTGTACAATTTGGGGCAAGTAATTAACCTCTCTACTCCAATTTCCTCATCTTTTAACGTGAATCATGATAGTACCTGGCTCTTAGGGTTGTTACAAGCATCATAAGTGTTGATGCATATAAAGGTACAGTGTATGTCACCTAGCAAGTACTCAATAAATAATATCTATTTAATTGTTACACTTCCCATATCACTTACTAATTATCCTGGACATGATGATACAATGATAATGACACTGAGAAATTTGGTAATAGTGCTTAGGTAGAAAAGTGCAACATAAGAGGAAATGGATTAAAAACAAAGGGGAAATGACAATTAACATTTATTGGGTGCTTACAATGGGTCAGACACTGTGACAAGTGCTTTCTTTACATGTTTTAAGTCTCATTTACTTTTCACAACATCCCCATGAGTTATGAACTCTTAATAACTGCATTTTGAAAATGACTCACCTGGTGGTTTGTACTGTGAAACCTGGTTAAGCTAGACCTAGGCTCCCCAGAACCCTCTTCCCTTTGTGGTTCTGGGTTTGATTTGACCAAAAGTGGAATTTGCATGAGATTTGAAAGGCAGAAGTAAAGCAGCAGCCATTACTCTCTGAAGGTCATCATATTAGAGGCAGTAGTGGGCAGACATAGAGGTGCCAGTAGGTTTCTGCTGTCTGCGTTCCTCCATTCCATGTCCTGCTGATCTTTTTTGGAACCTCTGGCCTGCTGATCAAACAAACACAGCACCAGCAGATGCTGAATGCAAACCTTCTGAGACAACAGGTCCCCTAGATTTCTCCCCCAGCTCCCTACTCACAGTCCTATTTTGGCTGTTGGACATGCCTACCTTCTCAGGTGGACTGATGGGTGACTCCTCTGATCTTCCAACTCCCCCTTCAGACCTTCACTTCCCCAGTGCCTCCCACAACAGCAGTTCTGCTTCTCTAATTGAACCTTGACTGATAGGAGGTAGTGGCCTCATGGTGAGATTAAGTAGCTTACCCAGGATCACTCGGTGCCTGGTGGAGCCAGAATTGGAAGCCTTAACCTGCTTCCAGAGCCCATGCTCTTAATATAGCATTGCCTTGAAGAGAGAGATGAGGAAGAAGGAGATAGGGAAGAAAGAAGAGAGGCAAGGCTTGAGGACTGTAAATAAGGAGGGAGGAAAAAGAAGATAAAAAGGCTAGGAGAAGGGAGAAGGAAGCAGGAAGGAAATGATGAGAAGTAGATGGTAAGCAATGGACAGAAGGGGAGAAAAGTGAAGAGGAATAAAAGATAAAGGGGAATGGGATAGTGGCATTCCCAGCTCTACTGCTCTTCCAGTACTTCCTTTTTAGCACGAGGGGGGAATTTTAAGGATGGCTAATATGTACATGCCAGAGGACTGCGGAGTTCTAGTGCTCAATTGTTGAGGAAGCTAATGCCCTTTTGGTTTTACTCTTCTATTGGAACTGAATCTAAAGTTTCATTAAAGTTTTTTTTTTTAACAGAGGACCTCATAATTTCTCAAATTATTTGCTCTTTTTTTAGCCTCTGTTAATCAATTTTTCACAACCTTGCAGAATTTGGTGGTAAATATCGACTTGTAAGCCAGCAACCTTTATTCAGACTTTGTACATGAGTTGAGAAATCAAATATTTTTATGCAACAGAACAATGACTAATAACTTAATTACAGATCATCCTGTTCAACTGGGGTGATTATCAATCCAACTATGTGATATTCAACATGAGGGATGTGGCAAATTTTGCACATAATTCCAAAATAGAGGTGTGAAATTTTCCCATGTGACTACTTGGTTTACCCTAGATATTTACTATGTATAATATTACAGCTGCCAAGGAGGCAGAGAAATTACTTAAAAATCTTGTTGGGTTTTATTTTCTACTTTGAGGCAGCTAAGACTCTAAAAATATCCTGTCTACAGTGCAGAAGGTGCTTTTCAAATGTCCTGATGTGCGTGGAGGCGAGAGGACATTACGCCTGACTGTAAGGACAAACTATCTCATCTCCGCCATCATCCCGCATGACTGCCCATGCACTGCTCCTGCCTTGCATTTTAAGCATTGATCAGTATGCTTTTGGCAAGACTGTGCCAGGAGAACAGGTTTTATGAGAGGCCGGTGATAGAAGATGTGATAATCTTTCCCCAAACTATCCCTTCTCTCCGTGGGCCCTGTGCTTCTTCTAAGCTCCATGATGTCACAGTCCCTCAAGGGGTCAGGCTATAAAGGAACAAAGGGACACCAAACTTATTTTTATAACCAGTTGCTGTCTTCCTGTCCCAAGATGGGGTTGAGAAGGATTGGCATGGCTCGATATGTCGTTTAAAATGCAGTTATTTTAGAAGACCAGCTCTCTTCTGAATTCATTTCAGCAGATTTCAGTGAGTTTTGCCTCTTAAGAGGTTACCACAGCCTCAGAATGGTATCAGAAGGCAAATTTGTGATTATTATTATTTTTGTAAATAATTAATATAGTTTCTAGTTATGTTATAATTAAATATCATTATAATAAATAATTGTTTGTTATGTACTATCACTGTGAATAAGAAAGGGCAACGTTAGTCCTCTGGAGCTTCTGGGGCTTGACCTTTAACTCGTCAAGCCCAACTTCTCAGCAGCCATCGCCACATGTAAGTGGGCATGTGGAGTTCTAACACCTCCAGCTTTTGTTCTATACCTCTCTGTACACTGCCTCTTACACTTCTTTTCCCTACCACTTCTCAGCCCTCCCAGATTCTGGCCTCCTGGGTTATTTTCCTGTCTGTAGCCTCAGGCATTACTCTGGGTACTACTTGCCTTGTGCTAACCTCTGCCTCTCCCTCTGTTCACAATTTGGATACCCTGTGAGACCATGGGCTCCCACTCCTCAGCACAGACCCTCCCAGTAGCAACTTCCCAGTCCACCCAGCACCAAAGAGGACTTGAACATGAAGGTAGAAAGCTGAGAGGCATGGTGTTCCTTTAAGTAAGCCTCAGTTCTGAGAGCAGCTATTAACAGCTTATTCTCCAGTCCCTGCATTGTGACTCTGGGTAATAGTGTGGCCATTATGGTGTCAACGTTATGCTTGCACTAAGATTTCCTCCAGGTGACTGTGAGCTCTTTACCTGAACCCTGAAATATATGGCAGGGCCGATGGGGAGCAGTGGAGGGGAAATGTGGGGGTGATGCAAAACAGAGAGAGAAACATTCAAAGATCAAGCATGGTTGCCTTGCCTGGGCTTATAAGCAGGGAAGGCGCTCCTATACCATGGAGGCAGCACCCAAAACGACCCAGCTCTGCTACCTATTTTTGAGGAATATTGGCCCTGAGCTAATATCTGTTGCCAATCTTACTCCTTTTTTGCTTTTTTTCTCGCTAAAGTCCCAGTAGATAGTTGTATGTCATAGTTGTGCATCCTTCTAGTCGCTCTACATGGGACACCGCCTCAGCATGCCTTGAGAAGCGGTGTGATGGTCTGCACCCAGCGTCCGAACTGGTGAATCCTGGGCCACCAAAGCAGAGTGCAGGAACTTAACCGCTATGCACCAGGCAGGCCCCCAGCCCTGCTACCTTATTCATAGTCTTCACTCAGGACATTTTTCACTTGATTCAACTTGTACTCCGCTTCCACACTTGGTTTTGGTTAACTGACAGTCTAAGCTCTTGCCTTGTTTCCTGGCAATAGTTTACGTTGTACCCCTTGGGTTAGGGTTAGATGCTGATCCTCTGTTGCAGACTTTGATTTGTCTTCTTGGGAATACTTCAAAACTGTTTTATGGAACACGTGCTATATAGCCCAACACCAGCAACAATCCCTATTTCTGAATGAGACTTTAGTGCTCAGCAGAGCCCAGTTGACTCCAATCCCCAAGAAAAGGATTTGAACAACTGTAGAGCGAGTACAATAAAGGAGAGAGGGAAGGAGTTACTAACATTTATTGTGTACCTTTTATAAGTCAAATGCTGTTCTAGACACTTTGTTCAAATTATCACCTTTAATCCTCACGATCCAATAGAATGTAAATTCCATGAGGTCAGAGACCTTTGCTGTTATATCTGCAGGCCCACAGAAAATATTTGAGCACACCTAGCACCCAGATCTTGGTTACTAAATGCCATTCACCAATAAAAGGAACCAAGGCTTCTTGGAGAAATGGCTGATTCTAGGGCTGGGGCAGAGAAAACACAAGATGAGCCCAGAGCATCTTGTAGTCCCCAAAAGCAAAGAAGTGCTCAAAAAAAAGAGAAAACGGGGGTATGTCAAACAGGCACAGGAACCAACCTGAAAGAGTTCCCCATGGCCAAAGCTGGAACAATCTGAACAGCAAAATAAATAAATTAGCATTAGATTATTACCTAAAGCATAAAATATACATGAGTCCTTACAGATATAAACAAATGAATGAATGAATGAAGAAACAACTCTTCCTTACACAAGAATTCCAAATACTCTGTGTAGATATTGCCCCTCCAGGAGGTAGGACTTAATCCCCCACTCCACACTCCCATCTTGAGGACTGGCTCCAACCCGTGCCCCTCCTGGTTTTCAAAGTTCACCACTCCGGTTGGGCACTTACAGCTTGCAATGACCTTATCACAGTAGGTGTCCAAAGTTAAGACAATTTTAATAACTATTTGTCTGCTTAAGATAATCAGGTCAAATTCTGCCCATAATATGCACTTAATTTATATTAAGGCATTTGAGTATTTTGTACAGTTATCCAAGGGCTGAGAAAATATTTTCTTTTGTGCCCTATGGTTTGAATAATAACTTAAATTTATTAAAGGCCTACTATGTGTAGGTATATATGTTTATTACTATAATTACTTAAGTATTTTTATCACTCATTTTTACAAATGAGGAAACTGAGAGACAGTGAGGTGAAATGACTTGCCCACACAACTAGTAAGTGGTAAAGTCGAAATTTAAACTTATTCTGTGCTATGCCTATATTTTCCCCACTGTGCCATGCTGCCTCACCACAAAAACTGAAAGTTCTATAGATACATTATTCCATATGCAAGGTACTCTGAAAACAGAGCTAAAATTGTGCCTACCAATTTTGTTTCAGATTCTAGACGTGTGCTTATTGTTTCTTGCCTGATGACTTACTTTCTATACTTGCCTGATTTCCTTTTAACCCCAACTGAGATCACCTCAGAGGCAATGGGAGTTTTGATTGCGAGTGGAGTGGAGGGTGGTTAGGGAGTTGAAGCCATTTGAGAGGGCAGTGGATTACTTTGGGAAGGATAAGAAGGTGCTTCAGGGGAAGGTTAAACAATAGGTGCTGGGTTAAGGAGTGGACTCTAAAATAGAATAAACATTTCAAGAAGGTAAATAAATATATTCCAAGCACAGACTACCATACATTAAAAAGAATATTCATAAGAGACTATGGCAGGTAGGAAGGTGACGTTAAGAGAAAAGGGAAGCTCTTATTTCACATTTATGAGTAAGTTAACCAAATGCCTAAGATAAAGTGAAATAGTCCCTAATTTATATTTTAACATTAAAACCATACTTAAATCACTGATTATTACACTGCCCTAAAACAACTATTGCCTTTTGTGCCTACTATCAACCCCCAAAATTCTCAAAATCAAATATCTAGTTCTTGATCAACAAGTACCTAGGAGGCCAGAAATCTCCTGCATTTGACCCAGGGTCGTTAGATCCACTTTTCCTGTCTCATCTAGGAAGACTAGTCAGCTCAACCAAAATTTTATCCTAACCCAGAAGTCACAGGTCAGTTTCAAGTTCAAAGCCAAGGCATTTGTGCAACTAGTTCTATTCCCAGTGGGCACCACAATGGAGTGATAGCCTGACCTTAGAGGTCTGTATCCCAGTTTAGTGAACAGGCCAACATGGTGCCTACCATACCTACAGCACCTATCTTACAGGACACTAACCCACAGCTCCTGAAGCCTTTCCTTAAGCATGGGTGGCCATGTTTTGTATCTCATGACCTAATCCCATGGTTGTTGCTAATTGGGCCGGGTTGGGCATTTGACTCAAGGAAAGCCAATTTGTAGACTACCCAGCAGCCTATGAAGTAGGCTGGTTCAAGAGCACTTCCTGATGGTTGTCCAGGTTGGACCAACTGAGTTCTATCTCTTTGAAAGACAAATGGCGCAGAGACGTAATGACGCAGAGAAAGACAACTAGCAATGAGAAGTAGGAGCAGAAGTAGACAGACATAGAAAGGAGCAGATTCAAAGGGAGAAGCTAAGTTACTTTAGTGGTGAAACAGTAGAGTAGAGATCAACAACAGGGTTCCTGAACAACCTTCTGGTTCTATTTTCTGAGACAGTTGGCTATGTTTCCTGTTTCTCCTGAGATGTTTTGTTTATTCAAATTTATCCTGAGTTTTTCTGAGCCCCAATGCATTAGTCAGAAATGGCTAAGTTTTGTGGTGGTAACAAGTAACATGCATATCTCAGCAAATTAACACAACAAAAGTTTATTTCAACTTTTTGCAGAATCTGCTCTGGGTCTGGGAGACTTCCAAGGCATATGTCCTTCAATATTCCAGACTTCTTCTAGCTGAGATCTGATCACTGGCTCTTAAATACTTCTTCCTACATATGATTTATTACTTTTACTCCCAGCCATTGGCCAGAGCTTATCACGTGGTCCACTCCACTGCAAAGAAGCTGAGAAATGTAATTTTCCAAGTACTAGGAAGAAGAAAACTGGAAATATGGGTGAGTCAGGTACCTAAATATGGGATACCTTGCTACCATACCTTTAACCTTTTCTTGCCTTCTGTTAATCATTTTAGCCCCTCCTACGCTTCACTGAAACCCATCAGGTAGTGTTACATTCATGTCATTTACTCACCTTTGATTCACTCTCATGCACACCTAGCCACACCTCTTGCCACTGGCTAATTTGATGGCTCATGATAAATAACAAAACTTGTAGCAAGCAGGAACTTGCATTGTTGAGTAGATGCTTTCAGCAGCCCTTTTTTCCCTTCTAAAACAAGAACAGTAGCAGAGAATGATGGATTTTTGCCAGGTGGGGGGCAGGAGAAGATAATGAGAGCTAATGAGATCATCTCAGTAAGACCAAACAACTATAAATTATTTCTTTGCAAATTATTATAAGAAGAGTAAGTTCAATCTAAACAGAAAAAAAGAGTTTAAAAAGGGAGGGTCTACTACGTGCTATCACTTCACAAAGACATTATCTCATTTCTTCACCACCAAACAGGATCTATGGGCTAGATATTACTATTGAGCTGATAAAACCAAGACATGAAGAGGTTTTTTTTTAATTTGCCCAAAATTACACAGCTATGATGACTGAGAATTCAATCCACGCTTCTAAATCCAGATCTCCAAATCTATGCTTCTCACAATTTCATGAAGCATGAGCAGCAGCAAACCTAAAATACATCCTGGGAGAGACAATCCAGATTTTCTGGGGCTATTCTTAAAAGAAATAAGGTTCAGGAAGGATTGAGTTGATTTTGGGAAAACCCCCAAGGCTTTTGAAGATGGTGATTTCATGCATTCATTTACACATTCATTTATTTAGAAAGATTTAATGAGTGAGGATAAAAAGGAAGTGAAGATGAAATGATAAGATTGAAAATCCCTCTTCTCAAGTTGCTCACTATATTTAGGCATAGCCCCACAAGTAAACAGACAATTATGTTATAGAGGGATAAGAGTTACTATAGGAATAAGCAAGTGATGTCAAGGGTCCTAACCCAGTGTTGCTATTTGGTTCCCAGAAACAAACTCTCAGATGGAGATCTGTGCACAGGAGGCTTGCTTTCAGAATCAATACCTGTGGAGGGAAGTGAAAGAAGCTGAACTGGGCAGAAGAAGAAGTTGGGCTGTGATACAGTGGCAACAAAGTCCTCAGCCTTTCCATGGGAAAATTATGGGGCTAGGATGGCCTGCTGAGTTGTCCCAATTGGGGCAATGGGAACAGGTCTTTATACTTCTGTATCAACTATTCATTGTGTATGGGCTGCCCCTAGGATGCAAGGCATGACCTTAAGCAAGTGGCTCTCTTCAACCAAGAGCAATCTCCAAATTGAAATTTAGCTGAGATCTATCTGTTACCATCACGCTCAGCAGTTAGGCAAGTGTGTTTCAGTCCTGAGGAGGTAGAGGAATCCAAGCAGCCAAGGTTTCCTGGAGATGGTGGCCCAGGAGCTGAGTCCCAAAGGACAAGTAGGAGTTATCCAGGAGACTGGCACCTACAAAAACATGGCGGCCTGAGGAGATGCATTCAGGGCAGTTTATCGTGCCTGTAGAAACAAATACTGCATAAGAGAAAGCAGCAATGCTGAGGTTTAGATGTAGAGGCCAGATCCTGTAGAACATGGCATGCTATGCTTAGGAGTTTGGAATTCTTCCTGAAGGCAATGAGAAGGCATTCAAAAACTTTATTCAGAGAGTGATACAATCAGATTTGCTTTGTAGGGACATCATTCTGGCAACAGGCGGAGAATATATTAAATGGGGATGAAACTGAACGAAGAGAAGCAGACTCATTAAGATGCTGTGACAGTGATCCCAGACAGAAGAATAATACTTGAACTGACAAGTAGCAGTAGCAGCGAGAATGGATAGAAGAGAACATGATATTCCAGAGATATTAAGTGGGCAAAACTGAGAAAACTTAAGAAGTCAATTAAATATTATGGGTAGGGAAAATTAAAACGTCAAGAGTGACTCAAAGGATGGTTCCATCCATTTGTTGATATAAAACTGGAGGGAAATATGGTAAGTTCAGTTTTGAACATATTGTCTGTGGAGCATTCATGTGGAGAGCTCCAGCTACAGATGTTTGCCATCCACTGGAGCTCAGGGGAGAAATCTAAGTTGGAGATAAAGAGTCTGAGTCCACACATGGATGATAGTAGAAGCCATGGGAATGGACAAGATCACCCAAGGAGCATGCTCTAAAATGTACATGGAGAGAAAAGAAAAACAGTATTGAAGGTAGAGAGGAGCCCACAAAGAAGTGCTAGAAATGTAGGAGGAAAATCAGGAGAGAGGGATATCTTGGACGTGAAATGAGAGGAGAGTATTAAGAAGTTCCAAGTGCAGTTGAATGCCACTGAAAAATAAAGATAGACAATTTTCCAGAGTATTGAGTAAGTAGGGAGTCACTGGTGACCTTGGCAAGGAATGTTTCGATGACATGGAGAAGACAGGGTCAGAACAAAGAGAATAAAGGAAACATGGCTGAACCTTGAAGACTTTATGCTAAGTGAAATATCAGTCAGCAAAGGACAAATACTGTATGATTTCCCTTTAAATGAGGTACCCAGAGCTGTCATACTCATAGAGACAGAAAGTAGAATGGTAGTTGCCAGGAGCTTGTGGTGGGAGAGGAGGAATAGTTACTGTTTAATTGGTATAGAGTTTCAGTTTGGGAAGATGAAAAAGTTCTGGAGATGGATAGTGGTGATGGCTGTATAACAATGTGAATGTACTTAACGCCACAGAACTGTACACTTGAAAAAGGTTAAAATGGCAAATTTTATGTTATGTATAATTTACTAAAAGAAAAGAAAAAAGGAGAGAGAATAGAGGTGTGAATGAGAGATGAGAAGATGGCAGGTACTGAATGTAGCCCTCTCACAAGAAGCTTGAATGGGAGGAGAAGGAGAGAGACAGAGTAATAGCTAAAGCAGGGTGTAGGGTCGAGGGGGGGCATTTTTAGGAGAGAGTCAATAGAGAGGCTCTCTGGAGATATCAAAGGTACAGCAAAGAGAAGCAGTACTGTGAGTTGAGTGAAACGGAATGTTGGTGAAATATTGAAAGCTGCTGCTGAATCTCATTCTGGTGAACACTGAGGGAAGTAGAATGACTTAACAGAAGAATGCATTTTGACCGTAAAGGATGGCAAAAGATCTTGCTCTGCCCAGATGATGAACTCAAATTGAGAAAATTTGGTAAACACTAATGCTCTCTTTGTTTAAGAATCAACATCTAGTTCATTGTGACTGTTTTAAGCAGGTAATAGTGACCATACAACTCACAAATTAAATTGGTCAATCACATAAAGTAGTATGTCATATACAATGAATAGACACAATGATAATATTGTTCTATGTAAGTTTTTATTTTCCAATTACGTGTTGGATGATGTTTTATTTAAGAAAGGGGAAAAACATTTATGAATTTTGAAGCTCACTAAAATTTCAAAGAAGAGTATTGTCTAAAAGCTGCATTCTTAAATATTTCCGTATTTAATTAAATTTGAATTTACCGTATGTTATTTTTATGGTATGTTATTTAAGAAACCTACAAGAAAAATATAGGTCATGGGTTCCCTTGAGTTATAGGGAAAAACATAGTTAAGTAAAAGAGCAAATTATTTTCTCCAGAGTGAAAAAAAGAGGGGTTCTCTTTAGAAGCACCACATTTAATTCATATAATTTTAGTGTGTCTAAATAGTCTCTGCAAATTATTATCACACACATCAGAAATAATGCTCAAACATTGCACTATATTTGCTTCTGTCTAGACATAAAAGTTTATGAATGACAAAGAATGTTTGATATATCTATTCATGAACATACCCATACACTCACAATGCTTGTGGAAGATTTGGCTGTTGGCCATGATTATGTGAATTTGCATCATTTCTTAGTTATATAAAGACACGGCACCAGAAAATCAAATAGACAGAAATGCTCTCTCATTTCCAGTCCTCTAACATGAATTGAGTTTTGGGCTTTCTGTGGCAGCTTTTAGATCCAATCTGTATGAATATGTATATGGTTAGAAGAGCTCTCCTGTTTGGTACATGTGTGTAATCTCATCATTAAAACATACCTTCAGGCTCATAATATGAGTCGGTAAAAATGACACTAATATATAACTTTCTATGTAACTATATGCATTAATCTCAGAAAAGAAGTAAATTTAAAATCTTTATTTGATACGTAAGAAGTATGTCATAACTGTCACAGAAGATATATGACACAAGTATGATGCAAAAACAAGTATGTCTTAGGAGCCACCAACGTCACACCCATTACATGTGCATGAGCGTTAGGACATTGAGAATACGCCACATTAAAATTAAAAGATGACATGTCCCCTGAGGTCTGGAACACGTGAACAATTAAAAGTTGCAAGGAGGAAAAAGAAAGGAAATTAAAAGATTAGTCTTTTCTGAGAAGATGTCAAGCAGGTGGAGATAAGGTTCCTTTTCAAAATTTTATTTAATAAGCAAGAAATAGGTATGTTCTGTCTTTACATTGCTACTGCTAAAGTGTTTCCTTTTCTTCAAATGGGAAGAAAACAGGACATTATGTTCTTTTAACGAGTCTACTATCTGAGGCTCAACTAGGTGTTCAGAGTACTATTCTAAGCCAATTACTCAGTTGTTGCTTTGACAAGGCCTGTCATACTGATTCAATATTTAAGCAATTTCTTAAAAAATATAATTGTAGTACGTGTTTTTAAAAAGAGAAATATATTCTCTTACATGGTTGAAATGCTGTCCTAATAATAGACAATGGACTCTTTCTTTTTTTTTTTTTTTTTTTTTTTGTGAGGAAGACCAGCCCTGAGCTAACATCCGTCCAATCCTCCTCTTTTTGCCGAGGAAGACCGGCCCTGGGCCAACATCCGTGCCCATCTTCCTCCACTCTACATGGGACGCCGCCACGGCATGGCTGACAGGCAGTGCATCGGCGGGCGCCCAGGATCCGAACCGGCGAACCCCGGGCTGCCAAGCGCGGACTAAACCGCTGCGCCACCGGGCGGCCCCGACAATGGACTCTTTCTAACTTGCAGATGAATCAGTATGTATGTGCTGTATGAAGCCTTAAGATAGAAGAAAGACCTTTCAGAGTATCTCTAGCACTACAAAGCTTCATAAATAGATCTCTCTATGTTATAAACTCAGCTTATATTTCATAAAATTTCTGAAGCCCATCAGAAGACCTATTCAAAATCAGTTACTCTTTATGAATTAAATGCTCTAAGTTTTTAATGAGTGTGGGACTTACCTTAGAAATTCTCTGATGTTCTTATCATTTGGAATCAAAGTAAAAGTCAGATTTTCTCAAAAATATTAGACCATTACCCTCTATGGTGTCCAAATATTTTGAAACAAAAATCAAAGTGAATGGTTTAACATGGCTTCAAAAGAGAATATTAAAATTGGAACTGTCTTGGAAAATCTAGAAAAAGTAGTTGTAACTATGTATCCTCCATCCCCCATGTAAATGCCCAGGAAGAAAATGCTTTCCTTTCTCATGTACTTTAAACTACATCCATTTCCTTGATTTTTAAAAAATTCCCCACTTTAGCAAAGAGGCTTGAACAAAACTACCTTTATGCACAATTCAGTTTTTGTCATTGACATAAAGCACCACTGTTGAGTGTACAAATACATAGGTCTAAATTAAGTAATTACCTCCCACACAAAGTTTTCTTGCAACACAAGTAAAATGTTAAAGCTATTCAGTAAAAAATGGTATTTTGTGTTTCTTTGGATGTTGTCTATGGCCATTAACCAACTGAAAAATTCTTAGTAGCTATTTTTAAATTATTAAAATTTTCATTAAAAATACATCAAACACCTAAACAGGACATGGGACTTTAAAACAATGTGCAAGTTAATAAAAGTAATGTGCAGCAGATGAAAACATGATTTTCTTATATTTCTAGGAATGCTTTCCATAAATATTTTTTTCAAATGTTCTCATGAATAGTCTGGAGAATGAAGTTTTCTAACTAATATTTGAGTTATCTGAAAGCTACTAGATAAGCAATAGTTGGCTAATTTTTTAAAAGACAGAAATCAAATATATTACTCAAAGTATTGAATGTAGTTTTGGTCTTTTTTGTCTTTTTATAGCTCAGAGGGCACATTATGGATCATGATTACCATTATGAGCACAATCATCAATACAGCACTGTAGATGGGAAAAGTGTAGGAAATACAGTTAACCACTGCATTTAAGACACAACATGTACATTGTTCTTTAAAGTAAGCTCTTTGTTTACTTGGTGCTGAATACCTGAATTTTAAGTTCAGAGGTTTTTGAAGACCATCTAGTGTCATTTTTTTCCTCACAAAAATGTAGTATGGGGAGAAATCCAATTATTGTACCTATCTAATAGCTTGAACTCCTGATAAATTATAATTTCTTATAACTTGTAGAAACACTTTTTAGATACTGTATAATTTAGTATTAACACACAATCCAAGTTGGTTTTAATGTGTCGGGACTATTTTTGTCGGGCCCTGTGACACAATATAGTGTTAACCTTTATTTAACATGTCTATTTGTACTATTTCCCAATATAGAAAAATTTATTTATCTGGTATGATTAGAAAAGAGGTATTCCATGTAGGAGAATTTTCCAGATATTTGAAGCTCATCCCTTTAAATTCACAAATTAGTTTTATTCTAACCATATCTGTTTTTAGACTTTAAAAAATATGCTAAACACTCCCCTGTTTTCTTAAACAGAGTAATCAACAGACTGTAACTGGTTCTTGAATATTAGGGTCTAAATTTTACATGTTCATTATTGTACCATTTTTTATATTCAACCATTTCATGTATTCAACAAAGCCCTCACAGGCTAGTGTAGTGTGTCCAGGGCTGTTTTCTTTCAATCACATTGGGCCTAGACTGAAAAGCTTTTTAAGCTCCTGTTTTGTGAGGTTTTATTAGAGTAGTGAGGTGTAGGAGAAAGAAATTAAGCTTTCTTGTCAGACATACCTGGATTCAAACCCCAGGTCCGCTATTTACTAATTATGCAATTTGGGGAAGTCTATTTAACTCTTTACAGCCTCAATTCTTCATCTGAAAAGTGCTGATGCTAACTTGCAGAATTGTTGTGAAGAGTGAATTACATCATAGCTGTCAAGAGTCTGGTGCTCCCCAGCCCTCAGTGCCTTTCCTTGTTGTTCCGCCATCAGCATCCGTTCCTGATCCTGCCAGCTCACACTTCTGTTATAGTTCCTTGTCCCTTGTAGACTGTGATGGCAGGAACTTCCTCCGACCTGTTCATCATATTCACAGCCCTTGATGTCTGCCATTAATAGCTGAAAGTGTGGTTTCTAGTAAAACACTTGTGTTTGAATCCTGACCCTACCAGTTTCTACTGTGTGACCTTGGGCAAATTTATCAACCTCTCTCCACTTCAGTTTCCTTGTCTGTGAAATGAAGGGAATCATAATGCTAGCTCATAGGATTAAATTAGCTATTTATGTAACTATTCCTCACACACAGTAAACACACGATAAATCTTAGGGTTTATAATGACTGGGGAAAAAATTCAATTTATTGCTTCTAATCTCCCGTGGTCAGGGGAATGAAATAATCAAGTTTATTTAAATGAGTTTAAATATTAGAAAATTTTCTACTGATAAAGTTTGTGAGCTTTACATCTTTTTCTTTCTTTCTTTTTCTTTTTCTTTCTTTCTTTTTAGCAGCTCAGAAGTTTTACTTTTACCTCTGGGTTAGTGGGTCCTATTTTGATTGCAGGATAAATGATCTCAAAATAATTGGGAGTTTTACTCTATAGGACTGTGAGATAACCTATCTTTTCCTTTTTTTCTGTGTTATTTGACTACATTTTTTCTGTCCTTTTATAAAGGTAGATTTGAAGTTTCTTCTAAACTAACCAGTTTGCCTGTGTTCTCACGTACAAATGTTTGCCTTTTATTCACATGTGACCAACCATATCAATAGCCAAGGCCACAATTCAGCATGTCACGAGTGAAAATTCACAACAGTTGTACTTCTAAATCTTAACACCTAATTCGTTTCATAACCGAGTAGCAATGTCAAATATTTACATTATGTATTCCATTTCTTTGTGTTTACGTAGCACCTATTTGTCTTCAACTCCTAGCTTAGTCTAATCCTCCCCTTGAATAATCTGTTGGAATTTGGAACTGGAGAGCAAAAAATGAGGATAGATAGCTATTCTTGAGGAGTGAATAGCAACAAATTCTTTAGGATATCAAAATAATCTCTTAAGTGGTATATATTCATGGTTCAATTAAATCTAGAAATTAAACCAAATTTTAACTGGACCTCAAGTTATGAAAGGGCTTATTTTCTTATTTTGTATCAATTTCACTGTACCTATAGAACAAGATTTTTACTGTGTTCCTTTTCATGCTTATCAGTCAAGACATAATATGACTACTGATCCTAACATCAGTAGAATTCTAATGGCAATTTCTTCCCTCTATTTGTGTTGGGAGTCATGCACAAGCTCTAAACAGGCGCATGTTACCACCAATGCTCTAATTCTCTTCAGTTCCCTGCACACTTTTGGTTACTCAAGCAATCTAAGGGACCACTTGAACCACACACTTGTTAGGTTTGGTTGGCCAGGATTTAGGTATGGCATACTAGAGACTGGAAATTCAGAAGCTTTCCCATAGAGCAGATGAGAACTTGAGGGAGGGAGGTATTCTTGGCAGGATCAGAATATCCCAGAAGGCATTTGACATTTGCTCAGTGATTGCAACATACCGGACATTTTTCCAAGGGGGAAGGTGAGAGGCAACAATGACTGCCTGCTAAAGACCATTCCCAAATCTTAAATCTGACTACAAATTTAACGTTACACACAATCACTAATCAGGCTCTTTGTTACCTCTCGAAGCTTTACATGGGATCTGTCTTCAGAGTAATTTGACCTGTTCTGATTTTGTTATTACCATCACCGAGTTGCAACCCAGTCTAACCCTCCAGTTGAATTATTTCTTGGAATTCGGAATTGGAGAGTAAAAGATGAGGGTAGATAGCTATGGTTGAGGAGTGAATAGCAACAAATTGCTTTGGATGGCAAAATAATCTCATCTTGTTATTATATGGTTCTAACTGAACAATGAAATTTAGAAATTGAGTAAACAAAAGTTCAAACTGAACTGCAATTATGAAAGGGCTTATTTTCTTATTTTACATCAATCCTACTGCTTTATATGTACAGGACAAGATTTTATAGAATACTTTTTTATTCTTCTTAATCAGTAAATCTACTCTTGAGTGACAGAGCTTTCTTGATTTCTAGTCTTCTGGGGGATAAGAATTACTTCTCACAATTTTCCTAAATATTGTTAAGTCTGTCAGAAACTACAATGTAGGTGTCCACCATAGTAATGATAATCTTCTTATTAGCCAAATTGCTTTCTTTAAAAGTATAAAATACCAGTGGGAAATTTTTCAGCACCATTTTTCACTCTATATCAAGGGATTTTTTTTTCACTTCCTAGGTATAGTCTTTGAAATTCTTAAATCCAGAGAGAAACTAGTGAGTGAAGTGAGATGTCCAATAAGCAAAGGGAGACCCAGACTAGCAACCCATGATTTAGGACATTCTATTATAGGAGTGTCTTAAGAGAGGGAATCATAGGAGAGTTTTATAGGGATGCTGGTTAGGGTTGGGAAGGAGGCTGGAGTCTCAGCATAGGGACACAAATGTTGTGGTCAAGGGTAGCAAGATAGCCCTAGAATGTCTCTGTGACTTGCTCTAAGAAGTATCTTTGGCTGGATATCTGACCTAGAGAGAAATTTTAATGGTGAGTCTGAAGCAAAAGTTTAGTGGTGTATTTTCTGTTGTCACTCCCCGAGAAAATAGTACCAGGGGTTGGAGGTGGGAAAGGACAATTGTGATGGTAATGTTTGGAGAATATGGCTTTATCTTAGGTATCCCCTCTACCGTCCCTGATAATGTTCTTCACTTGATCATTTACTTAGTACATGAAGTACAGAACACAATGTACGACTACAATTTACAGAGGTCTTGGGGGGCATAAAATCTATCTCAATATGTAAATCACAAGCATTCAGTTTTATTTATTATACTAATTTGATGTTGCTAAATTAATTAATCAGACTCTTAACAAATTGTTCTCTAAGGTTCACAACCCAGGTTGAGACAATTTCCCTTATCATATTCTGGAATCATTAGGTCTATGCTTACTATGGCTTCCCATACATATACCCTCAGGTTCAAGTCAGGACTATTTTCCTTTTCATTGGTGAGGCAAAGTCTTTTCTTTTTGCACTCCACCTCTACTTCTCAACTCCCAGGTAAATTGATTCTTTTTTTTTTTCCTTTTGTGGGGAAGACAAGCCCTGAGCTAACATCTGTTGCCAATCCTCCCCTTTTTGCTGAGGAAGACTGGCCCTGAGCTAACATCGTGCCCATCTTCCTCCACTTTATATGGGATGCCGCCACAGCATGGCTGACAGGCAGTGCGTCGGTGGGCACCCGGGATCCGAACTCGCGAACCCCGGGCTGCCAAGCGCGGACTAAACCGCTGCGCCACCGGGCGGCCCCCTAAATTGATTCTTTTAGTCACCAGACATCCTCATTAGGTAGTGTGTCTCTCATTTCCCATTCACTGAAATATCTTAGAACTGGATTCTTTGCTTTTATTAAGTACTCAACCCTCAGTCTTTTTCTTTCAAGTCGGATTTTTAGCTAATTTCTTTAGACACTTTTATATTTATCTTTCTGGACCTCATGCCATTTCCCCCTCTACATATGATACAGTTTTTCTCATCTCAGCAGGGTTCTTTCTTAGTAAAAATGTTAGCATATCTAAAACCCAGTTTGCTTACATCTTCTCCTATCATAATGAGTCATGGTTACTCTTAAATCTATACATATTTTGGGGCAGTATACCCCATCAGGCCCAAGTCTCCCGGGAATAGAGTCCCATCAAGTTTCCTGAACGTAGGAAATTCATTCTTTTTTTTCAGTTGCCTAATTTCTGGGAATGGGGAAGAGATAAGAACACTGTTTTCTATATACAACGATCCTCATTATTCATGGGGTATGTATTTGTGAATTTGCCTACTCACTAAAATTTATTTGTAACCCCCAAATCAATACTTGTAGTGCTTTTGCAGGTCACTCATGGACATGCAGAGAGCGGACAAAAATCTGAGTCACTTGGCACTCACATTCCTGGCCGAGGCTGAATAAGGCAACGCTCTGCCTTCTTTCAGCTCTGTGAACAAGTGTCCTTTTTGTGCTCCATTTAGTGCCATGTTTTTCACATTTTTGTGCTTTTTGTTGATGATTTTGCTATTTTATTTTATTTATTTATTTATTTATTTTTGTGGGGAAGACCAGCCCTGAGCTAACATCTGTTGCCAATCTTCCCCTTTTTGCTGAGGAAGACTGGCCCTGAGCTAACATCATGCCCATCTTCCTCCACTTTATGTGGGACGCCGCCACAGCATGGCTGACAGGCAGTGTGTCGGCGGGCGCCTGGGATTCGAACTCGCGAACCCCGGGCTGCCAAGCGTGGACTAAACCGCTGCGCCACCAGGCGGCCCGATGATTTTGCTATTTTAAATGGCCCACATAGTGCTGAGGTGCTGTCTAGTGTTCCTAAGTGCAACAAGGCTGTGATGTTGCCTTCAGAGAAAATATGTGTGTTAGAAAAGCTTCATTCAAGGATGAGCTATAGTGTTGTTGACTGTGAGCTCAATGTTAGTCAATTGATAATACATATTAAATAAGGTATCTTTAAACAGAAGTACACATAAAACAAAGTTATGTATTGATCAGTTGACTAAAATGTTGTGACAGGAACTTAACCCTGTATTTCCTCAAGGAGCAATGGTTCACTATTCACTAATTCAGTGTTCGCAGTGACTTTATAGAACATACCTACTACGAATAATGAGATTTGACTGTGCGTGTTTGTGTGTGTATTTCCATGTAGTAAAATTACTGCAGCTGGCTAATAACTCACTATACAGCATATTATAGTTTATAATAAACACCTGAAAATTCTATAAGTTAAATCTGGCAAAATTATATAAACATTTGCCCTTTGATCCAATAATTGTATTTCTCGAAATCGATTCCAAAGTTATAGTGGCAAATAAAAGAACATCAATCACTATAAATCTTTTAATGGAAGTGCACAACACCACCTTTGAAACAGTCTTGACAAAGTTGAACTTGAATCTGATTATGTCTCTAGCTCTAACTATCGGTTTACAGAAAATTCAAAGGACCGAGGAATACATGAAACATACGTGGATGCCATCAGCAGAATCCAGACCAGAAATTCTACTGGACAAATGACTTGGATTCTTCAACAACCAACAACCACCTACACACAAACACACACACACACTCACACACACAACTTGGAGCTTAAAAGAGACTTAAGTGCTGGTGGTCTTACATAAGAATGTTCATAACAGCTTTATTCTCAAAAACCCAAAACTTGCATTAACCAAATGTCCATCAACAGGAGAAAGGATAAACATTTTGTAGTAGTGATAGCAATTATAAGGAACAAACTAATCCAGCAACATGGATGAATCTCACAGACATTATACTGAGAAGAAGCTGGACATAAGAGTATAAAGTTCTAGAAGAGACACTAATCTAAGGTAAAAAAAAAAAAAAAAATCAAAGAAGTGGTTGCCTGTGAGGGGTAAGAGGCACAAGGGAACCATCTAGGGAGATGCAAATGTCCTATGTGATGATAGGGGTGTGGTATATCCATTTGTCAAAATTGTACAGCTAAGATTTGTATATTTAAATATATGTTCATTTTACCTCAAAGACTGTAAAAAAAATAGAATGGAAATTGAAGAGTGGGCGGAGGTATAGATGAAACAAGAATGATAGACTGTTGATCATTGTTGAAGCTTGGTGTTGAGTACATATATTATTCTGCTTACTTTGTATATGTTTGAGATTTTCCATAATACAAAGTTTTTTAAATATGAGAGAGACTTAAGAGATATAACAACCAGTGGCATATATATTCCTTTTTGGAAGTTGATTCATAAAAACTGGATATTTGAGGACATTAAGGAAATATTCAGTGGCTTTATTTTTAGGTGTGATAATTGCATTATAGTTATGTCTTTAAATAAAGATACCCACTTTTTTTTTTTTTTTTTTTGGTGAGAAAGATTAGCCTTGAGTTGCCAATCCTCCTCTTTTTGCTGAGGAAGATTGGCCCTGGGCTGACATCCGTGCCCATCTTCCTCTACTTTATATGTGGGACTCCTGCCACAGCATGGCTTGATAGGCGGTGTGTAGGTCCGCACCCAGGATCCAGACCTGTGAACCCTGGGCCACTGAAGCGGAGCGCACGAACTTAACCACTATGCCACCAGGCCAACTCCAAAGATACCCACTTTTTAAGAGACACGTGTGGAAATACAGATGAAATTATATGGCATCTGGGATTTGTTTTGAAATAAACCATGGGTGTGGTGGAGGTAGAGATAAAACAAGATTGACCAGGAGTTGAAAATTGTTGAAGCTGGATGATGGGTACATGGGGTTCACTACATTATTCTCTGCCCTTCGTATATTTTGAAATTTTACATAATAAAAAAATTTTTAAATAATGCATAAAAAAATACCCCCATAAATTGAAAAACTCCAGGCTGGCTAAGTCTTGTCAACTGGATGGAACTGTGTCTCTGGTCATGTGCAATGCTGATTTTATCTGAGAAGAGACAGGCTGGGGGCAGGAGCCTGGGCTGGTAACATGAGAAGGGGGCATGTGGTGACTCAGGTTGGGAGGCTGGGAGCTTTGTACAGTGACACAGTGGGGTGGGGTTGTGAAGAAACTGATCTCTGAGAGGTAACTGGAGGCAGGACAAGCAGGAGGAGACACAGATGATTAAGGCAGGATGTGAAACTGTATGGGGGAATTATATGAGAAAATATTAAAGCAGTTCTAGTTCAGGAGAGCTGGTTGTGAGGAATCAATCCTCAAAAAGGCAAAACTCAAATAGGAAAATTCTATTGGCAAAGTCCAGGATTCCTGTACTCAGTCTGCAAAGAGATAAAACAAAAACAAAAACAAAAACAGGAGTTTAGGGAGTAACGTGCTACTTAGTAAAGTAACTCAGAGAACTAGAGGAAACTGACAAGGAAGGTTTGGGTTCTGGGGCACCAACCAGCTGGGAGGATTAAAGTGAGTATCATGAGTTTATAGTCCCATAATTTGCTGAATTCAAGTAAGGTTGTTTCTCCTAAACCCTCTCCTCACCCTACCCTGGCTCCCCAATATTCCCTAACCACGTAACATGTAACAGCAGTTTCTATACTACCAATCCAGAGATGGTAACACTTGTCAGTATGTTTCTCTTTTACTTGAACCCTACTTAAGTAGTATCTTAGAAAGTCAGATGTGTTCTTAAAAGTATGAGCAAAAAGTTTTAGAAAAGAAGAATGTGGATAGTTAGGGCTGAGTGTTTGAAATAGTTTTCAAAAATGAAGGAAAAATAGGTTCCTACATTGTGGCAGACTGACTTAATTGGAGCCACCTTTTCTGATACAAATACATAGACGTGCTGGGTAAATATAACAGAAACAACAATAAAATACATAGCTGAGCTTGAGAGAAAGAAAACAAAATCTTTGTTGCCAGGGGGGAAAAAAGCAAATAAATCAATAGGGATGGAAACACAAGCTAAATCTTCTTTCATGGGTTTTGCACTTCTCTCATTATTTGGTATTTTTTAAAGTTCCAAAATAACTGTTTGTGTACAGGTTGGTTGGCCTAATACTGAGAATATATAGGCTGCATTCTTTGGTGTACAAGCATACTCCTTTAAAACATTAAAATCTTAACTAGCTTGTCTTTGACATTTTCCAAATATATCTAAAATGTCAGAGCCAGCATTTGGGGCCTACAAATCTTTTGAGTGAAAGCCCAGGCCTTCAAATTGTGTGCCATTCACAGGTTTAAAATAGGAACGTGTTCTATGTTGACTATGAGTTATTTGGAGACTTTGAGGACATTAGAAGAGAATAATTTTATTTTGAGGAGGAATGTTGGAAGGTAGGAGTTCTGAGAGATAACCTACTTATTATCTGAATATTAAAATGAACACATACACACACATCCCTTCATTACTCTCAAATCAGAGAATCTCAGCAAGAGTGCAACATACAGTCTAGAGTCTTCCTGATCCCAAAGGGAAGTCTGCCTGCATTTTAGTAAAAACCAACTTTTAGCATACATGAACTAATGGGATATAATCATTTGTCAGTATAAAATATGAGAAGTTTGGACTAAAAATGGAAACAGTTGCAATAAAAGGGGAAAAACAAGTTTGCAACAGTTTTTTCAAGTCATAAGAAAAGATTGGCGTGTCCAATTATCTCTGCATCATGTCTAGCAAATTAGATTTATTGCATGATATTTTGGAGAAAGGTACCAATATTGTTATTTTTCCTTATGTTATATCCTAAATACCGTTTTCATGTATGTTTGGGGGGAGAGTAGAAACAGTTTTAATTGAGTTCTCTATAGTCAGATGGTGGAGGAAATATTGAAATTTACTGAGCAACTTCCCAAGATCAAAAAATTTTTAGAATTTAAGAGATCTAAAGAACCTAATTTCTTAGTCCCCCAGGATTCACTTTCTTACTGAAATGACTAGATATCCGAAGATACCAAATTTGAAAGTGCAGGTAAGCAACAAAAGGATAGCTGTTTTGGTCAAAGAAATGTAGGTATTAGACTAGATATGTAGACTGAGTAGATGGAAATTGGAGGTACACTCATTTTCCATGACTGAACTGTCCTGAATTCAAAGGACTACAGATTTTGAAGAACCACGTGTACATAACTGTATGGTGGATACAATTTCAAAAACGGATTTACAGATTTTGATATAGAAATGAACGCCACCTTGATTTTCTACACCTGACTTTGGAGAACAAACCCTACCATATGTCTAAACTGTGGTGTATCTACCTTTCTACTGTGGCTCTGTTTCAAAGTAACACATGTTGACTGAGCATTTACCGTATTCCAAGGACTGCGCTAAGCACTTTATATGGATTTTCTCCTTCAAGGAAAACTGATTGAACTAACAGTAAGTGATGTTGATACCAAAGGTGAACTATCCCTGGAATTTTAGTGACAAATATATGAACTCCAGAAGTATGCCAAAGTTGCTGGCAATGTGGCCAAATTCTGGGCAATGTGGGGGTCTACCCGATTCTGGGAAATATACTTTATTTCATGAAACTACTATAGGCTCCTGGCTGTTCTGATTAGGTTCAGCTGTACATAACATAGACTACAAAATAACAATGCCTTCAAACAAGGTAGAAGTTTGTTTCTCTCTCACTTAAAAGAATTTGGGAGGTGGAAAGTACAGAGCTGGATGTCGCTCCCTGGTCATTAGGGACGCAGATTTCTTTCATGTTTCTTTTTCTCCATTCAAGGATACTTTTCTAGGATTTCATTTTATCTCTACTATTAACTTATTAGCTATACCTGTTTGTTGTATTTTTGATGGCTGTTCTAAGGTTTAAAATATGCATTTTTAATTTATCACAATTTACCTTCAAATAATAGTATAACACTTCACATATAATGTAAATTCTGACAAGATAATTCCATTTCCCCCTTCCATCCTTTGAACTATTGTTGCATTTTACTTCTACATGTCATGAAACCTATAGTACAGTGTTATAATTTTTGCTATAAATAGTCAATTATCTTTAAAAAATTTTTTTAAATGGGGGGGAAAGTCTTTTATATTTACTCATATAGTTACCATTTCTTGCACTCTCCATTCTTTGTATAAATCCAAGTTTCCACGTGGTATTGTTTTTTTTTTATGCTGAAGAAGTTGCTTTCACATTTCACTGTTGCGCAGTTCTGCCAGCAACATTCTCTCAGTTTTTCTCTTCTTCAGCCTTCATTTTCAAAGATGTTTTCTGTAAATGTAGGATTCTGTGACAGATTTTTCTTTCTTTCAGCACTTTAAAAATGCCCATTGTCTTCTGACTTGCATAGTTTCTGATTAGAAGTTTACTCAAATTTTTGTCTTTGTTTCTCTATACATAATGTACATTTTTTCCACTGACAGCTTTTAATATTTTCTTCTCGTTACTAATTTTGAACAATTTAATAATGATATCTCTTGCAGTGGTTTTTGTGAGTGTGTGTGAATGTGTGTTTTTACCCTGCTTAGGGCTCATTGAGCTTCTTGAGTCTCTGGGTATATAATTTTCATCAAATATGAAAATATTTTCAGCTGTATTACTTCTAATATTTTTTCTGTCACCCTTTCACCCTTCTCTCATTTGGAACTCCATTTATACATATATTAGAATGCTCGGCATTTTCCCACAGATTATTGAGGATCTGTTTTTGTTTTTTTTAGGTTTTTTTCTTTGTGCACTTTATTTTGGCTACATTCTTCTGCTATGTCTTCAATTTTACTAATCTTTTCTTTTGAGTGTCTGATCTGCATCTGAGTGTTAATCCCATACAGTGAAATTTTTATTTCAGAAGTTGTAATTTTAATCTCTAGAAATTCCATTTTTTATGTCCTTAATTTCTCTCTTTCAGCATGTGGAGCATATTTATAACAACTGTTTTAATGTTGTTGACTGCTAATTCTATCATCTCTGTCACTTCTGGTTTTATGTTGACTGAATTCTCCTGGTTATAGATTACATTTTCCTACTTCTTTGTATGTCCTAGTTCTCTTGCTAGTTTCCAGGCATTTTCATGATCTTCCTGCCTACTCCTTAAGTGCTGGTGTTCCCCAGAGTGCTATTAGTGACTCCTCCTTTTCTGCTGTGCATACTCTCCCTGGGTGGTCTCATCCATTCCCAAAGTTTCAACTACCATCTATATGATGGTATTTTCCAATTATATCTTCTGCTGTTCAGATGTCTCTTCAGAGCACTAGAGTCATATATATATAACTGCCCACTCCACTTCTCCACCTAGATGTCCAGAGCCATCTCAAACTCAACATATCCAAAGTAAATCCATCGAATTCCCCCTCAAAAGCTGTTCAATCTCCTGTATTCCCTAACTCAATGAATGGCATCACTGCCTCATAATCATACAAGCCAGAAATCTGAGAGTCATCCTTCTCTTTCTTTATAGAAAA
This sequence comes from Tapirus indicus, assembly GCA_031878705.1. Classification (NCBI taxonomy): domain Eukaryota; kingdom Metazoa; phylum Chordata; class Mammalia; order Perissodactyla; family Tapiridae; genus Tapirus; species Tapirus indicus. Next base: position 53,593,268 of record CM062923.1, on the reverse strand, counting down.
TATTGTGGTTCCCCCCTTCTCAGCCTCCATTCTTCTTTTTCTGGGTAATCACCTCAATTTCCACTGAGATATCCACATCTCCTCATCATAGCTTTGGAGGAAGCTGAATCCATTCAGTCTAGAGGCAGGGCATATGTCTTTATCCTAAGATAATTAGCCTCATGTCATCCGCTGGCCACCATTTTTAGTTTATATATAGACACATGAATCAATTCTTGAGGCTTCTGGGAATGGAGTTTTCTCTCCTTTCTAAAAGAGTTTTCAAAAATGAGTCCCTCTTTGGAAGAATAAATATAGTTAAAATGTCCATTCTACCTAAAGCAATCTACAGATTCAATGCAATCCCAATCAGAATCCCAATGTCATTCTTCACGGTAATAGAACAAAAACTACTGAGATTCGTATGGGGCAACAAAAGAGCCCGAATAGCTAAAGCAAGTCTGAAAAAAAAGAACAAAGCTGGAGGCATCACAATCCCTGATTTCAAAATATACTATAAAGCTACAGTAATCAAAACAGCATGGTACTGGTACAAGAATAGACACACAGATCAATGGAACAGAATTGAAAGCCCAGAAATAAAACCACACATCTATGGACAGCTAATTTTTGACAAAGGAGCAAAGAACATACAATGGAGAGAGGGAAGTCTCTTCAATAAATGGTGCTGGGAAAATTGGACAGCAACATGCAAAAGAATGAAAGTAGGCCATCTCCTATCGCCATATACAAAAATCAATTCAAAATGGATCAAAGACCTGAAAGTGAGACCTGAAACTATAAAACTCCTGGAAGAAAATATAAGCAGTACACTAATTGCGATTGGACATAAAGGGATCCTTTCAGATTCCATGTCTACCCAGACAAGGGAAACAAAAGAAAAAATAAACAAGTGGGACCTCATCAGACTAAAGAGCTTCTACAAGGCAAATGAAACCAGGATCAAAATGAATAAACAACCCACCAGCTGGGAGAAAATATTTGCAAATCATTTGTCTGACAAGGGATTAATCTCAGTAATATACAAAGATCTCATACAACTGAGCAACAAAAAAACAAACAACCCGATCAAAAAATGGGTAGAGGATATGAACAGACATTTTTCCAAGGAAGAGATCCAGATGGCCAATAGACACATGAAAAGATGTTCAACATCACTAATCATCAGGGAAATGCAAATCAAAACTACACTGAGATATCACCTTACACCGGTTAGAATGGCTATAATCACAAAGACAAATAACAACAAATGCTGGAGAGGTTGTGGAGAAACAGGGACCCTCATTCACTGCTGGTGGGAATGCAAACTGGTGCAGCCTCTATGGAAAACAGTATGGAGAGTCCTCAAAAAATTAAAAATAGAAATACCGTATGATCCAGCAATACCACTCTTGGGCATCTACCCAATGGACGTGAAATCAACCATCACAAGAGGCGTATGCACCCCTATGTTCATTGCAGCATTATTCACTATAGCCAAGAAGTGGAAGCAACCCAAGTGTCCCTCAACTGAAGATTGGTTAAAGAAGATGTGGTATATACATACAATGGAATACTACTCAGCCATAAGAAAAGACACAATTGTCCCATTTGCAACAACATGGAGGGACCTAGAGGGTATTATGTTAAGTGAAATAAGCCAGAGAGAGAAGGACAGACACTGCATGAACTCACTCATATATGGAATATAAGTGAACACACGGACAGAGAGAACTGATTGGTGGTTACCAAGGGGAAGGGGGGTGGGGGGGGCACAAGGGGTGAAGGGTTACATCCACAAGGTGACGGACAAACAAAAATGTACAACTAAAACCCCACAGTGTTATAAACTAAGACATCAATTAAAAAAAAAAAAATGAGTCCCTCTTCCTGTCCCTTCCTGGACCTAGATGGTGAAACTTACAACTGCAAGAATTGTTGGCAACTGTCATTTGACCATAAAGCTAATACTAAGGAAGGGAAAGCAATGAACAAGAAATGTGTCATTAATGACATCACTGAGCTGTTGAATCCTTCAGCCCTGTAACTTGCCTTTTCACTGGACTTTCTATCTAGACAGGTTAATATTGGTTTATTGGTTAAGCCACTTGGAGTTCGGTTTTTTGCTGCTTGCAAACAAAAGCATAATAATTGATAACTTTCCTTCACCCTTCATCCCCAAACACAGGCAATTACTCACTCGGTTCTATTCTATTCCTTAAATAGTGTCTGATTACTCTCAGTTCTGTCTCCTGCCACCGCCAGTGTCTTAATTCAGGCTCTCATCTTTTTAAAAATGCATTTCTAAGATTCATATCTTATCAAAAATTCATCTGCTTACAGTTCTGGCATGGCTTTCCATTGCTTCCAGAAAAGAGTCCACATTCCTTAGCATATTGTACAAGATTGTTCATGATCTAAGCTGTCTCCTCTTGCTGCTCCCCCCAACCCCATTCTACCACCAGCAATGCTGAACTCTGCTGAACCAAAATACTCTTTGGTCTCATGCCTCTAGCACTTTGCTCTTGCTGTCCTACACCCCCACTCTCAATGCTTTCACCCACTTCTCCCTTCCCCCTTCTCCACCAAAATACACAAACACACTAACTCCTAGTCATCCTCCAGTTCGAATGTTCTTTGAATCTTTTCCTGACCTTGCCTGAATCTGGGGTAACTGTGTATCAAAGCACCTGGTGTACTTTCCTATTATAGTATTTATCACACTGAGTCTGTTTATTTACCTGTCTCCTCTGCACAGTAATCACTTTGAAAACAAGAAATGTTTCTTTTACATTCTTGCATCTCTATTTCTGGGACCTAATAAAGTGTCCGGGACACAGCATTTTCAATAAATGTTTTTTGAATGAATAATTATGTGGTCTGCAAACATATGGATTTCTGATCTTGAGACTCTCTGCTTGAAAATCTCAACTTTTCTTGCTCTAAATTTCTGATTTCTAAGCATTAATCTTTTTCTTCCAGAGTATGGGGTTCTAGATAGGCAGAGAAAGAAAACAAAAGAACTTAACGTGTCCTGCCTTTCACCACCTTCCTCCACCACCTATTCTCACCTGGGTGCCCTTGTATGGGTGTAGACTTAGCTGACCAGCCCAACAGCATACTCAGACCTTGGTTCAGACTTCTCTTATTGCCAAATGAAAGTTTGCCAACATATATACAGTAAACAAGTTTCAACTTTCCACTTATCTTTTGAATTATACTTCATGAAATTTGTATTTCTTAAAAATTGTAGGCTTTAAAATAAACTAATCTGGATTATTTTACACTTATCAAGTAAAATATAGCAATCTTAATCCTGAACTTTACCTTTGCTGGCCTTAAAGTTAGATATAACTGAGTGAAGAAATTAACTATGGGATTATGATAGTGGTGATGTTCCTAACAGTTTTATAATCTAATTGTTAAGTTACTGGAAGAAACTACATTTCTACAAGTCTTAGGTAAAAAAAAAAAAAACTCTTGAATTTAAGGCAGAGAGGATTCGCTCGAGGGAAGGGAGGGAAATGGGTATTTGTGATTCAGGATTTGTGGAAGAAAATTAAGCAGCAGGGAAGATCGAAATGTCGGGAGGAAGTCAGATTTCACTGGGCACTTGTGAGTGGTGAGGCTAGGAATTGGGGGTGGAGCGAAGTAAGAAGGACTAGCTGAGGGCGGGATCCCTAACACCACCAAAATACAAGAAGGGCCTTGTTCAGTCGGCAGCAGCACTGAACACGTCCTCCTCCTTAGTGTGTCGGTGACCATAGTAACAGTAGGGGGCCAAACCTCTTCCCCCGAGCATGCGCAGTGCAGAGTAAGCGGATACATCCTCAACAACAATGTAGCCCTTTTTTCTTCAGTCGGAGAACTACAACTCCCAAGAGACCACTCGGCGCCGCGTCACCGCCTCCCTCTGTGGCCCTGCCCTGTCTCCTCCCTCCGGTCCCGCCCTCTGCTAGTCCCCTCCTCTCCCTTCGACTGTGTGTCAGTGACCCAGAGGCGGTGTGAGGCGGAGGAACCGTCGGGGGGCGCCGCCGCCGCCGCCTCCACCAGCAGCACCAGCGGTGCCGCGCGATAGGATTTGCCTCGAGCCCTCCGGGAGCGCACCACAAAGTGGGCCCTGCGCCTCTCCCTCCGCCCGGGGCTCCTCAGCGCTTGGCTCCGCGGCCAACTTCCCCTCGCCGGGCTTGGCCGGCTGGCGAGGAAGGCGGCGGCGGTACGCCGGGCTGTCTGCTCGCGCTCCCCGCGCACGCACACTTCTCTCCCTCGCTCCGGGTCTCGGGGCCGTGCTGGGATTCCGGCCACCAGCAGTTGTCCGGTGAGTGTGGCCGCGGCGGGGCCGGCGAGGGGTGCGGGCAAGGCGGGCGCGCAACTTCCTCGGCAGCTTCCCCGGGCAGCCAGCAGGCTCTCCCCGCCCGCCTGCGCGCCCCCGCGCCGGAGGCGGCCGGGAGCGGAGTTTGCGGCGCCTGCATCCCGCGCCCTCGCAGGAGGAAGCGCCTTTGTCAGGAGCCGGCCCGGCGAGCCCTCCCCCTCCGCCTGGGAGCGGGGCGCGCGGCGGCCAAGTCCGAGCCCCGCGCGCCGCGCCGGGCCGCCCGCTGCCGAAGGGAAGCTCCGCGGGGGCGGGGAGGAAGAGAGAAATGAAAGGGAAACAAAGGGGGCGGTGGGCTCTTTTGTTTGTGCGAATCTGATAACTTCTTTCTCCTTCCTTACATAACGCAGACTTCCAAGTTAGTCATTCTTTTTATTGTTATGATTATTGTCATCATCTCTGCGTGTCTCTCGCATTTCCTTTCATCTCTGAATCTTAGAGCATTTAAAAACATTAATTAATTACACCTCCGAGGCCCCTGCGAAACAAGTTAATACGCCCGTTTCCGTAAGTGGGTAAACTAAGGTCCGGAAGAGCTCTCTGATGGATAGGCTTGATCTTCCACCGCGCCTGGTGTCTGAGAACCTGAAAGCATTTGTGAATAAGAACTCGTTCTCCAATGCTCCGTGGAGAAGTTAGAGATGCTCATTTTACTTACAGGTTAACTGAAGCCTAAAAGAAGTCTGAGTAATTGTTAGATAGCTCAAACACTAATTTTTCTTACATAGTGTTTGAATTTTAAGGCTCAAAGGACTCTTGAAAAATGCTTTGGGGAAAATACTGTAAATCATAAAACTCACCTCAGCGTCTACTTTTATTTTTGTACATGCAGGTATCTTACGAGGCAAGAGAGCAATGATGGGGGTGGGAGGGCAGAGATTGTTTAATGTAGATTTAACAGATTTTAATCACTATACACAAGGAAATATGTCTTGGTTTTAACAGCACCAACAACCTTCCCATTGTTTACTCGTCAAACAGTATATCAGCAAATAATTGGGTGAGCACTTTATCCATAAGGTGCTGGTTGTGCTAAGGACCGAAGCTTTAAGTGTATGAAAAGGTCATCAATTTGTTTTGATTCAAAGACTGAGTACTTTTCTTACTCTGCAAAATGTTATTTTGTTTTCATAGCAGCTGATCTTTTGTTTAAGAACTGGCTTTGTCTTTTTCTACATTGAATATGTATTACTTGTATAATTGAAGCAAAACGTGTGGGTTTTTTTTTAATTTAGTTTGCATAATGGTGTGAATTTAAATTTTTGAATTGTGGAGAAGGTTCAGTTTCTTCAGTTCTTCCGTTTCAGTTTGTGATGTTTTCTTTATAACAGAGAAAATGTTTTTTCAGAGTGATCAGTTTTACATCTCTCAAAACATTGTCCTTATATTGTACAAATACAGCATATGAATTCCTGATTTTTTTTATTCACACCAACAACCTCTTCTGGAGGAAAATACTTAACTCTGAGGACAAATTTGTTTGTTTTGGTAGTTGAACCAAACTGGAAGGCACCAAAAATTTAAATCAAGCATCATTTCTCCTAGTTATTTCCTGAGGTGACTAATGATCAGAACTGTAGTAAGTACTTTCACTTATCCTAAATTCTCTTCCATTTTACATTATATAGTTGCCCCCAGATTTTAGATTCTGGTGGTTCCATCAGAAAAAGGAAAGTGAGACATCTGTTATTTTGATATTTTTCCTCCAATCCTCTAACCTATCCCCTTTCTGTAGTGTGTTAAAAGAGATCTTGAGTTTAAAACAAACATTTGGAAAATAGAACAGTTGAGTGAATGGAAAGTTGCGTGTAGTGAAGTGGTTATAATGCCTCATCTAATAAATTTACAACTTTTAAAGGGAAAACTGTCACCTAGGTTTTTATTAGTGTTATAGGAGTACTGAAATGTAATGAGTAGTATTTATTGACTTGAAAAAAAGTGAGTTGAAAATTGTGCCTTAGTGGCAGATTTGGAGGGGAGGGACAGAATCTGTGCTCTCCTTAAAACTGTCAGTTAAGTGACCTTACAGTTGGTTATGTTGAACTTTTTCTGTAGCGTTTAGAAACCATCTTTACCAGAGGTATTTGTACTTTAAGGAAGCTACTAACACAATGTCTGGTTAATCACTGGAGTCTAAAGACAGAAGTTAGTGTTGACTGGTGAAGGCTGGCATTGCAGGTTTCCTAATTTCTTGGGGAAAAGGAAATGACTGAAAAGTACAGGGTAGGGGGCTGAGTCTAGAACTGCTGAATGCTTCTGAGGCAAGTTTTAAGGGGAAGCCTAAGTATGTTTCCCTTTGACTTGGTTTCAGCTTCCTTTCAGGTTGTCAAGATGTCACTTATGTATTAAGAGTTGTGTCATTTCAGAATATGCCTTATTGTAGTTGTCCAGTAGGTCAGGTGATAAGGACTCTAGTAGTCCCTGCTTTGTGAACAACTGTTTTCAGACAGAAGCTTCTGGAGCTGATAAAGATTTTAAGCCAAAAGACTTAACAATTGAAAACTATCTTTCTGAAGTTCTCACATATATGTCTTACTATGGCACATCACTATGGACCTGTCCTAGTATTTATTATATCAAAACGGCTTATATGGATTATTTTATTACATATATTTTAAGTGTATATAATACTGTATATTAAAATTTCATAATGACAAGGATATGATGGCACTGAGATAGTTCTAAGAGTTTCTTTGGAAAAATCATGTTATTCCAAAAGTTACATTTATGTCTTTTAATTGAGGAGACTAAAACAAATTTAACAGCCAGTGGAAAGAAGAAAGAAAATCAACAGAATGAAGGAAACCTGATGAAGATGTTTTTAAAGAGTACAATGTTCAAGATTCCTGGCAACATTATACAAGGGACAAAATTCTAGCTAAAATCTATAAACAGTGAATTCCACTTAGCACTTTCTGTTTATAGATTTCTAGCCATCTTTTCCAGATTCCATCTAAATATATCACACAGGAAAAGTAAATAGAAATCGTTCTTTCAAGGGATTTGGTTTGTTGGAGAGTTTTTTTACACATGTGGTAGTGGGGGTTTATTGTTTTCTTTGTTTGTTTGACCTCTGCCAGAGAAAATTTTTCCCAGACTAATGTGTGGGAACCTCAAAACAAGAAATATTGGTCACTGAAAGAACTAGATATAATTTCAAGTTACACCACTAGCTTTTTTTTTTAATGTTATCTTGAAAGACCACTTCTAATAATGTTTCCTTCCAAAGGTTGAAACTAATTGCCTAACATATTACACTTAGTAGGTCCTATGTAATTTTTGTTGTTGCTGAATGAATTTGCAAGTAATAAAGAGAAAGCACAAGATTTCTTGAGTGAATATCAGAGAATTTCTGATTTTTATTTCTTTTTAAATAGAAATAAGTAATCGAAACATAGGAACATCTGATTGGAGCCTTTCAATTAGCGTAGCTTCCTTCAGAAATAAACTTAGAGGAAAAGAGCTTCATCAGGTATTTTAAGTGAAATGAATTGTAAATGAGTCTAAGAAGACCTGATTAGTTTTTCAGAATGTTGTACAAGATATTTTAGATTTTTTTTGCCACAATAAACTCCATTTCAGAGAAACAGAGTTCTACATAGTACTCCTTGTATCACCCTTGTAATACTTTTATACACCTGAAAATGCCATTTTCAGAAAAATAGAATATGTTGCTGGTACCTGTAAATGGGAAAATCCTGACATTTGTCATCCCCCAGTTAATCTTGACCATTCATGTAATTCTAAAAAAAAGTTTCTAATTCAGTACACGTCATTTACTTCTTTTCAAAGAATTTACTGCTGATTTTTATTTTATAATGAACCTCTTGGGATGTTGCTAATTCTAAAAATATGTGTAGTCCCAATTCCCCACCATCTTCTGCAGTTTCTTTTTCTATTATTTTTTTGGCTACAATTTTGCTTTTTCCTCTAAATTGTCTAAAATAAGCTACAAAATGTTTAAACATACTTGACAAGAAATATAGTCAGTAATTTATTATGCTAAACTTCAGCTGAATTTCAACATACAAGGTACGTTGAATCTGTTTAGGAGATAGAAGTACACTTATTTTGAAGGGGGCTAAAGCAGGGATGGCAGATAGATTTCACCTGGGGTACCAAATCTGATTGCTTGGTGGTGGCTGCCTGGAGTGTTATGTTTAGAAAACTAGGAGTCCTGGTTCAGATTCATCAGGAAGGAGTGCTGTGATTAGCAATTTCTACTATTCGGTGGCAGTGGACTTTGGCATGAATACCAAATGTTCAATTTATTGGATGTCTTTTACATGTCAGGCACTTGTCTAGATGCTGGTATCACACAGACTAAAATCTCTGCCTTATGGCGTTTATATTCTAATAACAAGACAAGACAATAAAATAAGTAAAATATTTCATGTTTTAAGGACAAATGACCTGGTTTATTCAAGAAATAAGAGAGGGAGGGGGAACTATAAGATTAAGAGAGACTTAAGAAGCATATCCACCACATGCAACATATGGACCTTAGTTAGATCCTGCTTTAAGCAAGCTAACTATAAAAAGACAATTTTTGAAAAACTGGGAAATTTGGACGTTGGATATTTGATAAGAAGGAGTTATTAGTTTTTTTAGGTGTGATAATGTATTATGGTTTTTAAACAAGAGTCCTGACCTTTTAGAGATATAATGTGTTTATGAATTAAAATATGGTGTCTGGATTTTTGCTTTAAAGTAATTTGGAGGGGAGAGGAGCATAGATGAAACAAAATTGGCTGTATGTTGAAAATTGTGGAAGGCAGGTTTTGGATACATGAGATTTCTTACATTCTCTCTACTTTTGTTTGTGTTTGAAAATTTCCATAATGAACAGTTTACACGCACACACATGAAAATAAAGCAGAGAAGGGGAAAAGGAAATATGTGGGATGTGAGTATGGGACGGGAGGAGGATGCGGAAAAGACCTCACTGAGAAGGTGATAGATATTTGAGTAAAGACCTGAAGGAGGTGAGGGAGTAAGCCTTGTGGGTAATCTTGAGGCAATACCTTCCAGTCAGAGGGAACAGCAAGTACAATGGCCCTCAGATAGGAGCTTAACTGTAATGCAAGAAACTACAAGACCAGTGTGGCTGGATTAGAGTGAGAGAGAGCAGCAGGACATAGTCAGAAAGCTAAAGGTAGGGTAGAGGAGACCAGATTCTGTAGGGCCTGGGTGTCCATCCTTGCTTTAAAGTAAGGATGTTTATTTTCTACACTTATTCTGCTTTAGTCTCTCTGGAAGCTATACACTTACTTCAACAATACTAGCATTACTCAAAATATTTTTGGAACTGTTTTTTTTTTAATTGCCTTCTCAGCCAGTTAAAGAGCCACACATGAAAATAGTTCATCACTTTATTATTTGCCTCTTATTTTTAAGGAAAAAGGGGGTATTAGCCACATGATATCTCATTTTATATATCAGATATGATTCAGAAAGGATTTTGACAGAAAGAAAATAGAAGATAACTTCAGGCTATTTCTAAAAGTCAGATCCACTCTGAGAAGGCAGTTACTGTTTCTAAAAATCGGATCCACCCATAGACCAAACAGGAGTTTTAATAATGTTCTGGACAATTGTAGCATCATTTGGAATAAGGATATAACCTCTGAGAGTGACTCATATGGAAAAGACTGTACTCATTTGGATATTTAAATTCTGTCTGATACAATAAAACACATACATGTATACACACAAGACCATGCACATTTCTTAATACTTAAGTACTCAAGGCAGTCATTGCAGATAAGTCTCACTTGTGTCATGCATTCAAGACTGAAGAGATGGCATTTATAATGTAATGAAATTGTAAAACTTGTTGCTATGACATATGCTTGGAGAACTGAAAGACTAGCACATGTTTAGTGCAGTGTTAAAGATGAATCTGGCTGCCAAGTCTTCTTGTCTTCATGCTTCAATTCTCAGATTAGTCGTCGTTTCAGGAACATGCTGATTTCCCATAAAGAACTGTTTTTAAATCTTTATTATTAAAATTGCAGAAAAATTGAATCTCATCCTCCAAATGTTTGAACCCCCCCAAAAACCCTCCATAAATATGGATTTTTAAAATCTTCTACTCATAGAATGGTATACATGTAGAGATGACTAGTTTTGAGTGATTTTATACTAGTTCATTTTTATAGGAATAAGTTTTCCAACCTGAGAAACTAAACTTATTTCAGTGATTTTTACTCTACTGATAACATTAAATAAAGAAAACTGTTTTTTTCTAGTTAGTTATGCATGATGGGAGAGCACAATGTTTTCTTTTGTATTTTTAACCAATAATATGTAGAATTTAATGGAATTAAGTGGAATTTGTGGACTTTTATTATATAATAAATTGCATAAAGTGACCACTAAGAATATAAGTATGTAACTATATAAGGAACACTTTAACAAAGCTTCCTATTTTACACATTTTTCAGAAAATTGCTAGGAATCTAGTTTAGTGCACTCAATTTTTTCCCTTTGGTGTGTGTGTGTATATATGTGTGTGTGTGTATTTGTATGTATAGATAGATAGCCAGACCCTTTCTTCATATACTGCACATGTTATCAGGATTGAGCTGCAAGGCTGGATTTTTTAATGTGCTTTAAACACTAATCTGTTAGCATGGAATACAGAACCCATGTTTAATTCCTGGACTTTCCATTGACTCTGAAAGTCTTTAGCAAGCTCTCTTTGATTCACCTGTAAGATAAAAGTGGCAGTAGTTTTTCACAAAGGACTTTGAAATTCTATGATGGTGACCATACTGATGTGTGGCTCATTTTAGAAATAGCTTTCAGTCTGTTGATTTAATGGTAAGATTATGAATCTGTTTTTCATTTCCGTTTTTGTGGAATAAATAAATAACTTGAGATGGAGGAGGAAGAGAAAGGCGGGGAGGGGAGGGGAGGGAGCAAGAGAAGGGAGGAAAGAAAAAAATGGCTCTCACAAAATAGTAAACATGACCATGGATAATTCTTGTAATTTGGATCTACTTAAATGTCTATGACCTAATGAGCTATGACTCAAATTTATAAATTAAGTAGAGAATGCTAATAATAATGCAACTTCCACTTCAAGAAAAAAAGTTGCTTTGCAAAAGGAAGATCTTATATTACATGTTGACTTAAACATTATGACCATGATAAAGCCTATACTTAATTTTGGAGTTAATAAGGAGGATGATTAATAGTAATTAAGAATTATTTAAAAAGTCAGTCTATTACTTAAGCTCTGTAGATTTTTGCAGCATCAGGTTCCAGGTTATTCTTTTCAGTTTCTGCATTGCAAGATACTCATATTCCACATTCCTGCCTCTCTCACTTCATCTCTCTCTCATTTGCATTTCTTCATCACTCTGCCACTGGGTTTGTTTATCTTCCTTTGCCAGCTTTAGTTAGTGCCCATTGCTCTTCGACTGTTTTCTACATTTGTCTGCCAATTTCTGAACTCATAGAGTGGGCTTGGAATGAATTAAGGGCCTTAAAGAAGTAACATGTAGATGGCAAGTGTAACACTTTTCCTATTTGTGTCTTACCTATTTAGCTGCTTTTTATCCTTTCTTGCCCTTTTGGTATGTGTTCTGGTGAAGAGGTGGGGTATTCCATCAGCTAAACCCTAAGAGATAACTGTGTGACCTATAGGCTGTGGTAGTTTTTGAACTGAATAATGTAGGAAACAGTAAGAAACTCATTGATTTGAAAGCTCATCTCATGAGTTAATCCTGCATCCATCCAGAACCTATACCTAAACTAGCAAAATTTGATAGTAGAATTAACAACATATGGAATTTCAAAAGCTATTTTCAGTTCTTGGTGTATGTTCTTGTTTTTTTCGAAAATGTCAAACTGTCAGGGACTTCATCCCTGTAATAATAATTAATCATAAATGGTCTTGGGGAAAAATTGTGTCTGGACTTCAGTTGAGCTTCTTTTTGACAGTAAAGAGGAAAGGATAAAAAGATCAGCAATGTGGTGAAGAAGTTTATAACTTCTTCCTTCAATGGAATGAATTTTGAGTGATTGGCCCTGATTTTTTGCTAGTTGGTAGATGCTCATTGTCGTGTTCCACGTATCAGTTGGCTTAATCTTTAGAAGGCACAATGAAGTATAATTTTATTTTTTAACAACAAGTGAAAACAATTGGAGGTGCTTTGTTGGTTCCTCAAAACCTTAGTGTTGTATTCCTGGTTCTTGGCAGATAGTATCCACAGTGCTTCATGTTCCTCTGGGTTTACTCCAGATTTAATGAACTGTATCTACTGGAAGCACTAAAAGCTGATTTTCTTTAATTTTAGACTACAGTTAAGATAATGGATTTTTCCTCGAATTGTTTCTCACTACCGTACTTTAAATTTACCAAAGGACCAAAACATCCAGATTATAAAACTAGTTAAGTTTATCATTCATGAGAAAATGTGTTAAATGTGTGTTTTTTATAAAGTACTGGCTGCTTCTAATTAGAAACCACAGTCCTATAGACAGACTTCATGTATCTGAAAGCTTTTTAAATTTACTTATTGCTTTACTGTAATTTTTATTTAAAATCGGATGATTCAGTCTGAACTGGTCCTGTCAGTTCACCAAAGGAACAATGAATTTTGAGGTGGGCTCCTAAACTGTTCAACGTAGAGCAGATCTGTGATTTCAGTGATACCAGACCTTTTTGTCAGTTCATCACTGACACTTATTCAACCAAAAGAAAATCACATTTTGCTAAATCTTCTTGCTTGTATCTTTTTTAGAAATGGCATTCCAGCTTATTTGCATATAATTCAGCTCTTAAAGACCAGTCTTTTAAGGCGTTAGCCAGAATTTGCCTCTTGAAGCTGTTTCTAAAATGGCTTCCAAAAAGGATTTGCTAGGTTTCAGAACTGAGTAGGCAGACAATGATTCAGTATGCCCCCACATTCTCCTCCTACTTCTTAAATTGAAAGCTACTTCATAGCATCTAGGTGCCCTGAGTCATCATGGCTAAACTCTATAAAGAATTGTCACATGGAAAAACTCACCATGAAGTAAAATTGTCAGAAAACAATCTGAGTCAGAGATCATTCATTGATCACAAGGATACAACCTAGACGTTGTGGGCTTCATTTAAATCTTTGAGTGTACTTACATGTAAGTCTTTATTATAGAACTTGTAAATTTTGAGGACTGATTTATTCCCAGTTAAATTTTAATTGGTTTGATTTTTATTATCTATTTCTTGAAGAAGATTTTATACTTTTTTATTGAATAAATGTGTCAGAGAGGAGAAGCAGTATGATTCAGGATGAAAAACACTATGCCAGAAGTCAAGAGATCTAGAGTTCTGGCCCCCTTATTTAGTATGTGCCTCATATATTTACCTCTCTAGGTCTTTGTTTCCTTATCTTCACAAGAAGGTCGGCAACTCTGTGATAGCCCTCTTTGGAACCAACCCATGGCAGATAGAGCTAATAGCTGACCCCAAACCAGCTGCTGACTACTTTTTGATACAGCATTGTCAGCAGTTACATGGTTGGCATTCTAGATGAAATCTGTCGTCTTAATCTTATAAGGTCTCTTCCCACTCCATGACTCCATGACTTTAAATGATTTGCCTGTAGAAAGTCTCTCTCTTCTTTCTGAGTCTTTACTGTCTCTTCAGGAAGAAGGACCTGGCCACCCACTTCCCAAAAAATTGGCCATGAAAACCCCAGTGGATAACAGCAGAGCATTGTCTGATACAGCTCTGGAAGGTGAGAGGATGGCACAAAAAGACTGGGCAGAGTTCCAATCTGCTGTACACAGGGTCATGAGGAGTCAGAATCGACTCCACAGTCTCTTAACATTGAGAATTCAGGGTTGAAACTAACTGTATAAATTTAAGATTAAAGTCAGGTATAGCGTGTTAATGTTTCCTATAGTGCTATAGGGACTGAATGTTTGTGTCCCCGCAAAATTCATATGTTGAAACCTAATCCCCAATGTCATGGTATTTGGAGGTAGAGCCTTTGGGAGATGATTAGATCATGAGGTAAATGAGATTAGTGACCTTAGAAAAGACCCTAGAGAGGTCTCGCGCTCCTTCTGTCATGTGAGGACACAACAAAAAGATGGCCGTCTGTGAAGCAAAAAGCGGGCCCTCACCTAACACCAAATCTCCATTGGACTTCCCAGTCTCCAGAACTGCGAGAAATAAATCTCTGTTCTTTATAAGCCATCCAGTGTATGGTATTCAGTTATAGCAGTCCAAATGGACTAAGCCATGTTGTGATGTTAAAAACAAATGATTGGAGAAAATTCATGGGGATAGTTAAAATTTTAGGTGGAATGAAAACAAATCAAAATGGCTAGTGATAACTTGATTTAAACTCGTTTCAACTTCTAAATGTTTCTATGACAAAAACCTTAGGTTAGAGAAGTTCAAAGTGATGTCTGTTTGGAGGGCGCATAGTGAAGCAGAATGAATACTAGACTGAGAGACAGCAGGTCTGAGTCTAGCTCTGCAAACTGTTTTTAATCTGGTTAGTGTCTTCATCTATGTAAAGGTATCAGACCAGTGCTTCTTAAACATTAATGTATTATGTGAATTATCTGAGTGTCACATTAAGATGCATATTCTGATTCAGTAAGTCTGGGTGGGCCTTTAGATTTTACATTTTTAACAAGCTCCCAGATGTGCTACTGCTGTGTGCCATGGACTACTCTTTACTTTATAAAAGTACTGTGATGGTATGAGGCTCCTTCTGGCTGGGTCTTTAAATCTTTTTTTTTTGAGGAAGATTGGCCCTGCACTGACATCTTTTGCCAATCTTCCTCTTTTTCTTTTTTCTCCCCAAAGCACTGGTAGATAGTTGTATGTCATAGTTGTACATTCTTCTAGTTGCTCTGTGTGGGACACCGCCTCAGCATGGCTTGATGAGCAGTGAGTAGGTCTGCGCCCAGGATCCAGACCAGCGAACCCCGGCACGCCAAAGGAGAAGGCGTGAACTTAACCACTATGCCACCGGGCTGGCCCCTGGGTCTTTAAATCTTAAGTCCGTTTCTTTCTCTCCAACTCTTTCACATCGAGTTTCATTAAACTCGTTCTTTTTGAAGCTTCTTTTTCCTAGACTCATTCCCTGTTTTCTCAGTCTGACACCTCCTTTCATTTTGCTGTTTTTCTCTTTCCAAAACCAACTTCATAGGTGGTCATTCAAGTTAGAGGTCAGGTAGTATAATAGAAAGAGGCATTGGTTTGAAGAAAACGAGATTCAGATTAGCAGATCTCCCACTGATTAGCAGCTCTGCTGCCTTGGGCAGTTGACTCAGTTTACTTAACCTCTCAGAGCTTTGAGTACCTTCCTAGTAGGGTTGTTGAAAGGAATAGAAATAATATATAAAGCCCTCAGCACAGTGTCAAGCATGAAGTAAGTGCTAAAAAACTGGAAGCTATTTTCATTATTCTTATTGGCATCCTGATTTGGTTTTGTAGAGGAGAAAGAGAGGGGAATATCTGTCCCCAGCCCGGGACCTCCTTCCTGTTTGCCACATTTAAATTTTCAACTGCCTACTAGACATATTAATCCTAATTCTTCGAACTTACCATTGTCAAACAGATCTCTTTATTTTTCTTTCCATGTCTGTTCTGCCTCCTTCAGTCCTGATGGAAGTTAATGTTTCACTCTCTACATGCCCCAGCCAGGAACCTGTCTGTTCTGCCTTGGTTTCTCGAGTACTGCTTTTCTCTATCCTCACTTCCACCGTCTTAGGTAAGCTCTTCCTCTTTCACCTGGGCTGCTTTTTTCTGTCTTGCTGGTTCTCGTCTCCTCATGTTTCTCACATCCTCCTCCTCTTCACACATCCTCCATACTGCTCTCAAAGTTCTTTTCCTAAAAATTCTTTTTTTTAAAACCATTGTTTCTTGAATGTGTACTATGTAGAAGTCACTGTGCAGGCATTGAGTATGTGGTAAGAACAAGATTGAGACAGTTCCTTCCTAATGAAAATCACAGACTAGGTAGGGAGATAGGTATTAAAAACAAGTAAATACACAACAAAATGCTATGAGAGAGAATAACAGGAGGGAACCTGTGTTATGTTGGGTGGTCAGAGAAAGCTTTCTAAGGAATTAACGCTTAAGCTGCTGTCTCAAGAATGAGAAGGAGCCAGCTAGACAAAGAGCACCACAGTATTGTTCCAGACTGAGGGTATGGCATGAGCAAAGACCCTGAGGTGAGGAGTTGAGTATGTTTTGGAAATGAAATGCTAGGACATGGTGATGGACAGGATGTGGAGGAAGACAGGGAAGCAGTTATTAAGGACTTTCAGATTTCTAGTATGAGCAAGTACTGGGTTAGTAGTAGTACCGTTTACTGAAACAGAAACATTAGGGGTAGGACAGGTTGGAGCAGGGAGTAGAATCATGAGTTTAGTTTGTCAAGTTTGAGAATCTGAAAAAACTAAATGTAGTTACGTCAGCCCCCTCTCTGGTTTCTTATTTCCTAAAAGATGTGTTCCAAATTCTATCTTGGCTTACGAAGTCCTTAAATAGTTGACCCTAACCTACCTTTCTAGCTTCTCCCTCAGCTTCCCTTCATTACTATGTTTAAGCATAGTGAAATTCTTTTTTTTTTTTTTTTTTTGTGGGGAAGACCAGCCCTGAGCTAACATCTGTTGCCAATCTTCCCCTTTTTGCTGAGGAAGACTGGCCCTGAGCTAACATCCGTGCCCATCTTCCTCCACTTTATATGGGACGCCGCCACGGCATGGCTAACAGGCAGTGCGCGTCCGCGGGCGCCTGGGATCCGAACTCGCGAACCCCGGGCTGCCAAGCGCGGACTAAACCGCTGCGCCACCGGGCGGCCCCTGAAATTCTTAATGCATAATGAAATTCTTACTATTCTAAAAACAGTTTGGAACCTTTGCATATGTTATTCTCTTTGCCTGGAGTAAACATCTCTGGCTGAGGCCTTTTCATCCTTCAAAAAGAATGTTATTCTTCTATAGAATCTTCTCCAACTTCTGCATGTTTGGGTTAGGGTCTCAGGCCTTTTTACTGTCATTTGGTTAATAAACTCTGTTACAGCACTTATCACATTGTATTAGAATTTCTCTTTAACATATCTAGACACGTTTCACTAAACCATGAACTACATGGTTTAGTAGCTTATTTAGAGATCTAAGCTTATTGTTTTTGTGTTCCCAGGATCTAACATACAGGGCTCGGAGGAGCTGCTCAGAAAATGATTGAGTGGATATTATTCTTACATAAGCAGTCGAACCCCACTCCTGAACTGAGATGAGTGTTCTTGGCTTCCATGGGGGCTCAGACACTACTTTTACCATATTACATTGACATTAAATTGTTTTACATAAGTTTCTTAAGGACAGGAACTGAGTCTTGGTTTTCCTTGTCTCCTTAGTGCCTAATACAGTACTTAACTTGCAATCAGGAAAATTCCATTAGACCATGGTTTCATTGTGGAATACCTCCCCAGCAGAGCCCTTGTTGGATGGTGGGCATTTTGGGGGCTGGAGGTAGGAAGAAGGGAGATCCCATATAAGTATCAGCATATCTCAAATGCTTGCTTGCTATTCTTGATAAAAAGATATAGAAGTATGCTCAAAATAAAATCCCATTATTCCTTTGAAGTAGCTGCGGAGATCACTTCTTATCTCCATATTGCTAAGTCCAGTGACTCTTTTTTACTATTCATCTTACCTCACCTCTCAGCAGCATTTGACATTGTTGCCCACTTCCTACTTTTTGAAACAATTCTTCTTCACTGTCAGGACGCCATACACTAACACGTTGATAGTGCTGTTTTTTATCTCTTTCAGGAGCTGCTGCTGTTCTTTCAGATTCCTAAATTTTTTAATTCCTCAAGGCTTAGTCTTAGGCTCTCTTCTTTAACTCTGTACTCTTTCCCTAGGTAATTTTATCTGTGCATTGAAGATTTCCAGGTTTATGTTTCCAATCCAAGCTCCAGACCTGCATATTGTTTCTAACTCTCCCCATGGATGTCTCAAAGGTACCTCAAATTCCCATGCTCAGGGTCAAATTCATGGGAGCTTCAAGAGTTCCAGACTACAGAAGTTTTTAAAGAGTGATTTATTACCCTTCATAAAAATTATTTTCCAGCATTGTCCCCTTCCCCCCCCCCCAATTCTCTTTAGCAGGAAATAGTTTCCATACTAAAGTAATCATTTTTAAATAATTGAGAATAAAAATATTCAAGTAAATAGAAATTGCCTATCAGAAGAACTGTGACAGTACATCTCTATGGAGCTACTGCTATGTGCTAGGCACTTTAATTCTTGTAACAACCCTTTGAGATAAGTAATATTATGTTGTTGAAAGATAATAGACTATAATATTTATAAGTATAGACTCTTAACCAAGACTTCCCAGGTTCCCATCCCAGATGCCAGCCCTACCACTTATTAGCTGTATGACCTCGGGTAATTTACTGATCTGGGCCTCAGTTTCCTTGTCTATAAAACAGAGATGATATTATTACTTATCTCCTAAGAATATTATTAGAAGTTACAGAATTAATACGTAAAGCTCTTTGAAAAGTGCCTGGCACTTATTTTGAGAAGCACTGCATTCATGTTAATATTATTACTTATTATTATCTTAGGTTTACAGACGAGGAAACTGAGCCTCAGTGAAGTTGGTGCAAGTCTCACAGCTGTTAAATGACAGTATCAGGAGTCACCATAGACAGTCTGACTCCAGAACTCCCTTAATCACTCTATTTTACTTCATCTCAACTAATAATAATTTATCTCATCCTCTTGCACACAGACTCCATATTAATGGTCTCATAAGAGTATTGTAATTTATTCCAGTGCTCACACCTGGTGTTTAAACTGTAGAAGATCTAAAATACGCAGGTAAAAAATCACTTCAGTATGATCTGAGAAGCACAGGATGTAAATCTTAATTCCATTTTATTTCACGTGCATTGTTTGTTTTTTTCCCTTTCTTGTTAGTAGTTAAGTCACCAAAATCCCTAGAAAGGGGGAACACTAATTTTATATTGCTTGTAAGTGACTTTAGTTGTGGTTTACTTATTCTGTTAATTCTTTCTTTCGCTGAACATTTTCAGAATGACTTGAGGCCTCAATAGAATGTCATATCCACATAGTGTGCTTAAAAGCAATAATTTTTATGATTATGATTAACTATTACCTCTTTTGAAATTATGTAGTGATTTGCCTTTTTTTGTGTGTGTGTGAGGAAGATCAGCCCTTAGCTAACATCTGTTGCCAATCCTCCTCTTTTTTGCTGAGGAAGATTGGCCCTGGGCTACCATCTGTGCCCATCTTCCTCTACTTTATATGGGACGCAGCGACGGCATGGCCTGATAAGCGGTGCATAGGTCTGCGCCTGGGATCCAAACCTGCGAACCCCGGGCCGCTGAAGCAGAGCACATGAACCCAACCACTGTGCCACCAGGCCAGCCCTGTGATTTGCCTGTTTTTAAAAGTCTAAGTCGTTTGAATTTCCCAAGGAGTTTTCATTTGAATTTTATCAGCTGCTTTTTGAATAGGAACTTTGATTTAATATTTTGATGTCTTTGTATTAGATTCTGAATGTAGCTGAATCTGCTTAATTTTGTAAGCTTTAGTCTCTGACTCATATTTTAGCCTTTAGTAAAAAAAAAGCACATATGGTTATTATTTACAGTTTCTATAGATGATTGGCTCTCCCCCAATTACTTGTTGTTTCTTTTTTCCATTTTTGGTTTTTTATTCTTATTCCTTTCTGGCAAAAAAAAAAAAAAATTCCTTTGTATTAAGACAATATAAAGGCAGAGATATAAAGTCTTTTGTAGCCTTTGAACTTAGCAGGGAAGGGGTCTTGAGAAGGAGAATAGACTTTGAAAAACCAGAATCATCTATGAGGAAGAGTCTGCTTTTGGAACTGAATTCTATGACTTAGTCTATTTACCCTTGGGGAAACAAACACACTTAAAATAGTTGTTATATCACTTTAAGACTCTTTCTATGTGACGGAAAACTCCACACAAACTGGCTTAAGGAGGGAAAAGATGTATTGGTTTGTAAAACTGGTCCAGGATAGATGTGGCTTCAAGAATGACTCCACCCAAAGTTCAAATAATGTCACCAAGACAGTGTTGGCTTTCTTGTCCAGCCCTGCATGAGCAAAAGATTACTTCAATCCCTTCAGCCCCTAAATCTTCAAAATGTCATATGTATCTGGAAAGAGTGTCCATCTTTTTCCTAGAAGCCCCACCAGAAGTCTCACTGCATCTCATTGGCTGGTACTGGTCCACTCCCCTTGTGGGCAGGGGACTGTGAAGGTCGGGTTGTATGGGACTGAGCCATACGCCTAGCCATCGAGTTTGAGGGCATAGTCAGCTCCACCAGTTAACACATAAACTGTATGTATTTCCAAAAAGGAAGAATTATACCACAGGAAGGATGAATGTTTGCTGGACAGCAGAAAGTAGAGGTCCTTTATACTTGATAGTACCTTTTCCATTTTAAAAGTTAGTGCTCAACTAGGGAAGACCAGTTTGATTTTTTTTTTTAATTTACTATTTAGTGCTCATTTGGAATTTCTATGATTTTACTTCCAAATTACTGTTTTAAGTAATATATAAATGGAAATTGCTAGGACTTTTCACCTCTGAAGAGCTTTGAGAATGTATCAAAATTTAAAATTTGGCGCTACTTGAACAAGTATCATACTGTTAACTTTCCTATTAGCTATAGCAATCTAATTTGTTAATAGCTGTTCTTGTGATAGAGGGCAGTGTCTTCATGTATTAACATGTTTTTCTAGGTTAACACTTCTTTAATACCTTAAAGCAGATTGGGCTTTTGGACCAAGAAATTCATAAAGAACCACAAAATCTCAAGTTCTCTCCTAGGCACTCAGGGCCTTGGGGAGAGAAGGAGGAGTAAGGGATGATAAGCGACACTATCAAAGGCTTTATGTATTGATTACTATGACTGATTATAGCCTGAAAATGAAAACTCGATTCTTAACTGAAAAGGAAAATGCGGTATCCACTGTGGGTTACTGTTCCTCTTTTTTGTTTTCTTGGTGAGGAAGATTGGCCGTGAGCTAATATCTATTGCCAATCTTCCTCTTTTTGCTTGAGGAAGATTGTCCCTGAGCTAACATCTGTGCCAGTCTTCCTCTATTTTGTATGTGGCACAGCACCATAGCATGGCTTGATGAGCAGTATGTAGGTCTGTGCTCGGGATCAGAACTCACGAACCCCAGGCCACTAAAGTGGAGCGCGCAAATTTAACCAGTGTGCCACTGCCCTGGCCCCTTACTATTACTTTTTAACTCCAAAAATATGAAATGAAGTGGAAAATGGTACTTACATTTCAATCTCTGATATAATCATTTAGATAGTTCCTTCTGTTTCTTATGTTACTTAAATATATTACATGAATGAGTACATCTATCCCCATAAGGCTTTAACATTCTGTAGTCTTTAGGAAATTTTAGTTTTTTTCTTTTAAATTTCTTGACACCATAAAATGGTGTCCATTTTATCCATCAAATTAAAATGTGGACTCCATAAGATCTAACTTAAACATGTATTTAACATCTTCTTTTCCTTTATTATTAAATGCTGCAAAGTGAGCAAAACAATTTTTCCTTTGAAGGAATTTTCAGCTTTAATAGGAGCACAAGTTCATACATAACTGTAATGTAAAGCTGGGTATGAAGATGAGATTAGGGATAAGGAGAGACTTTCTGATTGGAAAGACATATCAAATGGGTCTTGAAACATTATCAGAAGTTTTTACAGGTAAACAGTGGTAACATTAAAACAATGATTGTTTACTAAGTATTTATTATTTATTCAGTTTCATTTTTGTCAAAAATATGTGATATATGTGATATAGAGAGGGACATCCGTGTCACTTTAAATCTGGGGAAAAGTTGGAAAGAATTTGAATTATGATGGATCCAAAAGACATGTGGTTTAAAACTTAAAAATCAAAAGTAATGGAGCCCATTGGGACACATCAAATGGGAGCTTTCCATTTCACCCACTGCATAATTCTTCCTGGTATAAATAAGAGTTGAGAGTCCTTTCTAACAAAAATTACATTGTTTCCTGGGAGATAATCAATGATTTGAATAAAAACTTAATAGTACATACATTGCCTTAGAAGGTGCTCGATTAATCTTCTAACTTTAGAGTCATTAAGGAAATTCCTGTGACTGTATATGGATCCTCATAATTAGCAGTTGTAGACTGTATTCTACATTTTGTAGAATCAGCAATGTATTTATTTGCTGGGTTTTTATATAGGTATTAGTGCGTTTTACAAATATAGGGTGGTTCATTTAAAGTGGACTTTCCAAAATAGTGTGACTTGAAATGAGTGGTCTTGGAGAGTTTATAAATAGTTTAAGTATTTACTGAAGAACATTTTCATAATCACAAAAAAGGGAGTAATATATTTCATGAGTTAAGAATTTAAGCCTTTTTAAAAAGTGTTAAGAAAGAAGAGCAATTAGACAAAACCTGTTTGAATATAATTTTAATTGCAGTTTGAGTTGTTTGAGAAAGAGCCCAAATTAGTTTAAACAAATAAGATCTGAATTTATTGTATTCTGAGCCTAGTATTTTTTCCTTGAATGTCAGGGGTATATTAAAGTGCCTCCATTTATGTTTCTCTACAAAAGATTATTCTGACAGTAAGTTTAAGTCATTTTCACAATTCATTGCTGTCTAAAAATTTCCCTTGACTTCACATTTTGTTCTGAATGTCTTGGTTTCTTTCCTCCGCCTACACAGTTGAAGGCAAGTGATGCAAGAGTTGCAAAGTAACACAGTGAATTTGAGAACCCTGGCTTTTTATCAAAACAAAATAAACCTTTATTATAAGATTGCTTTTTATTGATACCAAAAAAGGGCTTTTGGCAAGTGTTCAATAAATGTGTGAATAACCTAATTGATTTAGCTGGAATGAATAGGAAGCTTTGCTATTTGTCCTTGTGGATAATTGGCTCAGTAAACACAGTGATAGACCAAATACTCTATAGTCAAAGGTAAAAAAAAAAGACACCAAATTTATAGATCCAATTATCAGCAATTTTATGTCTATGTCAGAGCTTTCAAAGAGGAAGAACAAAGTTATAATCTTGTTTATTTCTATTATGAAAAATAATCAAATGTTAGCTTACATAAAACCCAATGCTTTGACAAATGTTAATATGTAAAAATATTAATAGATGAGATCCTTGCTGAGAATTGTAAGCTGTATAAAATCCAAAGATATGTGTAGAAACTTAAACATACTATCATATACTCTACAATAAAACTCCAGTAAAGGCAGGAGGCATAATTGGGACAAATGATTAAAGATAACAGTAGAAGCAAATTAAGACTTAAAAAAAAAACATTATAGATGTTACGTTAGTTCAACTCAGTCTGTAACTCTGGTTAAAATGTAAAATTTTAGGAAATATTTGAGGTCCTTTAAAAAAAAAAGAAAAAATTTTCTTCAGTGGGAGAGGAAAAAAAGAAAGAAATGTTGGTGGCAATTAAAATGTATACAGTGCTTTTAAAAAGTACATTTGCACATCTGATAGCTTAGTTTTAAAAGCATTAGAAGTGTATCATGTATAACTTTATTTGCTTATAAGATTATTAAATGATTAAAAATAGGAAGTCTCAGAAAAATTATAGGGGGAAAGTATCTTTCCTAATTTTAATAGCTCCTTTAAGATAGGAATATTTCTATTTAATCTTGGTATCTATAACTCACTCCTAGCACCGAACCTGACCTATACTAGGCACTCCATAAATGTTTACTGAACTGACCTCAATTTTAGAAATTTCAGCATAAGATGGTATTCATTTTCTGGGTTTTAAAAATTACCTCCCGCCCCTTTGTATCTCAATTTTGATACACAGTTTCTCAGGTTTGAGTGTGAAGAAAGCCAGTTGATATTTTTCATCTACCCAGTATTAGCCTGAGCTGACATTACTGAAAAGGGAACTTGATTAACAGCTTTCCTTCTTTTCAGATATCTGGAGTATAGAATATAGATTCTAAATGGTTTGAATGGGAAGAGTCTGCTTTTATCTGAAATGATTGATTGGAGAAAAGTCAATAAACTAAGGTGGGGAACTGGTTTGAGAAAATGATCTTTTCCAGTCTGGTGGTCAATCCTAAATTCTGACTTTCAAATGTTAACGAGGCAACAACCTAGATTTTCCAGGTTAGTTCCAGTTTCGGGTGTAGTAATCCTTTGACACGAGGAAAAGAACAATGGTTAACAAAACTGCAGTGTTGTGTTCAAGCTTTCATTGGAAATAGAGTTCGAGAAAAACGGTTAAAACAGCATTAAATGAATAGATTTGTAACGCAACAAAGTTCCAGAAGGCATCCACTTCCAATTTGAGCCATATTCATCAGTGTTAAAAACCTGACTCACTTACCATTGTTTAGGAAACATTGCTGTGATGTCATAATCTACTAAAGCACAGTCTTCCAACAAGTTTATACAGAATCATGCCTCTTTGAAAAGTTTTTAAATGAAGTCTCAATGGCTTGGAATTTAATAGGTTTTGTGCTTTCATTCTCTCGTTTTGTTGTGGTTGTTTAATAAATATCAGCAAAAGGGTTATGTAACAATCTGGGCTTTTGCAAATTAATATGCTTTAAAGGAATGTTTTTTCTGGTCTTGATAGTCTATCCATTGTCGAAAAAATACAGTATAAAGAGATTTTCTCTATTGTAGGGATACAAAGAAGAATCAGTAATTGTTGTCATACTTTTTGTTTACACTGAACTGAATTTTCTTAAGTGAGGTTTTATATTTTGGTGTACAAATATTGAAAATCATAACTGATGAGTGATTTCTTTAGTTTTCTTCCAACTCACCCCACCCAGCTCCTCCTGCCTATTGGTAAACTCATCCTTAGTCAAGTTTATCCTGATTCTCAGTACTTAAAAATATGAAAACCATATCCGACATCAAACAGATTCCTTTTGACCAGTTTTGTCCTGGCTAGTTTTAAATAGTTTAATAAGCATCCTTCAGCTTTATATACAGTTTCTTATTTCTTTTACATACTTGTCTTCCACAAATGTGTATGCAACTGATCTCACTCGAGGAGAGAGCCACATTATTGGTCTGTTCTTGATGCCTTCAAGCTAAGAAAAAGGAAAGGTACAAACCTGTTTCTGTCTGGTGACTGCAAGGGTCTCCAACGTTCCTTAGGGAGAGAGTCTTCCCTCTGGGAGAAATTGAACAATAATATTCACAAATGCTGAGGGAGCCTACACCAGCCTTCTGTTTTCATCAATAGAGATTTTCATAAGTAAACAGTAAAAAATTACCAAGATATTGTGAATTAGTAACTAGAAAAAGGAGCCATGCTGTCTTTGTCTTTTGTGGCTTTCTTTGGTTTACATCATCCATTTCGTCTTAGTGCATTTTGCATATATTTCCCTCTCCATCTTCTCTTATATCAGTTTAATGTATTTGGAAAGATAACTCTTGGAGATGACTTCCCAAGAATATCCAAAGTGAATTTTTTGTGTCTACCACAGCCTGTACTTTGGATCAGACTATCCCAGCATTCCATCCAAATTTGGCAAAAACACATTTTACCATAATGCAGTAATAAACAGACTAAAAATTTAAATTTGATATAATACATTATTTTTATCTTAGACGTTGCCATACATCTTCTGACCCTGATTTGATTGATCGATTGCTGTGTAGAATGGTAGAAAGGACTCGTGCTTAAATTCAGATCCCAACTTTTGCCACTTAGTTTCTCAATGGCAAATTATTTAGCCTGATTTCCTCTTCTGCATTAGACAGTTGTAAAGATTGAGTTTAACAGATGTAAAGTAATTGGTACCTGCTACATAGTAGATAATCAAAAGTCTTGATTAACTCCAGAGTAAAGTTCAGTCTCTTTACCCTGACTCTTAAGGCCCACTATATCGCCTTTCTTTGTCTTTTAGCTGCATCTCATTCAGTTATTAAACATTTATTCGGTGCTTGCTGATAGTCACTGAGCTTACAGAGACATGGTCCTTGACATCCACAGACTTACTATTTATTGGTCTTGTAAACAAACCCTTCACTCCAGGGAACCTGGTAATTCACCCTTTCCCGAGCACACGGTACAGTTTTTTCCCCTTGCCTTTTTTATCTTGATGCATGTTGTTTCTTCCACCTGAAATGCATTTTCTCCTCTTATCAAAATCTAGTCTGTCTTCCAAGGTCCAATTCAAATACCCCTCCTTCTTTGAAGCTTTCCTTGGATCCTCTTCCACCAAGGTGGTAACACTTTACTTTGAAGTCTTAGTACCTATGGTCTTTTTTTTTTTTTGTGAGGAAGATCAGCCCTGAGCTAACATCCGTTGCCAATCCTCCTCTTTTTGCCGAGGAAGACTGGCCCTGGGCTAACATCCGTGCCATCTTCCTCTACTTTATATGGGACGCCACCACAGCATGGCTGACAAGCACTGCATCAGCAGGCACCCGGGATCCGAACCCGTGAACCCCGGACTGCCAAAGCACGACCTAAACCGCTGCGCCACCAGGCCGGCCCCCTATGGTCTTTTGCTTTAATATGGTACCTGTCCTATACTGATTTGGGTTGGGCTGATTGATTTTTCCCTTTTTTCATAACTATAAGTAAACAAGTGGTGGTGTGGTGAATCATATCTTTTGCATTAGTTCGAATACTCCCAAAGCTTCTGGCACTGTAATGAATGCTCAGCGATATTAGTTGGATTAGTAATTGTGTTATTAGTGACTCTAGATCACAAAATTAAAAGTAGGGAGACCTCACCCCTCAGTTTGAAAACTCCTCAAACATCTAAGTTAATTAAAGTGTAGGGAAGCCCACTATTTGCTATTGTTAGTAGAAAAATCATTAATAAGCATTTAATAGAAAGTACTAGTCTAGAATACTGGAAGAAGAGTGGCTCTTTATAATCCTGTTATTGAGAGATATCATCTAGAAATATTAGTTTTTTAACGATTTTTAGCTATGTAGCCAAATAGGATTGTAAGCTAATATTTCTGGCTAATGTTTCCCTTAGGTAAACATAAGTAAAGTGTTTTCCTGAGTTGTGTGAGCCATACCAGTAAATTATGGAACATGAGGAGGGGGCATGGGAACCCCAATTTATAGCCTGTTGATCGGAAGTAAGGGTAGCCTGGGACTTTCAGTTGGCATCTGAAGTGGGGCAGCCTTGTGGGACCGAGCCCTTTAACTTGTAGGATCTGAGCTGACTCCTGGTAGGTAGTGTCAGAATTGAACTGAATTGTTGGACACCCAGTTGGCATCAGAGAATTGATGAATTGGTTGTTGTTAGAAGAAACACCCCTTGGTTGCATTCATTGAAGGTGATATAAGGTGTCAGCAAAACATAAACCGAAAAACCCAGGTCTACAATTAAAGCTAGATTGAAACAGAATGTGAGATTAGAAATTCCAAGCCTAATTGTGAATTTCATAAATTCTGGTGCAAAAAGCAGTTGGTTTGGGAAGGTCTTCAGCTCTGTTTTGGAAAACGTGTTATCTTGTAGAATGTTCAAATGATTATTTCCCTCAGTTTCTCTGGTTCAAGAAGAGGAGTTAGAATATGTAGAATTTTTAAATTTATGCAAGTTCTAAAGTTGCATAAGTTCTTCTGATCTTTTGTTCTTCAAAGGATCAGTATTTGAATTCCAGATGTATGCCAGTATCCAGTGATCTTGAGTCTATGGCAGGTTTTGTTTTTTCTTTTTAAATGTGGTAATGCTTTGTTATTTATTATAATAGCTTTATTAAGATAGAATTTACATACCATAGCGTACCCACTTAAAGTGTACACTTCAGTGGATTTTAGAATAGTCAGAGAGTCGTGCAACCATCATTACAATCAGTTTTAGAACATTTTCACCACCTGAAAAAGAAACCCCATGGCCTTTAGCCATCACCCTCCCCTCCATCCCCCATTCCCCACTGTCCACCCCAACCCTAGGCAACCACTAGTCTTACTTTCTGTCCCTGGATTTGCCTAGTCTGGACATTTCATATAAATGGAATCATAAAATACGTAGTCCTTTGTGACTGGCTTCTTTCACTTAGCATAATGTTTTCAAAGTTCATCCATGTTGCAGCATGTGTAAGTACTTTATTTCTTTTTGTTGCTGAATAACATTCCATTGTATGGATATACCACATCTAGGTTGTTTCCACTTTTTGGCTATTATGAATACAATGCTACTATGAACATTCACGCACAAGTCTTTGTGTAGACATATGTTTTCATTTCTTTTGGAAGAATACCTAGGAGTGGAATTCCTGGGTCATATGCTAACTTTATGTTTAATCTTTTGAGGAACTGCCAGACTTTTCCAAAGTGACTTTTTGCTTTCCTACCCCCAGTGATTGATTCCAACTTTTTGCCATATCTTTGCCCATACTTGTCATTATCTGTCTTTCTGATTATAGCCATCCTAGTGGATGTGAAATGGTATCTTATTGGGGTTTTGATTTATGTTTCATTAATGGCTAATGATGTTAAACATTTTTAATGTACTTATTGGCCATTTGTATATCTTCTTTGGAGAAATGTCTATTCAGATCCTTTACCAATTTTTAATTGGGTTATTTATATTTTTATTATTGCAAGAGTTCTTTATATATCTATATCTAGGTGTAGATATATTTACAACAGATATGTGACTTGCATTTTTTTTTTTCCATTCTGTGGGTTATCTCTGGCAGTACTTTTGATATCTAGATTTCTTTGGTTTGTTTAAGGAGACTTCCAGGGTTGCAAAGCCCACAAAGTGGGAGTGTGAACAGCCAATTCAAGGAGGTATGGCCCTTCTGGTGAACAAAAAGAAACAAATCTGCCTGGTATGCCTATCATCAAACTTTTATTTGTCTAATTTTCAGCTTTCTCTTTATGGTATAAAATTATGACAACACAGCAAAGAAAAGAGCTCAGGGTAAATACTTGACCATCTCATGTGATAATACTCACACAATACAAGGTATGAGTTATTTGTTGGCTGACAACTCTGTTCTTTAGTGCTTATGGTATTGCCTTCAAAACTAATGAAACAAACTCTAACATAGAAGTCAAAAGATCTGTTAGCTCCACTACTTAGCCCTATGACTTCATCAAATAACTTCCTCTCTCCGGAGATAGATTTTTCTCATCTATATAATGAGGGAATTGAAAGGAAAATTGAGCAAGTTGAATAGGATATTCTTTAAGGTTCTTTCCAGCTTTAAAATGTGATTATATGCTATGGTAATACCAGTGACTTTTTTCTTCTTCTTCCTGCCCCCAACTAGGAAGAATTATGCCTTGCTGAAAAATCTTAGACCCCAATGTACCTTTTCCTCGAAAGGATTGGAGTTAGATGGATTTGGCAAGTGAAAAATTGGGCACATATAGATATTCAGTAAAGACTTCTTGTGGAATAGCCAATGCCATCTGGCTGAATTTCCTTATGGGTTAGAGGAACATGACCTAAGCGTCACCAGTGAGGTGGAACTAAGGAACGAAATAATTTACACACCTACCGTGGGTGTGGCTAGAGGCAAAGGGACTGTGAGGAATGAGTCCTTGATTGCATCCTTGGAAGTATTCAGAGATCATTAGAGAAGCAAGCTCTCAGACAGAGATCAGTTGTGTCCAAAGGTGAAATCAAAAGCTAGACTACATCTAATAAGAAGAGAAATAGGGCCATAAGAAGAGAAACATCTGAAAAGGCCTAGAAATTGTGAGGTAAGTGCACTTTGTTTTGTTTAGTTTTTTTCTGAAATGATTTTTAAAATTTTTCAATATACTGAAACTTTATCATTGGTCCCTGAGCTCAAATGAGGTAATTGCCCAAGTTCAGACATGGTAGATGAAGACAAGGAAGTTTAAGACACCTGACACCTGTAAGCCAAGCTAGATATGAAAGAAAAGTTAGGGGAAAGGTCATTCAGATTCAGGTCCATTTGCCAAAGTTTGGTAACTTTGATTCCTACCAGCCAAAAAAGCTACTTAAAATTTTGTTTTTGTGTTTGACAGGCTTCCATGATGTTATTAATCAGACATCATTGTAAATAAAGCACATGTGAAAAGTAAAAAGAAAGAAAGTTAAAAAAAAGTAAGTAGTCAGAATTCAGATTGGGAAAGAAAAGCTTAGAAATTTAATTCTAGCCCTTCTCTCTGGTATAAATATGGGTCTTTGTCCCATTATAAAAATAGCTCATTGTACTCACTCAGAAAATATGGAGGTTTTGTCTTCAATGTCTTCTTAGAGCTCTTAAAGAAAAATATATTCCCTCAGAAGATTATTTGGTATGAACATAGACCTTGAAATATATGAGGAATTTTTATACTTTATTTATTTTATACTTTATAAATGCTTTATTTTTAATCATTAAGGTAGTTCATGATGATAGCATATGAGCTATTGATACCTCAGTGCCTTAGGAGTTGAGCCAAAGATACACTTCCAAAGTTAAGAGAGTTGATATGTTGGTATAAAGAATGGCAGGTCCTTAGGTTTTGTTGTGAAGTCAAGTTTAAGGCATAGTCAGTCACAACTACATTCTGTTCAGTATGAGTATTGCACCTGTCATGTTGGCTTCTTGAGCAATTTCATCAGCCTAGAATCACATGACAAGGCAGGATCACCAAATAGCAAAATCTGAGAATATGCCCAGATCATTTTTATAGATATGTTTCCTGGACTGGACATGTATATACACTGGACAAAAGGAGGATACCTGAGCACATTTGCTTAACAGTAACCTAAGTGGGCCTGCTGCCAGCAGAATGAGCAAAAGAAACATTGTGTAGATTTACTAAAGAACATCTTCGGGGGATGTGACATGTAAACTTGCAGCTGTAAGATAGAGGGGGGTTCGGTGGGAATGCAAACTGGTGCAGCCTCTATGGAAAGCAGTATGGAGATTCCTCAAAAAATTAAAAATAGAAATACCTTATGATCCAGCAATCCCACTCTTGGACGTCTACCCAATGGACATGAAATCAACCATCACAAGAGGCTTATGCACCCCTGTGTTCATTGCAGCGTTATTCACTATAGCCAAGAAGTGGAAGCAACCCAAATGTCCCTTGACTGATGATTGGATAAAGAAGATGTGGTATATATATATACAATGGAATACTACTCAGCCATAAGAAAAGACAGAATTGTCCCATTTGCAACAACATGGATGGACCTAGAGGGTATTATGTTATGTGAAATAAGCCAGAGAGAGGACAGACACCGCATGATTTCACTCATATGTGGAATATAAATGAACACACAGACAGAGAGAACTGGTTGGTGGTTACCAAGGGGAAGGGGGGTGGGGGGTGGGCAGAATGGGTGAAGGGATGCATCCACATGGTGACGGACAAAAAAATAGTGTACAGCTAAAATCCCACAATGTTATAAACTATTAAGACATCAATAAAAATGAGAAAAAAAGGGGGGGGGTTCAGTTTGTGCCAAGGCATTAGGTGACAAGGTATTTTTAGACTTAGGGCCACTAAAATTATTTCTGTATAAGAGAATATCGGCCTCTAGACTCAAGTTGGACAGTTTAATGGGTGGAGAGTATAGATGGTTTGTATGTGTAGCTTATTGAAAAGATATGAACCAGCATTTACTCTTGTGACTTAATTTAGCATGCTTAAAAAAAATCTTAAATGTAATTAAGCACAAAGCATGTTCACCTTTGGCTTTGTAGAGGAATAGACTAGTTCATGCACAACCCTTCACCATATATAAACACAATCCTTAAGAAAAGGTATGGGGGAATATGGAGTAGCAGGCAGTAACTCCTCAAATGCAGCTTATAAGTAGGACAATAAGAGCAGCTGAAGTCAGTAGTAGGGCACCTTCAGTAGCTATTTGATGGAGCTTATACAATCCCAGCTCACCTCGGGGTACTGTGATTGTTTCTCCATTCATGAGCACCAGATGAATATAATTTATTTTATTTTAAAGTATAAAGCTGGAAATAAATAAGCATGATCAGTTGAAACTATAACTGAACGTTCACCTCTTCTTATGCGTAGGATAATGCAGTATTTTATATAGCAAGACAAAAAACTGATTCATTTGATAGTGCTAAAAGGGCACTCTTTCTTTACATATGAATTGTATTGCTTCTGTTTTTTTTAATGGAGTGTTTCTTAACAGATTGAGAATCATACTAAATCTCTTAAAATAGGCTATTACACATCATGAAAAGGTAGTTCAGTGTCTTAGTTATACTTCTGACATTTATAGAGCATTTATATAGTTAATTCATTCAGCCTTTTAAAAAATAGAATACTCCCTTTTGAAGTACCTTGTTCCATAACTTGAAATTAAGCCTGTGTTAAAAATTGTTCTGTGCTTCCCTCTTACTTCCGTTTCTTCCCGTTTGGGCCACAGACTTCCTTAGGGAGGAGGTGAGGAAGAAGTGAATTCTCACTTCAGCCAATAGAATCTAGAATTATAAGTGTTTACCTATTTTGCGTAACACAGGCCCACCCACACACGTAATGAAGTGCTTAAATGAAAGAACACTGAGCAGACAGCTATTCAGTGTGCGATTCCAAGTGTAAGTGGGAGATGCTTTAATACTATCTGGATTTTATCCTCTGGTGAGAAGATTGTTTATCTAGCTTGTGGTGATAGCGATGGAATAAAGAGGTAGGTGTTCTGTGGCTTAATTTTAAGTGTCACATTGTCAGTGTTTCAGGTTAAAGGTAGGATTGTAAAAGGAATGATTTGAATTATAATCAATCAGAGTATTTATATTTAATTTTTTCACATTGAGTTTTAGAAGTGTGTTATGTATGAATTACATTTCCTTCCATTGTAGGGAAAGGGTTGAATAAATCTCAAGCTCCAAGGCCTTTGTGTTTTTAGGGAGGCTTTTTACACTGTTAATCTCACCTCCTATCAGTCTTAAAGAATAAGAAAAATAACTTCGGGTGTTTATTGCCTGTTGACTGTTGGTCAACAGAAAGCTGAAAACTCTTTATTTGTAGTATTTTTCTAATCTGAGCTACAATATTTAGTTTTTTACATGCTTTAGAACTTAATGTTGTCCATTGTTTTCTTTTGAATTAATAAATTTAAGAATTATGTTGCTCCCTGAAGGAAATTGTTTAGCAGCCAGAATGATGGTGCTATTGTTGTACTTTGGTTAGCTGTTGACAGCTTACTCCGAATCTAGTTTTTTGACCATAAATCTCCTGAGGTCCTCTCACAGAGATCTAGGCCTTTGAGATAACTACAATTTACTATTTAAACATTTTCACAAGGTAGGGAAAAATTATGAAGAATTTTTGAGTCTTGCTTTATAAGGATTTTAAGTAGTGTTCTTCCTCTGATATGGTGGGAAGAGATTTAATAATTTTAGATCTGATGATTGATGGAGGGGCTTTTTTTTTTTCTGCTAAAAAATAAACAGTCATAAGTTCCCAGCAGTGTTCTTTTCTAAAGTATTTTATTTTCATTAAAAGAAAAGGTATAATTAAGATTTTTTTTCTTTTTATAGGAAATTCATGAAAAACTGAATGTTTGCTAGAATACTGACATGCTGCCCAGTAATGTGTGTTTATTTTTTTATCACATTTTCTAATCTTTTTCTGAGGGGGAAGTATTCACTCTCTTGTGTATGTGTAACATGGAAGTTAAGAGAAAAGGTGCAAATTAGGAGGAAAAATTTATCATAATAATACCTAATTGGGGTATTTGTAATGTGATAATATACCAATAATCAGAGTGGAGAGAGGAAATTTGTACAAACAACCAAGCTATATGTATGTATCATTTTCCTAATGAAAAGAGTTAAATAGGTATACCATACTGAGTGATTTAAAATACTCACTCTGCTAAAAAATAGATGTTCTTAGCCTCCCACACACAATGTCTCTAAATTACTGCTATAAAAATTTATGGGGAAAACGTTATGATTTGGTCAAAGAAAGATCAGCTGCTACTTTTGAGAACTTTTCATGAACCAAAGAGAAAACTAAAACTCATGGGATGAAACTGTTGTTCATTAGTGAGATAAGTAATAGTTGTCATCTTTTAATAAGGATTTCTCTCTTTAGGTAGCTGGCTTTACTGTTAGAAACAATATTGGAGATTCATTTGTCATTTGAATTTTCAACTACATTTTTCTTTGCCCATTCCTTTTTTTTAAAATTTTTAAATTTTTAATTCTTTTTTGGTGAGGAAGATTGGCTCTGAGCTAACGTCTGTTGCCAATCTTCCTCTTTTTGGTTGAGGAAGTTTGTCCCTGGGCTAACATCCTTGCCAGTCTTCCTCTATTTTGTATGTGGGACACCACCATAGCATAGCTTGATGAGCAGTGTGTAGGTCTGTGCCCGGGATCTGAACCTGCGAACCCTAGGATGCCGAAGCAGGAACATGTGAACTTAACCACTATGCCACTGGGCTGACCCCTCCCATTCCTTTATAATAGAGCTTATAATGGAATTGTGAAACTATAAAAGAATTAAAGTTAACTTCTGTGTAAGAGCAGGGAATACGCACATGAAATCTTATTTAAGTGTATTGTTTTTTCCCTTATTAAGAATCAAACATTTATATAGCCTTCAACCTTGAAGCTAATTGCAGTGATTTTTGAGGCTTTTGATTATATTTCGGGGCCTGTTATATATTACAAGCAGTAGAAAACTAGTACTTTCTACACAGTATCCAAGTTATCTGTAAAGAATAGATTATAAACATTTGTTTAAATACTAAGCAATAAAGATGAATCTCTGAGAAAATAATTAAGTCTTAGGTGATGGGGCAGCATCATCATAAATTAACCAAGTATTACTAAGACCTACTTTGTATGCCTAACTAATACATATTAGGTATTTAACAAATACTTGGGTTTTTTTTAACCTTACATTAGGTCCTTGAAAATCACTGGTTTAACTCTAACAGTTTGAATAATTTTAAGAGACCCAAAAGTCTCTGACTTGTGTATCTAGTGAGTGAACCAAGCAGATGGCCTGACATCCAAATCTCAGTGCAGCTTTGTTGTTCTCATTCAGTCCCGGTGACAAATCCTATGAGATGTGGAAAATAGTGTCACCATTTTATAGGATGAGAAAATCGTGTGCTACAGAACAGGTTTTGTAGATTTGAGAATTCATGAAGGACCCAGATATAGCCCTCATGACTGTCAAGGGCCAGAGTTCTAGGCACAGTTGGCCCTATGCACAGTTGTAGCTTAGTCCTTCACAAGTGTCTCTTCTAGTTTGAAGAAAACACTATCATAATGAAATAATTAGTGAATAATTCAAGAAAGTATTTGACTTTCTGGCTTTTCAAGATTTTTTTAAATGAAACATATCAAAATTACCCAGGGCTACTTCTTCCTAACTCTTCTTCCTCTCAGCTCCCCTTTCTATGCCCTTTCATAAACGCTTTAAGACCAGAATTCATGTGTGTAGGTGGACAGAACTCAAATAAATTCAAATACTGTTAAAGATTTCAGTGTACAGCATTAATTCAGAAGCTATGATGTAATTGTGTATACAAAGTATTTTCTAATAAAACCACCTAGAGCATTCAGTAGTAAAATTGCCCTTGTATATCATAACTTTTTTTTTTAAAGAAAAACCCATGAAACATGGTTCTGCCAAATTCTGGTCTGTGTGTGGATGAATCACTTTGTTTCGGGTATCACTCAGTCCAGTGAGTGGCCACACTTGTGTAGTAACAACTTTGCTGACCAAAGGAGCTGTGGATGGGCAGTTTCACATCAGAGAAAGAACATGAGACCTGGCAGGCACTGTAATTTGACAGGACCAGCACAACTTGGAAATCCTGCACCCTTAGGTTGTAAGAAGGCTGAAAGGAGGCAGGCTTTGAATCTTGAATTGATTTCTTAATGCCTTTTATTAAATTTAAAGGGCTGTTTTGTTTGTTTTCTATTTTTGTTGTCTTTTGTTACTTTTTATTTTGAAATTTTAGCCTCACAGAAAAATTGGAAAAATAATGCAGCAAGTTTGCATATACCCTTGACTCAGCTTCCTCTACTCTTAACAGTCGATATAGCCAGGGTATATTTATCAAAACCAGGAAATTAACATTGGTACAATACTACAGTGTTAACTAAACTGTAGACATATTTCAGTTGAACCAGTTTTTTGCTAATGCCCTTTTTCTGTTCCAGGATCCAATTCATGATCCTATATCCTATGTAATTGTTACATCTCCTAATTTCCTCCAGTCTGGGAGTTTCTCAGCCTTTCCTTGTCTTTCACGACCCTGGCAGTTTTAATGAGTACTGATAGTTATTTTGTATAAAGTCTGTCGATTTGGGTTGATCTGATGTTTTCTCGTGAGGTTGTGCATATTTTGGCGACATACTACAGAAATGATGTGTCCTCAGTGCATCATAAGCAGGGGCTACATGATATCAAAATGTCTTATTACAGATAATGTTAACCTCAATCCGTTGGTTAAGATCTGCCAGGTTTCTCCCACTGTGAAGTTACTATTTTCTGCTGTATGACTAATAAATATCTTGGGTGAGATACTTTGAAACTATTGGTCTTGCCTTTACTTATTTATTTATTTATTAGTAATTTATTTTATTTATTTGTGTGTGTGTGTGAGGAAGACTAGTTCTGAACTAACATTTGTTGCCGATCTTCCCTTTTTTTTTTGCTGAGGAAGACTGGCCCTGGGCTAACATCCTTGCCCATCTTCCTCTACTTTATATGGGACGCCGCCACAGCATGGCTTGACAAGTGGTGCTTCTGTCCGCGCCCAGGATCCGAACCTGCGAACCCTGGGCTGCCGAAGTAGAGCTCGCGATCTTAAACACTATGCTACCGGGCCGGCCCCAAAACTATTGTTCTTGCCTTTTTTTTAATGCGTGTAACTTGGTCAGTGTTTTAATAAAAATAAGGACTGAAAAAACTCAGATTATTCTATTTCCAGGAGTAATTTAACTGTCCGGAATAATCATTACACAATACTTTTTTTGGAAGGGCTTATAACCTACATAGGAGTATTACGGTTTACTCCCAGAGTGTAAAAAGATGACCGTGGACTCAGTCTTCCGTTTTATTATTTCATGGGTTGGCACTGTCGATTTTAAGTGGTTGAAAAAAATCTGTTTTATTCGTTTTTTCCAAGTTTAAATTTTATCCAAGGGACTTTTAAACTCACTCAGCTTTAAACCATTGAATTACTGAGAAAATTAAAATGGTTAGTCCATATTATAGAAGTTTATTCCTGCGTTAGGGCAGTAGCGTTTATGTGAACTCTCACTCTTTAATACTTTGTAATAGGAAAAGAGTTGGGAGATTTTCTTGTTTGTTGTCTAATTTAGTTTCCCAATGTAGTTCTCTCTGCCCCACCCCAATTGTTTCAGCAGTTCCAGAGTGCTGGCTCCAGTTTGTTTTATAATGTTAGTTTTCTTATCTATAAAATGAGGGTTATAATAGTTCCT
The DNA here is from genome assembly GCA_031878705.1 of Tapirus indicus. NCBI lineage: Eukaryota > Metazoa > Chordata > Mammalia > Perissodactyla > Tapiridae > Tapirus > Tapirus indicus. The sequence continues at coordinate 53,555,487 of CM062923.1, read as the reverse complement.
ACCCCATGAGGTTGTTCTGGGGATTAAATCAGTTAATACATGTAAAGTGCTTAGAACAGTGGCGCAGAGACAGAACCCGGTGAGTGTTAGCCACTATGGAAAAAAGAGTAGCCTAACCATGAGTTGACTGCCAGTGTTGGATGCTGACTTTAGAAAATGATAGAATTTCCCATGAATATACTTCTATCTGATGTTTTTGTTCCAAATAGCTGTGTAATCCTACCGAATTTGCTGCTTCCTGCAGAATTTTGTTCAGGACTTTAGTGGTTAAACGTAGGGGAATTTCTACTGTTGCTTTCTGAGAAAAATGTTATCATTTTAGGAACTTTGGTAATTTAAAACAGTTGAATACAGGCCAAGCATGGGCGGGGACAGTAAAAATGTTTGAGTCCTTAGTTGTGTCTTTTAAAATACATTTTCTAGATGTGGGGAATTAAAGGATCATTTTGGGGTTGGTGGTGAGATTGTATTTAAACCCCCTTCCCCAATCGGGAATACTGCCCTGCACTTTTCTCTTGGCTGTCACTTTCCAGGGGGTACATGAAGGCTTCTACTCCTAGACTGTCTGGACTCACCTCGAATACATGATTTTCTTCCTGGTGGTACCAGGAATTTGCCTTAGTATAATACCCTGCTTTTCCCCTTGGCTTCCTTTCTCCCTTCCCCATTCTTTAAGCAAGGATGCAAAGTCCACTTCATTTACTGAAGTTTCTATTGTTGGTCACTACCAGGAAACAGGGTTGACAAATACAGTGAGCATTGAGGAAGTGACAAAGGTTCAAATAATCTCAAAAAGCCCTAGTCATAGTTGGCTCTAATCTGTGCTGGAGTGTAACTTGTTTAGAGTTTATTTTACACAAGTATACTTACTAGTCTCTCTCCTAAATAGTCCCATAATAGGGTCTCTTATTCTTACTTAGTAATCAGCCCCACCCAGCCTTGTCTGAGGTATGATTAGTGATATCAGGAAACCTGGGGGCCGGCCAGTGGTATAGTGGTTAAGTTCACATGCTCCACTTAGGCGGCCCGGGGTTCACAGGTTTGGATCCCAGGTGCGGACCTATGCACTACTTATCAAGCCATGCTGGAGCCTCAGTTTCCCCATTTATAAAATGGGGATAAATGGTTATGCTTGATATAGTTGTGATAGAAGTTGAATGAGTTAACGTATGTTGAATTAGTATATGGATTTCAGTTCTAGCTCTGCAAGATACTGCCTTTCGGCCTTGAACCAATCACTGGCCTTCTTACTGACACACTCAGTTCCCTTATCTGGAAAATGGAGTTAAGAAGACTTTCCTATCAAATTCACAGGGCTTTTGTGAGGGTCAAATAAAATAATCTTATGTGAAAGCACTTTGCTAATTAATATTCTATGCAAGTGCAAAATAGACCTTAATCTAAGGTTGATTCAAATTGACACCTCTTTTGATTTCAAAGGATCCCCCATGCTTTCCAAAGCATGCTTTTAATTTTTCTAGATATGGGTCCCCTCAGTCAAGAAGATATTTCCTTATCTGGCCTCCACAGATTAGCCTTTCTCTAAACATCAGGCTACCCAGTACTGGTCTTTTAGCTGCTTCTATGGCCACCCCAGCTCCAGTCTCTTTCCTTCAACCATTTGAGAGAGGTTGCTACAATATTAAAATATTTTAAATACACAGAAATATTAGTAATTAATCACCATCAAGGTAAGATGATAGTTCTCCCATTCTCACTCCCAGCCATTGTCTTCACTAACACAAGGCTTAGTAATAATAACCTTTTAAGACATCAGTATGGTGATGTTAGCAAACATTTGTTAAAGACCTTACTATGTGCCAAGCACTATGCCAGAAATAGGGGAAATTCTCCTCCTAAAAACAAATTGTCATTCCCAGTTTGAGATTAGAGCAATGTTTCTCATAAGGTTGAGGGTATGAAGGGGGTTGGGGGATGGGAAGGTGAGACATTTTTGATCATCACAGCTAGGGGTGCTACTGGCATCTAGGGGAGGTGTTAAGGACAGGGGTACTGCTGAGTCTCATACAATGCACTGGCCAGCCTCCCCACAATGTCAAAATGTCAGTAGTGCCAAGGTTGAGAAACCCTAGTTTAGAGGAACAAATATGTCCGTGGGAAAGATGTTCATTGCTTTCCCATCAGGATGAAATATGTTATCCCTGTAGGTGATAGAATATCAGCCTGTCATTTGGCTACCCCAAGGGGGAAGCTGGGAATTTGCCCAGGGGGTGCCCTGTATCTTGGGAGGGGGAACATAGATTTCACTTCCTCCACTGCTGTATTGAGAAGCTAAAAGACACTTGACAGAAAGTAGTAACCTCATGCTCCTACTGCTGCACCATTGTTTCTTCTATCCCTTCTCTCCTTTTGTGAAAAATGCTGCTTATTAGTCCTGCTGATTACGAAAGAAGGAAGAAGGTGATTAAATTTTCAGTCTTATTAAGAAACTGCTATAAATTTACCTCCCTTCAATCATCAGCTAACTTGGTTTCATAAAATGGTTCCACCACAAATATACCAAAACTGTTTTTTCTGTTTGAATCATCTTTTTTTGAAATCAACCACAGGGGAGCTCTAGTGTAGATGGAAATCTGTTTTATCAGGGATAATATATGCAATCCATATTATATTTTTCGCTGTAAAGAAGCATTATAACATTTTCACATTTTAAAACCTTTTCCTTTTTTTTCCTCCGCACCCCTTTGTGCCTACTCACTTGTGCGCCAAAATAGAAACGTTCAAAAGATTATGTAAACATCTGTGTAGATCTGTTTTGTCCCTTGCTTGGTATTTGTTTTGCTTCTTTTTCTTTTTCAGGGCAGGAATTTTGTACTTGTGTTTAGTAGGTAGTAAGTAAAAGGCGGTGTGCAATGTAAATAATAAAAGAAAAAATGTGTTATGTTGAGGGAGCAATTTGGATAAAGATCAGTTTCCCAGTTTTCCTTCTTTAGGTGAAATTGACGATTATGTGTTATAGAAAGTCCTTTGGGAAGACTTGATATGACAACAATTACTTCATTGGCCTTTAAAGAATAAATGATTAGAATGTTGTGTCAGTCAAATTAGTGAGACTATTTCTAAGAAACATATATTTTGTGGCTAATTTTTCACGTTTTCGCAGCCCACATAGAAAATAACACTATTCTAGAATGTATTTCTTTAAAAAAATTTGTTTAACTTGGGAAGGTCCCTGCTGATGAGAACACTATGCTTAATTTTCAAGGATCAAGCAGAGCTTCAAAGTAATAGATGTTATAGAAAACAGCCTTATTATCTTAGCAAGATTTTATCTAGAATTAATGGTGCTAATTCATATTCTTTGCGCTAGATCACACTGGGGTAAGATTGAATATGTGGGGTCAGACCAGCTAACTTAATTGAATACCAACAGATGGCGCAATATTTGAGGCATTCAGATATACTTTAGATACATTGCCATTTCACGTTCTCAAGTGCATGACTTCAGGAATTGATTTTGAACAATTCTGTATGTTATTCAGAGTTTAAAGTATAGAGTATAGAGGAGAGAGTGAGCGTGAGAGCACTATCTGGCTACTGGGCTTTTGTGAAAGATTCTAAACCATTGTGAAGATCATGAAACTTTATTCAGAACTCACAAAGATTCCAACAATCACCTATCAATATGTATTAGAATTGCAATGAAATGTTCCAGGAAAAGTAGCTTTCATGGCACATTTTATTCATAGTGTGCTAGTTATATATGCCATTTTTGTTTATCTTGGGTCATTTGAATGTATAAATAACCAATACTACTAAAGGTTTTTATTATAGGTTTTAGATTATTAAATACAGAAGTAGAAGCTAAGTTTGAGTGTGTTTCTCTGTTTGTAACTTTGATATCACTGATAAAACATCCCAAGATCAGGCCTTCTAAGGGACCTAAGTAGAGTAAGAATAAGTATAATTGGAAATATATTGTTTTTCTTCGCTAATTTGGCCAGGGGCTCTAGAAAGTATAGAATGGTGGGTATGTGCCAACTCTACTCTAATTCCTTGTCAAAGCTAAAAATTGTTGCTTTTGCTGTAGAGGCAATAGGGCTAAATGTATAGGGCTATATGCACATTGCTTATAAATTCTTATGTTAGGACCAGATGGTCTCTTACTTTTTTTTCCAGCTCCAAAATTCTCTTCATTCTACTTTAGTTCCTTGATTTTTAGAGATGAGGAAATATTAGAGATGAGGAAACAGATTGCTTTGTTCAAAGAGAGCTAGAACCAGAACATAGACTGATACTTGCTAACCATGCTATACACTAGTGTCAGCCAAATATGGGCATTCACATATCACTTTCAGATTTTTGCCATATCTGTGTACTTACTAATACTGTTTGACTTACTTCTTTAAATAAGTTTTTTTAAAGAAAGTTTTTTGCTACTATAAATGGAAAACTGTCACTTCCTAAAAATAGAAAGTAACCCTAAATAGGAATCCAAATCAAGACAAAGCAATGTTATTAAAATTTAATTAATTCTTGTTATTAAGTTTTTAATTCTTGCCAGTCTTGGTCAGAAATATGTCAAAGCAATGTTTTCATGTTTGATGGCATTACCTTAATTGTCTAACAAGAAAAGCACAGTTAAAGCCTCTAAGTAAGCTTCTGCTTAGCTTTGTAAAATGGAATGCTTCTTTAGGGGGGAAATGAGAGGCCATAGATGCATATTCATATATTACAGTATGACTTATTGTAGATCTGAAGATCTTATTATATGGAACCAAAATTGTTCTTTGGATAATTTGAGTTAATTTTTCTTAAAACTCTTAAATTTTTACATTGGAGGTTTTAGTTAGCTTCACATCAATTTCTTTTTCTAATTGAGGGATTTGATCAGTGTAGATTATTTTACTTAAGTAAAACATTTCTACACAAACCTCATGTCTCACAATTATTGTGACATACCTATATATTGGTTTCTGTAACCTTTGAACAATCTAATGAATTAAAATCTGGTCATCAAAAGCAAATTCATCTGGGGAGATGAGAGGATTTTATAGTGTATTTGAATGGAGAAAGTGTTTTTCTTAAAATAGTTTTTAAGCATGTTTCATTCCTTTAAAATAATTTAGTAAGCATTTTTAATTTACCAACAATAAAAGTTAGTGTGTTTGTCTGAATTGCTGGTCTAAATGTGTATGTCAGTTACAAGGGAGAAAAGGGGGTCAAAATGGCTAAGGCTTTTCCCTTTACTTGTTTTCTTTTGTTTTGTTTTAAGGAGGATTGGCCCTGAGCTAACATCTGTTGCCAATCTTCCTCTTTCTTTTTCCTTTTTTCTCCAAGTCCCAGTGCATTGTTGTATATCCTAGTTGTAGGTCCTTCTAGTTCTTCTGTGTGGGATGCCGCCTCCACATGGCTTGATAAGCAGTGCCTAGGTCTGCTCCCAGGATCCAAACCGGTGAACCCCTTGCTGTGGAAGCAGAGCCCGCAAACTTAACCACTATGACACCAGGCGGGCCCCTCCCTTTACTTGTTTTTATTCATTGGGCTTCCGTGTTGCCTCCTCTCCAGAAGTACTGCTATCCAGGCTGTATTTCACTGTACTGTAGAAAAAGACAAGTAGGATTTTTTGTTCTGGAGTTTCCTATGAAACCTATTGGTGAAAGTATAAAACCAGGAGACTTTTATGGGTTAGCTAGTAAGAGTTTTGTTATGAAACCTTTGTAACAGGTCTAACAGGAAGACCAGGGAGAGATTAGATATAGGAAATACCTGGTCCCATTAAACTGCTGTAAACTGCTGGTGAGTAGACATGATAGTATTGTGGGGATTGTTTCTTCTAGTGATTTTTCTGGCTTATCGGAAGTGTTAGTCTTTTGGTTTTCGTGCTTGTGTCAAATTTATATCTTTTAATTAAACTTTTAATTTTGAGATAACTGTAGATTCACATGCAGTTGTAAGAAATAATACGAAGAGAGATCCAGCCTACCCTTTACCCAGTTTCCCCCAATGGTAATATCCTGCAAAACTGCCATAAAATATCACAACCAGAATATTGACATTGATAAAGATACAGAACATTTTCATCACCACAGGGGTCCTTCCTGTTGTCCTTTTATAGCCATACCCACTTCCTTCCTACTCCCATCCCCTCCTTAACCCCTGGCAACCACTAATCTGTTTTTCATTTCTATAATTTTGTCATTTCAAGAATGTTATATAAGTGGAATCATTTATGTAACCTTTTGAGGTTAGATTTTTCTACTCGGTATAATTATTTGGAGATTCATCCATGTTGTTTCATGCATATACCAGCAATTTTTTCCTTCTTGTTGCTGAGTGCTCTTCCACAGTATGGATGTACCACAATTTAATCATTCACTTGGTAAAAAACATCTGGGTTGTTTCCAGTTTGGGGCTATTACAAATAAAGCTGCTATAAACATTTGTGTACAGGTTTTGTATGAATATAAGTCTTAATTTCTCTAGGATAAGTGCCCATGAGTGCAGTATATAATTGTCTTAAATATTTCCTTCATATACATTTGGAACCACATCAGATAGTGTTATAATTTTCACTTTGGCCTTCAGACGTAATGTAGAAAATTCAAAAAATGGAAAGCTTATTGTATTTACCTGTATTTTTACTTACCATGTTCTTTCTTCTTTTCTGATGTTCCAAGATTCTTTTCTTTTATCATTTCTTTTCTGCTTAGAGAATTTCCTCTAGCCCTTCTATTAGAGTAGATCTGCTGGTGACAATTTTCTTAACTTTTCTTCATCTGAGAATGTCTTGATTTCCCCTCCATTTTTGCTGGGTGTAGGATTCTGGGTTGACAGTTCTTTTCTCTCAGCACCTGAAAAAAATGCCACTTTATTCTGGCTGCTATAGTTTCTGGTGAGAAATCCACTGTCATTCTAATTGCTTTTCCCCTCATAAGTAAGATGTACTTTCTTTCTGACTGCTTTCAAGATAATTCCTTTGCCTTTAGTTTTCAGAAGTTTAATTATGATGTTTCTGGCATGGGTTTCTTCAGGTTTATCCAGTATGGGATTTGTTCAGCTTCTTGAATCTGTGCTCTTGTTTCTTCTTTCCAGATGTGGTGAGTTTTCAGCCACTATTTCTTTGAGTACTTTTTCAGTTCCGCTCTCTTTCTCCACTCTTTCTGGGTTCTAGTGATACAAATGTTAGCTGTTTTGCTGTAGTCCCCCAGGTCCATGCCATGAGGCTCTTTTTTTTGCCCCCAGTCCATTTTCTGTCTGTTGTTCAGATTGGGTAATTTCTCTCTTCCAGTTCACTGTGTTCCTTCCATTCTGCTGTTAAGCCCATCCATTGAGATTTTTATACCTTCTTGTTCTTTGCCAAGACTTTTTTTTTCCCTTTGTCCCAAACATGTTTAGAATTGCTTATTGAACCGTTTTTATCATGGCTGGTTTAAGATCTTTGTCAGGTAATTCTCTCATCTCTGTCATCTCAGTTTTGGCATCTGTTGATTATCTTTTTGCATTGTTTTAAATCTTCCTAGCTCTTGATATGATGAATGGTTTTCTGTTGAAACCTGGACATTTTTATATTATGTTCTGAGACTCTGGGTATTATCTAAACTTTCTGTTCCCACTGGTTTTGCTGAGGGAATGTTTTGGCAGGGGAATAGGGGGTGCCTCCTTGTTACTGCCAGGTGTACATAGAAGTCCAGGTTCCCTGCTCAGCCTCCGTTGACACCTGAGGGAAGGAGATCCTTGTTACTGCCAGGTGAGGGTGGAAGTCCAGGCTCCCCATGTGGTTTCCACTGATACCACTAGAGTAGCGGTGAGGGCATGATATCAGCCAGCAGGGTAGAAATCCTGTTTCCCTACTTGGCCTGCCTGACACTGCCCTGGTTGGGGGGTTGGGCCTCCTCATGCCCTCATGAGGTGGAAGTGTAGCTTCCCCACTCGGCTCTTGCTGATGTGGGTGGTGGGTGGGGCCACAGTGTTTTCTGTGGTGTTTGGCTGCAGTAGAGCAGTTATTGTCAAAAGTTTTCTGTCCTGCTAAGGTTGTCCCTTTCTTGTTCCTTTGACTAGAGAGAGCAAGCTTTTAGTGGGGTTTTTTTTTTTTTTTTTAATCTCTGCCAGTTGGCTTTTCCAGGTTGCTAGATTCTTCATCTCCAAATCTGGGATAACTTAGGCAAAAATTGGGCCCTGAGGTCCCTAGCTGGTCTGCTTATCTCTACTTTTCAGAGTCTTCTTATGTTTTATATATAATGTCCAGAGGTTTTAGTTGTCCTTAGTGGAAATAATAGGGGAAAATACATCTACTCCATGTTCCTGGAAGTGGAAGTCCCCAAATTTACATTTTTAATCTATTTAAACAGTTGTATAAAATATATAACCAGTACCGGGGAAAAATGTCACATACTTTTTTATATTATGTGATGCTTTGCATAATATTGTGCTCACGAGGACTGCTAGAAAATAAGATCTTTATTTAAACTGAAATTCATTGTTCACATTATTATTGAAAACTTTTCCTTTCTAGGAAATAATGCAAAAGGTGTCCCAAGGCTCCTGACCAGTGAACAAAAATTTGAGAAAGACAACCAAGCTCATGTTTTCTCCTGATCAAGAAAATCATCCATCCAAGGCACCAGTAAAATATGGTGAACTCATTGTCTTAGGGTAAGGTTTCTCCATCTGATGACACATGAAATTTAATAACATATGGTAACTTTGACATCTAGGTTAAAAATACTTTTTTTAGAATTTATATCCTACCTATTTCCAAAAAGGATTTAAAGCTATAGGGTAATATTACCAAATCAAGAAACTCTTTTAATTCTGATTTTTATGCCACCTCTTTAAGTGCTCAAATACTGCATAAACTTTGCCTCACCCTCACCCCCAAAAGGACAAATCTTCTTAAGGATGAAATGAAAAATGTATTTGTCTAAAAAAGTCACATAATCATTTCATTTGTCTTCCCTATCCCATCTTCTAGAAAAATTCGCCTCAGCTGACTTTATCAAAAATCCCCTCCCGCTTTAGGTCATTTCATGTAGGTTAGCATTTATTTGTCCCTTTGCCCGTCTGAAGTAGTTGTTGTTTTGTGCGTACAGTCCTGTACTTCTTGGTGAAAGGAGTTGTATAGGCATAATGATATGGTGACACGGAAGTCCAGGACATTGCTGCTTGTTTGCTTCAAAAGTCATCTATCCATACAACTCACACAGACTCACTCTAAAGATTAAATAAATTGAAATAATGGAATCATCTATTCTCCAATCTAAAGTTGCCATAACTGTCAAAACAGAAGCACAATATTAGTCTAACTAGAGATCTCCAAAACTAGAAATTGCAAAATTAACTTTCCCCCTGCTGTTTCTCTTTTTCTGCCTAAAAAGCGGCTCTAAACATTACAACATGTTGTAGAATCAGGTTGGGACAAGTTCTTGTTTAAGTAAGAATGTATCCGTTATTTCAGGGGAGAGAGTAAGAGAAATTGGGGAGATCATATGGAGTTATTGAGCTTGACTGGAAGTCAGGAATCCTCGATTCCAGTGCTTATTCCAACACTGCTAGCTGTATGACCTTGGGCAAGTCACTTAACCATTCTGGGCCTTAGTTTCCTCCTCTGTAAAATGACAATTAGACAAGATCATATAAGGCCCTTTAAGACTTAAAATTTTGTTTTTCAAAAACAATTTGAAAGATCATAAACTTAATATAGTCACTACAATATTACAACTTCACATCAAATAGATTTTAATGTATTATTGACAAACAGCTTTTAACTACCAAAAAACTATTCCAAATTAAATTCTTCTAGCAAGAAATTTGAGTCATTTGAAGACTAGAATTTAAAACTTAGTATATGGTTTAAACTGCCTCTCTTAGCCCAGCAGCTTCTCAGTTAATCCTTAGCAATAGTAGTTGTCTCTGTATCTGGCACTTGGTGTCATTTTTGCAAATGATGCTTCTTCCCAGCCCTCTAGAAGGAGAGGTAAAGCTGGATAAGGTTGTCAGTTTTGTGCTGTTGGTACTTACAAAAGAGCTTTGAGCTACAGGAACATAGTGTGGGAATAGAGAGCCTATCTCCAGAAGAGAAGCAAGTCAGGCAACTCAGTGGACAGTAGTGAGGGGCAGTGAGGAACCCATAATGAGACTAGTGGCAACACATAGCCTAGAATAGCAAAATTAATGTATTAGCTAAGGGGTGCTACTTTGAACTTTTAGCAAGGCTTGCAAGATTAGCAAGGGTTTTCTCCAGTAGAAATCAGAGTGTTTTGTTTTTTTGTGAAGGGTCAGTATAACGTCTACATATGGTAGTCTTTGAGTAAACTCCCTTCTATTCCTTGTCAGCCATTAATGTAGGCCATTTTACAATCACATTCTCCTCCAGCCTCAAAATTGTCCCCATTCCCTGCTTCATTTTCCCCCAGATTGACCAACTATATATGAGAGACAATGAAACCAAAGATTTTCTCCAGGGGTAGGGGTGCTGGGGGGCTGTGAATGATGAGAGATTATTATTAAGCTACTGCTCATGTCATAATGAAGCAGTAGAGAATGAAAAAAAGCATGACAAACACCTGGATTCAAATTCTAACTTTGCCAGTGTCACATGTGTGACCTTCAGAAAGTAACTTAATTCCTCTGAGGAATTACTTAATTCCTAACCTGTAAAAGTGGAGAGTGATGCCAATCTCGAAGAGTTTTTATGGGGATGGATTAAGTGAGATAATATATGGGATAGAACCCAATAGTGCCTAGTACATAGTAAACACCCAAATGTTCTGTTTTGAACTGTTTTCCTATTAGTTCAGTCCTTGCTTACTTGCTTACCTTCGGGACATATATATGTGTTATCAGGGAGGAATGGTCATAAGGTCTCAACAACAAAAGTATGTATAACTGCTACTTAGCAGGCATCTCAGTTGGACGGGTTTTGCCAACATAATGTGAATGTGTACATGTACATTCAAATCGCTGAGACTTAACAAACAAGTCTAAAAAATTCTTATTTTGAAAGTTCAGCTATTTAAAGTGTTTGGTTCACAATTAAAGGAGATTCAATTTTAAACAATTCATACCATACTTTTAAAGATTGTATTAGCACATGCAAACATTCACTTTTAAAAAAATTGAATGAGTCATAAGAAGTCAGATATGCTATTAATCAGCTCTTGACTATCTTGAATAAAAGAAAGAAGAAAAATGTAGATAACTCAAAACTATGTATAATCCAAAAGGTACTCTTCTGTGACTTGGAATGTAGCCAGAAAGAGTCTCATTTTGTTTCACGCTCAGGCAGCTGGTCTGGAGATCAGTGATTGCTCAAAGGAATTTGAGATACTTATAATGTGCTAATAGATAATTAATTGGGGATTGATATTATAAAGCAAAGTAAAGCATTTGTTTTTAGCATTGTGTGGTTCTTACTAGAGATCACCTAAACTTTTTTTTCCCCCATCAGGTATAATGGGTCTCTCCCAAATGGCGATAGAGGAAGGAGGAAAAGTAGGTTTGCTTTATTTAAAAGACCTAAGGCAAATGGGGTGAAGCCCAGCACTGTGCATATTGCTTGTACTCCTCAGGCTGCAAAGGTAAGAAAAAAGCTAAACTAAATAAATTATCTTGGAGAAATTGAAAGTCTTGTACATGTTGTTTATATTCTTTAGCATTCCCTTCACATTCTATACCAGAAGTTTCCTTCTCGATTGGATGGGAGAAGATACTTTGGAGACATGATGTTTGAAGGGCTGCCAGTATACAAGGGCCTCAGACTTTTGTTTTATGACAAACCAGGATCAGCGGGTGGAAATTAGAAGGAAACATTCCCTTTTCTTATTAAAAAGGGTGGGGGTGGGGCCAGGGCTTTACCTCATATTAAGAAGTGTGCAGCTGTCTGCCCTGAGAAGTAGGGAGTTCCTGCTGTTACTCAAGGGGCCGCGCCTGGACTGGGTGAGGAATGCAGTACTATGTAATAATAAATGTATTCCAGTCCTAGAAGCATATTTGGATGAGGTCATTTTTTTAACTAAGGGTCTTTATCAAAGATTCTATGGATGCTCTTGTTTTTATTTATTTTTTGTTTTATGACTCAGCTTTTAGAATAGCTTGAACGAGGGGCCGGCCCGGTGGCGCAGCGGTTTAGTTCGCTCTTGGCAGCCCGGGGTTCGCGGGTTCAGATCCCGGGCGCCCACCGATGCACTGCCTGTCAGCCATGCTGTGGCGGCGTCCCATATAAAGTAGAGGAAGATGGGCACGGATGTTAGCCCAGGGCCAGTCTTCCTCAGCAAAAAGAGGAAGATTAGCAATGGATGTTAGCTCAGGGCTGGTCTTCCTCACAAAAAAAAAAAAGAATAGCTTGAATGAGGTAGACCTCAGTAATTATTAAATTGAATCAAAGCTATGAAAGCAAATACCCAATTGTATCTACAATATAACTTCTCAATCTCCTGGTCTATTTAAGGCTTCTAGCCCCTTTTTCTTTCCCTACCAAAGTCTCCAGAAGCAAGGCCACCATTTCAGGACACTTGGGCTTTTCCCAAACTGATAGACAATTAGGGGAAATTTCAGATCTTTACATTTCTTATGAATCCCTCTACTTTTAATTTTATAACAGACTGAATTTGTTATTTGATGAGTGAATACAAATTACAGACAGTTCCTTGACTTGTGGAAGTACCTGTAGCTTTAGCTAAGCAGCCCTAGGAAGTGCATTAATATTATACCATGTGAGGTATATCTTTGTAAGTTAAATAAATGAGAGACAGAGAAATTGGCATATGATGCTTTGTTTTAGGTGACAGCTCCAGTCCGTGAAGTTAATTGGATTTTTGGCTTTGTTTTAGACACCAGTGTGGTGTCTAAAAACAGAGTCCTCATGCCTTGACTGGGCCTCCTCTGGGTTACCATTTGAAAGCCCGTGAATGTAGAAAAGGGACAGTTTCTTTTTACTCCTTTGCGGAGAAGGGATGTGCTAAGCAGGTGGTGGAAGTGAATGGCTTATTGATCCAATCGTAGGAGCTTTCCGGTATCTCCTCACAGGAGTGCTCTTGGTATTTTGGGTGTGCCAACTCTTGTTCGTGCAGGACTTTCCCATACATTGCAGGACATTTAATATTCTTGCTCCCCACCCACTAAATGCCGTTTAAGCCCTCAAATCATTATGACAGCCAAAAAATGCACTACATATTTCCAAAGGCCCCTTAACACAGCTAATACTACCTCTAGTTGAAAACCTCTGTCATAGGGAAAATATTTCTAGTCTCTACCTCTATAATATCCTACTCTGTACCTCGCATTTTTACTGTCATGCTCCTAATGTTTTTATTGTTAGCTCCTTTTCATCTTTACTAGGCAACAAGAATCTTAGGGATCAAAGGTTGACTCTTCCCTCTTTCAATTTTGGAGGAATGTAGTAGTGAGGTCATGAAGAAAACTCATTGTTTAGTCTGGCAGTCATTTGGGATGAGTGGTTAATCCCTGCCTTCCAGTCCGGTGGGAACTTAATTTGACATAGTTCTTATTCTCAGTCTAAGAGTAGGTTTAATAGCTAAAAAAACAGGGATTACAATCTCAAAGTACACAAAAAACTGTTTTTAAATCTCTTTAGCCATTAAGAATTAACCTCCAAAATACTGAGCAATTATTTGATAAAAATCAATAAGGATTGCTTAATGCTGAGTTAAAGTAGTTGTAGGTTATAAAACCTATAAAACAACTATATAATGTTTATGAATACATGAATGTGTAGGAAAAAATGTTAACATGCGTGGGAATGATCTAGACTGCATTCTTGAGGTTGAATACCTCTGTGAAGAAAGGGGAGTAGGGAGGGACATGTAAGCAGCCTTGCTTGTATCTGTAGAGTTTAATTTCTTTTAAAAAATCAGAAGTGAAAATGGCATTTTTAAGCTTTGATAAAGCCAGGTAGTTAGTACCCATATGTTTGTTTATTCTCTTCATATATTTGAAAATTCACAATCTTAAAGCTGTTGTTTTAAGGCTTTATCTATTACCGATTAGCTACAAATTGAAAGCAAGTAAAATTTTATAATGCCAAAGTTTTAATTAAGAAACTTTTTCTTTCATTTAGCCTCTTTACTGTGTACAATCATTTTTTTGTGTGTCTTTGTGTCTGTTTTCCTTTTACGCAACCTGTTTCCACTTCCTTTGTGTAGGTTTTTTTCCCCCTCTGATATTATCTTCAACTCATGTGCATAGAAAACACCTGAAAACAAAACTGAAAAGTTCTTTTTAGCAATGTTTTTAGTTTGGGATAGGTCAGAAGTACAGTCATAAGCATTATATCCGTTTCCTTTGGTAATGTTTAATCATTCTATGAATTTTTATGTATCTAGCCCAGCCTGTGGCAAATATTTGTCATCTATAGAGTCACAGAATGGTTAGGAAAACAGTTAACTCTGCTTATTGGTTAACTATAACTCTTCGAGTCACTTTAAAAATAAGATTCCTCTTATCCTGCAAGATTTTGTATTTTCTCCTTGTCTTAGCAGTACTGAGGACTGTTTTCAGTTTCTGCATGGGATTTGGTTTTGATTACTTTATAATTTAAAATACTTACAAAGGAGATCCAGATTTTATAGTGTTTTTATACTATGAAATTATGTTCTTACTCTATAACTGCTTCAAAGTATTCTTCTACACCCTGTCAACCTGAGAAACTACTGTCACAGCTGAGGTTATGCAAGAGTTATTCATCTTTACCCTAAATTTCAAGGGGAAAATATGTCATATATGTGATTACCTTTCTTTTTTTAATGAAAAAGATTATCTGATTTGATTGACCTACCAGCTAATTTTTGCTATTAATCTTTTCTTTCTTAGGCAATAAGCAACAAGGACCAGCATAGCATATCATATACCTTATCTCGGGCCCAGACAGTGGTGGTCGAATATACTTATGACAGCAACACTGATATGTTTCAGGTATTATAACATCTGAATTTTTTTTCTTAAAAAACAAAAAAATTAAAAACCTGTCAGTAACTTTTGCTGTCATCAGATGGAGGATTATCATATTTTAATAATGTATTTCATTAAAATATATATTGATTTCTAAACTCCATATATAGAAGTCAGCATAGCATGATTAAGAGATAGGCTCTGAAATGAAATCAGAACTCCTGGTAAACATCACTCAGTCTATGCCTCAGTTTCCTCCTGTAAAGTGCAGATAACAGAACTTCCCTCATGTGACTGTTAGGAGGCTTAAATGTTAGTACATGTAAAGTGCTCAGAGCTGTGCCAGGTAGCTGGTAAACACTTAGCTATTAATAGTAGCTATGATAATAGCTGTGTTAGCTATTGTTATCCAAAAAAGAAACCAAGAAATATTCTGTACACGTTTATGACTCTCTTTTGCCACTACTTCCCACCTTCCTCCCCAGGCAACGAAAAATACAGGCAATTTCCAACTGTTCGTATCATATATGTGAAGTCAAACTTGCTTCTCAACACGTATTTATTTGGTCAAAGCTACTGGTGCAGTGCAAGTTTTTTTCTCCTCTCATTCTTTGTACTAATCCATTGCTGATGTTTTTATAAACTGATACATGATAGAACGGCCAAACCCAAAGATGTAAGCAAAAATTCATGATATCTTTTCCCTTAATATTGGGTTTGGTAAAGCCCTCAGCTTTTTCAAAACAAACTTAAACAGGACATAAAGAACCTGATAATGTTGCTGTTACAGTTATTATCCCAATTAGTTTTCAGTTTTTCTTTATTTTATAAGATTAAATGAATGTGAAAAGGCCTGGAGATATCTTTAATTATAACCAATAGCAAAATATTTCTTTGGAGTCATTTGCTCCCTGCCAGCCCTTTTAATGGAATACAGTCATGTGCCACATAACATTTCAGTCAGTGATGGACTGTGTATGTGACGGTGATCCCATAAGATTAGTACCACATAGCTATAGTAGGTGTATAGTAGGCTATACTATCTAGGTTTGTGTACGTACACCCTATGATGTTCATACAACAAAATCGCCGAAGAACACGTTTCTCAGAATGTATCTTCCTCGTTAAATGAAGCTTGACTGTACCGAATTTTTTAGAATAGTGTCTCTATAGTTAACATTAGAATATGGATGTTTGTTTATATCTTCTTTGCTTTTACCAGAGAATTAAAAGTAAATAACATCCTTAATGAAGATGAAGTTTTGGATCTTAATGAGAACCAAACACAAGCTTTGGGATGATTTTCCACATTTCATTTCACTGACAACCAGTTAAAATGAATGTGCCTAATTAGCTTTTTTAAAAACCAAGTTGCTACCTAGATATTTGATCATAGACTGGAATTTTAGTTTCAGAAAGTACCTCATATTTATTTTTTATCCCTTATCTTTTGTCGATAAAGTTACGGAAATCTTGTGAGTTAAAGATTACAAAATTAGTTGGGGGCAAAATTGGAATTAAACCAGGCATCCTGCATTATGGAACAGTGTCTTCACCCTCTTATGAAGGTCCTTAAATAAGTTGTAACACTTTTGGTTTTCTCCTTTTCATAAGGGAAGAGAGAGTTTTCCCCAATATAGTAAACTGATTATACCCTTTCTACAAGCATTATACCTATGGAAAATCCAAACATTTCTACATTAAAAAAAAACCATGAGATATATCAGAAACTACCCTGATAAATTAGCCAGTCTTTGAGGAACTGACTTTATAAGCACTCTAAGATTGCCTACCTTCTAAACTGAACAAGAACATTTATTATTCAATCCGTCAGATATTCAAACTCCAACTCTGTGCATTGCTTGACACTATGAAATAAATAAAGGAGACATTACAAGTTGATTACATGCATAGGTGCTACATGGGTGGTCTAAATGTGAAGTACAGGCTTCTGAATGGGTTGAAGAAGGGTGAGGAAAAGACTTTATAGTAGTGCCTTTTTATCTGGTCCTTTACCAAGTCGAGTAGAATTTTGCCAGTCCAACCAGTAGAAAGGCATTCTGACAGTAGAGGTGGCAAAGAAGTACACAGTATGGTAGAAGATTGATGATAAGCTACTTGTCACTAGAAAATACTTTTTGTGTGAACAGAAATAACAGGAAATTAGGCTGGATTGGTAGATGGAGGCATATTGTGAAACCCATTTCTAATTATTATCAGAAATAAGAAACTAAGAAGTTTGAATAGGTTCTAAGGAACCATTGAGGTTTTTTTTTTGTTTTTTGTTTTTTTTTTTGTGGGGAAGACCAGCCCTGAGCTAACATCTGTTGCCAATCTTCCCCTTTTTGCTGAGGAAGACTGGCCCTGGGCTAACATCCGTGCCCATCTTCGTCTACTTTATATGGGACGCCACCACGGCATGGCTGACAGGCAGTGCGTCGGCAGGCGCCCGGGATCCGAACCGGCAAACCCCGGGCTGCCAAGCGCGGACTAAACCGCTGCGCCACCGGGCGGCCCCCCATTGAGGTTTTTAATGGAAGTAGGAGAGAATGACATGATAAGATCTGTGTTTTTAAAGCTAATAGTAGCAATAAGAAAGAAGAGGAATCACTAAAATTTATCCTAACAAACAATTATATTATATCCTAGCAACACACATCTGATCACAATCACATAGGTTTTTTTTCTTTATAGATGCTTAAGATTTCTTCCTTCTTACCTGTCATTACCAGTATTGCTTTGATATCTTAAATCTTCTCTTCCAAGGCCCAGAGCAAATATCAACTCTTCTGGAACAATCTCTCTTCCCTAATAAGTGCTGCTTCTGAATACCTTGATTCTGAATATCAATCCTCAATCCAACCCCTGTCTTACACCTTTTGGCTCTAAAAGAGCCTATTATTTTTGGAAATATTTTTAGTTTCAAAGGTCTGAGACTGTTTTCTTTGGATATCATTATCTTAAAAGTAAGGAAAAGGGACATGCAGTCTTATATTTGTTAACCAACCAATTTCCCCCTAAAACTATCCAAACTAAATAAAGACTTTATACTTGATAGAACAAAAACTCTAAAGACTTTCATCCAAAAGTGTGCTGATCTGAGGAATTTTTGAGGCTCAACTGTGCAAAGAATGACTGTTAAGAGTCATCGTCTTTGTAGAGAGTCAGTATTTTTTCTCAATTCTTCAATTTTATGATATTACTTTATAACAAATACATTAATAAACTGATCATTTTAAAATGTTTATTTTAAAACCCTGTGACGCTTGTAAGTTCTGTCACCTATTCCACTGGTTTCCTTTTTTCTTTTCAACTTTCATCTTTCAAAATGAAAAATTTATTTACTAGCTAGCACCTTTGAAGATATTTTTAATTTGCTGACACCTCACCCACCAAAACTCTTAAATGGGAACCTTGTCACTGAAATTTAGCCAAGAACCAGCAAGAAAATAAAAAGGACATCTAGCCATATAAAATAAATGCCACAGAGGTCAATGCACTGAAATTCCTTTTCTCTGCTCCCTGGAGAATCCCTTAGGCTCTCATCAAGACCCTTTTGGAATACTATTCTTAGAAGTTTGGTTATTTGATTTCTCAACCCATAGTAGAATAAGAGTAGCTGGTTAGAGGAGGGGTATGCTGCTAGAGACAAGTATGCCCAACAGCAAGAAATGATAGCTGACAACCTGACAGAAAAGACCCAAGAAAATCTATGAAGTATACGTAAGACCTCAAAGCAAGGCTATGTAAGCCCTTAACATAAGGATCAGTGTTCTTGTACGCCTTTATAGCATGTGGAGACATCACTGCATTTCAACTTAATGTAAATGGTATTCATAGCATAATGTCCTGGAGTCATCATAAAAGATTTACTTATATGTTCACTATATTCTGTGAAAGAAGGTAGTAGTAATACATGGTAGACATATTTCCATCCAAAGGGGTTAAAAATAAAACCCACAGCCATCTAGAAATCTCAACCATCCTAAACTCTTCATTCCCTGAGGGTTTCATATATTCTGAAACGTAAATTCCCACTTAATTCTATGCTCTTAGTGATTATTACATCAGAGCAAGTCTGACAGATTAGTTTTCAAGGGTATAGATGCCCCCAGAGTTAAGCATGGTAAGTTTGAGCTTTAGAAATTTCAGAGGTTTAATTAATTCACCTTATTGTGCCTTTCTTGAGTGGATTTTTCCACTGTGTTCCTTTGAATGGGTTTATAGATATTTCTTTTTCCCTTAGATTGGTCGGTCGACTGAAAGTCCCATTGATTTTGTAGTAACTGACACAGTTCCTGGAAGTCAAAGTAATTCTGATACACAGTCAGTACAAAGCACTATATCAAGATTTGCCTGTAGAATCATATGTGAACGGAATCCCCCCTTTACAGCACGGATTTATGCTGCAGGATTTGACTCATCGAAAAACATCTTTCTTGGGGTAAAAAGCTTTTTTCCTAAGTGATGCATTTTTTATAACCAGTTATATTTCCAAATTACAAATAAGTGGAAGCTCACTATGCTTATTCCTACTAGGAGAAGGCTGCCAAGTGGAAGACATCAGATGGGCAGATGGATGGCTTGACCACTAATGGCGTTCTTGTTATGCATCCACGCAATGGGTTCACAGAAGACTCCAAGCCTGGAATATGGAGAGAAATATCAGTGTGTGGAAATGTATTCAGCCTGCGTGAAACCAGATCAGCTCAGCAGAGAGGAAAAATGGTAAGTACTGAGATGTAGCTTCTTATTTAGCTACAATAAACACATAGGGTGATTTGGACTGAATGCATTACATATTCCCCAAGACTCTTAAATCTCTTGCTGACACAGAGTACTGCTAAGTCTGACTATCAAACACTGACTACTAAATACTACACTAGAGGATAATATCTTAATCTTTCTTATTAGGACACTAAAAATTTATTTTTTCATATTATATTAATATATTTTAAAACCTAAGCTTTAGGAAACCTAAATTAAACAGCATTCTGTGTCTTTTCTATTTATATCTGTATATCTTTGACCATGATATTTATTGGAAATAATAGACTTACTGACTAACCAGATGTTTTAGTCATAATTTGTCCTTACTATAAGGCTGAAAAGAAATATGTTACTGCTCAATATTTTATCCTTGATTTTCAAACTTAGATTTTTCATGACTGTCATTGGACTTTCTTAAATATTTAGTAACAATCATAGGCTATCTCGATTCTTGAGTAAGGAGCATGTAAGAACAAAATTCATGTAAAAATTCTAAACACAGTGATGAATGTGTTTTTTGATTCTTGTTTCCTCTAGGTGGAAATTGAAACCAATCAGTTACAAGATGGCTCATTAATTGACCTCTGTGGTGCAACATTGCTGTGGCGTACTGCAGAAGGCCTTTCCCACACTCCTACAGTGAAGCATTTAGAAGCTTTAAGACAGGAAATCAATGCAGCACGACCTCAGTGCCCTGTAGGGTTCAATACACTAGCATTTCCTAGTATGAAGAGGAAAGATGTTGTCGATGAAAAACAACCTTGGGTATACCTAAACTGTGGCCACGTGCACGGCTATCATAACTGGGGAAACAAAGAAGAACGTGATGGAAAAGATCGTGAATGTCCTATGTGTAGGTCCGTTGGTCCCTATGTCCCTCTGTGGCTTGGATGTGAAGCTGGATTTTATGTGGACGCCGGCCCTCCAACCCATGCATTTAGCCCGTGTGGGCATGTGTGTTCAGAAAAGACAACTGCCTATTGGTCCCAGATCCCACTTCCTCACGGTACTCATACTTTTCATGCAGCCTGTCCCTTCTGTGCGCATCAGTTGGCTGGTGAACAAGGCTACATCAGACTTATTTTCCAAGGACCTCTAGACTAATAAAAAGTCGTCCTCCAGGACTACATTATAAATTTATAAGCTAAGTGAGTTGATTTTCCAACCTGTTGTCCATGTCAGTTTCTCTGCTCTGGTCATTTGCATTAATATGAAGAATTTTTTTAAACATTTATAATAAATAGTAGCAATTTCTGAGCAAAAATCTGGGAAACTCAAGCAAAGGAATTTCTGAAAGTACCAGACTTCTGAATTCTGAATTTTGAAAATATATTTTGAGGAGAAAAAGACATAGCCCAATTTGATGATGCCTTCATTTTAGTGTTTTTGAATCACCCATCCTCAGTGTTGAGAAATTGCTTTGTATAACTGAGGGTACTGTTGGTTCAAACTATGTTAGTTTACAGTTTGTTGCAAACATTGTAAAATACAGCAACATGTATATTAACTTTTTCTATTTATCTTTATTATAGAAAATATCTTAGAATGTTCTCGATAGAGTAGCATGGTAACGATGGTGTCACACTCCTGGTGTGAGTGGTAGTTTAGCAAGCATAGCTCAAGGATTTGCAAGGTTAGGAAGAAGGACAAGAGAGCCTCTCTCCCCACCCCCATCTAAATAGGGAATTTGGTAAATTAGAATACTTTGTAAAACCAAATTCATATTAATTACCATTGTGTAAGAGTTGTTTGTTTTTAACCACATTGAAGATAATCAGGAAAGATTTTTTTCCTTTATGTTTCTCTTGAGTGTAGTACTATAACAAAAACTTAATGCTAAGAAACATTTTATATGCTCCTTTGAATATGCAATTTAATCTAGATTATCTATTTTTCTCCCATGATAACTAATCTGTTTTTAGTATCAGCAACATTTGGCAAGTTTATTTTTTAGATATATACTGTGGTTCATCTGTTCACTGTTTCTAGAAAAAAAACATTTCCATGAGAAAAAGCATAAATTAACAAGAAAGGAGACTGACTTGATTTGCTTTTAGAACAAGAAATGCTTAATTAATTAACTATTCTGTATTGGGCCTTATCCAGACTTGAAATCCAGAGAGATATAAAGGGTTGAATGACAATAGTGCCCCCTTTTTTTAACCTAGCAGACCAGACTTAACTGTGGAGTTGAATCCTAAGGAGAGTTGCCGCAGTGTGACTCAAGGAAGTGTTTGGTTGGCAAATGAGCACCAGTGACAGCAGAGTGAAGGAACATATTTGCATGGTCTGTTCATTCTCTAATTCCAATAAAATCTTTTGCTCTCAGAAGCAAGAAAAAGTTTCTTCTCCCCCTCTTCCTCCCCAGCTTTTTTTTAATGCACCACAAGGAAAGTATAGACAGTTGCACTACATGAAACCCTTTGTGACGCTTGTAGAAATCAATACACTTTTAGATTAGACATTTTTTTAATCTTTTGTTTTCCTGTAGTTCGAAAAGTTGTATAATACTTAATTGACTCTAGCAAATTTTTATATGTAGAAGCATAGCTTTAATTTATCCTATTACAATGCTGTTCTGAATTTTCTATTGGTTTAAAAAAAAAGAAAACCTGTTGCTTAGAAGCCATGAACTGTTTTATTTTACTTCAACTTGTCAGAATTTCCTTGTTTTTAAAAATGATCATTTGGGTTCACTCAGGAAATGCATGTCAGGAAACTTGTATTATAAGTTTACTAGTTGTGATGTATCAGTAACTGCTGTTACCCCTTTTTCAAAGAAATATAATTGATTTTGAAGTTTTCTAGATTGTCACATGCTTTGTGACTAATGCAAGGAAATCAAGTCCTATGTTGTATTTGTTCTAGTCATTTCTATTCAGGCTATATATTGTAGCTAATTTTTATTTGCAATTAATTTATTCAAACTAAGTAAATACTTTTCAAAATAGATATTTGAATTTGTCTCTGTGAGTTCATTTTTGCGTAACTGAGAATGAGAAACCAGAAGTGAAAACTTGTGGACAAATCTACCCTATACTCCAAAAATATTCACTTGAAATAAATCTCTAGTTCTCTTGGAAAAGCATCTCTTACTTATTAATAAAGGAACTTTGTTTAGTGGTTGAATAATTGAGGCCTTTTTCTAAGTTAAGCCCTGCTAGAGAGTTGGCTCTTTGCAAGTCACATACATAGACTGTTTCATTAGTGCCTTTGAGACCATAAAAGGTTCATGTTCTTGCCAGAGTGTCTAAATCCCTGCCTTCATGGGGTTTGTATTCTAGTGGGGAAGATAGAAATGAACAAGAAAAAGAAAAGATACAGTATGATAGTTAGTGAACGCTGCTGAAGAGACACATAAAGCAGAAAAGGGAAATATAAATTTCATGTGCCGTGTGTGTGTGTGGAATGTTTGCACTATTAAAGAGGAGGGCAAGGGAAAGCCCTGCTGGAAAGCTGGTATCTGGGTAAAGATCTGAAGGAGCTGAAGGGAGTACTACTTAGGAGAAGAGCATTTAGGCAAAGGGAACAGCAGAGGCAAGGGTCCTGAAGTAGAAGTGTGCCTGGAATATTTCTGTAGTAGCAAAGAGGCCAGTGTGGCTGTGGTATGAAAAGGGGAAAAATAGGTAAAGCAACACAGGTTAATTGGGGCGTGGGGATGAAACTAAATCATGGAGGGCCACCTGAAACTTGGCTTTTATTCTGAGATGGGGGCCGTAGGAGGATTTTGAGCAGGGAAGTAAAGTGATCCCACTTATATTTTAGTAGGATGCAATCAGACTGAAGTGGGAGCAGCGGGACCAGGCAGGAGATCATTGCAGTAATCCTGGAGAGAAATGATGGTGACTTGGTTCAAGTGGTGGCAGTGGAGCTGGTTTGAAAAGTGACCAGAATCTGGATATGTTTTGAAGGCAGAGCTGACAATATCTGCAGGCAGATCAGATATGGGTGTGAAAGAAGGAAGAGAAGTCAAGGATGACTTGGCTCTGTTAGCCTCAGCAACTGGAAGGACAGAATTGCCATTTATTGAGGTGGAGATGATTAGGGGAACAGTCTAGGGGGAGGGTGCACTGGTGGCATCAGGAACTTAGTCCTGGACGTTAAATTGAGACTCCTATTAGACAAGATATTTGCCAATGTTAAACTGTCTCCACTTTTTTTTTTAAACTGCTGTCAAAGTTCTTAATCACCATGATCAGTGTTCTCCATACACCCTATGCTAGCTTAGAAACAAAAGTATTCCTCCTGATTAATGGCGAACTTCCTTTCATTGAAATAGAGTTGGGACACCTCTCCTGTTTCTCTCTTTGTTTTGGCTGCCCTCCGAGGAAATGAAGTTCTGTTTTCAACTGTAGTTAACTTCCTTTAGCCAATGTGTTCTGGTATAGTTTTTCTCCCTTCTCACTCATGTACACCTTTTTTGTTGGCTCTTGCCTTTTTTAACAAAAAGTCCTCAGTTTTATTGTATCTTAATATTTTGCTGCTTCAAATCCTTTCTGGCAGTGGCAGAGCACAAATTGTGTTTTGTTTTAAAAAACATTTTTTAAACATTCAAATGTTTATGGAATACAAAGAATTCTTGAACCTATTTTATAAGTCCAGATTTTAATATCCAGCTTCCCTTAAGGAAATATGCCTGTATTTGATAATTTTTGTCAGCAGAAAATGGAGTAAATAAGATCAAAAGAGTATTCCTAGTTGTAAAGTATCATTCTGTTAGAGGATATAATGGGAATGCTGGTTTGTTTAGGTTGACATTGGATTGTAAACCCAGCTGTGTAAAAGTTAAACCACAGCATAAAATAAATGTCTCACAGCCCACATTTGAGTGTTCAAGCACTGTTATAAATGCACCATTCTAAGTATATTACTGGTATTATTTAAAACTCAAAACAACCCTATGAGATAGGAACTATTGTTTTACAATAGAAACCAGGCACAGCAATGTGTAGTAACTTACTAGTAACTAGTAACATAGCTTGTAACTAGAGGAGAAAGAATTTGAATCTTGGAAGTCTTGCTTCATACCTGTGTACACAAGCACCACACTTTGCAGCTTCCCTCTTTTTTTTTTTTTTGCCTTTGAGTAGAATTTGAAGACTATTTAACACATTTTTGAAAAATGATTTAGGGTGGCTTACAAAAATTATGAAGATTAAACATCAATAGCAAAAGTTTTTAAAAGAACAAAAGACAAAGAGTTTGGTATTATAGCAAAGTAAAAGAACCAGAAGTGGCATGAGTACACAAATGGATTTAATAAAGGCTTGTAAACTTGCTAAAGGTGAGTCAAATCAATTTAGTGCAAAGGTGTTTAGGAGGTTATTCTAAGGGGAGCTTGATCAGTTACAAGATCCATGCAGCTACCTGAAAGGTAGCAACAAATCCACTGCTGCAGGAACTTATAATCATTTCTGGTCCTGCAACCAGAGAAATTTACATCCAGAAAGTAGTGCCATTACTTTATATAATAGTGAATTCATGGAGTATTTGTCTTTCTGTGACTGGCTTATTTCACTTAGCATAATGTCCTCAAGGTTTATCCACGTTGTTGCATATTGCAGAATTTCCTTCCTTTTTCAGGCTGAACAGTATCCATTTTATGAATATACCATATTTTCTTTATCCATTCAACTGTCGGACATTTAGGTTGTTTCCACATCTTGGCTTTTGTGAATAGTGCTGCAGTGAACATGGGAGTGCTAATATCTCTTCAAGATCCTGATTTCAGTTCTTTTGGATAAATGCTCAGGGATTGCTGGATCATGCGGTAGCTCTATTTTTATTTTTTTGAGGAGCCTCTATACTGTTTTCCTTAGTGACTGCACCATTTTTGCATTCCTACCAATAGTGTGCAAGGGTTCCAATTTCTCTGCATCCTCGCCAATACTTTGTTGTCTTGGCTTTTGATAATAGTCAACCTGACAGGTGTGAAGTGATATTTCATTGTGGTTTGTTTTGCAGTTTCCTGATGATTAGTGATATTAAGCATTTTTTCACATACTTGGCCATTTGTATGTTTTTAGAGAAATGGCTATTCAAGTCCTTAGCCCATTTTTAAATCGAGTTATTAGGGTTTATTTTTAATTATTGAGTCATAGGAATTTCTTATATATTTTAGAGCTTAATCCTTTGTCAGGTTCATGGTTTGCAAATATTTTCTCCCATTTTATAGGTTGCCTTTTCTTTTTGTTGATTGTTTCCTTTGCTGTGCAGAAGCTTTTTAGTTTAATGTATTCCCACTTGTTCATTTTTGCTTTTGTTGCCTGTGCTTTTGGTGTCATATCTGCTGCTTCCCCACTTTAATGATGGAATACATTGAAGGAATTCTTTCCCAAGTTGGTAAAGGATGGCACCATGATAGATGCTCAAAAACTATTTCTTAGATAGTTGTAGAAAACTGTTAGAACTCTGAACCGTTCAACTACCAAAATAGTCTCTGAGTAGGAGCATTAACAAAAACAGTCAAAAGAATGAAGGTTACAGAAGCTGTTTATTTGATCAGAAAATGTGTTTTCATTGGCTGAAAAGACAACAATGGAAAAGGTAGAGATACTGCAAAAAGTGACAATAAGCAGGAGGCTGACAGGGCAACAAGAAGAAAACCCATGGATGGTGCCAGAAGAGAACAAAAAATTATCCTGGAGAAAAAAGAAGAAATATCAATTATAACCAAAAAGTATGGCATCCAGGCATTCAAATTTTTGAGAGCCTATTATTTAGGAAAGGCACAGCAGGCAGGTAAGATTGAAAGGGAAAAAAACGTAAGATCTACCAACCTTAGAATTTCCTGAAATTGTACTATATCATATTACTGTATAATTACTAATAAAAATATAGAATATAAACTAAAAGGGATCTTGGCAATCAAGGTACAGATGAGAAACTAAGGCCTAGTCAGGAAAAGTGGCTAGTGATTGATAAATCTGGTACTAGAACCTCTGTCACCTATGTGAGTAGGAAGAGAGAATCAGGAGTTTTCCAGTAGTTTCGCTTACAGCCATTTGGTGCTCTACATGAATGATTCAGCCAACGTGAGTGCTCACTCAATGACAAGGCTCTTATTTTACTTTTCTATATATTGTGAAGTTAGCACGGTTGATTTGCATTCCACACCTCTCCTGGGATGCAATATATTCAGATACTCTTCACTTTCAATTGGCTTCTTTGTTAAAAGACCTTTGGAAAATGAGTCATTTGAAATGGTAATTGTAGTGTCTCATTAAAATGTTAAAATTACTATATTGTCAAGCAACTCTAAATCTTTCTTAATCCACAATATAATTGAATAATAATAGTAACCAGAACCCAAAGTGCCCATAAGGTTGTCTCAATCTTGCATCATGAGGGGAAGATCCCTAGATGGAGAGACAGGCGTTGAACTGGGCTAGGTGTACAGGGACAAGAGAAGGAATTTCCTACAGAATGACTGTCAGGGATCTATAGCAGGTAGGCGCTTCCAAAGCAGGGATGGGCTCAGGTGGCAGCTGAGGAGGGGTAGTGGGAGGAATTCCCCACTGTGGGTCTTGGTAACATGTTCGGATCCCTAAAGTAATTACTTCCAAAGTTGAGTTTGCACAGGGATTGGGAATGGGGTGGAGTGTTAGAGAATTTATTGTGGCCCCCATCAGAGAAACCATAGTAATTACCCAAACGCCTAGGTGTGGAAATGATAGGAAAGAATCATAACATTAAGAGACAGGCAGTTTCTTGGAGTTTGCTCTCTCTCTCTCTCTCTGTCACTGTCTCCTCTGTGTCTCTCTTTCTCACACACACACCCCTCCCCAAACAGCTGCTTCCAATTTCGGAATAAGTATAGCTTCTCAAGATGACTTTTTGAAGGAAACAGTGTTCACGTGAGTGTGTAAATTCTGACAAGTTTGTAGTGTAATTTCTATCTTAGTCACACTGCATGAATGCAAATGTTAATTATATTTTGATTGATTTTCTTCAAGGAACTCAGCCGTGGCAAGAATCCCTGTGTACTATGCAAAGTTGGTATCTAGTTGCAGAGGTAACATAACTGTGAAATTATAGTTGTGATGTGATGAAATGAAAGTCAAAGATACCACTCTTGGGATGTGGCCTTTTACAGAGAAGCACTAAAAGAATGTTTACTGCTTTGGTATATGCATCGGATTTTTAAAGTTTGAAAGTTAACAATCAGGAGTTTGTTTGAAGGTGCTTTGATGGTTTCATTATCGCTACTGACTTCAAATATGGCTATGTTTATTTACCAAAGTGTTTTAATTCCTCTTTAAATACAAAAGGACCATTGAAAATGTCTGGGTGGAATTTCACAAACACAAGGAATTCTTCAGACAAGGCACGAGTCCAAGCCTTAATCCAGTCTGGCCTCAGATACTAGGCCTTAGATGTTCCTTTATCAGAGTAGGTAATAATGGGCAGTTATTCACTGTAAATAAACTAGAGACTAAGCGAGTGAGGGGAGTTAGAAAATATCAAGATAAGCAGTGCCCCTTTGGAGAGGATCCAGTTATACTGAAACCAGCATTTCCTGTAATTTTGTAACATACTTTTACGTTTAACTCCTTGGCTCTACCTGTGGTCATGAATCTCATTACCTGCTGTCCTATGGGAACAAGATAATCCAACCTTTGTCATCAATGAATTAATACTCATTCTACCTCATCTTAGTTCCTTAGGACTTTGGTGCTGTATGTGGAACTAGACTTGCAAGAGCAGATGGTCCCAGACTACTAAATTTATGGCCTCTTCAGTTGGGGAGCTCAGTAGCTTCTTTGAAGTACAATAAATTGTACTTCATTTAAGATGAATGAATGAATTGTAAAGTTATCTTCAGTCTAAGGACATTTTTAATCATTTATTGGCTAATGGAAAGGATATTCCAAATTGTTCACAGCTGAAACACTTCTGAAAGGGTATAGTTTAGGGGACAGAGTTCAGAGCAATGACCCAACATGTCAAATTCCCTAAAAACAAATTCCAAGAAACTGTCCCTATTAGCCTGTATCGGAATTTAATTATATGTTGGCCTGTGACATCAGTTTGAACATCTTTTTGATCTGCAAAATGTTTGGTTTTAATGGGAATTCAAATAGAAAGTTGATGTTAACATTTTCATGCATTCCTTCATTATGATGAATTAAGCTTGCTTACCAATGAAATATACTACAAAATGGAAGAGACATGAGTGAAAGAATTGATATAACATGTAGTAGTTTAAATTTTTACTCTGAGAATATTACCTTAATTTGACTTTTGTCATTATTGTTGCTCATTATGGCTAACACTTTGAGTTACCAATTAACCTTCTGGGTTCCCAAATACCCTCGGTCTGATTTATAAGTACACCTGTAACCACAGGACCCACCATTTCACTACAGAAGATTTACACACAAACAAGAAGCTCACATCTCATTAAGTCAGAACATTTCCAGAAAATCTATTTTGTGACTTTGTTTTCTTTAAAGTTTGTCTTTATGTGGAAGGGTGATAGAAGTCTTTATTTATTTGGAAAACTGGGTATAATTCAACAAAATGTGATCTAATGCAGTGACAACATCATTTTCCTGGCTGGCAAGAACACATTGACTTTTAAGGTCCTCTTTCATTTGCTTCTGTTTACATGGTTCATTTCCAGCTAACATAGCATTTCTGAAATGCCAGCACTTTTGCTTTTTGTTTCCTGGTGGTGTGTCTAAGCAAGCTAAACATGGGTGCTAACAAGGTAATGACATGTTTTTGTGGAATTCCAGGAGATCAGTTCTCTATGTGAAGTTGAGATGGTGGAATTGGCTTGTTAATAAATCTAAAATTTAATCCCCTTTCTGGACGAATTATTTTCATGGAGAAAAACCATTTTGTGACCAGCAAATGTACCAGGGGCTGATTCATAGTGAAATGAATGGATAAAAGATAAATAGTGCAATGCATCATGATTAATATGATTAGAAAAACAGCTCAGAGCAAAATTCTTTTTGGTATCTTAAGTCAGTGATGTGATTTGACCTGTACACCTGGAACTGAAACTATTTACTGTCTGATTTCATTCTGCTTCTTAAAGACCAAGGGGCCTTTGGCAATAGAGTAAGGGCCCTCCTCTTGAAGGGAGGTCTGTGCGAGAGAATAGAATACTTGCAGGAGACAAAGGTTTGATCCTTCATAAAACCTGATGAGACCGTGAAAAATAAGAGGATATCTTGCATATAGTCAGTCTTCAGTTAAATATTCATTGAATATTTGAGCAGAACTAGATCCTTCATCCTTCATGAAGGATGAAGAGCTATTTTTAATTTTCTAGCGACCTTGAGATCACAAGATAGAGGAGAGGAACTCTACTCTTGATTGGAGTAGGAAAGTAATGAAAGTCTTTGCTGACAGTTGTGATACACCTTTCTCTCTCTCCTTGTCCTGTGGGACTCCTGGGGAAACCTCAAAGAAGAAAGCCTGTTGACAACTTAAATTGGAAAGTGAGAGCTGATTTTAATTTGATCTTTTTCTCTACACGAGCATCACAATTTATAGTGCTCTGTTAAACTTAGTGATTTTTTAAAAAACATTAAATAATGATGTCTGGAGACAGGGATTCTTTCTTTTCACTCACCATGAGGATGGTTGTTCCACTGAACATCTCTTAATTGCCTGACTAGTCAGATGTGTTTATCCAATGGGAAAGAGAAGCATGTATTAAATACCAAATACCTACTTTGGGTTCGTTTATTCAATAAAAATATATTGAGCATCTACTAAGTAAGAGGCACTGGAGATATAAAGATAAATAAGATAGACATAGTCCCTACCCTCACAATGGTGAAAATCTAGAAGAAAGTGGGTAAATAAGCAATTACAATATGATGTGTAAGTGGTAGACAGAAATAAAGGTCCTTTGAGAGCACAAAGGAGCATTGAACTAGAGTTGGAGATCAGAGAAGGCTCTCTAGATGGAAGTAATATCAATCAGGGACCTGAAGGAAGAGGGAGCTAGCCAGGAATGGGGCAGGGTGGCAGGTGGGGGCAGTGGGAAAAGGATTCCCAGCAGAGGGAGTAGCTTAGTTTGTGCAGAGGCTCAGCACCAATAGAGAGTAGCACATATGTGAGGAACTGAAATTGAATATGGCTGAATAGAGAGTAAAAGCAGGGGAGTGCCAAGAGAAGAGGCCAAAGACACAGGCAGGAGACTCATCAGATGGCTTTTGTAAGAAAAGCCAAAGTGTTGAGCTTTATAGTAATGGCCACAGGGAATCAGGGAATGACAAGATCAGATCTGCACTTTTGAAAGATCACTCTAGCTAGACTGTGGAGCATGGTGTGCAAGACTGGCAGCAAAGAAGGAATGTAGTTTGAGATCACTATAAGATATCCATGATGCTGTTCTGTTGGCAGTTGAATGTATGAGTCTGAAGCCCCAAGATGAGATCCACTTTGGAGATATGGATTTGGAGATCATCAGCCTGAGGTCCTACAAGTGAGTGAGATCTCCCAGGAAGCTGTGACCAAGACAGACAGGGACATTAATATTTAAGGGGTCGAGTGGAAGAAAAGGAATCCATAACAAAGACTGAGAAAGAGATGTCAGAGGAAAAAAGAAAACCAGAAGAGATCAATGACATGGAAGCCAAGGGAAGAGAATGCATTAAGGAGAGGTGATCTACAGTGTCACATTACCGAAAAGCAAAGTGAGTTGAGGACTCACTTTGGATTTAGCTCCAAGGAGAATGCTGGTGACCTTGACAACAGCATTTTCATGGAGTGATAGGAGCAGAAGCCATACTCCAGAGGTTTGAGAAGATCCTGAGGGATGAAGAAGTGGAGACCCAGAAAAGTCAAGTAGTTTGGCTATAGAGGGGAGGAGATGGAGAGGGGGAAGAAACTGAGAGAAGGGAGGGAATGGAGTAGAGAGGGAAGAGGAAAGGAGGGGAGGGGAGGAGAGAGAAGGGAAAAGGAAGGGAGGGAAGAAAACTGGGCAGGGATGCAAGATTGAAGGAACGTTTTTGTGTGTGTTTATTTTGCAGATTAGAGCTACTTGAGGATGTTTGAAAGCTGGAGTAGGGGAGGAAGATAATGGATAGAGGGTAGTCCCTGAGTAGGATGGAGGAGATTGGATCCATAGCACAAGGGAGGAATTAGCCTTCGACAAGCTAAATTTAGTGTAAAGGAAAAAAAATCGGTGTGGATTTGAGTAATTTTGGAGGTGGTCAATTGAGAGTAGAAGTTCTTATCTAATGGTTTCTTATATATTCCCTCTGAAATAAGCTGGTCAACTGCTGAGAGAAAAATGGGAGAAGAAAGAGTGAAAAGTTTGAGAGGCATGAAGGAGGTTTGGAGTGGCTACTGGAGAGAATTGGAGACACTGCGGGGCAGCACTGAGGGCCCAGGCAAAGTTGGAGAATGTACTAGATATTGGCTTTGATCTGCTTAGTCATGTAAGTTGACTATCAGCATTAAAATCCCCACTATTGGTGTGGGAAAGCAGTTAAATTGATCCAATATTGTTATATAGTTATGCTTGGTTGCAAGTGACAGAAGGCCCCAAATAACAGTTGCTTAAACATGAAAGAAGTTGACTGCTCTCTTACATAAAAATCCAGGCAGACTAATAAGGCTATAAAAGAGCACCAAGGTGTCAGGAATCAAGATTCTTTGTATCTCCTTGCTTTGCTATCCTTAGAATTTGGCTTCCATGTCATGGTCCAATACAGTTTCTCCAGCTCCATCCATTTTGTTTGCATTCTAGTCAGCAGGAAGAAGGAAGAACCAGGAGAAGGACACATGCCACTTCTACTTAAATCTACTGACCATAGCTTAGTCCCATGGCACATCTAGCTGCAAGGGAGGCTGACAAATATAATCTTTATTATGGATGACCATGTGTTCAGTTATAGTCTAAATTAAAATTTTGAGCCCAGACCCTGGGAGATACTAAGAGTCACTGCCACAATAGGGTTTGTCCGGGTAGGTACAATAGAATGGGGCTAGGAAGTAAATGTTATTGTCAAGTGGTACTTAAGTAAAGACAGAAGGGAGCCAATAAAGATTAGGAAGGAGCTGAGTGATCTAGTCATTTTTGTTCAGGTATTTATCTGCCTCAGTGTGGCTTATATACTTCAGAGGAAAGTGAACCCCCAGCTTCAGGGTGTGTGCCCTCATGATCCAAGCAAGTATTTCTTGGCAGGGGCACTATTGGCATTTGAGGCAGGCCAATTCTTTGTTGTACAGAACTGCCCTGTGCATTGCAAGACATTAGAAGCTCCTAGCTCCCACTCACTAAGTGCCAGTGGCACCCCTAGTCATAACAACATTTCTAAATACTTCTAAGCAGGCATTACTTCTCACAGTTGAGAACCACTGGTCTAAATTAATTGTGGTAGTCCCATCTCCCTTTGCACTGTGATTAGCTCAAGGGTGGACAGTTTAGAGCTGAGTGAATTAGCACATGACACTCTCCTAGTCACCATGATTGGTTCATCCTGTTTCACCTAATGAAAGCTCAAAATTTTTGTTTGACGGTTATAGACTCTCTCTCAGTCCCTCTGGACATAATGAAGAAGCACAATTGCTGCTGACATACAGCCTAGAACCACTAGGGTGCCAGTCCCAGAATGAAGCTGACACTGAGGGTGGCAGAGTGGAGAGACAGAAAGAAACAGAGTCCTTGTTACCTCTGAACTGCAACCAACCCCAAGGCCCTTGCCACTGCTGAATTTTCAGTTACTTGAGTCAATAAATGCCCTTAATGTTTAAACCAGTTAGATTTGAGCTGCCTGTTACTTGCAAATGAAAACATTAATAAAAGAAGGAAGCAGAGGAAGGTTGGGTCAAGGGAGTGAAAATATAAGGAAGGATGTAAAGGAGAGTAAAGGATGTGATAGATGAATGGAGGGGCTTATGTCTTGGGTAGAAGCCAAGGAAAACAGAGAGAAGAGGTAAGCTGAGTTTGGCCAGATGCAAAATTTTTCAAAAATTAGCCTCTGTTTTCTTGAACTGAGGGTTGGGGGTAATCAGAACAGTTCTAGCATTGTGCTAGGATAACTCATTGAGGTCTGTATTAACTCCAATGTGTAAAAGAAGAAACTCAAGGCTCACCCAAGGACCCAAAGCTAGTAGCTGGCAGAGGTAAGTCCTAGTGAGTCTGACTCCAGTGCCCAAGTTCTTTTCTCTACTTTCCCATTGCTACTTGATGCCAAAGGGGTGGAAATAACCAGAATAGGGACAAATACCCCTCATCAATCCTTTCCATGCCTCAATCCAGGGCAGCAGGCAAGACTGACTGGGTCAGTAGGATTGTTTTCCCCTATCAAAGAGATGGCCTACCTACAAGACCTACAAGATGTGTGGTACAAAGCATAGAAGGTCATGGTCGTGGGCTAGCTGGAGAGGCGAGACAGCTTACAAAACCAACATCAACACAAATGAAAGGAATAACCACAGGGTGTACTGAGGAGGAGAATTGGTTCAAAGATTCCTCATGAGATGAAAAGTATTTAATGTTAATTGTCAAGCATTAAATATCAGATTCTGTGCATCTGCATTCTTTTTCATTACAGAAACTTTTATTTTTCCCATTTTAATTTGTTTTTTGAATAGTTATGCTTACGGTACAAATGCAAAATTACAAAAGGTATACAGTGAAAAATATGTCTTTCTCTCTCCTCTGGCCCTGAGTTACCCTCTGGAGGCAACCAATGCTGACAGAATGAATCCCTGCCCTCCCCTCTCCTCCCTCCCCCTCTCTCCACTAAAGGCTGAGGTATATCAAGCTGAGCTCTCTTTTGTTCAGTAACAGTACAGACCTTCCTAATGTAGCAGCCTTGAAATGTACACACTAAAAAAATCAGATATACAAAAAAATATGTATAGTAACTCTATTGTCTATAATGACTTCTTGCTGAAAGAACCTCAATTCCTGATGTAGGTGGAAAACTCTTAATCTCGCTGATTAAAGATATCTCAGTCTCTTTAGGTTTAAAACAGTCTCCCTTGGGAAATCACACAGTCTTTCAGGATTTCTCCTTCATCCCAGGGTTCTCCTTTCCCCTCTCCCTTTCCCAAAACGTCACCCAAGTGGAGGGGAAATTACAGGGGAGGTACAGGGAAAGTCTGCCAACCTCCAGGCATTCCCAGCCTCCCTTGGTGAGGAAATTGTTCTCTCTGGCTTTTGGGCCTACATTGATTCCAGCTACTGAGAGCCACAGTCCCTGCAGTGGTCCTCAGTGGGAAAGGCCACACACCTTGCACCTTCTTGGCCCAAGGCCAGATGTCTTCCAGCCCATTCATCCTGTTAGCCTCCGTCATTCTCCCACTGGACCTCCTACAGACCACGTACAGGCCCCTGGGAACGGAAACACTGTCTCAAGGCCTCCCGTTGCCTAACCATAGTATTTCCACTGCTCTGCAGTTGGCCTCGTTCCAAATGGAAAGCAGGGAACACACTTTCTCTGCTTGAGGACTCCCCTACCACTCATCTGGGACAACTCTTGTGCTTATACCCTCTGAATCTCCCAACTTCCTGCCTGCTACTTAAACTTTTATCTTCCTTTATGGTCATGAGAAAATATCTCTGACATCATAACCTGTGTTGTTCCTGCACTATCTGTTCAGGGGCAGTCCTCCAAGCTCTGCCTCATGGGTGTATACAAATACATTTCTTTTCTTTCAACAAAGTCTGGCTTTTGCTAATCAAAAGCACTTGATTTCAAACTATTGTCTTGCTATGATTTTTTTTAAATTCTATTTTGAAATTCAAAGCTAAATTATGACTTACCCATTCTTGGCTGGGTTTTTTCTCCCTGTGACTCAATGCATGCCATTGACTCAATGGGTAGCAGAACCAGGGCGACGAGAGTTTACTGTGAAGGCAAATATGTTGGTTGAATATCTCACAAATGTTGTCTCCATTACATCAGCATAAGGTTTTCAGTGCAGGATGAGAGGAAGCCAATGTCAATGTGGTAAATGTTATGACGTTTTCACCTTGTGACATGCGTATACACACTTCATATGAAAATTCACGGTCCAAAGTGAACATGATTAAAACTGAACTATTGATTCTACCACTATCCACCCAATTAGTCAGGGGCAAACCTGAGTCATTATGGATTCCTCTCTTTTCTTCACACCCCACATTTAATGTGTCTGCTATTCAAGACCAGTAAAGGGAAGGGGAGACTTTTTCTAATTTTCACAAAAGCACTGTATAGGCCAGCAGTGACCTCGTTGCTGAAACCCTAGGCCAACCCACCAGCATCTGTCACCGGACTTCTGCCATTGTCTCCTCTCTGATCTCCCCACTTCTTTGTTTGACCTCCTACAATCCATTCTCCACAAAGCAGCCAGACTCATCTTCTTAAAATATAAATTAGATCATATCGCTTCCCAGCTTCCCTGCTTTAATTCCTCTAGTAGCTTCCCATCATTCTTTGACCATCGTTCTTTCCCATCTCTGCCTCCTTCTTCAGTCTCATGTCTTCATCTCCTTCCAAGACTTCCCTCTTACTCTGCTCCAGCCATACATGCATCTTTCTGCCGTCAAATACACCAGGCTCACTTCTATCCCCAGCTCCTTTGCACTTACTGCTTCTTTGCTAGGAAAGCTCTTCCCTAGACTGTCACACTGCTGCCTCCTTCTCAGCCTTCAGGTCTCAATTCAGATGTCGCCAAGTAGCCACACCACTCACCAGGTACTATTTGCCATACTACCCTATTTTATCGTCTTCATAGCCCTTAGTTCCTGAAATTGTTTTGTTTGTTTACATGTTTATTACCTGTCTCCCCCTCACTTGGAATGCAACCGCCTTGGACAGAGTCTGTATTTTTTTGCATTAAACAGTGCCTGGCACATAGTATATAGTCAGTAAATATTTGTGGACTGAAACTAATTCCAACCAGAGGAGAAAAGGAGGAAGACAGTATTTTTTTAATTCCACAAGCACTAGTGGATACCTTTTTATTAGTTTACCACTTAGAAGAAATCATCCAATTCTACCAGTTTCTATGTAAGGGAATCATGAGATTAACATGACTTTCTAGTGAGAAACTTGGCTGCAAGATAGAACTAGCATCTATATTTATGCCACAGAAAAGCAGCTTTTTCAAATCATCAAGTCAGATCAAGGTATTAATTGTTAGCCTTATTTGCCAGGTACAAAATTTGAATGATTGCGTGTGTGTTGGTGTGTGCTTAACCTGCTGTAGTTTGCCTGCTATTTTAGGGTCCCTTGATTGCTAAAAGTTGTTTACTTGATTTCTTTCATTTTAAGTGTGGCTGAAGAGGCAGGGCTGATCAGAGGCAAAATGTAAAAAGAGTGGCAATGTTAATGATTTTTCAGGCACACTATAAAACAATTATCAACAATCTTCAGGTATTTCTTGTACTTTCAGAACTGAAAACTAAGCTCTCCTTGGTATATGCTAAAAAATTTGGATAACTGATATACTGGAAAATCCTGAACAGCTACACAAACACCCAAGCAAGGACTTTAAAACTCTGCTCTGGGTGACATGTTTAAGGACAAAGATGCAGGAAAATTAGGCCTCACCTTGGTCAGAATAGATGAGGTCTAACATCCTTCACCATTTCTGGTGTCACAGAGTCTGAAATTTCTACCATTAGAGCTTCATTTTTTTATCCTGGAGTTCTCTTTTAAAATGCATATATTCTTGGAAACATATTAGACAAATTCATGAAGATATTGAAACTAATTAGATCCATGTTCCTCCCAGTGAGAGAGATTAACAGTAAGAAAGCCCTGAAAGAGAAAGAGAGAGATGCATCAGGGGAGACTGGAAGCACCAACTCTGGCTCTTCTGAACCTCAGCTAGACCCAATACGGTAGGTAGTTGTTGAACTACTTTGGATAATAATGTTGTAGGGCAAATGATTTAAGAGTGAATTTTGTGATATGAGTTTCTTAATCTGAGAAAATGGATTTTTTAAACTTTAAGTGTTGCTATGCAATATGAATTTTGATGGATTTTTTTGTCCAGTTTGGGTCCCCACAGGAAACAGATGGTACACTTAAATTAGGACAATTGAGGAGAGTTTCCTTTCAAAGAGACTATTTACAAGTGGGTTAGTGGGGTGTAATGGAAACCCAAGGGATAGTCTAGGAACTAGGGGTTATAAGCAGCAGAGTGGTTGACACCCTTAGGTCCTAAGGGAGTGATGATCAGAATCTGGAAAGGGAGTGTGTTATTTGGAGAGACCACCATATGAGGAGCAATGAACTTTACACAGTCAGAGGCAGCCTCACTGGGAAAAAGCCAAGGGTTAAACACCTTGACCTCACTCTTCTCCCTTCCTCTGGTCTTCTGCCAGGGAAAAACCCAGCTGGAAGCCAAAGGGAAAGGGAATACATCCATAGCAGGTCAGCCTCACTGGGCAGAGAGGAAGGTAGAAAAGGGTAGAGAGTAGATCTCAGGAGCAAATGAAAGATATCCAGCATAATGATACTTCATTCACTTGACAGGAAGCTCTGAGGA
This sequence comes from Tapirus indicus, assembly GCA_031878705.1. Classification (NCBI taxonomy): domain Eukaryota; kingdom Metazoa; phylum Chordata; class Mammalia; order Perissodactyla; family Tapiridae; genus Tapirus; species Tapirus indicus. Next base: position 53,517,387 of record CM062923.1, on the reverse strand, counting down.
AGAGCCACCCCACATCCTTCCTCCTTTCCACTGCGAGCTTTCAGAGTGAAGCCATTTGGGGCTGGAGGAGATGAAGGTTGTGTCCTTAAAATCAATGTGGAGTTTTGATCAATATCTTAGACTAGACATTCCAGTTTCTGCATCAAGTCTGTGTCTATAGCTGATATTTGACACTACCCCTCAGAGTGGCCAGAAAACCCGCCAGAATTTCCATCCTGGTGCAGAAAAAGATGACCCCACACTTTATATATACATAAAGAAACAGTGGGGACAAAAATAAATAAGTAAATTTGCATTTTGATCATGTCAAAGAATTGTGCTTATTCGGTGTACAACCTACATAACCTTTTCCAACTTTCTCATTTTGCAGGTAATGAAACTGAATTCCAGAGAGCTTCAACACATGCCCTGATTCAGCAAGCCATTTCCCAACCAAATCCAAAATAGAAGTATGAATTGAGACCTCTATAGGATATGCAGCTACGGGCTTATACAAGCAGTCAGCACTGGGGCAAATTCCAAACAAGGTCAAAGACATTGACTGGCTATCTTTGCTCTGTCCCTTGGCTGCAGATGTTACCCTTAGGTGGTGTATGGTGAGTGGAAAAGTCTCAATGATCAGGCCAGGCTTCCTTGGTACAGTGACTTGTACCTCTGCTCTGAGGTTTGGACGTTAGGTTTGTGATTCAGAAACTCAATTTCATCTGTTAACCCAAGAATAATCAAGTCCTGATAAATTGATGTATTTGCCAACCTCACAACACATTTACTGATAAATCAAAATGTCCATTGAATTACCCTGTTATTGTCAAAAAGACAAGACTGATGTCAGCTGGTCAAGATTCTATGCCTGAACTCTTCAGAGAAAGAATATAGACAAATCAGACATTCACTTTTACTCTCAAGAAAATAATTCAAAGTGTAAATCCATTTGATAGTGGGTCAAAGGCATAAACTTCACATGTAAATGACAACATATAACATTAATAAATTGCTTTACTGACTCTATGCGCTGCATTTTTACAAATTCCTGGGTGCTTTTGATGTGTATATACCACAATGTGGTAAAACCTTGGCATCATAAAACTTTGATTAGCCGGAACTTAACTAGAACACTTAATTTAAAAGAACTTCTTTTGATACATGTTCCAGTTATCAATTTATTTCTTCTCAGCTCCAAATCCACCCTTCATTGCCCTGCTTTGTGATGCTAGAGCTGGACGCTGTTAAAATTTCTCCTTTGCAGCTGGCATGATGCTTTGTCAGTAGATTGCTGGAGGGTCATTGCAGGAGGAAAGGACATCTTTATTCTGAGGTGGTTTTCCTGCTCCTGTGGTGCATGGCAGCCAGTCGGTGCTGGAATTCCAACCACACTCAACCATCTAGTGAGTCTCACAGACACCCCAGTAGATGATTTCATTTCCCAACTCCAATTTGTAGCACTTCAGTGAATTTCTCTATCATCCAATGGGTGACAGCTATACCCTCTCCAGTGAGGTCAGAATCTAAGTTTTGAAGGGGAAAGGGCATTTCCAAATTTGTTTCTTCCTTGAGTACTCGGCCTTGCGACCTAGGGCAAGCATTCACAGTGGGGGTGAAAATTGGTCCTTGGGGAAGTAAAATAATCTTAGGTATTACAATGGTTTGTGGTCCTCCACAGGGCCACAGTACATAAACAGATATACAGTGTATCTGTAGTATTAAAATTTCATGGAAGGGAGGAAATAGGGGAAAAAATGTAGAAAACTTCTCCTTAGGAGACCAATAATAGAAAAAAAAGTTGGGTAACACTGCCCTTAAAGTAGTAGCTATCCACTATTCCTGTATTCTTTAGAGTTCTCTTTACTTCTTATTAGTTAATCTCAATTTTAGTTAATATACTTCATATCAAACTTTCCTTGCTCCAATTACTGTGTGGTTTCTGTCTTCTGACTGGACCTTGACTGATACACTCGACTTCTTTGAAAGAAAGGCAAATAATAATTGAAAATGTACTAACACCAGAGGCTGAGTTAAAAAAAAAATTCCAGGACATTTTCTAGAACCCATAGAGATCAATCTCCAGCTACTTAACATCTTGAACAGTGGGGATATATGTTCAGGATGATGATTTTTGGGACCATGACAGATGCTGAATGACCAAAGACAGGTTGTTAGCCTAAAATTAGCATAGCAAAAGACAGATAAAAATTAGGGTTGAAACAATGCAGGTTTTCTGGATAGCCTTAAACTAGTCAATGCATACTATAGATACTGAAAACATTTTTCATTTATAACCATTTTACTAAGTGCCAAACTTTGAGATAATAATGATGATTATAATGATAATAATAATAACTATCACTTTTTGGGCACTTAACTGTGTGCCAGTACTGTTCTAAGCCTTGTCATTCTGACAAGAGGGCTGAGAATGGATGGGAAAAAGCCAGGAGTACAAGCAAGGGGGCCAGTTTGGAGACTACTGCAGAAGTCCAAACATAAGATGATGGTGGCTTGGACTGGGGTGATAGCAGGGAGATAGGGGGCATGCTGTTGACTTACTGATACCCAGATCAGAAAGGGTTCTCTAGCCTCTTCAGCCACCAAACAATCTGCACCAGAGCAATCATTTGATTCACTACCAGAGAAACAGGACTAGAGATGGAAATATAATTTTTTAATTTATTTGTTAAGTTCCTACTATGTGGCCAGTACTGTGTTACCCAATGTTAGGGGTACTCAATAATAATAACCACACATTTTCAAGTACCTTGTGACTCCTTATAAAGCTATAAAATGATAATGCTAATAGAAGAACATGTAGAATATATTTGAGACTTTGAGATGGGGAAGAACTTTGTAAATCAGACCCAAAAAGCATAAGACAAAATTTTGACAGATTTGACCACGCCAAAATTAAGGATTTCTATTCAATGAAGGTCATCATAGACAAAATTATGCAGACAGAGGACAGATTGAAATAAAATATTTAGAAGATATTTCAAATCAACAAAGAATTAAATCCTGGCATATATAAGGAGCTCCAGCAAATCAAATAAAGCACACAATAGAAACTGGTAAAGAAAAAAATACTCAATGCCACTTGTTAAAGATGGTAAGGCAGACTTTATTCAGGACCATCTTGATAGGTATAGGGACCACTGCAATGGGATTTTTTACAATAGTGGAGATAGAGCTCAACTCCAAATACAGCATGGGCAAGTAGGGATTTATGGCCAAGGAGCAGGGTGGGGGTCAGTGGATGGAAAATTACTAAGAGGAAACATCAGGGGTAAGGAGGATTCTGGCTAAACCGACCTAACAGGATTCTTGCTGAAGGTAGGTCAGGGTGATCAAACATCACCTGGGGGATGGTGGCGGATGAAGAACCCGCTCAGGTATTGAAGGTAGGGGCTTCCGATTAAACTGACTTAGCAGGGTTCTTGCTAAAACTGGATTTTATGAGGAAGTGCACAGATGGGCCTACGAGAAGATTCAGGAGCCTAATTAAAGTTTGGCCAAGCAAAGAATCTCTCTCAAAACACTGACAAAGAGTGTGAATAGCCAGTTCTCAGAAGTGGGAACCCAAATGGCTAAGACGAGTCGAAGAGATGTACGATGTTACCAGTAAACAGAGAAATGCATATTAAGATTATTTGAGATACCACCTTACACCCAAAAGATTTGTAAAAATTAGAAAGTTGGACAATGATTTGGCAGTCTTGGCAAAGACATAGGGAAACAAGAACTCTCATGTGTTGCAGGCATGACTGTAATTAGATACAAGTATTCTAGACAGCACTTTGGCAGCATTTAATTATGTGTGTGTGTGTGCACATGCGCTCACATGCATACACATGTGCAGTCAATGACTCTGGATCCCTCTCCACGTGGTTACATAAGGAGACATGCATGAAGGGCTGCTGGTGGCACCCTGGGTATCCATCACTAGAGGAATGGAAATGTTAAAAGTATCAGACACATAATATGGAACCTTAGGCAGCAGTTCAAAGAAATTAGCTAATGTGCATAAAGGAACATGGAAAGAACTTAAAAACAGCATTGTGTAAGAACGCAAGAAGCAGAATATGAACCATTGAACAATATAGAATTAAAACACACACATTCCTAAAACATTATATAAAAAACAACTCAGGGATACGTGCATATCCAAGCACATAGTAAATACCTTAGAGTGGCTGCCAATGCTGGAGATGAAGGGGGAAAACAAGAAAATAATATAGCAAAATAAAACAAGAAAAGGCCTCACATGGATAATCATGTACCATGAACTCAGGAGGGTGATTAACTCAAGTTTTTGCACTTAAAGTCTAAAAGAAGAAAGAAGATCTAAATCCTGTCTTCCTTGAAGTTTTTTCATTCCACAAATGAGATGCAGTGCCTGCTTTTTGAGATAATCCATGTAAACAGTTGTGTGAGTAGCTCATCCATCTAGCCAGTCCTTCCAGGTCTCTGGGGACACTTGAGCAAAGCACATATCCATGAAAAGCCAGAGGGTGGAAATAAAATAGAGTGGAGCATACACTTGCGAACTGAACTCTATAAACCAAAGCCTAAATGCAGCCTTGTTTATGAAACTAGAAGTGCAGCATGAAACCAAGAATGAACATGTTGTGGCGTCAGATCAGTGATGGTTATTTCCATCAAGCAAAAAGAAAAATTATTTGAAATATTATTTAACTATGAGACGCAGAATAGAGGAGACAAATAGGTAGCTCCAAGTCACCTGCAAAGACAGTTTAGTTGGCAAAGGTGGATTTGCATCATCAGGCAAAAAAAAAAAATGTCTATACCTATGTGTGTGTGTATTTTTAAAAAGTGAATTGATCTCAGGTTTCTGTTTACTTCAAATTGCCTTCAATCAAACAGGACACACAAAGGAGCCTGGTATGATTCCAGGACTCTTCGTTTTTAGGGCTGCCGGGTTTGTCCTCTTATAGGGAATGAGAGAGAATAAGGCTGAATATTTCTCCGTGTTTTTGAGAAGGGTTTGTCTTGCCTGAGTCCTTGCAGCTGCATACACCACCTGTGGAATGAATCTGTTGCCCTTTTTCACTTCATTCTTTCTCATCTCCAACTGCCTGCCTAGACAGATGATTGCTGGGAATTCACATGTCTTTTGTTTTATCTTGGCTTTAAGACTCTAGCCAACTCACTTAGATTGCACTCTAAAGTTAGCAGGTACTGCTTTTAAATGGAAGCCCTTTGGCTCTCATTTTGTAGTAGACTCACCTATAGGTTTAACTAAAAGTATACCAAGAAGTCCTTTAGCAGCACACCAAATTTAATCAAAGAAAATTAACTTTAAAATGTATGTAAACTTAAAAGAAAATAATTTTTTTAAAGTATATAAAGACATACTACTAAAATAAAAATATCACAAAGACATAAATTTTATAGGAGAAAAGAACCTTAGCAAGTACTGACCAGTTCTCAACCTCCTTATTTTTTTTTCTCACTCCATTGCAACATACTCAGCAACAGTGCTCCTACATAATGAGACTTACCTGGGAAGGACAAACACCTATACTGAAGTTTGAAAAGATCCCTTTTCTCTTTCCCCAGACCAGGTTTATTAGCTTTTAGAGACCATTTGTTGCTAACTGACGATAATAATCTTGTGATTCACAGACTCTCTGTTTTATCTGCCAGACTGTGCTTCACCTCCAACTGGATGACATAAGGCAGTTGTCTATAGGACCATGGACACAAAACAACTGAGTCCCCATCTGGAGAGAAGCAGTGAGTACCTGCACATTGTTTAGTGCCCTTTTTGACCTTATAATTAAATTCCACACTTCCTCTGCTAATGATTAAAGTATTTAGCACTTAATTAAAAGTTTTTTATTGGCTATTAGATTTTAAATATTTGATGTATTACCAAAAGCCTAAAATATTATAATCAATTAACAATTTTTGTGATGCAGTATCTGGCTTTAATTTCTAACATTTTATTATATATATTCATGTAAAAGTTAGAAATACAACTGAATATAAAGAAAACAATTTTTCATATTCTCACCACCTAGAGAAAACAGCATTTTCCCATGTGTGCTTCTAGTCTTAAACAAGAATATTTTCATCTTAAACAAGAATATTTTACTTCAACATTTTCACCCAAATAGACTTGTTTCTGCAAAGGTGAGCTTCTGAGAAACCAACTTCCTTTGTGCAAACAGCAGATTCTGCTTTGCAGGGAAGGAAGTGGCTCACATCCTGGCTAACAGGGGATCATTGTTACTCTATCGGAATTGGCATAAAGCCTTCTTCAGCCAGAAAGACAATTATGTGATAGAGAATTCCAGAGTTGGGCCTGTCTTAGGAGAAAGGGGTTTCACAGCAAATTTTACTCTCATACAGAGTATGCTAGTCAATTTCCATGTCCTCTCCCTAATTATTACAACCCCCAAAAATGTGGGTTTGAATCCCAGCTGTTCCTTACAAGCCAGGTAACAATGGATAAATTGCTAACTCTCTCTCTGCCAGTTTCCTCATCTGTTAAATAGGGACAAAAATAGTACTGACCTCAGTGGGTTCTTGCAGAGACCAATGAGTTATTACAGCAGAGCCCTTAGTGCCTGGCCTGCAGTAAGGTTTCAACAAATGTCACCAACGTTATTGTTATAGTCGTGGATTGCCATGAGTTGATCATATGAAATACTCTATCTGAACTCTTTCCACACTTAGGAATTATTATTACAGTACTTAGTATTACAGGGAGGGTTTGTTCTTAACCACTGACCTTTTCACTTGGCATGGCTCCCTGGTTTTTCCCTCTAGTCCAGTGCTGTTCAGTAGAACTTTCCGTGATCATAAAAATAGTCAATAATCTGTGCTGTCCAATATGGTAGCCACTAGCCAAATGTGGCTATTGAGCTCTTGAAATGTGGCTAGTGCAACTGAGGAATTGAATTTTTAGTTTTAATTTTATTTAATTGTAATTAATTTACATAGTCAAAGTTAGTCCCTTGATTTCTGTCTGCTCCTACCCCTGTCTCATCACCCAATTGCCTTTAGGCACAAAGCAAATCCATCTGTAGGGACTTTAGTGAATGTCTCCTCATTCACACTAAGTTTTAAATGACATCATTTTCTACGTAGTACCTTCTTGATAAATGATAAAATGTAATCCTACCATTAAGAAAGTAGAAACAAACTGGATATATTTCCAGTGTCAAGCTTCTCTGCCCAGTCTGGTTTTCCACTAAAAATTTTGCAAACTTGAATGAGAAGAACTTGATAACTTTTTCAAAACATTTGGCTGGTTTAGTTTAAAAGGCTGCTTTACAGATCTGGAATGAAAAGGGGGCACTTCTGCTATCAAATGCCCTCCCTTACAATCAACAGCAGGGTAATTCATGATCTGCTCTGATTCTATGTCTTTGGATCAGTTCTGTACCTCCCTGTGGACTCTTCTGAGCCCCCTTCTGAGCCTCAAGCTGATGCCTTCACCCATCACACCTGTTGGTGTTGAGTCTGAACTTGACCTGGTTCCCTGAGGGCAGCCACTGAGTGACTCAGAGCCAGTGGCTATGGGGCTGGGTCCTGGAAGTAAGCCCTCACCCTCTTTTCCAGGTTCTAGGGTCTCTGCTCCTCTCCCCTCTGTTATAAAGCCAATCTTAAGTTCAGGTCCTAGATAAATCACCTAACACATATCAAAGAAAAGCTATAAAACCAAAACCAATTTTGCATTAGGTAAGACTAGCTCTTCCTTCTCTTCCAGGGAAAGGCTGCCACCTGCTGTAATACGTTAGCACTGGGCTTTTCCAAGGTCACTGAGCAAAAACTTCCTCCATACAAAATTAATGTATGCACAACCCACTTGCTTCACCTCTGTGTGTCAGGAGTGTAAAGAGGAGGGCAAACCAGGAGGCATTTCTCTTAACTTTTTGGCATAGGGCAGAGAAACAAACTCATCCATATGAATGGTGCCCAGAAGGAATTGGCATCACTCTAACTCTGAATATAAGAGCATCCTTTCTTCACCACTCAGCAGCACTGTTCTTCAAACTAGCTCGTAGTAACCATCATAAAACCTCTTATTAGTTCCTCAATCCTTCTATGTAGGTCTGTGTGTCTTTATTCTTCACAGCCCTGGCAAGTCTTTGGTAGGTGAAAGGATGAGAGGAGAACAAAAATTAATAGTTTTCAGGGCAGCATCCCTGAGCCTTGCACTCTGACTTTCTGCAAAAATCCCAAACTCCTTTCCCCTCTTCTCCACTCTCCACTCCCACCCTGACGCCATTCATCCCCACCAGCTGCTGTAGTCCACCTACGCACACACAACTTTTAGAAGTGAGTTTTGCTCTCCATTATCTTCCCACCCCTCCACTCCCTCTCCCTAAATTATGCCTTTATATCTGGAAACGTATCAAACTTAAAGAATTACTTAGGGATTCCAATATTGAGTAAACTCAAATAAAGACAAGCTGACATTTACAACTGAAAAATCTAATATCCAAAAAGTTTGCAATATGAGGAAAATAGAGCCAAGAATCAATAACTTCTAAACAAAAATAGCTGAAAGAAGAATATTTTGCTGCCTGGTTTTTAGCTTTGTAGAGTCCATGGTATTGACACAGCCGATACAGATGTAAAATATCTGCATAACATTTGCCAACCTCTTCAGGAAACTGTGTTATTTTTCTCACTGTAAATCATTGGACAGCTCTACATTACCCTCCGACATCTCCTGCCTGCATTTACAGGCAGGAAAAAGCAGGCTATGGAGGAAGGAAAGGACAGAAATGTTTTTGTTGATGTAAGAGAAGGCTTTAAATAATTGCATCAATAGCTGGAGAAATGAACCATTATAGTATCTGATGCTGCTACACATTTGTGTGTGTATGGTTTTTCGAATACGTTTTTTAAGGCAACATTTTATTTATTGTAATATTATAGCAATACTAAATGTTTTAAATTCTACCACTGCTTTTATTTCATTTTTCTGCTTCTACAGTTTTTTTCATTTGTATTGCTTTGACACACAGTTTTGTAATCTACACAGCACTTTTAATGTCTTGAACTGAGTTGTTATATCAAAATTTGCATAATTATTCCCCAGTTGTTGAAGATTTCATTTCCAAGTTTTTCATTTTAGTTAATACTGAAAAAAATATCTTTATGGAAAATGTTTTTTCCTGCTTCTAAGTTAATTCATCATCCATTAGAGTGAGGGGCATGTAGTAAATGCTTAGTAAATATTTGTTGTATAAGTAAATTAGTTATAACAAATTATCAGGAATGAGAATATAGAGTCAAACATTAAAACAATTCTGGTGTAAACAAACTTAATGTCTCTTGATATAGATTACTAAATAGCTTTCCAAAAGAATTTTACTTATTTGCCATGTCATCAGATAAGTTGTTCAGCACATCATTTCCATCGATACATCTTTTAAAATCTTATTAATAACAAGAGCTCAAGTCATGACAACAATTCTGCTGAAATCAAAAGACAAGGAGAATCTGAATCAGTATGGAGAGTATGGGTTACATTTTTAATTGTTTTTAAAGTCTACACTTTAATTTTTCATTTAAGTCCCCATTCTAACTTGTAGGGCAGAATGTGTAACGGGATCAGTGAAACTCCCAGATTTAAATATTTTAGGCAGTTTGGATTTATTGGCTGTAACCCAAAGGGCTAAAGTGGGACAGAATTTGTTATAAGGTGAAGTGTGGGCTGGGGGGGAAGGACAAGAGGCCATCCAACTTGGCTACTCGGACTGTGGTCTGCAAACCAGCTGCTTTACCTGAGATGTTAGAAACACCATCACTTGTTATAAATGCAGAAGCCCAGACCTACTGAATCTGTATCTGCATTTTAACAAGTTCCAAGTAATTGTTATGCACATTAAGTTGGAGAAGCAGTGCTCTTGACAGTGAAAATTGCACTGCCAGTTGTCTATGGGCTTTAGCAGAAAAGAGAGCGCACCGTGAATATTCAGAGCTTGAATCTAAAGACAGCAAAGAGCTTTCTCTAACTTTAATTTGGTTGGTTCTTTGAAAACATTCTTGATAATATAGACTGGCTTTTAAAGAAATCATATATATTATAGAGAGCTTTAAATACAATCTTATTTAGTGTCTTACAGCAACTCAGATCCCTCCGTTTTTCAAGTACAGATTTTATTTAAATCATCCTAGCAAATAATGGATTATCTGATTTCTAAAATCCTCTACAGATGATTTTTCAGCACTCTTTCCTAAAACTCCTTCTGCCACCAATGAAAATAACTTGCTTCTGTATGAGATTTAGTTCCTTAAAAGCAAGAAACTTTGTTTACTTGTATCAGAGATTTTCATAGTTAGCTCTTTGATCCACTTGCATCAGAATCATCTATCCTTGGGTGCCTGTTAAAAAGTGTGAAGATTTGGGCCTTAATTTAGTCCTCTGAATCAGAATCTCTGGGTTTGGGACTTAAGAATCTGAATTTTACATAAGCTGACCAGCTGATTCTAATGCACAACAAAGTTTGAGAACCACTGTCTTTCAAGTTTCAGCACAAAGCTGAACACATGAGCAGTGGTTCTTAACCTTGGATGAACAATGGAATCACCTGGAAAACTTTAGAGAAACACTGATATCTCAGTCCTACTCCCAAAGATTTCTATTTAATTGGGCTGGGGTATATAGTCTGGGCATTGAGAACCACTGACTAGGTGCTTTAATAAATATTTATCTCATTGTACTTGTCATCCACTTTGTGTGGAAAGAGAAGGGGCCAGAGTTTACACTTACATTCTCATACATAGAGTCATGAGCAGTGGCAAAAGTCTTGGCTAACTGATTGGAAGATCAGGGCCAAGAAGGTCTGGGGTGGGATGGCCGTATGGGAGTGTGTATAAAGTGGGTATGAAGATTGCATGTTAACACCCACCAGAGATCATCTACCACAGAAGAGGCGCTAAACAACCAGAAGACAAAATGACTTAGCTGGTTGACTTCAGTCAGCCTCCGTCATCAGCTTCTAGTGCTAATATAATAGACATATAAATAGAGTAGCCATGGTGGCAGGGTGGAGGCTATGCAAGGGCCCAAAAGCATGGGCTGTCTGTGGGATCAGCTGAAGCGCTAGTTGAAACTGCAACACAGCCCAACTTCTCCGTTTGTCCAATCCTGCCTATGCCCCTTTCCTTCCACAGGGTTGATCCCAAGAGCACCTCCTAACAAACTTCCTGCATGATAATCTCCTCAGAGTCTATTTCCCAGGGAACTCAACTTGCAACAATTGACAATGTCAAGTGTGGATGATGATGTGGAACAATGGTAATTCTCATACACTGCTTGTGGGAGTGTAACTTGGTATAAATATTTTAGAAAACTGAAAGAATCTACTAAAACTGAACATAAGTATACCCTAACATACAGTAATGCTACTCCTAGGTATATACACGAGAGAAATGCAAATGTATGTGCAGCAAAATACTTGAATAAGAATGATCATAGCGGCACCATTTGCAATAGCCAAAAATTGGAAACAACCAAATATCCATCAATAGAATGGTTAAAAACCTATGGAATTTTCATACAATGAAATACTCTAGACTGATGAGAACAAACTACTGCTATACATAACATGGATGAATCTTACAAGCATAATGTTAAATGAAGTAAGCCAGACACCAAACAATATGCTACCATTTATATATGTAAAGTTTGTAATGTAATTCTCTCTATATATAAAGTTCAAAAACAGGCAAAACTAATTGAAGCTGATAGTGGTTAACTTTGGGGGTAGGGTAGTGATGGGGTTCAGGACACACTACCCCAAAATATGGCACCTTGGCATGCTGAATATTTTAAGCTGAGGGAGTTTGAGAAAAAAGCAGAACAGGAAGGTCATTCTGACCTTCTCCCCTATATTCCCCCACCCCCTCCCTTCTCCTCTGAAACAGGTCATAAAATTCTCATGTGAGAGGTACCCTCCCTATACCTGGAGGAATGGAGCATCCTTATCTTGGAAGACAAAGGAACACCAAGAAGAATCCTAACAAACAGGCCTTGCTAATTTTCCCCCAATTTACAATTACCTCATACTTCTTAACCTAACATATTCCTTTATGACTGTCCACTCTTCATCAAACCTAACATAAAAATACACAGGTCTGTTTCTTTGAGTCTTCATTTCCTTATGAAGGCTCCTATGTCTCATAAAACTTACATATAAATAAATTTGTATGGTTTTCTCCTGTTAATCTGTCTTTGACAGTTTAATTTTCAGACCCAGCCAGGGACCCTAAAAGTGTCGAGGAAAACTTTCTCCCCCCCTACAGTAGTAACCTGGAGAGGACAAAAAGGGGGCTTCTGGAGTCCCTGTATCGGTAATGTTCTAGTTCTTCATGTGAGAAGTAGTTACCTGAGTGTTTTCATTTTGTGAAAGTTAACTGAGCTGTGAATGTTAATGAATATATGTTATACATCAATAAAAAGTCCTTACCTGTTAGAGAAACATACTGAAGTATTCATGAGTGAAATAATATGATATCTGAGATTTTTTTTTAAACTTGAGAAAAATAATTAGGTGTGGGATAGATGAAAGATAGATGAAACAAAAATATAGACTGTTAGTAATTTTTAATATTTAACATAACTTCAAGTGATAGATATATGAAAGTTCATTACTCTATTCTCTCTATTTTGTGTCTTTGAATGCTTTTATAATGAAACGTGAAAAAAAATCATGGATGAAATTTTAATATTAGGGTGGAGAAGGACATAAAACCCAAAAGTTATAAATGAAAAAAATTGATGATGGCTTCAACATCCATTCCAGCCCTCTTTCTCCTCGCCTTCCACTGTAAACTCCGTAAAGTACAATGTTGGCATTGCTAGCCCCCTGGCTCTGAGTCTATCTATGTGACCTAATGCTGGTTCCTGAGGTATAGGCAGAAATCATACATTGTACCTACATACATAAGCAACACAGATCAGAATAACAACGAAGTGTAATCTGTTTTTCACCAATTAGATTGATAAGGATCAAAAAGTTTGTTAATATTAAATGTTGTTGACAGCTTGAGGACACAGTTGTTCTCCACAGTTGTTCCACTATTGGTGGAAATATAAGTTCATATAAAATATTTTGGAAGGATAATTTGGAGATATCTATCAAAATTCTCCTGAAAGCAAAAGCAACGTTTGAGTGTTAAGAGAAGGAACAGAAAGGAGGTAATGGGTATGAGTCTACATAGAGTCAAAGTTGATTTATTAGATGGCTGGCTAAATATGGAAGAAAGGGTCCAAAATTACTAGGGACATTAATAGAAATAGGGAAGTCGGGAAGAGGCACTTGTTTGGGCAAGCAGATAAATAATTCAGTTTGGGATATGTTATGTTTTCTGTTACTTCACAGTGAAGGCAATTTTTGCAGTTCCTCTAGATCTAGAGTCTAGGTGTTAAGACTGATGCTATTATATAGAAGACTAATAATTTTATCAAGTATTAATCCCGGAACTCAACAGGAGGAAACTGAGTGAATGCCATTTAGCCTCAACTATAAGTAGGACCCGCTTAAAGAAAATGTACTTCAAATAATGGTTAGAAAATTTTTTTTCCCTATCCAACTGGCAAAGATTTAAAAACATAACCTAGGTTGGCAAAGATGTAGGGAAATGGATACTTGTCATATATTCTGGTGGTAATAGTGATAATAACTTCTGGAAGATAATTTTACAGTATATAGCTAAAACCTAAAAAAATTAGGCTTTTTGTGCCATCAGTTCTGATTCTATCTGAACAGGGTATGCAAATATTTTTAATTTAATTTTTTGTGTTTATTTTCCATCAAAGTAATATATGCACATGGTACTAAAAAATTAATTATTTTAAAAGACTTACATGGGGATACAGTGGAACCTCTGCTCTGTCTCTTACCCATACTGCTCTTGAGAGGCTGCCACTTTCAAGTTCTAGCTGTTTTACCTATTTACCTCTTTGTGTTTAAATAATTTACTCATTCAGCCATTTCTTGATTTATCAACTTAGGACATTGTCTATTGACATCCTGTTATGATAGCTGAGGATTTAGCTTTTTTACTCAACCTCCACCTTCACTTCCCTTCCCCACCTCCTCCCACTGTAGCTTTCTCATAATCTTTAAATGTCACATGGCAGGACTTTTGGGCGAAAATGTCATAAGGCAAAAATATCTTGATTAATTCACTAGTCAGTATTTACATAATCATGACTACATAAAGATCTCTGGAACTCTAACTACCTGAACAGTGGAATTTCTGTTTGATTTTTTAAGTCTCTTACTTTTTTTTCTCCTGTTTTCCATCTCTTTGTCTTCTTGTTGATTTTCTAGGACCTTCTTTTGGATTTTTTATTTTAGTGATCATATTTTTAATTTTCAAATGCTTTCTTGAAAAAGGTTTTTTTCTTCATCCTGCATCATCTTTGTTTCCTCTGAGTCCTTTTTTTGTTTGTTTGTTACCTCTGATGTTGTGGGCTTTTTAAAATTGTCTAGTGACTCTTGGGTCTCTGTTCTTTTTTTAAGTGAGGAAATCAACTAAAAATGTAAATTGGAAGCCCTTACTGGGGTGAGGGGGACAGGTCAAATGGTGGGCTTCTCTTAGTGTGATGGGTAGATACACTAGATTACCAAATGCCAGCACATGAAAAAATTTTTTTCCTGAGGCTATTTAGTTTCTCCATTGAAGAATTTTCCATTCTCCTATCTTAAGCATTTTGTGAGCAGGGTGTAGCAATGGACTTGAGTAACATTTGAGTTATTACTGCTTACTGACCTTGTTTGTATGTGTAGCCTGGTGCAACCAAGGAAATTCCGGTTACATGTCTGCAACATTGGACCCAGTGTACAGCAGAGTGGAACCCTGCCTGGTCTTTTTGTGCCATTCTCTCATCTTCCGGCACTCTATCAGACAATGCTCTGCTGAATTCATAGGGTTTTCATAGCCCATGTTTTTCAGAAGTGGGTGGCTGCATTCTTCTTCCAAGTCTGTCTTAGTCTGGAAGCTTCACTAAAACCTATCCACCATGGGTGACCCTTCTGGTATTTGAAATATCAGCAACATAGCTTTTCAGCATCGCAGCAACATGCAACCGCCACTGTATGACAACTGACAGATGGGTGGTGTGGTTCCCTGACCAGGAAAGAATCCAGTCAGGTGTGGCAGTGAGGGCACCCAATCTTAACCACTAGACCACCAGGGCTGGCTGTAACATGTTTACCCACATAACAAAATAGTCTGGAAGCACATATGCCAAAATTTTAAAATAGTTCTCTTAGTGTGGATTCATGGCTGATTTAATTTTCTCCCTTTTCTACAAAATTAGTTATGTGATTTTTAAAATTATTTAAGTAAAGCAAACCATAAGAAACAATCTAACTTTTTAAAATAGACAAAAGATTTCAACAGATATGTCACCAAAGAAGATATATGGATAGCAAATAAGTGCATGGAAAGATGCACAACATCTTTGGTCATTAGGGAAATACAAATTAAAACCACGGTGAGATACTACTACACACTCACTAGAATGGCTAATAAAAACAAAACTTAAAGCGGCCAGCCCGGTGGCATAGTGGTTAAGTTCACGCGCTCCGCTTTGGTGCCTGGGGTTCCTGGGTTCAGATCCCAGGCATGGATCTACACACTGCTCAAGCCATGCTGTGGCGGCATCCCACATACAAAATAGAGGAAGATTGGCACAGATGTTAGCTCAAGGTTAATCTTCCTCACCAACAAAACAAAACAAAAAACTTACAATATGTGCTGGTTAGGATGCAGAGCAATTCTCACACTGTTGATGGGGATGCAAAATGCTGCAGCAACCTTACAAAAGCGGCTTAGCAGTTTTTATGAAGTTACATTCTTAACAAATGACCAAGTAATCCCACTCCTAGGTATTTACCCAAGAGAAATGAAAGTATACATTCACACAAAACTCTGTATGTGAATATTTATAACAGATTTATTTAGAATAGTCAAGACCTGGAAACAACCCAAATATTTTTCAGCTATAATATCTCTATAGCATGGAATACAACTCAGCAATTAAAAGAAATGAACTATTGATACAACAACAATATGGACGAATCTCAAATGCATTATGCTAAGTGAAAGATGCCAGACTCAAAAGACTATATATTATCTGATTCCACTTATAAGACGTTCTGGAAAAGGCAAAACTATAGGGACAGAGAATAGATCGATGGTTGCCAGGGGTTTGTGGTGAGGGGATGGGCTAACAAAGAGACAGCATGAGACAATTTTTGGAGCGATGGTGTTGTTCTGTCTCTTGATTATGTGATGATGCATTTGTCAAAACTTATAGAGTTATGCACCAAAAAGAATGACTCTTATTGTATGTAAATAAATATTTAAAAAAAAATCAAACTATCCCTGTGTGTTAAAATCACAACAAAATACTTAAATTAGGAGGAGCTAAGTATTTCAAAAGGATCCTATACATGGTTTCTCTAAATAGCAAGACCCCTTGGGATTAAAATATAATTAAATTTATAAAATTAATTCACATATAGATTCTGGAACATATCTATTGTATGCTCTCTGAATACTGGCAATGCTTAGCCCGTGAAGTCATAAGAACTGCATCTTTAGCCTTTGAAAAAATGACACATTAGTCAAATAAAATCTAGATAAAGCAAAGTTACATCAATGCAACTTCATCTCTACTATTCTATTCATTAAATACATATTTATAACTATTTGCGAATATTTGTTGGCTGCTTACTGTATATAAAAAAGAAATGATAATGTTGAGAATATAGAAATAAATCATGAATCTTATGCTTAAGTTCTAGTAGGGGAAATGAGCCACATAATATATGTCCATATTATAAGGCAGAAAATGACTAGTGCCCCACAAGAGATATGGAGGAGAGATAAAGAGTAGAGGCTTGCTTTTTGTTAGTAGTGAGGTCAGAGATCACTTCCTGGATTAAACTGCTTTTTAAAAAGGCTCTCTGATGAAGAGAGAGAATTTGGATGTGCAGAGTTGGGGGTGGGGAGGGTGGGAAGGGGCTGAGGGAAGGTAATCCAGGAAATGAAGAAAAACAAAACAAAACAAAAAGAAACTCAGAAAATTAAAAAAAAAAAAATAATGGGGAAGTAGCTGCAAAGATACCAGCTATTGTCATCATCATCATCATCTGAACAGATTTGACATATTGACCACTTTGTTCAACATGCTAGTTTGCTTCCAATCTTAATTATTATAATAGCTATCTATTGTGTTCTTCTAGCAGAATCTTCAGTTTTAGTCCAAAGTTCTTGGGTTCTAATCACCTGAAACTTGATTTTGTTGAGTTTGTCATTAAATGCTAATATGTTTGATTACTCAGCTAAAAATATATATCTTATTTCAGCCTTTTTCTCCATGCCCCCCTCTGCCATCATGAATAGTACTTCTTTACAAATGCTGCATAAAATCATACTTACATCTCTCGTATTTCCATTAATATTAAGCTTTATTTTAAATTCTCTTGTTCCCATATTGTTCAACCAGATTAAAAGGAGGAACAGATCAATTTTCATGTGCACTCTGTAATTGCAATTTTCAGTACCTCAATCATGTCCCTTTATACTCTTTTCTCTTTTGCAGGCTAAATAATCACTTTGAGTCAGTCACTGCAGTGAAACTTGAAACCTGGTCATTGAAGAAGGCTGCAATTTAGCAGAAAACAAGGCAGACCAGGATCTTCTCCCCCAGCTGCACATTGAGGATTCTGGTCTCTTTTTGAAAATGCCCTTACATTTCTAATTAGTTTGGTTGCTATAATTCTTTCCTTAAACAAGTTTGCAAAGTTGTTGTCTTTTAAGGAATATTATACTTACCCACAACTCCTAAGCGGCTCACTATAGTCTTATGATATAACACTGTTTAACCAAAATTTGTGGGAAATGACATATGCCGGTTAATGAATTTTCTGGTTAAACCCTCGAATCTTTCTATTTTGTTGGGTGATTTGGAATTTTGAGTTGCTTTCATTTCTGGAAATGACACTGTTATTAAGAAGAGGACATATGCTGCTAGCTGCTGATTTGAACGCACCCCTGATAATATTTTGTTCTGTTGTCATTTGTCTCTTTCTGCTAAGGGCAAATCCTCTCTCTCTTTCTCCCTCTTTCTCTCTGCTTTACATGTGTGTGTAATTGGAGGTGCCAATTAATGCCAGTTAATTGGGTTCTGGTTAATTTGAGGTTTTACTGTTAGCAGACCAAATTACCTCATCTCTAGAAACACTCAGAATAAATTCCCTTATCTTTCTTCTTGTAGTCATTAGTCCTTCTAAACTAAAAAATATTATTCACAAAGCCATGTCTTCAAACTATTTGTGAAACCATGTTGTTAACAGCTATCAAAAGCCCCTTCTATACCTCAGTTTGCCAACGTAATAGCTGGTAGTTCTGAATGCATAAGATCCCTTTGAGTATCAAGAGAGAACACACAGTATGGGATATAAGGAGGATATGGGATTTGAGGGCCAACTTAACAATGATATGCACAGTCCTAAGCCCTAGATGGCGAGGGAAATATTGGCATACCAAAATGGCACCACTACCACCATTAATACATCCAACAGTTTTTTTTTTTAAGTCTACCATGTGTGAGTCCCTGTACTAGGGGCCCCGGAGAGGACAAGCTATAGTGTAGTAGTCTAATATGGAAACTAAGAGGTCCACTAATAGCTTGAACAAGAGGTAGATGTCATAAATGCCATGTCCATGGCTCAGGAAATAAATGATAATGACAATTGAGAGAAGGAAGATGTCACTTCTGGCTAAATGATAAGGGAACATTTCGTAAAAGAGATGACCTCTGAGCTGATCCTTGAAGAAGAGAGAAGATTTTAGCAGGCAGAGTTGGCAAAGCCCAGCAAAAACAAAGAGGTAGGAAAACCTAAGTTTGTTCAGGGTCTATGAGGAAAGATGCATGAAGGTAAATCATGACAGAAAGGCTTAAAAAGGCAGGTAGGATCCAATTAGGGAAAACTTTTGCAAGCTAGAGTTTGAACCTTATTCTAAATAAATGAACATTTTTGACCAAGGCAGTGGCCAAGAGCCCAGACTTTGGCATCAGATAGATTCAAGCTCAAATCCTGATTCCACATACTGTGTGTGATCTTGAGCAAGTCACTTACCTTACCTCTCCAAGTCGCAGGTTAATAATGTCTATCTCACAGGGCTGTTATCAGGACCAAATGCAATTAGAATGTGAAGCACTCATTCATTCAGAAAACATTTATTGACCCTCTACCATGTATGTCCCAGATAATGAGCTTTGTACTGGTGATAAAGATAAAGGCCAAAGCCACATCCCCGAGGAACCGCATGAGGCAATGGGAAAGAGAGATAAGTAAAGAGAAAAATTACAATATAGTGTAAGTGAGCACAGAGTCAGAGGAGCTGAGTAACTCAGATCAGGGAAGGCGATGGTAAAGAGAGCTTACCAGAGGAAGCAGCCCCTGAGGCAACTGAAAGGAGCTTCTAAAAGTAGGTGGAAATAGAATTTCTTTTCCAAGATCTGATTATTTTTTAAAATCTCTTTGTTATATTGTAGTTTCTAGCAGAAACAAACATTTTAAACTCCAAATGGATTTTTGTTGTTATTTTTTGTTTGGTTGTTTGTTTTTGGCTTCTTTCAAAGCCAGAGAAACAAAAAATGGTGTGGAGGAGAGTACTCTATTCCTCAACTGACGAAAGGGAAGAAAAGAGTCCATTTGCAATCACATTAGTAGTGGAAGACGTAAGCAAGTCAAATCCCCAAAACACATGTGGTAAAATGAAAGAGAATAAAGGGAAGTTGACCTAATATGAAGCGCAAATCTGGGTTTTCACTTGCAGGAGGCCCGTTGTGGACATTTGCTCAGTTTTCAGTCCACATTTATTTCCTCTTCTGAAATGGGGCCCCAGTTTTGTTTTTCCTTTTTATGGAGAACCACATCTTTCCTTATTCTTATTTTATGTATTCTGGTGAAGTTACTTCATTTGATTCTGGTTTTAGAGTTGGCTGTGATTCAGGCCTGGCCAATTAGAGCCTCACATGGCCCACAGGGATTGGGATGGGTGTGTAACCCAATCAGAGCCAGAGAGAGGCAATCTGGGACTTTTGCTGAGCTTGTAAGACAAGTATACCTTGGCTTCTGCTGGTTTGAACATGGGAAATTGTAGACTAGGACTGCTGGCAGCCATCTTCCTACCACTTCCCGCCGCTTGAAGCCTGAGATTGAAGCCAGCCAACATGGAGCAGAGCGGGAATCCTTACAGTAGAATATAAAGTCCATGAGGGCAGGAAACTTGGCTTTCTCTTTAAATCTTTTTTATTGATATATCATTCACATACAGAAAAAAATGCACAAAACAAATGTTTGAGTAAAAAAGTATTATTAAGTGAATACACACATTTACCACCCAGATCAAGAAAAAGAACATTACCCCCCTCACACCCCTCCCAATCACTACCTTCTCTCTCCTCTTGATTATTAACAACATAGTTTTGAGTTTTCAAATTTTATATAAATGGAATTATATAATATACAATCTTATGTGTCTGGTTTCTGTCACTCAACATTATTGTAAATGTCTTTGATGAACATATGCATGCATTTATATTGGATATATTCCTAAGAGTAGAATTGCTAGGTCATAGAGTATACATATGCTCAACTTTAGAACATATTGCCAAATTATGTTCCAAAGTGATTGTACCAATTTATTCTTCTATGCTGGTATGTAGTACCTGTTGTTCCACATTGTAGGCAACATTTGGTATTATCAGTCTTTTAAGTGTGGATGCATGTAGTGTATCATATTGCATTTTCCTAATTACTAATGAGGCTGAATACCTTTTCATATGGCCATTTGGATATCCTTTTCTGTGAAGTGCCTGTTCAAGTGTTTGGCCCATTTTTCTATTGAGTCACCTGTGTTCTCTTTTTTGATTCATAGGAGGTTTTAAAAATTTTTATCTTCAGTTACTATACTAATGCCATACCATATTATATGTATGGGATTAGTATTGGGATTTTCAATGAAAATTAGTATATGGGATTTTCATTGGGATTGCATTGAATCTATAAATTAATTTGGAGAGACTGACATATATAAAACATTGAAACTTCAAATCCATGAACAATGCACATGTTTCCTTTATTTATCTTTAATTTCTCTCAATAAAGTTCTATAGTTTTCTGTGTAGAGGCATCTTGCATTCTTTCATTAGATTTATTCATAGGTATTTGATACTTTTGTGCAATTGTAAATGGTAACAAAATTTTTAAATTTTCTGTTTGTTGCTGGTATATAGAAAAACAATTGAATTTTTGTATATTGACCTTATATATTAGTTTTCTATTGTTGCATAAAAAATTATCACAAACTTAGCATCTTAAAAAACAAATTTATTATCTCACAGTTTCCATGAATCAGTAGTCGGGATATGAGTTAGCTGGGTCATCTGCTTAGAGTCTCGCTAGGCTGAAATCAAGATGTCAGCAGGAGTATGATCTCATCTCAGGCTGAGGGTCTTCTTCCAAGTTCACTGATTATTGGTGCAATTCAGTTCCTTGCAGTTGTAGGTCTGAGTTTCCTCTTTCATACTGGCTGTCATCCAGCAGCCACTCTCAGCTCCTAGAGGCCACTGCAATTTCCTGCATTGTAGCTCTCTCTGAAACGTGGCATTTTGCTTCTTCAAGGCCAGCAGGAGACTGTTTCTCTTGCTTCAAATATCTCTGATTTCTGACTTCTCTGACCTCTAAATTCTGCTTAAAAAGGGCGTACCTGATTAGGTAGGGCCACTAGGATGATCTCCCATTTGATTAACTCAAGTTCAACCGATTGAGGACCTTAATTACATTTGCAAAATATACCATAACTTAATCATGCGAGTGAAATTTCATCATATTCACAAGTCCACCCACACTTAAGGGGAGGGGATTATGTAGGGCGTGCACATGAGGGGACTGGAACCATGGGGAAAACTTAGAATTCTACCTACTATATTTTGTATCCAGCAACCTTACTGGTTAATTAATTCTAGTAATATATCTATAGATTCATTGAGATTTCCTAAATACACAATTATATTATCTAAATATAACAACAGTTTTATTTCTTCCCAATTCTTTTTTTTTTTTTTTTGTAGATAAACATAGTTTTATTTCTTCATTTCGAAACTGTATACGTTTTTTTTTGGTTTTTTTTTTGTTTTTTTAATTGATGTCTTAGTTTATAACACTGTGGGGTTTTAGTTGTACATTTTTGTTTGTCCGTCACCTTGTGGATGTAACCCTTCACCCCTTGTGCCCCACCCCACCCCCCTTCCCCTTGGTAACCACCAATCAGTTCTCTCTGTCCGTGTGTTCACTTATATTCCATATATGAGTGAGTTCATGCAGTGTCTGTCCTTCTCTCTCTGGCTTATTCCACTTAACATAATACCCTCTAGGTCCCTCCATGTTGTTGCAAATGGGACAATTGTATCTTTTCTTATGGCTGAGTAGTATTCCATTGTATGTATATACCACATCTTCTTTAACCAATCTTCAGTTGAGGGACACTTGGGTTGCTTCCACTTCTTGGCTATAGTGAATAATGCTGCAATGAACATAGGGGTGCATACGCCTCTTGTGATGGTTGATTTCACGTCCATTGGGTAGATGCCCAAGAGTGGTATTGCTGGATCATATGGTATTTCTATTTTTAATTTTTTGAGGACTCTCCATACTGTTTTCCATAGAGGCTGCACCAGTTTGCATTCCCACCAGCAGTGAATGAGGGTCCCCGTTTCTCCACAACCTCTCCAGCATTTGTTGTTTTTTGTGTTGGTGATTATAGCCATTCTAACCGGTGTAAGGTGATATCTCAGTGTAGTTTTGATTTGCATTTCCCTGATGATTAGTGATGTTGAACATCTTTTCATGTGTCTATTGGCCATCTGGATCTCTTCCTTGGAAAAATGTCTGTTCATATCCTCTGCCCATTTTTTGATCGGGTTGTTTGTTTTTTTGTTGCTCAGTTGTATGAGATCTTTGTATATTACTGAGATTAATCCCTTGTCAGACAAACGATTTGCAAATATTTTCTCCCAGCTGGTGGGTTGTTTATTCATTTTGATCCTGGTTTCATTTGCCTTGTAGAAGCTCTTTAGTCTGATGAGGTCCCACTTGTTTATTTTTTCTTTTGTTTCCCTTGTCTGGGTAGACATGGAATCTGAAAGGATCCCTTTATGTCCAATCGCAATTAGTGTACTGCCTATATTTTCTTCCAGGAGTTTTATAGTTTCAGGTCTCACTTTCAGGTCTTTGATCCATTTTGAATTGATTTTTGTATATGGCGATAGGAGATGGCCTACTTTCATTCTTTTGCATGTGGCTGTCCAATTTTCCCAGCACCATTTATTGAAGAGACTTCCCTCTCTCCATTGTATGTTCTTTGCTCCTTTGTCAAAAATTAGCTGTCCATAGATGTGTGGTTTTATTTCTGGGCTTTCAATTCTGTTCCATTGATCTGTGTGTCTATTCTTGTACCAGTACCATGCTGTTTTGATTACTGTAGCTTTATAGTATATTTTGAAATCAGGGATTGTGATGCCTCCAGCTTTGTTCTTTTTTTTCAGACTTGCTTTAGCTATTCGGGCTCTTTTGTTGCCCCATACGAATCTCAGTAGTTTTTGTTCTATTACTGTGAAGAATGACATTGGGATTCTGATTGGGATTGCATTGAATCTGTAGATTGCTTTAGGTAGAATGGACATTTTAACTATATTTATTCTTCCAATCCATGTGCATGGAATATTTTTCCATTTCTTTATGTCCTCCTCGATTTCTTTCAATAGTGTCTTATAGTTTTCATTGTATAGGTCTTTGACCTCCTTGGTTAAATTTATTCCCAGATATTTTATTCTCTTTTTGCAATTGTAAATGAGATTGTCTTTTTGAGTTCTCTTTCTGTTTTTTCATCGTTAGTGTATAGGAATGCAATTGACTTTTGTAAGTTGATTTTATACCCTGCCACTTTACTGTAGTTGTTGATTGTTTCTAGTAGCTTTCCGATGGAATTTTTGGGGTTTTCTATGTATAGGATCATGTCGTCTGCAAATAGTGAGAGTTTCACTTCTTCATTGCCTATTTGGAGTCCTTTTATTCCTTTTTCTTGCCTAATTGCTCTGGCCAGAACTTCCAGTACTATGTTGAATAAGAGCGGTGAGAGTGGGCACCCTTGTCTTGTTCCTGTCCTCAAAGGAATGGCTTTCAGTTTTTCCCCGTTGAGTAGGATGTTTGCTGTAGGTTTGTCATATATGGCCCTTATTATGTTGAGGTACTTTCCTTCTATACCCATTTTGTTGAGAGTTTTTATCATAAATGGATGCTGGATCTTGTCAAATGCCTTCTCTGCATCGATTGAGATGATCATGTGGTTTTTATTCTTCATTTTGTTAATGTGGTGTATCACGTTGATTGATTTGCGGATGTTGAACCATCCCTGTGTCCCTGGTATAAATCCCACTTGATCGTGGTGTATGATCTTTTTGATGTATTGCTGTATTCGGTTTGCCAATATTTTGTTGAGGATTTTTGCGTCTATGTTCATCAGCGATATTGGCCTGTAGTTTTCCTTCTTTGTATTGTCCTTGTCTGGCTTTGGTATCAGCATGATGTCGGCCTCATAGAATGTGTTGGGAAGTATTCCATCTTCCTCTATTTTTTGGAATAGTTTGAGAAGGATAGGTGCTAAATCTTCTTTGAACGTTTGATAAAATTCTCCAGGGAAGCCATCTGGTCCTGGGTTTTTATTTTTTGGGAGGTTTTTGATTACTGTTTCAATCTCTTTACTTGTGATTGGTCTGTTCAGATTCTCTATTTCTTCTTGATTCAGTTTTGGGAGGTTGTACGCGTCCAAGAATTTGTCCATTTCCTCTAGGTTGTCCAATTTGTTGGCGTAAAGTTTTTCATAGTATTCCCTAATAATCCCTTGTATTTCTGTGGTGTCTGTTGTAATTTCTCCTCTTTCATTTCTAATTTTATTTATTTGAGTCTTCTCCCTTTTTTTCTCAGTGAGTCTGGCTAAGGGTTTGTCAATTTTATTTATCTTCTCAAAGAACCAGCTCTTTGTTTTCTTGATCCTTTCTACTGTTTTTTTGGTTTCAATTTCATTTATTTCTGCTCTGATTTTTATTATTTCCCTCCTTCTACTGATTCGGGGCTTTGTCTGTTCTTCTTTTTCCAACTCTGTTAGGTGCAATTTAAGGTTATTTATTTGGGATTTTTCTTGTTTGTTAAGGTGAGCTTGTATTGCTATGAATTTCCCTCTCAGGACTGCTTTTGCTGCATCCCATATGAGTTGGTATGGTGTATTTTCCTTTTCATTTGTCTCCAGATAGCTTTTGATTTCTCCTTTAATTTCATCAATGACCCATTGGTTGTTCAGTAGCATGTTGTTTAGTCTCCACATCTTTGTCCCTTTCCTAGTTTTTTCCTTGCAGTTGATTTCTAGTTTCACAGCATTATGATCAGAAAAGATGCTTGTAATGATTTCAATCTTCTTAAATTTATAGAGGTTTGCCTTGTTTCCTAATATATGGTCTATCCTTGAGAATGTTCCATGTGCACTTGAGAAGAATGTGTACTCTGCTTTTTTTGGGTGGAGTGCTCTGTATATATCTATTAAGTCCATTGCATCTAGTTTTTCGTTTAAGTCCATTATTTCCTTATTGACTTTTTGTCTGGATGATCTATCCATTGATGTAAGGGGGGTGTTAAGATCCCATACTATTATGGTGTTATTGTTAATATCTCCTTTAAGGTTTTTTAGCAGTTGTTTTATGTACTTTGGTGCTCCTGTGTTGGGTGCATAGATATTTATAAGTGTTATGTCTTCTTGGTGAAGTATCCCTTTTATCATTATATATTGCCCTTCTTTGTCTCTCATTACCTTTTTTATCTTGAAGTCTACTTTGTCTGATATAAGTATGGCTACTCCTGCTTTCTTTTGTTTGCCATTAGCTTGGAGTATTGTTTTCCATCCTTTTATTTTGAGTCTGTGTTTGTCTTTAGAGCTGAGATGTGTTTCCTGGAGGCAGCAGATTGTTGGATCTTGGTTTTTAATCCATCCTGCCACTCTGTGTCTTTTGATTGGAGAATTCAATCCATTTACATTTAGAGTGATTATTGATATATGAGGGTTTAATGTTGCTATTTTATTGTTCATCTTCTGGTTCTTTTGCATTTCCTTTGTTTCTTGTCCCTTGTGTTTCAGACTGCAAATTCAATTTGGTATTTCTGCATGCTCATTCTCTTGGTTTTCTCTTTATTTGTCATGTGTGGTTCTCTTCTGGTTGTTTGTTTAGTGGTTACCGTGCAGTTTATATAAGCCATCTCCTGGATAAGAAAGTACATTTTCAGATGCCTCCTTTTTCCTGAGGCTGGGTCAGTTCAATCCCTTACCTCTTCCCCTCCTTATTTGTTATCTCTTTATTCCAGATTGTGTCATGAATGTGTGTTTCCAGTGATGAGCTTGAATTAATTTTTGATGTTTTCCAACTGTATTTTGTTCTGGTTTAGTCTCCTTGCTTTTCTCCTTGTTGAAATCTTTGTATCCCCTTTCTCGTTTGTTTTTTTTCAGGCCTAAGGGCCTTCTTGAGCATTTCTTGTAGTGGGGGTCTTGTGGTGACGAACTCTCTTAGCTTTTGTTTATCAGGGAGAGTTATTATTTCTCCATCGTATTTGAAGGATATTTTTGCTGGATAGAGTATTCTCGGCTGAAGGTTTTTGTCTTTCATGATTTTGAATATATCATTCCAGTCTCTCCTAGCCTGTAGAGTTTCTGTCGAGAAATCAGCTGAGAGCCTGATGGGGTTTCCTTTGTATGTTATTTTGGTTTTTTGTTTAGCTGCCTTCAATATTATTTCCTTGTCACGGGTATTCTTCAAGTTTGCTACTATGTGGCGAGATGATTTTTTATTCCTGTTTATATATTTAGGTGATCTATTGATTTCATTCACTGTTATTTCCCTCTCGTTCCCTAGGTTGGGGAAGTTCTCAGCTATTATTTCTTTGAACAAACTCTCTGCTCCTTTTTCTCTTTCTTCTCCTTCTGGAATACCTATTACCCTTATGTTGCTTTTTCTCATTGAGTCTGATATTTCTCGAAGAATTTCTTCATTTCTTTTTAGTCTTAGCTCTCTCTCCTCCTCTACCAGGAGCATTTCTGCGTGGCTATCCTCAATAGTGCTAATTCGTTCCTCCATATCGTCAGTTCTGCTCTTTAAAGACTCCATTTTTTCCACTATCTCGTTGATTTTGTTTTTCATCTCCAATAATTCTGATTGGTTTTTCTTTAGGGTTTCAATCTCTTTTGTGACATAATCCCTGAATTCGTTGATTTGTTTCTGTGTGTTCTCTTGTATTTCGTTGAGCTTGTTTATGATAGCTATTTTGAATTCTCTCATTCAGGTTATGAAATTCTGTGCCTTCAGGGTTGGTTTCTGGGTGTTTGTCATTTTCCTTTTGGTCTGTAGCCCTGACATATTTTCGCAAGGATCCGACGGGGACGGCTTTATTTTTACCCCTCATGATTAAAGTTAGTCCTGCAGTTTCCCCCTGCTGCCACTAGATGGAGATTGCGAGCGGTTTGCTCTGAGGCGGCTGCAGCCCCCGGAGGGATTATGCTGAAACGCCGGGTGTGTGGGGGGAGGGGTCCTCTCTTTCTCCTGCTTGACCCGGGGGTTTCCTTTCTGGCTCTCTTAGGGTGTTTGCCAGACCCCCTAAGCAGTCCGTGGTCGCTTCCCCGTGGGGATCTTGCGACAGTCTGTGAGAGCACCTGGGTGGCGATAGTTTTCCCCGCTGTGGGCCGCCCCTCCCCCCTCTGTCCGCGAACCGCGCTGTTTTTGCTGATCGATTGGGGTGGGGCTATACAACCTCCTACCTCTCCTCCCGTCCTCCTGGGCTTCCCGCGCCTCCACCGTCCGATGTATGGCAGCAGGGGTTTCTCAGAAGTCCTTCGTAGTGTTTGATTGAGCTCTGTTGGAATGTGAATGATGTTTTCGTTGTGTCGTAGGGGGCAGAGATTCAAAGAGGGAATCTCACTCCGCCATGATGCTGACGTCACTCTCCCTCTTCCCAATTCTTATATTGTTAAAATTTCTTTTTCTTACCTTACTGGCTAGAACCTCCAGTATAATGAGGCTGGAAGTGCAGAACCTCCAGCACTGGCTAGAACCTCCAGCACAATGCTGAAAAGAAGCAGTGAAAGTGGGCTTGCTTGTCTTTTGTATCATTTTATCTCCAGTGCTTAAAACAGAGCATGAGACATAGTAGCTTTTCAATAAATATTTTTATTTTGTGAGGAAGACCAGCCCTGAGCTAACATCCCTTACCAATCCTCTTTTCTCCGAGGAAGACTGGCCCTGGGCTAACATTCTTGCCCATCTTCCTCTACTTTATATGGGACGCCGCCAGGCATGGCTGACAGGCAGTGCGTCGGCGGGCACCCGGGATCCGAACCCGTGAACCCCGGGCTGCCAAGCGCGAACTAAACCGCTATGCCACCGGGAAGGCCCCTAAATAAATATTTTTAAATAAATAAATGGATGACAGCAAAGCTGAGAGATGGGGAAAAAATTGGTTCTTGCTTGATCATTTGAGCTTCTAAAGCCCACTATATCCTAAGTCATCCCTAACCATGGACTTTTTAATGACATGAGACAATAAGTTATCCCCCTGCCTTTTTTCTTTTTTGGCAAGTTCAATCAAAAGTTTTACACCATATTAGATCTCCTGAATCACAGAATAACGTGAGCAAACAAATATTTGGGAAAAATTAATTGTTATGCTCAGTGGAATTACCTTTTTTTCTTTCTTTTTTTGTGAGGAAAACTAGCCCTGAGCTAACATCCGTTGCCAATCCTCCTCTTTTTTGCTGAGGAAGACTGGCCCTGGGCTAACGTCTGTGCCCATCTTCCTCTACTTTATATGGGACGCCGCCACAGCACGGCTGGATGAGCGGTGCGTCTGTCCGCATCTGGGATCCAAACCTGCGAACCCCGAGCGGCTGAAGCCGAGCATTGAGCTTAACCACTACGCGCCCAGGCCAGCCACCTTTTTCTTCTTTTTGAAGAGCACTTCTGGGAATTCAAACATGTTCAAATAACTATGATATTAAGAAAAGCCTCCCTCACACCCACTTCCACCTACCACTCCATCTAGCTCCTCTTTTTTTCACAACCAAACTTCTAGAAACAGTTTACTCGTCCTTTGATCTCCGTATAATAGTTCTCAACTCATCATAATCTGCTTCCAATTTTACCATCTACCAAACTTGTCTTGCTAGGATCAGTGGTGACCTTTGTGCTGCTAAATCTAATGGACAGCACACATCTTATTTGCCATAGTTGACCACTCCTGGCTTCTTTCAAAAAGTCCTTCCTTTGTCTTCTGTGACCCCATGGTCTCCTGTCTTTCCTGTTATTTCTCTGGCTCCTCTTTCTAGTCTCTCCTGGTTGCTTTTCATCCTCTCAGGACCTAGTCCATTAACCAGAGGGATGTGGTGACACCTGGAATCAAAGCAGCACTCACTGGCACACATCAGTGAGCCAGTTTAATCATAAAGACAAAGCCATTTACACAAATGTTTTGTTTGCTCATTGATTTGATACATGGTAATATATGCTTGTTGTATGGATCTGTGTCCAGTCACAGGCCCTCTTCCCCTTTTTCCCCTTCTCTTCTCTTTTCTTCTCTCTATACTCTCTTTCTCACTCATACACATCTATCCTTTCAATTATTAACTACATGTTGACCACTTCTGAATTTATATTTTCATTCAGATCTCTCTTATGAGTTCCAGAGCCATATATCTAACTGCCTCCCTAACATTTCCAGGTAGCTATTACATAGACATTCCAAATTGGACATGTCCGTTACTGAACTTATGGTGCCAAATCTTTTCCTCCTCCAATGTTCCCTACCTAATTAAATTGCTCCACCATCCTCCCAGTTGCTCATGTCAGGAACCTAGGAATCATCCTTAACATCTACCTATTTCTTAGCCCCTTTGTCCAACCAATCACCAAGTACTGTCAATTCTGTCTCCTAGGATACTTCTAAAATCTTTCTACTGCTCTTTGTCTTTACCATCACCACCTTAGACCAACACCTGGACCACTCGGACACTCTCTTATCCAGCTCGGGCTGCTATAAGAAAACACCATAGACTGGGTGGCTTAAACAACAGACATTTATTTATCACGGTTATGAATCTGGGGAGTCCAAGATCAAGGTGCCGGCAGACGTAGCTCCTGATGAGAGCCCTCTTTCTGGCTTACAGACAGCTACCTTCTTGTTGTGTCCTCACATGGTGGCGAGAAAGCTATCTCTTTTTTCTTTTTCTTATAAGGACACTAATCCCATCATAGGGGCTTCACCCTCATGACCTCATCTAAACCTAATTACCTCCCAAAGGTTCCACCTCTAAATACCATCACATTGGGGGTTAGGGCTTCAATATATGAATTTGGAAGGACACAAATATTCAGTCCATAACAGATACCTTATAATTGCTTGTGCTATAACTTCTCTTGGTTATCTCCACTAACTGATTCTTCACAGAGTGGTCTGGTCTTTTGAAAACATGCTTGTGTCATCTCCTCGCCCAAAGCCCTATCATAGCTTATAATAAAGTTCAAAGGACCTATAACTCCCTGTATGGTCTGACTTCAGCCTACTTCCATCTGATTGAATGCCAGCCACATTGGTCCTTTCTCTGTTCCCTCTGCTCACCTTCATGCTTTAGAACTTTTTTCTGCCAGCTGTTTCCTCTGCCAGAGACTTTTCACTACCACTATTCCGCTTCCCTAGGCAACTCCTATTCATTTTTCAGTTTAAATGCTGATTCCTTGGACAAGGATTCTCTGTTCACCTACATTAAATTACACTCACCTTTACAAGCTCTCATAGCTTCTTTTACCTTTCCATGACACGTATCCCAACTGTAGTTGAACAATATCTATAATTATTTGTTTAATGTCTCTCTTCTGTACTTCCTCTCCACCCCACCCCAGACTGAGTGCTATGAGAGCATGAACTGAATCAGTCTTGCTTAAGACTAGCATCTAGGACCCACAAATGTCCTTGATAAATATTCATTGAGTGTGAATGGATGTCTAAATGTCTACTTGAGAATAAGGATGAGTGCGAGGGGTTAAGGAGTATTGGTGTAGAATATTTTTCCTATCTCTTCATCATAATAAGAGATTTAGAATCAGAATGTTGATTCCACCATTAAGAGAAATCACGATTTTGACAAAAATTAACCTCATTCTGGGGGCAAGGAGTGAGTAACTAAGGTAGCCACTCACATACTGAGGCAAAATGCAGGCAGTGAAGGGCAGACAGTAAAGAATCAGACAGAGAGGAGAGCAATTTCCCTCTGGATGCCATTAACCAGAGAGATATGCTGACCACCTGGAATCAAAGCAGCACTCACTGGCACACATCAGTAAGCCAGTTTAATCATAAAGACAAAGACATTTATACAAGCTTTTTGTTTGCTCACTGATTTGATATATGCTTGTTGTATATATGTGGCATCTGTGGAAAAAAACTGTCAGTAGTTTGGCTTTCAATTTGTAATAGACACAGAAGTACTTATGTTTTGTAAATATGTCCTTTATGCTCACTTTATCATTTCTTTTACTGTGCATACGGAACTGCAAAGTAAAGTTAGGATAAAGTTAGAAGAATGGAAATAGGCTTCTCCATATATATAAAGAAGGAATACATCAAAATAAGCCATATATTTTCTAAAATACTACATTCTTGCAACCAAATATGGGAACTGTCTCTTGGATGTGGTATTGAGTACTATTGGTAAAGAATACTTAAAATAATAAAGTAACCTACATTGATTATTTCTTAAGTTATTAACTACTTATTACCAAGCAAAATCTTCCCTACAGGATGTTTTTTTCTTATAAGTAAGGAGAACCTTCATATTCCACACTTTAGAGAAAGCCTTAACTTTCCTTTGGAGGAGAGGGGGAATCTGATATTTTTTGGATTCAAATGATAAGTAATTCCATTTAACATAATTCTTTGCTTTTTTTTTGTAATTTGTTGCCGTAGCATTCCCACAGTATAGTGTGGGACAAAGACCACAGGACTGGAAGTCCTTAAACTTGGCTTCCAATTGGAAATTGGCTGCTACCACTAAAATGTTATCTGGCTCAGCCCTTTGGACCTCCATTTCCTCATCTATCAAATGAGAGGTCTCTTCTGTTCAAAAAGTCTTTGGTTTTAGTGATGTTTTCTTTCCTTTGAGTTTGTTATTTTTATTTTACATACAGCCTTAAAAGTTAATAAATAAAATGGACTAGCCCTGGTAGCCTAGTGGTTAAGTTCAGCATGCTCCACTTTGGTGGCCCGGGTTCTGTTCCCAGGTATGGACCTACACTGCTCTGTTAGCAGCCATCCTGTGCTGGCAGCCCACATACTAAAAAATAGAGGAAGATTAGCATGGATGTTAAGCTCAGGGTGAATCTTCCTCAGCAGAAAAAAAAAAGCAAATAAAAGTGCAGAAGGGAAAAAATTCTGTTCTAAATCGTTAGATTTTTGGAAATAAGACTTCTAGATTGAAATCAGATTCTGATTGAAAACTTGTCTGTATTAAAGCTCGGGAATTCATAGAAGTAAAAAGACTAAGGTGAGAAAACACAGATATTTTACTGCCTGGTAGAATGGGAACTAAAATGACCAGACAGTGGCATGAGAATTAAATGGCCCTTCTAATGCATTTTGGTATCCAAGGAAAGTCCATTATATAACTGCAATCCATTGTTATATTAATCTTTTACTTTAGATTATGTTGTGAAATTGTCTTGGTTTCATGACACTCAGGTTTTTTTGGTCTCTGTTTATTTTGCTTGTAAAAATATTTCCTCACTGTTTGATTATTTTTCTCTATTTAAAAATATTACATAGTGGTGTAAGAATTTGTATTCCTGCTGCTTAGGAGGTTCTTTCTGAGTGATGGCTGGTGTTGAGTCACGTACCCAGTTGATGTAGAAGGTGGTTCTTGAGGAATCTCTTGAGAGGCCAACTATGACTTCTGCTTCTCTGGAAATGTATGGCTTCTAAATTGCCCATAATTTTCTAGGAAAATTTTTAAATGTAATTTCTCCTTTTCCTAGAGAAGTTTAAAGTGTGACTTTTTTTCCTAATAAATGTTTGACCATTCTATCCTTATAGTTCTACTTCACTATAGAATTGCATATTTTAAAAATAATTTTATACAGTTATCACTTAAAATACTCCAATTGTAAAGTAAGCCAAAGATATCATCTTTATCATAAATCGAATAAATTAATTGTGGTTTACAAAAATCTTGAGCCCTATAACAGTGGCAAGTTGTTTTTAAGACATTAGACTAACTGGTTACTCATTCTGCTTAGTGTATGGAAGAAAGTGGCTTATGTTTATACACTAGTTTGTCTTTATCTCTCATTCATTATTTCAATGAGTATTTATTAAGCTCTCAACTTGCACCAGGCACTGTTTCAGGTGCTGGGGAGTGGAGGGTAAGGGGGTAAATAAAACAAAGCTCTTTGCCCTCACGGAGCTTGCATTCCTATGAGGGAAAGATAGAAAATAAATAAGTAAAACATATGGAGGGTTAGATGATAATAAAGGCTAACGAGAAAAAGAAAGTGGAAAAGCAGATCGAGCATGGGGTTGCAATGAGAAATATGGGTGTCATGGAAAGTCTCTTCGAGAAGGTAAGATTTGAGTAAAGACCTGAAGGAGATGAAGGAGTTAGCCATTTGGATATCTGGGGGGAAAGCATTCCAGGCAGAGGCAAGAGCAAGTAAAATACTCTGAGGCAGGAGCATGCCTGGCATAACCGAAGAACAGTGAGGAGCCTAAATGACTAGAGAAGTGGGGAGAGCAGGAGGAGATAAAGTTAGAGAGGTAAGAGTGGGATGATGTCATCTAGGACGTTGTAAGGACTTTAGTCTTTTACGATGAATGAAACAGAGCCACAGTAAAGTTTTAAGTAGAGGAATGACATGATCTGAGTCATGGTTTAGCAGGATCAAGCTGACTATTGTGTCGAGAATAGACTGGTGGGGGACAAAGGTTAGGAGACTTTCGCAATAATCCAGGCAAGTAGGATCATTGCACTACACAACTCCAAGAAGCATCATTCACCCTGTAGTGTCTGTGGATGGTGCTTCCTGTAATGAGCAGTATATAGCCCAACAGCTATAGTTAGGAGCACTGCAGGCAAGATGGCTTAGACAAGGATGAATGATATGTGAGTGGTGAGAAGTGTTTAGTCTAGATATATTGTGAAGGTATAACTAATAGGATTTGCTGACACAGTAGACGTGGGATATGAAAGAGTCAAGTATGATTTCAAGGTTATCCATTAATTTCATGAATTATTAATATTCATTATACTAAATACCATTTACTAAGGGGGAGTAATTCATATTTATTTTTTGATTCAACAAGCATTTACTGAAAGTCTACTATGTAGTATATTGTTCCAGATTCTATAGGGATATTTTATAAAGTACAATAGTAGCAACAACAGAAAATCCTGTCCTGGAAATATTTATAACTTAGTTTATTAGACAAAGCCTCCATAGATAAAAGAACCAAATGAAACAATAAAAGAACCAGATACTGGCTAAAGCAACATAAGAAAAAATATAATAATGGGACTAATAAAATGGTATATACATAACTATTCCTCTAGGGAAATGGTCCAATTCGAAAATAATTTTACATTTGTCAGGATTTGCCCATATTTCTGATTGCTATACTCCTCTAATCTATTCAACAACTTATTCACTATTTTCCCATGTAACATGACTTGTGTGTTTCCTATTCAAAATGCTGGACTAGATATGCTCTATGGTTGACTCCTGTTCCAGGAGGAAGTATCAAAAAAGGCTTTACATCTGAGGTGGGAATTACCTGTTTCATGTGCTCTTCCCTTGCTGATGTCTTAGGTTGTATTCTTCACAGTTTGGTTGAGAATTCACAATCTTACCTTGGCTCCTAGTGCCTATTTGCCCAATTTCTGACTTGTGAATTTTCATACTTTTTCGCCACTTATCTTACTTATGGCACTTTGGCTTATGAGGACTTTTGAGATCTTGTGGCTTCTCATGCCTCACCTCACCCACCTCATTCATAGCCATGTCTTGCTGCTTTCTGTTCTGTGGTTTTCATTAACACAACCTTCCCAACAATAAAGAGGTAGTGGAGATTGTAATAATGAATATGATAGCTGACATTTTTCAGTACTGACAATGAGGTAGGCACTAAGCCATGCTATTTAAGTATACTTTAAATGTAATCCTCACAGCATGTCTATGAAGTGGGTACTATCATTATTCCCATAAAGAACAGAGCCTTAGAGAGCTTAACATGCCCGAGTTTACTCAGCTAGAAAGTGGTAGAGCTAGAATGCAAACCCAGAGCCCATGAATACTACTATGCCATAACATGTCCTTTTGTACCACATGCATATTAAACACGATTCAGAGGGAGAAAAAAAGCCAATCCTAACAAAGTTCTCTAAACTCTCAAAGCCTATATGTCTAATAGCTATCTTTCTAATGTTATGGATTTATCATTTAATTTTGCCTACTTCAAGTTGGAGATAACATTTGTAATACAGTCCTATTTTCCAAGATATTGATACTAGAGTTTGTTTTGCATGGTCCTAGACACACACACACACACACACACACACACACACACACACACACACTCTGGACATAGACTAAGGAAGTAGCAGTTGAAAGTAGAAATACCAATTGGCACTCCTATTAGACCAAGATCAAAATAAAAAAGAGAGGATAGAAAAGGAAGAAAACTAACAAGTGTTTATTGAGCTTTTCATGTTATCAGTTACTATGTTAAAATGCTCATTTAATCCTTACAACAACTCTATTATTATCCTCATTTTACATGGGAGAAAAATAAAGTGTGAAGAGGTTATTACTCCTATTTGGCAGATGAAGAAACAAAGGATTAGAAACTGAGATCAAAATCACATAGCAAAACATGTTAAGGCTGAGCTGAAAACCCAGGGTCAGCCAAATTCCAAAGCGTGTGGAATAAATCACTGCAGGTGGTAGACAGACTCTAGGGTAGCTCGTGATTCCCACCTCCTGGTGTTCACACCTTTGTGTAATCCCCTCTCCTTGAGTGTGAACCAACCTTGTGACTTGCTTCTAAACCATAAAACATGGCAAAGATATGATATCACTCTGTCTTGTAAGCCAATACACTTTAGAGAGTTTAGAGACACTCCCTGCTGGTTTGATAAAGTAAGCAGCCACGCTGGGAAAACCTACATGGCAAGGAACTGCAGGTGGCCTCCAGGAGCTGAGGGCAGCCTCCAGCCAGCAACAAGCTAGGGCTCTCAGTCCTACAACCACAAGAAAATAAATTCTGCCAACAACCTGAGTGACACTGAAAGCAGATTCTTCCCCAGTCAAGCCTCCAAATGAGAATTCAGCCTGACTGATACTTTGATTGCAGCTTTATGAGACCCTGAGCAGAGAACCAAGCTAAGCTGTGTGTAGACTCTTGTCACACAGAAACTGTAACATAATAAATATGTGTTATTTTAAACTGCTAAGTTTGTGGTAATTTGTACACAGCAATGGAAAACTAACACACCACACTACCTTGGTTTTCCCTATGCTTGGAGCACAGTAAATTCTTAGTAAATGGTAGTTGCTATTATTATGATAATCAAAATCAAAATGGAAATTTGGAATATCAAAGAGAAATGTAACAGAGAAATTTAAATAATTGTTAATATTTTACAATATTAGTTAAATAATTGTTTCCAAAGTAATCAAGCAGTTGATTTAGAAGACACAAACAGATAATGGTATGTTGAAAACTTGTATATTACTCTCAACAATTATTGAGTGTATTATTATCACATGAAATGTTATAAAATTTATAGTGGTGCTGATACTCACTTTTAGGTTTAATGTCTTACACCATACTCAAAGTAAATTGGAAAGTTTTCCTACATTAGATATGAATAAATATTAAAACATAGTTTCAGGTTCCAACCACATTGTTATAAATTGTGATTTGTAAACATTATAATATTTTAAAATAGCTTAAATATAATGGATAAAATAATCAGGGCATTAGATCAAAAAACTAAGCCCTGATGAAACTATCTGCATAATACTTTAAGTTCATAAGTGCACGTGGATTTTGCTTACGAAAGATAATTTATAGTAAATACACAATGTAATTATGCATATTTAGCTATAGATTAGGTGAGAGAACTTGAATAGATTTCCACTTGATAGATTTAAGGTTTGCTATTGTGGAAAAAAGAGGGGATAGTGCTCAAGTCTAACTAAATTGCAAAGTGATTTTTCTGAGTGTTTCTTCCACCAGTGCCCCCTCCCCTTCTGTATTTATATTGGTATGTGAATGTATAGTTTCTGTCAAATAAGTCATTAAAAATGGT
This sequence comes from Tapirus indicus, assembly GCA_031878705.1. Lineage (NCBI taxonomy): Eukaryota > Metazoa > Chordata > Mammalia > Perissodactyla > Tapiridae > Tapirus > Tapirus indicus. The sequence continues at coordinate 53,479,881 of CM062923.1, read as the reverse complement.
GTTCATTGACTGAGCAGACACGTTAATCTCATTACTGTCACACACAGAAATATGCACTGATCATACAGTAAGCATAAACACCCTTTATAGATGTTACAGCATTAGAAAATTTGCCCATTCTCCCTCTAATGAGAATATATGACCCTGATGACTATCACCACTCATAATTCTTAACAGATTTAATAAATACTATGCCAAATACAGTGTTAGTAATATGGTAGCTAAATATTTTCTTCATATTTGCTTCTTTTGAGGGCAATGATGATCTTTATCAGTTTTTAATTTTCTGTCATCTATGCTTTCTGGAAATGAACACTAATAATATATGCATACATATTTGTGATTTGGCTTTTCTTTCTAATACTGAAATGATTTAAGGGATAGCATGTGAATTTATTAATTTGAAATTTATCTACCTTTAAATTAAATTATTTGCCCAGTTAACAGTTTTTGGTTTTCTTTTCTTTTGTCTTTGGCAAACTTGATCATCACCATTTACTTTTCTGTTTAGATTCATGATTATGAATGGTTCTGTGGAAAAGTAAAAGCAAAAATCATGCTGGATCTCTGAACAAAGCATAGAGCATAAAGAACAAAGCATAATACTCTGTGTATTTTCTTTCTATGATGTGTTACCTACAGGTGGATAATGAGGAAAGCAAACCAGTCTGTCCTGTTCTAGGGTCTGGGAGATACCTTATGGCTATTATTTAATCCAAGTGCCAACTAGAGCAACTTGGAATCTTTCAGAACAAGGTGGGGCATAAATGCAAATATTTTTTAAAAGGTCAAACTGAAGGTTTAAGGCAGCTCTCCAAGTGTTGCTGACTTCCTGATGCAGGTTCAAAATATAGGAACGTGCTAAATTCATTTCTTAGTATAATCTATGAACTGATTCTAGACTTAAAATGAAATTATTTTCCTCTAGCTTTGGATGAAATTTGGTGAATCTTTCCTTAACATTTTTATACTATAAACTCATCTGGTTTTATATAAGAAGGGGATTTAGGAGGATTTCTTTATTATTTTATAGCTAAACATTTCATATTGGGGATTGATATTCTCACTTGTCTTTTTACAAAATTGTAGAGAATTGAATTTAGAAAAACATAATGTAAGAATTTCCTCTCAACTATTTTTGTTGCTTCCTTCTCTTTTGTCCTTCCCTTCCCCCAAGTTTAGCTCTTTAGTGTGTAAAATATTATTTCACAGTTATGTTTGCAGTTTTCAAAGTGACTTCTAGGAAGTGAAACTTGCATCAATTCTTTTTTTCAATCCCCAACTGTAAGAGCTATATTTTCACTTTTCATTTGTTAAAACATACTGAGTATCTTATAAACGCCTGAGACTTTGATAGATATTTTTAGGCAAAGAAATAGTTTCAAAATTGAAAGAAATCTTCCAACTAAGACATAAAAACTCGAATGATTGAGGGCCCTTTCTTCTCTCTTTAAAATATTCTAAGAAGTTCCTTTTCTTGCAGATTGTATTTTGTTGGATTAAAATTGCAAGCCCTCTAAAACCAGGTTGAATTGGATTACTGTTAAGAATCACAATGAGGAGGTATTAATAATACACACACACTTCAAGTATCTCAGTCAAATAGCAGGCATAACTGATTTCAGTGCCAGAGAAGTGTGAGAAGTGCCTTGTAGGAAGGCCTGGAACTAGGGGAAGACTTAGAGAAGGAGTTGGTGGGGGAAGGCCCCAATAGACAAAGTACTGTTTAGTCCAGTGGGTTGTTGGGGAGGGGGTGACCTTTAACCTTCCAAAGAACATTTATTTGGGAAACTGAACAGCGCTCACTTTGAGGGGATGAAAGGATAGGTGGAATGTTGTGGAAGTATCTACTTTAATAGGTCCTGGGTGATATGGGGGCGTTTGGAGTCGGTTGTTCTGGGGGGTGGGCGAGGGCCGAGCTGAGGCATCGCGGACCAGTCCCAGGGCAGGAGGAAGGCGGCACCTGGCTGCTCCTGAGAACTCGGGGTGGGGGAGGGTCGTGAGGAATAGTAGAGTTCAGCGTGGGTTTCTGTCTTTGAGTGTAGGACTATTACAGGAGACGCAGAGGAGTCGCGCGGGGTGTTCCCCGCTCCGGGGGAACGCCGGCCGTCCGCGCCGTGGCCCTTCTCCCGAGGCGGCGAGCGCTCCCCCCGGCCCGGGCCGCGGCCCTCCCGCCCCGGCGGAGCCGCGCGGTGGATTGTGGGCTGGGGGCTGCGGCGGCCTCGCGGCGGCCTCCGGCGCGGTCTCTCCGGACCTAGCTGGGCCAAGCTGGGCCGGCGGGGTGAGGGGAAGCAGTGGAGCGGGGAGCAGAAGCGCTAGGCGTAGTGGTCGCGGCGCGGCGGCGGCTCCCCTGGAGGCCGGGGATGTGGGAGAGGCGGTGGCAGCAGCGGCGGAGGCGGCGCTGCGGACCCGGGGGAAACTGCTGGCTGACAGGACACCCGGGAGAGACGTGAGGGAGCCGCCGCTGCCACCTCGCACCCCTGAGCGGAGGTGGGCTCGAGAGGGCGGCCCTGTGCTCCCCCGGCCGACGGGCCAGCCGGCGCGGGGCGGGGGCGGAAAGCCGGGCTCGGGCCCGGCCGGGCTCCGGGCGGCGGCGGCCGCGGAGCAGCAGCCTCGGCGTGACGTGGAGGGCAGGAGGCGGCGGCGATGCACTAGGCCTCGCTCTGGGGCGGCTGCCCGGGACCCGCAGGTAGGTGTCGGGCCGGCCTCCCTCGGCCCCCAGCGCTTCGCGGCTACCTCACCCCGACCTCCTGTGGAGAGAGGGACCGAGACCCCACCCCCTGTCTCCTCCTCGGCCCCAAGCGGACAGTTTTGGTCACAACTGACCGACGCCGAAGCTTCCATTCTCCTCTCGGCCACCTCCTCCTCTTGCTTTTCACTCTCCCTCCGGGATTGGGACCGGCAGCTGTGCTCCCCACCTCCAGTCGGCGGCCCCAGACGCCGCGCTCACCCCTCTCGCCCCTCTCCGGCATCCGGGCTCTGGAACTTCCACCACCCTTCTTACTTGCTGCCCCCAAACTTTCCCTTTCTTTTTCCAGTTGGGGCCTTGGCCCCCTTTTGATCCTACTGGAATAATTTAAATTTAAAAAATCATTTGTCTTCCTGGGGAATGCTAACCTAAAGAATAACTCGGTATTTTGCAGTTTGGGAATGTAGCTCGCAATAATTTGTTAAATAATTAATCTTCAGTTCTGCTGCTTTCTATCTCTGCATTGATACAAAGGCAGGCCTCCCCTGCCCTCCCATCGTTGACAAGAGAACTTTTGACTGCCCATTATAATTGACCACTTGGTTTGTCCACGTGCTAAGTTCAGGCTGATATTTTTAGAATTTTGGCTGACCCGGGTTGCATTTTTTTTAAAGTCCCCTTTAACCAGTTTTAGTTTTTGGTCTTTATTGAGGCTCTCCTTACTTTCGAAGAATTAAATTATTTGTAGTGTTTTTGTTTTTTGTTTTTAATTGGCTCTGATTTGTCAAACACCAGGGCAATCTTAATAGTAAATGCTTACAAGGCAAGTGATATCGTGATAGTATACTGAGAAATGTCTTATTGTGGTAATTTAAACTGCAGATTTTGATGGACATTCAGGTTGATTTTTATAAATCTGATGGACAGTTCTAATTGGAAAAGTACCTTGAGAGCTTTAATGATTTCTAAGCAGTTATGATAGAACAGATGGAATGATGGGATTTGTTTGTTTGACTCTTAATATTGCAGTCATAGTCTGATTTCCTGGAAATGGGTATTGATAGTGATCATCATAGCTCGTGATAGGTTTTGGTAAAAATGATCAATATGTGCAAATGTGGGGTGATTGATAGTTGTGGTTGGGGGATTAGATGTTTGCAATTTTATTGTGATTTGGCTGTTTTTAAATTATGCTGTGGTAACTTCAGAATTATCACACTACCAGGACAGACATTACAGTCTGAGGATCACTTTTAAAAGAAATGAAAAATATTTTAATGGTTTTCTTTATAAAGAACGCATCACAACAAAACTATAAAGACTGTTCATATTTTGTTGTTGATGATATTCGTATATTTTGTTCTTGTAGAGGTATTGTTACCCTAGCATTTGTCTCTCTGAAATGTTTTTCATTGCTTTCAAATGATCCGACATTTACTAGGAAAAGATGACTAAACTTGCATATGTTTGTTTTCTGAAAAGTTAAAATTTATTTCTGGATAGGTATTAAGTTTTAATGTCAGAATTAAAGTCAAATCTTGTATAATTAATGAAATGACAAACTTTGCAAAATTTGTTCTTAATCACATTTCTTTTCCTGTCGATAAAATTGATTAAAATTCCTTTTTCCTGCTTTTAGCTTTTTACAAACAACTTTATTGAGTCAAGTACACTCATTTAAAGTGTAAAATTCAATGATTTTTTTAGTATATTTACAGAGTGTGAAACCATCACCATAATCTAATTTTAGAACATTTTCATTATCCCAAAAGGAATCCTGTCCATTAGCAGTTACTCCCTATTCTCACCACCCCACCCCTAAGCCTAGGCAACCACTAATCTACTTTCTGTCTCAATATTTGCCTGTTGTGGTTCATTCATATAAACGTTATCAGCTTACAGCTTCTTGAAAAGTTCTTCTTTTAAAATCAATTTACATGTTTAAAATATTTTATTTGAGTCAGAGAATAACCAACTGATCACTGGTATTGATAAGTAATGTTTTAAACAATTGACATACTGTTTTCAGCATGGATTAATATTAAGTGTGGAGAAAGAAAAAAGTATAATTGGCTTCAGTGATCTCAAGAGGTGGTCTGGTCAGCTGGGAGTCTATAAGTAAAAGTTGAAGGATTATTTTTGCCATCAAATACTAGGATATCAGGGTTGGAAAAGACTGTAAAGATCATCAGCTTACTTCCTGCTTTCTTCACAAATAGATGGTAGGAACCAGATGAGGAAATCTTGCGAGTCGAAGCTTGAATCTCTAGGATGCATGAGTCAAGAACCACAATGTGGCCATGTAAGGCAAGAAATAGGGATTTGCAAGTTAGAATTAAGTTCTCTTATGTATGTATGCATGTATGTATTTGACATTTTACTAGCAGAGTAAGGAGAGAACTGGACATTTCCCCACTTTGGGATGGGGCAGGGAGGAGGGAAATCCATGTTACAAAATCCTCTAAAAATGCTTGAACCTAAAGGAGGATGGCATATATATTATTTAGGTATCTTCTTGTACTATTCCCATCTTATTTTTTTAAATCCAAAATTTAACATCAAAATTAATTTTTAAAAATTATAATTAGCAGGGCTGGTTGGAGGCCTCCTTTTTCAAAGACCTGGGACCCTAACATCTAAACCGATAGTTATCAAATGGGTGATTTTGCCCCCACGGGACATTTGGCAGTGTCAGGAAACATTTTTCATTGTGGCAGCTGAAGGTGGGGTGCTACTGGCATCTAGCCAGGGATGTTGCTAAACATCCTACAATGCACAGGACATATCCTACCCCACTGTACCCCAAACACACAACAAAGAATTATCTGACCCAAAATGTCAGTATATTGTTCTAAACCTATGGTTTGCATGATTCTGGTAAGGCCCTGAGTTAGTGTTCTTGATTCCCACCAGATGGGAAAATACTCTCAATGGGCACTGTTTGGTGGATTAGATGAACCCGTTAGGTCCTCTAGCAACTCTCTTTCTTTGCAGGAGGAAGCAGTTGAGGGAAAAGTGAAAGGAAATCTATTTATGACATAATGCAGATTTTCTTTAGTCTGTTTAGTTGTCTTCAAATCTGAAGAAAAAAATTTTTTTTCTGAAAATGGCAGCCTTATTTTACTTCAAATTTGAACTACTGTTATGTTTCAAATAGTTCATTACTGGTGCGTAGGTGTTTGAAATTGGAAATAGATAATTAGTATTTTCTTTATCTAGAAGTGATTTTTTTTCCTGGTAGCTTCAACTGCCAAGAAAGTAGAGAAGTAAGCTAAGTGTTTTAATTAATTAATTAATAATATATGTTGGGGGGGGCCGCCCGGTGGCGTAGCGGTTTAGTTCGCTCTTTGGCAGCCCGGCGTTCGTGGGTTCGGATCCCGGGCGCCCGCCCACGCACTGCTTGTCAGCCATGCCATGGCGGCGTCCTATATAAAGTAGAGGAAGATGGGCACGGATGTTAGCCCAGGGCCAGTCTTCCTCAGCAAAAAGAGGAGGATTGGTGATGGATGTTAGCTCAGGGCTGGTCTTCCTCACACACACACACAAATATATATGTGTATATATATGTTGTGAATGTAAAAAAAATTCAAAGTTTAGACATATCTCATCTTTTTTTTCCTTTTTCTTATAGGCCCCACTTTTGACTCGTATTTAATTTGTTTTTAATGAGCTCAGTTTGGTGATGAAAGAAGAAAAGATTGACAGTTGAGATGACTTTTGCTGTTTATCTGCCTTATGACCTTAGATAAATTGCTCTATCTTTCTGAGCCTTGATTTTCTCATCTGTAAAATAGGAATAGTGATAGTTCCTGTATTATAAGCTTATTATGAGAATTAAATGAGGTAATGTGTGTTAAGATGCTATGCCAACTATAAAGTACTGTAGAAGTTAGTTACTATATGTGAGACTAATATGTCAATTATACCTCAATTGAAAAAAAGTTAATTACTTGTTTCAGAAGAACCAAATTAGAAGGGGATACAAAGGGTGCGGAAGGCAGGAATATAGATAGTAAAGCAGAGAACAGTGACTGCTGACAGCCTCCCTAGGGAGAAGAGAGAAATTCTAAAAATATGTTGATAACAAACTAGTAAAAAAACTAGTACTGTCACTATAATCTGAAGCTCTTTAATATAGGGGTAAACTGACTTCCTTCAGTAGCACCTGAGAATATCACTATTAAAGCACGGTATAAAACTGATTATTATAATGGTGAAATTAAGTTATCAAGAAAAGGTTACCTTGGATAAAAGAACTTTTCCCATTTCTGGGCTACTGAAGGTTCATAAATATCAAGCTGGCAGCCTTTGAAAGAAGAAAGCTCACCTCTACCATATTTTGAGTGTCACTGTGTACTAATGGGTTCTTTTCTGACTCAAGTTTGTTTCGGATGTCTCTCTGTTAAAAGAAAGCTGTCATAAACATTCTTCTGCATATCTTCTTGTGCATATGTCCACGAGTTCTCCACAGAAGACCCTTAAGAGTGGAACTGCTGGTTTACAGGATATGTACATCTTCAATTTTACTAGAGAAGTGGTTATACCAATTTATACACTCTGCAGCAGTGATTATATCCTGACAACTTGGTATTATGGGACTTTAAAATTTTGGGCAGGAGTTTGGAAGATGGCAGTGTAGGAGGATCCTGAACTCGCCTCCTTGCATGGACATAACAAACCTACAACAGCCTGTGCTAGTGTGTGCCCCTGAGCCTAGCAACCAGCCACATTGGGGGCCTGACTCACTTATTAGCAAAACTGCAGTAGTTATGTGCTATTAGACCTTGCAACCAGTGGTGCCAGGGGCTTGCCCTGCCCAATAAAGTGACTGTAGCAGCCACACTAAACAGAGTCTTACAATAAGCTGGCCAGGGAGCCAGCCTAGCCTACCTGTGTGCCTGCAGCAATAGCAACCCTGCGACAACAGAAGGGCACATACAGCCCACATGGGACACTCTTGAAGCATTTGGCATGAATGATGAGAAGGGAGCATGCTGCTGGGTCCATAAGGCATCTCTTACGTAAGGTCACATTTCCAAGATTGGGACACATTTCCAAGATTGGGAGGCATAGCTGATCTACCTAACACATATAAATAAGCACAGAGAAGTAGGCAAAATGAGGAGACAAAGGAATATGTTCCAAATGAGGGAACAGGACAGTTTCTCAGAAGAAGAACCAAATGAAACAGATATAAACAATCTATCTGATAAAGAGTACAAACTAATAGTCATAAGGATGCTCACTGATCTGGGGAGAAGAATGGATGAACACAGTGAGGACATCAACAAAGAACTGGAAAATATAAAAAAGAGCCAATCAGAGCTGAAGAGTACAATAATGGAAATGAAAAATTCACTAGAGGGAATGAACAGCAGAGTAGATGACATAGGAGAAGGGATTGGTGATCTGACTGAAAGAGTAGAGGAAACCACCCCAGCTGAACAGAAAAAAGAATTAAAAAGAATGAGGACAGTCTAAGGGACCTCTGGGACAACATCGAGCATTCTAGTATCTGCATTACAGGTGTCCTGGAAGAAAAAGAGAGAAAAAGGGGCAGAGAACTTATTTGAAGAAATGATAGCTGGAAATGCACCCTAACCTGAGGAAGGAAACAGATATCCAGATATAGGAAACACAGAGAGCACCAAACAAGATGAACCCAAAGAGGCCCACACTAAGACACATTATAAATAAAATGTCAAGAATTTAAGATAAAGAGAGAACCCTAAAAGCTGCAAGAGAAAGGCAACAGGTTACATACAAAGGAAACCCCATATGGCTATCAGTTGACTTCTCAGCAGAAACCTTACAGGCTGGAAGGGAGTGGTACAATATACTCAATATATAAGCACTGAAAGGAAAAACCCTACAACCAAGAATAGTGTACTTGGCAAGGTTATCATTCAAAATTTAAGGAGAGAGAGTTTTCCAAATAAGCAAAAACTAAAGGAGTTCATCACCACTAAACTGCCCTTATAAGAAATGTTAAAGGGACTTATTTATGTGGAAAAGAAAAGTAGGAATAAGAAAATTATCAAAGAAAAAAATATCACTGGTAGAGGCAAATATATGGTAAAGGTAGTGGATCAGCCACCTATAAAGCTAGTGTAAAGGTCAAAAGACAAAAGTACTAAAATCATCCAAATCTATGATAAGAGGTTAAGGGGATATGCAAAAGCAAAAAAGGTAAAATATGACATCAAAAACATAAAATATGGCAGGGGGCATAAAAGTGTAGGGCTTTTAGTAAGAGGTCAAACTTTGAAGACCATCAACTTAATGTAGATTACTATTTACCTAGGTAATTATATATGAACCTCATGGTAATCACAAACCAAAAACTTATAATAAATACACAAAAAATAAAGAGAACCCAAATATAACACTACAGAAAGCCATCAAATCACAAGGGAAGAGACCAAGAGAAGAAGAAAGGAACAGAGAAGAACTACAAAAACATCCAGAAAAAAAGTAACAAAATGGCATTAAGTACACACTTATCAGTAGTTACTTTAAATATAAATAGATTAAATGCTCCAATCAAAAGACATAGGATGGCTGAATGGATTAAAAAGCAAGACCCATATATATGCTGCATACAAGAGACACACTTCAGACCTAAAGACACTCATAAACTGAAAGTGAAGGGATGGAAAAAATATTCCGTGCAAATAGACATGAAAAGAAAGCTGGGGTAGCAATACTTATATCAGACCATATGATCCAGCTATTCCACTTGTGGGTATTTATCCAAAGAACATGAAAACACTAATTACATGCACCCCCTATGTTCATTGCAGCATTATTTATAATAGGCAAGACTTGGAAACAACCTAAGTGCCCATCAACAGATATGGAAGGAAGATGTGCTGTGTATATATATATACACTTACACATACACAATGGAATACTACTTTGCCATTACAAAGATGAAATCTTGCCATTTGCAGCAACATGGATGGACTTTGAGGGCATTATGCTAAGTGAAATAAGTCAGATGGAGAAAGCCAAGTACTGTATGATTTCATTCATATGTGGAAGAGAAAAATAACAACAAATAAACACATAGCTATAGAGGATAGATTGGTGGTTACCAGAGGGGGAGGGGAGGGTGTGAAAAGGGTAAAGTGGCACATGTTTATGGTGATGGATGGCAGTTAGACTTTGGATGGTGAACATGATGTAGTTTACACAGAAATCAAATAAAAAAGATGTACACTGAAAATTTTTATAATGTTATAAACAAGTGTTACCTCAATAAAAAAAAGTACAATAATGATAAAACATAAAAATAAATTTAAAAATTTCTGGCAATGAGCAGGTAAAAAAAAGAGAAAAGAAAAAGTTACCTTGTTTTCAAAATATACTATTTGAAAAGTCATGAAAATATAATTAATTGCAGAATTAAATTTTGCATAAGTGACTTATTTGTACAAAAAGTTTTAGCCTTTTCAAGGATAAGCTACAGTTATCTGGATTAATTCTCTTGTTGGGAAAAATTCCTCTGTCTTCATTTGCTATTCATGCCTTCCTTTATATTTGAAAGGTTTTTCTACCACTTGTAAATGCTCTTCAAATGTGAGGATTTAACTGAAGAAATAGAGGTTTTAAACTTTCTCACTATTTGTAAAATTTCATCTCTTTCTAGATTTGTTTCTTTTTCTTATTTTTCAACATCTTTTTACACAAAAAGAGATACTTAGATTTTTCTACATGTCCAGTAGTACATAGTTATGCTGTAGCATTTAGAGTTGAATTAACTAAAGCTGCCTTCTTAGCCCATTCGGCAGCATGTCAGTCTCATAATCGGAAGGTCCTGAGTAGAGCTGAATTAACTGAAATACATGAAATGAATGGGGAAAAATGTAATTTCTTACAATTTGGTAACTGGTCAGCTTTCCTTCACAATCATGCAAAAGTAAGACTGCAGGTAAACAGAGCTCCAGCTATTTGGTGAGATTTTTCTGGGGTAGCATGAAGGTATAATAGTTGAAGACAGTATTTTTTGTTTCTTTTTTTTTTATGGTAAACTTAAAAAAATGGACTTTAGAAAGTGGGGGAAGTTTTCATGGCAAAAAAATGCTACTGATTTGGAGAATTTTATATTCAAATAGTTGGCTTTTTGACTAAAAGGAAGTTCACAGAATGGGTGTTTGTGTATGAATATTGTGGTGATGCATCATAGTTTATGATTTTTTTTCTGATGGGGTGAATTAAGTAAAATTTTGAAATCATAATAATTATGTCAAGAAAGTTCATGCCCTGTTTTGTTTTATTTTTCAATTTGGCTAAACTGAAGGGGTAGATTGGGCCCAGGTTGTGAAGAGTTTTTAGACTTGATGGAAAGAATGCTTCAGGAGAGTGACCTAGTCAGAGCTGAATTTTAGAAAGATGATTTTGAAGTTGAGTGAGGTTAAGACCAAAGAAGGACTCTTGGTGGGACAGTTTTGCAGTAGTCTAATCTGCCCATAAAATCCTGAACCAGAGCAACGGCAGTTGGAATGGAGAACAAGGGATGGATCTGTGATGAATTTTGGAAGTACAATCCATATGATAGTCTAAGTTGGTATAGAAATTGAAGAATGGAGAGAGGTCAGGGAGTCAGGTTGGCTCTAGAGTTTCTAACTTAAGAAACTGCATAGGTGGTGTTGCCATTATCTGAACTAGAGAAGGAATAAACTTTTGGCAGGTGGAGGAGGGGGCTAAAGATGGTAGATAAATGAGTGTAGGTTTTGGATATATTGAATTTTAGGTATCTATGACAGGTAGGTGAAGATGACCAGTAGGCCGTTATAAATTTGGGTGTAGGACACTGAAAAGAGGGTAGGATTGGAGAAGGATCTGAAATTTATCCAGTTTTTTCCATTTCCTCTACTATTATCTGAGTTCGAGCTACTGTCATCTCTCACCTAGATTATTGCAAATTTGCTATCTGGTCTCTTCTAGTCTTTGTCTTCTCCAATCCATTCTCTGCTGCAATTAGTGATCTTTCTAAAGGGCAAGTTTGTATCATTCCTCAGCTTAAATTGTTTCTGTGACTTTTATCCTCACAATGAAATCTACATTCTTTACTCCTTTAACAGGTTATAAATTCATTTAAGTTCTTTACCCAACTTATCTCCCTAGCCTAGTGACTCTTCACAACTCCCTCCTCCACCTAGAAATGTAATTTTCTCAGACATACTGAATTACTTGTGGTTTCTGGCAGTAGGCTCTCTTTCCCCTCCAAGCCTTTGCACATAGGTTCCCTATTCCTGGATTGTTGTTCTTATCATGCCCTTCCTCCTCTCCATTTGTCTGGCTCATTTCTACTTGTCTTCAGTTCTTAGAAAGGCTTCATTGGTTCATTATTATTATTGAAAAAATTTAAACCTACAGAAAAGTCAAGAGAATAGTAGAGTGAACACCTACACCTACACACAGACACACACTCTAAATATTTAATGCTAAATATTTAAGCATGTGTCTCCCAATTACAAAGACATTCTCTTACACAACCACAATACCATTATGACACCAAGAGTATCAACAATTATTTAATAACATTATTCAACGTACAGTTCAGACTTAAATTTCCCTATTTGTACTCAAATTCTTTATAACTTTTCCCCCCTCTAATGCAAGATTCAGTCAGGGTTCATACATTGCATTTGGCTGGTATGTCTCTGTAGTCTCCTCCAGGCTGGACTAGTCCCACTGCCTCCCTCTCTTCTTTGGTTTATCTTTTGAAAAGTAGAGCATTTGTCCTTGAGTATATTCCATATTCTGAATTAGTCTCTTTCTTCACGATTAGTTTCTGGTTGGATATTTCTGGCAAGAATACCACACAGATGATATGTATTCCTACCACTTTATCACATCAGGAGGCATATAAAATCACCCCTATTGGTGATTCCAGCTTGATCACTTGGTAAAGGGGGGAACTGACAGATCTCTCTACTATTTAATTAATTAATAATTGATAGGGTGATACTTCATGGCATGTAAATATCCTGTTCCTAACTACCTTTTAAACCAATGGTTTTAACATCCATTAATGATTCCTACTTGAATCAATCATTGCGTTGGAGGATTACAAATGGTGATTTTCTATTCTTTCATTCCATCTACATTTATTATCTTCGTTGAGTTTTGAGGGCAGTAAGGTCAGGTTAGATGAAGACTGAATATAGGCAATTGAATTTAGAAATCAGGTCATTCCTCACCTTTTCCAGAGCCAAGTGAGTGGTAAAGATGGAAGATAAGTTACTAAGGAGGTAGACCAAAGAGAGAATAGAAGTTTGCCAGTGAAGGGGAGTCAAGAAGTAGCAGCTTGAGGAGGCACAGTTGATGGAAAGAACTTTAATTTAGTACTTGAACATCCTTTTGGGGGGGGTTGATGAGATTGAAGATAGGAGAGTCAGGAAATAATAGAACAAGGTCTCAGATGAAATGAGAGGTGAGATCAAGAACAGCTGATTGGGATATTAACTCTGGAAAAGAGTAGATACCTATACTATACCTCAGAACGTTAGGAGTTGTGTATAGATGAGAATCAGGTATGTTTGGATATAGAGGGAAGAAGTCATATCTGAGGACATTTTGTTGTTGTTGTTATTAAGTAAAAAGACAGATACTTTTTGAGCCTGGGATTAATGAAGGTAAGCTAGAGGACATGAGGAGAGTGATGAAATTTGCTATAAATACTGTGGGGATTGGGAAAGAGAAGTGTTTCAGGATAAATAAGTGAAAGGACTGCTGAGCAGGGCCTCACCTGAAATTGGAGCTCATCAATTTATAATCTTCATGTTTTATCTAAGTTTTCTCTGGCAGTGTTCTGCAGCCAGGAGCAAAGCAAAGACAGATTGTATTGAAGATGGATAAGGGAGCAGAGAATTGAAGATGCCAGGGAGACTGCTGAAGTAATTGACCATGGGACTCAAGCTAAGTGGAGAAGCTAGTAAGGCAGAACTGGGTTAAGAGACCTAAACAGTGGTGAGAGGTGTAGAGGTAATGCCAAGCAGTGATAAATTAAAATACTAATTTATTATTGGTTTAGGTTACAGTAGTAATGAACTTTATAGTTATTTACTTTATACCTCAAACTAACATTTAATATTTTCATTCTTGAACCTCTTACTGACTTATTGCAGATGAATTTCTAGCTATTTTGCTTTATTTTCTCTAAAAAGAAAATTTCTTGAAAGCATCATCTTTATTATTACTTAACACTTATAGAGTACTTGTTTAGATTGTTTGAAGGCCCTGCCATTTAGGGATCTAGATGTAAAATGTATTTTATTAACAAAGACTGTTAACACTAGATTATTTCTGCTCTGGAAAGAAGCAAGGCAGGGATAACCCAAAACAGTGGATAAATCCAAGTGTCAGTTTTGTTCTTCTTAGGAATATATTCATATGTAATTTCTTCTAGCAACTATTTTCAAGGTAGGGTAGATTATGCAGATTTTATTTTAAATTTACTTTTTTGTAGGCATTTAATGTGTCTAATGGTTTGCATATTTAAGATATGTGTATTCTCCAATAACTTTGAATGAATGATTTTAGGATTTATTTGCTAATCTTTGGCCGAGACACCAAGAACAGAATACCAATATTCTAATCTGATTCACTTTGACAAGAATTTCACTAGTAATACAGTCATATCAATGGCCTAAAGGAGTAAGATAAAGCATCCAAGTTGTATTTGGTTTTCATTGAACTTTTTATATACTAGAGACAGTATAGAGACAGATTTTATCACAGTACAGTTTTATCATTCGATTCCAGGCCTGTAACCCTTAATTGATTTCAGTGGCTGCTATATTATGTTATTTTAGTGTGTTAAGTCTCTGATGAGTGCTAGGGAAAAAAGACATTGCTTTTATTTTGAATGACAGCTAGATTTAAAAACTATATATATATAAATATATATATGAACACTATATATAGTTTTTTGAGGATATTTATGATTTTTATTCCTGATAAGAATGTCACACATGAAATATTTATTTGATAGCCATTTAAAAATATTTAAATTTAATATTATAAATAGTTAGACTTTTAACCCTTCTAGCCAAGATTATTTCTTATTGTTCCTTCTTGTCACTAGATCAAAAGTAAATAAGGAACTTCAGGAAACCCATGTATTCAGAGTTTCCTGCAAGGCACATGGTCCCATATATGTCAAATGGGAAAGTAAGGAAAAAGCAAATTAGATTAGTACAACTTTTTTCTTATTATCTGGGTTCCTTCAGCTTCTTCTTTCATACTCCTTTAGTGCCCAAGATGAGTAGACAAGTTCTTGTGACAGCCTTAATTTGTTAGTATTTCTTAAAAGCCCAGACCTTTATGTTTAAATTTTAGCTTCATTACTGAGATTGTTGTGAGCAATAATGTATATGATATATATTTTAAAAAATTTTAAGTACTTTTCAAAATTATGATTGAACTAGATTTTGTCAGGTGATAAATCTTTTACTTAGTGTAGATGTATATTGTTATTTGTGTCTAGACTGTATGACAGAAGCTTAACTATACCATTTACCAGAAATTGGCTCTTAAAATTTTAAAAGTGTTGTGGGAAATACTTCTTAGAATATGAGATATCTGAGATATTTTATATTACTATGATGAAAAAATAATCTCTACTAATTTCTATCAAATTGATCGTTGATAGGACATTAGAACGTGGTTGTTTTTTTTTTTTTCTTGCATATATCAGTATTTCTAAATTTGAAGAAGTCAAATTTGCCATTTTTTATTTGCTTTTTAAAACAATAGCATTGAATATTGATTTTTCTTTTTTACTAAACTTAAATGCAAAATTATATCCAAAAATGCTACCTCTGTCCATCTCCAGTGTAAAAGAAAAAAAATCCCACTTTTCCCCTATCTTCTCAAGTTACAAATAGACAAGTTGTAAAAGTTCATTAATAAGTCAATTATTTGGAATTCAGAACACATTTCCTGTTGAAAGTCCTAAAATGATGGCTCATAGTAGCATATTTATCTCACATGGCAACTCAAGAATTATCCCTTTGCTGAAAAATATAGTAAATTATACTGATGAAAATGTCTAGTGTCTTTTTCCTTGAGGGATAATTTTTTAGCAGTCCCAGTCTTATAAAATTCTTTGAACCTTAAACTGCCCTAAAAAAATAAAGTCTTCAAAAATTCTTATTACAGTCAGATGTTAATTATTGTTATCATTTATTTTTAATATAAGATGGACATAAATAATAATTATTAGTATAAATGTTATTGGATCAGTAATTGATCTGATAAGGAGAAAAAGAAGACAGGAGAGGAAAGCACTGGGTACCTGAAATGGATGGGAGATGGTAGTGAAATAACTTAGTTTTTTTTAGGAGAGGCAGTGTGTTGTAGAGACAGAGGCATGTTATTTAGAATCAGAAGTTCTGAATGTAAATTCCATCTTCACAATTAACTAGCTAAATGATCTAAAACCAAGTTACTCTTGAACGTGTTTCTTTATTCACATAATGGGGATAATTGATTCATTCATTCACTGATTCATTCAGAAATGTTTTTCTTACTAGGTTGTTAGAAAGACCATCAAAACATAATCTGAATGAAAGCAAGCAATTAGGAACTGTATAGTGTTTAGTCAAATATTAGTGATGATATAATTCTTCTTACTGTCTTTCTGTTGCTTACCTCTCCCTTGCCATCCTCCCTTCTTTTGTTGATAACATATCTTCACTGCACTCTTGATCTTAGGAGCCAGCCCTGGTGGTCTAGTGGTTAAGAGTCAGCACTCACACTGCCACGCCCTGTTCATTTCCCTTTCAGGGAACCACACCACTCATCTTACTGTTTTAACTGTGGCCACTGTGTGTTGCTGTGATGCTGAAAGCTATGCCACCAGTATTTCAAATACCAGCAGGGTCACCCAGGGTGGACAGGTTTCAGGGGAGCTTCCAGACTAGGAAGAAGGATCTGGCCGCCCACTTCTGCAAAAACTGGCCATGAGAATCCTATGAATAGCGGCAAAGCATTATCTGATAGAGCACCAGAAGATGAGAGGATGGGGGCAGGGGACACTGAGCAGGTTTCTGCTCTGCTGTACACAGGGTCCCAAAGATTTGGAATTGACTTGTCTGCGCTAGCAACAACTTGATCTTAGGACTTCAGAGAATCTTTAGAACTAGTGGTGGGAGTGAGGCAATCCAGGTATGCCCAAGTCCCTGCTGATCTTTTTTTCCCTCCTCTGGGGAGGGCATTAGGCAGAGAAGTAGAATGGAAGGCAACTTTTCTGGATCACCTTGCTTATTTTCTCACTGTTGCCTGACAAAGTTCTGTCTTTCTTAAGGTGGAGCATAGCCTAAGGTGCCTCATAGTCCTAGGGTGTGATTAGTCTCTCTTTCTCTGCCCCCACCCCATCCTACCTCATTCCCATGTGTATCTCTTAGCTCTCCCCCCATCTCCTCTCTTCACCACTTTTTCTTGTTCCTTTTTAATCTCACCCTTCACTTGGTTTCTTGTTGTTTGCCTACGGATATACTCAGGTCTCCCATGGCCTAAAAAATTCTAGCTCAACTCTTAGCCTCATTTCTTTCACCACCAAAGAGATGTTGATATCGTTGCCTTTATTACTAAACTTTTTGTGGTATGGCTTCTGCCTCAACCACTGTCCTAAAACTGTTCTAATCTGGTATCCTTTCTGAAGTTAGTAACCTCCTTCGCCTCCCTCTCTGCAGCATGTTGACACTACTGTTTACACTTTGCTCCTGGACACTTTTCCCTTGGCTTCTGTAAGGATCGTATTTTTAATTGCTTTCTTCCTTTGCTCTTTAATGTGTTTTCCCCACCCCTTGCTCTGAGCTCTCATTAGCTTTGTCTGTATTCTCTTCCTTTGAAATATTACTTTCCTGTGGTTAGAATTATTTGTTCTATTATTCCTATAAATTGAACTAGGAACTGTGATGGAAAATTCAGGGAGGCAGGATTCTGTTCACTAAGAAGGAATTTTTTTTCCTAAAGTAATTATAGTTGTTTTACAGTAATAATCTGCTTTTGAAGTAGTCAATTCTCCATTATTGAAGGTTTTCAAGTGGAGGCAGAAAGACCCCTTGTAGAAAGGATTTCATGTATTAGGTAGAAACTTGAGCCAGATGATCACCATCTCATTCACTCCACTCCCGTGGATTCAACTTTGACCTTTATTCAAATGTCTTCCAAAGCATTATTTCTAGCCTCTCTGCCTTCTCATTGCTCTTCTCTCCTACAAGCACAGTTTTTTGTCATCAAAATCGCTTCTTTTGTAGGCCACCGTGTTGTCTAGTTTCATCATTTTCCAATACTCTTTTTTCTTTCCTTTTACTGGCATGGCTTTGAGGACCACTGTTCTGTGCTTTGGCTACTTTTCTAATAGTAAATTATGTCTGCTTGTATTAGTTTTCTGCTTCCTCTACCCCTTTCTCTCCCAAACTTAGGGGCATTCAAGCAAAGGACACCAATAGAAGAGGCTTGGGATCCTAAAGTTTAAATATATTTTAAAACTTTATATGGCACAGTCCAAATGTTAACACTTGAGATGTTTATAATAATAAATAGTAGTAGCAGTTATTTATTGAATATCTACTCTGTGCCAAGTATTGTGCCATGAGCTTATGTGGGTTATGTAAGTTATATTTCAGTTAAATCTTACAACATTCCTCTGAGGAATATACTGTTGCTGTCCCATTTTACAAATGAGGAAACGGGGATTTAGGAAGGTGAGAAAGTTGTCAGAGGTCACACAGCTAATAAATGACAGAGATCTACCTCACTTTATGGCCAGTTTTCTTAACCAGTATGTTATACTGTGTTATAAGAAAGGTGGAGATAATCAAACTTTAGACTAAAGTCAGATAATGTTATACAAAGAAGATAGTGTATTTTTGACTTAGGTTTTTAGATTGTTTTGAATGTACATGAACCTATATGAGACATTGTTAGTGGCTTGTGTGTGCTTACTTCTTTTTCCACAATAGTCGTTCATTCACTTGTTCATTCATTCACTGAACATTAATCCAGTTTTCTGAGTGCTTAGACTCTGTGCTGGGTGTGGTATAGGAAGGTGAATGAAACAAATTTAAGTTTACAATATAGTGGGGGAGACAGGAAGTAGCAGGTAAATAAATTATGAGTTATAATTTGAGAAAGTACTATAAAGATCACAAACTATAATAACAGGATGTGTGTGTTAGGTGGGAGAAAAAGAAGGGGGAGGACATGTTTAGATACAGTGATCAGGAAAGGCCTGTTATCCCACTAAGCAGATATAACCATGGTTAACATTTTGTTATATACCTTTTCATACATTATATATAGCTATATAAAATTTTTATATGAAAATGAGATTATACTATATATTCTGTTTTGTAGTCTCATACTTGAGTCTCTTGCAACAGTAGCCATTGTTTTTAATTTTCTCCCCTTCTATTCCACTCTAACCTCTGCAGTCTTGTTTCCACCTCCACTGTTGGACTTGACATTGCTTTCTGATGTGACTGGTCACTTCTTAATTGCGATATCTAAAGGAGATTTTTTTCCTTATTTTATTTGCAAATTCTGAGCTGATATTTCTCTCTTGGTTTTTCTCCCACCTTCTTGGATGTTCCCTTCTTTATCACAAGCTTTTCTTTATGTCTTTCTTTCTTCAGAAATAGTGGTGTCCTCTTAGGTTTTGTATTTGACCCTCCTTAATAATACTCTCCTAGAGTGATGTGTTCAATATTCAACACCAGTGTCCTAAAGTCTATAATGACTCACTACGATCTTGTGGATTAAGTCCAAACTCCTTTGTAAGATTCCACCCAGTTTAAGGAATATTCTTTTTTTTTTTTTTTTCCTAAAGAAAAAAGAAATGAACCTTTACTAATATTTATTGTAAGAATTGATACCAGCACCTTCAGTCAGTCCATATGTTCATTTATCAGATGGTCACCTTTTATTTTTATTTTATTTTATTTTTTTTGTGAGGAAGACCAGCCCTGAGCTAACATCCATTGCTAATCTTCCTCTTTTTTTTTTGCTGAGGAAGACTGGCCCTGGGCTAACATCCGTGCCCATCTTCCTCTACTTTATATGGGATGCCACCACGGCATGGGTGACAAGCAGTGCGTCCGCGGGCGCCCGAGATCCGAACTTGCGAACCCCGGGCTGCCAAGCGCAAACTAAACCGCTGCGCCACCGGGCCGGCCCCTCAGATGGTCACATTTTACATAAGTGAGCAAGCACAAGGGATTAACAGTGGTATCCTTCACTTAGTTCATCCTTGTGATGTAATATAGTTTACATGAGTGGTTAACTAGGTTTAAGGATTATGTTATCTAGTTTTAACTAAACCAACTCTCACAAAATGTCCAATTAATTTAAATGATTCCTGTAGAGAAATCACATCTGGGATTAAAGATAGTACTAGTAATGGAACCACAAGTAAACAACAAAGTGCAGAGCTGGGTTCTCCTACTCCTAGTTCAAACTCTTCCATAGCCATACATAAAGGTATTCAAAAGAGTTGTCAAGCGTTAGAATATATGTGATTTTGTTTTTTGTGTTTTTTTAACAAAAAGAAAAGGTTTTCCAAATTTGCTAATCTTTTCAGAGATGGCACGTGACTGGCAATAATGTTTAACCAGATAGTTAAACACACACACACACACATACACACACACACACTCTTAATCTGTTCTTGCAGGATGCTTTTCTTTTTAATTTTAAATAATAAGTGAGAAAATAGTTGATTTTTTAGAAACACGCACACTATGGTAAATGTATTTTGAAAATAGATGTTTGGAAATATTCCATCATAATGTGATTTTGTTAAATGATGAACTCGTTAAAAACCCAGAATGAAGTTTTCTGTTTTAAAAACTTCGAAATAGAGAGTTTAGAAATTGTAATCAGTGATACAGTAATATATTTCTTCCACTTCTCTGTATATTTGTGAGATATCTTTTTTCCTATGACAGGCATTAAAGCCAGGTGTAAAAATGCATTGAACTAAGAGCCAAAACTTAGAATTACCATTTCATAAAGTGTTAAATCAAAATTTTTAATAATAATAGGCATAGTGAGTCCATTGCTATCAGTTAAAAATAGTGAAAGTAAAAAGGTATTTTTTTGCCATTAATTAATAAAATAGATTATTTTAAAAAGTCTTTCCTCTATCTCATCTCTTAAAAATTTCCATTTAGTGTAGTTTTATATTACACATAGTAATGCAGTGATACCCTATTAATTTATAAATGATTGCTTAAAAAATTTTACCTGATGGGATGCAGGATCAAAAAAGTTTGTAGACTGCTATTATAGACAGTAAGCATCCCAAGTTCAAAGGAAGGCTAGTTTTCTGTGGGTTATAGTCATTAGAAAAGATTCATAGTGGAGATAGGTATAAGGCTGAAGCCGAACTTTTGCTGTTTAATAATAGCATTGTATCTGATTAACAAAGTGTCCTGGTTAATTTTATGTGTCAACTTGACTGGGCTAAGGGATGCCCATGTAGTTGGTAAAACATTATTTCTATGTGTGTCTTTGAGGATGTTTCTGGGAGAAATTAGCATTTGACTCAGTAGACTGAGGAAAGAGATCTGCCCTCACCAATGTGGACAGGCATCATCATCATCCAATCCTTGCATGGCCCTAATAAAATAAAAAGGCAAAGGAACAGCAAATTCACTCTCTCTTCTTCAGCTGGGACACCTGTGTTCTCTGGCCCTCATACATCAGAGCTCTTGGTTTTCAGGCCTTTGGACTCCGAGACTTAACACCAGCTCACGCCTTTGGCCCCGGACTGAATTATACCATTGGCTTTACTGGTTCTCCAGTTTGCAGAAGGCAGATTGTGGGACTTCTCAACCTCCATAATTGTGTGAACCAATTCCTTTATTAAATCTCCTTTTCTCTAAATCCTATTGGTTCAGTTTCTCTGGAGAATCCTGACTAATATATACAAAGTAATTTGCTTTTATAGGAGAATATTTGGAAAATTCAAAAAGGTGCAAACAAAAATAAAAATTTCTTGTAATTCTGTTATTTGGAGGTAACAATTGTTAAGATTGTGATATATATCCCTGTAATTTTTTTTTTTGCAAATATGTATGCTTATTTTAAATTAGAAAATTAGGATCATACTGTATGTATTGTTTTGAAAAATGTTTCCAGTTAACAATATATGTTAAACATTTTTTATGTTATTAAATATTCTGCAATCCTATTTTTTAAAAGTTTTAATTGTGGTAAAATACATATAACATGAAATTTACCATCTTAACCGTTTCTAAGTGTACAGGTCAGTAGTGTTAAATATATTTACATTGTTGTGCAGCTGATCTCCAGAACTTTTTTATCTAGTAAAACTGAAACACTATACCCATTAAGCAGCTCCCTATTTCTCCCTCCCCCTAGCCCCCAACAACCACCATTCTACTTTCTGTCTCTATGAATTTGACTACTTAGATATGTTATGTAAGTGGAATCATACAGTATTTGTCTTTCTGTGATTGGTAGTTCTATTTTTACTTTTTTGAGGAACTGCCGTAATGTTTTCCATAATAGCTGCACCATTTTACTACCAACAGTGCATAAGTGTTCCAGTTTCTCTACATCCTTGCCAACACTTGTTATTTTCTGTTTTTTTTTTTTTTTTTGATAATAGCCATCCTAACGGATGTGAGGTCTACAACCCTATTTTTAATGGCAGTTTAATTCATTGTTTGGTTGTACTATAGCTTATTAACCAATTCCTTCTTATTTAAGAGTTTGGTTGTTTCAACTTTTTCATTCTTAAAAAGAATGCTGGGATTGTTTTTCATATTTTGGAGCGTGTGTATATTTTTTTTTCTTAGGATATATAATTTAGAAATGAAATTTAAAATGACCTTTGAAGGGAGAAGAGGCATTATTAGATGGGTAAAAAGATGGTATGAATATTCCAGGAAGGGCACAGCCTCAACAAAGACAGGGAAGCCTCAATAGCATGATGGATTAGAGGGACAAATAGCACTTTGTCTGGAATAGAGGTTATCCATGGGTAATAGGAAATAAGCCTAGAAAGGAAGACAAGCATCAGATTGTGGAAGCCTTGAGTACCAGCATTTGTTTGGAAGGTAATGAATAAAATTAAAGGTTTTTGAGCTGAAGTATGACAGAATGAAAACTTTCTAGAAGATTAATCCTAAAGCGGTGTGCAGAATGATTTCGACCAGGAGCAGAGACCAGTTGGGGGACCACAGTATGATAGAAGCATGATAGAGGGCAGGCAAGTTTAGATTTTACAAAGTAGGGTATCTCTTCTGAAAAATGGGAGAAGGGAAATAAAGTGATTAATTAGTATATCTCTGTGTTAACCACTCTGGTAAAATGTTTTGTATACATTTAAATGGTAGTGGGAAAAAAACAGACTTTTGCTATTATTACTTTACTTGTAATAGGCAATTTCATGAATAGTTCAGACTCTAAACGGTTTTGCAATATCAGTGTTCTCTGTAAGCAGTTACTATTACAATGTAGAAGCAAGGGAAGAAAGTTTTGCACGGTTTCTGGGTAATGTCTGTGGTAAATATTTCTCTGTCTCAGCTGCCTTCTTATTCAGCCTTTAAGGAATTCCAGTTTCTATACATGGTATTATTCTTCAACGTTAAAATTTGATTGAAATCTATTGATTTTTTTCTTTCCATGTTTGATGTTATACAATAATGCAGTCTTCAGGTAGATTAACAGTTACAAATTGAATGTTTTTCCTTTTCTCTGATAGATTTTGCATTATTTATTTAACATTTGACAAATAAAGTTTCTTTCCTCCAACTTTTTATTGTGAAAATTTAAAAACGTACAGAAAAGTGAAAGAATAGAACATGTTATACTCATATATACTTTACTTAGATAAGGTGTTTTTAATGTTTTGCCAAATTTGTTTTAACTGTGTTTATTTTTTGCTGAATCATTTGAAAGTAAGTTGCAGGTGACGACATACTTCACTCCTAAATACTTCAGTATTCATGTCTTAAGTATAAGGACATTTTCCCATAGTCTCAGTACCATTAATAATACACCTAAGAAAAGTAATAATAATTCCAAAATGTCATATAACATTCAACCCATATTCTAAATTTCCCAATTGTCCCAAGAATGTATTAGAGCCAGTTTTTTTCTTTTGAACGAGGATCCAGTCAAGGCTCACATATTGCCTTTAGTTGTTGTCTCTTTATTCATTTTAAAGTAGAATAGATCCCCACCTTTTTAAAACGACATTGATCTAAGTATCCAGGCCAGTTTTCATGTAGAATGTCTCATATTCTCAATTTGTTTGTTTCCCCATGTTGTGGTTTAAACTTCACAGTCCTATTCCCTTCTATTTCCTGTAGACTGGAAGGTAGGTCTAGAACAGGGGTACTTCACAAACTCAGAGGAGAACCTTGGGTTCACAGGCTCCATGGAGTCTGTGGATAGAATTCAGGGAGTCTCTGAACTTTGGATGGGGAAAAAAATTACATCTTTATTTTAACTCAGTGGTTCTCAACTGGGGTGGTTTGTCCTCCCCTGTCTTTTCCCCCACCCTGGATGTTTGGCTTTGTCTGGAGACATTTTTGTTTGTCACAACTAGGTGGGAGGGTGCTGTGGCATCAAGTGGATAGAGGACAGGGATGCATCTAAAGATCCTACAATGTATGGGTGAGAGCTCCCAACAAGAAAGCATTATCCAGCTCAAAATGGCAATAGTGCCATGGTTGAGAAACCCTACTTTAACCCTTTAATTATGAATGTAGGAAAGCTTTCACAAGGATATTAGCACAACCTGTAACTTTGTCACCAATACAAATTTCAGATATTTTCATATCACATTAAGGTGTTGCAGGTATCTCAAAATACTTATGCTCATTTATTACAGAAATTAAGATAGATTTGCATTAATCGAGAAGCAAAAATATTACTATATTGCAATTTAAAAAGATAGTTTGATAGCTATATTTCAGTATAATTGTCCATTGTAATTGTATGTATTTTATGCATTATAAACATTATTCTGGGAAAGGTCCATAAACTTTACTAGACTGCCAAAGAATCCATAGGACAAAATAGCTTAACCTCTGGTCTAAAGCCTTTATTAGATTGGATTAAACATTTTTGGTGAGAATGCTTCATAGGTGATGATGTTTATTTCATGTTGTCATTTCATGAATCACATAATATCTAGTTATCTGGCTATTATCAATGATGCCAAGTTTGATGATTTAGTTAAGGTGGTGACAACTACATCTTTCTATTTTAAAGGTACACTTTCCCCTTTGCATTGCTAAGTAATCTGTGGGTAATATTTTGGCACCAGGTGAGTTTTCTGTTTCTGAACAACCTTTCACCTAATGGCTTTAGTATACATTGATGATTTTTGCCTGAGTCGATTTTTACCTTGGGGATTACAAAGTAGTGATTTTCTGATTCAGTCATTCCTTTACATTTATTACTGGCATTCTTCTGTAGAGATAAGAGATTTCATTTCCCCACCCCACCTCCTTTTCCTCATCTTCCCCCACCCCAAGTATCACTATGGATTCATTAATTTTTATTTATTCAATATTGCACTCAATTAGGGTTTTTTTTTTTTGAGTGCTCACATTGTCCCAAATTGGCTAGTGGGAAGCCCTTTAATTTGGTCCTTTGTCCTTTTGACAGACCCTCCTGGTCTTTAAGCATTTCCTTGCTTTCTGACACAATAAGAGTTCTCAGGATCAGCTTGTTCTTTCTGTGCTCCAAGTCTGGAGTCAGATATTTCTTCAAAGAACTGTGTTTTCTTTTTGGGGAATGGTATTTAGAAACCAAAGTCTGAGTACTTGATGTGCTCGTTGCTTCTAGGGTGACATTGCTTCTAGGCCCTTTTATTTATTTTTATTTATTTATTAATTTTTTTGCTTGAGGAAGATTAGCCCTGAGCTAACATCTGTGCCAGACTTCCTCTATTTTGTATATGGGTTGCTGCCACAACATGGCTGATGAGTGGTGTAGGCCTGTGCCTGGGATCTGAACCCGCAAACCTGGGCCACAGAAGAGGAGAGCCCCAAACTTAACCAGCAGGCCACGGGGCTGGCCCTAGGCCCTTTTAATAGAAGCTTTTAACTAAACTTTTGACATAAAAAGATATTTTGAGCTACAAGAAAGAAATTCAAATGTTTCTGTTCTACTCATCCTTGCAAATTCTTTCTTTTGAAATGAGTTTATTTATTCATTTCCTTATCAGCCCCAACCCATGCTCTTATCTATTCACTCAAGTTTTGTTGGTAGCTGTCTTAACTAATATCTCTTTCTTCTGATCTGTTCTATATACCACCCATTTCATTCAACTATAAAATATTTATTATGTACTATCTTTGTGCCTGGAAATGTGTTAGGCATGTAGAATACACAGGAAAACAGAAAATCAAGAAGTTCACAGTTTAATA
Source organism: Tapirus indicus (assembly GCA_031878705.1). Classification (NCBI taxonomy): domain Eukaryota; kingdom Metazoa; phylum Chordata; class Mammalia; order Perissodactyla; family Tapiridae; genus Tapirus; species Tapirus indicus. Next base: position 53,453,763 of record CM062923.1, on the reverse strand, counting down.
GGGAAGACCTATATGAAAACCAAAATTTCTGTATGATTGGTGCAAAAATAGAAATACATAAAGAGTGACTAAGTGTGAGAAACCAAAGAAGGAGAAGAACAGAATATTTAAGTAGGGTATTGATAAAATTATGAGATTACTATGTGAAGAAGAGTGGAGCTATTTATAGATTCTCATTGTAGGTGACCACTGATTAAATGTCAAATTTGTTTCTAGATTATAGTTACAAGTGAAATTATTTGAAATCAGAGGTTACCTGCATTTAGTGCTTAGAGCTTTCCTTTTTCCTGTATTCTGTGTTTTTCATTTGTTTTACTTTTGCTAATTATTTTTTCTGGGTAGGCAAACTTCTTTGCTTACATGAAACTTACTAAGATGCTTCATCATTTCTATTCTTTAGCCTTTCAATGAAAGATTATTTCTTTGCTGAAATTGTTTGGTTTAGAGGCCATGTGGATTTGCTGTGTTTGTTCATACATCTATGCCTTATGAATAAATCCATCATGTTTTATTACCAGTGATTGCACTTACCAAGTGTCTGCATCATACTTGTTATGTGATCATTCATACAAAGTTTGGTTCTTACTGTGGGGAGATCTTTTTAATAAACTCAGGATGTTGAAGGGAATGGAGAGTCAAAAGGTTGGAAATTGGGACTCACATATTTAGGCAGTCACCTAATTTTGCATAATTCCTTTATAGCTGGAGATTGCCTCTCTTTTCATAAGAATAATTAGGAAAGGTGTAGGAAAAAACAGAAAACCTGTGTATGTTTCCCAATTTAGAATCTTTAAGGAGTAAATAAGGTGTTCCCACCCACTCCAATACAGAAATAAATTATAGGAGTCTAGAAATGTTTTTCCAAAAGTCCCTATCTCCCCAGGCTACCTAAGATGGCACTTATGATTTCTTTTTCCTGTAAAAACAACATGATGGTAGATAAAATAAATTGAAATAGTAGTGTTAGAATCAATATTTAATTTATCTGACATCAAGCAATGGGCTTTCAACATAAATATGTTTTCCATATTTACCTCTTTAAGTGTCAAAATATGTTTATTTTAGCCATTTTATTTGATGAAATTAATTTAAAAAATTAAACACTTAATGTTAAATTTAGAATTGTCTTTACCAAACACTTCATGTACAAGCTTCTGGGTTATACAATGTTTCCTATCCTTTAGGTATTTTCTTCTCTCTTAAATATGCTAATACTTTTGTACAGAAACAGCCATACACTTAATGTGTATGGATTTAAATACAACAGACCAGTGATGTCTTTCAAACCAAGACCCTGGTTAATTTTCCCAGATGTTTTCATCATAGTACTCTTGCCCTCAAACCTCTAAAAGGCTCCTTATTGCTTAGAGAGCCAACTCTAGTCTGGCCATACTGTATGTGTGTGTGTATGTAAATATGATTTATTTGTCAGTACTTTCCAACGCAAACATTCCACTCTAGCCAAGTGAATTTCTACACAATCTTATGATTATTCCATGTTCATGCTGTTATTTGCTTTCAGTTCTGGGACCTTGAGGAAGTTATTTATCTTTGTGCATTTTGTTAGCAGCTTGTTTCTTATGGTCTCAGTGAATGGTGTAGTTGGATGTGTTTCCTTTGCATTAGAAGGACTGGGACAGATATGCAAGGAAGTCTGGGAAATGTAATTTTTAGCTTTCCACCAAACTAAAGGGGAGTTCTAGTGGATGAACTTTTTGTCACCGATTCTAGCCTTATATCTGTTTTTTATTTTTTACTCCTATTTTTCTGTTCACCAAATTTCCTAACTTGACTTTCTTTTTTAAACATGTTAAACTACATGTATCTTTGTAAACACCTAGTCTTTCTGGGCCTTGCTATACATATCTCTAGTATGAGGGAACTTAGACTAGGGCATCTCTAAGTTCACGTTCAGCTATAAGCTTCTGCTTATGTTCATTTATTTATTCCTTCATTAAAAATATTTATTGAATGCCTGCTATTTAATAGATACACTCAGCAATATAAGAATACCTACCCTCTAGTAATAAAATAATACATGTTCTTCAGTATCCAGGTTATGTACTGCTCATTTGTAAAGTCTTACCTAACACTGTAAGCTGTGTTGCTGTGCCTCACAGATTCTTTCAGCACTTACTGAAAAATGTAGATATAGGTTAACTTGTGTTCTGTTTAGTGTTTTGATTACTTAATGTAATTGCAAGCACCTTGAAGAAGGATACTTCTTTTGTTTTATAATCATTTAATATAGTGACAGTCACATAGTAGTAATAATAATAATAATGATAATTAATGTTTATGAACACTAGCTTTAAGGCAGGCATTGTTTTAAATGCTTTCCATATATCCATTCCTTTAATTCTTACAAAATGCTAATGAGATGGGGTCTCTTTTCATCTCCATTTTTACAGATGAGGTAAAGCATACAAAGGTTAAGCAGGTTTCCTTAAGGTTATACTGCTGGTAAGTTAAGCTGGGATATGAACTCAGGCAGTCAGATTTCAAAAATCCATGCACTTAACCATTTTGCTGTAATGCATAATTACTGCATACTTGTTGGATGAATGGAATATTTCATCTTTAATGTATATTGGTTTCAGCTTTGGTATCTATTTGCACTTTAGATAAAAGACTAAGTAGGAATATTTCACTTTGGGGAGAATACTTTTTAAACAAGGACAAATAACGTTCTTAGCAAATTAAATGTTATGAGTGACTCTCACAGTTAACAGTGAGTATTCAAATTGTGTGCTTATACTTTCAGGGATTTTGAATGATGTATCTGTTTTTGAAAGTAAGTTTGTGACATGCATAATACTTATAGATGAATTTTTATTTTATTAGTGTCTTCTTATTTGTTACTCATTTTCAGTTGAGTGGTGATTTTATGCAATGGCTTCAAGCCACAGTTCTTCACCAGTGCCTCAAGGAAGCAGCAGTGATGTTTTCTTTAAAAAAGAGGTAGATCCGGCAAAACACATTCGACCTGTGCAGTCACTGCCAGATGTGTGTCCCAAGGAACCCACAGGTAATGCCTTTTTTTTTTGAGAATTTTTACTGAGGATTTGTATAATCTTTAAATGAGTAGTCAGATTTCATATACTTATCTTAAAAGAGTAAATTTTATGATGTTAAAACTAAAGAGAAATTAGTAATTTGGAAGTAAGTTGATTGGGAAATTGGAATATAGCTCTTTTCATGCCTTTCCATAAAAGAAGTTACTTCCATCAACTAAAAGTTTTGAAAAGGAAGGTATAGAGTGAAAGCTTTTTGGTTAAAACAGTACAGTCAGTGATTTGTGGATTCCGTTTTTGCAAATTTGCCTACTCCCTAAAATTTATTTGTAACCCCCAAATCAATATTTGTGGCATTTTGGTGGTCATTTGCAGACATGTGCAGAGGAGTGAAAAATTTGAATTGCCTGATGCACATATTCCCACCTGAGGTTGAAAAAGGTGACACTCTGCCTTCTTGTTTTAGCTGTCATGCTGTGAACAAGTGTCCTTTTTATGGTCTGTTTAGTGCCACATTTTTCTGCTTTTTATTGGTGATTTTGCTGTTTAAGGTGGTTCCCAAATGTAGTGCTGAAGTGCTTTCTAGTGTTCGTAAGCATAAGAAGGCTGTAATGTGCTTATGAAGAAAATATGTATGTTACATAAACTTTACTCAGGTATGAGTTATGGTGGTGTTAGCTATCAGTTCAATGTTAATGAATGAAGAATAGGTATTAAATAATGTGTCTTTAAACAGAAACACACACAAAACAAGATTATGTATTGATTGGTTGAGAAAATGTGACCAGAGACTCACAGAAACCTAACCCTGTATTTCCCCTAGGAGCAATGGTTCAGTATTTGCTAATTAAGTATTCCAGTTTCCAGAACAAAACTACTGTGAATAACAAGAATCAACTATATAGTTTTCTTTCCTCCACGGTTAATGCCACATTAGCATTTATGTTATCTAATAATAAGCCAAACAAAGGATATTGGAACCAGGAGTGTCTGCCATAATACAATAGAAAAAAGGCCTACCTGTGAAAAAAACTAGAGTATTAAAGAATAGAAAATATTCAATAGAAGGTAGAAGAGTTTTGATGTTGAATAAAGAGAAATTGTACATTAAGGAAAGAAATTAATGAAAGACTTTCTTCGCCACCCATCCCACCCTGCAACTGCAACTCTCAAAGTTTGTGTATCATTTATCTTGTACATGTTTTTCCTCCCCTTGGCAATTGATGCCGAAAGCTGAAGGTTATTTAATCAGATTGATTTTTATTTAAACATTTGCTATTGAAGAGAGAGTTTAGTTGCTTTGTATAAAGTAGAATCTAAGCATTTTTATTTTTCTAGGATATACTTTCAAACTCAGAACTTACTTTACAGAGTTCTCTTGTTTACTTTTTGCAGGTGATTCAAACAGTTTATGTGTTGCCCCATCTCTAGTTACAGATCAACATAGATGGACTATATATCATTCCAAAGTAAATCTCCCAGCAGCATTAAATGATCCTAGATTAGCAAAAAGAGAATCTGACTTCTTCACAAAAACGTGGGGATTGGACTTTGTGGACACTGAAGTCATACCTTCATTCTACCTCCCACAGATCAGCAAGGAACATTTTACAGTATATCAACAAGAAATCTCTCAGGTAATATCTAATCTTTTTTTTAAAAATTATTTTATTGAGGTCATAATGGTTTATAACATTGTGTCATTTCAGGTGTACATTGTTGTCAGTCACCATATATATGTGCCCCTTTACCCCTTATGCCCACCCCCCAACCCTCTTCCCCTCTGGTAAGCACTAATCTGTTCTCTTTGTTCCATGTATTTGTTTATATTCCACATATGAGTGAAAAACATATGGTGTTTGCCTTTCTCTGTCTGGTTTATCTCACTTAACACAGTACCCTTAAGGTCCATCCATGTTTTTGCAAGTGGCATGATTTTGTCTATTTATATGGCTGAGTAGTATTCCATTCTCTATATATACCACGTCTTCTTTATCCAATCATCAGTTGAGGGACACTTGGGTTGCTTCCACTTCTTGGCTATAGTGAATAATGCTGCAATGAACATAGGGGTGCGTGTGCCTCTTTGGATGGTTGATTTCAGGTCTGTTTGGTAGATGCTCAATAGTGGGATTGTTGGATCACAAGGTATTTCTATTTTTAATTTTTTAAGGAATCTCCATACTGTTTTCCATAGTGGCTGTACCAGTTTGCATTCCCACCAGCAGTGAATTAGGGTTCCTGTTTCTCCACAACCTTTCCAACATTTGTGGTTTTTTGTCTTGGTGATTATAGCCATTCTAACAGGTGTAAGGTGATATCTTAGTGTAGTGTTGATTTGCATTTCCCTGATGATTGGTGATGTTGAACACCTTTTCATATGCCTGTTGGCCATCTGTATATCTTCCTTGGAAAAATGTCTGTTCGTCTCCTCTGCCCATTTTTTGATCAGGTTGTTTGTTTTTTTGTCATTGAATTCTTTATATATTTTGGAAATTACCGCCTTGTTGGATATATGATTTACATATATTTTCTCCCATTTAGTGAGTTGTCTTTTCATTTTGTTATGGTTTCCTTTGCCTTGTGAAAGCTTTTTAGTCTGATGTAGTCCCATCTGTTTATTTTTTCTCTTGTTTCCTTTGCCTGAGTAGACATGGTATTTGAAAAGATGCTGCTAAGACTGATGTCAAAGAGTGTACTGCCAGGTACTATTTATTCATGAAGTTAGTTATAGTCAGGTCAAAATAATTGAAAGACTTTTAGTTTGATATATTATAGATTTTGACCAATAATCTTTGATGAGCCTCTGGTATTCTTTCCTATTCATACGCATTCTACTGTCCTGGCTTGTATTTAATTCTTTCTTAGATATATGTAAATATATTTCTCTTACTGTAGTGATTTTTCAGAATGACACATTCCTAATAGTGTTAAGAATCAACATGAAACCCACCCTGCCTACCAAGAAGAAAATGGTTCTTTTAGGCCTGTAAAGCCCATATGATTTGTGAGGTTTAAAAAATGAGCAGAGTGGAATTGTTTCTGTGCTTCTCATTCACCACAGACACTTTAATAGAGCATTAGCTCTAGCAGATGGTCTTAATATCTGTATACATAATATGTTGCTCTAAACTTAGTTTTGAGAACAAGAACTGAGTGCAGCGCTGAATTTGAGATGACTTGTTATTCATTTTTAGTAAGTGACTTATCAATACAATTCTATTTATCATTTCAATCTTTAAAAAATATCATCATTAAGATTATACAGGGGATATTTAAACAAAATTTTTTTATTGAGGTATAATTGACATATAACATTATATTAGTTTCAGGTGTACAACATAATGATTTGATATTTGTATATACTGTGAAATGATCACCAGAATAAGTCTAGTTAACATGTGTCACCATGTTACCATGTACATAGCTAGAAAAAAAATTTTTTTCTTGTGACAGGGACTTTTAAGATCAACTCTCCTAGCAACTTTCAAATATGCAGTACGGTCTTATTAACTATAGTCACCCTTTACATTACATCCCCATGACTTATTTATTTTATAAGTGGAAGCTTGTATAGGAGATATTTATTTATAATTTTATAATTATTCGTTTTTACACTTTTTTTCATTAGCAATCCTAATTTGCATTTAGCTGATTTTATTTCACTTGATTACTTTGTTTTTATAATTTGGAAATAGGCTGAATATGGCTATATTGTTGGCATTAATACTATACAGTATCTGGTTCATTTTTAGTACTACTTAATATTTTTGTACAAAATCTGTAAATATTATTTACCGTTTTGTGTGTATATTGCCATATACTGTCTAGAGGTTTTTGTTTTTTTTCTTTTCGTTGAGGAAGATTCTCCCTGAGCTAACACCTGTGCCAGTCTTCCTCTATTTTGTATGTGGGTTGCTGCCACAGAATGGCCACTGATGAGTGGTGTAGGTCTGCGCCCAGGATCTGAACCACCGAACCCAGGCTGCTGAAGCAGAGTGCACTGAACTTAACTGTTAGGCCATGGGGCCGGACCCTGTCTAGAATTTTTGTGTTCTGTTTTCAGTGATCACGTCTAACTGTCTGGATGCTGTTAAGTGGATGAGCTTTAATATACCTTCTTTTTGATGATTTCTAGTCTCACATCTCATAACTACAATTTGACTTTTCTGTTTATCCATTTATTGATCAAATTTTATGTGCCTGGCACTGCTCTAATGCTAGGGATACAGCAGACCAAAACAGATACCAATTCCCTCTGTTACAAAGCTTATGTTTCTAGCAGGGGGTGTGAACAATATCAAATAATGATATATTATGTATATATTTTAATAAAGCAACCACTAAAATAACAAAACAAAGAATTATTGCTAAAAATCCAGTGGAAGTGATAACATGGAATAAAAAAAGTCTCAATCCAAATGAAGGCACAAAGAGGGTAAAAAGGGAACCCAGAATGGACGGATGAGACCAAAAGAAGATAAACACCTATATGATAGACTTAAACCTAACCCTATCAATAATCACATTAAATGGAAATGTGTAAGGACCCCAATTAAAAGGCAGATATTTTGAGATCAGATGAAAAAGCAAGACCCAACTATATGCTGCCTATAAGAAATGCACTTTAAATATGAAGACACAAAACATTTAAAAGTAAAAGAGTGGAAAAAGGTATTCCAGGCTTAACACCAGTCAAAAGAAAGCTGGAGTGGCTATATTAATATCAGCCACAGTAGATTTCTGAGCAAAGACTATTACTAGGGATAAAGAAGATTATTTTATAATGATAAAGCTGTCAGTTAATCAGGAGGATACAATAATTCTAAATGTTTATGCCTCTAATAACAGAGCTTGAAAATACATGAAGCAAAAACTGGGAGCTTTATCAGGGAAATAGACAGATTCACAATTATGGTTGGAGATTTCAAAATTTGTCTCTCAATAAATGATAGAACAAGCAAAAACAGAAAAATCAGCAAGTACATAGTAGAACTGAACAATGCTATCAACCAACCTGACTTAAGAGAATACATTTAAAGAACATTTCATGCAATCCAGAAGAATACACCTTCTTCACAAGTGTTCATGGAACATTTATCAAGATAGACCATAATCTGGGCCATAAAACAAATGTCAATACATTTAGAAGGCTTTAAGTTATACAAAGTATATTTTCTGACTATAGTAGAATTAAATTAGAAATTAATAACAGAAATGTTAGGTGGAAGTCTGCAAATATTTGGAAACCAAAACTTACACTTCTGAATAAAATGTGGGTCAAAGAGGAAAGGGAAATTAGAAAGCAGTTTGAATTGAATGGAAATGAAAATACAACATATCAGGATTTGTGGGATGCTACTCAAGCAGTACTTAGAGAAATTTATAGCAATAAATACATATATTAGAAAAGAAGAATGGTTTGAAATCAATTACCTCAGCTTCCACCTTAAAAAGCTAGAAAAGGGAGCAAATTTACACCAAAATAAGCAGAGGAAAGAAATAAATATCAAAGTCAAAATCAATGGAATAGAAAATAGAGAAAAGCAATGGAACCTAAAGCTAGTTCTTTGAGAAGATCGGTAAAATTGACAGACCTCTGGCAATACTGATGGAGAAGAAAAGAGAGAAGGCAGAAATCACCAATAAGAATGAGAGTGGTGATATCACAACAGATTCTACAGAGATTAAAAGGCTAATAATGAAATATTATGAACAACTTTATGCCAATAAATTCAACAACTTAGATGAAGTGACAGATTCCTTGAAGGACACAAATTACCAAAGCTCCCCCAAGAAGAATTACCTTATATATTTGAAATAACTTTATTTTAAAAATTGATGTGTGGTTAAATACCTTTCCACAAAGAAAACTCAGGTCCACATGGTTTCACTAGTGAATTCTACCAAACATTTAAGGAAAAAATAATACCAAGTCTATAGATATTCTTTCATGTTTCAGTGAGGATGTGGAGGACTGGGCCAGTACTAAGATGAAGCAAATGAGGTGCCTAAGGTGTAAAATATGAAGGGGCACCAGAATCTGAGAGTAGGTGCCTCCTTAAATATTGCACCCTATGCTCCTTGTTTGCCTCACCCTACTGCCAGCCCTGGTGGAGTAACTAGAACTCTTATATACTGTTGGTGAGAATTTAAATGGGTACAACCCTTTTGGAAAACAGTTCGGCAGTTTCTTAAAAATACTTCTGGTCCAGTGTGTAAGGAGCTTGGAAGTTTTTACTCCTGTCTTCACAATGAGAAAAATCTGAACAAAGTGAAAATCAACAACTGAGAAGCTTTTTGAAGATAAGAGCCAAGGGGCACAGGCTCACTGAAAAACCGAGACCTAATCATAGGACTATAGAATGCTTCCCCTTCTCCCACACCTTACCACTACATCATAGGGCACCTGTTTAATAATAGGGGAATACAACTGAAAGAGCTACATATTTCGGACTTAGTTTAAGAGGTCTCTAAAGATAGCAAGTGAGACAAAAACAAGAACACTAGAGGAAATTTTAGCGTCTGACATCTGCAGCTACAGCAGACGGTAAATACAGCCTAACTCCTAGCCAGATAAACATAAAACCTCACACTAAAGGCCTTTTTACCTCAGTTCCTTTTATCCAGTGTATCACATCTGGCTTTCAACAAAAAATTGCAACATATACTAAAGACAGAAAAAACACAGTTTAAAGAGACAGAGCAAGTACCAGAACAAGACACAGATATAGTAGCAATGTTGGAATTATCAGACTGAGAATTTAAAACAACTATGGTTAATATGCTAAGAGTCTAAAGGAAAATGTGGGCAACATATAAGAATAGATGGGTAATGTAAGCAGAGAGATGGAAACTAAGAATCAAAAGGAAATGCTAGAAATCAAAAACACTGTGACAGAAATGGAGAATGCCTTTGATGATTCATCAATAGACTTGAATGGCAGAGGAAAGAATCAGTGAGCTTAAAGAAATGTTGATAGAAACTTCCCAAAATGTGTGGGTTGAAGTGATAGCATTGAATGCATGTATTAGGAAAGAAGAAAGATCTAAAATTAATAATCTAAGCTTCCACCTTAGGAAACCAGAAAAAGAAGAGCAAATGGCAAAGTAAGCAGAAGAAAAGAAATAATGAAAACTGGAGCAGAAATCTATGAAATTGAAAACAGAAAATCAATAGAGAAAGTCAACAAAACCAAAAGCTGGTTCTTTGACAAGATCAATAAAATTGGTAAACCTCCAGCCAGGTTAATTAAGGAAAAAAGAGAGAAGACATAAATTACTAATATCAGAAATGAAAGCGGGCATGTCACTGATTCCATGGACATTAAAAGGATAGTAAAAGAATATCATGAACAACTCTATACCCACAAATTTGATAACCTAGATAAAATGGACCAATTCTTTGAAAGGCACGATATACCAAAACTTACACATGAGAAATACATACTCTGAATAGGCCTATACTTATTAAAGAAATTGAATCAATAGTAACTTCTCAAAACAAAAAGCACCAGGGACAGATGGGTTCACTGGTGAATTGTCCCAACCATTTAAGAAAGAAATTATACCAATTCTTTATAATCTATTCCAGAAAGTAGAAGCAGAGGGGATACTTTCTAATTTATTCTATGAGACCAGCATTAACCTAATATTAAAATGAGACAAAGACATTACAAAAAAAGAAAACTACAGACCAATATTTCTCATGAACGTGATGTAAAAATCCTTACCAAAATATTAGAAAATCAAACCCAACAATGTATGAAAAGAATTATACAGCATGACTAAGTGGGATTTATTCCAGATATGCAAGGCTGGTTCAGTATTCAAAAAGCAATTAGCAAATGTAATCCATCACATTAACAGGCTAAAGAAGAAAAGTCATATGTTCATATCAATAGATATAGAGAAAACATTTGACGAAATTCAATACCCATTCATGATAGAAACTCTCAGCAAACTAGGAATACAGGGAACTTCCCCAACTTGATAAAGAACATCTACAAAAACCCTACAGCTAATGGTGAGAAACTAGATGCTCTCCCACTAAGATCAGGAACAAGGTAAGGATGCCCCTTCTCACCCCTCCTTTTCAGCATCACACTGGAAGCCCTAAGGCAGTGAGACACGAAAAGAAAATAAAAGGTATACAGATTGGGAAGGAAGAAATAAAACTGTTTTTATTCACAGATGACATCATTGTTTATGTGGAAAATCCCAAAGAATCAAAAAAAGAAACTCCTGGAACTAATAAACTGTTCTAGCAAAGTTGTAGGATACAAGGTTAATATTACAAAAGTTAATTGCCTTTTTATATACTAGCGACATACAATTGGAATTTGAAATTAAAAACACAACACCATTTACATTAGCACCAAAGAAAATGAAATACTTAGGTGTAAATCTAACAAAATATGTGTAAGATTTATATGAAGAGAACTGAAAACTCTGATGAAAGAAATCAGTAAAGTAAATGGACAGAGATTCCATGTACATGGATAGGAATACTCAATATTGTCAACATGTTTGTTCTTCCAAACTTTGTCTATAGGTTCAATGCAATTCCGATTAAAATCCCAGCAATTTGTTTTGTATATATCAAGAAACTGATACCAAAGTTTATATGGAAAGAGAAAAGAGAATAGCTAACACAATATTGAAGGAGAAGAACAAAGTCAGAAGACTGCCACTACCCAACTTCAAGACTTATTTTGTAAAGCTATAGTAATACAGGCAGTGTGGTATTGGTGAAAGAATAGACATAGAGATCAAAGGAACAGAAGAGAGAGCTCAGAAAGAAACCCATTCAAATGGTAGTCAACTGATTTTTGACAGAGGTGCAAAGGCAATTCAATAGAGAAAAGAGAGTCTTTTGAATAAATGGTGCTGGAACAACTAGACATCCATATGCAAAAAAAAAAAAAAAAAGAATCTAGACATAGACCACCTACACCTTTCATAGAAATTAGTGCAAAAAGCGAGGCTGGCCCAGTGGCATAGCGGTTAAGTTCATGTGCTCCGCTTTGGCAGCCTGGGATTTCACAGGTTCGGGCGCGGACAAATGCAGTGCTTGTCAAGCCATGCTGTGGCAGCATTCCATATAAAGTAGAGGAAGATGGGCACGGATGTTAGCCCAGGGCCAGTCTTCCTCATCAAAAAAACAAGAGGAGGATTGGCAATGGATGTTAGCTCAAGGCTAGTCTTCCTCACACACACACAAAAAGAAATTAGTGCAAAAAGGATCATAGATCTAAATGTAAAATGCAAAACTGTAAAACTTCTAGAAGATAACACAGGAGAAAATCTGTGGCCTTGAGTTTGGTGATGACTTTTTAGATATGACATCAAATAAAATCCATGAAAGAAAATATTGACATGTTAGACTTTGTTAAAATTAAAAACTTTCACTCTGTAAAAGACACTCTTAAGGGAATGAAGACAAGCTGGAGACTGGGAGAAAATATTTGCAAAACACATAAATGATAAAGGACTGGTATCCAGAATGTACAAAGGACTCTTAAAATTCAACAATAGGAAAACAACCCAATTACAAAACATGCAAAGAACTTGAAAAGACATTTCTCTGAAGAGGATATACAAATGACCAATAAGCACGTGAAAAAGATGGTCAACATCATTAATGGTTTTAAATGGTAAATTTTATGTTATGTATATTTTGCCACAAAGGCAAAAAAGGGCAAAAGATTTGAACAGGCATTTCACCAAAGAAGACATACAGTGGCAAATAAGCATATGAAAAAATGCTCAACATCACATGTCATTAGGGAATTTCAATTTTAAACAACGAGATGCCTGCCGCCACACATCTATTAGAATGGCAAAAATCCAAAACACTGACAACACCAAGTGTTGGAAAGGATGTGGATTAATAGGAACTCTCATTTATTGTGGGTAGGAATGCAAAATGGTACAGCCACTTTGGAAGACAGTCCTGTAGTTTCTGACAGAACTGCAATCAGAACTCTGCACACCACTAGCTCAGTGTTTTTACTTTACCACACTCCACTTTTCTATGTGTCCTATTATGGTATCTCTGAAAGGATAACAGTGTTGTTAGTAGCCATCTAATCTGAAATCAGAGTGGGAATTCTTTTATTTTTTGACTCAGAGAGAAAGTGTCAACTAACATCTGTCTATCTTAGGTATGTAAGTTTTCAAATTTTCTTCCTTATTTAAAAAAAATTATTCTCTTAATTGATTTCTGTTATATAAATAAAATTTTTCATTTGCTTTCTCATTTCATTCCAAATTTATGGATATTTTACTATAATTATATAAAATGGGATCACTTTAAGTATATAGATGTTTTATACATCTCATTGGTATTTGGTTTATTAAACATACTTGTTATTTGTAAATTTAAGTTCAAGAGGCTAGTGATTTTGTTTAAAAATTGTAGAACTAATTTGGTATACTCTGATACTCTGTTGTGAAACATTTTGATGCTTTGAATACTCATATTGCCACATAGCATTGATCACATTATTTATATCTTTTTATTAGAGAGAGAAGATTCATGAGAGATGCAAGAATATTTGTCCTCCTAAAGATACCTTTGACAGGACTCTTTTACATACTCATGGTATGAATGTGTGCTATTTGTAGATAATATGTAGATGAATATGTGCTATTTGTAGCATAGCATAAATATTAATGAATAAAATCTTAATTTTGGGACCTTGTTGGCTGTCATGCCTATAATTTTTATTTCTAGTGAAATTTTTATAGTCTATGATCATAATCTTTTCTAAAAGCTTTAAGAGAAAAATCATGGGTCCAGTGTTAGAGTTATCCTTCAGTTCAAGGAATACTTGTTTGATTTCTCAGTGCTCGATACTTTGCTTTTTGCTTAAAAATAGATGAATAAGAAATAGTCCCTGTCCTTTAGAAGCTGATGGTCTCCTGAGTAAGGCTAAATAAATAAACCAACAATTGCAGCACTGTATATCAAGTGGTAAGTCAGTGTGGTTAGATTGTATAGAGCTCCTAACTTAGCCTTAGAAGACTTCCTAGCATTGATGATGATTGCCTGTGTTCTAAACTAGCTGTCAAGAAAGATTTTTGTGGGAAAATGCATTCCAGGAAAAGGAAACAGTTTATGCAAAGCCATAGAGTCAAGAGAGAAATTAGCGTGTTCAAGGAACTGCAAGAGCTCAGTATGTTGGCTCCACTGGGAGCAAGAAATGAGGCTGAAGAAATAGGCAGGAGTCAGATCACAAAGAGCCTTGTATGCCATGCTAAGGAATTTTTCTTTTCTAAAAGCGGTATACAGCTACACAATATTTTTAACCAGACATGATCAGATTTATGATTATGCATTTCACTGTGAAAACAGTTATGGACAATAAATTTATGGATGATGATAAAACTGGAGGCAAGGAGACAGTTGGAGGCTATTGCAGTAATAAAGTGAGAAATCATATGGCTTCAACAGCAGTTATAATGAAGATGGAGAGGAAATTAGGCCTTTGAGAGAGACCTCAGAGATCAAGGCACAGGTTTTGGTGGTCAGTCAGTTGTTGGTAATGGAACAAGATAATTCTAGGATGACTTCCAGATTTCTTGCTTGGGCAGCTGGCTAGGTGAGAGGTGCAACTCTGCGAGAGAGGCAATATAGGAGGAGCAATTTTGGAGGAGGTGGAGGCTGGTTTAATTGCAGTTTTGCAGAGAAGGAGATGTCTGGTATGCAACCCAGAGCTCAGGAAAGAGATCTGGGCTAGAGATGTAGGTATGGTAGACATTATCATAGACAATATGCCAGACAATAGTGTGGTAGTTGAATCCAAGGGCATGGATGGGATCACCCAGGGAGGAGGTAAATAGTGAGAAGGAAAGGATGCTAGAACACTAGGAAGTTGTCACATTTAGGGGGCAGATAGAAAATGAGGTACCTGTGAAGGAAACTAAAAAGAACTAGTCAGAGAGATAAGAGAGTCAACCAAGAGAGAGTTCCACCTTTGAAATGAAAAGTAGTGAGAGTTTCAAAGAAGTGAGAATGGTTAGTCTACAATGCAGAAAAATTCAGGGATAGGTCAGTTTGAACACTGAGAGGTCTCCATGGATTTGGCAATTTAGGAGATCTTAGGGAGAGCATTTAGACTGGAGTGGTGGTTACAGAAACCTCAGTACTGTATATTAAGGAGTGAATACAAGAGAAAGAAATGGAGACTACCAGTATGGATGTGACTGGAAGATCTGAGATATAGGTATTGACTAGAGGGAACAGAGTGAAAGAATGTTTTTGCATGGCCAAGACTAGATGAAGCAAGAGAGAGATTTCCATAACCCTGAGAGGGGATGCTTTCTTAAATTGTGCATCTGAGGTCCTCCCTTGCTTCAGCCTAGTCTGAGCCCTGGGGGTTATCTTTTTCTTTTTTTTTTTAATGGGAGAGAACTGAACATATATATGTGCAAAGAGGAAGGAGCTATTAGAAGGGAAGACGTTGAAGATGTGGAGAGAGGCAGGGTAATTGATGAAGTGAACTCACAGAAAAGGTAGGAGAGGATAGAGTCCAAGTGCAGAAAGATTAGTTTTGGAAAGGAGAGTATCTTGTCTGAGATCCAATTGGTGAGATGAAGGTAAACTAGGTTCATTTGCAGGTAAGTTTATAGATGATACAAACTAAGATGGCTAAGAAGAAAATTAATGTGATATTAAAAAAATCTTTGATTATAAGAAATTCTGGATGGGATGGTGGTTATTTTGAACAATAAAAACAGTATTCCTATTTTAGAATTAAGTTTATTTTTTAAAACTATGTAGCATGCCAAATTTAATCTGACCAAAACGTAATAAGATACCATCAAGCTTTCTGTATCCATTTAAAAAAGGAAATATATTGAGTTGTTTTATTGAATACTTGAAATGTATTTAGTTGTTTTATTGCTACTATACAATTGATTAAAATTATTTGGAACATAGGTCTTATTCAGTGCTTTGCCTACTGCTAGGCATACAGGAGGTGCTTGATAGATACGTGTTGTAGGAAGAAACTTAAATAGTTATTTGGTTGTGACCTAGTACACAGTACTGAATTTGTCAAAATATAGTTTATGAAAGTAAAATGAAAACAAGTTTAAAAAATTATATTTTCCCTTTGTTTTCATAGATAAATCCAGGACAGATCTGGAGCAAGTACCTAAGGTAAAAACTTAAAAAATGAGAATACTGCTTTTTGATATTTGATCTTTAATTTTGCCTTTTAAGAAGCTTTCATTTGGCTTTTTTGACACTGACCATTTTGCCTTTTCTGGGACTTTGTTGCATCACTTCATTTCTCTCTCTTTTGCCTGGTCAATCTCTTCTTCATCACTGAAACCTACAAACATATTTGTCTCTCCATTCTAAAAGAGAATTTTGTTGCTCTTACTACCTCTTCAAATTATTAAGAGATGTTTTCTTTGAAATGTCATTTCTTTTTGAATTTGAAAATTTTTCAGTGAAAAATTTTGTAGAGGTGTGTAATAGATGAGGTTTTTTTTTTTTCTTTCTGGGGAAAGAGTCCATTGCATTCACCAGATTCTCAAAGAGGTCTGTGGTAATTACTCTTTAGGGTGAGAAGAGAAAGAAAGATGGAAGACAGAAACAAAAAAGAGAGGGCGGTCCTTTTTAAAGTTCTTTGATTTCTACAAAATTCAAACTCTGTCATTTAAGGCCCTTAATTATTCATTTCCATCACAGTCACACTCTTAACTTTGGTGCCTAGTAATCTGTAAACATTCTTTACTTCAGTCAAACTTTTTGCTGGCTCTGTGCTTTACTTGCTGTGTTCGTTTAGCCTGGAAGACTTTTCCCTCATTTCCACATATCTAATCCTTTACAATCTTTTGCTTAAATGGCAACTTTACATGAATATATTTCCTCCCAACTGAAGATAACTGACCCCTTTGCTGAATTCTCATAACATTTTATCTAGACCCCTGCCTTCCCTTTTAAGGCATTTGTCACTCTTCCCCTTATAAGATATTTATGTATCATATCATATCCCTTGGACTAAAGATCCTTGAGATTAGGACCTTTAATAATTTATCTTTGTTTCCCCCTCAGTGCCTACCATCAATACTTTCAATTATATTAAAGGTGGGATTAGAAAATATACTCATGTCCCTGGTTAGATTTTCCCCATCACATTCATACTAATTTTTAGATATAGGTAAAATGAATCAGTAAATATTATAAAATATAGCACAGAAATTAAGTAATTAATTGATTAAACCATGTTTCAGGCCTTATGCTAGATGCTGGGGATACAAAGATTAATAAGCTGTAAATCCAATCTTACAGGAACATATGGTCTCTGGGGGAGATATACATATTAAATAAATAATTTTTTTGAAGTATGAGATAAATAAGTATACATGGTATATTTGTGTTCAGAGATGGGATGATTAATCTCTGTGTCATACACAGAGATGTGTTTATCCTTTTCATTGGGTTGTATTCTCTAGGAAGATAGACAAGAAAGGGGATTCTAGGCCAAAAGCATGTATAAAGATACTTAAGCATAAGAGGCTATGAAAGACGGTTGAGTATTGCTAGAATGTAACCTGTAAATAGTGGGAGTGGCAAGATACAAAGAGGTGGGTGGGTCCAAAAAAGTGAAGGGCTTTTGATGCCATTTTAAAAAAGAGTTTGGTTTTGGGGTCTTGCTAATCCACTGAGAGATTTAAACAGGGAAGTTAATTCAGTTGTACTTGCCTTTTAAAGGTATATCTGATGGCAATATAGGGGATAGATTGGGGAAGAACATCAGTAAGTAGCCATTTACTGTAATCCAGAGATAATGAAGAACTGCACTGATGAAATGCTTTGGAGATAGAGGAGAGAGGAGATTCAAGCAATATTTAGGAAATATAATGATTAGGAATTAGTGCCAGATGGATGTGATATGTAAGGGAAAAAGAGGCTCTTAATAAAATTGAATTTGCTTTGGTTTTGAAATTTAGTGTACGTCTAATCTAAAAAACTAATTTTGAAAGAATTTTGAGCAGGAGAAAATAGAAATATAAGTGTAGAGAAATTGATATTTGGCATTTTTGAAAAACCACTATCAGTGGGAAATAATATGGAAATTTTAGGTTAAGTATGATATCTCTCTTTGGTATGTGCCCAATTTGACTGCATTAGTGAGTTTGATCAAGTAGTAATGGAATGATCATCTCCACTGGTGAAGGCAAGAAAACATTTTTCTATCTTTCATGAGCATTTTTAGCTTGACGAAACATTATTGATACATTTTTCTTATACAGACTTTTGTGTAAGTAACTCAACCTGTTATCACTTGCTTTTGCTGTTTATGCTTTAGATCCAAGTTAATGAATATAAAAAAAAATGTTATCTAATTGAGGGAAATGCATTTTTTTAATAGATTTTTATGAAACCAGATTTTGCCTTGGACGATTCCTTAACTTTTAATTCAGTTTTACCATGGTCTCATTTTAATACTGCTGGTGGAAAAGGAAATCGTGATGCAGCTTCCTCAAAGCTGCTACAAGAAAAGGTAATTTCTTTTCTACTTTTTCCGTGTAGAAAACTTTATTCTAGTTAAGTGGTACTATTTCATAGGTTCTGATTAGGTATTTAGTAAGCACTACTTCTTTTAATTTCATTTTTATTGTTACTGATAATTATAAGCCTTTAAATCTTAACTGATGAAGTAATAGCATTTTGCTTCAGTGGAATACAAGTTGTGCTGGTGAAAAAGGAAAAGCTTATTGTTTGAGTGCTTCTTATCTGAAACAGCAATTGATGGAATTTCAGTTGAAAGGATATATTAGATAACACAATTGCTTTTCATTTATCCCAAACAATATATTGGCTAATTTTATATTCTTTATGATTTAAAGCACAGAAAATCAACTTTTCCTGAGGTACAGTTTTTCCTCACTTATACCTAGTAAGAATGATTATTTTGAAGCAAAAATATCATAGTTAAAAAATACAATATTCCTATTGTAGTTTTAGCTTTGCAAAGCCTAGTCTTTTGCATGTTATTAGTCAGCAGTTTTTACAAATTTTACAATGTTCTATATTTCAGAAGTCAACGTCTTGAAAGTCATTTAAAATGTAGAACTTTAAACATATCTTACCTCACATATCAAGAATCTTTTAGAACTTGAATAGGAAGTAAAGACCTTTGATCTGTGTTCTTTCTCAGCACTTGATTTAGAGCTTTTCTAAAACTGACTGTGGTTCTTAAGCTGAGAGGAAAGCATTTTGCTTTAGTGTGACATCTCTTGGCAGTCTGAAAGCTAGAAAGACTATTCAGTAAATTAGGTTCAGTCCTCAGTAACTCAAGAAGGAAGTAACTTGGGGAGGAGAGGAGAAGAAATGTGGGGAAAGAATCATGAGTATTACTTTTCTCAGAGTTGAAAATGAAAATGAACTCACTTTTTCCTTTGGCAACATTTTCACATATAAAGATTTTCCTTGAGTAAGAATAGATTCATAAATCTGATGAAAATGATGGGTTTATGGACACAGACTCACTCCCAAACTGCTTTTTCACATTCCAAGTGTATGCCCTGGTAGAATAATACCTTAAAAGAGAAAACCAACAAAAGCCAATAAAAATCTCATCAATTTATACAGATACTTTTAGGAATACTTTAAAAATGGTTCCCTTTAGAGAATTTTAATGGGAAATGAATTATGAAAATATGCATTTGAAAAGAATAGATCAATGGAATATTGATAAATTGTAGAAATCTTTGAAATTCAAATGAAACAATTTTCTCATGCTAAATGTTTAAAGTGACTAAAGTAATGGATTTTTTTTTTTTTGGTAAGTTGTAGAATCAGATTTGTTATATTTACACTCTGACTCCTTCTCATTCTGCTCTGTTCTTAAGAAAAGGAATGGAAGACAGGATTCCAAGAGAGCACTCTCAAACTTACTTTATGATTGACAACAGCTGTTTATCTTCTTAGCTTTAAATACAGGGGATGCTACAACCAGGATTAGGGAAATTTGTATCCTGTTTTAGTGCTACCCAAAGTGCTGGTCTGTGATGAGAAAAGGAGTTTGCACTAGGGTGTAAACATTGCACTGATTCCTTCATTAAGAAAGTCTTTCTAGGGGCTGCCCAGTGGTGTAGCTGTTAAGTTTGCGTGCTCTGCTTCTGGCGGTCCAGGGTTCGCAGGTTCGGATCCTGGGCGCAGACTGACCCACTGCTTGTCAAGCCATGCTGTGGAGGCATCCCATATAAAGTAGAGGAAGATGGGCACGGTTGTTAGCCCCGTGCTAACAACCGTACCCATCTTCCTCAGCAAAAAGATAAGGATTGGCAATGAATATTAGCTCAGGGCTAATCTTCCTCTCAGACACACACACACAAACAGAAAGTCTTTCTATGAAAAACAGTGCAGTGGACTTAGCGATGTAGTTGATTTACTTTCCAGCAAAGTTCCTTATGTTATCATGCATCTGTTAAACAGTTTGCTGACTGGCAGCAGCATATAAACTGCATTCTGAATAGCACTGTCCTAAGGGAGTTACCCATTCTCCATTTACTCTTCTGAAAATCGAGTCCACATTAGCTTGCAACATGCCCAAGTACCTTTGTTCCCATATTGCTTTTTAGGTAAACAAGTGAACAGCCATATTGTGGATGAAAAGAACAACAGCAAAAGGGTATATACTCAAGAGATTTAAACTATGGAAGAATTTTTTGTTTGTAACCTATTATATATTATAATAGATTATTAGAGGAGCCTTATTGAAAAAATGTGTGATCCTGCATGGTTTTAAGGAAACAGGCTTGGTGACCAAATAATCTCTTCTAATCTTAGGAGTCCTAAATATTGAAAGTCCATTAACCTTTTAACACTGAATTCTCCTGAGATGTTCAAGGCAATGCCTAAAGTTTGAGCTATAGGTTGAAGAATCTAAAAGTAAAAACGTGGGAGAGAAATGGAAAGATAACATAGCCAAAAAAGGCATATGCAGTTAGAAGGGAAGAAAAGACAACTCAAGATTTAGAAGTTCATATTTGAAATTAGAAAGCATTTTTAACATATGTTACTTAGGAATTAATCTTGATAGTGTTGCAAATAAAAAAAATATATAACTAATTTTTTAAGGCATTTGTCAACCTTTTAAGAGGAAAATGCATTGGAAATAAACTAAGTTTTACAAATTGATAAAAGAATAATTTTTGAAATGTGAAATGAACAGCTTTGAAAAAAAATCCAAATGAATTCTGATACATACTTTCTATAATTTGTGACTGGACCACCAGTCTGTCTTTCATGGATTCGTTAGCATTTTGAGGCAGCAAGGTATAGTAGAAAGAGCTTCAGTTTTTGAGTCAGGGAGACTTGGGTTCAAATTTTAGTTTTTCTACTTACTAACTACGTGACTTTATTCAAGTTATTTCATGTCTCTGAGCCTCAGTTTCCTCATCTGTGATGTATATAAAAATACCAGTGCCTGGTATTTAGAAGGAGGAGGTCAATAAATGATAACTATAATCATCTTTCAGTCACATAAGTGATGTGTGATGTTGGTGATGGCAATGATGTGTGAGGGTTAAGGAGATCATTCTCTCTCAGATTTTAGAATTTCTGAAACTAGATTATAATCTTAGATGACTGTGGGATACTCTTACTTTCTAGAATGTAGTTGGTGTTTGGAGGGCAGTAATAACAGGAGCAGAAGAAGGTAAATCCCCTTCTTCTACTCTTTTGTCTTACATTTATTAATCTTTGGGCTGTACCTTTCATCTCCCTTCCATTTTGTTATGCCTTATATCAAGGATCCCATAATCAAACAGTTCACACAGTGGGATTTAAAATACATGTAGATGGGGCCAGCCTGGTGGTGTAGCAGTTAGGTTCACGTGCTCTGCTTCGGCGGCCCGGGGTTTACAGGTTCGGATCCCTGGCGCGGACAGACGCACTGCTTGTCAAGCCATGCTGTGGCAGCGTCCCATGTAAAGTGGAGGAGGATGGGCACGGATGTTAGCCCAGGGCCAGTCTTCCTCAGCAAAAAAGAGGAGGATTGGCAGTGAATGTTAGCTCAGGGCTAGTCTTCCTCACACACACAAAAAATAAATAAAGTAAAATACATGTAGAAATCTAGTATCATTTTCAGAAAGTGTTTGGATAGTCAAGGAAGGTATACTTATAATGCTCCATGATTTTTTTTTTCCTTTCCTCTTAAGCTGAGCCATTATCTGGATATCGTGGAAGTAAACATTGCTCACCAGATCTCTCTACGTTCAGAAGCATTTTTTCATGCAATGACCTCTCAACACGAATTGCAGGACTACCTCAAGAAAACTTCCCAGGCTGTAAAAATGCTTCGAGATAAAATTGCACAGATTGATAAAGTAATGTGTGAAGGATCACTACACATTTTAAGACTGGCACTTACCAGAAATAATTGTGTTAAAGTGTACAATAAACTGAAATTAATGGCCACTGTACACCAAACTCAGCCTACAGTACAGGTGTTATTATCTACTTCTGAATTTGTTGGAGCATTGGACTTAATAGCAACAACACAGGAAGTTCTACAGCAGGAACTTCAGGGCATTCACAGCTTCCGGTATGTAAGCCATTAGAAATGTTAGAAATTTTTAAAGGATAAATTTTAGTGTGTAGTGTTAGCCAAAGAAGTGTGAATATATTTAAAGTTACATGGGTATTTTTTATTCTAGATTGATCTGTTTAGTAATGTTATTCTGATATTTTAATCTTAGCAAAACAAACAAAAACCATTAAAGGCCAATATTTATAGAAACATTTGGATACAGAAGCAAAATTAAATTTTCTAGTAGGTGAAATCAGTGAAAGGTCAGTCACAACTTTGAAAATGATTGCATTTTGAAAATGTTCAAATAGTTTTGTGTCAAGATAGTAGATCAAGGTGTAGGAAGGAATACCAGTATATCTAAAATTAAGTTCATTTTGAAAGCTCTTGAATAGGTTTTAAATTTAATAATTATTAAAATTCATTTCTGATTTGCAGTCTGTTTATCACATTGCAAAAACTTCCACATGGTGGTGGAAAAGACCCATTTTCTCCTAAGTTCTTGTTTTGAAAATACTTTAAGATTAGAGTTTTAGTTATTTTATGTGAGATCATGTCAAAATGTTTAATTTACAGGTAGACCAATTGCAAGCCATCAAAATTTCATTCAGTTAAGCAGGCTTGCAGTATCCTTGTGGAAGTTCCTATCTACTGAGAAACCCATCCAAACTTTACATTACTGAGTGACTACAAAGAAGTTTTATGGAAGATGTGCTCTGTAACTTAACAGATACTTAATATATTCTGGAAAATAATAGATACTTAATATATTCTGGAAAAGTTGCTTCAAAATAAGTTTATTTTAATTGAATTGTAAATTCTTATTGACTAAGAATATGTAATTGGAATATTTATTTAGAAAGCAGTTTTTTAAAGTTCGCCCAAATTTAATTACATAAATGATTGATTCATTCATTCATTCAAGAAATGGTTGTTGATCACCTATTATATGTCAGACACCAGGCATAATACTAGGAATATAGCCATGAACGAAGCAGAGATGCTTTCTGCTCTCACTGTTTCTACGATTCATTTGGCAGGAGGAGGGAGGCAGAAATTACTGGGTAGTTATAATACAGGGCTATACAGTATGAGGATGAATGTACAGATTGCTATGGAGCTCTAACCTTAGGGGAGGAACCTAATGCAGACTTGGATGTTTACAGAAACAGTTTGAGTCACAAACCTTTTTGCGAATCTATTGAAAGCTGTGGTTGGACCTTCTTTCCATAAAAATATACCTCTGTATAAAATTCTGCCATCAATTTTGAGTTATTCATAGTGCTTTAAAGCCTGTTTTGGATTCCCCAGCATGAAATCTGGGGTGACTAAATGATTTTTAGTTTCCTTTTCTCCTCTGAAATTTTAAATATTTCTCTTTTTTGAATGTGTGTATGGAATATATTTTTAAAATAAATATTACTTTCATCACTACTTTAGAAAAATAGACTTCTGTAATGACAGAAGCTGTTTTTCACTTGTGTCTAACATATAATATCAAGAAGGTTGATGAATATTGGGAGCCAATTCTAGAGTATAGAGTGCTTTATCCTCTGAATAGGAGAGTGCTGAGAAATAGAATCAAATGTTGAATGCTTGCCATCTAAACACAAAATACAAGTCTTGTAATTTTTACCCCAAAGGTCCTGCAGTTTATTTTATTTTGTTTAATTTTCCATGACTCATAAGTTTATGCCTAATAATATTGATGAAAAATATAGTTATACAAAGCTATCTGGAAAACATTTAAGAACAGGGTTGGATATTTATTTCTGGTAGATTATGATTTATTGGAAGACAGATGAAAATTTTATAATCTTATATTTATCTTGAGCCCAAAGAAGAGTTTCCCTTTATTTGCAACCTTACTCTTTTTGTTTGTATCTTAATTCAAAGGGTAAAATAATCTTCATAAATGAGTGTATGATTTTTTAAAAGATTTCCAAATATTCTGATTGGCTACATTTTGCACAAATATTTTTCTATTATTTTTTGAGAACGTACACATGTGTAAGGAGTATTTATTCTCCATATAAAACATTTCTGTAAAGCTGCCTATCAAATATCAATTCCAGCGTGGTAATAACTGTATAGAAGTTTGGTATCAGAACTTGTGTTGAATTTCTAACTTCTGCTAAACATCGTCATATGCAAATAATTTTCAAAGATAAAAATACTCTAAAAGAAAATGTTTTTCTAATCAAGGAAGAATACTGACTCATAGTTGAAATAACTTAAGGCTGGCATATTATAATCCAGTCTTTTTTTTTTAATTACTATCACATTCTATCTGAATGATTTACTTAATCATTCCTTTTGCTGTAAAGTTGTTAAATATCAGCACCAGTTACTTTCTTTTATAGCTTCACAGATATTTTTAAGGCCATTTAACTTTATTTGGAAGCATAAGAATTAGTTTTGAACCCTTTATGTTTTTGTCTGATCAATTAGGGTAACGTGTATTTAGGTCTCTTGTCTGCTATAAGCATTAGTGGTGTAACCTGTGTTCTTAGTTTACTAAAATGATTATGCTCTCGCAGTGGGAAAAAAGATACTGTAGTTGAATTTTACACATTTTTCTCTTTTATTTTCATACCAGAGAACAAATTTTAGTCATTTTTGTGGGGCATAGCTTAGAAAAGCATAGGGTCTTACTTAAAATAAGAAATCTTTCTCTCAGTAGAACAACCAAAGGACTCTGTTGGATTTATTTGTTAATAGTCTTTCCATTTGATAGATCTTAGTCCAAGTTTTGTTTTTGGCTATAGTGTTCTTACTAATGTTTTTAAAAGGAACTTTTGTACCAAAATCTTCCAATAGTCAAATTACTGCAACTGCAAATCTCTACTTATTTAAAAAGAATTTGAATATTCTTGTTTGTGTATGATTTTTCTGTGTACTATTAACCTAATATATATTTTCCAATCAGTGATAGTAAAAAATGTGTATATATGTTTTCTTTTTTCTCATTCTTTCTATATTTTTAATCTTGATAATATTTTCTATAGAAACTTTTTTTGTGACTTTCAAACTCCCAGAACATTTTATTTATACTCTCTAATGAAAGTTTACAACATTCTACCATGTTTTATTGTCATTTGTGTTGTATTTAAAAAAAATCTTTCTATTGGGCCCTAAATGTCTTGGGCAACAGCTATGTCATATACATTTAATACATGTTTATGGAATCTGAATTATCCAGGATATTACCAAGTGTGTCTTGACTATTTGTACCACTCTCTTATTCTTTCTTTCCTTTCTTTTTCTTTCCATAATCATTGTCCCTAATTAATCATTTGTAGTTTATATATGACTGTAGTTCTTAATCCTGTCTGCATATTAGAATCCTCTGATGAGCTTTTAAAAAACTATACCACACTTCATCCAAACCAATTAACTTAGACTTCCTAGATGGTAAGATCTGCACATTTGTATTTTTTTAAAGCTCTCCGCAAGACTCTAATGTGCACCAGAATTGAAAAGCCTGGTTTCTAATTACCATTGGGTATTCTACTTTTTCAGAATTTGAAATTAAAGTGGTAACATCTTTGCAAAAATTTCATTCTTTTGAAACAAAATTTTCAATTAAAACATCTTCCTGTCTCTCTTCAAAGAGGGTTCTGCTAATGTGTTAGGTGTACAAAGTATCCATTATCGATGTAAAAATCCCATAGTTTGATCTCCTCTTCTGAAGGTGGAGAGTAGTTTACACAGTGGGAAATTTTGGCTCATTGCATAATTCATAATTATTAAAATAGATCTTCTGTACATTTTTTGATTTTTGCAATTAAAAATTTTAAATTATTGCCTAAATTGTGCAAAATTGGGCATTTTGAATTGTTAGGACATAAATATTTTTGACCATTACTCATGAAATGAAATGCTGCTGTTAGCAATAAAAAAATGTATGGTATTCAGTGTAACAATATATATCATATGCTTTTTTCTGATGAGGAAGATTAGCCTTGAGCTAACGTCCATTGCCAATCCTCCTCTTTTTGCTGAGGAAAGACTGGCCCTGGGCTGACATCTGTGCCCATCTTCCTCTACTTTATATGTGGGATGCTGCCATAGCATGGCTTTATAAGTAGTACGTAGGTCCGCACCCAGGATCCAAACCTTTGAACCCCAGGCTGCTGAAATGGAGTGCATGAACTTAACTATTATACCACCAAGCCAGCCCCTATGTATGCTTTTTAATATATCTGATTGAGGATTTATAGGACTGCAAATAGATCACTCCGAACATCAATGCTGACTTTATAGTGTGATAGATATTAAACTACGGGCAATTGAGTTATAGGTTTGCTGAGCTAGGACCTACCATAGTTGTTGATTTTAGGATAAAAATTCATGAAACTAGCTTATTATCTAGTCATAAGCCCTTTTTTTTTGAAAGAAAAGGCAGAAAACATTCAGAGTTAATTATAGGTTCCAGCTTATTGTGGTTTCATTAATTGGCCACCTTGGGATTCCATTTATGGGATTTTTATTATTGAAAGTATCAAAAGGTATTTAACATATTCTTCGATCCTGATATAATCTCCTATAATTTAGATCTTCAAAACATTATAGTAAGAAAATATCCACATTGTATGCTCTTGATGAAGCCAAGAAATAGACTTTCTGCTATTTGATGAAACTAGTATTACTGCAGAGTTCATTGATATGTTAGTTTCTCTGATAAAAGGAGCACAAAGGTCGTTGTAGTGAACATACAGCCTAGTAGAAGATCTGAATTAATGTATAAATTGAGGCATATAAAAGTAGAAAGTATTGGAATTGTTCCACTTTATTTAGCTGGTTGTATAGACCTAAGTACTTTTTCAGAAAGTGATATTTTAGTTATTTGTCATTTCAGTAGATTTCTTTCACCACTCTAAATTACTGTATGTGATTATTAGAATATATACTTTTAAAATGAACTGTTAGCAGATTTGTCTATTAAATATTTTTGATAAGGTTAATGGTTAATAATATTGTACAGGCCATTATTATTGCATCTATTGTCATAGTCAAGAATATAAAAAAATTAGAACAAGGATGAATAAGTGAATCCTGTAGAACATTTTAATCTGGAAGTTTTATTTAACGATTTGTTTAGACAAATCTTTGCATATAATCACACACCTATGATTGTGTAATAAATACTATTTGATGTTAGTATTGAGATTTGTATCTACTCTCTTTTATAATATTTATCAGACTTTAAAATTAGTTTAAGAATACATAAAAATGAAGCCATTAAGTTATTTAAGACAATATCTGAGGTCAAATAGAACCTCACATTTAAATTATTATGCTGAAATGGCAGAGAGTTTTATTATTTTGATGCCCAAACATCAGTAGATACAGTCATATGGACTTTCCACCATAATTCTTTGTTGAGATTTGTTAAAGTTCTTCATACCTGAAGGTAACACATATCTGAATGTTAACCTCTAGTCTTCATTGAAAAGGAATCTATGATCTTCATAAAAATTAATTGAGAACAAAGCAATGTTAAAGTTATGTGTAGATTTATATCTTACCCTGTTGATATTTTACTTTTCAAGAACTTTTTAAAAAACTTACTGAAAACTCAAAACATACACAAAAATAGAGGAAATTATATGAAGAGAGTTGTATGAAGCTGGATAAATTGTATATCACTTGTATGTTATCAACTCATGGCCAACTTTATTTTCTCTATCCCCCTCTCCTGACTCCAGGATTCCTTTGAAACAAATCCAAAATACCATCTCATTTCATCCATAAATATTTCATTATGTATCTTTTAAAGATAAGGATTTTTTAAAACATAACTCTAATATCATTTATATTTTCAAATAGCTAGTCAGTGTTCAAATTTTTCTTCAAATTTTGTCTCAAAATTTTTTATAGAGTTTATTGAAATCAGGATCCAGATGATATCTATACATTGCAATTGGTTGATGTATTTCAAATGTCTTTGATATATAGTTCTCCATTCTTCTCATTTCTCCCTTTCAAAATATTTATTGAAGAAATTGAGTTATTTGTCTTATGGAACTTCTCACAGTCTGGATTTTGCCAACTGTATCCCCATGTTTAGTATGTTTTTCTTTTTCCTATATTTTCTGTAAACTGGTAGTTAGATTTAAAGGCTTGATCGGATTTAGGTTTTACTTTTTGTCAAGAGTACCTAATAGATAGTGGTGTGTCTGTCAGTCAAGAGGCACATATTTGGTTATCTCTCTTTTTATGATATTAGCGTAGCTTTATCATCTTATTATGGGTTGTAAATCATGATATTCTAATTATACACTTCCTTATTCATTTATTAACAGGAATATTTCTATAAAGTGATATTTCTCCATAACAATTATTTGGTAACTCTGAAAGACAATTCTTACAAGGATAGGCAGGATAAATTCTAGATTCTTTTCCTTTATTTAGCAGTTTTCAAAATAATGAATTGAAAGTCTAGCATCTTCCAAAGGTGACTGATGAATTTTTAGAAAAACATTTTTATAAACACTGGATTTATATATAATTGAAGTACTTAAGATCTTTGCTGTTTTTATTTTTATCAATGTTCAAATTGTCCTATCTTTTGCAGGAACCTCCTCAAGTTTATTCTTGAGTCCTGACATTTCATGAGTTGTCATTGATAGTTTTCTTACTTTGTGTTATGACAAGATGTTCATATTATACATTTTCTGCCCCAGATCTGTAGCCTGCCATTTCTCTAAGGAGCCCTACTTTCTTTTAGTAGGAAATGGTGTTTAGAAATTATAGTCTGGGTACCAGAGATGTTCCTTGCTACTGGATTGTTCATTATCTCTAGGCCTTTGTAGTGGACAGAACTAGAAATTTTTCTCTTTTTAAAGAAAAATATGAGCTTGTATTGATAGTTCAATTTAAATTCAGGAGCATAGAGTTTTTACTTCTTCAATCTTACATATGTATCTCCTTTCAAACAGACTGAAAACTGTGGTTCCTAATGACACCAGCATAATTACTCCTTTGTTATATCCCAATATATATAGAATGCTGTCAGAACTAACAATGTTATTACTACAAACATTGTAGGATTTCTTTCTCTTCTTTCCTTAAGGATATATCCCTTGTGGGATGAACAGATAGATTACCATGTTTTAAAGTCACTTGAAATAATTCCTCTTTGTGTAGATTTGCCACTAACTTGACACACCATTAAATTAATTTGTTTCATTTGCTTTTGATAGTTAAGGATTGATTTTTTTAAATGTAATGTTATTTTATAACTATATTAAGTAGTTGATTTGACATGATTCCAAAGTCAAATCCAAGAAATAAAGGATATTTAGAGAAATTTAATTCTGGTCCCCTTCCTCCTTACATACCCTTTAAGTCACCATTTTTAAAAGTTTTAGTTGACATTTATCCCTCCATCCATCCATCTGTCTGTCTGCTCCTCGTCATAGATAAGCATTAGGATACTGTACATACTTTTCTCCACTTAGCTGTTTTTACCTTACAGTACACCCTGGAGATTACTCTACAGTATGCCTTCTCAATGGGGGATATCACCCCAAGGGGGTAAAAATTGGTTCTTGAAGGGTGAATAAAATCTTGGATATTACAATGGTTTGTGGCCCTCCAAAGGGTCACGGTACATAAACAGATATGCAGTATATCTGTGATATTAAAATTTTGTGGGGGGGTGATTAGGAATGAAAATGTCTAAAAAGACTTCTTAGGGGACAATATTGAAAAACAGGTTGAGAAACTGCTCTGTAGCACTATACATAGTATATTAATTGGTATTCCTTAATACTTTTAAAAGTGTGTAGTGTCTGTTATGAAATATTCAACTAGCCGCCTATTGGTCAACATTTGGGGTTGTTTCCATTCCTTTGCAGTGACCAACAGTGCTGCAATGAATGTATGTTCTCTTGTGTTTTTATCAGTGTATCTTTGAGATGGATTCTGAGAAGTGAGAGTCCTAGGTCAAAGGCTAATTGCCTATATAATTTTGCTAGACACTGCCAAATTCCCCTTATGGCAGTGTTTTAGTTTGTACTAGTGGATATGTTCTAAGTTAGTTTATTGTGAGATGTTGGTGCCATTTATGAAAACCATATTAGTCTTCTAATTAGCTGTAAGAAATATAATTTTCATATTGCAAAATGCAAGTTTGTATGTTATTTCACTTATATTTTTTCAAAATTATCACTACACTACTTACCATCTGTTGTTTAGAGAAGAACAATGGCTCTGTCTAGAAGGTCACGTGGTTTAAACTAATTTTTTTTAAATGTGCTATATCTGGTCTTAGTGAAGACAGTTGCCAACATTAACAGTTTGTTTTTCAAGTAAATATAGTATGTATATTTTTAAATGTTTGGTTTTTATTTAATTATAAATGTTTAAATTTAAGATAAAATTTAAACATTTAAATATAAATGTTTTTAAATTGCCCCCAAAGATAGAGCTTTTTAAAATTTTTTTATCCTGGGTTATAAACAGATTTCCCATTGGCCTATTTCACTTAATTTTGAAGTAGTTTGGACCAGCTAGATTACCTAGGTTTTTTTAACCCATTGTTTTTATGAAGCTGTTAGATTGTGTGGCAAAAATCCCTTTGTATATAAAGGTACTCATCCTCAGTGCCCTGCATAGCATGGACTACAAAAGACCATTCTTGTCATTTGGATAGTGTATGCTTTTTCTAGGGAAAAGGTTCCAAATCGGTTCAGTAATACTTGCCATTACCATCCCCACAGTGGTCCAGATTAGAGTCCTTCTCACTTTAACCCTAGCTAGGATCTGCAAATATTAGAGGTAGATTAAAAAGGAACATTATATTTTTTGAGAAAAAGTTCCCTGGATAGTTTGTAGCTCAGTATTTTTATATTTTCAGTCTTGTGTCCTAATGATTTTCAGTTTAATGACCTGAGGGATATTGCACAGTAACTCAAACTGATCATGACTGAGATTGAATTGAGTCAGTCTGTTCCTATATTCCTGCAGATATTTATATGCACCCAGAACAGGGCCTGGCATAGTAAGCACTTGTATTTGTTGAACAAATGAAAGGATGGGGAGCTACTAGCATTGATATTCAGTAAATGGTTAATGAGGAAAGGATTTAGAATATCTGAATATTTTGTCTGTGAAAAGCAGACAAAAAAAAATCATAAAATTTCTAGAACCAGGTTTCCTACAACACATTTAATTATTTGGAGGTTAAATATATAAGGAGAAAAATAGAATTGGGGAGATACCGTGAAAATATCACAGTTACTTTTGTTAAGTTAAAGGACTCCATTTTACTAAAACATCACATTATTGCACAATGACTGTTAACTAGAAAAGTTTTGCCACTAGTTCCCTTGGTCGTGGAGTGAATTTGAGTTTTTAATGAATATATGTTAACATTTTCCTCTTCCTTTGTAGGCATTTGGGATCACAGCTTTGTGAA
Organism: Tapirus indicus; assembly: GCA_031878705.1. Lineage (NCBI taxonomy): Eukaryota > Metazoa > Chordata > Mammalia > Perissodactyla > Tapiridae > Tapirus > Tapirus indicus. Next base: position 53,421,763 of record CM062923.1, on the reverse strand, counting down.
TTGGAAAAGCTGATAGATAAAATGATGATTGCAGAATTTTCTACATATTCTCACAGTGACTTAAATAGACCACTGGAAGATGACTGTCAAATTTTAGAAGAGGTATGTATTTTAAACTGTGAAATGAGATTGATATCATTGCTTAGTGTTAATTCCCAACAGTCTTAGTTTAGAACTCATTCTTCTCAGATTATAGTGAGCAAAATTATCTTAAATTTCAAGCTCTGTCAGACCTATGAAATCCTTCACTAACTATGTAACTCTAACAAGCACCATAATTGTTCATTATCCTTTGAAATTAGAGAATAAAATAATTTTATAGCTTAATTAGAAATTGGAGTTAAAATGAGGAATTGGAGTTAAAATGAGTTAACGTATATCCATGTGTATGCATGTACTGGAGTATGTCTTTTATGAAAAGTGATCATTATTATATGGCAACTTATTAGTCAGTCACATTCACTGAGTACTCATGAACATATTTTATCATATGCATATACAAATACTTCATATCCAGACTTCACTTATTTGGTAACTTCTCAATGCTGATTATTGCCAAGAACTAGTAAAGAATCCAAAAAGCCCTGATAGCAGCCTAAGTAGTTAAAGATACTTTTGTACATGTTAGCAGTTAATTCCCCACAGATGGTCCAGGTCATCATTCTAGTCCTCTAGACCACTAATTTAAAAGCCCAGTGCTCGTGGAGTATTTATTGGTCATCAGTGTTTGAGAAGAATACTTTCTAGCTGCTTGTTGAAACTAGGCCAAAATATACTCTTGTATTGTTTTGCTTCCAAACCAGCTTCATTTGATCCACTGTAATGCAATAGGATTTACATGTTTTAGAACACTGACTCCCAAAATCTGATGACAAGATTGCTGTGGAAGGGGTTTTTTTAGGCTTCTAGAAAATACCACATGCAAGATAGAAATCTGAGGGTCAAACAATAAAACCCTTGATGTTGAATATTTCTACCGCTAAGTGAGATTATTTTATATTTAAAGTGTGAAATTACCTACTCTTCTTTTATTTTAATAGGAAAGACTAGTATCTCTTGTATTTGGACTTTTAAAACAAAGAAAGCTTAATTTTTTAGAAGTCTATAGTGAAGAAATGATTCTAACAGCAAAGAATATCATTAAACAGGTAATTACACATTTTTATTTGATATATTTTGGTCTAGAATCTTTTGTGAAGTTTATTTTTATGTGCTCCTAGTAATAATATGTATAGTATAATAGTAATATTTTCTCATTTATTTAAAAATTGAAAATATAGACAAAGAGAAGAAAGAAAAACATAGCCCTGCCATCCAAAAGATTATCACTTTAAGAATATTTCTAAGTATAAATTGTTACTGATGTTTTTCATTATTGCTATCATACTGAATATATGATTTTGAATTGTACATATATTTCAGTTAGAATCATAACATAAGCATTTTCACATATCAGTCTTCAGAAGCATCATTTTTAATGGTTGTATAAAATTCCATCAACATTATGTTAGTTAAACCTACTTAACCTTTCCTCTATGTTGAATATTTAGATTCTTTTCAGTTTGGTACTGTAAAGAACACTCTGACACACATCTTTGGTATAAAGTTTTGTTTGTTTTGTTTTTCATGTTTAAGACTGTTTCTTTATAGCTGATTCCTGGAAGTGGAATTATTGGTCAGAGAGTGAAAAATATTAAAAAATTGCTCAAGCTCTATGCTTGAAACACAAAGCTGAATTGCTTTCTAAAAAGATTTTATCAAAATATACTCTCACCAGCAGTAGGTAAATGTTCATTTCCTTTTACCCTGATCTCTAAGCAATTATAATTGTAAACTAAATCCGTGTGTTTTTCCCTAATCTTTGTTTTGACTTTTTTTACTCAGGTAAATCTTACTCACTGAACTTCGGTTTTTCTATATATGAAAAAGAACAATTTAAACGTATTTATTAGGCTTAGTTGATCATCATTAGGTTGAATGTACATTGCTGAGTTTTTAATATTTAATAAAACAAACAAAAAGATTACAATCACCTTGTCTTTTACCTCTTTCAAGCGCTGACTAAAACACTGTACTTTAAAATTGTTACAACCACTTTCAAAAATTGTTGGCAATATCTATGGTGCTAAATATACACATATATTATGACTCAGCAATTCTACTCCTAGGTATTTACCCAACAGAAGTGCATACATAAGCTCACCAAAGACAGCACAAGAATTTCATGGCAGCATTATTTGTAATAAAAATTGGAAAAACACAAATTCTATCATCAGTAGAAAAGATAAGTAGAATTATGGTATATTTATACAGTTGAGTACTAGTCAGCAATAAGAATGACTAAATTACATAGAACAACATAGTTGAATGTCATATACATAATGTGGAGCCAAAGAAACCAGACACAAAGGAGTATATACTATGATTCCACTTACGTCACATTCAAACACGGGCAAAATTAATCTATGGTATTAGAAATCAGAATAGTAGTGTCTTTGGGAGGAAGTAGTGACTAGGAGGGGAGCATGAGAGGGGCTTACTGGCAAAATTCAGTTTCGTGATTTGAGTTCTGGTTACATGCGTATACTCCATTTGTACACAAATATGGAGTTCTAAACATAAGTTGTGCAATTTTCTCTCTCTACATATGTTATACTTTTAAACAGGTTTTTTTAAACTGGTGTGTTTTAATTCCCAGACTTCTTCTGAAGTCTAAGCATTTTTTTTTTTTAAACTTTAAACTGTTGCAGGTAACCTCCAAAATGAATTTCTTTTGGAATTCTAATATGGGGCTTATACCTTGTTCCTAAGTATTTGAGTTCTGGGGTTTTTTGGTGTATGATTTTGAACAGTTTTAAATAGTAGGGATTTTAATTAATACAGTTCAAGCATACCCTGGAATAATTATTTAATAGGGTAAGGGTAATGTTGCAGTTTTTTAAACACCTTGAAGTATGTATAAAAGACACAAGAGAAGTGTGGTAAAATGATTATTATAGTCATTGAGGCCCTTTTTAATATACAAATGACCATGTAGTACTTAGACTCCTAAAGACATTAATCCATTTTTTTCTTAAATTTTGCAGTGTGTGATTAATAAAGTTTCAAAAATAGAAGAAATAGACACAGATGTTGTTGTGAAGTAAGTATAAATATTAGGTTGGGGGTTATCAGTCAGGGAAAAGGTGACACATTAGAATAAGGAGGATTTAGTTAAGGAATTATTTACTACGGTGTGGGCAGTATAGGACAATCCCAAGTGACAGTGCAGTACCTTTAAGGGACAAGTGAAGACAGCAGTTAATAGAATTCAGAAGGAGAAAGACATGGATTAGTTGAAGTGATCTTCAGTGGAGGGAGGCAGTCATCCTGAGGCAACCCCTCAGGGAGGGAGATGGAGCTGTAAGTACCTTTCCTGCTTCCAGTCTTTTGTAAGAGCTCCTTACTGACCACGCCCAGCAGATCAGCCTTCCAGGGCAGAGAGAGGATGGAGAGGATACAAATAGATACAGATGGGTGAAATTGAAGATCATCCATTTCAGAAGAATAGCAGTGTTAAGTTTAAATTATTTAGCTATGTAATTAAAATCCAGCTTCCAATTGACTTTGAGAAGTTTGAGTATGTGATTTTGAATTACCCACATCTGTAATTTTTTTTGTTCTCACCCTTGAAATTCCTATTCTTGTATTTTGAGAAAAATAGTGATAAATATTTCATGACTATGAATTTCTCATTTATACAGATATCTAAACTTTATTAACTGGCCTAAGATATGAGTAGCAATATGGACAACTATGGAACTTCTCTGGGCCAAACTCATAGAATGAGGATTTTGGAGTTTTAATTTCCATGCTATTACCTAGTGAAAACTCAGTTTCGGAATTAAAGCAGCGGTAATAGTAGTGCAGGAATCACTAGTAGTTGGAAAAATGAAGTTTTTGGGACTCTGTTAAAAGCCCTGTGGTAGTGTAGGATCAGTTATTTTTATTTTTTCTTCCCTAGGGAATTTTCTCAACTTAAATCGGGAATTTCTTGTTTCTCAACTATAGGAGTATCTTTTAAGAATAAACTCCTAGCTGCAGCAGCATTTATTAGAAATTTAGAGTAATAAGTCATTGTAGTACTATAAAATATCTTTATGGAATTCCATTTTGCATTAATTTTTTAATCTTGAAGTTACTAATTGATGTTAGCTATAAAAATATTGGTTTACTATTATCTATTATACTAATGTATCTTATATATATACTAATATAATATTGGCTGATACTTACATAGCACTTTTTTATGCACTGTGCGTTGTTCTAAGTACTTGTTATTAACTTAGTTAATATTCACAGCAACCATATAAGGTAGATTCTGTTGCTTTCCCCATAGTAAGAAGAGAAAATTAGAGCATGGAGGGGTTAAGTCATTTGCCAAGAATCATACAACTAGTAAGTGGCAGGGCTGGGACTTGAACCAAGACAGTGTGGCCCAAGAGCCAATGCTCTTAGCCACCATGCCATATTACCTTTCATATGTGGAAAAGTACTTTTTAGTTTGTAGTTAGAAAAGTCAGTTATTAAGTTTATTGGGGGAGATGTTATGTTACTATTTTTATTCTAGAATTATCTTCTCCACCAAAACTGGTTTATTTCTCTCTCATTTTTCATCCAGTGGTCACAAAGCATGTTCACATGGAATTACTATATGAAAGATTCATAAGTCAGTATACTTGACTAGACTAGTCTTAGAGATTTTAAGCAAGGAGGAGTTGTTTGGTAATTGACCTCTTCAACTCAATTTTACCATTTTTAGTTAGAGAACTAGGTGAAATTGCATTTTATTATTCTCTTACTAGATATTATTTAGTATGGTTTCCTCCAATTTGTAGATATCATATTGGCCCAAGACAATCATTATTTTTGTTTGAATTAATTTTTTTTCTAGGCTTGCAGATCAGATGAGAATGTTGAATTTTCTTCAATGGTTTGATCTGCTAAAGGATATTTTCTCAAAGTTTACAATTTTCCTACAGAGAGTTAAGGTAAGCTTATATGATTATCAGTTTGTCTAGGATATCCCTAAAATTGTCAGCTTTTTAGATATATAATACATATAGAATCAAACTAGAATAAAACACAATTTCTTTGTTTTTGTAATTTTTTAAAGAGGCTTGGTTTTAAATAAGATTTGAAGTACTTCAGAGTATGTTGGTACTTTTTAAAATTTTGGATGATTTGTTTTATATTAAAAAGAAATATAATGCTTTCTTGGCATTAAATATTAGATAATATTTCATCTTGTGATTTTGTGATGCTTGAATCTCTCTAGATTATCTAGAGGTACAATATTGTGAAACACTTAAAAATCTGTCCCAAACCACTTAATTTTTCTAGATTTAATGTTGATGTAATGGTATTTTTTAACATGTAGTTCATATTTAAATTGCTCTACTAATGTCCTTTATTACAGGTTTTTATTTCATTTTTCAATCTGGGATCCAATTAAGGATCATGCATAACATTTAATTATTTTGTCTCATTAGTCAAACCAGTCAATTTTACGCCACTCAGTATAAGGAAAAGAACACATGCCACACAGCATTTTTCAGAAGAAAAGATGTCACAGCCTCTAATACATATTGGTTGGAATTACCAACATGTCATAGCTGTGTTTTAATAAGATAGTCATTAGGAATTACTGAGTGTAGTAACCTATTTGTGAAATTTGATATTTTTTGAATTATCAGGTGTCAGTATTGTGTTGTATGTGCTAGTTAACATCCCCAGCATTTCCTGAGTATCATGTTTAATGGTCTGGGGGACTTTGGTACTTATCTATGACATGACTTGTCCTTATTGACATTGGGGTGATGCTAAGTCACGTGCATAAGCTCTCTGATCAGAGTGGGAAAAGTTTTATAAAATGTGATTCACTGTTCTTAATTTAGACTTCTACCAAAATGTTGATCCCACCCATTGATAGTGGTAGATAATAAACCTGTGTCTGGATTGCTCAATAACTAAGGCTATGTTTTCACTTTTTCTTATATTCCCACCGTGACCTCATCACACACACTTTTATTATTGCATGTTTGGATATTTAGAACTCCTACATTGCATTGGGTATTGTTGGCCAACTTTTTGCCAGTAATTTTTTAAGTAGCTATTTCACTTTTAGGTTCTATATCAGTTAAACTAAGCCAAATTATTATTTGATGTATGTACAATGTGGGAACAATGATTTGTCATAGTTGTAATTTCTCATTTTCACATATAGACCACTTCAACTAATATTTCTGTAAAGCAGCTTTGAAGATGACTAAAACCTTTACATATGGTACTTTTCTCTTTGAAGAAAGTTTGTGATTCTGTAAGGGTATGATTTCATTGAAAAATAGTGTTAATTACAAGCTGTTCATTTTTAATGAAGAATTTTTAACTAACTACAAATTGGAAAGAACCCAGAAGTCTAACAATAGAGAAATGGTAAAATAAGTTATGCTTGGTCTATTCATTACCATGGAATATCGTGCAGCCAAGGATTTTTAATGATTGAAGAAAATGCATACATTTGTAACATTAAGTGAAAAGGCAAGATATAGACCTACTTATATAGTTTGATCTTAGCTATATTAAAAAGATTTTTTTATCTCTTCATCTACATAAAACAAAGAGACAGCTTGTCTTTTTGGTGGTTGTCTTTAGGTGGTAGGATTATATATAATTTAAATTTGTTACTCATTCTTTTCGTTTTTTCCTAAATTTTCTACAAAAGGAGGTATTACTTGTGTGTGTGTATGTGTGTGTGTGTGGGAAAGACTAACCCTGAGCTAACATCCATTGCCAATCCTCCTCTTTTTTGCTGAGGAAGACTGGCCCTGGGCTAACATCCGTGCCCATCTTCCTCTACTTGATATGGGACGCTGCCATAGCATGGCTTGACAAGCAGTGTGTTTGTCCACGCCTGGGATCCGAACCTGTGAACCCCAGGCTGCTGAAGCGGGGTGCACAAACTTAACTGCTACGCCACCAGGCTGGCCCTGGTATTGCTTTTATAATCAGAAAAGGTTGTTTTGTTTTTTAATAGTGTTTACCATGTTACAGGAATAAATTATTTGAAATTCTTATCAATTTACTGTCCTACATTCTTGTATTTATTTCTCAAAAACAAAGGATATTCTATATGTCACTTTAATATAAAGTGAATTATATTTTTTAAAAGAAATTAAAGCTTAAAATTTCAGCCAGACCATTTCAGTGATATTTTTAGTGTAAATGGAGAAAAAATTAAAAGTCAGGCACTTGAAAATTTCATATTTGAGTTATTAACGATTTAGGGATTCATATTGCTGTTAATTGTATTTTTTGGAATTTTTTTGTTGTGGCAAAATACTCCTAACATAAAATTTAGCATCTTAACCATTTCTAACTGTACAGTTTAGTGACATTAAGTACATTCACATTGTGCTGTCACCACCATTATCTACAGAACTCTTTCGTCTCATAAAACTGAAACTCTCTACCTATTAAACAATAACTTCCTGTTCCCTCCTTCATCTAGCCCCTGACAACCACCATTCTACTTTCTGCCTCTATGAGTTTGACAACTCTAGGTACCTCATATAAGTATAATTATACAGTATTTGTCATTTTGTGGCTGGCTTATTTCATTTAGTGTAATGTCCTTAAGGTTGATCCATGTTGTAGCATGTGTCAGAATTTCATTCTTTTTTAAGGCTGAATAATAGTCCATTATATGTATATACCACATTGTGTTCATCCATTCATCTGTCGGTGGATACTTGGGTTGCTTCCACCTTTTTTTGGCTATTGTGAATAATGCTTCTATGAACATGGGTATACAAATATCTCTTAGCTGCTTTTAGTTCTTTAAGTATACATCCAGAAGAGAAATTTCTGTTATGTGGTAATTCTGTTTCTGATTTTTTGCATACTGTTTTCCATAATAGATGCACTATTTTACATTCCCACCAATAGTGCACAAGGGTTCCAATTTCTCCACATCCCTGCTATAACGCTTGTTATTTTCTCTTTTTTTGTTTTTTCACATCCTAATTATCCTTTATTTTCACATCCTAATGGGTGTGAGGTGGTATCTCATTTTGGTTTCAACTTGCATTTTTCTAATGATTAGTGATGTTGAGCATCTTTTTGTGTGTTATTGGCCATTTGTATATCTTCTTTGGAGACATATCTTCTTTGCCCATTTTTTAATGAGGTTTTTTTCTTGTTGAGTTATAGGAGTTCCTTATATATTCTGGCTATTAATCCCTTATCAGGTACATGATTTGCACATATTTTCTCCCGTTCCATGAGTTGCCTTTTCACTGTGTGGATTGTGCACTTTGATGCATAGAAGTTTTTAATTTTAATGTAGTCCACTTCATCTATTTTTCCTTTGATTGCCTATGCTTTTGGTGTCATATCGAAGAAATCATTGCCAAATTCAGTGTCATGAAGATTTTCCCTTATGTTTTATTCTAAGAGTTTTGTAGTTTTAGGTCTTACTTTTAGGTCTTTTATCTATTTTGAGTTAATTTTTGTATATGGTGCAAGGTAAAGTTTCAACTTCATTCTTTTATATGTGGATATCCAGTTTTCCCAGCGCCATTTATTTACGACTGTCCTTTACCCATTGAATGATCTTGGTGCCCTTGTCAAAAATCATTTGACTATATAAGTGAGGGTTTATTTCTGGGTTCTCTGTTCTGTCTCATTGATCTGTATGTCTGCGTTTATGCCAGTACCACACTGTTTTGATAACTGTAGCTTTATAGTAAGCTTTGAAATCAGGAAGTATGAGACCTCCAACTTTGTTCTTCTTTACTGTTAATTGTATTTTGAATTTTTATTAAAATTCCTGTTTGTTGTCTGTATCTCATAGGTTAGGCTGATTTGTATAGCTAAAACAGAAAATAATCCTTAAATGCAGCTTACATTCTTTTCGAGGAATTTTTAGCTCTTAAGTTTTCATTTTGTAATGTGGACAAATAATCCTGATCTGTCATTTTAGAGACTTATCAATATATGGTTACCAAATTATTTCATTCACTATTCTCAAGATTGGAAAATTTTATTTCGTTTAGCTGTTCTGGTCTTTTTGAAACATGAACTTGACTATAAACTGCTGTAATAGGTTAGTTCAGAAAGTAAATCATGTACCTACTACTGAATCTATTATATATTATAAAATCTTCTGGCATCCTTAAGCAAGAATGGCTCTGGACTTGGAAAAAGATAATCAGCAAACCTTTAAAACTGTAGGTATGGTGAGAACAGTGAAGAAGAATCTGTCAGAGAACACCTGATACATTGTATGTGGAAAATATATTATTGTATTAGCTAAGACATTTTCAGTTAAAAGGGGCCAAGTAGTCAAATCAAAGTAATTTAAACAATAAAAGAAATGTGTTGGCTCAGGTAACTTAAAATAGTCCAAAACGAGAATAGGCCTCAGACGTGATGTAGTCTTGGTTCTCCAGCTTAGTTTCTTTGTTTTAATTCACTTCTACCTTTCTTTTTGTTGGTTTCATCTTTAGACTAACTAACCTGATTGTAGCAAAATGGCTACAACAGTCCCAGGTCTTCCACAATTGTATACTACACCACCTAGAACAAGATTTTTTCTTCTTCAGTTATCAAATGAAAGTCCTTGGCTTTAATTGATTGGGCCAATTTAGGTCACATACCCAATCACTGTGATTAGGAAAATGCCGTGCACTGATTGGTTTGGGTCTGGATTGTCTTTTAATCTCTGAACTAATCATGTGGCAAGGAGGTTGGGAGTACACTGAGTGGGCTATTCAGAACAGACACCTGAAGCTGAAAAGTAGACTCAGTTTTGCATGGCTATGTTACTGTGGGGGAGGTGCAGAATAGATGTTGGGGAGCGAAAGACCATGTCCACTATCATAGTCTTTTTGTTAAAAAAAAAAATTAAGAAAGAAAATCACCAAGACAGAAGAGATAAGGAAGAAGAAAGGCAAAATGAAGATGGGGTTATAAGCATATTGAAGAGTAAGACAGTAATGGGGATTAAAAGCATCAGTGAAGGAGTGTTGCTAGGAGCAAGTTTGTGATAATAGAGAAATTACTGATCAGTAGAGGGAAAAAAATGCTGTATCCATAGACACTTTGGTACTACAGCCCTTGAAGACATAGAATCTCTGCTGTATACTGTATGGGCTGTTGTATCACTTAGAATGCTTTTAGTTCCAAATAACAGGAAACACAAGTCAAAGTGTCTTAAACAATTAAGTTATTAGCTCATATAACTGAAAAATATCCAGAGATAGGTCAGCCTTTAAGTAGATGTTTCATAGAGAGGTTGATGATGTTGTCAAGCCTTGGCTTTGCTTCTCTGCATTTTTTTTCAGTTTGTCTTCTGTGTATCTTCTTTAGATTCTTTAGCTTCCTTATCCTGTCTTTAGAGACCTTAAGTTGGAGCCTGCTTTCCTAGAACCATGTAGATCTTGAAAAAAAAAAATCAAGAGTTTTGAGAAAGGGGGCAACAAATTATGAGAATGCAACTGTGAATGTTAAAGTAGGCAAGTAGCCCCTTATTTCTTAATAGTCCATAAAGACATTAATTTACATAAATTTACCCTTAATTCATTTAGCTTTTAATATTTGCTAAGTACTTCCTACGTGCCCAGCGCTATGCCAGGCATTAGGATTACAGTATCTCATAGAGCTGACATTCTAGTGGAAGGAGACCTCAAAAAATTAAAAAGATAATGATAACTGTTATTTTTTAAAAACTGGGTTATGGGATAGAGTTGCTGGAAGAAGTCAGAGAAGACCTTTTTGAGGAAGTGACATTTGTTGAAGAACTTGAGTGATAAGGAGACACATATACAAAGATCAAGGTGAAAAGCATTCCAGACAGAGGAAACAACAAAGGCACTGAGATGGAAGCAATGGCATTAAGAATAGAAAGAGAATCAGAACGTTTGGAGAGTAGTGTATGAGTGAGAAAAGGCATGACGTGAGGGGAGAGAGAGATGGATATAAGGGTAGGTGTGGTAAGGAATATGGATTTTTTTTCTTTTAAGCAGGCACATCAATGAATATGATTCTCTGACAGGCAAGTTATATCTAGTGTAATCTATTAACAGGTTAGAGAAATATGCAATATATTTTAGGGAGATTTCCATTTACAAAATCAATTAAAATACAGAAATCTATTCCTAAGCTTAGGGAACCCATTTCTCTTGAGCAGGTGTATTTCACAAGTTACCCTTACTCTGTGTAATAAAAGATTGGTAGAAATTCTAATCTGCCTGACCTTGACTCATGTATAAGATGTTCAAAAGTACACACACAGAATTCGCTTTTGGGAACTTTAGGTACAATTTATTTTAAATCCTTTAAAAATGTATCCTGTTTTCTTGTAGGCAACGTTAAGTATCATTCACAGTGTTGTTCTCTCAGTTCTTGACAAAAACCAAAGGACTAGAGAATTGGAGGAGATTTCACAACAGAAGAATGCTGCAAAAGATAATTCATTGGACACAGAGGTGGCTTATTTAATCCATGAAGGCATGTTTATAAGTGATGCATTCAGTGAAAGTGAATTAACACCTATAGCAATCGATACTACCTCTCAGAGAAATGCATCTCCAAATAGTGAGCCCTGCAGCAGTGATTCGGTATCTGAACCAGAATGTACTACTGATTCTTCATCTAGCAAAGAGCAGACGTCATCATCTGCTACGCCAGGAGGCATGGATATTATGTGAGTATGTTGACTGCTGCCAACTTAACAAGATTTTGGGTCATCTTATTAGATCGATTATTCAGTTTATTGAAAAACCATGTGAGCTTTGATGTTGGAATTTAATTTAACAAAAGTAAATTAATTTTATTAAACATGTATCTTTTTGAAAATGTGTGGAAAGTAAGGAGGTCAGCATTGGACGTAATTGAGAATTGCAGAATTTTAAGGCTGGAAAGGAACCATTTAATTAAATGCTCTCATTTCAGAGAGTGTAGATGACTTATTTAAAGTTACTAGTGTCAGAACTTGTCCTGGAACTCAGGTCAATATTACCTTGGCTATTTTACTTTCTTCTGCAGTGTCGCCTTTGTATTTTGTGTGTAGTGAAGATCTGTTTCCTTTACAATTTTTAGTTTTTCAAAGACATGAATTTCCAAGTGGATCACACTATCTTTTTTTTTATTTTTTAATTTTTTTGTTTAAATAGTCAATTATCTTTTAAAGGATTTAAATAGTAAATTAAAAAAAATTTATATGCTTATCCAAGTAGTTACCATTCCTAGTGTTGTTCATTCCTTTCACACTATCTTTTTAAACATTACTTTTTTAAACTTATTTTGAAATAATTTCAAATTTACGGAAAAATTGCCAAAATAGTACAAAAAACTCATATATCCTTCACCTTGATTCCTCAGTTGTTAACAGTTTACCACATTTCCCTCTTTCTCCTTCCTCCCTTTTTCTCTGTCTCCCTTCCTTTCTCTTTGTCTCTTGCGTTAATATTTTTTCAGAATCATTTGACAATACGTTGCAGACTTGATGTCCCATTATCCCCAAATACTTTAGTGTATTTTTCCTAAATACAATAACACTCTTTTAAATAACCACAGCATACCAATTAAAATCAAGAAAACATTGATATATTGTTACCATCTAATCCATAGACCCCATTCAAAGTTCACCAGTTGTCCCAATAATCTCTTGTATAGAAAGAACAAAAACAAAACAAAGCTGATAAAATCTTTCTGGCCCAAGAACATAGTTTGGATTTAGTTATAGGTAAGAATAATGAGAACTCAGTACTTTCATTCATTTTTACATAAGTCAACTTAATTGCCCAGGAGCTTATAAAGGTTGCAGTTACAGCATTAAATCAGCTGTAACACCTCCCCTCACCACCAAAAAGAAAACCCTGAATTATATATTAATAAAGATATTTTTTCTCTGTTCAGACTAATATTTTCATGTGTACTGGTAAGGATGCAGTCTAAAACTGCTATTAAAAGAGATGTAAAAACCTCTATAGCTTAAACAAGATAGAATTTTGTTTCCCTCATGTAACATTTCAGAGGTAGGAGGTCCAGAGCTGAGAAGGCAGCTCTACTACCGTCCTCATTGTGTAGCTTCCATCTGTGTCTAAGGATGCTGCTCCAGCTTTTATCATCTTATCTGCTTCTTTGGCAGCAGGAAGGAGAGGACAAAGGGCTGGTACCCTCTTTACTTTTTTGTTTTGTTTTAACATGGTTTTTTTTGTGTGTGTGAGTGAGGAAGACCAGCCCTGAGCTAACATCCATTGCTAATCCTCCTCTTTTTGCTGAGGAAGACTGGCCCTGGGCTAACATCCATGCCTGTCTTCCTCTGCTTTATATGGAATGCCGCCACAGCATGGCTGACAAGCAGTGTGTCGGTGGGCGCCCAGGATCCAAACCCGCGAACCCCAGGCTGCCAAGCGCGAACTAAACTGCTGCGCCACTGGGCCGGCCCCTTGTTTTAACTTTTTAATTGGAGTATAGGACAATGCACATATAGGACAATGCACCAGTTATAAGTGTTCAGCTCAATTAGTTATCTAAAGTGAACACACTGGTGTAATCACCACCCAGGTTAAGAAATAGAACATTACTAGCTCTCTGGAAGCCCCTCTTGCCATTACACCTTCTACTCCTTCCCAAAGGAAACCATTAAAACTATTGGTTTATCCACTTTTTAAACTTTATGTAAATGGAACCATAAATGGAATCATGATTTTTGTCTCTAATTTCTTTCATTCAACATTATGTTTGTGATATTTTTCTTAGGTTGTTGCATGTAGCAGTAGTTTATTTTTATTTGTGTACAGATATTCCACTGTCTAACTACACCACAATGTATTTATTCATTCTACTGTTGATGAAATTTGGGTTATTTCCATTTGATTGTTATGAAGAGTCTTGCAGATGTCTTTGGTGCACAATGTTATAAGCATTTCTGTTGAATATATATACCTAGGAATGAATAAGGTATATGAATGGTCAATTTAGCTGGTGCCAAAGAATTTCCCAAAGTGATTGTAGTCATTTACAATCCCATCAGCAGTGTGGAAGGGTTCCTGTCCCTCCACATGTTCATTCACTCTTGGTATCATCAGTCTTTTACATGTTACCCGTTCTGGTGGGTATGTCGTGGGTATAGTAGTTTTAATTTTTATTTCCCTGGTGATTGGTAAGAGAGCACTTTTCATATATTCATTGGCTGTTGGATATTCTCTTCTGTGAAGTACCTATTCAAGTCCTTTGGTTTGCCCACTTCTTTATTGGTTTGTCTTTTATTTCTTATTGCTTTATGGGAGTTCTTTGTGTAGTCTCAACACAAGTCCTTTGTCAGTTGTCCAAATTGCAAATATCGTCTCCCACTCTGTGGATTGACTTTTCACTCTCTTATTGGGGTCTTTGGTGAACAAAAGTTCTTAATTTTAATAAAATCCTATGATTTTCCTTTATGTTTTATGTATTTTTTTGGGTGTCCTATTTAAGAAATCTTTCCCTACCCTAAGGCCTTGATTATTATATTCTCTTAGGTTATCTTCTAGAAGCTCTGTTGCTGTCCCTTTCACATTCAGGTCTACAGTCTCTCTGGAATTGATTTTTGTGTGCAGTATGAGGTTTTTTTTCTTTTCCCTATATGGATATTTTTCTGACCTCACACCGTGGGCTTTATGGTGTCACTCTTACCTTAAATCAAATATTCATATATGTATGAGTCTGTTTCTAGACTCTATTTTGTTCCTTTGTCTGTCTTTGTACCAGTACCGTTAAATAAAATTGTCTTAGTTACTATAGCTTTTCAAGTGGTCTTAATATCTGGTAATTTCTTCTTCCAAAATTACCTTGACAATTCTTAGTCTGTTGTAAATCCGTATACTTTTTACATTTGTTAGTTCTCTGTGGCCTTCACATAGATTTGTTTATATTTCATCCTTTTTTTCTTTTTAAGAGCACAATCCAGAATTTGCACATTACTTCCACTCACATCCTAGTGGCCAGAATATTATCACATAACTATATCTAGCTGTAAGGGAGGCTTGAGAAATAGAGTCTTTAGCTTGTTGGCTATTTGCCAGCTAAAACTATTATTGGGGCAGAAGAGAGAATAGACGTTGAAAGGTAGCAAGAAGTCTGCCGTACCATTTGAGATTCCTTTAAATTAGATGCAGTCTCATAGTTTTTATCCCTCCCCTCCCACCTCCATTGTGGCTCACTTTGAAGCTTCTCTAGCTTTCCTCAATGACATGCTCCCACAGCATGATAACATAGGTTCTAAAGATGGTTTCCTTCTATGTTCTATAGGCACATAAATGTCTGGGAACTACTCAGCCCAAAGTGGCAGTGGATTAATTGAGTATATTTATACATGTGACCCTAACTAGTTCTTTCTTACAAGGGCTCTGGCTATTCTTGTATCAAGTATTTTTGCAGTATATAATTATGTCATGGATACAGCACATGTAAACATGTTGTCTGACATTTTATCTTTGTTAGTGGTAGATTTTCCTTATTTTCTTACATTGTCAAAATAATCTACAAAAGAGTAAATAATTTCCCAGGCAAGAAATGAGAAAGGAAAAATAATACAAAGGATTAGAAAATTTTGTGGGTTTTTTAAAACAATTTATTTTAAATTGTGGGAAAAAACCCATAAAATTTACTATCTTAACCATTTCTAAATGCACAGTCCAGTAGTGGTAATTATATTCACATTGTTGTGCAACCATTCTCCAGAACTTTTCCATCTTGCAAAACTGAAACTCTGTACTCATTAAGCAGCAACTCCCCATTTCCTCCTCTACCCATCCCCGGGCAACCACCCTTCTACCTTCTGTCTCCAGGAGTTCAACTCCTAGAGTTGAATCATACAATATTTGTCCTTTTGTGACTGGTTTATTTCACTTAGCATTGTGTCTTCAAGGTTCATCATGTTGTAGCATGTGTCAGAATTTCCTTCCTAAGGCTGAATAGTAGTCCATTGTATGTATATACTGCACTTTGTTTATCCTTTCATCTATCAGTGGACTCTTGGGTTGCTTCCATCTCTTGGCTGTTGTGAAGAGTGCTGCCATGAACATGGATGTGCAAATATCTCTTTGAGATCCTGCTTTCAATTCTTTTGTGTATATACCTAGAAGCAGAATTGCTGGATCATGTTTGTGATTTTTTTTTTTTCTATTAACATGGAAGAGATCCAATTAGAGTTAAAAAAAAACTACAAATAATTAAATAAATGATTTTTTAAAAAACCAAACTTCCCAGCTTCTTGGATTTTCACTCTATTTTTTTAAAGACTTAAGTCTTTATTTGCTCTTTTCTGTTTATTTCTTTGTGAGTTGGTAGCATTTTGCCAAGAGTTACAAATTCTTCATCATTCTGTTACATAGGGGTAAATTTTAGAAATCCTTCAGAAAATCAAATTTTATTTCAGTAGTAATGAACTTTGAAATTTAAGCAAACAGTTTTATGGGAGCTGGTATTGAAATAGCACTGGACTGTTTATATAGAAGTAAATGTTAGAGTAGAGGAAGCTTAGCAGATAAGAAATAGAATTAGACTAATTCTGGGTTCTAGTCCCACCCTCTTAACCTTCTGATCTTGGATAGGTCACTTAAACTTCCAAAGATTGAGTATCCTCATCTGTAAAGTAGATATTTATCTACCTGCCTCAGAGTGTGAGAACCAAACAAGATACTGTTTGTGAGAGTACTTTAAGAGTATTAATTCCTCTATTATTTTAAACCATTAGTAAGTAAATTTAGTGATATTATAATTTTGAAGGATAGCAGGTAATAACTTTCTTTAAT
This sequence comes from Tapirus indicus, assembly GCA_031878705.1. Classification (NCBI taxonomy): domain Eukaryota; kingdom Metazoa; phylum Chordata; class Mammalia; order Perissodactyla; family Tapiridae; genus Tapirus; species Tapirus indicus. The sequence continues at coordinate 53,404,925 of CM062923.1, read as the reverse complement.
ACCTTAACTCAATTAGAATAATGGTTTGCCTCAAATTAATATACATCAGACCCTCTTTGTAATATCTTTGAAAGTTACTTTAATTCAACTGAAAGGGAGAAAAATGATACTTAACATGGTTCATGGTAACACTAAACTCAATTGTTGCCATGGAATCAGTGACTTTTATATATGCCCAGGGAAAAATGTATAAAAACAGAAAGTCTTAAATTTCCTCCTCAAAACTGTAAAAAATGCATTACATCGTATAAATACCCCTGTTCAATTATAAGTTCCTTGAGGACAGCAACCTATTGTATCCCCTGCAGTACCTAGCACGTGAAGACAGTAAATACTCAGGAAGTATTAGTTCAGTTGAACTGAATATTAACAATCATTCATAATTATGGAGTAAAAAGAGACCCTGTTTGTTATGAAATAACATTCCTTCCTTCTTCCTCCTTCCACTGTGTCATCCTAGGCACTTGTGCACAGCTGTGCTACAGCTGCCACCTTGTATCTAACTAGAATCATTTTTGCTTTAGTCTTTGTAGAATTTCCAATCAGAGTCTGAACTAAGTATTAAAAATACTATCGCAGAAAGAGAAAATTATTCTTATATAAGATTAGGGTAAAATGTATTTGTATTATCTGAGTTTAAGTGATGCTTCACCACACACAAAAAAAGTGTTTGATACATCACAGAATTTTTCCTCAGATGTGAATTGCTTTTTGTTTTTTATTGATATGTTACCTATGGAGAACAAAGTGTTCACAACTTTCGCTGACTTAATCTCTTTTTATCATTTTCAGGGTAAATGAAGACATGAAATTAACTGACTTAGAGCTAGGAAAGCTGGCAAATAATATCCAGGAGTTATTGTATAGTGCCTCAGATATATGCCATGATCGAGCCGTCAAATTTCTCATGTCAAGAGCAAAGGTTAGTTGTTTTGATAAAGCTTTAGATATTTTACACATAGTATAACATAGTATAATTATTTTGAAGATCTGGAGCCATATCCTTGTCCCTATTTTCCTCATAATGCATATTACATTTTAACATTTAAATAAGGTTAATGGTGCTGGTGTGGTCTGTTAGGGAGATAGTGAAATGTAAAATAATCCAAATAAAAGAAATAAGAAAACTTATTAAAGGATTCTTTCCAAATAAATGATTAAAAGACTTATTTTGAAATATAATACCTTAATTTGAAATTAATATGCTCTTCCATATATGTGTACAGACACATATATGTATGTATAACTAGCCAAACAATTTATTGATAAAATTAGTTGAACTCCAATACTGTGAAAATTTTGTAGTGTGACCGGAATTTATTTGAGCTACTGTATTGTAAAGGAGTCAGAATAGAATTTAGACATCTTAAACGTTTTATGTTCAATTTCTGGGACTAAAGTATTGGAAATTTCATTAAAAATAATTTTAAAATAGTTTTTTTGTGAATTAATATAATTATATATTATAAATATAATATAATTAATGTTAACATTTGTTAAACTAAGTTGGTTTTATAGCTCTCCATATTTGGTGTTATACTAACTCTCTGTCATGATTTTTGTGTTATCTTTAAAATTTAGGATGGTTTTCTTGAGAAGCTAAATTCCATGGAATTCATAACACTTTCTAGATTAATGGAAACATTTATTTTAGACACTGAACAGATCTGTGGAAGAAAAAGCATGTCATTACTTGGAGCACTTCAGAGCCAAGCTAATAAATTTGTAAACAGGTTTCATGAAGAGAGAAAAACGAAGCTCAGGTATAATTACTATGTTCATTTTGTTCTTCAATTTTTTCCTTTTCTCTACCAAACACAATTATATTTAAAAGAGGAAACTTAATTTCCCAACACCTCTGACAAATTGTTTTCTTTTTAATTAAAGGCAGCTTGTGGAATTAAAATCACATTCCTTGGCTTTTCAAAGTGTAATTAGAATGTTTATTTCTATTAAAGTACTTATCAGGAAGATCCTCAATAGGTTGACTTTTTTTTTCCCACTAAAAATGAAGTTAATTATGTTTCACCATTCTTCTTGGTTAGACTAAGAGATATAAAAAGAGAAATATTTTCTGAAAGTATTCATACTGTTTATGAATGATGTCAATTTATTAAGGTGTTCAGCACTTTTAAGTCTTATATACTAACAACAGCAAATGGCCATTACTGTTTAAAAACTCAGTGACTTGTATTGCATGAGCTCTACTTGAATTTAACTAAGATACATGTAGTTTTTATTATTACTAAAAGACATAACAGAAGTCTTGTGTACTCAGCTCTTCCTTTTCTTTTGAACCAGGGAAGATGGTGTTGAAATATTATTAAAGTTTATCTTCCTTTCTGTTTACTTTTGAATAGCCTCCTCTTAGACAATGAGCGCTGGAAGCAAGCTGATGTTCCTGCAGAATTTCAGGATCTTGTTGATTCTATATCAGATGGAAAGATTGCTTTACCTGAAAAAAAATCAGGGGGTATGTGTATTCTTTCACACATTCTTTTCCAGTTTTATATTGTTTGTTCATTTTGTAGGAATGCTTAATTTAAATTTCTTTAATTGACAGTGCCTCTCAAAAAGCCTGGAACTAATGCTCCCGGCTTAGTGAGTAGTTAACTGGAAAAGTATCTGTGGTAATTTATAATAATAATTTCAAGTATTTATTGAGTGTTAACCATATGCCAGACACTGGACCAAGTGCTTTATATGCATTATTCCAGTTTATCCTCGTAACAACCTATGATGAAGATACCATTGTTACCTTATTTAACAGTGAGGAGGCATGAGGCTTCAAGGGGTTAAGGAATTTTGTACAAATGATTAACTGGAATTTGAAACCAGCTTTATATAATTTCATAGCTATGTTCTTAACCACCATACCATATTGTTTAGAAACATGTATTCATTCACTGAACATTAGTAAGCTTCTACTATGTGTCATATATTGAGACAGAGGTAGCGGTTATAATTCTACTTTAAAAGGGCTAAGTCTAATGAAAAAGAAATTTAGCAATCACAAGTAATGTCATAGTGATGTGATAGGGAAAACCGAAATGTAAAGAACCATAGAAAAAGAAAACTATGAAGGAGACTAAGAAGGAAGGGCTAAGGAGGTAGGAAGAAATCCAGAACATAGAAGTCACAAAATTAAGAGTTTCAAGAAGAGAATTGTCATTGGTATCAAATAGTGGTTGGGATTCATATGAAGGAGATGCAATGACTGGGAGACATTTTGTGTACCAGTTGAAGCGGAGTTGTCATGTGATAATAATGTAAAGTTATGTACAACTCATCCTATAATACCAGATTTGAAATTAGGAAGTTCTTAAATATTTTTAATGGAAGAGGCAGTTGCATTTTCAAACTATATGCGTTTAATGAAAGCTTAATAGTTTTACATAGAAATATTTTTAAATTGTATACTTCACATTTGCATAAAATGCAACTGCAGTACAAGGGACGGACTGAGTAAAATACAGATAGTGACCACTAATTTGACCTGTAGAAGATCATTTGCAATCTTAGTAATTCAGTGGAGTAATAGAGTCGGATTGTAGTTCAGTGCTAAGTAACTCAAAAGGTGAGGAAGGTTAGGCAGGTGTAGCTTACTTTTTCAACAAGTTTGGCTGTGAACGGAAAGTGAGTGATGAAGTGGCAGCTAGAGGCATAAGAGAAATTACAGAGATTATTACCTTAATTCACTCAGGGAGTTGAGAGAAGAGTTTTAAGGTAGGAGAAGCTGAATTATATTTTTATGCTTAACAGAAAGAGGAAGAAGTTTAATTCAGGAAAAGAGTGACACAGAGTGATTGTGGGGCAGAGCCTCTGGAATTGAATCCAGAGTTCAAAAGAAAGGCTATTTCTTCTACCACTATGACAAGAGAGAATGCGTTAAGGACAGGTGTAAAATAGATTAATTCATGTAGGGCAGAGAGAAGAATTGAAGGAATTAAGTAAATTTCTGTTGTCTAGTGACCATTTTTAGTAGATAACAGTGTTGGGTGGTGGTCACAATTTTTAAATTGATTGTGCGATATTAGCAAAGCAAAAGCATTCAAGTAGCAAAGACTGAAAGAAAAATAAAACATTAATCATTCTAAATCACAAGTTTAAAATTATAAGACTTATCAGTCATCTACTCTTTCAAGCTATATTTAACTGACTTCCCACTGTGTGAGATGCTGTGCCAGATAACTAAGATATGTTTTCTGTCCCTGAACAGCTCATGTCTTGCAATCCACTGCCATGCAAACATAATGATTTTTGAATTAAAATGATAAATATAGAGTGATTGAATTAACCATGTATTTTTCCTGCAAAGTGAACTATTTACTTTCACTTCCTCTTTGGAGGATACTGGCAGTAGGAGGTTTCTCTTACGCACCCTGCTTCTGTCCCAGTCTATTTTTTTTTTCCTCTGAGAGAGAAGAAAGTATATGCTATTAGAAGTCCATTAACATTTTTCTAGTTCTTACCAAGTTAAGGATCCTTGGTTATTATTCATTCATCCACCATCCATGTATTGAGTTACCAGCTACTTGGCTAGGCATTGGGGAAATGAAGTTTAATGGATAGCAGTTAATATTAATTGAGTGCTTACTTGATGCTAGACAGTTTGTTCTAAGCACTTAATCTCATTAACAGGTCCATTGTTAGTATGTATTCTCATTTAACAAATATAGAAACTGAGGCACAAAGAGGTTACTCAACTTGCTTAAGGTTACATAGCTAGAAAGTGATAGAGCTGGTATCTAAATTCAGGCAGACTGACTTTAGGGCTCTTTCTCTTGACTACTATGCTATGCTGCTTCTCTGCAATAGGGAGAATTGGTTAAGACACAGTCCTGGTCCTTAAAAAATTTAATTTGACATACAGAGTGAATTGTGATTAGATATCACACTGAATTTTTTTGCTTGAATGAAATGAGAAAGTAGACATTTAATGTCTTCGCACTCAAAGGGACTTGAAGTTTAGGGAAGCTTGACAACTTGCCCATGGTAATCTAATTAATTTGGCTGATTCAGGAAAATAATCCAGTCCACTGTTGTTTTCACCTGAACATGTTGAATTTGGTTTTATAATGATAAGAAATACCACATACTAAAAATAAAGTAACTTCTGGATTAAAATCTTGAAAATTAAATATATAGTCTCTCCATGGAATATAGGAATTAACTTGTATTCTAAGAATTATGATAAAGAAAAGACAACCAATTGAAATACTACGTCTGCCTTTCGAAACTGATGACATTTTTTTTTCTTTACTACTTACTGATTATCTACCATGTGCCAGACCTAGAAGATAGGCAGTTTGTAATCATTCTCTCTATCATTAATAGCCCTGAAAGATAGATACTGTTATCCGTGTTTAATGGCTACAGGTATTAAGACTCAAAGAAGTTGCGTAATTGGCCCACAGTCATGTGTCCAGTAATTGTCAGTACTGGAACTCAAATCCAAATCTCTCTGATTCCAAACCCAGTATACTTTGTTTACACTGTGCCAAATTGCTTTCCAAGAAGTATTTATTTTCAGAAATGAAATGGTTCCAGGCCCTAAATAGGAACTATCTTCTTCAGTGTTTTCCTTATTTAAATTTTCTCTCCAGTTTTGTTTCATCTTGTATCTATGTCTCTCTTGTTTCTTTGCTTTATTCTCAAGCTACAGAAGAAAGGAAACCAGCTGAAGTTCTCATTGTCGAGGGACAACAGTATGCTGTTGTTGGGTGAGTGACACATTTTTCTTTATTAGTTGAGTCAATTATTTAAAACATAGGTCTTCTAGTTCCCCCTTGATGTGAATTGGAAATTTGGGATTAACAATTTTAAATCCTACAAAGAATTTAAAGGAAATTTTATGGATTCCTTTTTTTTATTTTCTATATTTTGTAGTATTCTATATACATTGGGCACTATACTGGCTCAAAGAAAAAGGGTTTGGTTGATTTTTCTCAGATAACAAGAAATCTGGAGGTACACATTCCAAGGGTAGTATAGTGGCTCCAGGATGTTATCAGTATCTCAAGATCTTTCTGTCTTTTTTTCTGCAGCTTTTTTAGTGTGTAGTATATAATGTAGTAGTTGAAGTTGTGGGCTCTGGAGTCAGACTGCTTAGGTTTGAAGCCCAGGGTCTCTGTTACTCTTTGTGACCTTGGGCAAGTTACTCTATGTGCCTCAGTTCCCTTATCTGTAAAACAAAATGTGGAAAATAGTACTATGCTTAGAATTATTATGAAATTAAACAGGTAATTGATGTAAAGCATTTAGCATAGTTTTAGCACCTAGTGAGAAGTTGATAGTTGTTGGTAGTTATTTCCATTATCACCATTTGTCATTAGGTCTTTTACTCTTTTACCAATAACAGTATTTCAAATTCAAGTTAACTAAGAAAAATATAAATTCCAGTGTTGTTTGTCTAGTACTACATACCTTTTATTAAATGAGTAATTAAAATAATATATTCATATTCTTTAACAGCACTTCCTAGTTTAAGTATTTTCCTATATGTGATCTCATTTGATCTCTACAACCATATTGTAAAATAGACATTTCAGGGATTATTGTTCCCTTTCTACAGTTAAGAGAATTGAAGCTTAGAAGGTTAAATGGTTATTATAAAATGACCCAAATGGAGTCAGAATTAGAATCAAGGTCTAGTTCCCAATATCTAGACCAGAATTTTTTTTCACTTTTCTTCTTTGTTTCTTGTCACTGTATAAGTCTTTTCTGAAATAGCCACCCCCTCCAGTAAGAATGGATGATCCTCTCCTTGTACCTCTATGTGCCTGTATCGTGGCACTTTCTGCAGCATATTAGAATTATTTCTTTATATATATCTCCCTGGTTAGACTCTGAGTTCCTCAAAGGTGGGAATCATGTCTTACCATTTTAATTTTTTTTGGCCCATAATAGACACTCAAAAAGTGTGTATAGAGGTGATGCTTTTTTCTCGGTCTGTATTATCCAAAACTCTGAAGTACACCCGTTGTAAACTAAAGCTTCCATTCTTTCTCCTCTGGAGTTCTTTTCTGTTTCTGGCAGGGCAGAGCTTTTTTCAACCTCCCTGTACTAATCTCATCCCTTCAATCTAGTTATGCTTTCTCTCCTTTATCCGTTATCTTGTTATTCTTCCCCTGCTTGATGGAAATGGTCCCCTCTGGCTATCTGGCTTTCTGGCTCTTTAGGCAAAGAGACTACTGCCAAAAACTGAACTGTCTGTTTAAAGGGGGAATATTATATCTTCTGAGAGAATATTACAAAAGATAAGCAATGGACTCCTGCCCAGTAAAGCAGACTCTAGGAGTATGCATTGAGAGTAATATGTGGTCTGACAAATATGCTGTTGTAAAGGCTAGACATTATCTTTCTTGAATCACTACTTCCCAATATCCTTCAGACTTTTATAAAACATTATTTTCCGTGGATCCCTCATTTCTGAACATCTCATTGAACTAGATGTTCTGCAATGAATGGCTCTTTTCCCCTTAATTTCAATCTTATTTAACGTCCTAGTAGTGTCTCTTTTCAACTTATGACATGTCTTGCTAATGAGCTGATAACTTTCTCATCTTTGGAGAACCTTTTGTGACTTACCAATAAACTTCTTAGGAGGTAAGTTCTTAGAAGCCACAGTTTTTCTTTCATTTCACTAAGAAAATCTGGATTGGGTTCCCTTCATTAATTCAGCAGTTATGACTGAGGACCTCCTACATAGTCAGAAACATTAGGTAGGCTTTTTGTCAGTGTTTCTGAATTGGCCAAGAAATGGGATCCCTGCCTTACTGAAGAGACTTAATAAGAATGCCAGACAGAGAATGATGTGCCCATAGCACAAAATTTAAGGAGGGACTTATTCTCAATGTCATACAAGTGCTGACCCTCCAATTGCACAACCCTGAAATTGAGTGCCTCCTTAATTTTGCACCTTAGGAATCTCTCTTGCCTCACCCTAGTCCCTGCTCTGCTGCACTTGTAGGTAAAACATAATTTAACGGTTACCAAGATCAGTATTGATGTTTATATGCGAAATCAGTTTGATTTTTCTTGTTTTGACTGCCTACTGGGTCATCTTCTTTTTTTACAGAACTGTATTGCTGTTGATAAGAATTATCCTTGAATATTGCCAGTGTGTGGATAATATCCCATCTGTTACTACTGACATGCTTACTCGTCTGTCAGATTTATTGAAGGTGTGTATGATTTCACTCTGTTATGGAAAAATAGTTGGAAGAAGTAATTCGATAGGTTGTGACTAAACTTCCAATTCTGACATTTCAAGGTTAAGTTATCTTTAAGACATTAATTTTGTGACATTTGATTGTGGTTGAATCACATCATGTTATTGGAAGAAAGCCACCTGCTTCCTTCTCACTCCACATTTAGTGATTCCTCATTACACTCATAGAGTTGTTAATGACATTGGAGACAGGAGATGATTTGTTCGTTAGGTGCTGAACATGACTGAGGCCACTTAGGTCCAAAAACCTGGACTGGTTTCAAATGTGCATGGAAGGAATCACTGAACTTTACAAAATTCATCTCACTAAGGTTAGAGATTTTTCTTAAATCATTCTTTCAGAACCATTGATGTAAAATGAAAATGTGATAATTTTACTGAGCCATTTCATATTAACAAATATTTTTAACTGCTCGCATAAAGAACAGACTATTGTTTTTCAAATGTCTGAACTGTTGATTAATTCTGTCCTGAAATTGAATTGTCATATTTTAGTCCAGGAAGATTTTGTTGCCCTTTTGAAAATAGGACCGTCCAATAAGAATGACTGAAACTGAACTATTTTGGTGAATGCAAATTAAAGATTAATGTCTGAACAATTGATTTTTAGAATTTCTCAACTTTTTTCCTACCAAACAGTAATTATCATTTAGAAATACCCCTCCCCCCCTTTTTTTGTCATTACATAAATAGACCCTAATTGCTCCTGCTAGGAAATTCATTTGGTACTTGAAAGAGAGGAAAGAGGAATGTGTTTTTAGAACTGTTAACACATTGCCAGCATAAAAACAATAGTTTTTAGTAAATTGTTGTTTTTCTCCTTCCTTTGTTAGTACTTCAATTCAAGAAGTTGCCAGTTAGTTCTTGGAGCTGGTGCACTGCAAGTTGTTGGACTAAAAACAATAACTACAAAAAATTTGGGTATGGATTCTTGCCTTTAATTTATCTGCTGAGATGTTACAGTGATGTTACTATACTCATTGAGTTTTTATTATATTCGATGTTTATATGGCTCTAACTGAAGGCTCTAAAGGTAGCAAATGCTACTTCAATCTTTTATTTATTACCATAATTGAAAAATTAACTTCTGGGGAAATGTTTTGAAGAATTTCCACTCTAACAAGTATAAGTTATTTGGAAGTTTCACCACTGTGGAAAATGTTGAGATGTAATGTGTATGAAGTACTTTGAGGTGAAAGGTATCTGAATGTTAGAAGAGAATCAGTTGTCTCATTAGCTTCCTCATGCCAGTGATACAACTTGAGTCCAGCGTGCTCATTACATTATTCAGTACCAAATGATTTTCTTAAACAAGATGAAATATGTTGCTTTCTGCCACTGTGTTCTTCATTTATGAAATAAACTGGGGTCTGTATAAAATTGATATTTTTTACTTAATTTGATTTGTGATAAAAGTCAGCTAATATCCTTTTCTGTTTCTCCATGATATATCCACTACCTGGATCTTCAGCTCTTTCTTCACGCTGTTTGCAGTTAATTGTGCACTACATTCCTGTGATCCGGGCTCATTTTGAAGCTCGACTACAGCCTAAGCAATATAGCATGCTTAGGCATTTTGATCATATCACTAAGGTACTTTTCCATATATTTTCTACCGGCGTTTCATAAATTTAAGTCCTTAATTGTTAAGTATTTTTTAGATGTGTTTCAGGGACTTTAAAATATAACGTTATTTCTCATTACAGGACTACCATGACCACATAGCTGAAATATCAGCTAAGCTTGTAGCGATAATGGATAGCTTATTTGACAAGCTGTTATCTAAGGTAATGATTTATGGAAATTATTGGGCTTTGCTTAAAAGCATTGTGACTTTTCACAGTTGTCTAACAAATCAAGTTCTTCAGGGTTTAGAAAAGACTCAATAAAATGTTCAGATTGCCCAAGTAGTTGGTATTCATCTCCTAAGAGGCTGGGGGTAGGGGGAGGGAGATAATTTCAAGGATGATAGAAACCCTATACAAAAGTAATTTTATATTAGCTGTGTTGACAAACATGTACCTTCTTCAAAACAGATTTTTAGTCTGAAAGCCTTCCAGAGACAGAGAAAACAAAGATCAAAATGGAGGAAAAAAAATAAATAAATTATTTGTGATAAAGTGTTACTTTATTTTCCAGACTAAAAAGGCAGAGTCTGAGGTGCTCTATTATTTCCCTCATAGATAATCAATTTCAATGTTCGTTTCTTGGTGGCTTCTCATTCCCAATAAGTCATTAAAAGAAGCAATGTTTTCCAAAGAATTCTCAATTACAATGGGAAGATATCTTCAGAAAATGTCACTTAATCAGCCCCAGTCATTTTTGCCCTATCCCTCACTCTTTCCTTTCCCTAAGTTCTTCAACACATGTCTTAGGGAGAAAGCAGAAATTTCATAACTTGAAAGTTTGAAAGTTTATCTAGTTTATACTTTTTGCCCAAGAGCATGTTTAGAGAAATCTTATGAAGCAAGGCACTTTGATATGCTTTTCCTCCTACTTGGATCCTTCTGATTCCGAGATGGCAGGAGCAGGAGGCACATAAAAATCATAAAAGGGCACCACAGAGTGCTGCCCATTCACACACATAGACATGTGCCTAAACACATGTTAACGTTATTTCTCGTTACAGGACTACCATGACCACATAGGTGACAGTGAGAAAGCAGTGCTTGGAAAATAAGATTGCATTTGTTTAATAGTTCTCAAAATTTTTGGTCACAGGACCCCTTTACACTCTTAGAAATAATTGAGGACCCCAAAGAGCTTTCGTTTATGCAAATTGCACTAATCAGCAGGTACCAGATTAGAAATTAAAACTAAGAAAAATTTAAAACATAAGAACACACAAACACATTCCATTAGCCTTCAGAATGATGACATCATCACAAGTCATCTAAAAATCCCTACTGTTCAATCATGAGAAAATGAGAGTGAAAAAGATAACATCTTAGTGTTTCTATGAAAATGGTTTTTACCTCACAGATTCCCTGAGTCTCTGACTCACAGGTGTCACTAGATCACACTTTTGAGAACCTCTGATGTAGTTGATAGATAACAGATGTTTTATGCTTCTCTTTTAAGAAGCTTAAGGAATTTATAGTTATGTGCAAACATACCTATATTATATTTTGCCTGTGAAATTAGTTTCTAGTTTTGTATGGAGAAAAATTATTGTTATTTAGAAATTCTCTTTTTTCTTCATGGTTGCCAAGTACAGGCTAAATTCAAAAGCACTTGTATTCCACCAGTTTCCTTTTTGATACGTGGCATTCTTCTGTGTACCAAAAGTAAAAAATAACACATTGTGACTGCCCTCAAGAAGTTTACCACCTAACATGGCAGAGGACTATAAACACCTAACAGTGTAGAATAAGGTAAATGTTAAATAGTGGAACTAGTAATACACTGTGGAATATAATGAAACAAACTGAACAAGTGCCAGTACTCTTAAAACCCTGCCTTTATTCTATCATTTTGATCATCCGGAGATTTTGAACAAGAATTGGGATGTGGCTAAACTTTTTCCTGTGACAACTCTTTCTTTTTGTCAAAGAAAAATAGAATTATTTCATGAGCTTCCCATACATTCATCACCTATATTTAACAGTCATTAATATTTTGCTTTTTTTGCTAAAATATTTTGTAATAATTTTGAGGTGTTATGATATTTTATCCCTAAATACTTAAGTGTGTATTTCTAAAAACTAAGGATGCTTTCTTCTATAATCACACTACCATATCACACCTAACAAAATTAATAATAATTCCTTAATATCTTCTAGTACCTACTCCTATTTGAAACTTATCAATTGTCCCAAAATGTCCTTTTATAATAACTTGTTTGAACAAAGGCTTCCTCATGATCTATATCTTGCATTTGGTTATTATGTCTCTTAAGTCTTTTATAAACTTCAAACATGCCCCTCCCCATTTTTTTATGTCTTTTTTAATGTCAAGAATGTGCCTAGACTTTTGCAACTTGGTGTTTTCTCTATTACCTTCCCAACGGATGAGTTCTCCTGTTACCCTGACGTGTGACATTCTGTCTACCAGCAAGTCTCTCCTTGCCACTCCCTGCCCTATTTGCTTTCATGGGTTGCCCAGGAGTTTGGCCGTGTTTTTAATCACACCAAAATCGCAGACAGTGTTTGGTTTGGGTTAGGCTGTCAGTTTTTAGCTTTTCATTTTCTTATCTGAAAATTTAATTTGGAGAAAGAAGGGTGACACAGTAATACAATATAGGCTGATTCTAAGAAGCTAAGTTACCATTGTTTGGGTAGAATGAAACATTAACATCTAATTGCACTGCTGGCTAGACTAATGTCCCAGCCACCATTCATTCATTCATTCAGTAAATTGTGTTAGGTAACAGAGTTACACAATAGTGAAGAGGCCTTTAATCTTGTCCTCAAATAGTAAAATATCTAGTAGGAAGTTATTCAATAACTGTAACGGGAGGTAGACTATGTAAAGTGTCATAAGTAAGGAATCGATTTAGTGCTATTGGAGCTTTTAATGCTTTGGAAGAGATGGTTGACAGCTGAGGAGGGAAATCTGAGAAAGTTTTATGGATGAGTCATGCTTATAAGTTTTGCTTTTAAAGATCTATACAATTTGAGCAAATGAAGTGAAGAGATACTCTGAGGTAACAGCATGAGCAGACACATTGGTAGGAATCATAAGAAGGAAATTTAGTGTCATGGTTTTGGAGTCAGGTAGACCTAAGTTCGAATTCCATGTTTGTCACATATTAGCCATTGAAGCACCTTGGGCAAATTATTAATCTCCTTAAGCCTCAGTTTCTATTTCTGAATAGGGATAATAATAGAGCATCGTAAGGTTGTCATGAGGATTAATGAGATTGTGTATGCAGAATGCTTTTCTTTTATCTTGTATCTGAAGATAGCACTATCCAGTAAATGTTGACTGCTAATGCTTTTGCTGTTGTTGTTAATACTAACAAAGATAATTAATTCCATTTAGCTAATGTGTTAGGGTGGATGAACTGAGGAGTGGGAGATATGTTGGAAAGATGGTGGAGAGCTTTGACTACCAGTGGAAAGCTAAGCAATTTAAATCAGGCTTATGTAGGTATAATTTACATTCAGTAAAATTCACTCTTTTAAGTATATAGTTTGAAGACTTGAATGTTATACAGTAGTGGAACTATGACAATCAAGATATAGAATAGTGCCATCACTGTTAAACGTTCTTTTGGGCACTTTTGCAGTCAATCCTCTCCCCACATCCCAAAACCTTGACAACCACTGATCTAATTTTCATGCATATAGTTTTACCTTTTGCAGAATGTCCTATAAATGGAATTATACAGAATATAGCCTATTGTTCCAGGCTCTTTTCATTTAGCATAATGCTTTTCAAATTCATGGATGTTCTAGTATGTGCTAGTGGTCTGTTCCTTTTTATTATAGAGTAATATCCATTGTATGGATGAAGCACTATTTGTTTATCCATTCATCAGTTGGTAGACCTTTGAGCTGTATCCAGTTTTTGGCTGTTTTGAATAATGCTGATATAAACATTCATGTGCACATCTTTGTGTGGGCATGTGTTTTCATTTCTTTTGTGTGAATACCTTGGAATAGATTGATGGTTGTATAGAAATGTAAAACTTTCATTATTAAAAACTGCCAAGTTATTTTCCAAAGTGATTGCACCATTTTATCTTCCTGCTTTGATGTATAAGAGTCCTAGGTGCTATTCATCTTCACCAGCACTTTCTATTGTCTGTCTGTATTTTAATGTTAGTCCTCTACTAGGTCTGTATGGGGTAATATCTCACTGTGGTTTTAATTTACATAATACTAATATGTTGAGCATCTTTTCATGTGTTAGTTTACCATCCGTATCTTTTCTTTGATAAATTGTTCAAATTTTTTGCTCATTTTTAAAAATTGGGTTTTCTTATTACTGAGTTGAAAAAGTTCTTTATATATCTTGGATACAAGTCCTTTATCAAATATGTGTTTTTTAAGTGTTTTCTCCCAGTCTGTGGCTTTTCTTTTCATTTTCTTAACAGTGTCTTGCAAAGAGCAGTTTTTAATTTTGATTAAATCCAGTTTATCTTTTTTCTTTTATTGTTCTTGATTCTTATGTCCTATTCTAATCCAAGTTACAAAGATATTTTCCAGTGTTTTCTTCCAGGAGTTTTATTGTTTTAGGTATTATAAATATAAGTCTGTGATCCATTTCTAGTTGATTTTTGTATATAGTGCAAAGTATGAGTCAGTGTTCATTTTTTGGATAGTTCCAGCACCTTTTGTTGAAAAGACTGTCCTCTCTCCATTGGCACCTTTGTAGAAAATCAATCGACTGTTTTTGTGTGGGTCTCTTTTTGGTCTCTCTATTCCATTTCATTGATCTATATGTCTGCCTTTACACCAGTACCACACTGGTCTTAACTACTGTAGCATTATTATAAGTCTTGAAATGAGATAATGTGAGTCTTTGGATGTGGAGCCTTTTCAGTGTTCCCACTCCTCCTCCAGTGGGAGCCAACCTTTGCTTTGATTGGCGTATGATCCTGAGCTTAAGATGTTTTCTCCCTTGTCTCAGGAGCAGCCATGTTTTGTTTCTACCCCTCACACAGTGGGCCCAGGGATGAAAAAGTTTGGTGCCCCTTCTCAGTGACTTAATGCTTTTGCTTTGTACAAGAGGAGGGTTTGAGGAAGTGGATGGCATTTGCTCCTTTTCCCTAGGGGCAGCCAGTTGCCTCCTGCTTGCCTATGCTACCGAGGGTGACTCTGTGTGGTTTCCCACCCTGATCCTAGTGTTGCTTGTGAGCACCTCTTGGATACCTTGTGAGTGAGTGCAGACTCCCCTTGTGGCTAGGGTTCTCACTTACTCTAAATGTATGCTAGTCCACATTTGGCCTTTGGAAATTTGTTAAGGTGTTAGATGTTTTCTTCTTCTTTGCTTCTATGGTGTTCACCTCTTCTTCATATACTCTGCCAAAAGTGAGACAGTTCTGTGTCCTATCTCTCCTCAGGGGGCCTTGTCACTCTTTGGAATTAGTTTCCTTGTTCCCATGACCTCTGTCCTCTGATGGGTTCAAGAAAAGTTATGATTTTATAAATCTAGTTTTTTCTTGTAGCTAGGGTAGTAGCAACATTCTCTGCAGCTTTCTAAATTTTAAACAGAAGCAGAACCCAAAAGTTTTTAAACTAATGAATCACGTGATTAGGATTGCACTTCAGAGGATTAATAAGATGTAGAATGGAATTTAGGTGATATGGTATATCCTCTATTTGGAATACTTTCTCTTAATTTGTTTCCTTTGAAGACTCAGCAGTCCAGGTGTGCTGCTCAGGAAGCCATCTCTGCTATCGCCTAAGCGTCTTTCACCTGTGTTCCTGTAGCATGCAGTGCCCACTTTCTAGAACACCAGCCAGCTTTTAGACAGTCAACTCCTCAAAAGGATTGTCTCTGATTCATCTTTGTATACTCCAGCTAGCACAGTATCTGACACATTCATTCAAGCATACACATACACACGTACACACACACACACACACATATACGCATGTATATGTACATACTTACATACACACCTCCAGGAAAATATTTATTCAGAACTTGCTGTGTTCCAGGCAGTTTTATTAAATGTTTGTTGAACTAATATCTAGACTCCTTAAAATGCTATGACATTTTTTCAGGTGAGAAATATTGAAGACCTCACCTAGGGTGGTGTTTCTCAATTGAGACAACTTTGTCCCCCAGAGGACATTCAGAAATGTTGGGAACATTTTTGGTTGTCACAATTTGAGGAGAAGGATGATACTGGTAACTAGCGAGTAGAGGCCAAGGATGCTGCTGAACATCCTACAATAGGCAGGACAGCCCCGACAACAAAGAATTATCTAGCGCAAAATGTCAGTAATGTGGAGGTTGAGAAACTCAGACTTAGAGTGCTAACTAATGTGCAAAATAGTTTGAAAGTCCATTTGATAGGACTTCGTGACTGATTCAATACAAGGAAACAGGAATAAAAACTGAGTAGGAAATTTCAAGTCTTTGTGACTAGGAGGATTGTAATACTAGCAATAGTTATTGAAACAGGTAAGTGGAGCAAGTTTGGGAAAGCTCATGGTGAACTCAGTTATGGAATGGAACATCTAGGAAATGTGTGACTTAAACTCAATAAGGTGGTTCAGGACTAGAGATATACTAGAAGTCCTGAGATTGAATGAGATTGATAAGAGAGAAAAGAGAAGATAAGGGGGGATTAACGTTGAAGAAGCTTTGCACTTAGGAGACAGGAGACAGAAGAAGAGAACGGTTAGCAGGGGAGGAACCAGGAAAGCCCTGTGCTACACGAGGATAATGTTTCAAGTGTGAGTATGTGAAAATACTGCAGAGCAAAGAGGAAGGGGAACTAGAAAAATGACTAAATTTGGAAATTAGGATGTCTTTAGTGATTTTTCTGGAGAGAAATTTCAGATTGTTAATAGTCAGGGAAGGTGGTTTGGGTAGTGGCAAGAACCAAATTTTAAGGGTTGAGAATAAAGAAGTACATTATCAAGTTTGGGTGACTGAAGAAATGTGATGGTGAAAGTAAGATGGAAAGAATAGTATCTTTAGGGAAAGCAGGGGTGAAGGAAGGTTTTGGGGTGTACTAGTTTCCTAGGGCTGCCATAACAAATTGCTAGAGACTGAGTGGCTTAAAACAACAGAAGTTTATTCTCTCATAGTTCTGGAGGCTGGAAGTCCTAAATCAAAGTGTCGCCAGGCCATGCTCCCTCTGAAGAATCCTACCCTGCCTCTTTCTAGCTTCTGGTGCTTGCTGTCAGTTGTTGGCATTCTTTGGCTTGTAGATAAATCACAGTAATCTCTGTCTCTACCTCTGTCTGATGACATGTGGCCATATTCCCTCTGTATCCCTGTGTCTAAATTTCCCTCTCCTTTCTTTTATAAAGATACCAGTCAGTGGATTTAGGGCCCACTCTAATCTATTTTGACCTCATGAGGTTCCAAGTGGACATGAATTTGGAGGGATACTATTCAACCCAGTACAGGGGGGTAGTTAAGGGGATGTTACCATAATGAGATACCCTTCATACCCACTAGGATGGCTAAAATAAAAAGGACAGACAGTAAGAAGTATTGGTGAGGGTATGGGGAAATTGGAACCCTCATACACTGCTGGGTGGGATTGTGAAGTGGTACAGCCACTGTGGAAAACATTTTGCTATTTCCTCAGAAGGTTAAACATGTAATTACCATATGACCCAATAATTCCACTTCTAGGTATATACCCAAGAGAACTGAAAACATATGTCCACACAAAACCTTGTACATGAATGTTCATAGCATTATTATCCATAATAGCCAAAAAGTGGAAATAACACTAATGTCTATCAACTGATGATTGGATAAACTATGGTATATTCATACAATCGAATATCATGCAGCCATAAAAAGGATGTAGTACTGACACATGCTACAACATGGATGAACTTGAAAGCATTATGCTAAGTGAAAGAAACCAGTCACAAAAAGTCACCTATTGTATGATTCCATTTATAGAGATTAGTGGTTGCGAGGGGCTGAGGGGAGGGGGGGAATGGGGAGTGACTGTTAATGGGTATAGGGTTTCTTTTGGGGTGATGAAAATGTTCAGAAATTATTGGTGTTGGTTGTATAACCATTGTATAAGTTTACTAAAACCAGTTAGTTGTCTACTTTAAAAGGGTGAATTTTATGGTATGTGAATTATATCTTAAAGCTGTTATTAATAAAAAAGATAAGGGGATGTTTGATATATTTCTAGGCTGAAGAGAGACAAACCTTTGGGTGGTCACAACTTTGCTTATCTTGGTCCAGCCAATGGTGACTTCTGCATGGTTCTGGTACAGCAATGTGTTGGAACTCATCACTTTAATAAACAATACAAGATTAGTACATTTAAAATATTATTTAGCCCAAATTTATCTTATAAATAAAAATGGTGTATAATTTAAGCTGTGAATTGTAAAATGTACACCAAAAGATGATTATCTAAATCATACCAGTATATTGTTCCAGATGTAAGAATAGTAAAATGAATTTGTCTAAGTTTAAATTTTCAGTGTAAATCATTGCTGAAAAAAGTCTTCCCTTACCTTAGTCAGGGTAAATATGATTACTATATTCGCCCACACACAAAAGAAAAAGAACATTTTAATTCTACCAGAATTATATTGATTCCAGATATGATCATGTTGACATGTTCTTAAAATCATGTTTAAACAATAATCTTTTAATTTGGAGGGGCTACTTAAATGATTCATCAATGTATTTTGAGCTAAATTAGTAGCTAACATTTTTTGAGTACTTATTTTGTATCAAGCACTGCTTTATGTTCTTATGAGCCATCTTTTTATTTGTTGTTGTTTTTTTTTTGTGAGTGAGGAAGACCAGCCCTGAGCTAACATCCATTGCTAATCCTCCTCTTTTTGCTGAGGAAGACTGGCCCTGGGCTAACATCCATGCCCACCTTCCTCTACTTTATATGGGACACTGCCACAGCATGGCTGACAGGCAGTGTGTCAGCAGGCGCCTGGGATCCGAACCTGCGAACCCCGTGCTGCCAAGCACGAACTAAACCGCTACGCCACTGGGCCGGCCCCATGAGCCATCTTTTTAAATCTTTACAGCAAGCCCTTTGAGATATAGAGAAATGAAGTAACTTGTCCAACACCACATAGCTAAGAATTGGAAGAGCTGGGTTTTGAACCCAAGCAGTCCATTTTAAGAAGGGAGGCAGCCTATATTAGATGCTAAGTTATGCTGGTTCTCTCAAATTAGGATATTTAATGAAAAGTTCTTGAGATTTGCATGAGTAGCAAGGATCACAGTTGAAGTGTAAGCTTGAGCACTAAATCAGAGTTAGATGTGTAGGGGCAGAAAACATATGTCTTAGTGGGGACAATATGCAATCCAGAGGACAGGAGCATAATTCTCATTATTTTTCCCTGCCAGTATGAGGTGAAAGCTCCCGTTCCTTCTGCCTGTTTCAGGAATATTTGTAAGCAAATGGCAAAAATGCATGAAGCTATATTTGATCTCCTTCCAGAAGAACAAACACAAGTGAGTAGTAATTCCTAAAACTATTTTATATATAGCATATAATATGCATGCAGAATTGGAGTGTTTTTACATATCTTTGGCACGGTTAAACTTAGTTCATATTCCAGTGATTATTGTTTTTTTAGTTATATTTACTTGTGGAACATGGATAAAAATTTCTGATTTCAAAGTGCCCTTTGCTCTGACAGGCCAGAACAATAATAGCTTTGCTGTATAGTTAGCAATTCTAAAAAGTAGATTTTCCATTTGTCCATTGAGTATCAGAGATCCCAGATTCTGCTTACATCATTCATTACATTATTAGTTTGAAAATCAGAGTTGGCATTTATAAGTGAATAGTAAAATATGTTACTCACTGTGATTATAATCCAAATTGGATAGAGGAGGAGTTAGTAATGGAGTTAATGATATTGAGATGACACATAAAGTAACTTAATCAGTATGCCTTATCGTTAATATTTGTTAGATCAGCATAAGTGATCTGTAGTAGGCACAAACCAGGAAAAATAGCAAAATGGGTAGTCTTTGGCACCTCTCACCTATAAAGTATTCCCCCTCTGTCCCTACTATCTTCCTCTACAAAAATATTATCACAGAGTTCTCCTCACTCCTCAGTGACTCTTCTACACCCCACTTCCCTCATCTCCCTCTCCTGGTACTTTGAAGGTGCCAGTATTCCCTTTTTTTTCCAGTCTTCTTTACGTACCTTACCTTGTTGCATCTATACCAGGTGATCTCATTCAAGCCTAGTTGTAGAATGATGCAGTGTTACAATACAAGCCTAGTTGTTGTATGACTAATGAACTTAACTTTCGCTGAGATTTTTGCTATTCCGGCAAGTTTGTTATTTCAAATTGTCTCTGATTGGTTGAGTGCATCTAAATGGTCTTGGGGAGCAGAGTACCTGTAGCTTTCTTAGTGTCTCTTGCCTACTCCTGCTGCTGATGGTCTCCTTTCCCATGTGACCTCAAACTTCCATCCTATACTAGCTAGTACCATTTTTCTTCATGCTTCCCTAGGTTTTCATTAATCATACTTACCTCATGATTACATATCATCCAACTTGTTTGAGGCTCACTGAGAGCTGAGCAGGAGCCATAAAATATGGAGCATCCGGCTAGGGTCTCTTTTTTCTTTCTCATTTCTTCCTAGCTAAGCCATCCTCTTCATTCCACATGTAAGGTCCCACCTCTGACATTCTGACCTTCCAAATTTGCCATCTGAGTTCTAATTCTAGAGCAAGGCTTAGCCAGGTCAGGGAGCTGGGCATACAGGTATTCCATGTGTTGTTATCTGTACCATAATTTAAAGGGAACTCTTGTCAAAGCTGGGCAAAAATTGTAGAATTTATGTCTATGTAGTCACTAGGATACCAGTAATTCCACAAAATGTTTCCATAGGTGACTGTATATAATTTTTTTCCCATAGAAAATATGTTACTCCACAAAATTGTTTCCATAGATTAATTGCATATAATTTCAGCTCAGGTATTTCCCAAAGAAGTATTGGGCCATTGCATTAAAAATCTGTATGCAGGGGCATAGTGATTAAGTTCATGCAGTCTGTTTTGGCAGCCCAGGGTTTGCAGGTTTGAATCCTGGGTGCAGACTGAGGTACTGCTTATCAAGCCATGCTGTGGTGGCGTCCCAAATACAAAATAGAGGAAGATGGGATGGATGTTAGCTCAGGGCCAGTCTTCCTCACCCCACCCCCCCAAAAAAAAGAAAGAAAAAAAATCTGAATGCAGGAGCAATAAAATACTTTCAAGTAATTTTACCAGTTTAGAAGGATGAACTAATTTTACCAATTTAGAAAATTCAAGAATTTTACCAGTTTATCTTTGCTTCTACCATTGTGACTTTTCTGTTTTCTCTGTCAAGTTCCTAGATATTGCAGAATTCTCTATTTCTTTTTATTCTTTTAACCTGTTTATCCCACTTACATATCCCAGAGGAGTTCCTCTAAGGGGCAGAAAGGTAGTGATAAGTCATGTCACTAAAAGAAGTACTGCTGAAAAGAGGAGAAAGAGCTTTTATCCAACTAGGGAGAAAAGCTATACTGAAATAGAAATTAAATACTTTCCAAGGAGCATTTTTAAAGCATATGCCAAAGCAAAGGTGGTTTTTTTTTTTTTTTTAATTTTTTTTTTATTGATGTCTTAGTTTATAACACTGTGGGGTTTTAGTTGTACATTTTTGTCCGTCACCTTGTGGATGTAACCCTTCACCCCTTGTGCCCCCCCCACCCCCCTTCCCCTTGGTAACCACCAATCAGTTCTCTCTGTCCGTGTGTTCACTTATATTCCATATATGAGTGTGTTCATGCAGTGTCTGTCCTTCTCTCTCTGGCTTATTTCACTTAACATAATACCCTCTAGGTCCTTCCATGTTGTTGCAAATGGGACAATTGTGTCTTTTCTTATGGCTGAGTAGTATTCCATTGTATGTATATACCACATCTTCTTTAACCAATCTTCAGTTGAGGGACACTTGGGTTGCTTCCACTTCTTGGCTATAGTGAATAATGCTGCAATGAACATAGGGGTGCATATGCCTCTTGTGTTGGTTGATTTCACGTCCATTGGGTAGATGCCCAAGAGTGGTGTTGCTGGATCATACGGTATTTCTATTTTTAATTTTTTGAGGACTCTCCATACTGTTTTCCATAGAGGCTGCACCAGTTTGCATTCCCACCAGCAGTGAATGAGGGTCCCCGTTTCTCCACAACCTCTCCAGCATTTGTTGTTATTTGTCTTTGTGATTATAGCCATTCTAACCGGTGTAAGGTGATATCTCAGTGTAGTTTTGATTTGCATTTCCCTAATGATTAGTGATGTTGAACATCTTTTCATGTGTCTATTGGCCATCTGGATCTCTTCCTTGGAAAAATGTCTGTTCATATCCTCTGCCCATTTTTTGATCGGGTTGTTTGTTTTTTTGTTGCTCAGTTGTATGAGATCTTTGTATATTACTGAGATTAATCCCTTGTCAGACAAACGATTTGCAAATATTTTCTCCCAGCTGGTGGGTTGTTTATTCATTTTGATCCTGGTTTCATTTGCCTTGTAGAAGCTCTTTAGTCTGATGAGGTCCCACTTGTTTATTTTTTCTTTTGTTTCCCTTGTCCGGGTAGACATGGAATCTGAAAGGATCCCTTTATGTCCAATCGCAATTAGTGTACTGCCTATATTTTCTTCCAGGAGTTTTATAGTTTCAGGTCTCACTTTCAGGTCTTTGATCCATTTTGAATTCAAAGGTGGTTTTTTAAATACATTTTTCAAAATAATATTGATTTGATATTGATACTCAGATACTTATGTTTTCTATTTCAGTAGAGCTTTAAGAAACTTAGTTTTATTTCTTTTCCAGATGTTATTTCTAAGAATTAATGCAAGTTACAAACTCCACTTGAAAAAGCAATTATCTCACTTAAATGTGATAAATGATGGAGGACCTCAAAATGGGTATGTTTTCAACATATATTTACTACATACTCCCATATTGAATTGTTTGATTGGTTTTTATTTACTATGCTTTTTTCTACTATAATTATGTCGTAGAAAATTTTTAAGTTTTAAAATCAGCAACCTTTTGCCTTTTTTTTCTGTGTGGAGATGATATATATCTATCTATCTGTCTGTCTAGCTAGCTATCTACATTAATATTTTATAAATGGTCAATTACTTAATTGACCCTCTGTGTCCATTTTGAGGCATTGTGGGTTCAAAGCACTTCCTTACATTACCCAGTAGTCTTCCGCTATCCAGACAGGACTCCTACTTTGTAGCTGTGTGATCATGAGAAAGTCCCTTAACCTCTGTGCCTTATTTATAAAATGAGAAAGATAAAATCTGCCTTAATTCCTTCACAGTGTTTCAAAAAATAAGTGTGTGTATATATAAGCCATTCAACAAATTTTATGTATTGTTGGTGAAACAGTGTAATATATAAGAGAAAACATAGAATTTAGAATCAGAAAACTTGGATCAAGTTCTGCCACTTACTAGCTGTGTATCTTTGGGCAAATCATTCACCCTCTCGAGCCTTAATTTTCTTAGATTTGAAAATAGGAATGATGATAAAAAGTTGTCGCAGGATTTTTGTGAAGAACGACATAGATGAAGATACGGGGAAAAGATTATACAAAATGCAAAGCACTGATCATGTAGTTACACCTTAATATAATTTCCTTAGTGTGTTATCTGTTCCAAGGATTTTTAGGAATAAAATATTTTACTCCCTGTTAAAGGGGTTTCAGGCTTAAATTTCAAACTTACAGGAACAAATAAAAAAATGTATTTTGGAGTTAGAAGTTGGCCCTGCCATTAAAAAGAGTACACTGAACTGATTTTGCCAAAAAACAATTTGGAAGCTTCAGACTGCTGAATCTGTCGGCCAGACTGAATTTAGGAGTTTTATGCAAAAATCTTATTCTCTTCCTTGATTATTACCTGGTTCTTTTTTTTTTTTTAAAGAATTATTTGTTATTTTCAAAAATTTCAAAGCTACAGAAAAGTTCCTCTGAAGACCAAATACTTCTCAGAGACTATTCAAAAATAACAGTTTTAAGCCCCACTCCACTCATATCCTTCTACTTTTATTCCCATAACAAAATCTGGGTTAGTTGGTTGGTTTTTCTGAAGCATCCAAGCTAACTCATTACCTGTTATTTTCTTTATTAATATAGCTATTTGGGAGTCAGTACAACCTTAAGAGATCTTCACTGTCACATACTTTTAAAGACACTAATTCTGTGTAAGTCAATTCATGTCTTTGAGTGATCCCTTGAAAGAGAATTTCCTGCAAATTAACCTCTAGACTCTAGCCAAAGACATAACTACCTGCTTAAAAGGAATTTTTGTTCTTGAAATGGCTCTAAAAATGTACAATTTTTTTTTCAAGGTAAAATTCACATAACATAAAATTAACTATTTTACAATTAACAGTTCAGTGGCACTTAATGCATTCACAACTACTACCTGTGTCCACTTCCGTTTTTACTACCCCAAGAGGAAATCCCATACCCATAAGCAGTTGCTCCCTACTCCTCTTTGTCACCAGCCCTGTACTTTTTCTTTTTAATGTGATTATCTTTTTGTCTAAGATATTTTTAAAATACAGAGACATATGGAGAATAATATTTGTATTCCTGCTACTTAGAAATGATCATTGTTAACATTTGTCATTTTCACTTGAAAAAATGTTTATCATGTTAAAAAAATGGCATTTTAAATGAAGTTGAAGTACCCCTTGACCCTATCTCCAGTCCCATTCTCTCCTCCAACCCTTAGGCAATATTTCTAGTAAATTTGGTCTATATCTTTTAAGTCCTTCTCATTTATTCTCTCTATATTTTAAAAAAATGTAGTAGTTTTGTAAATTTAACTTATAATGGTATATTGTACATATGCTCTTTTCCACTCAACATTGTTACTGATTTATCCATGTTGATATCTAGAAATTGTCCATTTTCTGACTACTTTATTGTATTCTCCTACATGAATCAACCATATTTAGTGTATCCATTTCCCCTAGTAATAGATTTCTAGCTCATTCTTTTTTTCCATTACAACCATGCCACAGTGAAGATCTTTATACCTGTCTAATGGTGCGACTGTTTCTTTAGGGTATGTACCTATAAGTGGGTCAGAGCACATGTACATTGTCACTCTACTAGGTATTGCCAGAATGTTCTCCGAAGTGGCTGTACCAAGTTTACACTCCCACCATTTCTCCACATCTTGCCAGCATTTGCTGCTAGATTTTTGCCAGTCTGATGAGAGAAATGGTATCTTGTTTTGATTTGCATTTCCTAATGATTGTCATCTTTTAATATATTTATTATTCGTGTTCTCATCTGTGACTTTTCCTGTTCATATTCTTTGCCAATTTTTCTGAGTATTACATTTTTCTTATTGATTTTAAGATTTTTGCATATGCCATCAAACTAATCCTTTGTTGGTTATGTATGTTGCAAATATCTGCTTTTCTTTTTTTATCAAAATTTTTCAGCTTTGATGTATAGTTATAACCTGTATAGACTGTAAGTGCTTGTATTTATTAAACACAACTATTGATAATATTTTTAAATGGAGATTTATGTTAATTTTTCATGCGGGGACCTTGCCTTAGAAAGGCTTTGTTCTTTTTTGAGCCGTTGCTGTCAGTTTCAGTGTACTTACTGACCATATTATCACTAGTATGATAATTTAGAACCTTCTCATGGATTTTAAAGCACCCTGAATTAGATGAGTTTCAAATGAAAAATATGGTCCTTACTAAATTCTGCCATGTGATAAAAGGTGAAACATTAAGAACATAAGTCTAAAGGTTACTTATAAATTAGACTGTAGTACAAATATTAAGGGTGCTTACGACACCTTTGCCCCCATGTAGTCCAGCAATCCAGAACTTACGTGTTCATTAAAATATTGAAACTGGATTTCTTCTCTTTTACAAACTACTAAATCAAGGTCTCCTATTTGTTTCTCCATGGGCCACATCTATCAAAATATACATCTAATCAGACCAGTCCCTATTTCTTATGCATGGAGCTTTGATATTTGTTTATCTGAGCGTTCTTTCCGGCAGTGTTCTTACAGGTATAAGCATTGATGTGACAGCTCCATACTCAGAAGTGTAATTCTTTCCTTTTTCATCGTGTTGTTATACTGATTATCGGTATCAAGTTTTATATCCAGTAATACTTACCTGAGTCCCAGCCTGCCTTTAACTTCTTAGGATGGCCCTCAGGAAACCTTGTCTTTCTTTGCCTTGATTTCATTAGTCATATACATGTAGACTCTAATCTAGTGACAACTGATCAAAAGAATTGTTTAACCTGTTATTTTTCTATTTTATTTCATGCTGTTTTAAGATAAAAGTATTGGGCAGAATTATGATACTGAATCCAACCTGCATTGGTTTATTCCTTTTTAAAACATTTATTGTTGAAATAGAGCATTAAATGGTCTAACTATATGATAGGAGGAATCCTGCTAAGAGAAATATATTGACATTTGGTCTCCAGGAAACCTGAATTTTAAGTAATAGTCTAGCAGCTAGGATAGGACTCTCTGTGAGCATTGCTACTTTAATTATCTGAATACAAAGTGTGAGATTAAAAATAATTCTCTCTCCTGTGTTTAGGTTGGTCACAGCAGATGTAGCTTTTTACACTGGAAATCTTCAAGCCTTAAAAGGCCTTAAAGATTTGGACCTAAATATGGCTGAGATCTGGGAACAGAAGAGGTGATGATATACTGGAAAACTGGGTAGTTCATCTGACCATGGCATGTGTATATTTATGAAGAAAATATGGATGCCTGTGATTCAAGAACTGAACCTGGAACCCAAAGTGAACTGGAGTAGGGGAAAGGGGAAAAGGAAAGTATCAGTGTTGGGAAACTGGGATTGAGTGGAATCTACAAGGAATGCCATTTTTGTGCTTCCTTCAGTGAGGAGTAACTGATCAGGTGTCTATATAACATTTTTCATTCTCTCTGTAAACAGACTCAGGTTTCTTTGGACCAAATCCAAAAGAACACATAGCTGTAACACAGCTGTAGTTGACTAGAATGCTCTGTATACTTTATATTAAAAAATGCTTTGCATTTCTTCCAGTGCAATGAAATTCATATGGTGTCCCACCTTATTTAATGATGGTACAATTTAAAATATTAAAATCTTAAGTCAATCTCTGTAGAAAGTTTTCTCTATGGAAGTAAAGCTGTTTGAAAAATTATTTTTTTACAGATCTTTCTATAAAAAATAAACATCTTTTGATTGCTTGGATTTAGGAATTCAATTTTTGTTTTAGTGACCAATGTCAAGTTTCAGGCTTTGTGTGTTGCATATTTAATCTTTCTCCCACCACTGTATGTCAACTGGGTAAAGCCTTCCAGAATAGTCTAAATACTTGAAAGGCTGATCACAAGTAATAATTAAAGAATAAGATACTGGCATTTATTTATGCAACTGCTAATGTAAATACTTTTCACAAGTGGTATATGAAAGGCTGCAGTTTAATAGCTGTATTTTTATAAAAGTATCTATGAAGGGTTTTTTTTTTTCCTTTTTATTTCTAGCAGAGGTAAGAATACGTTTTCATATATTCTGCCTACTTATGAGTTCTCATTTTAACATTTAGATAACATATAAAGTATGGTCCCCTTGGGTTCTTGTTTTTAAGTTACTTTCCATGTGTGTATGAACAAAGACCAAGGAGAAATAGAACTTTAAAAATACAGACTGCTGTGTTGGGGCCAGAAATAATATAAGGTGATGAGTAAGTTATTTAAAGACTTTTGTAATACCTACCTTCAAAATTGGAATCAGCAGCACTCGACAAATGAAAGTGCCTGTGCCTCACCTCACACCAGGAATCCTGCCTAACCCTGTCAGAGTGCCTAACCTTGTGGTGATTATGTACAATAAAATAGTCTTTTTTTGTGCTCTTCAGTTTCCTAAAAGGAAAGCCTGTTTTATCATTACAGAGGTGTGTCATTGGTTCTTAAACTGTCTGTCTAAAATAAAGCTGTAAAAAATTACCAGACTTTAAAAGACAACTTTTTTTAATAGTATACAGTAAACTTTAAATAAGCAGCCTACTCAAAAACAAGTATGGAAGAATTGGAAAATATAATTGATTCTTGGAGAAAAGCCACAAATTAAACTACCAGCAAACCTGATTTAAAAG
This sequence comes from Tapirus indicus, assembly GCA_031878705.1. Lineage (NCBI taxonomy): Eukaryota > Metazoa > Chordata > Mammalia > Perissodactyla > Tapiridae > Tapirus > Tapirus indicus. The sequence continues at coordinate 53,376,907 of CM062923.1, read as the reverse complement.
GTTATTCAAAAACATTTTTCAGTGACAATAAGCAGGCTTCAAGAAATGAAGCTTCAAGGAAAGGGAACTTTTTATAAAATTATACACCCACCCCACTATACTAGAGAACAAGGATGTGAAAGAAATACCCTACTTCTACCCACTCCACCCCCTTTGGCTGGGAAAAGAAACACCACTTTGTTTCAATAAATGGAGAGTCTGTGGAAAATATGGCAGGCATCCCAGCTTTAGAACTAGATGAAAGGTACTAAATACCTTCAAATTTAATTCCTATGGAAATAATGACGTGGTTAAGATTCTTAGATATGCAAAAACTGGACTTGTTAGGTAACTGGCCACGAGTATTGAAATATTCCAAGAGCAAATCTTCCAACTAATTTAGTAACTGTTTAGCAAGAGTAAACCATTTTTCTTCACCATTGCATAAAGTTAGCATTGAAAAGTATGTGTACACATGATTGCTTCACAGCTTTATTTTTGAAATCACAAGCAATTCAAAGTGACCATCACTGAGGCCTCTGTTAAAAGATTTTCCAGCAGAGCTGCCCCAGTTTTAAGATTAAACAGTATTGCACTTTAAGATGAACTAACTTTCAGGATCCTCTTCAAAGAAGAAAGTATTGCTTCCATCTGTGCTTTTCTTAGACTAAAAGCATACTGCAGAAAACTCTACTTTAAAAATTAACACTGCAGGGTACAGTAACATAGTAAAGTACCTGCCTATTTTAGAATCCTAGAGAACATTTACTGTAGGAAACTATTTAGCCCATAATTGGTATAAAGTGTATACAGTATTTTTCATTTCAGTGGTCCAAGATACGAAGGTTCCCAGATACAATCTTGTTTTCTAATACTGCTCCAGGCGGGATGTCAATTCGGTCACCATGATTTGCGATGATGATAACCGTTCCCTAAAGTGACAGGGAAAACAAAAAGCAAGAGTGTATTTGCAACTGCAGCTGAAATGCAATTGATTTTCTTAAAATTATCAAGTTTATGTAGAACTCCATTTACAATGCAGTAATTATAAACAATATTGAACATGAAAAACAAATAACATGTTAAGGAAAATTGTCATGTGTCCTTCTGTAACAATCCTGGCAGTAGTTCTAGATTCCTTGCCTCCTTATCAGAGGTGGTACCAGGAGTGGGAAGTGGACCCAGTGCCACAGCACAAGTGGCCCTTTCAGAGAACTACTGGCAAGGCCACCAGCATTATCTACCTTCATAAAGAAACTGAAAGGTGCTTGGTTTATATTTACATATAGGTTTTGGGGTTTTTTTTTTAAGAACAGTTTACTGATACATTTTTTGTGTCTTAAAGTGAGACTGTTTAGATGAAGCAGTATCAGCAATAAAGTTCTATTTTTATATATTTTTGTTTTTTCAAGCTCTTCATTTAAATAGCTTCAATAGGGGCCGGCCCGGTGGCGCAGCGGTTTAGTCCGCGCTTGGTAGCCCGGGGTTCGCTGGTTCGGATCCCGGGCGCCCGCCGACGCACTGCCTGTCAGCCATGCCGAGGCGGCGTCCCATATATAGTGGAGGAAGATGGGATGTTAGCCCAGGCCAGTCTTCCTCAGCAAAAAGAGGAGGATTAGCAACGGATGTTAGCTCAGGGCTGGTCTTCCTCACCAAAAAAAAAATTAAAAAAAAAAAATAAATAGCTTCAATAGGAAGAACACATGAAATCTGGGTATGAGATTTAAAAAAAAAATACTTGATTAGGATAAAGCTGTTGTATCTTTGGTTCTGAGTTTTAACATTCATACCCATAATCCTTCCTATTTCTTATGCTAGACTGGAATGATACTCATCAAAGTAACTAAGTACCACAGTAATGAGAACAAATATCTTTATACTGATGACAACAGATTACTTTAACAGGAATAGATTATATTCAGTATAAATGAAGTTGTCATTTTTTTACTTTTATTCAAATAGTCATCTTTAGTGAGTTAATACTAATTTAAGTGATTCTATTTTAAAAAGGTTGTCATATTTCAACAAAATAGTACCAGTTCAATTGTTTATTAGTGTTTGCTTTCCATTTGAATGTTACGCTCCACAAAATTCCTATATACAATTATGATTGTATTTTAACTATGTTGTATATCTATGGAAGACAGTATTACTACTAAACATTGTGGTAAGCTATTTCATTTTTTAAATGTAACTATATCTTATAAAGATCTGGTACAGACTAAGAAGTATTCCTTTAAATAAAGGTAAATTTAGGACTAGAAAATGAAACCTGTTTTATACAGCTATAAGAACTGTAATTTTCATTGTAACAGCACACCTTTAATGAAACATTCTTGCCAAATGTCACATCTCCTGAAACTGTGAGGTGATCCAATTCAAGCATATCTGGTATACTTTCAAATCTCCTTAGATAATCCTGAACCTGAAGGAAAAATAGAAACATATCAATTGCTTCAAAAAATGCGTTAACAGAAAAACAGGGACTAAATTCACAAGATAGTTAACTGAACTGTAAAAACATTCTGTTTATGGCCAAGCTCAGGCCCTCTATGCGAAGAACCTATTTATTAAGCACTCACTATATGCTAGATCTTGTGCAAGAGAGACCAGGAGATACGAACATCATCCCTACAATCAAGCAATTTACAATACAGCTGAGCAGATCAGACATGAAAAAATTAAAAAGGTAACCAACTAACATGCTAAGAGCCAGATAAGTAGTTCAGATAATCTGGAGTTAGTTGGAAAGAGAGATCCTCATGGTCTGAAGCAAGCTAGACTGGAGCTGGGCTTTATGGGATGTGTAGGATTCAGAAGAAATGGAATATATTTCAGGAAGAACAATAGCACAAATTATCATTATAAATAATCACTATCTTTGCCTCATTTCCTTAGATTTACGGGCACTAGAAATTGTCCTATATGGCCTTGTTTCCTATTTTGCTGAGAAAAATAGAAGCAATCAGAAAACTTCCACTGGCTTCTATCTCTACCACCACCACCACCCACTTGCCCCCTAGCCCATTACTCTGTCCCTCCTAGTACTGGGGTCGGACTGTTTCTACTCCAACTTAAGGCCAACCCTTCTTATGGCCTGTTCAAGGATATTATCCAGTGATTCTTCTTTTTTCCTTTTCAATGTTTTTTCCCCTCTTGATTGCATCAATTCCCATTAGTGTATAAACATGCTATAAATTCTCCCATCTTTAAAAAACAAAAACAAAAAAACCCTCTCAAATCTTATATCCCTTTCTATCTATGGCTCCATTTTTCTGTCTTTTCTTTAAGGCAAAATTCATTAATAAGTTGTCTACATTCATTTCTCCAATTTCTCTTCTCCTGTTCTCTTTTAAATCCATTCCAGTCAGGCTCCAAAACCTCTACACTGATAAAGCTAATGGTGAATTCTTATTCATCTTACTTGAATTGGCAGCAGCACTTGACACAGATTATCACGTCCTCTTTCTTGAAATATTTTCTTCATTTGGCTTTCAGGACACACACACTCATGGTTTTCTACCCAATTCCTCATCTGCAACTGCTCAGTCACCTTTGTTGCTTCCTCTACCTCATCCCCATCCTCTAAGCCTTGGAATACCTCAGGGCTCAGTTCTTGGACTTCCCTTCCCCTCACTTCCTAGGTGATCTTTACTCATGGCTTTAAATACCAGCTATAAACTGACAACTCTCAAGTTTACCTGTCTCTTCTAGATCTCTCCTCTGAGCTCCAGACTCATACAATCAACTTCTCCATTTGAAGGTCTAATAAGTACAGTATCTCCAAAATTTAACTCCCCATCCTGCTCTCCCTAAATCTCCGCCTAAACCCAAGCCTTCCCCAATCTCAGTAACCGGCAATTCCATGCTTCTAGTTGCGCAGGCCAAAAACCTTGGACTCTTGACTCTTTTCTCCCTTACCCTCCCATCTAGTCCAAGAGCAAATCGTGTAAGTACACCTTTCAAAAATATCTCAGAATGTCAATGTTTTTCACTATTTCCACTGCTACCACCCTGGTCTAAGCCACCGTTTCCTCTTGCCAGGATTCCTGCAACAGCCTATTCCCCAGTCTCCCTGATTCTACCTTTGCTCACCAGATCAGTCACTTCACCCTCAGCTCATAATTCTCCAATGGCTTCTCATCCACCAGAAAAAAAAAGCCACACTGCCAACATTCATTTACAAAGTTCTACATAATCTGGCCCGTGCCCTCTCTGACCAACTATCTGCCCCCTCATCCCTCACTTGCTCACTGCTCCAGCCATGTTGTGCTCTCTAATGTCCCTAAAACATGTTCTTCCTCGGAGCAACTAGCCATTGCCAACTCAGCCCCTGTTCTTAAATTGGGGCAGCTAAAGTTCTTATCTCCTGCAGGGTATGGAAGAGGCTAGGAAGAGTGGGAGGGAATTGAAGGGGAGATGAGACTAGGTAGAAAAATGGTTGGCAATCTCACCTCAGGATGTGGGAAGATGGTGGGTCCTTGTGTCACAAAAGAGGCACCAAAGAATGGGAAGACTCCTAAAATAACTGATGCTACCCTGGAAATTCTGGCCCAGCCAGAGGACCCAGAATCATCCCCCATCAATTTATAAGACAGTATTCACATCCACACCAGGTGGGACTAAACCACAACCAGGACTAGAATAGACTTGAATAGGATGGCAGAGCAGGACTCTACAGGCCAGCCACAAAGGCTCACCCTGTCACTTCATTAACCTCACAACATTTTATGTGATTAAATTTTTTGGATTCCACTTATCATGTTAGGGTGGGGTTTTACTATACTTGATATTCCCCCTGCCTGGAATGCTTTTTGCCCCAGATACCTGCATACCACACTCACTCAGTTTCTCAGTGAGGCCATCTCCGGCCACACAGTGTAAAATTACACCCCCACCCCCCACCCACACACACACTGCCTATTCCTGCTTTATTTTTCTCCATAGCATTTTCCATCATTTGGCATACTGTACATTCAATTTATTTGCTTATTATCATCCTTACCCCACTAGAATATCCATGAAGGCAAGGATTTTAGTTTGTTTTATTTACTGCTAAATACCTAGCACCTAGAACACTGCCCAGCACATGATAGGAGCTCAATAAATATTTGTTAAACCAGAATTAACATACTCCCACTGATGAAAGCAGTAATGGTCTTAGAAGAGACATAAGATAAAATGTCTCAAAATTTAAACCTTTTTCCCTACACTATAGCAATCCAGTTTTAAAAGTAAATTACATCCTCATCTTCTATGGTCAATTCCCTTTAAAAGACATCAAAGATGGAGGAATGTAATAGGTTAGCAGCAGAGACTGTAATTAGACTCCAATTCACATGTGTATCTTATCTTTATAATTACACATTTAAGAACTACAAATTCACATGTATGTCATATCTTTATAATTACATACCTTTGTAAAAGAACTGCCTAATTTAACCAAGGGCACTGTAGGAAATTCCCTCTTTTCACTCATTGTTAAAGATCCCGCATTAAGGCTATAGAGGTTTGACATCACAAGCAAGAGATCTGACGTGGTTTTGACAGGCAGAAAACGGCTCCTAGGAACATTAATACCTAGAGAGTTCTCAAAACTTTTAATGGCAGCCCCTACGGCAGTTTCTAACTGAATAACATTCAGGCCTCCATCCAAAGTCTGTAAGAAAGGGAGGGGAAGAGAGAAACACAGTTTTAGCAATTTAGTTCCATATGGCCTAGTTAATATTTGGGGAGTGGTTTCAGAGATCCACTGAAAGAAACAGAATTTTGAGAACTGACATTTATCAAGCACCTACCATATGCCAGATCTTTATACATATGGAATCTTTTTTTTCAGCGTTGTAACTCTTCTGTTCAGTAATATTTCCATTTTACAATAAACGACCAAAGGTTCATAAAACTCATGCAAGGTGCCTGTGGCCAAAAGGCCTATAAGTATCAGAGCAACAAGTAAGACTGAGATAGGTCCTCTACTTTTGGACCCAGTGCTTTTACCACTATCACAGCCCAGGGTCAAGTAAGGCCACTATGGCTTGGCACACTAAAGGGATGGGTATAGACTCTGAAAAATAGGACCTGGAACTAGAGAGACTGACTAGGCAAAAAGGAATGACCAATGGAACAGATGGGCCAGAGGGAGTGGGCAGTGGGTCTGTGTGTAGCCTATACACAGGGAACCAGGGACGCAACTTTGGCTTACCTTTGGATTCACAATGATTTCCATGTCAATAGCATTCTGTTCCTGCAGTCTTTTAACTGCAGCAAGAGAGATCCATAGGTTGTTTGTGTTAAATATTTTGAATTTTGATACAGACTTGAACTCATCAACGTGTGCTTTTGGCACCTGAGCGATTTCTACTAGTCTCAATTTGCCTTCATACTGAGTAAGTGTCCCACCCTAGAAAGGCAGAAAAGAGTGAGTGCCTCCATCTCTCTCCTAATCACAACCATGCCACACTGTAAATAGTCTATGAATGTTACAGAAAAAGACACTGATCATAAAATCCCCCAGAAATAAAAATCATTGGCAGTGATTCGATCTGTGATACAAAGCAACATATGTATGAAGGTAGAACCAAAGAAAATAATTCAGGTTGTCTGTTGTTTTATACTAGATACCCACCCTCTTGTCCATAACAAAAGCCCTGGGAGTAATCAGAATCTTCCTCACTTTCCGAAAGTCTACTACAGGAACAGCCATTCCTCTTACTCCCAAACCACCATACATCACTATACAACCAGTCGTCCCACCTCAGACCTTGCTCTGACTGGCTCTAGGATAAGGGGAGAAAAAGGAAGACAGAGGTACAAATGGACAAGAAGTGACCCCTGAGTGGCCTCAGCCTAAAGATATTACAGTCATGAGTCAATGGCAGTGTGGGAAGACGGGAACATTCACTCACATGTGAGGGGGACATTTGCAAGAGGCATAGAACCCAACCCAGGGACTGACCATTTCACTATTCACACACTGCTGCTTTTCTTACTCCCTGTGAGTAAGTAGTAAAACCTTGTGTACCATTTCATCAAAGGCCAAGTGTCATCACCACTAAACATGCAAAGTTAAAAAACAAATTTTTGCTTTGCGTCAAACAACTGTATTTCTTTGCTACTACAGAGATATTACAGTGATGAAACAAAAAAAATACAGAAATATTGTATAAATAGAAATAGTATATTTTCATTAAAGGAACAATGGAATAAAAACACGTAAGCAGCAAACAAGAAGAGTATTAAAGGTTTGAACAAACTTATTGAAAGTGTTTTCACATTTCAGATTTATCCTATAAATAAATGTGGACTTGCTTTAAGTTAAAACTGCCTGTATAGATTATTCAAAAAATAAAGATGATTGTAATACTATTAAATCTGGATTTATATACACACTGTTATGTCAGGCAGCACTTAGGGTACTCTACAGAATATTCTCTCACTGTTATCAAGTGGATGTGTTCTGCTTAACATAGAAACTTTCCAATTAAAAAAAAATGTTTGAACTACATAACCTATGAAATGTGAAGATGTGAATCCCCAAACAGCTTCCTCTCAGTATTTACCTTTACATCTGCACGTGTTTTATTTGTGACTTCCATGACAAATTCACATGGTTTTCCATTGGGTGGGTTCATTAGATGATTAAGAATATAAAGATCCACTGTGGCACCCAGATTATCTATGTTAGACACAAAAATATACTCTTTGCCTTCTCCTATAAAGGTATCAAGCAAACCGGAGTTGTAGAAACTGGCGTAAATATCACCATGACCTGGAGGGTACCAAGCTTCTGTATTTTCCCCTGAGTATGATACATCCTTTGCTACAGGCAGTAAAGATTCTTTATTAATCCTTGGGTACCTTAAAGAAAGAAAAGTTCTTTTTCAATATCAACTCTGAAGAGCATTCCAGACTTTCAAGTAAAACAATGCACTTAAATAAAATTTTCCTCCTTTTCAGTCTATCAATGGTAAGTAATTTAATCATATGTGAATCCATTTGAGAAAATCTTTCATTATCTTGTTGTCCAAAAATCAGTTTCCTAGATAGTAATATTTGCTGCAAAAAAAAAAGTTTTCCATGGTCATACAGATGGGAGGATACCTCATATTTTTAAGATATTAATATGTTTTATGACTCTCCAAGAGGAGAGATACATATTGATAAATTTTCTCAAACTTACTTGTGGGATTGTTCTTTTCCCTGAAAATCTATTTCGGAAAAGCTGTCCCTTTTTACAAACAGATATATCCAGGGGTGGTGCTTGTTCTTTCCCAAAAAATCAGCAGCAGCTTAGTGCTCAGGAATGTCTGCCTCCCACCACTAGTGAGAATGTGTGTAGGGGCTGGCAATGGGGGAGAGGGACACAGAGGAGCTAGCACTGTATCAGCCTAAAGACCAGCCAGAAAATAAAGGCAGAGCACCTGCAACATAAGAAAGTTTCCATGGAAAAATAGATTAAAACAAAAAAGACAGGGGCCGGCCCAGTGGCTCAGCGGTTTAGTTCGCGCTTGGCAGCCCAGGTTTGTGGGTTCGGATCCCGGGTGCCCGCGGACGCACTGCTTGTCAGCCATGCTGTGGCGGCGTCCCACATAAAGTAGAGGAAGATGGGCACGGATGTTAGCCCAGGGCCAGTCTTCCTCAGCAAAAAGAGGAGGATTAGCAACGGATGTTAGCTCAGGGCTGGTCTTCCTCACAAAAAAAAAAAAAAAAAGACAACTAATAGTACAACTTTAGAAATAACCCTTCTGTACGAGTTCACATAAACCCATGTCTGTCCTTAAATGGAAGCCTTATTTCCCCAGTTGCCTGGGCTTTATCACAATTAATCATATGAATTCCTTTTCAGTTACTCTCCCTTCCCCAAAGTAGATTTTCTCCAGAATTTATGAAATTTCCCCCAAGCCTATTCAAGATGTTGGAGAAATTCCTACCCACAGGAAAGAACGATACCAATATTGTGGAATACAGAAAGATTTTCATAGACCCACTTGGAGCCCAAATATGCCCTCAGAAAGCAGAGACCTAAGCTACCCTCAAATATTCTTGGACTTAGAACAGAATCTCAAGCAGATTCTCTTTTAAGATTGGAAGTTACAGAACCACAGAGTGATGATAACAATCACATATCTATTAACAAATGTTCAGCCTTTAAAGGTGTCAAACACTTGCAGACGTTAGTCTTTGGCACATGCACATCTTGACGCTGTTCTGTTTAAACAAGACAAAGAAGTCCTTCTTTCCCAGGAGTAACACACCCCAGAGTTAACTTTTTTACTCCTTTTACCTGCTTTGATTAAAAGTGTAGATTTTCACACGACAATGATTGTACTTCTGTAGTATTTTTTTTGTATCTTCATCCGTGTTAAAAGAGTTCATTAGAACAAGAGGAACATCTGTATTGTAGGATTTGTTCAAATGCTACAGAGGAAAATGATAAATTACTCAGACTTACTTTTCTTTTGCTTAAAAGTGTAAAATTAACTCTTAATGGTTAATCACAAAATGTCCAAAACATCATCTATATGTAGCCAAATATATAGATTTGAAATAATAACTGCTTAGCACAAGCCAGACATTTTGCTAAGCAGTTCACCACATATTTGCTCATTAAATCACAACCCTATGAGACAGAAACTATTGTCTGCGTTTTACAGCTAGCTAAACTGAGGAGCGGACAGATCGCAGGTCAGTAGCAGAGCCAGGACAACCCCTTCCTGCCACAGTCCAACTCTGGAGCTGTGTGCCCGGCCACAGTGCCCTGTGGCCTTACTGGATGGGCAAGTGCTGACTACGCATTTACTGTGTCCAGAGTGCTGTGGGGATGAAAGTAGAGACATTACAAAGACAAGGTTCCCTATTCTCAGGATTAATGTCAAGAATTGTGAATCACACCCCAACTGAAATCTTTTCACTCTCTAGGAAGAGCTAAGAGGTAACACAGAGTGGGAAGAAAACAGGGTCTTAGAAGTCAGACTGTCCTATGTTCAAAGGTTGATTGTGCACTTACTAACTAGCTAGGGAACCCTGGGCACGTAAATCAACCTCTCTGTGCCTTGGTTTCCTCATCTGTAGAAGGGGGATGATAATAGTACTTATCTTACAGAGTTGTTGAGAAGAACAAATGCATCAATTCATGTAAAGAGCTGGGAATAATACTTGGTGTACAGTAAGTGCTGGATAAATGTTAGCCGCTGCTACTGCTAATGTTATTATTGTGGTTACCAGCACTGTATTAGACGCTAGGGATAAAGAGATGAAAAAGATAGGGCCACTGCCCCTGAAGAGCTTATGGTCTATGATTAAGGACTTTATCATAAGAAAGAAGCCAAGAACAGTTCTTAGCATCCGTGGCATCCAACCAGATACAGGAAATTCTCCCCAGCTTGCCAAAATGGGTTATTAAAGCCAGACCATCCCAGCTGTGATGAAGGCTGCCACTAGAAAGAAAGGGGGGAGAGGGGTGGGGAGATCAAAGCAGAATCGGAATAGATCCAGAGATTTCAGCAACCACAAATGCTATTTAAAGATCAAAAGCTTTTATATCACCCTCAGGATTTGCCCTTAGGAACACCAAACCTTTTTATATATTAATAAATAGACTAAAGATAGCAAGCTCCTTGACTAGCTCAAATTCACATAAGGTAATATTTATAATAACCTAAAAATGATTTTAGTAGCTCATGAGAAAGGCTAAATGTTACTCACTTCAATTTGCTGAACGGTCAGATCCAAAAACGTATTCTCATTCCTCACACCAATCAGACTTTTCGGGCCTTTGCAGCCCATGCTGGTTCCCAAACCTCCATTGAGTTTCACCACCACTAGCTTGTTCAGCACAGAAGATATATTATCAGGTAAGCCCCTAGCCTTTATCTTTTCATAAGGTTGAATCTGAAATTAAAAAAAAAAATTGCAGGAGTAATTCAAACAGCTTTATGAGAGATTAAACCAAATCAATCCCAGGGTTATTTCCAAGCTTCCTTAAAGAGTTTTGCTTTCTCTGTGGAAAGTTTCAACGGCATTTCCTTTAATGTCACAGGCCTTTATGGTTCAAAATCAAGTACTTATTTGCAACTTCCCTTGCACACACAAAGAGTTCAATCATTCATTTACATTACAATGGAGTACAAGGAGGGGCAGAAATTACAGTCTACAAATACTTGTGATTTTGGCTGGTGGAACATCCAAGTCTCGCAAATGGGATACCTAAAACTCATCAAGTCTGTAAATATTTCTGGTGCACCATAGATCTACTTCAATTCTGGAGAAGTATATATATATATATATATATATATATATATGATCACACATTATTCCTTCTTCCAAAGGAGGCAAAAACAAAAACCACAATGTTCCTTGCCATTTTCCTCCATTCAGTCATAAGTCTGCCCTTTCAGAGGAAGGTGGCATAGGGTTTTTGTCTACTTCTAGGTATGTACAAGGATAGAATTTCTTAAGAATTTAACTTTCAGGCATCATTGTATAAAAAATCATATTGGAAAATTAAGTGTTCTCATTGCTCCAACAAATGTCCTGGTAGGATGGGAGAGGGAGAGAGAATCCCAGCTCAATCTCCTCTCTACACCTTCCTGTATTTCTGTGAGCACAGAACCTTAATCTTCAACTTCTCGCTCATAGGAAAGGAATAATGACACAGCAGGAGCCCAAATTCTTTTGTTCAAAACGGAGGCAAAAGCAAATCTAAACATCTTATAGCAAGAATGAAAGCTTTTAAAAAGATCACAATATATTTTCTATCCATTTATGGGACATTTTGTTGTTATCTTTCTTTAATGGAATAGATCACCAAATGTACTCTTCAGCTACATCATGGTGTAGGATAGAAGACACTTGAAGGGGCTGAAAAAATAAAACCACTCAGTAAGTGCTCAGCAAACACTGAGCTGTTTTCATTTGTTCTGCTACCTGTAGGTGCATGCAATGGTGTGTGTGTGATGAAGTCCGTGACTGGGAAAGGAGCTGATGAGCTCACCCTCCAGTGATTAGGCTGTGGAGGAAAAATCCCTTTATACTTGATCAAACATGCATACATACATGTCATATGTAGATTCCTGACAAAAAAATTCCTACTGTTAACAGCTCTTTCCACAAAAACTAGTCTGTGACTCTTATTTTCTCTACCCTGTGAGATACTATGAATATACTTTCTTGCTTAGAGTAAATACTGAGGAACATGGAGCACTCTTCTCCAAGACTCTCTACTGATTACCACCTCAGTTATCACTCCTTCTGAATTATTTCCCCATGTGGTAGAATTGCCAGTCTTCCTGGTAAGTGCCACTAAGCAGTTTTCATCAGTCATTCAGATTCAAAAGGACTGGTGACAGAAAAAGACCGGAGGAGGGGACAGGCCTGTGGTCACCATGGCCCTCCAGTGGGTGCCACCTAAATACTGGGATGCTAACCGCCAAAGAAAAGGAGGACAGGGAGGCAAGAAAGAACACAAACCACACTGGTTGCTTCCCTGGCAGCACTTGGTCCAGGTGAAGGCAATGAATGGGTGATAACAACATGGATGCTCAATACACACACACAAAGTGCCCATGGCCCAGCTGACCGACATGCCATCAACTGCCATGAACATCATTTGTTCAACATTTCAAAGAAACTGGTAATATTGCTTGAGAGAAAAAGTCCAATTTAAATGCCAAACTACCTCAAAAGTAAGAGTAGATGACAGAGCTGGGACCTTTGGCACTCTGATATAACATGGTAGTTTATAATCCTTTCCAGCCCAGCTACTGAAATCAACCAGTCAGTAAAAGGAATGCCACTGTGATACACTGGCTTCAAGTAGTCTATTATTAGGTTAGGAGAGTTTCTTGGGCACATTATATTTACTCAAAAGAGTTAGCAAATAGGACCAAGCCAAATATTTTCCAATTATCTTTTAAAAGCCAAGAATTTCCATTTAGCAGTTAGTTTTGACTTCCAAGGAAAGAATCTGATATTTACCGAGGTCTCACAAGGGTGTGAAAATCAATTTAACTGAAAACCCCTAGTTCATGTATTCATTTTAGGTAAAATTGTTAGTTCAGAAATACTTTTACCCATTTAATGCTTCTTTGAATATACTTTTTTAAAAATAGAATACATAGAAACAAAATTTTTTTCTACCTATGGTGAGACAGGCCTATGTTTTCCAATTTTATCTAAAAAATATTCATTGTAAAACAACATACATACACAAAAGGTTATAAAATATACGTATACAGTTGAAAGAATAACCTAAGTAAAAAAGAATACTGGCATAACTTAGAAGCCTCCATGTGTCTGTCCCTGATCACATTCCTCTTCCACCCTAGTAGTAACCACTATCTTGACCTTTACTCTCTTTAGTTTTACCACTTATGTATGTATCCGTAATGGTAATATTTTTACTTAATTTTATTTGTCTCTAAATTTTTAAATAAATTGAGTCATATTATAAAGTATCCTCTTGTGACTTGCTTCTTTAATTCATGTTATATTTTGAGAATAATTCACAGTAACGCATGTAGCTATAATACATTCTCTTTTCACTATAGTATTCAATTTATATATCCATTAAAAGAAACAAAACTGTCAATATTCATAGATGATATTATTTTATATGTAGAAAATCCAAAGACCCTACAAATAAACTATTAGAATAATGTGAGCATAGCAACAATGAAGATACATGGTCAATAATTTTAAAATGACTACTTTTGGAACACTTGTGCATTGCTGGTGAGAATGTAAAGTGGTACGGCTGTTAAGGAAAAAAGTATGATGGCTCCTAAAAAACTTAAAAGTAGAATTATCATATGATCCAGCATTTCCACTTCTGGGTATTTACCCCAAAGAACTGAAAGCAGTCTCAAAGAGATGTTTGTACACTCACCTTCAGAGCAGCATTATTCACAATAGCCAAAAAGTGGAAGCAACTCAAATGTGCATCAACAGAGGAATGTATACAACAAAATGTAGTATATGCATACAATGGAATATTACTCAGCCTTAAAAAGGAAGGAAATTCTGAAATATGCTCCAACATGGATGAACTTTGAGGACATTACATCAAATGAAATAAGCCAGTCACAAAAAGACAAATACATATATGATTCTTCTTATATGAGGTACCTAGAGTAGTCAGATTCATATACACAGAAAGTAGAAGAGTGGTTCCCAGAGGTTAGGGGTAGGGACAAGTGGGGAGTTACTGTTTAAGAGATACAGAGTTTTAGTTTTGTAAGATCAAAGAGTTCTGGAGATTGGTTGTACAACAATGTGAATGTACTTAACACTACTGAATTGTATGCTTAAAAATGTTTAAAGATGGTAAAAAAAAAATTAACTACTTCTATATACAAAGAATTAGAAAATTGATTAAAAAGTTATCTAATACCATCAAAAGTAGCAAATATCTAGGAATAAATCTAACAAAAGATATGCAAAAGTTCTACAAGGAACCCTATAAAACATTTTTGAGAAAAATTAAAAGAAGATTTATTTAAAATTCGGAGATATAGATATCATGTTTATAAATTAGAAGACTTACTAATGTAAAGATGTCAGTTTTCCCCAAACTGAGCAATGCAATTCTAATCAAAATCTCAAGAGTTTTTTGTGTGGAAAATGACAAGTCAATTTAAAGTATGTATGAAAATGCAAAGGGCCAAGAATAGCCAAGACACTCTCAAAGAAAACTAGCAAGTTGGGAGAACCAGCTTTGTAACATTTTTTTTTAATTGTAGTAAATATGCACAGCATAAAATTTGCCATCCTAACCATTTGTAAGTGTACGGTTCGGCAGTATTAAGTATATTCACATTGCTGTGCAACCAATCTCCAGAACTCTTTTCATCTTGCAAAATTGGAACTAGACTCATTAAAAAACAAGTCCCCATTCCCTCTTCCACCCATCCCCCACCAATCATCCTTCTAATTTGTCTCTCTGAGTTTGACAATTCTAGGTACACAAGTGGAATCATACAGTAATTGTCTTTTCGTGACTTACTTATTTCACTTAGCATAATGTCTTCAAGATTCACTCAGCATTCTTTTGTTAAAAGTGGTTTATATGTTTGAGGGTATTCCCAATTAATGCAAATTTTTCCAGAAAAGGTCCATAATTAATAAAGTTTATTTGTGCGTATGCAATATATCTGGGAGAAGGGGGGATTGGTACGAAGGACTGGAATACAGGTACAGGTTGACAGATTCTATGGCAACTGAGCCTTATAAAATTTATTTATTCCATTTGCAGATATTACAACTGGAATAGAATACAAGTTCTAAAGTCTTAGTTTAGTAATCACAAAACTGGTTCTCTTTACTTCAATTTAATAAACGTAACAGTGCACCCTTAACTTTAAATGAAAAGATTAAAAGGATGAAAAGAATACTACAAGTGTAACCACAGTTCTAAAAGTATAAATCTAAGAAAATGCTGCTCTTCAGATACCTGTGAAACAATACAGATTGGCAGGACTTGGGTTTCAGACACTGCTCAACACCTGTGTTCTAAATTTACTAGCATCCTGAGGGATGGGTGGCCTGTCATTTCAAGGCAAAAACTTTACAAAAATGTAAATAATGTAAAAAGAGATTTCCTCATATTTAAATACCTGGTCAAAGATCAACAGGATGACACTTTTTTCACTGTCATTCTCTAGACACAATGCTGTCCAATAGAACTTTCTGCAATTATGGAAATGTATTATAATTTGTGCTGGCCACATGTGGCTATTGAGTAATTGACATGTGGCTAATGCAACTGAAGAATGGAAGTTTTAATTTTATTTGATATTAATGTAAACTAACACACGTGGCTAGTGCTACACACAGTTCTAGATGGTCTATTGAAATTCAACCAAACATCTAAAAAGATCCCCTACAACCTGCTTCTTCCTTATCTTCACTATTCAACATTCCATTTATATAACAATGAACTGAGCTTTTACTAAGGATACATTAGTAAGGATACATTAGGATGTTCAACTTCAGTCTCAGAATTTGATTAGATAATCTGTACTCAGCTTCAGCCTAAGCCTCTGGAAGGCCGAATGCCAACCCCTACACTTAAACACCAATTTAGCAGTCCCGGAACCTGTGATGAGGCAGTTACTCATCACATCTTATCATTATAACATCAGCAACTCAAACAAGACATACCATTAGGGTTAACTGTCGATAGTTGAATATTCTGTTTAAATTGAGGTAAACATTCTAGATGTAACTTAGAGTGAAAAATTTCATGTAACATTAATATTCTACCAATTGAAGTATAAATGCTTATTATTACAAGAGTAAAAATGCTACAATTATTTGAAAAGCTATTAGTTTTGTGTACAACGTTTGCAAATTTTCAGTTGTTAAATTTAAATTGGGAAACTAACAGTAAACATAAAAATTGAGTATGTTAGATATCTTTACGAAGAAGAAAATTTCCTTTTTGAACTGACAAATGTTTATATAAATTTAAATAAAAATACCAGGCAGAATAATGTAAATTGGATTATATCTTAATTCTAACCTTTAAAGAACCATTTGGTACACTAACATTCATAGCATTACACAAAATGACCTTTAGAAACCATGTTTAATTTTTACCTATTTAATTTCCTTTAGGTCATGACTCTTCAAGAGAAAGTACTAACAGGAATTTTTCACCTCCTGTGAAGAGGAATTAAAACCCAAACATCTCAACCTTGTGCATTCAAGTTTCACCAGGAGAAAAAAAAAACCCTCCAGAATCATGTATATTCATGATAAATCATCTTTGATCCACAAACCATAAAGAATATAACGTTCATGAAAAGTACTTAGAGAAAAAAATACATTTTGTTCACACTAATCAAACTTCAAAACATGCATTTTATTAGACTGCTTTAAGAAGACAATTCCTTATGACTGAATCTATGGAGGCTAAACAAATTTTTTCTTGTATCCCAAAAACTTATTCTATCATAGTGATAAAACGTCTCAGTCTCATAATGATTTTAACC
Organism: Tapirus indicus; assembly: GCA_031878705.1. Lineage (NCBI taxonomy): Eukaryota > Metazoa > Chordata > Mammalia > Perissodactyla > Tapiridae > Tapirus > Tapirus indicus. Next base: position 53,359,937 of record CM062923.1, on the reverse strand, counting down.
CTAGGCCATTTGACCTTCAGCCAAAAGGTGTATTTACACTTTTAGTTTTAATTCAAATCTCCCCAATATTAGTATATTAAGAACTTGAATTTAAATTTAAAATGTAATTCTAAATTATTTTTCAAATATTTGGTGTGAAATAAAATGAGCTGATCCAAAACTGAGTTAATAGTTTTGGGCACAGGCCCAGGCAACTCAAAAGTAGAAAGACTACCATTCAGTTGAGTGCCCAGAAGTCTCTGTGAAGTGCCACATTTAGAACCCTGCACCCCAAGTTAAGTGGGCAAGGAGCCGCCCTACCTCTGCAAATGTCAAGGAATCATGGTTCTTTATGTGGTGCTTTTAGTAATACCTACTTGTCTTGCTATATCTAATCTTTAAAGCAGCTAATTAAATACAGGCCCAGCTGAGGAACTTGACTGTTAACAAGAACCCTGAGAAGAACTGTGGAGAGAAAGGGAAGAGAGTCAGTCATAGGTGGGAAGTGAACAAGGTATGAAGAGGCGAGAGACGTCCAGAGTGGTCAGCTTAGTGTTGCTGTTGGAAGTCTCTGCTGGAGGTCTTTCACTTATCTTTTGTGACCTATACCCATCCCCCTTCTCCCCAGCTACACAAACACACACACATATGCAAAGAAAGGTACTGATCATTTGATTCTGGGAAGCCAGGACACTTTCTGTCTAAAGCTTATTATAGGTCAAACTAGGTGGTAAGCACAGCTTTCCATCGCATAAATCACTCTATATGCCAACAGACATTCTGTTGGTGATGTTGTCCCCACCCTCCACCAGGAACCTCACCAAGCAATCTCACAAAGCTCAGTTTAGTTCCACAAGCCAAGGGAATCTGTGTTAGAAAGTTGCTTGGCAACAGCTGAAGTTACACGGACACACCTAGTCAAAGAGACGTTTTTAGACCTGCCTTCCACTTTCCCCTTCTCAGCTCCCCCAGGAGAATGCACAAAGACATCTACTCTGGCAAAGATGGATGGTGTTTGGAGACAACAGGGAGTACCACGCACTGCTGGATACAGCCTCGATGTTACTCTGACTGAATCACTTTAGTCAGTCACTAGTGCAGACCATTGTGCTTTCGATCCTAATCACTCTGTTTCTCTTCCTTCCAGAAATGAATAGAGTTCAGTGTTCTAGGAAGACCTCGACTGCAACTAAATATACAGTAGGGCCACCTCTACAGGTGAGGTGGGGCAAACCCCATGAGGATCCCTATAAAATGTGCAGAGGAGGCTAAGCCACTCATGTTCTCTTTTCACTGGGAGAAAAGAATTTTTCAAATACCCAACTTCCTCTGAGAAATGAAAAGAAAGTAACTGACAATCTACTGAAGAACATTCTGCCCTCTAGGATGTCAATCTAGTTTTTTTCCAGAAACTGAAAGATTTTTAAAAAGATCTTTTGAAAACTGTCTACCATAATCTCCATCTTGCCAAGTCTGTTCACAACTTAGTTTCCAGTTAGAAGAAAAGCCGAATTCATCACAGAGTCATGGACACGCTGTTCCCACTAGCAATAGTATAACCCAGTTCTTGGTAGCATAATTGTGCTATTCCTGGAGACAGTGCCAAATACCCCAAACAAACTAACAGTACCTGCCCTGTCATGGTTCACAAGGGTACAATTATTGCAATCTGAAAGATTTTTTTTCCCCAACAAAAGCAGGTTTGCCTGGAAGAAAATGAGCTGTGTAAATAGTAAAACAAGTTTGGAATGACATTCCATATGTACAGGAAGCGTTCCAAGAACACCGGCTTATTCACTAAACCCTTACTGCAAAGTGTCTGTGTGCCAAGTTCTGTGCTAGGCACTTTGGCATATTGTCTCTTCACTTCACATTTTTAAAGATAAAAATCTGGGTTGTTTGAAAGCTCCTACAGATTAATTTAATAACAGAAAAATCATACTTACACCACAGATTTTTTTCTCATTAAGAGAAAGCTGGCAAATCATGTATGTGATCACATGATCTACCAACACCCCCTCAGCTACCTAGAGAGCTAAACTCCTATTTGACAGAGCAAATAAAAACCATCATATATGGGAATGCCCTCAACTTTCTACCACCAGATCCTCAGGACCTCCCTGCATCTCCACCTTTGCTTCTTTCCCTTCCTTCTGGTTACAGGAAGAGCTGTCCTAAGGCAATCTCGCCACCAGTGCCCATCTCAAGAACCCCATCTCATCAATCATCCAGTCTCATCTTCAGCCTCTCCCTCTCTATTCCCTTCCATCAGCATGAACATATTCAAATATTTGCCACCTAAAAACCAAAGAAAACATCAGTGCATACACTCAACTAATCCTTTCCTACATCCACATCCTTTTTTCCTCCATCATCTTAGAGGCAAAACTTCTTGAAAAAGTTGCTACACTCACCTCTACTTCCTCACCTCCCTTTCACTCCCTCACCCACTGCAATCCAGTTTTCTCCATCATTCAATGAACTGCTCTTAACAGGGTCATCAATCAACACTCCTAATTGCTAAATCCTACCAATAACATCAATACTTCTCTTACTTGCACTCTCAGCTGCATTTGACACAATTGACCACTCCCTAAGTCTTGAAATGCTCTTTTCCCCTTGACTTCTGAAATACACTATTCTATTTTCCCCTTCTTTCTGCCTGTTTCTTTTCAAGCCCATTCTAAATAGACCTCCTTTTCCCAGGCAATCTGCTCCAATCATTCCTATCTCTATGGCACCAAGACACACCCAGCCGCTAAGCCAGGAGCCTGTTCACATCTGATCAATGACCAAGTCCTGTCAGTCTCATGAAATTGTCTCTGTGCCACAGTCAGCACCCCGTTCCACCCCTCACCTGTGTTACTGCAGTGGTCTCTGTGGTCTCCTTACCTCCCTCCAACCTGCCCTCTACCTTGCAGGTGGCACTCTTTTAAAAAAGAGAATGTGAACATGTTTCTCTTCTTATTACATCATTCACAAAGTAAAACACTGACATAGCATGGCAGTTATTAGCTGCCTACCCCAACATCATTTATTCCCTTCCACTTTAGAATGCTGATTTTCAGCTGGGCACACCATCATCCCAAATAAAATACTACATTTCCTAGCCTCCCTTACAGCTATTTGTACCAAAGTTCTGATCAATGTGATTAACCGGAAGTGAGCTGAAAGATTTCCAGGAAGTCTCTGTGAAAGGGCAGGGGGCGTGCCCTTCTTCCTCCTTCCTGCTGTTTGGAATGGAGACATGATGACTAACGTTCATTTAGGTGGCCATCTGGGACCTTGAGGATATATGCTAAGGATGGCAGAGTGACAAGATAGACAAGCCCAGGTTCCTAATGACCACAAGCTGCCATACTAGCTTTGGATTGCCCCTCTCTAGATTTATTGTTGAGTTTCACTATTAAATGTAGCTGAATCTAATCCTAACAGGGAGATATGGTTTACAAAGTCCTTAATGATTTGGCTCTTTCTGCTTTCCACTCTTTTCTACTCTCCCTGACACACACGCTCTGGGAACATGCTACATCTCTTGCTTGTAGGCCTCTGTACTTTTGTCCTTCATGCACCCTCACTTCACGAACTACCTTTCCTTCATCCTCTACATCTCAATTGAGCTCAGTGATCCTCAGTCTTTATGAGCTATGAGGAACTTGTGAAAATCAGAAGTTAATGGAATCTCTTTCAGAAACGTGCAACATGACCCCCAAAAAACAAAACTTTTTGCATACAATTTATTTCAATACAGTGGAAATTTCATTCATAAAATATAAAAATAACCTTTATAAGAGATGCTGTTTATTTCCCAGTGAAAACCAATATGCAAATAAAGCAAAAAATAAACTTTAATTCTCCAAACTGAATTCCAATGAGTAGGCTTCTGTTTGGTTTGAATAAGAAATTGACACTGTGATGTAGTTTGAGATGGTTACATGCATGCAATCTTTATTGCCATTCCATTCTGTCTTTTCTTTGTGATGATCACAAGTACTGAAAACTTCAACTCTCTTCAAGGCAAGCTCTGTCAGTTAAATGCAAGCTTGTGCTAGGAACACCAGAATTCGCCAAGACTGAGAGTTCAATGGCTCATACATTCCCTGTGTCTTCAAAAGGCAATAAACATCATCTTTGGTCAAGTCTGCATCACTACGCAGGACTGCGCCATCTTAGATGCAGAGCTCACAGCTGCAGAAGAGGATGAATTACAGTGATGTGTGACACTCACTCTCCTATAGCAGCAGGACACTGGTGCTGGCTGGCATCACAGATACTATTTGTGAACAAAGTACCAAGACTTCTCTTCCAGCACAAGTTTTACTTGGCTTAGCAACTTTCTCATTTTAAAAACATTTCCAGAAGAGGTTCATAAATAATAATAATTCTTTGAGGACACCAGCAGGGATATAATGGATGAAAACCAGTAGTTGGCTGCCCTGAGAAATGTCTGAAATTGCAAGGACATGCTAAAAGGAATTGATGTAGCTGCTGTTTCCTCCACGACCTGATTCAAATCATTGTAATAAATTACATCAATTCCAGAATGAATGGTTATCATTTGACAAGAAAGATTGCTCCAAAGCTGAAAGAGGCAGTATAGTACAGTAGCTGACAGCACAGGCTTTAATGCCAGGCTGCCTAGGTTTGAAGCTTAGACTCACTGCTTATTATGGTAAATTATTTAACTATAAGCCTTTTTCATTTACTTCATTGATTTATTATGAGAATAAATGAAATAATGCATGTAAAGTGCTAAGCAAAGTGTGTGGCCCAAAGTAAAAACACAAATGTTGGCTGGTGTTATCATCGATTTAGACACACTCTCCACCCCATTCCACATTTTAACATTTCTGAAACCAGTATGCATCATACAACCAATGGGATCTTACCATTAATTAGTTGCACTTTTTTTTCTTTTTTAGTGGTACATAAAAGGTGCAATTTATAAACAATGGCACAAATTTGATAAGATATGGTATTGAATTTCTCTCTCTGCTCCAAATCACAAAGCAGCTCAATGATCTCCCAGGTGTGGGTTTCACCCAAAGTCTCTCTCCAGTCATGTGTAGCTTGAGGATAGTTTAAGACAGGGGTCAACAAACTATAGCCTGTGGGACAATCAGGCCTGTCGCCTGTTTTCATAAAGTGTTACTGGAATACAGCCACTCTCAATAGTTTACATATTGTCTGTGGCTGCTTTCTGCTATGGCTGAGTTGAATAATCATGACAGAGATTGCATAGCCCACAAAGCCCAGAATATTTACTATCTGGCTTTTTACAGAAAAGGTCTGCCAAACTCTGGTTTAAGACAGTCTTCTGAGGTGAGAGAAATCCAAGTTTTGATAAGATTTCTGCTTTTTCAAACTATGCTTCTCCTAAAATGGCTCCATACTAGCTGACGACTTCTCAGGATGGCCAGAGAGAGCAGGATCTCCCATAGGCTATGTTGACCTCATGATTCCACTAGCAAGAACACTGCCATATAACAATTCCCTAGGCTTTTTTATCTTCTTATATTTGTCCAAGAAAGCAAAACCAAGGATGTATAATTGGTGGAACTTAGGCAATTTTCAAAACAACAGAAAGAAAATCTAAGATTAAAAAAGTCTCTTATCCACTTATATGAGGTATCTAGAGTAGTCAAATTCATAGAGACAGAAAGCAGAATGGTGGCTGCCACGGGCTGGGGGGATGGGGAAATGGGAGTTGTTTAATGGGTATAGAGTTTCAGTTCTGCAAAATGAAAAGTTCTAGAGATTGGTTGCATAACAATGTGAATGCATTTAACACTACTGACGTGCACACTAAAAAAATGGTTAAGACAGTAAATTTTATGTTGTATTTTTTTATGATAATTAAAAGAATTTAAAAAGAAATATTAAAAGTCTTTTGTGTGGGTGCATATGTGCAGGTACACATGTATGCCTTGTCTAGGAGTCCAAGAACCATATAGTAAAAACATCACTTCCTTCAGAAGACTTTTGTGACCCTCATACACTCAGGAATGAATCTGGCACAGCCTCCACTTCTTGCCTCAGGTACTACCAGCTTCTATCATAGCAATTATCACACTGTCTCCAAATTGTCTGTTTAGTGCTACATATCTGTTACATGAGTGTAAATTCCATGAGGGCAGTGACTGTCATATGGTACTTCCCACACCACAGCCATCATCTTTTACTAAGTGTCAGGATCACTGGTAGCACCCACACACGTTTGTTGAGCAAATAAGTGAATAAATGAGTGGAATGAATAGAGCTATTAATAAATGAAATCTATTCTCTGGAAATTATTTCTTGTCCTACTTTTGATAAGGAACTTATTTCTTGTCTTATTAAATACTCAGTTTAAAATAAAAGTGGTTTCATTACTAATTAGACACCAGATTACAAACACCCATTATTTTAATTCAAGTAAAAAATATCAGATTGGCAATACATTACATATAAATTTGATAAAGAAAACCTAAATCTAAGACTTTGCATAAAAAATAATTTTATAGGTCATAATATTAGTGTAGTAATTGTAAAACAATCCCTCTGTGACAACAAATAGAATGATCACATAATAAACATTATAAGCTGAGCCTGAAAAAGTACATTACTTGTAAGTTCTTTTGTCTTCTTCCACTTACAAATTATAAGAACAAAAGGCAAACTATCAAATCAAGTACATATTTCAATTTTTCCAGCTATTACTATTAGCTTCCACATCTTTGGGGGTTTTTAAAAATTAATTTTAATTATTCTAAAGTAAATGTTACTAAACGTATGGACAGGAAAACAAGGGCAATTTTTCCAGTGGTGGAGGGAATCAGCTGTCCTATTCATACACTGAGTTCTCACAAATGCAAAGGAAAAAATTTATGAAAGGGGGTAAGTAAATGAGTCCTTTCAAAGAACAAGTAGAAATCTCGGCACCAACACTGTTCTTTAAACAATTACACGTCAGCACCAATCTAATAACTCATGCTCAATATCCTTCAATACAATCTGCTACCTTAGTTACTGAAGTCAGCTTTAGTAAAAATCTCAGCAAGAACTACTATTACCAGGAGCCAGAATCATAAACATCACTTATTTTCATCTTAAGTCTTGTGTTGCCCTCTCTGGGGAGCCAAACTTGAATATTGTGCCTTTTTGTTCTATAAAGGTAAGCATCATAGCAATTCAAAGTCCAATAACCAATTACTACAAACAAAAAGATAGTTCTATATTAAATATTTCAAGCAACAATTAATACAAATAGCCAATGAAAAAATTCAACCTAATAAACAAAAATTTAAAAATGTTTTTCATCCAAACTGGCAAATATTTTTTAAAGCAGTAATACTCAATGCTTTAATAAATGTAGTGAGACTGACAATAAAATAGATTGTTGGTCTCTACTCAGTGTTAACTCAGAGAGGTTCTCCTATCTCTGCCTACCCTATCTAAAATATTACCTCATTCTCTGTACCCCTACACTTTTTTTTTGCTTCATGTCACTTATCATTACTTGACATTATGTTACATATCTTTTATTGCCCATGCCTCCACTAGATTGTGAACTAGAAACTAGATGAGGTTTATTAGTATGGACCTCTACCAATATATAGTTGGCACTCAAAAAAGAGCTGTTGAAACAAGAGATCAATATGGATGGGAGCACAAACCGGTATACTCTTTCTGGAAAGCAATTTGAAATATGTAACAAGAAACTTTGAAAAGTTCATATCCTCTGAACAAAATACCATTTCTGAAGATTTAGTCTAAGAAATAATTCAGAGATGCAAAGATTTATGTGTAAGTATGTTAATCATAGGGTTTCTATAATAGCAAAAATCAATCTACATGTCCAACTATAAGAGAATTCCCAGAAGTAACACACACTGAAACACTTGTACCTACTCCCAACACTCATACTCCTGTCAATTGTTCCTACTAACACATTTTCTTCAAGGGATGAGTTGGATTCACCGTCTTCTTTCCCACCATCAAAAAATCAAGAAAAAAACATTGGATTTCCAAAGTTTTGCCGTGGTAAATGATAGATGATGAAAGAACTAATCCTATAATGGTTATCAGCCACCCTTCCTACACTTTCACCTAAGCTTTAATAATCCAATGCCAAGAATACTCTGCAAAACCTCCCAGCTCACCAAACCTTATACCCTACAATGAACAACACCAATCCTTTAAATACCTACACCCTCATACCATATGAGAATGGGCACTGGACTCTTTTAATAGCTATGACAGTCCTCTGAGCCAAGGCCAAACCCTTACATCTATCCTGAGTTTAGTAGATAAAAAATCTATAAACATGGGTGGAGTTGCTAGTTAAAGGCAATTCTACATATATCTCAGGGCTTTCACTATGTAAATACCCTTCAATAACACCCGCTAAACAGAATAGTATAGTTAATCTTTTTCATAATGGAGGGTATAATATTGTTTATTCTCACAGACCTGACGGAGTACAGACCTCCTGCAAGCCTGAAAGTTAAAGAATTAGCTAAACTTTATCTTTCAATAAGGAAAATTTGCTAGGGATAGATGAGCTTGATTTATTACAATGAAAACTGCAAACTACCAATGTATCTGATACAGGAGAATTATAGGGATGTAAATTACAGTTCATCTATATGACGGAATATTTTGCTAAAATAATATAAAAAGTATTAAAGTATTCATGATCATAAATGAAATATATATCAAATTAAGTAATCTGATAATACAAAAAATATTCATAACCAAAGACAAATAGAATACATAAATATGAAAGTTATAGAATTTTAAAAAGAAATATCATCTATAATCTTAACACAATTCTGTTGTTTTTACTGTGCCCAGGATAGCACCTGACATCTAGGAGGTACTTAATAACTAGTTGTTGACTATATAACAACAATAGCAAAGATCTACAGAGTCTTTATCAAAGTGCCTGGCACACAGTAAGTGTTTTACATGCATTCTCAATAATCCTCACTAAAAATCCTACTTTTACTATGTCTAGTGAGGAAATTGAGGCTTAAAGCAGTTAAATAACCTGCCCGAAGTTATGTGGCTGAGAAGTGATGAGCTAGGATTCAAAACTCTGGAGACTGTGTTCTTGATCTCACTGCCATTACCGGTAAACTGGAAAAAAAGTGTTAAATACACTGAAGGCAGAATGAATTCAGTATGCGTATGTAGGTGGTTTTGTAATAGTGGAATATATTAGTGATGACACTAAACATCAGGTAATTTCTCATATACTTGTTGAGTAAGCTTATGATTGGGAATATTATACTCAATATCATGAAGTTAGAGATTTTAAAACTATAAAAATAATTTAAAACTATAAAAATTTGGATTTAAAAACTCAAAGTACAGCCACTCCTCACCTGCCTCCTAAAAATAAATTTCAACTAGCTTGCTATAAAGCTAGGGACCTCCCATCTCCTGTGTTTTCCAACATCTTCTTATTTCAGCCAAATTGATCCCTCCTAGTTGACAATGAGTTGCAGACATGGTCTCTACTTACCTTGTCTACCCTTATCTCCCACTCATTTCCATTCTTATTCTCCAGGATACTATAAAAACTGTAGTTCTCAGAGCACTTTCTACTGTCTTGTGCCTTTGAGCTTTTGCACACCATGTTCTCTGAAATGTCCACCTGACTTTTTTGGGAAAACAAGCTACACCACTGGTCCGAGAAGTACTTAAGATAATAAAGAGCAGACCCAAGCATTCAAAGCAAATGGAGAACATCAATTAATTTCTCTAGTTGGTTAGGGGGAAACTGGTTAGTGAAGTGTCTCTGGAACTACCCTCATAGCTATTATCCCATTGTACTATAAACATATCTTTATGCAAACATCTCCCCACTAAACAAAAAATTCAAAACTGGTTTACTATTGCATGCCTGTGTTGTTGATTCCTTTAGCCCTCAAGGCAGCTGGGCAGAGCTTGAGGCAGCAAAAGCCGCCTTCCTAGCTAAACAGTCTCTTGTATTTAGCCCATTCATTTTCTATGTATGTTATTACATGGGAAAGGTTAGGAAGCATTGTACAAAGTTGTAAGCTCTTTAAGAGCAGGGATTGTCCTTATTTTTGAATTCTTAATAATTAAAATAGTGGATATTTGATAAATTTGTAGAATAAAAGTAATGAATGAAAGAGACCTTCATAGCCTCATGTAGTAACTACAGGTAAACCAGAAAAAGACTTCAGCCAGGCAGATGTGACTGCTGAGGGTAAGCCTGGGCCAGGAGGGCAGCAATGGGAAATTAGTCTTTAAAATTATCTTATTTATTTACACATTTATGTTTTTTCTCTCTCACCAGAATGAAGCACCATGAGTTAGGCCCTTGTCTATCTTGTTCACCTGTATCCCAATGCCTAGATAAATGCCCAGTGCACAGTAGCTATTCAATAAATATTTGTTAAATGTGTTGCTAAAAGAACTTCAAAAAGAAGTGGGGGGGGCGGGGTGGAGCCGGCCCAGTGGCGTAGCAGTTAAGTGCATGTGCTCCACTTCGGCAGCCCGGGGTTTCGCAGGTTCGGATCCCGGGTGTAGACAGATGCACTGCTTGTCAAGCCATGCTATGGTGGCATCCCATGGGCATGGATGTTAGCCCAGGGCCAGTCTTCCTCAGAAAAAAAAGAGGAGGATTGGCAATGGATGTTAGCTCAGGGGTAGTCTTCCTCACACACACACACACACACACACACACAAAAGAAGAAGAAGTGAGGGAATTTTAAGCTCTAAGGAAAGGAATGGGGCCTACTCAACAGTTCTACTCAAGAAAAGATGGAAAGAGGCCGGCCCGGTGGCTAGTGGTTGAGTTCGTGCATTCTGCTTCGGTGGCCCAGGGTCAAGCCATGCTGAGGTGGTGTCCCACATAAAAGAACTAGAAGGACCTAGAACTAAGATATGCAACTATGTCCTGGGGCTTTGGAGAGAAAAAAGAAAAAGAGGAAGATTGGCAACAGATGTCAGCTCAGGGCCAATCTTCCTCAAAAGAAACAAGATAAGATGGAGAAATAGAAAAGCCATGCTTTTAAAGACTTTCAAGATCCTTTCAAACACTGATGGCAACTGGTGATTGCTCCATAACATACCATAGTGAATAAGAGTCTGGGCTTAGGCAGATCTGGGCCTAAATTCTGGTTCTGCCACTCACTTACTAGCTAAGTAAACTTGGGTGGACAACTCAATCCCTCTCAGTCTCAGAGTCTTCCATTGTGAAACAGGGATACTAGCAAGTTCCCAGAGTTCTGAGGATCATGTAAGGAAATACATGTAAAGAACTGAGAATAATGCTTGGCCCATTAGTGCTGAATAAATGTTTGCTGTTATTGCTATTATTACTGTTGTTGATAAGCACATACAATACACCACATTCTGTACACTAGAGATAAAGATAGGGCTGTACTCCTTAAGAGCTCCATTATTGTTAATAAAGGATACCAAAGAGCCAGGTCTTTGGAATCTGACTACCTGGATCATATCAGAGCCCTTCCTCACACGCAAGTTACTAACTACAAACTTCAGTTTCCTCTTTTGTAAAATGAGTATGATAATAGAGCCTATCTTCCAAGTCTGTTGTAAATATTAAATGAGATCACGGACATAAAGGATTCGGTACATCTGACATATAAGCACTCCAACATTGACAATAATCATTAACTATAGAATACAGGGCTTTGCAAACATAGGTTTTCATGAATTTTTTAAATGAAAAATGCTTAAAGTTTTGCTTCATTAAAAACCAAAAATTTTTGAAATGGTGTTTGTTTCATGCTCTGTTGAAATAACAGAAAACTTTCCAATCTCCCAAGGGCTTTAGGATTATGTACAATGAAGACACTAGTCTTAAGCCCATCTATAAATAGAAATCTTTGTTTAATGGCTTACTTCCACCTTTTTCCATATTTAGTCTAGTCATAGGTACCTCTCTGGCATTTCCATGTTTCTTCTCAGCTATCTTGTAGTTATTTTCCATTTTGAGCTTGGAAGAAAAATTCCATCAGCACTTTCCACAATTATTTTGTACTCCTTTTGACTCAGCAGGAAGTTTAAAAATGGGATATGGGTAAAAAAATCAGTTTGGGTAGCTATATAATGTTTCTAGTTAAAAACACAAGGTATCAGGGCCAGCCCAGTGGCATAGTGGTTAAGTTCCCGTGCTTGGCTTCAGCAGCCCGGTGTTTGCGGGTTCAGATCCCAGGTGCAGACCTACACATTGCTCATCAAGCCACACTGTGGCAGCATTCTATATACAAAGTAGAGGAAGATTGGCACAGGTGTTAGCTCAGGGACAATCTTCCTCAAGCAAAATGAGGAAGACTGGCAACAGATGTTAGCTCAGGGCCCATCTTCCTCACCAAAAACAAAATAAAACAAGAAAGCCCCACAGTGTATCTTTGCAATTTTTCTATAAATCAACCTATTCTAAAATTAAAAGTTTATTTAAAAACACATATTGTAAATTGTTTCTCACTTATTCAATTCTCATGTGTTCACCTACTTATAGCATTTTGTTTCTTACTCTTGATATTTTTGCATCTCAAAGTCCCACACCTTCTGCCCTCCCATTAAAAATTATAGGAACTTCCAAAATGCTGTGGAGATATAAAATTATAATACTCCCACTACAACTGTGTACTTTAAATCTGATCAACTAGAGAAGAGATGACAATAAAACAGCTGGCAGAAAACCCAAGTGACAAAAACAAGAAACAAAAAACAGGATGGTTGCAAATGGCAAATAATCCTATAAAATAGGACGTTAACTATGAAGAGAAAGTGCCAACTTCTCCCTAAACCTTATTGTAATCTAGAATTTTTTAAATAGAAATTCTAGGAAGTTCAAAGACTTTTAGATATTTTTCTAACTGCAAAAGTAATATACACAGATGGCCAAAAAAATTCAAACACTACAAACAAGTATATATTTATCATCCTTTTATAGAAGTCAGCTCAAGTCATAAAATTAGTCAACCTTTGTGAGGCCTTTGGCCTATATCTTCATCACCTAAGGTAGTAGTTTTCAAAGAACTTTCCACTTTAGTATGGATTAGAAAGGACAAAGGTAGATGACCCAGGAAGTTGGAAAAGAGTTCTAACAGAAGAGATGGGAGATCCAAAAGCCAACTTGCTTAGGTGACTAGGAATAGCTCTTTACTAAAATCACTTTGCATCTCCCCTATCAGTCAACCCTTCTGTTAGTCAACTGTGGACAAAAGATGCTTCAAAATAACTGTGATAATCCTAAATTCCCTGAAAAATAAAACTGAAGCCTCTAAAATCGTTCTATGCTGTATACTAGCTTTAATTTCTGAGGTACTAAATAGCCAGTGATTAAAGCAGTGTAAAGTACATTGTTAATTTAATTATATAATTCACATTGTTGGAGCAGCCCTGAAGAAAGACAGGAGCGAAGAAAGAAAAGACCAGAGGCTATAAAAAGAAAGTTCTATGGAAGATTTAAGGGCAAGTGTGGGGAGGTGGGCAAAGGCTAAAGGAAGGCCAGATGACATAAAACTAAGGGAGGCTAGCCTGACCTTTTCCTTTGGAGAAATGTGACTGAAGGAAAAGGCAATATTTTAGAAAGATACATATTTGCTTAGCTTGTGTACTTAAGGGAAGAGGTAAAGTGGGAACGGAAGTCCAATAAGAGTTTAAGAAGAAGCATATTTTAAAGCTGCACAAGGGAACTGTTGGTGATGATAGAGAAGTTCTATATCTTGATTGTGATGGTAGTTATATGACTGTACGCATTTGCCAGAACTCATAAAACTGTACACTAAAATGGGTAAACTTTGCCGTATGTAAATTAAACCTCAATAAACCTGAGGTTAATAAAATAAAAGCTATCAACAGCTAAAATGCTGATTAACCTTATAAGGTTTATTTACCACAATTGAAAAAAACAAAAACAAGAATAAGCATCTTTTAACTTACTATTTGGGTTGATGTTTTACAATGTCGAAAAATCTAAAACTGTTTGAGTATATAATGAAACATGGTTTTTAAATACTGTTCCAATCTTCCACCATTAGTGTCTCTCTTAAGTGGAAACTGTAGATTCTGACATCTCTCCAGTGTATTCCACTGGTTGAGGTTCTCAGCCAGTGAACAGGAGCTGCAATGGCAGGCAAAAAGACTCAGCATCTGGCTCTCTCAGGGCCTTTCTTCTGGCTCTAGCTACAGAGAAGCAGACACATCCACCATATGCTCCACAACCAGAGAATAAGCTACATGCTACAAGCCTACTATTTCTAGACTCCTATTCTCAAAGCTTTTTTTCTCTTTAATTTTCCTCCCATCTTCAGAGAAGTCTTGCCTTAAGGTTACTCTAGGAGTCTACCTTAATGCCAGGAAGTCTTTCCTGAGCCCCTATGCCAGTTAGATGCTTCCATAGCACCCTATGGACTGTTTATCGCACTGTTCTGTAGGTAGCTGTTTCTGGATCCATTTCCCCCAAAACTCGAGGCCAAAATGCTGAAAAGGGACAAAGGCTTATTTTTGTAGCCCCAGTATCCAGCTAGTGCTTAGCAGAGAGGAGGCACCTAACAAATGTTTCTTGAATGAGATTCTAAGACAGTAGTAGTTCTTATCCTTTACAGACCATGAACTCCTTTGAGAATCTGATGAAAGTCAGGACACCTACTCTGAAAAAAATGTATATTATAAACAGTTTTACCTATAACCTCAAGAAATCTATGAAGGGTCTACAATCTCTGCAGAGACCACCCGGTTGAGACATCTGGTATAAACATTCCAGTCTCATCTTGTCTATACAATAATGGGACAAGCAGAGCCAGCTGTCCACACCTCATCTAGAATAAGGAAAAGGAATTAGTAAAATATCCCCAAGGAATTACAGGGCAGAAAGGATTGGCAGTAGGCGTGGGCCACCCATCTTGTTTTATATAAAAATTCTCCTAGTATCAATCTTATAGGTTCAGGGATAGCCTATATTAAATAAAGATAATGCAAATTCCCTCACAGTTGTAGCACAGATGAAGATGTGGGATAGGAGAACTTCACAGGTATATTCTGTTCATCAGATTATAAGATGCAAAATGTCCACATAAACTATACAATTGGAGAGTGTAATATTAAAATGATCTGTATTAGGCCTTGCAACGCATGAGCCAAGGTCTAAAAGGACTGTGTGTGTGGGGGGAGGGGTTGGAGAGGGGAATGGCGATGTTCAAAGAGTGGTACTACCACCTATACTCATGCTATGATTTTCCCAAGGAGCTCAATTTTGTGAGACTGGACTGTCCCCTACTCTGGACACAAGGGCAGTGGTTAGAGACCCTGGTCCAATGACACAACCTGGAGTCTCTCAAAGTTAATCATGGAACTGACATTAAAATAACCACATATTTACCATTACTATTTATAAAGTGAAATAATCAATAAGTAACCAGAATGGCATTAAGAATCACAGACTCGCAGTCAGCCTCCTTAGTCATGTCCCCTTCCTGAAATAAAGGTCCTGTATATGAAGGCACGTGAACGAAAGTAGCCCTGGGGAAAACTAAAGACTGTTCAATTCATCATGGAGTCAAAAGGTAAGGAATTATAGCTTTGGCAATATTTTCTAAATTAGTATATTTGCTTAGATTGGTAATTCTATATATTACCATTTTAAAACTATGTCAAGGAAAAGATGAGATCTTTGGTATCCAGCCATGTCCTCAGGGCCATTTCCTTAAACATCACTATTTCCTTGCTGTGTAATATTTTTACATTAGGATCTAATTTTATCTTTACACACACACAAAACAAGTCTCTAATGCCTTTACCATTAGCTGACTGCAGCTGGGAAATCTTCACCATGCTCAAAGTAAACCATCCTGTGTCACATCATGTCAGATCCCTGGCCAAACTGCCTCCAGTAAGTCTTTCAAAAAAGATGTGCAAACATTAGCTGCACAATACACTATGATTCATCTTCAAAAAAAAAACCTGTATATTTTTACTCTGCATACGTACACTGTAACTTTCTCAGAATGCCTTATCATTTAAACATATACATTTTAATGTTTTGTGCTGATAGACTAATAGTAAGAAAAGCTCTCAGTTACTTTATGGAGCAAAACAAAAAAGTCTGTTGAAGCTAAATACCACACTCGTATGATAGTCTTCATGCCAATTCTCTGCCTCAATCAAAAAAAAGATATATAACTTCTCCCCATTCACAAATACACCCTTACCCTTTTGAGGACTTGACTATCATAAATCAACCAGGGACCTTGTGTTCAATCTAAATGAAAAAGCCTTCTTTAGAGAACATTTTTCACATAAATGAGAATGTACTTTATTATCACCAGAGTCACTGCCAGCCAGGTGATAACAGGTTTTAAGTTAGGGCTCAAAAGAATCTGTCAACCTCAGTACCGTCTTGAGTAGGCTCTGTACCTCCTCGCCTCTTTCATCTAAATCCCATCCCTCTCCACCCCCAACAAGTTCAAACATTAAGCCTGGCCAGGAACAGCCTCTCTAGAAAACAACAAAATGGTCAAATGAATCTGTACATGCTGACTGTCTAGTCTAAAAACATTAACCTTAATACATTTTTTAAAACTTTATTTATGTAGTTAAATATCAAGATAATCTTGATTATAACATTCATTTAGTTAACATTCACAAAATTGGGGCAGAGCATTATCCATGTCATAACTCTATAAATTGTGTTCTTCTTAGCCATGATTCAATAAAACATGGACTCTGTGGACTTTTCAAAAACCATCTATGTGCTCACTGACAGAGCTAAAATGAAGTATTCACCACAGTAGGCAAGAGTAAGTAAAACTTGACAATGTACAATTTCAATGCCTATCTATAAGTATGTCCTTCAATCTAGTACTTACGAAAAAGTATTTTTATCTAAAAAGTAATCATCTGAATTGGAAAAAGCACTTGAGGTTACTTTTCTGGGGGCCAAAGAAGTAAAAAAAAAAAAAAAACTACTGAAGATCTTCTGAAAAAAAATACACTAAAATGGGGTCAGCAAACTTTTTGTCATAAAGGGCCAGAAAGGAAATATTTTAGGTTTTGCAGGCTGTATGGTCTTGATTGCAACTATTCAACTCTGCCATTGTAGCATTATAGCATTATAACAGCTATAGACAAGATGTAAATGAATAAATGTGGTTGTGTTCCGATAAAACTTTATTTACAAAACAAGGTTTGCCAACTCCTATACAAAAATACAGATCTACTCTTATGACAATGTTTATGTGCACACTTTTGATGCAAAGCTGACTTGAGAAATGTCACTCTAAATGGCTCTTCTCCCACAATAATTTCTTTCTGGTTAGGAGGATAAAATAACACCTGCATTTAAAAAACAAAAGCTATGTTCACTAAAGAAAGTTATGTTTTGAAAGGAAAACTGATCTCTATATAATCTCTATGACCAGAGAGAGAAAACCCATGTTGGGGGCAAGGGGAGATTGGGGGAGCTGGAGGAGAGTAGGGGAAACAAAGTGAATGAACATTAGTAACCCATGGTTTGTATTCTCAGAACTATTTGCAAAAGCTGTTAACAGAGTATAAAACACATTTGTGCCCTCAGGAAGCTAATGACATAGTTAAAAGAGCAAACATTCTTTGCCTCTGCATTCCAAAATCTTCAACATTAAGGGCATATGGGATTATAAGCATATTTTTTTAAAGATGCTCAAAATCTAGGCTTCAAAATAAAGACTTTTAAAATGAAGACTTACACTTTTATAAACAGAAAAAGACTTCACAAAATCATATTACATCCAGAATTCTATTTTCTATTTCTATACTTTTTTCTATATCAATTCTGCATTCCTATCAGTAACTATGGCTCACCACAGGGGCACAGCCTCCTGAAAGGATTTGTCAGGACCCTGTTGGGAATGGGAGTACTGAATTGTAAAAAATCCCTAGGTGGTTCTGATCCCTCTACTCCCTTCCTTCCCCACCTTCCAATTCCCACTCCAAGAAACTCTACTACATATCATAATCTTCTCTCAAAACACACAGGGGCAGCTTTCTCCACTGGCAAAGCAGAATCTTAAATCTTAAAATATACTGAAAGTTACACATCTGTGTGCCTTCCTTCAAGATAGGCTCTATCATCAAAAGGTTAAGTTTGCGGAGGGAAAGCAAAAATTTCCTAGGTCTGCAAGAAGAATTAAGAAGTAAGAAAACCAGGCACTTGACGTCAGCATCATGGCAGAGTGAGATTCCCTCTTTGAATCTCTTCCCCCTAAGACACAACGAAAACATCATTCGCATTCCAACAGAGCTCAAACACTATAAAGGACTTCTAAGAAACCCCTGCTACTGTACATCTGACGGTGGAGGCGCGGGAAGCCCAAAAGGACGCGAGGAGAGGTAAGAAGTTGTACTCCCCCTCCCCAATCGATGAGCAAAGACAGCGCGGCTTGCAGACAGAGGGCGGAGGGGTGGCCCACAGTGGGGAAAACTACCACCCTCCAGGTGCTCTCACAGATTTTTGAGAGATCCCCACCTGGAAGCGACGACGGACTGTTTAGGGGGTGTAGCAAACACCCTAAGAGAGCCAGAAAGGAAACCCCCGGGTTGAGCAGGAGAAAGAGAGAACCCCTCCCCACACACACCCCACGTTTCAGCATAATCCCTCCAGGGGCGGCAGCGGGCTCAGAGCACACCGCTCGTGACCTCCATCCAGTGGCAGCAGGTGGAAACTGCAGGACCAACTTCAACAGGAGGGGAAAAAATAAGGCGGTCGGATCCTTGCGACAATTTGTTATGGCTACAGACCAAAAGGAAAATGACAAACACCCAGAAACCAACCCTGAAGGCACAGAATTTGATAACCTGAATGACAGAGAATTCAAAATAGCTATCATAAACAAACTCAACAAAATACAAGAGAACACACAGAAACAAATCAATGAATTCAGGGATTTTGTCACAAAAGAGATTGAAACCATAAAGAAAAAACAATCAGAATTATTGGAGATGAAAAACAAAATCAACGAGATAGTGGAAAAAATGGAGTCTTTAAAGAGCAGAACTGACAATATGGAGGAACGAATTAGCATTATTGAGGATAGCCACGCAGAAACGCTCCAGATAGAGGAGGAGAGAGAGCTAAGACTAAAAAGAAATGAAGAAATTCTTCGAGAAATATCAGACTCAATGAGGAAAAGCAACATAAGGATAATAGGTATTCCAGAAGGAGAAGAAAGAGAAAAAGGAGCAGAGAGTTTGTTCAAAGAAATAATAGCTGAGAACTTCCCCAACCTAGGGAACGAGAGGGAAATAACAGTGAATGAAATCAATAGATCACCTAAATATATAAACAGGAATAAAAAATCATCTTGCCACATAGTAGCAAACTTGAAAAATACCCGTGACAAGGAAATAATATTAAGGGCAGCTAAACAAAAAAACAAAATAACATACAAAGGAAACCCCATCAGGCTCTCAGCTGATTTCTCGACAGAAACTCTACAGGCTAGGAGAGACTGGAATGATATATTCAAAATCATGAAAGACAAAAACCTTCAGCCAAGAATACTTTATCCAGCAAAAATATCCTTCAAATACGATGGAGAAATAATAACTCTCCCTGATAAACAAAAGCTAAGAGAGTTCGTCACCACAAGACCCCCACTACAAGAAATGCTCAAGAAGGCCCTTAGGCCTGAAAAAAAACAAATGAGAAAGGGGATACGAAGATTTCAGCAAGGAGAAAAGCAAGGAGACTAAACCAGAACAAACTACAGTTGGATAACATCAAAAATTAATTCAAGCTCATCACTGGAAACACACATTCATGACACAATCTGGAATAAAGAGATAACAAATAAGGAGGGGAAGAGGTAAGGGATTGAATCAACCCAGCCTCAGGAAAAAGGAGGCATCTGAAAATGTACTTTCTTATCCAGGAGATCGCTTATATAAACCTCATGGTAACCACTAAACAAATAACCAGAAGAGAACCACACATGACAAATAAAGAGAAAACCAAGAGAACGAGCATGCAGAAACACCAAATTGAACCTGCAGTCTGAAACACAAGTGACAAGAAACGAAGGAAATGCAAAAGAACCAGAAAATGAACAATAAAATAGCAACATTAAATGCTCATATATCAATAATCACTCTAAATGTAAATGGATTGAATTCTCCAATCAAAAGACACAGAGTGGCGGGATGGATTAAAAACCAAGATCCAACAATCTGCTGCCTCCAGGAAACACATCTCAGCTCTAAAGACAAACACAGACTCAAAATAAAAGGATGGAAAACAATGCTCCAAGCCAATGGCAAACAAAAGAAAGCAGGAGTAGCCATACTTATATGAGACAAAGTAGACTTCAAGATAAAAAAGGTAATGAGAGACAAAGAAGGGCAATATATAATGATAAACCACCTCACCAAGAAGACATAACACTTACACAGGAGCACCAAAGTACATAAAACAACTGCTAAAAATCCTTAAAGGAGATATTAACAATAACACCATAATAGTATGGGATCTTAACACCCCCCTTACATCAATGGATAGATCATCCAGACAAAAAGTCAATAAGGAAATAATGGACTTAAACGAAAAACTAGACGCAACAGACTTAACAGATATATACAGAGCACTCCACCCAAAAAAAGCAGAGTACACATTCTTCTCAAGTGCACATGGAACATTCTCAAGGATAGACCATATATTAGGAAACAAGGCAAACCTCTATAAATTTAAGATTGAAATCATTACAAGCATCTTTTCTGACCATAATGCTGTGAAACTAGAAATCAAGTGCAAGGAAAAAACTAGGAAAGGGACAAAGATGTGGAGACTAACCAATATGCTACTGAAGAACCAATGGGTCGTTGGTGAAATTAAAGGAGAAATCAAAAGCTATCTGGAGACAAATGAAAAGGAAAACACACCATACCAACTCATATGGGATGCAGCAAAAGTGGTCCTGAGAGGGAAATTCATAGCAATACAAGCTCACCTTAACAAACAAGAAAAATCCCAAATAAATAACCTTAAATTGCACCTAACAGAATTAGAAAAAGAAGAACAGATAAAGCCCTGAATCAGCAGAAGGAGGGAAATAATAAAAATCAGAGCAGAAATAAATGAAATTGAAACCAAAAAAACAGTAGAAAGGATCAATGAAACAAAGAGCTGGTTCTTTGAGAAGATAAATAAAATTGACAAACCCTCAGCCAGACTCACTAAGAAAAAAAGGGAGAAGACTCAAATAAATAAAATTAGAAATGAAAGAGGAGAAATTACAACAGACACCACAGAAATACAAGGGATTATTAGGGAATACTATGAAAAACTTTACACCAACAAATTGGACAACCTAAAGGAAATGGAAAAATTCTTGGAAGCGTACAACCTCTCAAAACTGAATCAAGAAGAAATAGAGAATCTGAACAGATCAATCACAAGTAAAGAGATTGAAACAGTAATCAAAAACCTCCCAAAAAATAAAAGCCCAGGACCAGATGGCTTCCCTGGAGAATTTTATCAAACGTCCAAAGAAGATTTAGCACCTATGCTTCTCAAACTATTCCAAACAATAGAGGAAGATGGAATACTTCCCAACACATTCTATGAGGCTGGCATCATCCTGATACCAAAGCCAGACAAGGACAATACAAAGAAGGAAAACTACAAGCCAATATCACTGATGAACATAGACACAAAATCCTCAACAAAATATTGGCAAACCAAATACAGCAATACATCAAAAAGATCATACACCACGATCAAGTGGGATTTATGCCAGGGACACAGGGATGGTTCAACATCTGCAAATCAATCAACGTAATACACCACATTAACAAAATGAAGAATAAAAACCACACGATCATCTCAATCGATGCAGAGAAGGCATTTGACAAGATCCAGCATCCATTTATGATAAAAACTCTCAACAAAATGGGTATAGAAGGAAAGTACCTCAACATAATAAGGGCCATATATGACAAACCTACAGCAAACATCCTACTCAACGGGGAAAAACTGAAAGCCATTCCTTTGAGGACAGGAACAAGACAAGGGTGCCCACTCTCACCGCTCTTATTCAACATAGTACTGGAAGTGCTGGCCAGAGCAATTAGGCAAGAAAAAGGAATAAAAGGACTCCAAATAGGCAATGAAGAAGTGAAACTCTCACTATTTGCAGACGACATGATCTTATACATAGAAAACCAAAAAAATTCCATCGGAAAACTACTAGAAATAATCAACAACTACAGTAAAGTGGCAGGGTACAAAATCAACTTACAAAAATCAACTGCATTTCTATACACTAACGATGAACCAACAGAAAGAGAACTCGAAAAGACAATCCCATTTACAACTGCAACAAAAAGAATAAAATATCTGGGAATAAATTTAACCAAGGAGGTAAAAGACCTATACAATGAAAACTATAAGACACTATTGAAAGAAGTCGAGGAAGACATAAAGAAATGGAAAAATATTCCATGCACATGGATTGGAAGAATAAATATAGTTAAAATGTCCATCTACCTAAAGCAATCTACAAATTCTATGCAATCCCAATCAGAATCCCAATGTCATTCTTCACGGTGACAGAACAAAAACTACTGAAATTCGTATGGGGCAACAAAAGAGCCCGAATAGCTAAAGCAATTCTGAAAAACAAGAACAAAGCTGGAGGCATCACAATCCCTGATTTCAAAATATACTATAAAGCTATAGTAATCAAAACAGCATGGTACTGGTACAAGACAAATAACAACAAATGCTGGAGAGGTTGTGGAGAAATGGGGACCCTCATTCACTGCTGGTGGGAATGCAAACTGGTGCAGCCTCTATGGAAAACAGTATGGAGAGTCCTCAAAAAATTAAAAATAGAAATACCGTATGATCCAGCAATCCCACTCTTGGGCATCTACCCAATGGACATGAAATCAACCATCACAAGTGGCGTATGCAACCCTATGTTCATTACAGCATTATTCACTATAGCCAAGAAGTGGAAGCAACCCAAGTGTCCCTCAACTGATGATTGGTTAAAGAAGATGTGGTATATACATACAATGGAATACTACTCAGCCATAAGAAAAGACAGAATTGTCCCATTTGCAACAACATGGATGGACCTAGAGGGTATTATGTTAAGTGAAATAAGCCAGAGAGAGAAGGACAGACACTACATGAACTCACTCATATATGGAATATAAGTGAACACACGGACAGAGAGAACTGATTGGTGGTTACCAAGGGGAAGGGGGGTGGGGGGCGGCACAAGGGGTGAAGGGTTACATCCACAAGGTGACGGACAAACAAAAATGTACAACTAAAACCCCACAGTGTTATAAACTATTAAGACATCAATAAAAAAATGGTAAAAAAAGAAAAGACAGAATTGTCCCATTTGCAACAACATGGATGGACCCAGATGGTATTATGTTAAGTGAAATAAGCCAGAGAGAGAAGGACAGACACTGCATGAACTCACTCATATATGGAATATAAATGAACACACGGACACAGAGAACTGATTGGTGGTTACCAAGGGGAAGGGGGCTGGAGGGTAGGCACAAGGGGTGAAGGGTTACATCCATAAGGTGACGGACAAACAAAAATGTACAACTAAAACCCCACAGTGTTATAAACTATTAAGACATCAATTAATAAGATAATAAAGAAAGAAAGAAAAAAAAAAGAAGTAAGAAAACCACACCTTTATATCCAGGTCCATCATTAACTAGAAAAGTGAGGTTACTGCAATTAGGAATAAATTCCTAGGCAAAAATTATAAGTATTTAAAGCAGGGAAACATATAATATCTAAATTTTTTATTATAATTTTAGGCCCGCTCCCAAACCCATTTTTAAATCTAACTGAATTTTATCACTAGTGCCTTTTCCAAACTATATAGTTATCCAGAAGAATTCTCTTATTACTTTTTTCAAGAAAAAATATTAATTCAACCACTTAAGACCAGAAAAATAAATCACAATACCTTCACTAGAGCCAAGGAAATCAAAGACTAAAAAAGTAGACCCTAAAAAAAATATGCACACTGTAACTGGCAAGCATTACAGACAGAAATTTTAACTTCAACATCAAAAATGAGAGACTCCTGGGGCCGCCCGGTGGTGCAGCGGTTTAGTTCACGCTTTGGCAGCCAGGGGTTCGCAGGTTCGGATCCCGGGCACCAGCCGACGCACTGCTGGTCAGCCATGCTGTAGCAGTGTCTCACATAAAGTAGAGGAAGATGGGCACAGATGTTAGCCCAGGGTCAGTCTTCCTCAGCAAAAAACAAAAAAAGAGGATTGGCAACGGATGTTAGTTCAGGGCTGGTCTTCCTCACACACACACAAAAAAAAGACTCCTCAAGGAGAATGCTTAGGTGGGATTTTTATTTTTGTAGCTTATTTTCTTTTTTACAATGAGTATGTAATTTCTTATTTTAAAAAGTTTAAGAACTGCAAGACATTTTTCACATATGGGAATAAAGGTAATCCTAACTAGGAACTATATTTAAGATTTTCTCATTAGGAAAAAATATGAGAGACTCCATTAGCTTAAGCCAACATAGATGGTATATAAATGAATGCGTATAGCTATATTCCAATAAAACTTTAAAAACACCGGCAGTGGAGGAGCCTGTAGGCAGTAGTTTGCCAAACCCTTGTTCTAAAACAGCCCTATTTTAAAACCAATATTAGATTATCTAAAATTACAGACACATAAGAGATAAACTATCTACATACTATTATTCCACTCTATCAAGTCTAGACTTTTCTACCTGCAGTGAAAAGTGCTACAAGCAGCAGAGGTCAAAATTGCTAACAGGAAAGGCAAGAAAGGTCAATACGTTAACAAAACCTACTCCTTAGACAATCACTTCATTTAGATCATCCATTCAACAAACATTTGCTCAGGACACAGGGCCGCTGGCCTCAAGGACTAATACAAGACAACACATGAATACAAACAACTGGTACTAATTAGGCCAGCTAAGCGCCACATCTGCAAAATGCTTCACGATGTAACATGTTTCCACATGTTTCTTAATAAAGCCTCATAACAACCCTGTGAAATACATAAAGCACTTGATATTATTATTCTCATTTTACACAAAGCTCATAAGCAATAGAGCTAGGAAAATACAATGTGTGTGAAGTGAGTGCTGGGTTGGTTCACATAAGGCAGGTAGGGGAAATATGGCTATAAAGATGGGTTGAAAGCATGGGGATAGCTTTAAGTAGCTGATTTAGTGTCTGTATATGACCCTACAGGCAATGAGAAATCAAATGGTTTGGGAAGGAGAAGGAAGAAAAAAATACAATTGAGGCTCTTAATGTGTGTTTAGTACTTTTCAAAAGAATTGCCTCATATTCAGAGATGTTAAGTTATGATGTAGTTTTAAAGGGAGATTAGACTTTCATTAAATCCTCTGTAGAATGGGAAAGATGGGTCTAACAGAAGGGAAAATGGTAGAAGGCTATCTTTGTAGTTTCAGCATGAGGGGATAGAAAATGCAAAGCAAATCTTGTCTGTGTCTGATGTGATGGTTCTTACAGGTCCCCTATACTACCCCACCCCAAAGTTAAACCAATGTCCTAAATTACCTTAAATTTTCCTACATATTATCTAAAACTTACCGAATCTTCTGGAGGTCTCTGGATTTTTCCCCAATCCACAGAAGGTCCCTTTTCTTGCAAAAATCTATGAAATAGCTTCCGAAATCCATCAAGGTCTTTTTGAGTGTGCTATGAAAATAAAAGTTATTGTTACAACTAGCAGAATGCTTAATATTTAATAAAAAGATACACATTATACATTTAAAATATCTTTCAATGAAATTCTTATCCTACTAGAACATGGAGTAGAGCAGAGCCTTTTTTATACCCCAATTTAAAACTAAAGAGGAAGAAAAGCTAACAGGAATCACACTTAAAGGAATAAAAGCAAATAATCCTTCCCATCTCCCACTAGTATCATGTAATCTGAACACCATTCGGTCCATGGGAATTCCAACTGGTTCTCTACGTATATTCATCAATATCTTTCTCTACTCTTTTAAGTGAAAGTTAATCTTCACCAAAACAACAAAAGGAACAAAACACAGCTAACCTCAAAACATGAAGTATGAATTTGAGATTTGAAAATGAAAAGGATAATCTATTGATTTATAAGCAAAAAGTAAACACCTGCCTACTCTGGGAACCCTCTATTTAGCTGACAAAGTAGTACAGTTCTATTAGAATTGGCTCTCTGGAGGGTCAGCCCCAGTGGCCTAGTGGTTAAGTTCAGCGTGCTCTGCTTCAGCCACCCAGGTTTGGTTCCTGGGCGCAGACCTGGACCACTTGTCTGTCAGTGGCCATGCTGTCATGGCGGCTCACATACAAAATAGAGGAAGATTGGCAACAGATGTTAGCTCAGGGCAAATCTTTCTCAGGAGAAAAAAAAAGCATTGGCTCTCTGGAAAAGGCATGCAGGATATACGGTTGATAAACTAACTTCTCACAATTCTAACTGAACATTGGTATCCATTTCTCTAGCCAAAGATATCAAAACACAGAACAAATTAAGTGTAATTTTGTTCTGATTCTTTTAGACTTTGGAAACTTCCTAGAATTAAAAAAAGAAAAAAGACAATGGTTTTACAATGGCCAAATGTTGAAAATCCTTAATTGTTAAGCAATCCTAATTTTTTTTAAATGTTACCATTACATCTTGTGCTTATTTTAAGCTGGACAATCACTAGCAGCAACAGCAATTCAGCATGTAGATGGATGAAAGCAAAAAACATTGTAGAGTCCTTACCTCAAACTCATGTGATGGTGCTGTGGTAAGTATTTTTTCTAGTTCCTTCTTCACAGATAATTCTAGCTCTTGTCGAATGACTTCTTGGAACTGAGAAGCACCATCTTGAGACATTGCTTTACTAAGATCTTAAAACAAAAATACAAAACCACCAAGTGAAAAATCAGACAGCCATTCAAACAGCAGGTGAGCAAAACTAATTTATCTCTGGTGTTGCAGCAAATGAAAAGGGCTCAATCCTATGGTCCCATCATCCTCTTGCAGGATTTCAGTAGTGTCAACTAGTTAGGACTATATAATCACATGGGCTCAAATTTGACTGTTTGGTATATCTATATGCTTTACTAGTGTATCTGAAATACTAATTAAACACTTTTGGGAAGATGGGGGAGGTAGAAGTAAAAAGATTAACCTTCATTTGAGCATATAGTTCCTTCTCTACTAATATTTCCCTTGTAGCCATCAAAGCTGGAGAAAAATGAGAACAACTAGCGTAATGTTAATAAGGGTATGTTTTATTGAACATGCCCTTATGGAACTACTGCTTCATAAGAGAACTGAAGGGGTTTGGCAATTTACAGAAGCAAGATTCCTGCCTTCTCCAGGCCAGATGAAAAATTTAAGGAATCCTTTCCATTTTAGAAGTAGAGCCACTCCAGTTTCATATTTCTTACTAAAGAAGAAGAACTCCTTGAGAGAGGCAATTCCAAGGTGTCTCTACTCCCATGGCATCAAAATTTTCACTTTAAAAGAAGAAGGGCACAGGGCTCCCTCCCTGCTTCTGGGCCCCAATTTCAGTCAAGAATTTTCAGTGCTTATCTGTGTCAGACAAGACTACCAAGGCTTTTGGCATAGCTGGGCATCTCTGTGACAGACAGATCTCACTAAAGGTGGCAGAAATGGCTGTTGGATGAAAACAAACAAAAACAGAAAAATACAGAAAAAGAAAACATCCCAGGTCCGAGTACCTTGGGATAAAAATGCCAACATAGGTTATTTTACATATTTAACCATCTAGATAGTAATTAGCCTGTCTACTTCTTATAAAGTAAGGGACAATTAGGTATTGCTCACCTCCCCTTTTATCCTCAATACCTAACTCAATCTTATTTTATAAATGTCTTCTTGAAGCTTATGTTCAAACATTTTGTTTGATAACTAATTAGTTCTACAAATGTTAATTTAGCAGAATCATATTTCAATAAAGCCAAAAACACTCCAATAAAGTTTTATTGGTGAAGTTTATTTAACTTCAATAAAGCTAAAAAACCCCAAATTCCTTGATTTGTTATCTGGGCAGAAGGAAACATTTAAATAGAATTAAAGTCAACATAATATTTTCAAGATGCTTTTGAGAGCAGAAATTAGTAAATTATTTAACTCCTGAGGCAATTTATTTAATGTAGATAGCCTCTCCCTCTCCTAAATATCTAAAAATGTTAACAAGTGAGATATTTAACATAGCTCTTCAAAAATCTTTTTATACACACTTTCAATCATATTAAAATCCACAAGAAAAAGACAAACAAGGAAATGTGATGAGAGCACCCAACCTAATCCCAAAATAGCCGTCTTCTAACTGTGCTCTTTTTACAGGCATAAACCACACCACTACTAAGTTTATGGACTCCAGTAAAACCACCAAAGTCACCCAAACTGTGGTTCATAAATAACTTCTTTGTGAGCTAAGAAACACACGTGTGTGTTCCATAAACAACCTAAAGATATGTTTCAACTAATAAGTAGCAATTTGATTATAATCTGTAAAAACCCATGACAATGGATGAGCACATATGCATAATTATGATAGGTAATTAAAAACTCCTGCAGAACATTTTAAACTAGAGTTAATGTGACATCAACCACGCATGTTCATCCCTTGGCTGACTTATTTGTAATTTAAAATTTGACACAGATTAGGTCCCCCACCTGCCACCCCACCCATCTCACACCTGGGATGTCTCTCCCCCAATCTTTAAGCCAACTCCTATATTAATGTTTAGGAAATAATCTGGAAGAAAAATCTACTAAATATAAAATCTCTAAATTAAAGAACACATGAACTGTTTGATTCTGTGTCACAGATCGATTAAAACAGATCAAGAAGTAACTATATAACGTGTTTTCTTTGGTTTTGGGGGGGGCGGTTTGGTGAGGAAGATTAGTCCTGAGCTAACATCTGTTGCCAATCCTCCTCTTTTTGCTGAGGAAGACTGACCCTGGGCTAATCTCTGTGCCCATCTTCCTCTACTTCATATGTGGGCCGCCTGCCACAGCCTGGCTTGATGCGTGGTGCGTAGGTCCACACCCGGGATCTGAACCTGCAAACCCCGGGCTGCCAAAGTAGACCATGCAAACTTAATCACTACGCCACCAGGCCAGCCCCTGTAAAATGTTTTCTAAAATAAGTTTTTTTTGTTAGACTCAGACATCTACAGACTTGCTTTGTTGCTGAAGTTAGATCTTGAAGACCAGCATTCAGTCACATTTCTAAAACATAGTGATGGAAACTTAACTTACTTATATTCTGGGCACTGCCAAAATGACATAAAACTAAATGTAACTGCAAAGTTTAAAAATAACTGTTTGAGATTTGTCTACATGAAAATAGTCAAAAAGAAAAGAAAAACCCACCAAACTCTAGAGACTCCCTCTGCAGAACAATAGCCTATCAATGTACACTATTTAAGGTCAAAACGCACATAACCCATGTCACTACCCCCCTATCAAGCCAAGCTAAGAAAGGCCGGCTGAAAGACTCATATTTAATACTACACGTGATCTCTGCCAACTGCAGCAGGTCCAACCTTCAGAAAGAATCAAGAAAATCCAGAAAGATTCAAATCCAAGTTATGACAAATATCCCTAACCTTTATTCCTCCCATTTGTTTGATATAGCACCAAATGCAAACGAAGAACCATTTGCATGCCTTCTACTCCCTCTACAAATATGAACAGCTTACACAACAAAAGAACATTTCAAGCCTATCACCTCTTCCATCCCATTCCACTTGCTGTTTCCTTCCCCTTCCCCTGGGCAAAGTGCTAGTATGAAGTTCTGTTTTTCAGTGATTAAAGAACAAGGAAGGGTTTTTAAGGAATAAAGAATATTCAAGAATAAGGAAGTGTGCTTAATCAAGAAAAGTGTCTATCTTAAGCAGCTGGCACAGACCAGGAGGCACAGAGCTAGAAACCATTTCCCTTTGCAGTGACCTCCTTATCCATCCTGAATTTAAGAAAGGTCTGGAATTTCAGGTAGGAAAAGAAATACAGACTAAGCTTTCTTGGATTTACCATTCTCAGGTTACACTTCTGGCAATGACAGCTGTGTTTCTAATGGAAGGTCAATTAAAAGAATCCCCTGAATAATGCAAGATTTCTAACCTCCAAAAATGTTTTCTCTCTCCTCACTTCCTAGCAACAGAGAAATGATCCTCCTGGACTTTAGACAGAGTGGATTAGGAATCAAACACTTCATTACCTCAGTCATAAATCAAAACATTTTTAGAGATGAAAGGGAGCATTTAATCTACCCTCAACATTTTACAGATGGGGAAACTGAGGGTGAAATAGTTAAATGACATATCTAAGGTCACAGAGCAGGCTAACACAAGAGTCCAGGAGCAAAGCTAGTTTATTCTGAGCCCCATCCTACCAGAGTGAGGTGGAAATATCCTGCTCATTTTTTCCTCCTACTCTGGCTCTCTTTAATCCTTGGCACAAAATCCCTAAATAACACTCTCCCCCAAAAGCATTTCTATCAGAATGTCTTCTTATACCCAACAGAACAGACAGGAAACTTCTCATCACATAAAACTGGGCTTACTAGAATTGTCTTGGTTGACTTAATTATAATTTAGTCAATTTGGGATAGAACAGGCAGTAACTTTTTTTTAGAAGTTTTTCTCCCACCTCAATTTCCTAATTCTTCCTTGTTCACAAGAACTAAAATTTCAACATCATGGACTTTCCTATCCAACTGGAGCCAAAAAAAAAAAGAGGAGGAGGAAAGCAATAGAATCAAGAGGAAGGAGTTTAACAAGCGATTGTTTTTGTTCTTAACTCAGGTATTTCATTTCATCCATTTCAGCAACTAAGAGGTATACCTAATACCCTTCCCTGACCTCCTGATATGGGCACAAACAAAACAACTTCACATTCTAAAGGAGAAAGCTAGCTTCACAATGCACAGGCCATGGAAAGGCTGCAGAAAGAACACCAAGAGCAACAAGGAGGGTGAGGAGCCCTCCCCAGGCCATCTCCCACCACTCATTAGATCTGATGAATCTCAACCATCCTGGGAAACCCACACTGAGAAGTACCCAAAGTCAGAGAATTGGAGAGCTCACTTCATCTGTTTTAAACCAGGAAATGACTTATGACCCAAATAAGTATAAAACTCTAAGAATGTAGTGACAACTGGAAATAACCATGAACAAAGTGGAGGACATACACTGACTAGTTCTATGACCAATTAAAGCTAACCATCCTCTTCTGGGCTCTCACTGCAGTCCTTTAAACTCAGTTATTTGTGAATATTCCTCCTAGAAAAGCTTTTCATCTTCGGATTCCATTACCCAATATTACCCTACATCTTCTCCTACCTCTCTGACCAGGCCTCAATTTCCGTAACTCTTTCTTCTCCTACTCCCTGGGTTTTCTAAGATTCTGTACCCAGATTATTTTTCTCCTCAATTATTCCCTTCCCAGTCTCCTTATTGGTAACTCCCAAATACATGCTTGATCTTTATTCCTGAGCTCCAGGCTCACATTCCCTACAGCCTTCTAGACCTTTTGCACCTGGATACTCCGCTGGGTACCTAAAACTCAACATGCCCAAATCATCTAAACTAACTTCATCTCCCTGACCTCCTTGCTCCCCAGGGCATTAACATTCTTCTAGTCACTCCAAGGTGACGTAGAAATCTCAGTCACAGTTGGCTCTTCCCTCCTTTCCCCTCACATTACATCTAATCCAATACCATACTTCTTAATTGAATCACCACAATTCCATTCATTGCTTTCCATTCCCATTGCTGCTACCTTAACTTCCCTCTCATTTTCACTCTCCTGATCATGACGACAAAAGCTTACTAACCAGTCTGCCCATCTGTCACTCTAATCTGGTGGTACCGAGCAGAATGGACTGGTTCCCCTAAACTGCAACCACAATTATATCAATTCTCTTCCTCATTTGATGGGAAATAAATACAGATTCCTTAGCCAGGCATGTCTTAAAAGCCAAGTTGAAGTAACTTTTTGAGCAGCCAAAGCTAATGAAAGTGCTAAAGCTGAATGCCTAAAGGCTGCAATTTCCTACTCTATTCCTGATATCTCAGTAGTGCTTCTAAAACTTTAATGTGCATACAAATCACCTGGAGGGCTTGTTAAAACACAGATTCCTGGGTGAGCTCCCAGAGATTCTGACTCTGTGGGTCTGGAGCAGGAGAATATGCATTTGTAATAAGCGAATGCTGCTAGTATTGCTTTCAGTAGCTCTGATATAGATTATACTCCATTTATCTTAATATGTTTGTAGCAGCCATGCACATCACTCTTCTCTCTACCCCAATGCAATTCTGTCACTTATTCTCAGCCCAAGGCCATGTGCTTCAGAGATGGCACCAGGCCCAGATTGGTCTTCAGCTTTCCCAGTGATTGGTTTAAGCATGAAACAAAATATGATTCTGGCCAGTAAGCCACAAGGGTATAGTTTGCCAAAGGACGTTGAAGAAAAGCTCTCCTCGCTGAAAAAAGAGACACATGAGAAGAAACAGTATCTTTTACACCCCTGGACATAATGAGTACGTGTCAACCCCTCACCTCCAGTTTCTTCTGCCATTTGGTGACCCCAGGCTTAAGAGAGCAGAGCAGAGGGAAAGAAAGACTGATGCAGTCTTTGTACTGAATTAAGCAACCCTGGAACATCCTACTTCAAGATTCATGTAATACAATTCCCTCATTTTTCAAGCCAACTGAGTTGGTATTTTTCTGTCCCATGAAATTAAAAACATCCTATTACAAGATTGTTCCAAAACACAAATCTCAATTGTCATTCAACACTTTTAGAGACAAGTAGGCAGAAATGAGGAGAAAAAATTCAAAATTAATGACCCAGTGTGAATTCCAAAATCACGAGAATCATCCCAACCTCCAGTAAACCTCCCTGATCCTGAAGCCCCCAAAGGTTCAAACTCTGTAACTTGAGTAGCTTCTGCTATTTTGGGGTGGCATTCCTATTGTTCTAGGTAGTAGCTTCCGAACATACAAAGAGGTCTTCCTTTCTGCCACAACTCTTTTATGTGGAGGTTTTAATCACTCCTGCCTCTGCACCATAGTACCCCCTAAACTTGAATTCTTTGTTTAGATGTCTGTATGCAACATTTAAGGACACAAGCCATATTATGTTATTTAACTTTTTTTCCCCAACACCTACCTCAGTATCTGGCACAGTACAGGCACCTGATAATGTGTTAATAAATTGGAGATCAAGACTTAAATTCTCATAATAATGAGACCAGCCACTAATATATCATTTGTCACAGTTTAGTTTAAATGTTATCATCTCCTAGAAATCTTCCTAAACTAAGCAAGGTTGCCCATTACATGCTCACATGGTAGATCCTTGTACCTCTCCTTTATAACAACATACTTTTTAAAATTTATTCAATGTCTATCTTACCCAACAGATTACAATCTCTGTAAGAATATATCATGTCTATTTTGTTCACTGCTGTATTCCCACTGCTGAACACAGAGCTTGAGACACAGTAAATACCCAAGTAATGTTTATTAAATAAACGAGTAAGAGCCTATTATGATACAGCTATGCGCTGGGAATAAAGAAGGTAGAGTCCAGTCTAGTGGAGGCAGTGTCTGATAAGGCCAAGCAAAGTGTTCAAGAGCCATGATTTCTGGTCAGGGGGAAGCAGGGCTACGAAAAGTATGGATTGTATCTTGAGTACTTGAAGTCTGTAAGACTTCTTAAGCAGAGGCTGATTTATCAGTCAAGTATGAGGGACGCGGTCAAAGAAATTCCAAACTGGCAGGCAATCTAGACAAAATGACCTCTAAATTTCTTTTCAATTTTTATTATCCTGTATAAAAGTCAGCGTAATGTTTTCATTAACTTTAGAGATTAAACAAAATTGGGCAATTTATATATTTACATTTAGCTTAATTTAGGAAAATATAGTCCGTGTCATTCAATTATAAGAAAAATCAGTTGATCTTATATGATCAATTTTATATGATCTTTTAGTATTAAAGTCAATGTTGATTATTTTAGATTATAAACTATAGCATGACTATTTACATTTACACAGATTTTTAAATGACTCAGCTTTACATATGAATACTTATTAATAAATGTTTTTTGATAACAAAAATGAAAAGGTACCAGGCTTTTGAGAACTGCTCCAGCACTGAATATGCAGAGCTACTTGCTAATCAAGACTTCTGCTAATCATGCATTGCTCCTTTAAAAAAATATTTTTAACTGTTAGAATATAAACATAAACCTGATTTCTCATTAATCAAGATTAACCTTGCTCTCATACAACAGAGTAGCTCTTAAAATCTCAAAAAAACAAAAAGAAACCCAGAAAATATCACTTCTGGAAAACAGAACATTCAGAAGAAACGTGTCAACTAGCTAAATAATATCACTCTGCATTGTTTAATGGATGATAAGAAGGCATACCAAGTGGCCAATTGCACTCATTTGTTGAGAGGAGGAAAAAGGGATACCAACATAAAATTGTCATCAAGAACCAAACAATCATTTGGCAGGCCTGCCCTGTAATTTGATACATGTGCATTTAGATAAAACTTTTAAGCCTGGAAAGGCTTTAAGGTCAGTGAGTTCAATTCCCTTATCTTGGAGAAGAAAACGGGCCCAGAGATGCTGACTTGCCTCAAGACACAATAGCAGTGCCGAGCTGGAATCCAAACCCTGTTGCCTGGTGCCCTGCTTCTCCTTCCTGGAGGAAGGTCTCCTCTTTCTTGGTTACAGTGCCATCTACATGGTTTACCACCTCCAGGTGTATGCCACCAAATCTGAGCAAAAACCCAACTATGTCTATTATGTGAGGTTATTATGTGAGGTTAAAGCTACATACCAGAACAAGCATTCTCTTATGCTCTTCAACTTTTCCTTCTATATTATTTATTTTCTGGACAACGAAAAATCGAAGAAAGCTATTATGCACTCTATAAATATTTTATTACCAAGGCTAAGCATTTACCATTGGCACAAATGGGCCCAAAACAGTGCACAGAACTGTTATTCCGTTTTCCTGCACTCTTTGGAAGTTTTAAAATTCTAGGCAGGGTTATAACATAAATGAAACACCACATCAACCTTTGCCAGGGCAGCAATCAGAGGAAAATACAAACTCCAACCACCTGTCTGCAGGTCTTTGTGGCCAAGGAGCAAGTGGAGCTATCGTTAAAGGGAGTGTCCCCTAGAATATATTTTTTACAGTTTGGTGACTAACAATTAAGAAGTGGACTAAGCATAATATGACTATTTCATGTACATGAATATAATGAATAGTATTTTTTTAAAGATACAAGTGAAATCACAGAGAAACAGGGAACTCTCTTGATTTACATAGGAAAAACTAAAAAATATCTAGAAATGTTTTAGAAAACAAAACATTTTGTTGTTTATGTAAGTTAACTAAGACAACATAGCCAATTTCTCCATGGTTTTCAAAAACAATCTTTAATTGTCAAATGTTTTGGGGGCACAAATTTCATTTGGCAATGACAGAAAAATAAACAATGGGACTGCTGGCAGAGGCAGAATTTGAGCCCTAGACAATTACTTTACAACAAACTAGATGCCTGCATCAACAATCAAGAGAACTGGGAAACAGCTTTCAAATGGAGTACTAATGCCCTTTCTCACACATAAGCCCAATCAAAAAACACATAAAATAAAATTTAATTTTCTTTTAGTTTAGCAAGCCAACTTTCAAAGACTTTAATGTTATTGATAGAAAGATGCATGCCTAGTAGAATTTTAGAGATCTAAGACATATGGTTTCAATTAATAGTCATTGTGCCTGGGACAACCCATCAAATTACTCAAGACCAAGATGTCCACAATTCAAACAGTATTACACCAAGTTCAAAATATGATATTTTAGAAAAGAAACTGTAGGCTATGTTAAATGGACATCAGTCTTTAGAAAAATTCCAGCTTCTAAAAAGATCTTAAGCAATCAAAAGGGTGGTAAGTAAATCATATTTCCTCATTCCCAAATCCTCAGAGGATCTCCCCCACAATTTTATTCTAATATTGCTGGGATTTTCTCCACCAGCATAAATTCTGGATATTAAGAAGAATAGCATTATGGATAGTACAGTCAACTCTTAATTATTCATTTTTATAGATAATCCAGAGTTATTTTGACTTTCAAATATTTGTTTATATTAACTTTTCAATAATGGATATATCTGACTTTCTGGGAACTCCTAATATCTGCACTTCCATAAAAAGGACCAAATAAAACTTGGTGGAAACTGGAAAATCACAGTATATTATTCTTTTA
The DNA here is from genome assembly GCA_031878705.1 of Tapirus indicus. NCBI lineage: Eukaryota > Metazoa > Chordata > Mammalia > Perissodactyla > Tapiridae > Tapirus > Tapirus indicus. The sequence continues at coordinate 53,323,616 of CM062923.1, read as the reverse complement.
CCTAGAACATTTTCATTACTAGGCCAACGAATATTCTTCACACAAATTAAGTATCCTATTATTGTCATTAAAGTTACTACAATTCATAAAGTTACTACAATTTTCTATGAAGAGAAAATAACATACACAGAGAATGGTCTCTGTGAAGCGAAATTTCAAGAAAATACCTACTATTCAAAATTAACATCTCAGAGTAATTTCCTTTTAAAGTTATTTTTCAACTTATGTTCAGAATATTAAAATGGCACTTCCGAGAAGTGCACCAATTAATATTTCTTATTTCTCTGTTCCTTGTCAATTTCTTTTTCCTCAGTAGGCTTTCACAAATGAAAATCATCCATCTTACTAGAAAAAAGACCCAGTTATCAAGAACAAAAGCAATTTAACCAGAGATTACAAGGTCCGTGTAGGAAAACAAAGTTTTCATTAGCTCAACTCTTTGAGTTTAATTTTCCATTTATGACTTTGACTCTGAATTTAACTAAATCCCTCTCTCTAGCAACATAATGAATCCTAAGCCACATCTTTCAAAAATGAGGAGTGTGCCTTACTCATTGCTTTGCCCCCTCTAGTCCTGCCTCTCGTCCTGCCTCAAATCTATGCCACAATCCCCCTGGGCTAAAAGCATCCTAGTCATCTAAATAATTAGCAACGGGCTAAATTTGGTCTTGGGATTTGAGAAGAACCAGGCCTCAGAATGCTGCTCATCCCTGCATTCATCTGAGACCCCCCAGTTATAATTAGCTCAGCTAATCCTCCCTGGCTAGCTGCCACCTACCAAACAGGAATCACCAAAAAAGTCATAAAAAGAGAATTCCAACAAATGGGAAAGTTGATAGGCCTTAAATATTTTTTAAGTGACACAGAGGTACTCAAATGGCTTCCCCTGAAATATAAGAAAGCACCTCAGTTGAAGAACATTAAGGGACATTTTAATATAATTTAGATAGATAATGGCCTATTAAGAACAGTCCAAAAAAAAGTTCCTCTTATATTAGAGTATAAGCATATAACATGGCCTTAGCTGGCTAGATGACAATAGTCTCTGCAACATTTATAAGTTTCAAATCATGTAGGGAGACTACCCCATAGCTCTCAGAACTTTTAAAAAGCAAAATCCCAAATGGCACCCATTGACAACCTGGCAAAAAGTCACAGCTGCTGATTACCTCTAGCACCTCCAGCTATTTATTTAAAATAACTGGGGGCCCTGCAACAAACCCTGGGGTGGAGAAAACTAGTAAATGAAGAAGTAATTTCACAGGCAGGCCAAAGGTAACCTGAGAGCAGAATACACCAGCTGGGGGATTGCGCCCTAGATTCCAGCAAAGAGTCTTCCTATGAGAAGGAATCTTAAGTGTCTGAGGAACATAGACTTGGGAGATGCCCAAAGAAAGCTGAACCTTCTTTGGGCCAAGGAATATATACTGAGAACTCTCCTGCCTACCGACATTAAGTATTTTTATTAACTGAGCATTTCTACCTAATAACTTATGGTCAAAGTGCTTGAGAATGGAGACACCCAGCGCTCTTATAAAGCACATTGCCTAGATTTGGGGGAAGAGATTCAAGCAAAGTGTAGTAACCCCAAGTTCCAGGACATTAAAAAACACATATAACACAGGCATAATACCCAGATCTTCCAAACTTCAAGTGCCCACCATAAAAGTTCCACGAGAAATCCCAGTACAGAGCACTGCACACTGGAAGCACTCAAAAATGTTGTTGTTGACCGGACTGAAACAAAAACTCACACCTGGGGCCTGCCCAGTGGCATACTGATTAAGTTCAGCGTGTTCCACTTCAGCAGCCCGGGTTCAGATTCCAGGTGTGGACCTGCACCACTTGTCAGCCATGCTGTGGCTGTGACCCACATACAAAATAGAGGAAGATTGGCACAGATATTAGCTCAGGGCTAATCTTCCTCAAGCCAAAAAAAAAAAAAGGAGATTGGCAATAGATGTTAGCTCAGGGTGAATCCTCCTCGGCAAAAAAAAAAAAAAAAAAAAAACCCACAAAAAACTGGCACCAACTATGTATTCACATCACTGTTCAAGCACTCCCCGCCGGACACCCACACTTTTTTTTTTTTAACACATCAACTCCCAAATACCGGAGGCCTGAACACCAAACTTAGAATAAGGAAATAAAGAATTGTCCTATCTGCCTTGTTTCTGTTTATTTCTGTTGATGACATGTGGTTATACTTATGGTGGCAATGCTATAAAGGCCACCATCACTTTATGAAAGAAAAGTAAACATTACTGGCCATCTAATAGGTGACTAGTATTCACATAATTCATCTCATTTCAGCTTCTCAATAACCCTGTGGCATGAGTATTAATACCAAATGTTTATATAAGCAGAAACTGAAGTTCAGAATAGTTACATGTCTAAGATCACCTTTGAGCAACCAGATTCAAACCTAAGTCCATACCTTTTTATCTTCCTCAACATTGATGTAATCTAAGAGGGGCTATAAAAAAAAATAGGCTAACCTACTAAAAAGTACATGGAAAGTTGTCAGTTTCTCATTTGTCATTCATGACAAATTCTTTTAGAGCATCCACCACTTCAAGACACTATATCCCCCCGGGATATAATATTATCTTTGCCCACAGGGAACTGACAGTCTAGTTAGAGAAAGAAGACATTAAGATAAGTTTTTAACGTAAGAAGCAACAAAAAGTATTGGAAAGGAGTAAGGTTTTAGACATATTTGTATAAGAATTTCAGTACTTAGTAGCTGTGAACTTTGGACACGATACTTTAAATTTTTTCAGCTGTAAGGTCATGACAAAAATCTGCTACCTCTCAGGGCTCTTGTGAAGCTTAAATGAGATAATATATGAAAACAGTTAAGGGCTTAATATTTGCTCAATCTTTCCCCCATGAAGTGGCACGAGCTAAGTGACAACTAGTGGAAATATCAATAAGTGCTACAGCAAAGATCAAACAATTTGATCTGCTACAGAAAAATTCAAAAACAAAAATCCCAATCCTTACACTTGAAAACTGATCTGTAGAGACAGCTGAGTCATTAGCCAATTAGATTTATCATTTATAATAGCAACAGAGTTAATTAAACATATAGAGGGTTTACACTTGTACAAAATTTAAACAATGATAAATAAGACCACAATCACATTCAATTTTGGGGGGGGAGGCATCATTTTTGTGCCAAACTGCCAATTTAAAAGGAAAACTACCAGGAGCTGGCCCGGTGGCGCAGCGGTTTAGTCTGCGCTTGGCAGCCCGGGGTTCGCGGGTTCGGATCCCGGGCGCCCGCTGACGCACTGCCTGCCAGCCACGCCGTGGCGGCGTCCCATATAAAGTAGAGGAAGAGGGGCACGATGTTAGCCCAGGGCCAGTCTTCCTCAAGCAAAAAAAAAAGAGGAAGATTAGCAACGGATGTTAGCTCAGGGCTGGTCTTCCTCACATAAAAAAAATAAAAAATAAAAGGAAAACTACCATTTAAACCAAAAGTGGATGGCAACTAAATGCAATATTGAATTGAATGATGGAACAGTAGTCTGAATAAGTCTGTAGTTTAGTTAATAGTAATGTACCTATGATAATTTCTTAGTTTTGACAAATGTGCAACTTTTCTACAAATCTAAAAGTATTCCAAGATAAAAAACTTATTTTTTAAAGAAGTGAATGACAACATTCACAGCAACTCTTAGACCCTGCCACTTGATTTAGAATCTCCCGAAGACAGCCATTAACAGCAAAGGCTGTGAAATCAGTCAAAGCATACCACCTCTGCAAACTATTCTAAAGCATAACTACAAGGACCACCTGCTTAACTAACATTCTTAACTTTTAAAGAGAAGTGACTTGTCCACTTTTCCCTAGTGTATTCTTGCAAAATATTGTCTTTCTTTAAATTTTGTTGTTGCTGGTACACAAACAGCAAATGTCTAACAGTTACCTCTGCCTTTCTATTCTTGACTGAGACATTTATTCAATCAGAATGTAGGAAGCATCTCTCACCACATATAAGGTATAACATTGATTTGAAAGTCTAAAGACAAGTGACATTTCTCAGCTCAGTGCTAAAGGCAGGTATGTGTCCTGTTTCCATAATAAGATAGGCAGCCAAATTCTCTTACTTCTAGCTATTATACAAAACTCAAAGAAGAGTTAATAAAGTGATGTAAAACTTACTGGGGCATTTTTATTCCCAGGGTCAAACGATGGACATTACTGACACAATTTTTTTTAAGTACATCTACATTTATTGAGAGTCACATTAAGTGGTTGTGAACTTTACTAGCTGTGTGTTCAGCAAGATGGCTGAAGCTTTCACACTCTGGAGTCTGCAAGAAAAGGGTTTACTTGCATACCAGAAGGCAAATCCTATGCTAGAAATTGGTGACAGAGACTTAAGGTAGCAACAATTTCAATGTGTACAACGTACACACAGACATGCAATGTCTGTTACTGCTTAACTCAGTTGAGAGGTATTCCTTAGCCCTTTTTAACACACATGTAGAATTTAGAGGGCAATTTTCAAATTCCAAAGAAACCTTAACAGTCTTTCCAGATTTCAAAGAAGGAAAAAAAAATAAAACACAGCAATGCAGCAAAGTCATTTCTCCTACTGAAATGACCTCCAGCTTCTATGAGCAACTCCCAGTTTCGCAATAAATGAATCTGAGACTCAAACCACGTACACACAGAGTAGAAGCTGAGAACACTAAAGCTTCCCCAACAGTCCTGGCAAAACCCACCCGCCTTCCTTCAGCCCTCCCCGTTCCCCTTCCCGTCTGCACACACACAGTTACCTTGACTTCGACGAGGAAAAGAGAACAGGAATAAATTAGCAGTCAAAATCCTGTTTTATCATCATTTACAGCCACTATCCCGGGGAGCCAGAGTACTACTAACCTGATTTCAGGGAGAGAGAACTAAACCTAGCAGAGCACAGGGGTATAAATTGTTCGTAGCTGAAACGCCAATCCAGCAGCTCAAGGCAGCTCAAATGTCAATTTAACGAAAAGGGTTTCGCAAATAGTATCTCAAATGAACATTTCCACTTTCAAACCGCCCACCAACCTCCCGACTGCCCGTACCCAAATTCGGTTGAAACCACCCAGGAGATAAGAAGAAGCGTGTCTTACCTTGTACAAATCTCGACATTTTAGGGATTTATTAAAATATTCTGGCTTTTTTTTTTTTAACTTCTGGAAGAGTCAAGCTATAGGGCAGGTCTCTCTTCCTCCCTTGCTTTAACAACCGACGTGTTCTTTCTCCTCTTCCTATGTTTAGTCACTTAAGGGAGTATTTATTCAAAGCGATTAAAACTGCCTCAAAGAAAAAAAAAATACACCCCGGAAAACCTCTCCCACTTCCAAAAGACAGAAACTTGGTGTGACCGAGTCTGCTTGGAACTCCTGCCTACACTGCGCTCCTGACATAGATGAGGGCCCGCTGGAGACTCCCGGAAAAGGTAAAATCACACGAACTTAAATTTCATCAATGAAAGAGGCGGATCTACTGCGGTTATTTCACCGCCCCCCGGTCCCCACGCCCTCCGAGGCCGGACAGCAACAGGCACTGGCGGGCCGCACCCCCGGCTCCCCCTCCCCTCGCTGCCGTCCAGCCTCCGGCCGGTTCCCTGAGAAACCCCGGTCAACAGTGGCTCCCACCCAAGCAGAGGTTGAGGAGGCGGGTGAGGCCGGCAAAGAGGGGCAACGCAACCATTTTTACCAGCCCATAAAAATCCCGGACTAGGAGGCGCTAATAAGCATTCCGCGCTCGGGCGGACCGGGGCCTCCAGCTCCCCGCCTTCCGGCTGCAAGCGGCGGAACGGGGCCGCCGCTATTTCTCTGGAGGGGCCGAAGGTTCCATCGCCCCTCCCCCGCTGCGGACACTGAGGGGCCATCCGCGAGGAGAGAACCCGTGCGCAGACCCGAGTCGGAGGGTCAGAAGCCGGGAGAGCGCCGACCCTACCCTCACACATTCTAGTTCCTCCTGCCCTCGCTCTTCCGAACCCCAAATTCGGCCTCCGGGGCCACACCGCGGGTCGGGGCGAGGGGCTCTACACATCTCAGGGAGGGAAACACCCGCCCAGAGAGTCGTGGGACGCTCACCCCAGCCCCTCCCCAAACCGCCACCGAGACCCACCTTCTTCCTCTTCCTTTAGCAGCTGGGAAATTGGGGGCGTGCGCCCCGGGGCTCGCAGGCTGAGAGAATGTCACCTCTGAGACACCCTTCTCTCTCCCCCTCTCCCCTCACACATGCACACCTTGAACCCCTCGCCGGCGGTCACAGCCCAGCTGCTGACCCTCTCCGCCCACCCCACTGCAGCCTCTCGACACCCAAAGCCCCCTCCTTCTCCTAAACACTTCCCCTCCCCCCGCCCCAGTTGAAGCAGCCCCCTTCAATGCGGAAATGTCCCTGCCGCGCAGACCGACAGGTGCAGCCGCCAGTCAGGAACGGAGGCGGACTCAGAGCCTGGCCAATGAGACGCGTGGAGGTGGCAGGGGGCGGGGCGTCCGCGGCCAGAGGGTGCCCAGTGGAGGTGGACGCTGAGCCCAACCCGGGGATCCCGCACGTGGGAGCTGCACAGGCGGCGGCGGCGGCGGCGGCGGCGGCGGGGCGGGGGGTGTTTCACCACTAAAACTACCTGCCTTCTCCAGATACTTCAGCAAGCGAGGGAATCTGAAGCACGAGTGTTATTTTTTGCAGTCCGTAAAAATTTTCCCTTGTACCAGAGAGAGAAGATAGGTAAATGGCGGATAGAGCCAGAGCACAGCAACTACCCCGAGAGAGCCCAGGCCCTTCTCAGTAGACACATACTCGACTCACCACATCTGTTCTGGGGAGGGTGAAGATGCGTTAAGGAGTAAGCAGTGGGATGTGAGGTGCTCACTAAAAGGAGGAAGGATTTAGTGCGTCAAAGTACCAACTGAAGGCTCTCCCCAGAACCACCACCCCCACTTCCTATTCCTGTAGAGATTTCTGCTGTGATAGGTGTTTACTTTTCTGATCAAAGTGGAAATGGCCTAAGTTACCCCTCAAGAGACACTTACCTTTTAATATTCTTGAAGACGTCAAAGAAAGAGGACAAAGAGAGAACGTTGGTGGCATGGGGACTGAGGGCCAGCCCAGCGCCCGCCAAATCACACCTGTTATTGCCAACCGCGCACCTACCTGTAAGACTCAGTGCGCCTGTCAATGGGTGTGTCTTAGACTTTACACTTCGTGACTCAAGCAACCTACATCAGGACAAATAAACTGTCAGCACTCCATTAGGCGCCTTCGATAAACCAAGTAACTCTAGAAGAGTTTGAGGCTTTGGATAACACTAATCAACCAAGGTAAAGTGAGAATTTTAAATGACTCATTCTCTAAACAAATTTTAGTTTTTTAGTGCCATATATTCGTATGGAAATGTTTTTAGACAGGTAACACAGAAAAGGCCAATGATTCATTTGTTATACTAGAGAATGACAACCTTTGGTACTATATTTCTTAAGTGAAATCCAAAAAGATTACACCCAATAACCTCTCAGCTATAAAAATAATTTCCCCCAAATAAAACCAAAGAAGTGTCTAAAAATCCAGATGTCTACATTCTAATAACAGCATATGGAAACTGAAGCTCTCAATCAGAATCTCCATATCCTTTGTGTATGGTAGGGAAATTGTTCCAGCACTAAATAAGCAGTATTTATCAATAAGCATTAACACCAAAATAAAATACTGCCAAAAGATTTGGGCCCCATAGGGTTGCTTAGCCTGCAAAATATAAAGTTGAAGGGCAATGAAGAGTTTTTAATTATGTAAGGTTTAGTGTAAGAAGGATGATCAGTTATTTCTACCTTCACAGGAGATTAAGGGAGAGGAAGTGAGTTTTAATTGCAGCAAGAACATTTGGTAATACCTAACAATGACATCTTGATTTTTGAGTGATTAAATATTGCGATATAGTACCAGAAGATGTTGTACATTTACTGTCTCAAGAAATCTCCAACAAGTAACTACTTGTCTTCAATGTTTAAGTCTATCACCACCCAGAGGCTGGCTCTTAGAGAAGTAGCACTCTAGAAGCTATGTTACCAAATATTATTTCCAAATAGTGCCCTGTAAAATGGAATTTCTTTATTCAGTGGCTTAAAGTTAAATTCTGAACCCCAAACATTTTGTAGAAGAGCCTCCCACTCCCTCAGAGCCACTAGAAACAACCTCACTTGGCAGGTCATGTGCGGATAGGGGAGAAAGAAGATCGTGGCCATCGAACAATTTCAAGTCTGCTTAGAAGGCAGTTGCCTATTTCTCTATACATTTATACATTTTAATATCTGAAAAATTGCTTTCTCTGAGTATGTGTGGTTAATCCTCTTTTTCATAATACACCGATATGGAATTTCCCTTCCGGGTGCGTGATGCTGATATCTGTATCTTCAGCAATCTGTAACATGGATAGATAGATTTACAGATTAAACCTTTGCAGAAACTTGGGAGGGAATCTAAAGGAGGATGAAGATGGGGGGCTGGGAAGCAGTGTGTGTGCAGCGATGAGTTGGAATGAGATGGATTATAAACGAAAAAGCCTGGAAGCCAATTTTTCGCTGGTACCATATGCTACCATCCAAGGATGATATAAATTCTGCCTATTATTTTCTCATTCCTTCTTTCTACTTCTCCATAGAAACATGAGAAAATTCAGTTTAATATACCCAGTCCCACGTCTTGGGATGTATAACAACCTCGTCGTATCTTTTTTTTTTTCTTTCTTTAGATAGGAACATTCTATCAACAACAAGGAAACAATGGCTGCTGCCCTATTTCTAAGAATCCTTTTTTGGTGCTTTTCTAGATTTAGTGCTTGGTACGGTGTCTGGTACATAGCAAGCACTCGATAAGTATATAATGAATGACCAGTTTAGTGCCACTAAATCTTTTAAACTCACAGTATTGTACCCTGTTCTCTATTCTTTGAGAGCTGTAAATAAAGTAAAAAAAAAAATTAATTTATATTTAGAGGTAAAGAATTTTTAACCTTCAGTTATTTCCACCTAGAATGTGAACTTGGGCCAAAGTATTAGAATAATAGCAGCAAATGCAATGTCCCGATGACTTTACAGTAAGCTTTGCAAACTACCCACCATGAGCTTTATCCAGTAAGGGGTGGCTTAGAAATTGCTAAAGTATGAAATGTGTATAGATCAGCAATGTGTGTGGTCTTTTATTTTTTCTTGCCTATCCACCCCCATCCCCTACACACAAGAAAATAAAGTGGTGCAGTTTTGCAGAACATCTCAGAGATGTAAAAATTTCTATATCATGTACAAAGCGTTTAGCCAGGAGACCAGAGGAAAAAGGGGGCTACTGTTACTCAGCCAGAAGTTGCCAGTTACTGACTAGATCTAACAATAGAGCATTTCACTTGAGTCAGAAGGTAACCAAACAGGGTTAACTGGAAAAAGATATCAAATAATATATGTAAGATGGACTACTAATGAATGAGTAGTCTAAAAAAATGAATGGCGTTTCCAAATACTTGAGGAAGAGAAAGACTTCATTATTTCCTCTTGCCAACACCCTGTTGTTAATGAATGAGGAAGTTTGCCGAAACAAGTTGTGAATTTAAATTATGACATATCCATCCATTTGTTCATAGTATAATTTTTAAACTACATTTGAAGGTTATATAACTTTTATATCATAACAGTAGCAATTATTTCAAATAACTAAGATGCTTTAAAAAAACAGGGTTGTCTCACATAACAGATAATTATCTAAAGAGTTGATAAACCAATCTCTAAGTAGTTTTAAAAGTTATCAGACTCACAAGAATGCAGTTTAACCACAACATGCATTATCTTGTTCACCTTTATCAATAATTCCATTCTAGGTTCTCCTTTGAAAGTGGCATAGAAGGCAGGTCCTCACTAAGTTGTCTCCTGTTTCTCCTGTTCTGCATGTTGCCCAGAGGAGATCATTGGTGAGAAATGGTGATGCCCATAAAATTGTATCTCACATATGTGCCAAACTGCAACTCCAGACCCCCCTTGATTATAGAGGCAGAGGAGTCATTTCCTTTAATGAGTAGGCCCAGGAATAACCATAAAGAAATACCCATAGTCTCTCAGGATTTTTAATAAACATAGGTGATTATGTAATCATAATTTGGAAATAGAAAATTACTCACTAGAAATAACACATCTCTTACTACAGTCATAAGATAGAATAAACATTATTCTGCTTTTCTATAGTGATGTATGTATAGATGATGAGGTTACTTATTGACTTTGAAATCCTCATAGAGGAGAGCTATGAAATAGAAAAGCATTCAGTTTAATCCTATTTTTTCTTCCTCTTTCAACCATATTAAAGATTCCCTGTTGTGCATTCCATCAAACGTCTTTTGATGGTTTTCCAAACATCTCTGCCTCTGGTCTAGCTTATTAAATTTCCTGCCAGTGCCACTACTGGGAAGGAAAGGATAAAGAACTTCTGTTCCCTAACTTAGTCTCAGAGAATTTACTTTAAGCATTTCACACACACCACCCTAACTAAATGTTAAAGAGAAGATCCTCAGGACTATTCTTTGGAAGAGGCCTAAATAATTGGGTAATTATATGTCATTAAATAGATAATATGATTAGGAAATAAAAAGTAACAGTGTTTTTCCCTTTCTAGAATGAAAAAGAGGAGGAATGTCATATTTAGAGAAAAGGCCACAGAAAAAAAATTTGGTATATTAATGTTAAGTTCTGGTACCATTTTTAACTGAACTTTTAAAAACAATTTCAACAAGAATGCACATCTTTTAAAAAAAGAAATGTAACTAGTACCAAAATGCTCATAATGAATAGCAGTACTCTGCTGCCCTACCTCTCTTTACTCCAACCCTGCACCCCAGAGGCAACTATTTTTCTTCTGACAGTTACCTCAGTTATGTATACCTGATAGTTATTTCTAAATGCTTATATGGCTATTTCTTTGGTTTCTGGGTTTTAGGCATTGTCTGTTTTGACTTCCTATTATAAAATAGATATGGACTTTGTTCATTTACATCCCCAGCCTTCTTTTCTCCATTGTATTAGTTTCCTAAACTTTGTAGAGCTACATTTCTGAAACTTTTCCTCATCATGGCACAGAGAGAAAATGACAATATTTGTATGGCATCCTGGGAAAATCTAGAGGGAATTGTAGATATCTACATTAGATTTGGTGAGAAATTGATTGCTTTTTAAATATATATAAAATTATAAAAATAAAAATAAGTGTGGGGCTGGCACAGTGGCATAGCAGTCAAGTTTGTGCACTCCACTTCAGCGGCGTGGGGTTCACAGGTTCAGATCCTGGGCACGGACCGACGCACCACTTGTCAGCTGTGCTTTGGCGGAGTCCCATATAAAGTAGAGGAAGATCAGCACGGATGTTAGCCCAGGGCCAGTCTTCCTCAGCAAAAAGAGGAGGATTGGCAATGGATGTTAGCTCAGGGCTAATCTTCCTCAAGAAAAAAAATAAGTGCAAAGTAATAGGGGAAATATTAAATATTGAACTTGTATAAAACTCTGAGATAAAAATCCTTTCAAATTTTTGAATGAGAAATTTGAACTTGCCTGCAGGAGCATAATCTTTTTGTGTGTGTGTGAGGAAGATTAGCCCTGAGCTAACATCCGTTGCCAATCCTCCTCTTTTTGCTGAGGAAGACTGGCCCTGCGCTAACATCCGTGTTGATCTTCCTCTACTTTATATGGGACGCTGCCACAGCACGGCTTGACAAGCGGTGCGTCGGTCCATGCCCGAGATCCGAACCCGCAAACCTGGGCCGCCAAAGAGGAGCACGCATACTTAACCGCTGGGCTACCAGGCTGGCCCCAAGCATAACCTTTTTTGAATCAGGTTTTATTCTTTAAATAGCTACACATAGTTTCTGATCAAGACTTTCAAATGATAATTTCATCAAATTCTTGACAGTCACTGTGGTAGGCTGAATAATGGGCCACAAAGATATCCATTTCTTAATCCCTAGGACCTGTGAATGTCACCCTATATAGTAACAGGGACTTCAAAAATGTGACTAAATTAAGGATTTTTAGATGGAGAGATTATCCTAGATTATTTGGGTGGGCCCTAAATGTAATCAAAAGTGTCCTTATAAAATGTAGGCAGAGGGAGATTTGAAGACAGAGAAGAAAAAAGGGATGTGATGATGGAAGCGGGGGGTCAGGGAGGTGTGTAGAAAAGGCGATGTGATTCAAGGCTACAAGCTAAGGAATGAAGACAGCCTCCTGAAGCTGAAAAAGGCAAGGAAATGATTTTCCCCTAGAGCCTCCAGAGGTAGTGTGGCCCTGCTGACACCTTCATTTTGGCCCAGAGAAATCCATTTCAGACTCCAGGCTTCCAGAACTATAAGGGAATAAATGCATGTTGTTATAAACCACCCAGTTTGTGGTAATTTGTTTCAGCAGCCATAGGAAACTAATACAGTCACCATTCATTAGAAATGTCGCACAAATGGGTGATAAAGAATTTTTAAAACCATTTCTTTTGCAACCATTCAGAAATGTATAATGGTTGAAATTATATTCAAAGAATCTAACAGCTCTTTTTATTGACAAACTTAGTGATGAAATTTGATGTGATAAGGCAAATGGATTTTGAATCCAACTGAACTTTTTCTAGCAAGTATTTTAAAATAACGATGAAGCTTTAACTTGTAAAACACACATGCGTTGTTGGATCAGTTAGACCAAAACTACTTGGGATACCATTAAAAGGGCACATCAGCTGCAAGCAATCAGAAGTATCTAATGTTTGTGAAATCGGAGTTTCAGAGCCACCAGAGTTGCGCCATCCAGGAGTCCATGCTGTCTGCGATGTGCTGAGCACAGCCAAGGAGATATTCTACCATCTGGACATCTACTTCAGCAGCCACCTGCCAAGCACACTGCTCTTGACCTTGGATAAGAGGCCTATGGAACTACTGGATGTTTTTCATCATCCACTCCACCAGCAGAGACTCTGTTCCTCTTGGGCCACCCTCCGATAAAGGCTGCTAACAGCTGGAGGCAACCAGTCCAGGGGGGTTTCAACTGCCTGACCCAAGCCTGAAAGGCTCAGTATCATGCTTCACAGTTGTAAGCCATTCAAAGAATAGAATTAGAAAATTCTGGTCTATATTACCCCTCCCACCAATGCTGAGCAGCACACCAAGATAATGAGAATTTGGAGCAGAGAGTAGTGCTGGGAGAAAGAGGCCATTTTCAATACCGTGATTTTCAACCAGAGTTTTACAGAGACAACGTTAGAGGTCGGCAAACCTACTGAAGTTCTGGCTTTGCGTGGATCTTTACAGTAACAAATTAAAAACTGAGATTATTTGAATAATAGAAATAAATTTATTGAAGATTACTGTCTGGATTGGGAGCATCACAGACAGATCTCAGAGACTTCAAGCTGATATAGAAGACTTTCTAACACAGACCAGCATGGGATGGAGACCAGATAAAGCCACAAATGGAGTAACAGGATAATGAAAGAAAAAAAAGATCCAGATCGACCAAAACTTTCCTTAAGCCATGTTAGCTTGAGGGTTTTACTAGTATCCTAGTGAGAAGGAATAAAACAATACTAAAGTCACACTGATAATTATTTGAAATTTTTGTGTGTGTGTATATATACTATGTATGTTGGTATATATTCCATATATTTATTTATAATTTACATCGTTTCTTATTCCAAAAAGAATTTGAGGCCAAGACACGTATATTCCTGATTAAGTTCATTTCTTAGTAAACTGATTATAGTATAGCTCATTCTGTAGTGGTAATTTAGTTTAGTCATTCTCATCTAATCCTTTCTGTTGTCTTTAGATAGTCATGTTAAGGAAACCCTTCAGGTGATATTTTTAAAATGGCTTTCTCAACCTAGTGAACCCAAATGATAACAGTCTAAATTCTAGGGTCCAGAGAGGTTTAGGAAGTAAGCAGAATTCCTTGTTGCATAGGTAGGTGTACTACATTAGGTATGTTATACATTACATGATCAATCTCTAAAACTGTAAACACTGAAGTCCCTTCAGAAGAATCTCTACAAAATATGTACCATCATCTAAGAGGTTTTGTGTGTGTTTGTTTTAATTTATTGGTGTTTTTTCTGTTTTCAGTACTCAAAAGAGTATTGGTTTCTAGGGAGGCAGAATAATGTATTGGAAAAAGCAGACTTTGGAAAATAGGCTGTTTTTTTATTTTGAGTTCTGCCTCGTAGAACCTGAAAACCTCGGATGAATTAATTGGTTAACTCTGAGCTTTAGTTTCCTCACCTAAAGATGAGAATAACAACTAATAACCTGATAGCAAGAGCCTGTTGCAGACTTATTATAAAGATCATCTCACTCAGTGCTGGCACAGAATACGAGTAATGATGATGATTTCAACAATGATGATTTCCTGTGTTGCCTTGCTGTAACGCTAATCTCAAGTTATTATTACTTGATTATTACTTATTAAATATCTTATTTTCCCTCCATAGACTGTAAGGTCTTTGAGAGCAAGGACCATATGTGTCTTGTATCCCCAGAGGCTATCACAATGCTTGGCACATAATCAGCACTCAAAAGAAATTTGTTGAATGAATTATCAAATGAGATATTTATGAATGAATTTTAAAAGCTATAGAGTGCTATATAGGTAAATATTATAGTTTTTCCATTATTTCTTTAGGAAACCTGTTTTAGATGACAAATAGTCAATTTAGAAATGTACTTTTAGAACACTAAAGGAAGCATTTCAAAACAAGTTCTGTTGTGATAGAGTGTTTGCAAAAATAGCCACAATTCTTTCCATCCTGTGCCGTACTCCTTTGCCATGTGACTTTGTCACTCCTCCCATTAAGAAGTAGAGTCTTTTCCCCCACATCCTGAGTCTGGGTTGGCCTGGTGACTTTCTTTGACCAATAGAATGAGGCAGAAGTGGTGTGTGATATCCAAGCATTAGCCTCAAGCTTTCCCGCTTTTAGTCTACCCCATTTGAATGCTGCCCTGAGACCACCATATGAAGAAACCCATTCTAATCTACTGGAAAATGACAGGTCACATAAGTAGAAACAAGTTTTACCAGTTGAGGCCTCCTAGACCAACCAGCACTAACTGCCAGACATGAGTTGGAGCCCATCTTGGGCTTCTAGCTCTAGTCAGACTGCCTAATGAGTCAAACTGGCCACATTACTGACTCAGATAAGACCAGTAGAAGAATAGCCCAGCTGAGCTATATCCAATACTGTGTATTGTTACACAGTACAAGATAATTGATAGACCCATACATGTGGTATCAACAAAAAAATCAAAGCACACTCATGTACTTTTTGTTTAGCTCCAGAACTGCCCTTAATCTTTGCCCACTGGGACTGTGTTTTTCATCCCATTCATTCTAAACTCTGTTCTTCAAACCCTTCTGAGGAAGAGATTTCCTTTGACCACTTTCCTTGTTAAATCAATGTCCCTAAACTTAGAGATCTGCTTTTCAGCTAGAGCTTTTGAGATTCTTTAAGTGGGAAAAGATAGGTTTCGATTTTAAAATATAATTTAAAATATATTGCTTTGAGATGCATTATGTGTACAAGGATATTTCTTGCAGTGTTTTAATAGTAAAAACAAAGACACAATTCAAATGCCACTAACAGGGGAGTAGTTAAATTATGATACATACATTTGGAATCAATATAAAAGGATACTGTCAGTCATTAAAAGATGTGGTGGTAGTATATCTATTGATGTGAAAAGATATTTCTTATATCCTAAGTGGGGAAAAATATCAGACTAAACAATATATATAGTAAGACCCTGTTTTTATAAACTTTTGCAAAAAAAGTTTGCTTGCTTATTTGTTTTTTAAGACTGGATAAGAATACACCAAAATGTTAATGGTTACCTCTGGGTGGTAAGATCATGGGTGAATTTTATTTTCTTCTTTTCAATTATTTTTATGTACTACTACTTCTACTATGAACAGGTATTATTTGTGTAATAAAAATAAAAGTCATGTTTAAAGTATAGACCTATCTAACAACAAAGAAAACCCATATTCTAGCACCAGTATTAATCAACCTACTCCCTCATTCATGAATATGGAAAATCAGTAATCACCAGATATGGGAGGAAAACGAACTGCAGCAAAGAGAAGGGATGAAAGTCCGAGAAGTTCCTGGAACATATAGCAAAGAGACGAAAAGAGAGAAAATATTAGAGAAAAGTTATCATATGTGGTGTATCAATCTAGGAATTTCAGTACCCACCTATGTCCATTTTGTTAAACTGTTGGAACTAGTTGTGTCACAGACAAAAAACTTTTCTTTTTCTAAATGCTTCTTTTAATCGTGACCTGTCAAATTGCCCTTTCCTGACTCTGAATGACAGCTTGGGCAGATTCGATAGTTTTTTGGGTACTTTTAGCTTTTAAGACTCTAGTAGTTCAATTTAAAATTCCTATTTCATATCCCATTTAAATTTCATCTCCCAATCCCCCCTCATTTTAGTTCAGGCTTTACCTGTGGCTCCAGGAACCTACAGTGGTGAGGGAAGCATGGTCAGTATTTTCACTCCTCTTCCCTCTCCTTCTCCTGGTTGTAGCTCCTCAGGAGTTGGGAGACTGGAAAGAAAAATAGGGAAGAGTGATATATGTCTCTTTAGTTCCCTGGGTTTGCAATTACAGTTCTTTGTTGGTTGTTTCTGCTTTACTTCTATGTGGCAGAGATACAAATGCTAGATTCCTTTTTTTTTTTTTTTTTTTGCTGAGGAAGATTCTTCCTGAGCTAACATCTGTTGCCAATCTTTCTCTTTTTGCTTGAGGAAGATTCACCCTGAGCTAACATCTGTGCCAGTCTTCCTCTATTTTTTATGTGGGTCACCACCACAGCATGGCCACCAACGAGTGGTGTCTGTGCCTGGGAACTGAACCCCAACCGCTGAAGTAAAGCATGCTGAACTTAACCACTAGGCCATGGGGCTGGCCAAATGCTAGCTTTCTAATGCAGCACTTATATGATTTGGGGGGGCCAGGAGGAGGGTGCTTACAGGCCTTCTTTACAGTTCCTTGACCTGGGAGATTTAATGCAAACGACTTCTTTTACCCTACCTCAGCTCTTACAACTGGCAGTACACCTCACAAATCCTTGCTACAAGGATCCGCAAAGACTGCTCTGTTAGGATGAACATTAGCAAAATGACTTAAGCCCTGCTATCTTCCAAGGAGTCATTTGACTAGTGAGAAATTCCTACTTCCTTGCCACACCAAATGGTCTGAGTACAAACTTCCCTTCTGCTTCCTACTTTCCACCCTGCCATCTCTTTCATTTCTCCTTTCCTCACTTAAAATAGTACTGGGCAGATCAACAAGTAGGCTACCTTAAAAATATCCAACAATTGAGGTTGATGTTCGTCTTCCCTTCTTGTGAGAAGTGATTTTCAGTCTTCATACCTCACCTGGTTTGGGAGGTAGGAAGCACACTCCCCTGCTCTTCATGGAAAAGGTGCTTCACTCTGGCCTACAACAGTGCTGACAATTTCTTTTTTCACTATCCTTCCTCAATCTTCTAGTCATAGACACTGGGGATAGAGGAGGAAGGGGAATCGGGATACTGGTTGGAAGTAGCAAAGCTCCAATTGTTGAGGCTTTCTCTTTAAAATGAGAAATACTTAATACCTCTTTGTATTTAGTTTGACATATCACCAACTCTGGGGCAATGGGATAAATCCCATTCAAATGCTGTGATGTGTCAAAAAGTGGTTTCAGGAAACAGAGAACAGAAGAAAGTTAAGGAGTGGAAATAAATAAATAGTAAAAGAAAATGTGAAGAAAAACAAGTTTTCAGATGAAATGTGTTCATGAAAAACTAAATTGGATGACTCAAACCATTTTCTTTTTCACATTCTTATGAAATTTCAGAGCACAGTTTCATTCATTTATTCTTTCAACAAATATTTATTGAACACCTACCATGAACCAGGCACTAGCAGGCTATAGGTTTATAATAGTGAACTTAGAGAATTTCCTGACCTAAATAGGATTGACAGGCTATAAGCAAGTAAATAAAATAATAATTAGTTAAATAACTGCAGATTGAATGAAAAGCTATGAAGGAAATAAACAGAGTGCTGTGATCCAGAATAACAGGGAGCATTATTATGGTAAGGTGGTCAAGAAAACCTCTCTGAGAGAGAGGCATTTAGACTGCTGCCTGTGGAGGCCAAAATCCAATGCACACTGTGCTCTCCAGAAGGGTAGTTTTTCCTAATTCACATAGAATGCATATGTGCATTAACATGGAAGCTCTGAACATTTAAGCTAAAACCTGAAGGCTAGAAAGGAGTCAGCCATATAAAGACCTGTGGAGAAAGTATGCCAGTTAGATGGAATAGCAAGTACAGAGGCTCTGAGATAGAAAGAGCATTGTGTATTCTAGGAGATGACAAAAGGCTGGAGTGAGGAAATAAGTGAGTAGAGAATGGCAAGAGGCAAGAAGTGAGTTTGGAGAAGTAGGAAGGAATCAGACATGCAGAGCTGGCCGTATAGGTTTTGGATTTTATCCTAAATGCAGTGAAAAGCAATCCGATCATTTAAAGCAAGGAACTGATATGATCTTATTTACATTTTTTAAAAAGTATAGAGATGTATTTTGAAGTATATTGTTGTATTTGATGAATCAAATGAGGAGGGAGGGGTCATTAGGGGTGAATGAAAGGGAGGAGTCAAGGAGGACAATTAATCATGGAGCCATTTATTGAGAGGGTAAAACCTGGGGGAGATCCAGGTTTAGAAAGAGAGAACCATTTTGGTCATGTTCAGTTTGAAATGCCTAGGAGACATACAAGAGAGATGTCAAGTAGATATTTAAAGATGTGAATCTGGAGCTCAGAAAGGAAGTCAAGCCTACCGATATAAATTTAGGAATTGTCAGCAGATAGTTTTTAAAGCATGAGAATGGATGAGATTATATAGGGAGAAGGCATAGAGAATAGAAAAGAGGATACAGGAATGCCAACATTTAGAGGTCGCATAGAAAAAGGAAAAATATGTGAAGGTGAATAAGCCAATTATTTAAGAAAACCAGGATAGTGTGTGGTATGGAGCCCAGAGAGGAGAATATCAGAGAAGACCAATTATAAGAGTTCAGTTAAACTGAGGACAGAAAGGAGAGAGTCAGCCAAATAGAGGTTGTCAGTTACCTTTGCAAGAGTGATAGGGAGATTGAAATAGATTGAAGCTTGCTATTTATCTTATCAGCAACAGTGATTATTAGAAGACAGTAGAGCAATACCTTCAAAGTTCTGAGAGAAAATTATTCTGAACCTAGAATTCTACAGACAGACAAAACATTCAAGGATGAGGATTAATTAGGGACTTTTTCACTTTTTTTTGACCTCTTATGCACCTTTTCAGAAAAATAAGATTGCTTAAGGAAATGTTCTAGCAAAATGAAAAGAGACTCAAGAAACATGAGAAACCATCTGCTCTATGGGTGCAATAAAAAGATATTACACCACAAATATTTAGGCTTTCAAGGTAATAAATAGTAATAGAACGGGAAATTAGAAGGATCTCAGAAGAATGTCTTTAAGAAAAAAGTAGGTTCACTTTAGAAAACAGCATGATTAAAAACCTTAGTAATCTTAATAATAGAGTGACATTTGCTTCTCCTGTCATCAACACCAAAGAAAGTCAATTAGAATTTTTAGTAAAGGCAAAAAAATGTATAAGCCATGGTCCAAAGATGAAACAAACTAAAATGTGATATTATTATGAGTAATCAGTGGACATATAGTAGTCTCTCCATACCCCTAGGGGATACTTTCCATGACCCTCACTGGATGACTGAAACTGCAGATAGTACCAAACCCTATGTATACCATGTTTTTCCTATACTACATACACACCTATGATAAAATTTAATTTATAAACTAGGCACAGTAAGAGATTAACAACAATAACATAATAAAATAGAACAATTATAACAATACACTGTAATAAAAGTTACCGTAGCTCTTGCAACCTCAGCATTAGATTTTTTTTCTTTCCTTGTTAAGTCAAGAACTTTCACCTTTTCACTTAAAGGAAGCACCTTACAGCTTCTCTTTGGCATATCCGAATCGCCAGCATCACTACTCTTGCTCTTTGGGACCATTATTAAGTAAAATAAGGGTTACTTGAACACAAACACTGCCATACTGTGACAGTCGATCTGATAACTGAGACAGCTACTAAGTGACTAATGGGTGAGTGACATATATAGAGTGGATACATTGCACAAAGGGATGATTCATGTCCAAGGCGGGCCAGAACCAGAGAGCTTGAGATTTCTTCACACTACTCAGAACAGTGTGCAATTTAAAATTTATGAATTGTTTATTTCTGTAATTTTCCATTTAATATTTTCAGATGGTGATTGACCGTGGGTAACTGAAACTGCGGAAAGTGAAACCACTTATCTGATAAGGGGCGACTACTGTATAAGAAAAGAGAATCCATTTTACATTGACACCTAGAACATTCTCCTTCAGTAAATGTAGAGTTAGTAACATGGTTTACATTTCCTTTTTCCCAAATCCATTCATACTACTTGATTCAGCAGTGAATAAGATTTACAAAATTGTAATACTGAAAAAAAAACCTATTTTTCAAAATAAATTTAAAGACAAAATGCAGAAGATCTAATTATTCTAACAGAGTAAATATAAATATTGACAGTGTAAAAGTAGTAGTACAGCTAATGGAAGTTGGGAAATGGAAGGAAGTGAAAGGATGCAGATGTGTTGATCTTACATAATGGAGGAGTCAAGAGACACTTTCCGAGGTGGGTGGATCAAGAAATAGAGATTTAAGTATATTCTTTAAAGCAATAAAGTAACAGACAGAACTTAATGTAATATAATAAAAATTGCAAAGAGGAGACTAGGGGAAGAAAATGGAGAGTAATGTAATTGAGCTAAATTTTTATTGTTCATTTTCAAAGAGTGGAGTCAAAAAAAAATGTCAGGAGTTGAACAAAAAAGTGGCAGTATATGTGTATTATTTTCAGTTATGGAGATAACTATCTGAAGTACTAAAAACAGTTTCATGTAGCTACCTTTAGGGCAGTGTTTTTCAAACTGTGGGAATGGAATCAATTTAGTGGGTTACAACCTACATTAGAAGAAAGAGAAGAAGGAAAAAGGAAATATCACGTTGCATTGCACTAGTAAGAATAAGTAAAATTGGTGAAACATTTTTCAGCTTTAGGGGTGTGTGTGTGTGTTTGTGTGTGTGTGTGTGTGTGTGTGTGTATGTGTATGTGTAAAATTTCCAACTTGGATCCTGGTCAACAAAATGCTCTAGGAAGTAGAATTAGGTTGTGGACAGTGATAGGGCTGCCTTTTTATCTTTCATTTTTCTACTCAACTGTTTGAATTTTTTTTAACTCATGCATGTATTACTTATCATAATCACTTAAAATATTTATCTCTGTTTTTTAATGCACAAAAAATACAAATTCATAAGTTTCCATAACATAAAGTGGTATATTTCCTAACAAAGCAAAAATTAGGCAATTTTCTTGAGAAACAAAATGACAGGCAATCTTACCATCACTTAGCAAGAAAGGAAAAATGAACAATAGGTTTTAAAGATTACTTAAGGCTCAAGGGAGGGAAGGCTGGGGCAGGGGCAAGAATTTAAGATGTTAGGAGTCTAGGCAATAGGTTAAGTAGGATGAAGATAAAGCAAGAGAAATAAAAAATTTTAAATATCATTGTCACAATGTAAACCAGTGCTAATGACGATCTTGAATCCACAAATAATTTTACCTTATTGAGTCTGTGTAATAGTGTTTCTTCTATCAGTGAACATTATAATTGCTTGCATTTCTGTGGTGGATTTCAATTTTCCTCAGTTTGCCCTTGCAGCAAATATGAGACAAGTTTTGAGTACCTGCTTGCCCAGACCCTCCCTTTTCTAAAAGCTTCTACTCCTTCGGGGAGATACCTCTGTGATCATGTGCACTTTGTGACCTTTCACCTAGCCATACCTAATTGGACCAAGGAGAGACCACTGACACAACCCGTACCAGTCAAATTTTCTCTCCTAGGAATTTGGAATTGGAACTCAGAAATGCTGATCATTTTGTGTTTGTCACTTGGGGAATAAGAGTATCATTCTGGGGCAGCCATATTTGGCCCATCTGCATGGATACACAGAAAAGAACTCATCTGCCTAAAAAGGAAAGAATAAAGGGTAGAGGAGAGGTCATTAATTCATTAAGTCAACAAATACTTATTAACTACCTACTGTTCCAGGTACTGTTCTATGTACTAGGGATACAGTGGTGAATAAAACCGAGTCTATGCCCTGTGAGTATATATTCTTGGAGGAGGGAAGAAGATGATGAACAAATAAATATTTTATAAAATGTCAAGTAGTAGTAAGGTCTATGAAGAAAAATAAAGGAGGGTAAGAGAAAGTTTGAAGTTGAAAGAAATAATATTAGAATGGGTAGCTAAGATATAAATATTAGAGTATAGGAATGGGTCAAAAAGAAACTCTTGCCTGAAAAGAACTTGTTTTTTGCAGAAAGCAAAACCCTGACGTATTTAATGAGGCATTGCAAAATCTGCTCCCCCCACCACCATGGGAGGCAAAGTCAAGGTTCAGACTGAACTTTGTTTGGAAACTTTGGAACCATGTGTTTAAAGAATGAGAGAGGTCTGTCAAGACATTCTGCCAAAGCACATCACAAGCTTAACATGTGCTTACTGCCTGCTCTCAAAAACTAGTCTCCATGAGCCAGCCAGCTGCTAGAATTTGGGATACACTCCAGCTAGTTATGTCTCACACTGGGTCACATCTCCATTTCCCAAAGGAAACTCCAGAAAACTTCTGCTATCTCTCATATAACTTGTTAGCTCTGTTTTATAAAATTCCTCAATTTTAACCTCAGAGCCATGATATTAAAATTTGTGAATATAAAAATACAGATATTAAAATGTTCCTGAGCTAATCACCTTCCTGATAAACCTGCTCATACCACATACTCTGTTACACTGCAGCCATCTTTGCAAACATCCACCTCAAAAAGTTGAAGTCATAACAATAACAGCTAACATTTGTTGAGTGCTCTTAATGTCCCAGGCATTATGCTTTTTTATCTCCGTTAATTCTCACAGGAGGTTCTGGGAAGAAAATGGCTTGAACACGTGTTCCTGACTGCCCCCCTTTTCCTCCTTCCCTCCCCCTAATTCCTTACTGGAGCAACTCAGCAACTAAAAACAACCACCAGAGGCTCTTGGAGGTAACCTGTGTTTCTAAGGCATTCCATAGGAGAGGGTAGATATTGGACATATGAGTCCAAGTCCATAGCTTGGGAAAGCCAAGTCCTGTCAGGGATGGACAGGAGGGCTGCACAGACAGACAGAGTCACTCTCCTTCTGAGTGTCTGAGAAAAGTGTCTTTCTCCCTTGTACTTGGAAAGCCTAAGGGCACAGAAGCTCTCTCCTACCCCCTTTCAGTGAAGGGGTCCCAATTTGCCAGATTGTTGCTTTGGGCTATAATAGTGGTCCTCAAAATGTTTTCCCTGGACAAGTAGCAATGGCATCACCTGAGAACTTGTTAGAAATGCAAATTCTCAGGCCTCACTACAGGCCTATAAATCAGAAACTCTGAGTGAGACCCAGAAAGCTGTGTTTTAATAAGCCCTCCAGGAGATTGTGAACCATGAGGTAAGGAAACTAGATGGGTTAATACCTCCACCTGCTAGAAACCCCAGCCGCCTGACCTGTAAAGGCACTGAGGAACTCATATCATTTGTAGGACACAGACAATTACAATGCATTTAATGAACTGAGTAATTTGAGGGAGGTTTACCCAGCTGATCAATCAGAAGGGGTGACTCTTAGGGAGAAATAATCAAACAGAAGATGACTTTAATCTTAATAGCAGTCCTATTAACTCCTCCAATAAAAATCAAGGCTTAGAGAGGTTAAATAACTGTTCAAGGTCATACCACTAATAACAGAACCAAGCTTTGGGCCCAGGGCTGTCTGACTCCAAGTCCTCTCTCTTACCTTTCATACTTAAGTTCTAATTATGTCTACTTCATCTGTTTCTGCAGAATTCATCTTTTTTTTAACTTTGTTTTAAATTGTGATATAACATACATACAATACATACAGAAAAGTCCACCAGGTCCACCAGCAGCCCCTGTATGTCTCTCTTTTCCCCCGGAGGTAACCACTGTCTTGACTCATGATAATTGTTTTCTTGCTTTTCTTTATTAAGCCACATCTATAAGCATTCTCAAAAAACATAGTTTGGTTTTTTTTTTTGAACTTCGTATGAAAGGAATCGTACTGTTTATATCCATTTGTTGTCCTGCTTCTTTTGCTCAACATGATGTTTATGACATTCATACATGTTGTATATAGCCATAGTTTGTTCATTTTCATTGCTGTATAGTATTTCATTGAGTGAATAATAAATATTTTATTTATCCTGGAATCCATCATATCTTCATTCCCACTGTCACTCTCCTAATTCAGGCATTCATTAAATGATTCCTTATTACTTAAGTTATCCCAGTGGTCCCTAACTGTGCTCAATTCCAGGCTCTCCCCAACTGCTGTCAGAGAAATCTTCTGAAGGTCAACACAGATCATGTCCCTCCTGTTAAGAGAAGTTGTAGAAGGAGAGGAAGAAGAAAGGCTGGGAGGTAGGCAGCGACACATTATTCAGGGCCTTGGAGACCATTTTAAGGATTTTGGTTTTTATTCTAAAGGCATTGAAAAGCCCTATCTGGCTGACAGTTTTGACTTTCTAAGCTCAGAAACTTTTACCTGAAAGTCCTTAGACCATCGGATAAGACCTGTCTGATAGCTATTCCCGCAAGAATCCAACCAAGTTTGCTAGGCTCTGCCCCACGGCCCCTTGGGATCACTTCACCTGCTAGTGAAGTTCTCTCAGCTCTGGCTCCATCTGTTGCTAGTTTTCTCTTTCAGCCCTCTTAGGGTTCTTTTTGGCTGGGCCTGAGAATTAAATTGACATAAGACATCAACGGGAGAAAAGCATACCAATTTATTTAACACAAGTTTTACATGACACGGGAGCCCTGCATAAGGAATGAAGACCCAAAGAAATGGCAAAACCTACTTGCTTTTATATTAGGTTGAACAAAGAGAGGCAATTATGAAAAAGTGACATAACTATGTGGAGGGGATAAAGGAAGATAAGAATTATTTTAATAAGGTCTGTTTATGTAGAATTCTCTCAGTCTTAATCTTGATGATAAGAATGTAATTTTCCTTCTGATATTAGGGAGGACATCTCTCATAAAGGAATTGCATCTCCTGCTTTTAAGAAAAAGAAGAAAAGTCAGTGTTTTTCTTGTATATGCTGTTTTTCAAATTCCTTTAACTCAAAATAGTTAATATACCAGAGCAGTATATTTTGGGGTGGCATGTTTTGAACTCCTTTAGTTCCTAGGGTACCTCACAGGTGAGGCCATATAAGTTAATGCATATAGGATAAAATGCCATGACTTTGTGCAGCGCAGTAGTGAACTATTAATTGTGCTGAAAAATGGCAAATAAAAGATTTTTGAACTAATACACTAAGAATCATAAGGTTTAGCTCAAAATCTCACTTAAGTGCCTAGGGTAAAAACATTTCAAGTGTCTTAACAAACTGGAATAATGCATACCATTGAGTATAATGAGAATTACAAAATGTTAGACAAGAAAGGGCCTCCATAACTGTAGACATAGTTATAGACCATAATTTTAGTGCAGGGGTTGGCAAACTTTTTCTACAAGGGCTAGATAGTAAATATGTTCAGCTTTGCAGGCCATATGGTTTCTGTCACAACTATTCAACTCTGACTTTGTAGGGTGAAAGCACCCATAAGCAATATGTACGTGACTGGGGCCTGGCTGTGTTCCAACAAAATTTTATTGGCAGCAGGTCAGATTTGGCCCATGGGCTATAGTTTGCCAGCCTTGGCCTCAGTGCACAATTTCAGTCCTCATTGCTATTTGTTTGTTGTTTTCTCAGTATTTTTATTAAGATCTAATTTACGTTGAATAAAATGTGGCAGCTGTTAAGTGTACTTTCTGATGAGTTTTTGACAAGTGTATTCACCTGTGTAATCACCATCCTAATCAAGATGTAGAACATTTCCATTGCCCCAGAAAGTACCTTCATGCCCCTTTCTAGTCAATCCCCACCCTCACCCCCAGAGGTTAACTCCTCTTCTGATTTCTATTCCTGTAGATTAATTTTGCTTGTTCTTGACCTCCTTATAAATAAAATTATACAGTGTCTGTATGTCTGACTATATGGCTTCTTTCATTCAACTAGTTTGTGAGATTCATCCATGTTGTTGAGTTCATTCCTTTTTATTGCTGAGTAGTATTCCACTGTGTGAATATATCACAGTTTGTATGAATATACCTGTTACTAGTTTCCTAGGGCTGTCTTAAGAAATTACCACAAACTTCATGGCTTAAAACAACAGAAATTTATTCTCTCACAGCTCTTAAGCCCACAAGGCCGAAATCAAGGTGTTGGCATGGCCATGTTTCCTCTGAAGCCTCTGGGAGATAATCTTTCCTTGTTTCTTTCAGCTTCTGGAGGCTCCAGGGGTTCCTTGACTTGTAGCAGCCTTACTCCAATCTCTGCCACTGTCTTCACACGGCCTTTTCCTTTAGGCCTCTGTGTCTTTCTTCTCTTCTGTCTCTTATATGGACAGTGTCATTGGATTTAGCACCTATCCTAATCAAGGATGATTTCTGATGAAAAGATCCTTAATTATATCTGCAAAGATCCTTTTTTCCAATTTGATCACATTCACAGGTTCAGGGTGGATGTATCTTTTGGGGAGCCACTATTCAACCCATCACAGTATCAGTTTGTTTATCTAGTCACCTAATAATAGACATCTGAATTATTTCTCTTTTGGGTTTTTTGGCTATTATGAATAAAGTTGCTAAGAATGTTATTGTACAAGGCTTTTTGTGGATATGTTTTCAGCTTCACAGTTTTTGAATTCCAGTTCTAATTATCTTAATATAAGATGTGATTAATTTTCTTTTTAGTGATAATTACCCCTAACAGCATTTTTAATTCTGGCAGGAATTTCTGTAAGAATTGGTCAACCTGCATACCTTTGACTTAAATATGTTGTATAACTGAAAACAGAATACTGCCAAGAGACAAGGTATGGAATTCTAATAAGTATCTTCATTTTTGTGTCTCAAAACATTATCAAGAAACAAACAAATTTCAGATCAGGAAACATTTTAACTCCTTAAAATAATGGTAATACCTGATTCAGTAAAAAACAAAACCAAAGACAGCTTGACTCCATTCTGTCAGTTCTTTTGTTCTTGTTGTGATACTTTGCATTAGTTGTTGCAGCCATCACCTAGGCTAAATTTGATACATTTATCTCATCATGTGCATGACTAACATTGACCATTTCACTGGTATGTGATTTAAATGCAACTCCTTAATAAGCAAACAAATAAAGCCATCCATCTGGACTGCTCTCCCACCCCTGAGATTCTGATAGGCCTGACCTTGACAGAGCTACTGGGATATGGTTTAGAGGCTTTCTGCTGTGTGACTGACTGCCACTCTATAATGAAAGCTTCTTGGAGGAGAGAGACTCTGCTTCATTCATCTATGTAACCTCCCACTCCAGGCCCAGCTCAATGCTTTCTTAACCTTGTAAGTGTTTCCTTACTAAATAGTGCCTGTGAATAAAAAATAAGCAGGAAGGTGTTAACTCTTTTCTTCATAGTAGAGTAATTCCACTAATGCAGAACAGTTCCTGCTAATGAAATTTCTTAGAAATAGTTTTAATAAATGATTCCTTTTTAAAAATCTATTGGAAAGTCTCCAGGATTATTACTTATTACACTGGTGGTTTCTGATTGAATATCTGCTTCATTTGTTCAGCAATTCTAGGAACTGGTGATTGGCTACACCATTCATTTATAAAAGCAATTTAAAACACTACTCAGGCCCTGATGACACTTGGCAAGTGTAACAGAGAAAAGCACAGAGTTCTCATTGTTCTTTTTAGACAGTTTAAAAAATGGTTCTGTAAAATGGTTTGAAGTTTTTTTAATAGGAACAAAATTATGTAATGTGCTCTGTCGTTACCACCCCAGTCTTTTGCAATGTCTATAAATCAAAAATCTTACTTAACTTTTTTGGAAAAGTGTAGATACAGCTCCATTATTTTGGAATATAATTACTTTGAAACTTTTGGATGGATAAATTGGGAATTTTCACTAATCCTGATTTTCTACTTTTACTTTGTTCTGTTCCTTTGATTTCAATTTTAATAGGCCTATCTCTGAAATAAGGATTGACAAACATACACTTTTGAAATCATAATTTCTTCATTTTGACACAAGTGTCCACAAGATGAGGTTTAACAGAAGAGACAGTGAAGACTATGACAACACAAATGCTAGATTGTGTAACTTATGATAAATATTTTTAAAGGGTACTTTCAAAATTGCAATTTCAAAATCAAATTAGGCATTTTAAAGGCATTTCATATGTAACATTATTTGCCAGATTGTATTATTATCCAGACTTTTTAACCTCCTCTACTAATTTGGGAATATTTTCAGCTCCAAATAACAGACTAATAGATCTTAAGCAAAAGGGGTTTATTTTGTCTAACGTAACAAGAAGTCCAGAATTAGGTGCTTGCTGGCATTGGTTTAGCAGCTTAATGTAAAGGCTTAGGTTGGTATCTCTGTGATTCCCTGTCCTTCTCTTCATAGTCACAAGATGGATGCAAAAGCTCCAAGCATCTCAACCATTTTCAAAGGCAAGAAGTAGGACAGAGTTTGCTACTTGCCTCTTTTTTTCACCAGGAAAGACATATCTTTCTCAAATCACCTATCCAACCAATAATTTTCCCCTTGCATTTCATTGACCATAATGGTGTCATGTGATTATCCCTAGCTATAAAAGAGGCTGGGAAAATGAGTTTCTACTTCCATCTCTGTATTTGAGGGAGGCAAGGGAGAAGGGGTTGGGAATGACTTTTGGATAACCAATCACATCTTGCCATGTGCTTGGTAATCATTTGTTGAATGAATTAACAGGTGATCCACAGTGTTCAGCAGAGCTAAAGTTCAGATATACACCCACTCTTTCATTATCTTTCCTATTAAATTTACATTTTTCTTTTCCTCATTTGTTCAGAAACATTAGGAGAGGTTCTTAGTTATACTACTTATCTGCAAACATTTGCTAAGCATATGGAATACACTAGTACTTATTCTGTGACTGGGGAGAGAATTAGAAATAGCAAATTCTAAGACATTCATCCATTTATTCAAGATAGTCATCCATTTACTCAAAAAATATTTATTAATGCCTACTATGTGCCAGACACTATTCTAGAGTTATGAGCCAAATCTGTAAACAAAACAAAGAGCCCTGCCCTTGAGGAAGCCTATATTCTAACAAAGCATGGTGACATTTTACTTGGATTTTAAGAGGTGAGTTGGATTTTTATAAATAAACATAATTGGGAAATGCATTGCATTCAAAGGGAACAGCATGAGTAAAGACATAGAAATGTGAATATGCGTGTCCTGTTTGGGCAGCATCAAGTAGCTCCATGAAGCGTAGAATATATGGTGAGGGCTGAAAAGGCAAGTTACTGTCCAGTTGTGAAGGATTATGTCCAGGGAGATGTGAGTTTTGCCAGACCAAAACTAGCATCTCTCAAAGTTAGGACCAAAGCTTACTAGGTATCTTGATTTGGAGGTTCTACAGACACCGTGAACTTACCGTGTCCCAAATGGACTCATTATATTTCTCCTGAAACCTACTCTTACTCTCATAATTCCTAATTTGGTTTAGACCCTCACCATTTCTCACCTGGGCTATTGCTGTTATCTCCTGCCTCCTACAGTCTCCCACTCCTCTAATCCTTCCTTTCAGCTGCTTTAGAAAGTGATTTTTCTAAACCTTATATAACCCAGAGGTCAAATGGAAGCCACAAATTATGAAGTATCTATAAATTTGATAAAGGGGGAGACTGGGGAGGGAGGATGTTACATTTGTATTAGTTTTCCATTGTCGTGTAACAAATTACCAGAAATTTTAGAGGCTTAAGACAACACACATTTATTATTTCACGGTATCTATGGTTCAGGAGTCTGGCAGAGTTTGGGTGGGTCCTCTGATTAGGATCTCACAAGAAGACAAAGTGTTGACAGGGCTATGTTCTCATCTGGAGGTTTGACTGGGGAAGAATCGGCTTCCAAGCCCACTCAGGTTGTTTATTTGTAGTTGTATGACTCAGAGTCCCACTTCTTTCTGGCTGTTGTCTGAATGCTACCCTCAGCTCATAGAGGCCACCACAGTCCCTTACCATGTGGATTTTCCCAATAGGCTGCTCGCTTCATCAGACCAGCAAGGAGAGTCTTGAGAGTTAGTCTGCTAGCAAGACAGAACAACATGATCAGGGAGTGACAACCCATCACCTTTGCTATATTGTATTCATTATAAGCAAGTTACAGGTCCTGCCCACAGTCAAAGGGGTATGAACACCAGAGATGTGAACATCAGGAGGTAAAAATCATGGGGAGCCACATTAGAGTCTGTCACAACACTCGTATGGTCTTCTCTATCCTTGAGATCTACTCAGTGGATACTATCTCTGGGAATGATCTTGAAGTGAAGCTTAGTTCCTATTAAAACAAACAAACAAAAAAACAACCACTCAAAGTGTTTGTGAGTTAGTACTTTCTGAAGATATAGGAATGCTGTCTTTGGCTACTTTGCTAGCTTCTCCCACCTCTGTTCCATTTCCCTAAGGTATTCCTTCTCCTTCTGGAAAGCCCTGAATGAATTCAATGTCTTAATGTTCAGAAACAGAAGCCCAGTTTTTCAGATGTTGTATAGTCACTTTTTGTAATATTTCAACAAGTACATTGATATGGATTTGTTATAGCTTTTGTTGGTTTGATTATTTTCTAACAGATGGCTTCCATATATTTGTGAACTTCATCAATCCAGTGTAATGTCATTTCCTGAGATTCAATTTTCTAATTTTAAAAGTCCCATAATTTAGAATTAAATTGCAAGCAAAACTCGTCTTCTTAGTTTTAAAGTTCTTTCACATAGAGCAGTTCTATTTCCAGTATTATTTCCTTTAAAATAAGTTTGTTGTTAAATTTATTCACAGTTTAACATGTAAGGTAAATTGTTGTGTTAAAACTTAGAGAAAAATACAGTTGTTTAAATTTTATTAATTTTTTTGCTAATATATTTGAGAGAGGTTAGTAAAGTCTTTTATGTATTATCAAGAGTAGACTAGAGTTCTGTATTAATAATTTATAGTACATTCTTATTAGACAGCTCTTAGATTATTTTGAGATGAAATGGAAGATTTTATTCATCAGATTTCCTATGGCTCTGCCCCTCATAAACTTTGGGGAGCTGGTGAGCTTTCCCCCTACTCCTTCTGTTTTCATGGGGAAGGACTTCCCCAGAGTAACTCTCTGGCCTCTTACCCTGCCTGGTTAGTGACTGACAGCCATGAATCCACAGATCATAATTAAGTGAAGTTAATCTATTAAAAAGAACATAAGCACGTAGACTTTAAGCCCTGGACTGAACTGAGGTAGTCTCAAGTTCTGTTCCAAGGTTTGGTTTGGGAGAAAGGGGCAGAAGTGGAGTGGGGAAAAGTATGTCAGGGAATATTAGCAAGCTCACTTGGCTCTCAGCCCTAACCCTCATTCGCCAAACAGCTTTCTCAATAATAAAGGTAATATTTTGACCTCTAATGCCTCCTTCTAATTAGAGTCACTAAGATCCCTTCCAGTTCTGAAATTCAGTGATCCTAAGTGGGATTAGGTGGGTATACTTACCGAACATAAAGGTTCCCAACAGAAAACATTATTGTCAAAATACATCTAATTCCTTTTTTATTGAGATATAATTAAGATATAACATTATATTAGTTTCAGATGTACAACATAATGATTTGATATTTGTATAATTGTGAAATGATCACCACAATAAGTCTAGTTAGCATCTATTACCACACATAGTTACAAAATTTTTTTTGTGTGATGGGAACTTTTAAGATCTACTCTTAGCAACTTTCAAATGTACAGTACAGTATTGTTAACTATAGTCACCATGCTGTACCTTACATCCCCATGACATTTATTTTATAACTGAAAGTTTGTACCTTTTGACTACCTTCACCCATTTCGCCCACCCCAACCCCTGGCCTCTGTCAACCATCAGTCTGTTCTCTGTGTCTATGAATTTGGTTGTGTTTGTTTTTTTAGATTCCACATGTAAGTGAGATCATATGGCATTTGTCTTTCTCTGTCTTATTTCACTTAGCATAATGCTTGATTTAAATTGTTGGCCCTCACACTTTCCTTTCTATAGAGGAGAATAAAACTGCATAAATTTGATATGACATGGCTAGCTTTCCTTTTGCTCCTATTTCCCCCTGGAGGCACCCTGGCATGGACTCAACATATACTCTTGTCACATATGACAAGGAGATAGACCCGAAGAAAAGGTTAGAGGAAGAGAGCTATTCCACCATGACTTTCAAGAATTCTACTAAGTGAGTGACGTCAGCATCATGGCAGAGTGAGATTCCCTCTTTGAATCTCTGCCCCCTACGACACAACGAAAACATCATTCGCATTCCAACACAGCTCAATCAAACACTACAAAGGACCTCTAAGAAACCCCTGCTACCATACATCTGACGGTGGAGGTGTGGGGAAGCCCAAAAGGATGGAAGAAGAGGTAAGAAGTTGTACTCCCCCTCCCCAATCGATCAGCAAAGACAGTGCGGCTTGCAGACAGAGGGGGGAGGGGTGGCCCACAGTGGGGAAATCTCTCGCCATCCAGGTGCTCTCACAGACTGTCGAGAGATCCCCACTGGGAAGCAACGACGGACTGTTTAGGGGGTGTAGCAAACACCCTAAGAGAGCCAGAAAGGAAACCCCCGGGTTGAGCAGGAGAAAGAGAGGACCCCTCCCCCCACACACCCCACGTTTCAGCATAATCCCTCCAGGGGCTGCAGCAGGCTCAGAGCATACCACTCACGATCTCCATCCAGTGGCAGCAGGGGTAAACTGCAGGACTAACTTTATCATGAGGGGAAAAAATAATGCCATCCCCGTCAGATCCTTGCAACAATTTGTTATGGCTACAGACCAAAAGGAAAATGACAAACACCCAGAAACCAACCCTGAAGGCACAGAATTTGATAACCTGAATGACAGAGAATTCAAAATAGCTATCATAAACAAACTCAACAAAATACAAGAGAACACACAGAAACAAATCAATGAATTCAGGGATTTTGTCACAAAAGAGATTGAAACCATAAAGAAAAAACAATCAGAATTATTGGAGATGAAAAACAAAATCAACGAGATAGTGGAAAAAATGGAGTCTTTAAAGAGCAGAACTGACAATATGGAGGAACGAATTAGCATTATTGAGGATAGCCACGCAGAAACGCTCCAGATAGAGGAGGAGAGAGAGCTAAGACTAAAAAGAAATGAAGAAATTCTTCGAGAAATATCAGACTCAATGAGGAAAAGCAACATAAGGATAATAGGTATTCCAGAAGGAGAAGAAAGAGAAAAAGGAGCAGAGAGTTTGTTCAAAGAAATAATAGCTGAGAACTTCCCCAACCTAGGGAACGAGAGGGAAATAACAGTGAATGAAATCAATAGATCACCTAAATATATAAACAGGAATAAAAAATCATCTTGCCACATAGTAGCAAACTTGAAAAATACCCGTGACAAGGAAATAATATTAAGGGCAGCTAAACAAAAAAACAAAATAACATACAAAGGAAACCCCATCAGGCTCTCAGCTGATTTCTCGACAGAAACTCTACAGGCTAGGAGAGACTGGAATGATATATTCAAAATCATGAAAGACAAAAACCTTCAGCCAAGAATACTTTATCCAGCAAAAATATCCTTCAAATACGATGGAGAAATAATAACTCTCCCTGATAAACAAAAGCTAAGAGAGTTCGTCACCACAAGACCCCCACTACAAGAAATGCTCAAGAAGGCCCTTAGGCCTGAAAAAAAACAAATGAGAAAGGGGATACGAAGATTTCAGCAAGGAGAAAAGCAAGGAGACTAAACCAGAACAAACTACAGTTGGATAACATCAAAAATTAATTCAAGCTCATCACTGGAAACACACATTCATGACACAATCTGGAATAAAGAGATAACAAATAAGGAGGGGAAGAGGTAAGGGATTGAATCAACCCAGCCTCAGGAAAAAGGAGGCATCTGAAAATGTACTTTCTTATCCAGGAGATCGCTTATATAAACCTCATGGTAACCACTAAACAAATAACCAGAAGAGAACCACACATGACAAATAAAGAGAAAACCAAGAGAACGAGCATGCAGAAACACCAAATTGAACCTGCAGTCTGAAACACAAGTGACAAGAAACGAAGGAAATGCAAAAGAACCAGAAAATGAACAATAAAATAGCAACATTAAATGCTCATATATCAATAATCACTCTAAATGTAAATGGATTGAATTCTCCAATCAAAAGACACAGAGTGGCGGGATGGATTAAAAACCAAGATCCAACAATCTGCTGCCTCCAGGAAACACATCTCAGCTCTAAAGACAAACACAGACTCAAAATAAAAGGATGGAAAACAATGCTCCAAGCCAATGGCAAACAAAAGAAAGCAGGAGTAGCCATACTTATATGAGACAAAGTAGACTTCAAGATAAAAAAGGTAATGAGAGACAAAGAAGGGCAATATATAATGATAAACCACCTCACCAAGAAGACATAACACTTATAAATATCTATGCACCCAACACAGGAGCACCAAAGTACATAAAACAACTGCTAAAAAACCTTAAAGGAGATATTAACAATAACACCATAATAGTATGGGATCTTAACACCCCCTTTACATCAATGGATAGATCATCCAGACAAAAAGTCAATAAGGAAATAATGGACTTAAACGAAAAACTAGACACAACAGACTTAACAGATATATACAGAGCACTCCACCCAAAAAAAGCAGAGTACACATTCTTCTCAAGTGCACATGGAACATTCTCAAGGATAGACCATATATTAGGAAACAAGGCAAACCTCTATAAATTTAAGAAGATTGAAATCATTACAAGCATCTTTTCTGACCATAATGCTGTGAAACTAGAAATCAACTGCAAGGAAAAAACTAGGAAAGGGACAAAGATGTGGAGACTAAACAACATGCTACTGAACAACCAATGGGTCGTTGATGAAATTAAAGGAGAAATCAAAAGCTATCTGGAGACAAATGAAAAGGAAAACACACCATACCAACTCATATGGGATGCAGCAAAAGTGGTCCTGAGAGGGAAATTCATAGCAATACAAGCTCACCTTAACAAACAAGAAAAATCCCAAATAAATAACCTTAAATTGCACCTAACAGAATTAGAAAAAGAAGAACAGATAAAGCCCTGAATCAGCAGAAGGAGGGAAATAATAAAAATCAGAGCAGAAATAAATGAAATTGAAACCAAAAAAAAAACAGTAGAAAGGATCAATGAAACAAAGAGCTGGTTCTTTGAGAAGATAAATAAAATTGACAAACCCTTAGCCAGACTCACTAAGAAAAAAAGGGAGAAGACTCAAATAAATAAAATTAGAAATGAAAGAGGAGAAATTACAACAGACACCACAGAAATACAAGGGATTATTAGGGAATACTATGAAAAACTTTACGCCAACAAATTGGACAACCTAAAGGAAATGGAAAAATTCTTGGAAGCGTACAACCTCCCAAAACTGAATCAAGAAGAAATAGAGAATCTGAATAGACCAATCACAACTAAAGAGATTGAAACAGTAATCAAAAACCTCCCAAAAAATAAAAGCCCAGGACGAGATGGCTTCCCTGGAGAATTTTATCAAACGTTCAAAGAAGATTTAGCACCTATCCTTCTCAAACTATTCCAAAAAATAGAGGAAGATGGAATACTTCCCAACACATTCTATGAGGCCGACATCATCCTGATACCAAAGCCAGACAAGGACAATCCAAAGAAGGAAAACTACATGCCAATATCACTGATGAACATAGACGCAAAAATCCTCAACAAAATATTGGCAAACCAAATACAGCAATACATCAAAAAGATCATACACCATGATCAAGTGGGATTTATACCAGGGACACAGGGATGGTTCAACATCTGCAAATCAATCAACGTGATACACCACATTAACAAAATGAAGAATAAAAACCACATGATCATCTCAATCGATGCAGAGAAGGCATTTGACAAGATCCAGCATCCATTTATGATAAAAACTCTCAACAAAATGGGTATAGAAGGAAAGTACCTCAACATAATAAGGGCCATATATGACAAACCTACAGCAAACATCCTACTCAACGGGGAAAAACTGAAAGCCATTCCTTTGAGGACAGGAACAAGACAAGGGTGCCCACTCTCACCGCTCTTATTCAACATAGTACTGGAAGTGCTGGCCAGAGCAATTAGGCAAGAAAAAGGAATAAAAGGACTCCAAATAGGCAATGAAGAAGTGAAACTCTCACTATTTGCAGACGACATGATCTTATACAT
The DNA here is from genome assembly GCA_031878705.1 of Tapirus indicus. Taxonomy (NCBI): domain Eukaryota; kingdom Metazoa; phylum Chordata; class Mammalia; order Perissodactyla; family Tapiridae; genus Tapirus; species Tapirus indicus. The sequence continues at coordinate 53,286,964 of CM062923.1, read as the reverse complement.
AGAAAACCCAAAAAATTCCATCGGAAAACTACTAGAAATAATCAACAACTACAGTAAAGTGGCAGGGTACAAAATCAACTTACAAAAATCAATTGCATTTCTATACACTAATGATGAACCAACAGAAAGAGAACTCGAAAAGACAATCCCATTTACAATTGCAACAAAAAGAATAAAATATCTGGGAATAAATTTAACCAAGGAGGTAAAAGACCTATACAATGAAAACTATAAGACACTATTGAAAGAAATCGAGGAGGACATAAACAAATGGAAAAATATTCCATGCACATGGATTGGAAGAATAAATATAGTTAAAATGTCCATTCTACCTAAAGCAATCTACAAATTCTATGCAATCCCAATCAGAATCCCAATGTCATTCTTCACGGTGACAGAACAAAAACTACTGAAATTCGTATGGGGCAACCAAAGAGCCCGAATAGCTAAAGCAATTCTGAAAAACAAGAACAAAGCTGGAGGCATCACAATCCCTGATTTCAAAATATACTCTAAAGCTATAGTAATCAAAACAGCATGGTACTGGTAGAAGAATAGACACACAGATCAATGGAACAGAATTGAAAGCCCAGAAATAAAACCACACACCTATGGACAGCTAATCTTCGACAAAGGAGCAAAGAACATACAATGGAGAGAGGGTAGTCTCTTCAATAAATGGTGCTGGGAAAATTGGACAGCAACATGCAAAAGAATGAAAGTAGACCATCTCCTATCGCCATATACAAAAATCAATTCAAAATGGATCAAGGACCTGAAAGTGAGACCTGAAACTATAAAACTCCTGGAAGAAAATATAGGCAGTACACTAATTGAGATTGGACATAAAGGGATCCTTTCAGATTCCATGTCTACTCAGACAAGGGAAACAAAAGAAAAAATAAACAAGTGGGACCTCATCAGACTAAAGAGCTTCTACAAGGCAAATGAAATCAGGATCAAAATGAATAAACAACCCACCAGCTGGGAGAAAATATTTGCAAATCGTTTGTCCGACAAGGGATTAATCTCAGTAATATATAAAGATCTCATACAACTGAGCAACAAAAAAACAAACAACCCGATCAAAAAATGGGCAGAGGATATGAACAGACTTTTTTCCAAGGAAGAGATACAGATGGCCAATAGACACATGAAAAGATAGATGTTCAACATCACTAATCATCAGGGAAATGCAAATCAAAACTACACTAAGATATCACCTTACACCCGTTAGAATGGCTATAATCACAAAGACAAATAACAACAAATGCTGGAGAGGTTGTGGAGAAATGGGAACCCTCATTCACTGCTGGTGGGAATGCAAACTGGTGCAGCCTCTATGGAAAACAGTATGGAGAGTCCTCAAAAAATTAAAAATAGAAATACCGTATGATCCAGCAATACCACTCTTGGGCATCTACCCAATGGACATGAAATCAACCATCACAAGAGGCGTATGCACCCCTATGTTCATTGCAGCATTATTCACTATAGCCAAGAAGTGGAAGCAAGCCAAGTGTCCCTCAACTGAAGATTGGTTAAAGAAGATGTGGTATATACATACAATGGAATACTACTCAGCCATAATAAAAGACAGAATTGTCCCATTTGCAACAACATGGATGGACCTAGAGGGTATTATGTTAAGTGAAATAAGCCAGAGAGAGAAGGACAGACACTGCATGAACTCACTCATATATGGAATATAAGTGAACACACAGACAGAGAGAACTGATTGGTGGTTACCAAGGGGAAGGGGGGTGGGGGGTGGGCACAAGGGGTGAAGGGTTACATCTACAAGGTGACGGACAAACAAAAATGTACAACTAAAACCCCACAGTGTTATAAACTGTTAAGACATCAATAAAAAAATATGGTAAAAAAAAAAAAAGAATTCTACTAAGTCATTCTAGCTGCTGACCAACGTTATTTTGCAAAGGTGGGATCTGGCCACCTTGCCCCTAGAAGCATAAGGCACATATGTGGAGTTGGGATATGAGCGTCTGGCTTGTTCTTCAGGACATTTCTGTGCCTCTAAAAGCCTGGAATAGGAACTGAGAAAGATGCTCCTTCTTAATGTGCTTGAAAAGGTATGATATCAGCTCTGCTCTGGATAAGAAGGGGAAGAATTGAGCCAGACAAAATTTTATAGTTAGTCACAATCACATTACTAAGTGCAGTATCCTCTAGGATAAATCTGTTTTTGAATGAAAACTCCTCTCAAAGGCAGCTGTTTCAATTTAATGCCAGTTTTGCTCACTCTGTCACACTTAGTTTTCCGGTGTTAAAAGAGATGTGAAAATAGAAGATTGAAAGAACAATGTGAAATTAAATATAAAAGCATGACATTTAATTGTCAGTGATGTTAAGTACATAGCTAAAACTAAATTATGTATATTTGTGTTCAATAACTTAAATTCCCAAAGCATGTCTGAAAATTCCTTACATGTAGTTGAACCCTGCATTTAGTATGTGGTGAGTGAAATCAAGGGAGGGCTCAGGCCTGAGCTGTAACTTCCTCAGTAATATGAAATAGGTGAGCTAATAGAAAATAACTTATTTTTCCCCTCATTGTCTGCTATAGACTGAATGTTTGTGTTCCTCCCAAATTCATATGTTGAAACCTAATCCCCAGTGTGATGGTATTGGAGGTGGAGTCTTTGAGAGGTGATTACATCATAAGGATGGAGCCCTCATGAATGACATTAGTGCCCTTATAAAAGAGACCCCAGAAAGCTCCCTTGCCCCTTCCACCATGACAGGACACAGTGAAAAGACCACTGTCTATGAACCAGAAAGAGGGCTCTCCTCAGACACTGAATCTGCTGGTGCCTTGATCTTGGACTCCTCAGGCTCCACATCTGTGACAAATAAATTTCTGTTGTTTACAAGCCACCCAGTCTATGGTCTTTTGTTACAGCAGCCTGAAAGGACTAAGATATTGTCTGTTTTGTAAAAATAATGAAACATAATAAAATAAATGTAATGTTTGAATAGTGATTTCTATATTAAGAACTATCAGAAAGTTCTCAGAAAAATAATTTTAAACACCCAGAAAAATAAAGAGGTGGGGTTACAGCAGATGATAAGTCCTGGCAAATTATGTAACTCACTACTCAAAGTTACTTAGGCAAAGAGCCAAAGTTTTTAACTTTTGGTGTATGCTAGTTCTATAATACTCAGCAATATAGTATGAAAAGATGATACTTTTCTGGTTTATACAATACCAATTCTGCCAAAAAGAAATACCATGCTATTTTTAGCACATATTCCATATGTTTATTGCTTGCAGTAAATCTGCAAGTTTATTGCAAGCAATAAATCTGATGACCAAATTTATTATCTTTTTTCAGTATTAAATCAGGAATTCTTTTTCCTTGTGTGTTTTAAATTCATAGTTCATGCTCACAGCATTGTCTGCTGACACGGTTGGTGTCTCTGCCAAATAATAAATGTCAGAATGAAAGTGTGGGAATCTCATGAGACATAGTTCCATTTAGAAGCTTAATGGTAAATTTCTATTGATAATTAATGATAAATAGTAGTAATTTGAAAAACAAATATTGCTGGGCAGACACAGCCTCTTCTGACCACCTTTCTGAAGTGTCTATGTCACTCCACATATAGATTTCAAGGTTTGGGCCTTTGAAATGTCAGGGTCTCTAGAAATGCTATAAAGGATCTAACTACAAAGAGAAAACCTTGAGATTTTTGTGTTAAGACCATGTGAAAAGGGTTCACTTCCCGAACAGGTGTGAGTATGAAATTAGTGTTTCAGTTGGTTAGAGTTTGGGTAGAATACTCCATGCTTACAGTAATGTCCTAAGCTACTTCCAATAATTGGTTTAAAATGTGCTAAAGAAATCTAAGAATTAGAATTTTTCAGAACTCTTGTTCTTTCTCTTTTAGGTAGAAGAAACAGAATACATTTCCACCTGTCTTTTTTTTTAAGCTGTATAGACTAATAATAATATAGACAAATTTTTTTGATACACATTTACTGGACTACATGCAATGCAAAATTCTTAGGTGAGAAGCTGTGTATACTGTACAATTTTTAAAAATCATCATCTGTAGGAAATGTTCCTCTAAGAAAATCAGTCTGATATTCTTCACAATTTTTAACCTTCAGTTAGAGCTAGATAAAATTCAGCAAGGCAGTTCTTTGGGACATTTCTTTAACTTCGGACTTCTATAAACCTCATTGTGAGACTAAAATATCACTGGAAATATTATTATATGGAGAAAATTGTGTGAATGGTGTTTGGTGTTTATGGGTTAAGAGAAATATTTTGGCAAACTAATTGGGGCTGATGGGCTGATCTCCTCCCTCCCAGCAGGGCATGCTGAGAATAATAGACCACCTTTAATGACAATGATAGGATGTGCAAATTTGAGATTAAAGCTGAGTTGTTCAGAAAAATGGAGAGGCAGTGTGCTTGTTCTTTGCTATTTGTGATGGATTTAAGATATGTCCATAAATTCTTTGCTACTCCTTCCTTGAAGAGGTGGTGCTTACCATCCTCCCTCTTTCCCCCACTTGGGTATGGGTGGGACTTTGTGAGTACAGCATAAGTGACAAGATATTGTGACATCCTCCTTGCTCTTTGTCTTAGATCACTTGCTCTGGGGGAAGCTAGCTGCCATGTTGTGAGGATACTGAAGTAGCATTATGGAGAGGCCCACATGGTGAGGAACTGACTCCTCTTTTGAGTGAGCCATCTTGGAAGTAGATCCTCCAAACCTTCATATGACTAAAGCCCCAACTGACAGCTTGACTACTAATGACAGACCCTGAGCTAGAACCACCTAGTTAAGCTTCTCCTTGATTTCTCACCTACAGAAATTTCCAGATAATAAATGTTGTTTTAACCTGTTGAGTAATTTGTTATGTAGCAACAGATAACTAGTATACTCTTCCTCCATTAAGCACTTAGCTTTACCTCTAAATAAGTGTTGGACATATATTTTTTATTTATTTATTTTTTGGTGAAGAAGTTAGCCCTGAGCTAACATCCATTGCCAATTCTCCTCCTTTTGCTGAGGAAGATTGGCCCTGAGCTAACATCTGTGCCCATCTTCCTCTACTTTATATGTAGGATGTCTGCCACAGCATGGCTTGACAAGTGGTGCATTGGTCTGCGCCCAGGATCTGAACCTGCAAACCCTGGGCCACCGAAGCAGAGTGCACGAACTTAACCACTATGCCACCGGGCTGGCCCCTGGACACATACTTTTTAATATTGCTTTGAAAATATGCCAAATTATTAGTCTGCCTGGAGTACCCACATATTTCAGTCTGGACTATCTCCCAAATTCCTCTAAATTCATATCTGCTAAGGGTAGTAATCCTGCCAATGTACTTCTGAGCTTCTGATCATTTTATTTTGCTTATTTCTTCAATCAGAAAAAAATGTAGTTCTCATTACTACCATGCTTTGATACTGTGGGAATATAAAACATGGACAAAATATGGTCTCTGTCTTTAAAGAATTTATAGTCTCTCTTCAGATGTGACACCATAACAGGAGAGATACATCTTGAGAAAGGCTATTTTCACTATGTAAGTGATACTGAACCTCTTAATCTCAAATTCATGTGCCCAATGCACAGCAAGCCAAACACTGAGACATTGGTGCTTAGAGATGGAGAAAGGTTTATTTGAATTGGCCGAGACAAGAAGGCAGGAGCATGGATTCTCTCAAATCCGCCTTAACAAGAAAAGAAAGCAGGGGGTTTTATAGAGCTAAGGGGTGTGGCAGGAGGAGAAACCAAGGGGTAATCCTTGTTTCTTTCACTCCCAATAAGCCCCTGGGCAATCTGACTTCTGGGCATCAGAGGCAGCTGGGGGCTTGTTGTCTGGTGATCCTTGAAGGCATTCTCTTTCTTCTGTAAAACAAGCTCATAAATCCTTGTGACCCTTGATTTACCCCTCAGATTAAACAAGAAAACAGCAAATTGGCAAAATTAACTTCTTTTTATAACAAGATTGAAAGGTAATCTTATTGAATATTTACAGTAACCTTCAGGTACCCTGCTTCATAAGAACCAGAAATGCAACTATATTGAGCTCATAACTTATTGGACAAAGTAACATTCTATTATCCAAATAAAGGAAACATAAGAGCTTGTCAAATGTCTCTGAAGTAATTGCCAGACCTTAGTTGGGCTTTCTTAGGATTAAGTTATATGTTGCATTCAGTTGTAAATGCCATTTGGATACATTCTAAGACCCTAAAATGCCTTATTTGGGAGCAGGGAATATCCACAAAGACTCTTTTAGATTTTGGGATTTCAGGTACCAATAATACATTCATGGACATAGGTAACTAATCTTTTTTGTACTGAGAACATAAAAAAACAAAACAAACAAAAACTTACTATATATATCATCATTATTCCATAAAAGAAAGAACATTTTAATGCCTCTCTCCCTGAAAATGGAGGAAGGACATGATTTCAGAACAGAGGGCAGTTCTTTAAACTGAATGAACTTAGCTCACTACATTGCTCTATTTTTTTCATTTTGCCCTGGGTCAATGAAAAGTGTAGTGACCAGCATTCTCTGACCTGTAACAGGGATTGGTAAACTACTGGCCCAGGGGCCAAATTTGGCCTTCAGCCTTTCACTGGGGCTTGAGTTAAAAATTGTTTTTACATTTGTAAAGCATTATATAAAAAAAGAGGAATGAGACAAAGACTGTTTGTGGCCCACAAGGATTAAAATACTCACTATCTGACCCTTTACAGAATAAGTTTGCAAACCGCTTACCTATATCACCCTAGAATTAGATCTCTTTAGAAATGAACAGCATCTCTGATGTTGCTACAAACCGTTGAGATTACTATTGAATAGTTGTCACTATCAGGGGTGGTGTCAAGGAAAGATTAGACTCAAGGTTACTTTGGTATGTTCCTAAAACGTCCACTATCTCTGAGACCTTGGGCAAGTCACTGAATCTCAGTGAACCTTAGTTATCTCATCTGTAACTTGATAATGGTTGAGGTCACTTCCAAATCTAAAAGTCTATTTCTAGGATACTATCAATTTTCTATGGTTTACCCTCCATCATACTCAGTTTCTCCTCTTGAATTCAACAACTAATATACTGATGAGCTTTCTTAATTAATTTCCTCATAAGCTAGATTTCTTGGACCTCTCTGTTAACTTTGACCAAAATGGGTCTTCGGAAATGCAGTTGATTTACATAATAGGAAAAATTCCAGAAACAGAAAACTATTATTTGTATTGGCAGACTCTAAAGTGTGAAACATTCTTAGTAGGTATGGTAATTAAGCAAGGGTAAGAAACACACATTTGCTCACTTCTAAAACATTTCATATTGTGACTGGATCTTAGATCTAGGGACACTGATAACCTACCAAAATTCAAAATAAATAATTCTAAGGTTGGTGTCATTTCAATTGAGAAACGTAACATTTTAGAGATATTAAATATAAAATTATCCTCGTACTTGGTCAGAAGAAAGATACCTTTGATTTCAGTTCAATAACTAATTATGATAGACGCAATCTAATTATAAGCCAAAATAAAGATATTTATTTTTGCTTAGTTATCCTAAGCAGAGATGTCTTCTGGAATAAAAGAAACATTTGGACATTAAAGTGGCCTTTTTAATATTTATGTTTTTTCACAAAGGAGCTTAAATTTACATGAAAGGATCAAAAACAGCATACTCAGGGGCCGGCCCGGTGGTGTGGTGGTTGGGTTTGCTAGCTCCGCTTTGGTGGCCCAGTGTTTGCAGGTTTGGATCCCAGGCGTGGACCTACGCACTGCTTATCAAGCCATGCTGTGGCAGGCGTCCCACATGTAAAGTAGAGGAAGATGGGCACAGATGTTAGCCCAGGGCCGGTCTTCCTCAGCAAAAAGAGGAGGATAGGTAACGGATGTTAGCTCAGAGCTAATCTTCCTCACACACACACATAAAAACCCAGCATACTCATCTAAGGTCAAATATGTTATTTACTTATTAATTCAGTTTCTTTAAAAAATTCAATTGTGAAAGAATTATTCTTTGGCTTCCTGCAAATAGGTAATAGATTATAATATTAAGACAAACTTAGAAGAGTTCAGGATAGATCTCAAGTAAAATTTAAAACTTTATTGTGCTATGACAACTTATTTCTTTGGTAACAGTTGCGCAGGTTTTTTTTTTTTTTTTTGCAAAAGCATCTGAAATCAATTGGACTAAAAGAATTTTATACCTCACTACACTTTGACCCAAGGCGAGTTGGCAGGGAAAGGGAACTGGCTGTTAAGCCTCAGTAGCAAGAGGAGCCTGGTGTGTTTTTTTTTGCAAAGTAAATGTGGACCTAATTTCTGGCTCTAACCAGGGAAGAGAAGTAGAATCTTGACCAATGATGGCTGTATGAAATTTGCTCCTCTCCTTTAAAACTCAGCACAAGAGTTATCACTTTCTACATAGAAAGCCTTCCAAGACTATTCCTTCTTAGTGCTAGCTTCCTTTCATCACTTAAATTTTCTTTTCCCTACACCTTACTTTATAGGCGTAATTATCTTTTTTCATTGTCTTAGTACTCTGTTAGATTATATAAATGTAGACGAGGATCACATTTTTTGTATTTTTTACTACCCCTCCTCCTTTATCATCTCCACATCCTAGGAACTTTATTGACAGTCTTGAGTAACTTTTAAAAGTTTGTTCATTGCGGGGGCCGCCTGGTGGCGCAGCGGCTTAGTCCGCGCTTGGCAGCCCAGGGTTCGCGAGTTCGGATCCCGTGCGCCCGCCGACGCACTGCCTGTCAGCCATGCCGTGGTGGCGTCCCATATAAAGTGGAGGAAGATGGGCACGATGTTAGCTCAGGGCCAGTCTTCCTCAGCAAAAAGGGGAGGATTGGCAACAGATGTTAGCTCAGGGCTGGTCTTCCCCACAAAAAAAAAAAAAAAAGTTTGTTCATTGCAAATCTTTTGGATAAAGCCTCACCAATTAAGACTGATTATAGATGTCTATCTGAATCAATTATCAAATATTTTAAGGTTAATGCAACTTTATTCTTCTCATGAACACATTTATTTATCATGAAAATTTATGATAGAAATCTGCTTTAATGTACATATAAGAATGATCTAATTGGCATATGACATGTTGAATTATAGTTTCTTTTAAAATGTTTGAGAATAACTCCTCTCTTAATTAGTTTAAATGTGACTACACAGTCAGCTACTTTAGTGAGCTCCTTGAGAACAGGGAGTAAGCACTTTATTCATCTCTGAGAACCTAGCATTTAACAACTCCTGGGACAGAGTATTTGCTCAATAAATGCTTGTCTAATTAAATTGAATAAGTAAATAAATGAATAGCATTGTAATATTGGGTATGCAATTCGTTTGCTAAATCTGTTAAGAAAGAAAAACTTCTTCCTACTTCCTAGAAGAAATGGCACAGACACTGTATTAGTTTGCAGGGGCTGTTGCAACAAAGTACCACAAACTGAGTAGCTTAAACAACATAAAGGTGTTGTCTCACGGTTCTGGAGGCTAGAAGTCTGAGATGAAGATATTGGCCAAGTTGGTTCCTTGTGAAGGCTGTGAGGGAAGGATATGTTCCAGGCCTCTCTCTTTGGCTTTAGATGACTATCTTCTCTATATCTCTTGACATTATTTTCCCTCTGCGCATGTGTCCCATTTTCCTCTTTCTGTGTCCCAATTTCCTCTTCTTATAAATACACTCATCATATTGGATTAGGATCCACCCTAATGACTTCTTTTTAACTTGATTACCTCTGTAAAGACCTCATCTCCAAATAAGGTCACATTCTGAGGGGGTAGGGGTTAGAATTTCAACCTGTGAATTTTGAGGAGGACACAGTTCAATCCATAGCAGATACTAAAGATTAGAGTCTGAATTAATATTTGTGTGGCATAACTGAATAAATGTATTCATACTCTAAAATGTACCCTTGAATATAGTATCTAGGTTAGTGTCCAGGCTCCACCTTCAATGAACTGCCTCTAGGGATGTTTGCATTACAAAATATTAATCAGGTAAAAACAGCATTAAAAGGGTGAAACAGAGATATATCAGAACTTGCTTAGAACTGCAAGTAAAAGACATCCTCAATTTAAATAGACTTAAGCAATAATGATACTATTATTATCATTAATAGTGGTAGAGAGGCTTTAAGACTGTTTAATTCAGTGTCTGAAGCACCCTATTTCTTTCCATTGTTTTCCTCTCCTAAGCATGTCAGCTTTGTACTTAGTGTAAAACTCTTCTCGTGGTCACCAGGTGGCTGCAGCAGGTCCGTGCATCATAACCAGACGTGATAAAATATAGTGCACAGAGAGAAGCAATGACTTTCTTCTGTCTTTTTTAAAAAGTAGAGAAATCTTTACCAGAAGTCTTCTGGCAAACTTCTCCTCATGTCGCATTGCTCTTCATGCTGGTAAAACAGTTACCAGCAAGGGAAATAGGAGAATCATGATTTGCCTAGACTAGTTGGGATTTACCTTTGGGAATGGGCATAGAACAATCTCTCCTGATGCACATGGACACATAAAAGGGGGTGGGTACCCGAACAAAAGTAGGACCTAATTCAATAAGGAAGAAGGGGGAATGGATATGGAGTAGACAATCAACAGTATCATATATAAATCAAGTTTCATACCTCCCTTTTCCCACACATACAATCTAAAAAATGTCCATACCTACCTGAGACACATTCATTACATCCTCAGTGGGACACAACCTAGAGTCTCAGTCGGTAACCATATCCAAGGTCAAGAGCTCTCTGCCATGGCTTCTTGTGAACCAGGGTCCCATGGCTTATAGATAAGTTTTCCACCACAAAGATTTTCAATATACAATAATGAAGAAGGAACAGGATAACTACAATTAAAATCATTTGGAAAGGAGACAATGGGAAATGACACTCAGTGGATACTTGTCCATAGCCCATATCATATCCTATTAGAAAGATGAGAGAGGACTGCCCACCCTAGTGATGATGTGTTCCTTGATCAGCCAAACTGGTAGCCTCTGATTCTGTTTTCTGGGAGAATTCATTGCCCTCCATGGCCCTTAGTTCTGTCCTTTGGGAACATCTTCCTTGTTCATTGTCTCCTATGGCCACATTTGAAACAGGTATTGGAGAGTTTAGCACTTTCTGTTAGCCCGGGTTTAGGGGACTGAGGGGTGCCTTAGGGATTGAGCTATCACAAGATTGTTTATTGTTGTGGATTGGCCAGGCTTAGAATTTCTTTGGTAGTCAATTCCCTTAAAAACTTAGTGGGTCCTGATTTCTTTTAGCCAATACCACAAACCAGTAAATACAATCAGAGATTTCATCTAGACACTGTCTTTGAGTCTGAGAACTCCAGCCTTCTAGCCACAGACATCTCTCTGAGATCTGCCCATTCCCCTGGTCCACTTTTTGATGACCTGTGCCCCTAGTGCAATTGGAAACAATGGATTTAGGTAGAGAAGCCTCATCTGTAATCCTTATATTTGACACAAAACTAGTTGCCTTTGTCTGGTATAGATTATTTAGCAAGAGATCCTTAGGAGATACTTTGGCAACAACATTTGTCTCCTACTACTGCCTCCCACATCTTTCTCTGCTTTCAGCCTAAGCTTCCCTCTTTGTTATAGGTTTTTAGTGAAAGTTATAAGGAGTAGCCAACACATACCATCATTCTCATTCTTACTACCATTTTCCCTAATATTAGAGTCTGTCTCAGAAGGCTGTGTGTCAGGTACAAAGTGCCAATTCAATGAAATGTTATTCAACCACAGAACAAGAGTGGCTATCTTCTCAGTCTGGAATAGTGAGATTCTCATGGTCCTCTGATCTACCACTTCCACTCATCCATTTCTACAGTTTGGGGTTTGTTATTTGCAGCATCCCACATTTTGGTAGCAAAATTCTTTTTTTTTTTGACAGATTTGAGTATTCTTTTTCTTTCTTTCTTTTTTTTTTTGCAGGGAAAGAGTCTCCCTGAGCCAACATCTGTTGCCAATCATCTTTTTTTTTCCTTGCCAAAGCCCCAGTACATAGTTGTATATTCTAATAGTAAGTCCTTCTAGTTCTTCTGTGTGAGCCGCCACCACAGCATGGTGGTAGCAAATTCTTTATCAGCTCAGTTGTTTTCAAATTCAAACAACAGAATGCCCCAACTCAAATTGTCTTAAATAATGATAATATTTGTTAGTTAGATAATAAGAAGGCTGAAAGTAGTATACTCCAGCAGTTAAATAACATTATCAAGACTCAGGGTTTTTTAATGCATTTTTCTGCTTTTTCATTTTTAGCATATCTACTTTGTCCTCAGGCTGGCTTCTCTCATGGCTGCACCAGGTTCATGCAACCTATTCTACATGATAATGTCTAGTGGAAGAACCTAGGAACAGATATTGAGTAGACAACCAATATGTTCACTATAAATGACTAGATAGAAGAGTGCCAATGGCTAGAGCTAAGAAAGATAGCCAGTTGGTGCATCAGGTTAGAAGCAAAGGTGGTAGGCAAAAGTGGTAGGAAATTGTATCACTTAGAATGCATTCAGCTGTAGGTAATAGAAATCCAACTCAAAGTGGTGGTTTAAATGTAAGGTAATTTATTGGTTCACACAGTGGAAGTCCAGAGGTAGAATGAGCTTCAGATTTGGTTGAAATGCAGTTCAATAATGACATCAAGGACCCAGAATAATATAAGTTTTATCCTAAGGTGATTTCCTTGTGGTCATAGGATGGTAGCAACAACTGGAGCTACATGCTTCTTTGTTAAAAAAAAAAAAAAAAGCCATCTCTTCTAATGATTCTCACTTCTAATGATTCCTCACTTGAGGAACTTTTCCCAGAAGCCTCCAAGCAATCTGCTTGGCATGTTTCATTGGCCTAGATACAGTCGTGTATCTGTTCCTAAACAAGCCTGTTTCTAAAGGAATGTCGTATGCTGGCTGGTTTAAGCATTGGTTCTAGACCAATTATAGGCAAGAAGGATCAGATTTTCTTGAATGAGTCAGACTTAATCAGACTGTCTCAGTTGCCCATGTCAATTCGTTAAACCATATGGCTGATGCACAATGTCAAGAGGTGGGATGATGCTGAAGAGAAACCTCAGTGTCTACTACACAATTGGAATCCAGTATTAAGGAATAAAAGATAAAAGGCAAAGTGCAAACAAGAAACAGGACAATTCAGAGCTGGGCTTTGGCTGGAGCATACCTTTTTTGTATGATCTGTTCAGCTTAACCACATGAGAAATAGAGGCTTCAGCAACCAATATATGACATTTTTTACCTAATATTTTATCTGTGTGTATGATTCAGCAGATGCCTTTAATTATAATTCAGTTCTTTTGCAATCATTTCTCAAAAGTTGAATTTCCTGCCAGCATCCTAAAAATGGCTGTGTGACATACATATACTATGCAAGTACTAAGTATTTTACAAAATTGAGAATTTTAAGAATTCCTTAATTTAAATTGTGAATACCCTCCATTTATAGAGTTCGGTGTAGATATAGCTCTACAGTGTCCCTGGAAGACTAAACATTTCACATTAAATAGAATTTCCATTTATTAAGTCATTTTTAGTCAGACCTGTGACTACCAGGAGTTCATGCACAGGATGTTAGGATCATAAGTGTGGGAGCACATGTCGGGATCCTGGAACTTCATTTTAATCATGTTTGAAGATGTATACTTTTTTTTTTTTTTCTTTTTTTGTGAGGAAGACCAGCCCTGAACTAACATCCGTTGCCAATCCTCCCCTTTTTGCTGAGGAAGACTGGCCCTGGGCTAACATCCGTGTCCATCTTCCTCCACTTTATATGGGACGCCGCCACGGCATGGCTGACAAGCAGTGCATAGGTGGGCGCACGGGATCCGAACTGGCGAACCCCGGGCTGCCAAGCGCGGACTAAACCGCTGCGCCACCGGGCCGGCCCCTGAAGATGTATACTTTTGTTTTTTAAAAAATCAAGAAACTCAAAGTAAAAAAATTTTAGTTTTTAAATGTTTTATTTTCATTATCCTAACATCTTTGGAATCATTTTGGCAAGACATTTGCATTACAAAATTAAGAAGAGGGGGGCATACTTCTCGAGTAATAGTGCATGGGCTTCTACCACAGTGGTTCTGCCTTTGTTTCAGTGTTATTCAATCCAAGATGTCCAAGATTGGAGTGATTTTTTCTAAAACATAAATCTGATCGTGTTGCTCCTCTGCTTAAAACCCATCAGCAGCCATTCACAGCCCTCAGCTTTGATCCCAAACTCCTCAGTCCAGCCATAGGGCGATCAGGAGAGATCCCTACTTACCTTTCCATTTCCCTCTCTGACTCACCTCCCTACTCCCAGTCCATATTCCAACCACATTGATGGACTATTTGCAGTTTCCAAAATCCACCAAGCTCTTTCATGTTTCTGCCAGGAGCACCTTTCATCCCCCTTTCCTCCTAATCATCTCTTTTCTTTAGGATGCTCTATCAAGATCATCTTCCAGTTTAGATGCCCCTCCTATGAATATCCATATCAGTCTGGGCTGATGTCTATCATTGTACTATCCACAGCATATTGTTTTGAAGATGTGTATTTACTTATTCTTTTTCCCCACTAAAAGACCATGTCATCTTCACATTTGTACCTCCCTCCAGAGTTCAATACAATACGTGGCAGCTAATAGGCACTTAATAAACATTTGTTGGATGAATGAATTTAGGTTTTTTTTCTTACATTTGCTAATAATTACAATAGCTATCACTTGTTAAGCAGCTTTTACATGCAGGCACTGTCGTACATGCTTTACATTATCTATCTCATTTAATTTTCAGAGTTGTCATGGGAATAGGAATCACTATCCTTGTTTTTATGGATGAGGAAATAGGCTTAGAGAAGTTTAGTAATTTATCTAAAGTTAAGTAACAGAGCTTGGATCAACCCCAAGTCTGTCAGGTTCCAAATCTTTCCCTTTTTTCTCCACACAACACGTTATGGAAATCCTCCCTAACACCTAAGGGTGAGGGGTGCCAATCTCAGTGTTTTTCCAGGCAGAT
Source organism: Tapirus indicus (assembly GCA_031878705.1). Taxonomy (NCBI): domain Eukaryota; kingdom Metazoa; phylum Chordata; class Mammalia; order Perissodactyla; family Tapiridae; genus Tapirus; species Tapirus indicus. Next base: position 53,271,924 of record CM062923.1, on the reverse strand, counting down.
ATTCAGGCAGTAAACAGTGCCCCAAGATAAACAGGCCCACTTACCATGGCTTAGGGTTATCTTCACCTGCAGAGAAGAATCCTAGTCAGAAGCTGAACGTATAGGAAATAGGATTCAGTCTTTCAGGAGTCAAGATCCAGAGATATATCAGATGCCCAGCTAAGAAGACTGGGACTGGGTATAAGGCTCCATCCCAGCAAGGAATTGGAATACTAAGGGAGCAACTTGAAGCCCAGTGATTGAAACAGCCAACTTGGCAAGGTTAGGAATGAACATATGGACACCCAGGGCTCACCAGGTACCAAGTCTGTGACAACAAGGTTAATTCTAAGTCCCACTTATCCTATATTGAATCTTCTAGTGTATTCCCTACCCTAGACCCAGGAATTGAGCAGTGATATGTGGAGGTAAATGATGGATCCCACTGATGTCCAGGATTGGCACAGCCTGTCTCCCTGGTGAATCAGGCAGTGAGTCACGAGAAAAAATGTGCTGGGCAGCTTTCTTTCTAGGTGAGGAATTCATGTCAAACAATTGCTAAATCAGTGTTTAGGAAGAGAAAGTTACTTTCTTGTCCTAACTTAATCCTTCCTACATTAAAAAAAAGAAAGAGTCCTTAATTACAATCTGTATTGACACTTTCTTTCTTGTCTTATTTTGTGTAAAAGAAAGCTAAAGAATGTATACTAAAAAAAAAAAATCTGATTATTTCTTACGCTCACTAAAAAATTTTTTCCCTTTACTAAGAGGCCTTCTTTTTCTTAGAAATAGCATAAAAGATTCAAGTTATCTTCCTTTTGTTGCTAAGTTTTATGTAATATGTTCTCTTTTGTTGACTTATTTCAAAAGCCCTGTGCATAGGTGGGGCCTTCCTTTACTTTATCATCAGTTAGTTCTCACCTGGTTCCAAGTCTCTGCAGTCCTCTTCTTCCCCCAGCAAAGGCTACTTGGTCCTAATCATGAGCTCAGCTTACCTTACTGTCCAATCCAGACCTTGAACAGAAGGGGTTTAGCGGGGTTCTAGCCTAATGCTATAGGATTCAGCATCAAGTCACCTTTGTGCTAATCTAGCTCTACTACTTACCCAAGTTCTGATTGCAAATCTGTCATTCTCCAAGACCCGCTTGTGCTTCAGTTTGGCTAACTGAGTTTCTGCCTTGCTTCCCTGTGGCTGGTATCTGACATAGTATCTTCAACAATCGGAGTCCTGTTTTGTTATTTTTCAAGCTCCACTATCAATCCTTCCCAGGGACTGGTGTCTTCCCCTGAACACAAGCCAGGTGGCTAAAATTCTGTTACCTTCTGATGGGTGTCCCTGACGCTGACTCTCTGCCTACCTATACTTCCAAATTGCTTTCCTCTGAGTTCTCTATTTCTGCCCTTTAGGGAGTAACCCACTCTGAGTATCAGAACTCATGATGTCAACTGTTTGATTTTATCTATTGCTATACCATTTAGATATCATGCTGCTCTATACTTTGCCCCAGCACCTGAAGAGAGGGCTGCCTATTCCTAACCCTCCTATCAGGCTCCACCTGGTCTGATTCTACGTGCTGTGCCTCAGAAGCAGCTCCATCAGGAAGCAGTAAACCCAGACATGTATCTAGATTTTTACTTTGTCTTTAGTTAATAGAGCTTTCTAGACTTCTAGCACTTGATGGAAATTAAGCAATCTAGAAATTTTGAGGCTAAGCATTATTTTAAAGTGGGAATACTGTCAAGTAGGAATATGAATAGAATAGCAATATCAGGTCACAATATGCATGTTAATTCAAGTAAGGTATTTTAATTTGGGACTCTATGTGGAAGACTTCACTTACTTCCAAACATTGATATCTTGGGACTTGATGTAATCCTTCTCACATATGTTTCATATTCTTCAGTTTAAAGGGAAGGAAGAGTAACCATTTTCTTCAGATAGGAAACATAACTCAAAGGAATACATTTCCAAACACATGAAAATTAATTTGCATATTCTTTGGAGATAGGAAGAATTTATTTTAATTAATTTCAGCACCCATCAAGAATGAAAGCATGAGGAAAAATATTGTTTCTAGACCGTGAAACAATGTGACAGGCTCTGGCCTTATTTTCTCTACCTCTGTCATCTTGACTTCCCACTAGCTGGGTTGAGGATCTCTCCTGGTAGGTGTGGTACCACCACAGTTCCCAAACTGGTCAAGGCTGGAAGCTGGATGTACCGAAGAACCTCAACATAGGCTGACCCCCTCTTCACTGAGCTGAGTGTCATGTCTCTACTCTCTACCCAACAGCCATTCCTGCATCTTCTTTCAACAAACATCTAACGTACAAGGTTCTGAGCCAGGCACTGGGCAGAGGCAGAGCCATGTTTTCTGTGACCAAAAGCTTATATAATTTGGGACCCTCTTTAAGAAAAAAAATACTATATTACAGGGGCCACCCGGTTTACTTCGCGCTTGGCAGCCCGGGGTTCGCGAGTTCGGATCCCGGGCGCCCGCCGACGCACTGCCTGTCAGCCATGCCGGTGGTGGCGTCCCGTATAAAAGTGGAGGAAGATGGGCACGGATGTTAGCCCAGGGCCAGTCTTCCTCAGCAAAAAGGGGAGGATTGGCAACAGATGTTAGTTCAGGGCTGGTCTTCCCCCCCCCCACACACACAAAAAATACTATATTACAAACCAAAAACAGGTATGAGAATGAATAGAGAAAAGAAATCATGACAAATTTAAGTTTTTAAAGGCTGATAAATACCACTAAAATGACAAAACCTAGAAAAATAATATAATATTTTTATTAACTTATTGCCTGACAAACCTCTCTAATACTTTTCCCCTATTTTTTGTCTGCATACTCTTTGATAGTTTCTTCATATAACAATAATTTTGTAAATTTTTTTCCATAGAAATAATGGAGAGTCTTCTAGCCTGGTTGATCAAAAATAAATTTTTAAAATGAGAGTTTAGAAAAGTTTTTTTCAGTCTAGCTATTCATTATTAGTAATCTAACATAAATTTTTAAGATTTGGGAAAACCTCTATCAAGTTTCCTTCATATATGCGCAGTAAGATTTGAGGAATTGCAAATCTTCTTGTGTAGGAGCTAATCTTAATACTCTGAATTATCATTGATGTCCTCATTGTAGTGCTGTCTTATGAGTCTCATATTATCTTTATTGATTCAGTATTTCATATCAAGTCAACAAGAAATTTAACTCTTTTATCAGTGCATTTATATGATAGTATTTTGAGATACATAAAACACTACATACTCAGCTGTATGTATTGTTTGTAATACTGCTACAGGTTTGTTCCCCAAGAACACAGGGATGATGATAAATTCTATTTCATCTGATTCTCATTTACATGGGAGAAAATTGTATAGTGCATTTATAATTACACAAGCGACATTGTCAAGTTCATTCTGTACAGAAGGGAACTTCTATTTCGTTTAACATTAATGAGAATTAAATCCTTCACTTGTAATGACTAGAAGAATTTCCCCCAGACTAGCTTCTGGTTCCATACATTTCAAACCTAGTTTCTCCTCCACCACCTGTATACTTCTGTGCTGGCCACTATAGGACCTGTTCACATCATGATACAACCTCCAGCCACTTCACCTTAGGGTCCCGACACACCTGATGTCATGGATGAGTTAGGGCTATTCCTGGGAGACATTCCTACATTGAGATACCTAGCAAAAACCTAACTATACTCAGAAGTGACTACAAACCATATGAACATTCCCACCAAACCCAAATGATGTATCCCCAATTCAACTTTCCTTTAGCTGAATCTACCTGCAGCTACTCCAACACTACACCATGAAGGAAAGTATGAGAAGCTCTAGTGGGGATACTTTTACTTTGGTTGTGATTGCAGTTAGAATATCTTACTTTTGCAAATATTACAATAGCATTTGACAAATAATCACATTGCTGGGGCCCTGCTAGGCCCCTATAAGTGAAGGGTCCCAAAGCTTAAACTTCAATAGCTTCACAGGGAATTTACTTCTATTATTAGAGGAAAAACTATAAAACAGACATAATCTCTGCCCCAAGCCTGGCCCACCTTTTTCTGGGGATAGGGGATACATGAGGTAATATAGACAAGGAAACAGGCTTCCATATTCTGTGATTTGTCCTTGCAGCAACCCTAATATGGACACAGTGTCCCAATGCCAACTGTTGGACTCCTGCATCATATGCGCAGATGGACATTTCCTTCCCACCACATCCCCTCTCCCCCACCCTCGCCCCATGCTGTTTGCTTTTGTTTTGTTGGAGTTTTTTCGTCTTTGTCCTTATTTGTCTATTTGTTGTGGTTATTGTATGAGGATCTGTGTTTAGGGTCTGATTGATCAGAATTATAGGCACACTCTACAGACAGATGTGTGTGATACTGAAGTCTGGCAATGTCAGGAGCAGAAGGCAATGTGGTTGGATAGGCAAAGACAGAAATGAGATTTGAAAATGTGAGGGCAGCCAAAACAGATAGAATTTGTATGCATTTAATTATCATTTTTGAAAACGATTTGCGTAATTGGTATAACAAAAGGTAATAACAAAAAGGAAGCAGGATATTTCTTTTCTCCTTTTTTTCCCATCAGTTGTGCAACTGAACGACTGAACTATGGTAGTTTGTTTTTCTTGGTAAAAATTTAAATGTCCTTTAGATAATATTCATGCTGATTATAATGAATAATGATACGCGTGAATAAAATAGGACTATATCTGTATTTAGCCTTAGGAAGAAAGGAAGTCCTTAAAGGAGTTCTGAGAGAAACCCTAAAGATATACTCCAAGTTGTGGCTGCAAACAGTTTTCACAGGCCTCCCACTACCTCTAAGTCTGTTAAGAATTGAACCATATGTTTCTCTCAAGTGTAAAAATATGAAGTTGGAAAATTTACTAAGAAAAAATTCTCCCATTTCCCGTTAGATCTGTTGATCAGACTCGTTATTGGAAAGTGTGTTGGCTAATGTCCTGCGACTCATACCCATCAATGACATATTACTTGTTTTTGTTTTTTATAATAATTGACTGTACTGGAACATCATGGTCCGGAAAGTTATACTACTTGTTTGTGCATGTGTCTTAAAGGGCTGTGTAATTATTCTTATTCTGGTTATAAAATATTGCAACATATGTCTGCAGACATGCTAGATATCATTAGTTCAATCTAAGGTTAAAAGAGATAGAGACAATATGATATTGGCCCCCAATTTTACTAAGTCAAATTGACTTAGTATTTTGTTACATAGTTTAGTAATTATTTATACTTACTATCATTTTAATTGACAGAAGTTGGATTATGGTCAGTCTTCAAATTTACTTCCAATTTTAGGTAATGGTGCTCTGATGTATGCTTCTTATAAATACATCTTTTAAAGCAGTCTACTATAGAGCAGCAAATGAAAGTAAGTCACACATTTGATTCTTCAAAATTTTAGTGTCCTTAATAAATAAGGTGTTTTATCTATAAATCAAAATTACTTTTGTCTAAGATAAAAACAAATCCTCTCCAATCAATGCATATTTCATCTTTTTTGTCCACTAGCTTTACCAATAGGTAGGAGCAGAGGAACTTCTCAGTCTATTATTTTTCTACTCTACTTATTTAAACACACTTTGCTTGTGGTGTAGGAATCCAGGTGACCCTGGAATAAATTACAAAGTAGGTAATCTTTGTCTTAGATGACTGCCTCTTTTTTCCTGAAGTCACCCTTGCCCTAAGGGCCCCAATCTCAGGTACTCGATCCTAAATTTTTCCTTTCGTTTCCTAGTACCTCATTCTGTAAGATCACAGGTACCATAATTTCTTCCTCCAGTTTAAATTTACCTGTTCTGTGTTTATTTTCCTTAGGATCCCAGGATATACTAGTTCATGTAATTTAAAAAAAAAATCAAGGCAGATGTACTCATAGGAGAGGGCTAGAATAATCATGGATGAGAGAATGTAAGAATCTACTAGAAATGGTGCCCTTTCCTCATCTATATTGTCTTGATCATTCATTCACTTGACACATACAGGCATACCTTGTGTTATTGCACTTTATTTTATTGTGCTTCACAGATATTGCATTTTTTTACAAATTGAAGGTTTGTGGCAACTCTGCATCAAGCAAGTCTATTGGTGCCATTTTTCCAACAATATTTGCTCACTTCATGTCTCTGTTCTCATGTTGGCAATTCTTGCAATATTTTAAACTTTTTCATTATTATTATTATATTTGTTATGGTGATCTGTGATCAGTGATCTTTGATGTTAATATTGTAATTGTTTTGTGGCACCACGAACCTGCCCATATAAGATGGTGAACTTAATTGACAAATGTTATGTATGTTCTTACTGCTCCACCAACTACCATTCCCCCATCTCTCTCCGTCTCCTCTGGCCCGCCTATTCCCTGAGACACAACAGTATTGAAACTAGGCCAAACAATAACCCTACGGTGGCCTCTAAGTGTTCAAGTGAAAGGAAGAGTCTTATGACTCTCACTTTTAATCAAAAGCTGGAAATGATTAAGCTTGGTGAAGAAGGCATGTCAAAAGCCGAGACAGGCTGAAAGCTAGGCCTCTTATGCCAATTAGCCAAGTTGTGAATTCAAAGGAAAAGTTCTTGAAGAAAATTAAAAGTGCTACTCCACGGACACACAAATGATAAGAAAGTGAGATAGCCTTATTGCTGATATGGAGAAATTTTTAGTGGTCTGAATAGAAGATCAAACCAGCCACAACATTCCCTCAAGCCAAAGCCTAATCCAGGGCAAGGCCCTAACTCTCTTCAATTCTATGAAGGCTGAGAGAGGTGAGGAAGCTGCAGAAGAAAAGTTTGAAACTAGCAGAGGTTGGTTCATGAGGTTTAAGGAAAGAATCCATCTCTATAACATAAAAGTGCAAGGTGAAGCAACTGCCACCCTGATCAGTGAGCACCATCAACATCAAGGCAAGACCCTCCACCAGCAAAAAGATTATGACTTGCTGAAGGCTCAGATGATGGTTAGCATTTTTTAGCAATAAAGTATTTTTTAATTAATGTATGTACATTGTTTTTTAGACACAATGCAGTTGCCAACTTAATAGACTACACTATAGTGTAAGCATAACTTTTATATGCACTGAGAAACCAAAAAATTTGTGTGACTCACTTTACTGTGATATTGGCTTTATTGCGGTTGTCTGGAATCAAATCCTCAATATCTCTGAGGTATACTTGTATTTACTGAGCCCCTATTATGTGCCAGAAGCTGTTCTAGACACTTGGAATACATCAAGTACCGGAAGATAAAAGTCCCTGTGCATGTGGTGCTCACATTTGTACAATTTTGTATCTCCTGAGAGTGTGAGTCATTCTTTTTCACATTGTAAATCATAACGTCAGTGCATGCAATTTGTATTTTTTTTGCAGACTGTTTCCTCTCATGCTTTGTGTCATATCTATATTACTTGATGAAACACAATTTAGTATCTGACATTTAAGTAACCAGTCAATGATAGACTTGCTTCTCACCATATTGAAAACAAAGTAAGGGGCTGATGGGTTAAAATTCACCAGTTTCATTGAGGTGATGATCCAGCTCAGGACATAATGAGGCTGTGCTCAGCATACGTATTTGGCATGACCTAATTCTGGACATTAAAATTTCTCCAGGATTCCTGAAGGTTTGGATTAAAATGCTTACTTAGATGCCCTCTTCAAAACTGCATAGAACCATCCTCCTAAAGACATTCCATAATGGGACTAAATTTTTTTTTTCAAATATTCACTTTCTCCTTAATTGACTATCATATAGAGAAACAAAATGGAGTGGGAACATAAAAATTTAGAATAAGGAATTGGTCTGTGGAAAATACATACCTCTTTTTAAAAATTTTAGCTAAAGCCAGCTCAGTGTGATTCATCTTATTTTCAAAACATGAGGCTGTGCTACCAACGTGTACTCTGTTTTTTTCTAATAAAAAATGTGTATATTGTTACCATGATCATTCTTTCTTGATGTACTTTTTAAAATATCTTTGTCTTGCTACACAATCATATAAAAACCCAGTTTTAGGGGGCCGGCCTGGTGGCACAGCAGTTTAGTTCGCGCTTTGGCAGCCTGGAGTTCACAGGTTCCGATCCCGGGTGCCCGCCAATGCACTGCTCGTCAGCCGTGCTGTGGCGGCGTCCCATATAAAGTAGAGGAAGATGGGCATGGATGTTAGCCCAGGGCCAGTCTTCCTCAGCAAAATGAGGAGGATTGGCAACGGATGTTAGCTCAGGGCTGGTCTTCCTCACACACATACACAAAAACCACAGTTTTAAACAATTCAAGTTTCTCCAGATGACCTAAATTAAAACCTGTATTCATATTATGGTTCATATTAGGGGACAGAAAATGAATCTAAGAAGATTCTAGTGGTTCTTTTGCTTCAGTTAAGCTGAAGAGTGCATGCATCTGGAAGATGCCTAATTTTAAGTTAAAAAAAAAAGGAGGAGAATGGAGGGATATGGTAAACCTTTCCTAAAATATAGCACTCTAGGAAAAAAATTATCTGCAGGAGTGTTGCATTAAGAACTTTATAAATATTAAAGTAGAACAGTGAGTGTATATAATGTAATATTTATGGATTCTTAATTTATAAATGTCAATTTAGTATCCTTTCAAAATACTGACTAAAAAAAGTGACACTCTACCCTTCTTCAATAATGAATGAACTCAGCTCTCCACATAGAGAGGGAGAAGTGGTGAGTGTGAACTCACGCTAAGTAGCCAGCCTAGGTGTGTACAGAAGAAGCAGAGGGGGAGAAGGGAGGAAGGAGGAAATGATTCCTTTGGTATGAGAAAGAACCTGAGAAGAAAAAAAGAGTCTCTCCTCTGTGCCTAAGGAACACATTTTCACTAGCTTTAACTAGGAAGAATAAGAATATATTTAAATATTCTTCTTATGGATGAGTAAAAAACCAACTCAATGAAACTGAAGAGCAAATCTAATGGAGAAATTGATTTTTAAGAAATTTTTTTTTTTTTTTTTTTTTTTTTGTGAGGAAGACCAGCCCTGAGCTAACATCCGTTGCCAATCCTCCTCTTTTTGCTGAGGAAGACTGGCCCTGGGCTAACATCCATGCCTGTCTTCCTCCACTTTATATGGGACGCCGCCACAGCGTGGCTGACAGGCAGTGCGTCGGCGGGCGCCCGGGATCCGAACCGGCGAACCCCGGGCTGCCAAGCGCGAACTAAACCGCTGCGCCACCGGGCAGCCCCTTAAGAAATATTTTTAAATGTTTAAAGAAAGTAGTTTCATTTATTTAACAATAATTACCACTTATTGAACCCTCATATGCTAAGCACAGCCAAACTCTTTGTATATGTTCTCATTTCACCTTTATAACTTTTTGAGGTAGCATAATTATGTTCATGGTCTCTGTTAAGAAACTGAGGCATTCAGAAGCTAAGAAATCCACCCAAAGCATCAGGATTCACACGCAGGTTTGCCTATTTTAAAGCCTTGTGTCCTAAAGACAATATTGGTTTCCTGTATGATTTCAATGCTGAGATTTGAATTCAGGCACTACAATACAATTGTATACATGGTTTATTATTTTCAGTTTATAAGAATACAATAATCATTTCAGTTTGCTAACATTTGTGTTGGGTAATTGGGCCTAAATTTTGAGTTAATTGTTACTTCACTGTCTTTCCTTATTGCAGCAAGATCTTTGAAGGGCTTCCGTCTAGAAGCTGCATAGTTTTTTTGAAAAGTAGAGATTCTTTTCAAAAGTTCAGAATTTTAAAAAATTGTCTTTGAAGAGTCGTCTTTCACGTGTTTGTCACTTACGTTTTCAATCTACACGATTAGTATTATAGAAAGAATCAGAACTTCTTTGAACTCACATTTTCTTATGCCCAAATTCTGTTATCCAATACAGGCACATATCACTATTTTCAAAATGAATTTCATATGCCAGTCAACCTAAGACAATTTTATTTGGTCTTGGGCTAAAGTTTATCTTTGGGATTTCTCCATCTTCCTTTGAGTTTCCTTCTAACTGCCTTGAGATCCTTTTCAGGACCTTCCTGCTGACCCCTAGCTGCTTGGAGCACCTCGGGCAACAACCCACTCTGCCTTGACTTTTCCTCACATCAACGTCAGGCCTACTTGTCCTTGTTAAAAATCCTCTGTTCATTCACTCACCAAATATTTATTGACCATGTACTATGTCTCAAGTTCAGTGCCAGATGCTGGATATACACTAAGGAGGGAAAAGACATGGTCACTGCCCTCAGAGATTGTGTAGAAGGGAGTTAGGTACTAATTCAACAAACACACAAAATCAATGCTGCAAAATGTGAAATGGTGCTGGGGATTTGGTACTGGGATTTGGCCTAGTCAAGGAAGTCAGGCCAGACTTTTTATAAGGAAGTGACGCTTCAGCTGCAGCTTGAAGGATGAATTAACATCGAGAAGAGGGGAAAGGAGTTTTCTGAACTAACGACCTGATTCTCTCTGCATTTTCCAGTTATCCTTTTACACACACACACACACACAAACACACACACACATCATACCATAAGTTGCCTGTGGATTGACTGCTTTGGGTTAGGTGCTAAAGGGGATTAGAGTATGCTGCCCCCAAATATGCCACTATAGATTATTTTATGCCAAAGAGATTTGAGATTCAACAGATGCAGAAAAAAAGCCTCTGAACTTCCCTTATCTGACTACAAGCAGCAATTTCTAGGAAATAAGGCTGCTATAAATTCCTCTTCAGGGTGGATCTACTCCCAGAAGTGAGAATGTAAAGAAAACCTACCCCAAATCCCTTCTCCAAGGGAGTTTTATGGCACTGTAGGAGCTGGAAAGACAACTCATACCTGTATAGACAAACATTATCACAAACTCTCTTATCTCCTGTCTTTGTTCTCCTGAAAACTCATTTATCTTTCCAAAAAAGTCATTTGTTTTCTCCTGTCTTTTGCCCTTTCCCCTTCAGCTATTAAGATCGTTTATAAGCCCCAAATTCTAACCTCCCTTTTGAGTTATTCATCACGGAGTTTTCCCATGTGTATGAGCATTGCACACATAAATAAACTGTGGATTTTTTTCTCCTATTAATTTGTCTATTGTCAGTTTTATTTGCAGGGCCCCATACACTAAACCTAAGAAGGTAGAGGAAGAGTTTTTTCTTCCACTAGTGTGTTCACCTTTGGTCCGGAGAGCTGTGGCTAGGGAAGGGAGGGTAGGGTCCTGGGGCCTATCGGGAGTGTCTCCTCAGCAGGATATGGGCAAGTGGCAGTTTCACTTACTGAAATTATGGCTGTAATAATTCATGTCAAGGACATGCCACTGCTTCCAAGAAGCTTTCCTAGTTGCCCCAAGCAGAGTGATTGCTCCCTCCTCTATACACCTCTTATGTAATGTATCTGCTTCTACTGTTACACTTACCCCACAGATTGTTTTGTTCATGTTGTTTACTTGTCTGTCTGCCTGCCAAGTAGGCTGTGCTTCTTGAGGACAGAGACCTTGTCTTACTTACCTCTGTTTTCCTAGAACCCAGCATAATGACTGTACAGTGCCTAGGGTGAGTACTCAATAAATAATGCTAAATGAATGCTAAATGAAATGACAAACTACCACTGGAGTGCCTCTTAAAAATGAGTGAAGTAAAGAATAGGAGAATTTTTACTGCTTCTGGGGAAAGTTAAATGCACTCTCTCCTTGGACACTGTGCTTGTCTTCTCTCCACCATTCTTACCCCTTGGGCATGCCTGGATCTAATTGGCATGGTGATACCTGCGGCATGATGCTGTCAGTAACTACCCTTATAAAATGGAAAATCTTGGGTGGGAAGTGAAAAGAGATACGCAAGTTTTGGCTAATGTGCATAAAGTATCTTACAGAGTGCCTGGCATATAGTAGGCACTTAAATGTGACTTCTTATCCCTTCCTTCTCTTTCTCTTCCCAAGTCACCCCATATCTATCTCATTCCAACATTTCTGGGTACTTATATTTGACATATGTGACGTATGCTATATGGACAGGCGTGTGTGATGGTGAATATGTGCCAGTCATGGAATGTCTATGCTCAGCAAATACCTACATGGCATTTTAAGGCCAGCCCAAGTCATCATATTTGGACTGGGATTGAGTATGGAAATGCTATAGGGAAGAAAGAGTAGGATCTTATGATACTCTTCAAGAGTGTAGCTTTGAAGTAATAATACAAGGAGAATAGCACTAATTAACTGAATGGCTCAAAGAGCAATATACTTTTCTTAAACTAATTCTTAAACAGATTATTCTGTAACAAAAATTCTGATTCTCCAATTTTTCAATGTTGGCTCAATTCCAACTGTGTGTAGAGCTCTCACCCATTTCTGAAGTGGTTTTCTTTGTGGAGAGAGGAATATATGATGACTACTTGGACTGGTTTTCAGGTCCCACGTGTTTTTTGGGTTTTTTTTTTGTTTTATATTGTTCTTTTTAGAGCCTGAAAAGGCTCTATTACACTGCAGTCTAACTATCTATTTATTTTCTTTATAGCATCCATTCTGCCTGAAGTTAGTTACCATAATAAATGTTGTTCTCCAAGCTGTGCATATATTATCTGTCAGTGCTAGGAAACAAAGAAAGATGTTTTGTCCTGAGAGGACTGCTATTGTTAAACAAAGCAGCAGGTGTCATGAATTAAACCTTGTGGGCTGATTAAAACACTGTGAATCTCCTCCTGAAGTTGCTTTTCATTTGTTACACTTCAGCCCCTACTTCTGATTAGGCCAAGTATGTCCTTGGAAGTTCTGTGCTTAAAAGGAAAAACATGTAACAGGAAAAATAACTACTTCTCTATAATTGAGGATAATAATGTTCAGGCTGGCTCACCAGCAGGGTGTCCTTCTGGTGAAGAGCAGAATAATCCTTCTATCTGTTCTTTCCAGATTGTATTTTGGCAGCCATAGTCTCCCATGACCCCCAAGAGAACCCTTTCCACTAGCTTTATTATGGTGATTGAAAGTTTCTCTCAGGATAGAATGATAGACACAATATTCATTTATTAAACAGAAATGTATTGAGCCAGGCCTCCCATGAGCCAGGGACTTTACTCAGGATTGGGAAGATCATTGACTGCCAGTCACTCTTTGACACAACACATTTGCGACTTATGCAAGATAGAAGCAAAACAACTGTGCATAGCTAGAACCCTGCGTACAGGAGCACGGAGCTGGAAATAAGAATAAAAGGCGAAGTTTCCTAGATTGTTTGGTGCCTAGAAAATAGCTGTGGGAATAGTGTAGGTGGTTAGGGGAAACTGTGAACAACTTGAGGGCAGGAACTCTGTGTTATTCATCTTTGTATACTAGAACCCTGTCTGATGAATTATTAAGAAAATATGGCAAAGGTTAGGACAATGTCTTGATTCTAAGAACTAATTCTTGGAATCTTTTTGGAAAAAGAAATGAAAGGATAATTCAGACATATAGATTTTATTTATCATGAAGCTAGACTAAGCTTTAAAGGCCCATGCTCACACAGTGGGTTAGAAGTTGAAGCTGAATAAGGTTTTTTCAACAGTTTTTTGCCCATCTGAGAAACTATTTTGAAAGATGCTCTTGTAGAACTGCCTCCTATTTCTACGCTCAAGAATGGAAAGCATTTACCATTTATTCCTCACAAGGTACTTAATCAACATTAAGCCCTATTCTCTGCCCCAAGAAATACACACTTGCAGACAGATCATGGTTTATCTTCAGGCAGGAGATGTGGGTGCTGGATACATGAGGCAGGGTGTTGCCTCAGAGACTCCTGCAAAATCAGAATATGCCAGGACAAGCATATGCCTTATTTCTCAGAAATTTTATTTTAGCTCCTTCCCAACTTAAAGAATATAATTCCTAAGCACTCTAAAAATCCTACCTTTAACTGCAGGAAAGAAAATGAGATTCTAACACCTATTGTTCCCTGAGTCCTCTCCAAAAGTATGTTTTGTTTGCTCGTTTATTTATTTTCAAAAGTATATTTTATGGTTGGAGGCCATAGCAATTCATCCTACCATAAATTAGCCATTTATACAATAGGTTACACATTTTGGAAAACAGCTATAGTATTTTTACAGTTCCTATCAGTCTTCCAAATTCTTAGGAAGATGCCTGCTTGATCCTAGTGATTTATCTAAATGTATTTTGTGATTTTGTCTTGAACCTTCTTATGACTTTTACTATTGTATATCCTAATAGTCTCTCTGTACGCCTCCAAAGATAGGTTCAATTCAATTAGACCTTACAAAACCTCACTGAGATTTACTACGTGTCTAACATTGGGATTCAAAGCAGGAAAAGACATATTCCCCTTCCTTAGTGTGATGTTTCTCAACTGGGAGAGAGAGGGATGTATGTCAGAACCTCCTGGGTAGCTGGAAGGAGGAAGAAACATGTATAACTTGAATAAAGCATTTTCAATATCACAATATCATATTTTATTTGGAAAACAAAAATACATTATTTTATAACATGAACAACAGAAAGTAAAGCTTGAAAAATAATTTGGGACTAGTAGTAATATGCAGAAGATGCAGAGAGTCTCAGAATTAAGGATGGCTTTGAGGTTAAGATCCTGATGTTTATCATAAGAGAACATGGATTTTTAAAAAGCTGAGAAATGCTGCTCAGGCCAGTGGCAGAGCCTAATATGTTAAGAAAATATAGAATCACTGCATTGTAAGTTTAAGAATAGTGGTATTTATACAAAGAGTAACAGGAGCGCCAGAGGACACAGGGAATAAGGCAGGTTGGGGGAGTTAGGAGGGTATCACAGAGGGAGCGATATTTTAGCTGGCTCTTGAAGAATGGGCACAAATTCAAGTGGAGAAGGGAGAGATGAGATGACCTACAGGCAAAAGAAACACCATGTTCAAAGGCTCAGAGACATGAAGGACAAGGCATACTCAAAAGGTATAAGTAGCACAGGGTGGATTGTGTACAGTTGAAGGAAATAGGGTAGAAAGATTGTGAAAGCATTGAATGGCATACTAGGAGTCCACTTTTTGTCTTGAAGACCAATGACTCTTAATCTTACCTCCTCATCAGAATCATTTGTACAGTTTTTAAAAATAGTTCTATTGAGGTATAATTGCATACAATAAACTGCATATATTTAGAGTATATAATGTGATAAGTTTGACATATGTATACACCCATGAAATCACCACAGCCAAGATAATGAACATCTCTATCACTCCCAAAAGTTTCCTTTTGCCCCTTTGTAATTCTTCCCTTTCACCCTTCTTATTCCCCCTATCTCTAGGCAACTACTGATCTGCTTCTGTCACTATAAATTGTTTATGTCACTAGAATTTTATATAAATGTAATCATCTAACATGTACTCTTTTTTGTATGGCTTCTTTCACTCAGCATAATTATTTTGAGATTCATTCATGTTGTGTGTTATCAGTAGTTTATTCCTTTTATTGCTGAGTGATATTCCATTGTATGGAGGTACCATAATTTGTCTATTCATTCACCTGTTGGTGGACATTTGTGTTGTTTCCAGTTTTGGCTTTTACAAATAAAACTGCTACGAACATTCAACTACAAGTCTTTGTATGGATATATGCTTTCAATACAATAGATGTATTGTTAACTTTTTAAAGATCCTGCCAAATTGTTTTCCAAAATGGCTGCAACATTTTACATTCCCAGCAGCAGTATATTAGAGTTCCCACTGCTCACATCCTCACCAACAGTTGGTATGGCCAGTTTTTAAATTTTAGACATTCTAATAGATATGGTTTTAACTTGCATTGTGGTTTTAATTTGCATTTCCCGAATGACTAATGATGTCGAATATCTTTTCATATGCTTATTTACTATCTGTATATCTTCTTTGGTGAAATGGTTATTCAAATCTTCTGTCCATATTTGTGTTGGGTTGTTTGTTATATTATTATTTTGAGAGTTCTTTATGTACCCTGGATACATTATCTGATGTATGATTTGCAAATATCTTCTCTGTCTGTGGCTTGTCTCTTCATTCTCTTAACAGTACCTTTCAAAAGTTCTTAATTTTGGTGAAGTCCAATTGATTAATTATTTCTTTTATGGAGTAACTGGTGTAGTTTCGTATTTATTTTTTAATAGTAGTTCTTGGACCTCTTCCCTCAAGATCCTCATTCAGTAAGTCTGGAAAGAGGCTTGGGCTTCTGAATATTTATAAAACTTCAGAGATGATTTTGGTGTGCAGCTACTGTTGACAATACTGCATAAAATAACAGAGGTGGTGGGATGTATTTATTTATTTGAATGTTTGTATATTTGTTATTTCCTTATATTTCATCTTGTTCCAGAAAGACTTTCAGATAGTTTACAAGGATCCAAATAACATAACTTGAAAGTAGATAGAAGAAATAAAAGTAAGATGGGACATAAACTGGAGTCACTAATGACAGTAAAAATGCATGCTGTAATGATTTGCACGTTGCCTCTAACCTTTCCAGCAATTCAATGTGTATAAGATACAAACAAGCCAATTGCTTAAGAGACATATTAGTACTAAGACTAGACATGAATTTCTCCCAAGGAACTTCACATACAGGGAGGAACAGTGTCCTGGACAACAACAGCAAGTTTCAAGGTGCAATTTGTTATAGTAGTTCAGTATGGGCTGATCGCATTATAATTAGTTGCAATTCAGTAAAAGCCAATCTTTCAAGGAACCATTACAACAAAGAATAGGTACCCATTTCTCTGATGATCTAAATTGATACAGGAGTGTACTTTAGACTATCTGAACTATAAGGAAGGGTGAATGATCTTTATTTCTTTCAGGCAATGATCCATTCTTTCTCTTAGACAAATTTTTCATAAATATTGCTTGGGGGCTGGGAAGATGAGCCCAAGATTATACTCCCTGCTTCTCTATGCTCCTTGTTGAATACGGACCTACATGTTAAGGGAGACAGTTGAGTTGGGGGTTAGCATCCTTTTGAAAAGGCTGTTACCTAACAGAGCCATCTCACTTCTGTCAGGATATCAAGGGAATCTCATAAGCAGGGCCAAGAACCTACTGGAGGTTTTAAAGCATTGGATTGATGTGACTTGTATTTTAGAAAGATGATATTGGTAGCAGTGTGGAGAATGAGCATTGAAATGGGCAGAGAAGCCGGAGAGGTAGGAGACTATTGGAATAGTCCGGGTAAATGATAATAAGGGGCCTGCTCTGAGACAATTGTAGTGGAAATTGAGAGGTGAGGATTCAAGAGTGATTTCAGAGGTAGAAGCAACAGATGAAGTGATGGTTTGATATGGGGGTTGAGGGAGAAGGAGTTGAAGAGGACTCAGATTATTCTAGATCGGCCAACTAGGAGAAAGATAGGACCACTAACTGCAATTTATAATAAAGGAGGAGGGACACATTTGCTGGAAAAGATCATGAGTTTGGTTTTTGATATTTGGAGGTTGTGTGTTTGAATCATCCAAGTGAAAAAAGCAGTAGAAGGTTAAAGATAGAGGTCTGGAGCTCAGAAGAGGGGGCTGGAGAGAAAGGTTTGAGGACATCAACACACGGGTAGGCGGTGGTTGAAATTTGGGGAATAATCAGATTACCTGGGGAGATTTAGTTGACGGGGAAGAGAAGAGATTGGAGAATAGAGAGTTTAGAAGTAAGACATTTTCTAAAATATTCTTCAGTAAAGATGAAAGAATAAAAGGTTTTGTCTGTGACTATTCCTTCATTTTACGTTTGCTCCATGATGATGACCTGGTTCCACTGATTCTTAGCCTGATTTTGAACATTCTATGTCATAAAAAACTTTTGTTACTGGTTTTTGTGGGCCTTGAAAGTTATTTCTGTGATTTTTTTTTTCCCTATGTAATTTCTGACCTACCATTTCCTGGATTTTACTGATCTCACCTAAAATTATGTCTGGTTTATTTTGTATTTAGCCATGACATATTTTTATTAGAGTAGGAGGTCTCTTTAATTTGAGGTTCAATTTTTCCCAGACTTCTAATATAATATTTTATATAGTCCCTGGAAGACACAGTGACTTATTACATTTGTAATTCTCCATACCATTATTTTCTAAACAATGCTCACATTTTTATCAAAGTTTCCAACAGTAATACAAAATGATAAGATTTTAAAGTTTTTGTCTCTTTCATAATAATGTTGAGCTGAGTTATATAATTATATTATAATCACTCTTTTGGCACAATTTGATTTATCTCAAAAATATTTTTGAATCAGCCCTGGAATTTCTCTAAGCCTTCTTATTCAACAGTCATTCATTTGCCTGTACAAATAAAAGAGAAATCTCTTCTTCAATATCTTGTACAAATATATTTATGAATTATTTTACTGAAGTATAATATATATACAGAAAAATACAAAATTCATAAGTGCTCCGCTTGATGAATTTTTATACAATGAACATATCCATGTCATCTCCACTTAGATCAAGAAATAAAGCACTACTAGCACCTCGGAAATCCTCACCTTGTACCTTTCCTAGTCATTCTCCCTGCTTTCTAAATGGTAATTATTCCTCTGACTAACCCAATAAATTAGTTTGGCCTGTTTGTGTCATATAAAGGTTATTATACAACATATGCTTCTTGTGTCTGGCTTCTTTCATTCAACATAATGCTTTCCAGATTCTCCATGTTGTTGCATCTATCATTGGTTTGTTTCTTTTTGTTGCTATATAGTATTTCACTGTGTGACTATATCTAAATTTATTTTTCCATTATACAGTTGATGGGCATTTGGATTGTTTTTAGTTTCTGAATATTGTAAATAATGCTTCCATAAACATTGTAAATGTCTTTTGGTACACATATGTACACGTTTCATTTGATACATATGCAGAAGTGAAATTATATAAAGAAATACAATGCTAATAGTTTCTCTGAAGATTCTTTTGGATTTCATACATATACAATTTTATTATCTGTGAATAACAATAGTTTTATCATTTTTCTTTCATTCTAATACTTATACCTATTATATGTTTTTCTTGACTTACTGTACTGTCTAAGCCCTTCAGAAAAATAGTGACTAGGAGCAGGATCTGGGCCAGCATCCAGCACATACAAGCATTCAGTGGAGAGACTGCTTCCAAACTCTTCCTCAAGACTGCTTAGGAGTTTGGAAGATGGTGGCATAGGAGGATCCGAACCTCACCTCCTCCTATGGATACACCAAACCTACAACCACCTGTGGAACATTTCCTCTGAGAGAGATCTGGAAACTGGATAAAAAGAACCTCCACAACAAGGAACAACACAGACAGAGGTGGAAGAGGCAGAGATACAGCCCAGTTGAGAAAAAAACCACACCCTAGCTGCAGCACGTCAGGGTCGGGAGTGATCTCAAAAGTATGAAACTTTCCCCATAGGAGCAGGGGATTTGACCTCCACGTTAGGCACCCCAGCCCTTAGATTCAGCACAAGAGAAAGGAGATCCCAAAATGCCTGGCTTTGGAAACCAACAGGGAATATGCCTGGGAAAATTATAGAACTTCAGGGAAAGAAAAACCTGCTCTTAAAGAGCCCACACACAGACTCACTCAACTCAGAAACCAGCACAAAAACACCAGATAGAAAAGTGCATAGTTCAGTGATTAAATAGTCTCACGTCCTAAGCTCAGAGGACATCCTGGAGAGGCAGGAGGTGGCTGAGCTGACCCCCTAGGCACTGAGACACTGGTGGCAGCCATTATTGTGACCTAGTTCAGTCATGCTGACACGGACGCTGGCAGGCACCATTGGAATCCTTCCTCTAGCCTGTTAGTGCAAGAGCCTGCCCCACCCACTAGAGCACTTGAGGCAATTGAGTGCAGCCAGGCAGTGCAGGCAGCCCACCCAGGGAGAAACCCCACCCACCCACCAACGAGCCTACAGCAGACAATCGCAGCTGGGCCTCACAAACAGCCACACAGGGGATCTGCCCTGCCTACCAACATGCCAGAATAGCCAGTCCAAGTTGGAGGCCTGCCCCCCCCACACACACCAGCACACCTGAGGCAGCAGAGTGCCGCCAGGCTATGCAGCCAGCCATACTGGGGACCTGCAGCAGTTGTGCACCTCCAGGCCTAGCAGTCAGCCAAACAGGGGGCCTGACTTTCTCACCAGCACACAACTGGCAGTAGTTGTGTGCTACCAGACCTTGCAGCCAGCTGTGCCAGAGGCTTGCCCCACCCAATAACGAGGCTGTGGCAGCTGAATGTGGCCGGACCTTGCAACCAGCTGGCCTGGGGATCAGTCCAGCATACTCATGTGCCTGCAGCAATAGCAGCCCCACCACAATAGAAGAGCACATGTAGCCTACACAGGGGACACCCCTGGAGCATTTGGCATGGGTGATGAGAAGGGAACACTCTGCTGGGCCCCATAAGAAATCTCCTACATAAGGTCACATTTCCAAGATCAGGAGATGTAGCTCATCTACCTAATACATAGAAATAAGCACAGAGAAGTATGCAAAATGAGGAGACAAGGAATATGTTCCAAATGAAATAACAGGACAAATCCTCAGAAAAAAGAACTAAGTGAAATATAGATAATCTACCTGATAAAGAGTATAAACTAATGGTCATAAGGATGCTCACTGAACTGGGAAGAAGAGTGGATGAACACAGTGAAAACCTCAACAAAGAGTTAGAAAATATAAAAAAGAGCCAATCAGAGCTGAAGAATACAATAATGGAAATGAAAAATTCACTAGAGGGAATCAACAGCTGAGTAGAGGACACAAAAGAACTAACCAGCAATCTGGATGACAGAGTGGAGAAGATCACCCAAGCTGAACAAAAAAAAGAAAAAAGAATTTAAAAGAATATGGCCAGTCTAAGGGACCTCTGGGACAACATCAAGCATACTAACATTCACATTTTAGGTGTCTCAGAAGGAGAAGAGAGAGATAAAGGGGCAGAGAACTTATTTGAAGAAATAATGGCTGAAAACTTCCCTAATCTGGGGAAGGAAACAGACGTCCAGGTACAGGAAGCACAGAAAGTACCAAACAAGATGAAGCCAAAGAGGTCCACATTAAGACACAGTATAATTAAAGTGTCAAGAATTAAAGATAAAGAGAGAATCCTAAAAGCTGCGAGAAAAAAGCAGCAAGTTACATACAAAGAAAACTCCATGAGGCCACCAGCTGACTTTTCAGCAGAAACCTTATAGGCTAGAAGGAAGTGGCATGATATGGTGAAAGTGCTGGAAAAGAAAAAACTTGCAACCAAGAATACTCTACCGGGCAAGGTTATCATTCAGAGTGGAAGAAGACATAAAGAGTTTTCCAAACAAGCAAAAAATAAAGGAATTCGTCACCACTAAACTGGCCTCACAAGAAATATTAAAGGGACTTATTTGTGTGGAAAAGAAAAGGCCACAAATAGGAATATGAAAATTATCAAAGAAAAAAATATCACTGGTAGAGGCAAATATATACTAAAGTTACTGGATCAACCACCCATAAAGCTAGTATGAATGTCAAAAGACAAAAGTACTAAAACCATCTATATCTACGATAAGAGGTTAAGGGATACTCAAAATTAAAAGAGGTAAAATATGATGTCAAAAACATAAAATGTAGGGGGCTGACCTGGTGGCGTAGGTATTAAAGTTGTGCACTCTGCTTCAATGACCTGGGGTTTGTGGTGGGTTCAGATCCCTGGCGTGGACCTGCTCACTGCTTATCAAGCCATGCTGTGGCGGCATTGCACATACAAAACAGAGGAAGATGGGCATAGATGTTAGCTCAGGGCCAATCTTCCTCACCAAAAAAACTAAAATAAAAAAATTTAAAAAACATAAAATGTGGAGGAGGGGAGTAAAAGCATATAGCTTTTAGTATGAATTCCAACTTAAGAGACCATCAATTTAATATAGATGTTATTTACACAGGTTATTATGTATGAACCTCATAGTAACCACAAACCAAAAAATTATAAGGTACAAACAAAAAATAAAGAGAAAGGAACCCAAACATAACACTGAAGAAAGTCATCAAATCACAAGGAAAGAGAGCAAGAGAAGAAAGGAACAGAGAAGGACTACAAAAACATCCAGAAAAAAGTAACAAAATAGCAATAGGTATATACTTATCAATAGTTACTTTAAATGTGAATGGACTAAATGCTCCAATCAAAAGACATAAGGTGGCTGAATGGATAAAAAAGCAAGACCCATATATATGCTGCATACAAGAGACACATTTCAGACCTAACAACACTCACAAACTAAAAGTAAAGGGAGGAAAAAAGATATTCCATGCAAATGGAAATGAAAAGAAAGCTGGGGTAACAATACTTATATCAGACAAAATAGTCTTTAAAACAAAAACTATAACAAGAGACAAAGAAGGGCATTACATAATGATAAAGGGAATAATCCAACAAGAGGACGGAACACTTGTAAATATCTATGCGCCCAACACAAAAGCACCTAAATACATAGAACAGTTATTAACAGCCATAAAAGGAGAAAAATTGGCAGTAACACAATAATAGTAGGAAACTTTAACACCCCACCTAGATCAATGGATAGATCATCCAGACAGAAGACCAATAAGGGAACATTGGCTTTAAATGACACATTAGACCAGATGGGACTTAATAGATATATACAGAATATTCCATCCAAAAACTGCAGAATACACATTCTTTTCAAATGCACATGGAACATTCTCCAGGATAGATCACATGTTAGGCCACAAAACAAGTCTCAATAAATTAAAGAAGATTAAAGTAATACCAAGTACCTTTTCTGACCACAACGGTATAAAACTAGAAATCAACTGCAAGAAGAAAACTGGAAAAGTCACAAATATGTGGGGATTAAACAAAATGCTACTGAACAACTATTGGGTCAACAAACAAATCAGAAAATACCTTCAGACAAATGAAAATGAAAATATGACATACTAGTCTATGGGATACAGCAAAACAGTATGAAGAGGGAAGTTTATAACAATGCAGACCTACCTCAAGAAATGAGAAAAATCTCAAATAAACAATCTAACATTACACCTAAAGGAACTAGAAAAAAGAAGAACAAATGAAGCCCAAAATCAGTAGAAGGAAGGAAATAATAAAAATCAGAATGGAAATAAATGAAATAGAGACTAAAAAGACAACAGAAAGGATCAATGAAACTAAGAGCTGATTCTTGGAAAAGATAAACAAAATTGACAAACCTTTAGCTAGACTCACTAAGGAAAAAAGAGAGAAAGCTCAAATAAATAAAATCAGAAACAAAAGAGGAGAAATTATAATATGTACCACGGAAATATAAAGGATTATAAGATAACACTATGAAAAGCTATATGCCAACAAATTGGATAATCTAGAAGAAATGGATAAAATCATAGAACTATACAACCTTCCAAAACTGAATCAAGAAGAAATAGAGAATCTGAACAGACTGATCACTAGTAAGGAGATCAAAGCAGTAATCAAAAACCTCCCAAAAAACAAAAGTCCAGGACCAGACGGCTTCCCTAGTGAATTCTGCCAAACATTCAAAGAAGATTTAATACCTATCCTTCTCAAACTCTTCCAAAAAATTGAAGACGAGTCAACACTTCCTATCATTCTACAAGGCCAACATCACCCTGATACCAAAACCAGACAAGGACAATGCAAAAAAAAGAAAATTACAGGCCAATATCGCTGATTAACATAGATGTAAAAATCCTCAACAAAATATTAGCAAGTTGAATACAACAATACATTAAAAGGATCATACACCATGATCAAGTGGGATTTATTCCAGGGATGCAAGAATAGTTCAACATTTGCAAATCAATCAGTGTGACACACCACATTAACAAGATGAATAAAAATCACATGATCATCTCAATAGATACAAAGAAAGCATTCGACAAGATTCAGCACTCATTTATGATAAAAACTCTGAATAAAATGGATGCAGAAGGAAAATACCTCAACAAATTAAAGACCATATATGACAAACCCACAGCTACCATCATACTCAACAGGAAAAAACTGAAAGCCCTCTAAGAACAGGAACAAGAGAAGGATGACCACTTTTGCCACTCTTATTTAACATAGTATTGGAAGTCCTAGCCAGAGAAATTAGGCAAGAAACAGAAATAAGAAGGATCCAAATTGGAAAGGAAGAAGTAAAACTGTCACTATTTGCAGATGACATGATTTTATACATAGAAAACCCTAAAGAATACACCAAAAACTATTATGAATAATAAACGAATATAGTAAAATTGCAGAGTACAAAATCAACATACAAAAATCAGTTGTGTTGCTATACACTAACAACGAACTAGCAGAAAGAGAAATCAAGAATACAATCCCATTTACAATTGCAACAAAAAGAATAAAAAACCTAGGAATAAATTTAACCAAGGAGGTGAAAGGCCTATACACTGAAAACTGCAAAAGATGGTTGAAAGAAATCAAAGAAAACACAAAGAAATGGAAAGATATTTTGTGCTCATGGATTGGAAGAGGTAACATGGTTAAAATATCCATATGCATCTGCAGATTCAATGCAATCTCTATCAAAATCCCAATGAATTTTTCCTGGAAATAGAACAAAGAATCCTAAAATTTATATGGAACAACAAAAGACCCTGAATAGCCAAAGCAATCTTGAGAAAAAAGAACAAAGCTGGAGACATCACACTCCCCAATCTCAAAGTATACTACAAAGCGGTAGTAATCAAAACAGCATGGTACTGGCAGAAAAACAGACACGCAGATCAATGGGACAGAATTGAGGGGTTAATATCCAAAATATACAAAGGAATCATACAACTAAACAACAAAAAAAACAAAAAACCCAGTTAAAAAGTGGGCAGAGGATCTGAACAGCCATGTTTCCAAAGAAGATATACAGATGGCCAACGGGCACATGAAAAGATGTTCAATATCACTAATTATTAGGGAAATGCAGATCAAAACCCCAATGAGATATCACCTCATGCCTGTCAGAATGGCTATTATTAAAAAGACAAGAAATAACAAGCGTTGGAGAGGATGTGGGGAAAAGGGAACCCTCATACACTGCTGATGGGAATGTAAACTGGTACGGCCACTATGGAAAACAGTGTGGAGACTCATCAAAAAATTAAAAATAGAACTACTGTATGATCCAGCTATTCCACTTCTGGTTATTTATCCAAAGAACATAAAAACACTAATTTGAAAAGATATATGTACCCCTGTGTTCATTACAGCATTATTCACAATAGCCAAGACTTGGAAACAACCTAAGTGCCCATCAACGGATGAATGGATAAAGATGTAGTGTATATATATGTATATATATCACAGTGGAATACTGCTTAGCCATAAAAAAGATGAAACATTGCCATTTGGCACAACATGTATGGACTTTGAGGGTATTATGCTAAGCAAAATAAGTCAGATGGAGAAAGCTAAATACCATATGATTTCACTCATATGTGGAAGATACAAAAAACAACAACAACAAACAAATACATAGAAACAGAAAATAGATTGGTGGCTACCAGAGGGGAAGGGGAGTAGAGGGAGGGCAAAAGGGGTAAAAGGGCACATGTGTACAGTGATGGATGGCAGCTAGACTTTTGTTGGTGAACACAATGTAGTCTACACAGAAGTCAAAATATAATGATGTATACCTGAATTTATTTATATAATGTTATAAACCAATGTTACCTCAATAAAAAAATAAATTAAAAAAAAGGAAAGAAAAATAGTGAATAACAGTGGTGACAGTGGGCATCCTTGTTTCATTCCCAATCTCAGAAGGAAAGATTTCAATATCTCAAATTAAGTATGATGTTTACTGTAGATATTTTGTAACTATCCTTTATCAGGTTAGTGAAGTTCCCTTTTATACCTAATTTTTTAAAAGGTTGTTTTGTTTTATTTTTATATCATGAACAGTTGTTGAATTTTTTAAATCGTTGGTGCTTTTTCTGCAATTCAATCTATTGAATTGAGCGTATGATTGATATCCTTTATTCCATTAATGTCGTGAATTACATTGATTCATTTTCAAATATTAAACCAACATTGCATTCCTGGAATAAATTCAACTCGGTTGTGATATATTATCCTATTATGCATCACTGGATTAAATTTGCTAATGTTTATTTAGGATTTTTGCATCTGTCATGAAAGAGATTGGCCTGTGATATTTCTTTCTTGTAATGTCCCTGTGCGGTTTTGGCATCAGATTATGTTGGTCTCAAATTGGCAAGTTCCCCTTTTAGTTTATTCTCTTGAAGGTTTAATTAAGATTAGTGTTATTTCTTCTTTAATTTTTTGGTAGAATTTACTGGCAAAGCCATCTGGGCCTAGAGGTTTTGCATATGCCAGAGGAAAGTTTTAAATTAGAGATTAAATGTTTAAATAGATATAGAACTATTTATATTTTCTCCTTGTTTTTGTGTCAGTTTTTAGTAAGTTTTGTTTTTCTAGGAATTTGTCAATTCATTAAAATTTCAAATAAATTAGCATAAAGGTGTTCATAATATCTTTTTAATGTCCATAGGTCATATACTGATATCTCCTTTTTATTTCTATTAAAGATTCATGCCTTGTTTTTTGTTTTTTACTTGATAAACCTCACCAGTGGTAAATCAATTTTACTAGTCCAATGACTCTCAGGCTCCTTTACACTCTTAAAAATTATTGAGGACCTTAAAGAACTTTTGTTGTGTTGGCTATATTTATCATAGTAGAAATTAAAATTGTGAAAATTTAAAAATATTTATTGATTCATTTAAAACCCATTACATTTTAACAAAATAACATAGTTTTATAAAAATATCTCTATTTTAATGAAAATAGCAATATTTTTCAAAACAAAAAATTGAGTGATAAGAATGGCTTTGTTTTACATTTCAAATCTCTTTTAATATCAGATTTAAGAGGACAGCTGGATTCTCTTATCTATTTTTGCTTTCAATCTGTCACAATACTACGTGTCATGTAGCCACTGAAAAATTCTATTGTATACTTGTGAGAGAATGAGGATGATGAAAAAAGGAAAATAACATATGATGATGACAATGATGAAAATAATTTTGACCTTGTGGACCCCTTGAACTCAGAGACATCCAAGGGTCCTCAGACTACATTTTAAGAACCTCTGTATTACTCTTCGTAAAGAACCAACTTTGGTTTGATTCTTACCATTATAACTTTGTGTTTTATTTCATTGTAGCTTAAGTTTTGCTTTTTATTATTTCCTTTCTTCTATTAGGTTGAAGAAAATGAAATTACTGTTTTTGTAGGTAAAAAAATGGTTGGACACAGATAATTTCATGATTCACTCTAACACTTCCTTTAGGTTAAAGTTGGCGTTCTTTCCCCAACTTCTTAAAGTGATCTTCAGCTTTTCTTCTTTTTTAATATATTCATTTAAGGCTACACATATTTCTCTGAGCACAACTTAAGTTGCAGCTCAGTCTGAATATCTTGTATTTTCATAATATGAAACAAAATATTCCTTTCAGTTCAAAATAGTTTCCAATTTTTATTGTGGTTTCTTCTTAGACCCATAGGTTATTTAGGAGTGTATTACTTAATTTCCAAACACTTAGCAATTTTTTAATTATCTTTTTATTATTGATTTCTGGCTTAATTCCACTGTAATCAGAGAACATGCTCTATATAGTTTCAATCATGTGAAATTTTTTTAGATTCTATGGCCCAGAATATGGTCCACACTGCATGTACCCTTAAAAAAGCTAATTATATTTTTAAATCTGTCAAACATTTTAGGTGCTACTTTACCTCCATATAAATTTAACAGCACAGTATCTTTATCCTGCTCATGTGATCAACACAGTAGATTCATTCCACAGAAGTTTCATGGTCTGAGCTTCCTTTTCCCAGTGAGATTGCCCATTATTACCATTTCTATTGTCCCTCCCACATAATGCTATATGCCCCTGAGTGTTCTTATCCCTCAAACAGAACTAGTTACCCCTCAGCAGTGTATTTCATTTTTTTCCCCATCAAATCTGAGATATGAATTATAACAAAGTCTACACATGTGGCCCAACGATGTAATGCAGCCATTTCATGAAAATTATTAAAGAAGTAGTTCGTAGAATCAGAAACTCAGAGTCGTTAGCTAAACCATTTTTCCAAGAACTCTGCTGATGCTGAAAAGCCTCTGCAGCTTTCCTATTAGTACATAATAGGTGCCTGGTGAGTGTTGAATGAATGGATCCCACCAAATTATTATTCAGTCTATAGGACTGCAATGATCTCCTCTCCCAGGAAGCCCATTGTTTCTGAGGACATTGCTGATTGTAAGAAAGTACCTCCTTGGGCTGAGATGATGTCTGATTCCCTGAAGTTTCTGTCTGTTGGATTAGAAAGAATCTAATTCCTCTCCTACATGATAGCCCTTCAAATCCATGTCTCCTTGACAGTTTTTCTTTAAGCTCAACATCACTAGTTCCTTCAATCATTCCTTGTGTTATTCAACACGGCTCATTCCTTCTGGGAACATCAAGCAGGCAGAACCTCACTAAGAGAGATGCCAGGGCTCAGTGTTCACCATCCTGGCTGCACATTAAAATCACCTGGGGAATTTCTTAGAAAATAACGATACCCATGTTCCATCCCCAGAGATTCTGATTCAATTTGTCTGGAGTAGCCAGGCGTCAGTATTTTTTAAAAAAACATCCAGGTGATTGAAGACTTGATATTATTAAGATGTACTTTCTCCCCAAATTGATCTATAGATTCAATGCAACCGCCATTAAAATCTCAGCAGACTTTTTGTAGAAATTGACAAGTTGATTCTAAAATTCACATGGAAATGCAGAGAATTTAGAATAGCCAAAACAATTTTGAAAAACAAAGGACAAAGTTGAAGGACTTACACTACATGATTTCATGACTTAAGGATATTGGTGTGAAAATAGTCAAGTAGTTCAATGGAATAGAATAGAGAATCCGGAATAGGTCTACACATATGTAGTCCATTTATTTTCATCAAAGGGACGAGGCAATTCAGAGAAGAAAGTATAGGGGTTTTTTTGAACAAATGGTACTGGAACAATAAGACATTTATAGCAAAAAAAAAAAATGAACTTTATATCTCTCACCATATAAAAATTTAACTCAAAATGGATTATAGACCTCAATATAAAACCTAAAACTTCTATAAGAAAAAATAGGCAAAATGTTGGTGACCTTTGGTTAGGCAAAAAGATTCCTTAGATGCCACACTAAAGGGATTATCCATTAAAAATTTTTGATAAATTGGACTTCATCAAAATTAAGAACTTCTGCTCTTCAGAAGACACTGTGAAGAGAATGAAAAGAGAAGTCACAAACTGGGAGAAAATATTTGCAAATCACAAGGACTTGTATCCAGAATACAGAAAGAACTCTTAAAATTCAGTAATAAGAACACACACACAAATATGGACAAAAGATTTGAACAGACATTTCACCAAAGAAAATATTCATATGGCAAATGAACACATGAAACGATGCTCAACATCATTAGTCGTTAGGGAAATGCAAATTAAAAGCACAGTGATATACCTACTAGAATGTTTAAAATTTTTGAGTAACTATACAGAATGTTGGAGAGGCTATGGAATAGCTGGAACTCTCATACATTACTGGTGGAAATGTAAAATGTTATAGCCATTTTGGAAAACAGTTTGGCAGCTTCTTAAAAAGTTAAGCCATACACCTACCTAGGTATTTATACTCAACTTCTAGGTATTTACCCAAGATAAATGAAAACATACATCTACACAAAGGCTTGAACATGAGTGTTCATAGTAGCTTTATTTGTAATAACTAAAAATTGGCAAGAACCTGAGTGTCCATCAACAGGTGAACGGATAAATATATTATGTATATGTACAATGCAATATTACTCAGCAATAAAAAGGAATAAACTACTGATACTGATATACACAGCAACATAATCTCAAAATAATTATGTTGAGTGAAAAAAGCCAGACAGAAGTAATACATACTTTATAATTCCATTTATATAAAATTCTAGACAACACAAACTAATCTATAGTGATAATCTATGGTGATCAGTGGTTGCCTGGGGATGGGGTAGGGTTGGAACAGAAGGGTAGTATTACGAAGGAACATGAGGAAACTTTTGGGGGGTGATCCATATGTTCATTATCTTTTTGTGGTGATGGTTTCACAGATGTATTCATATATTAAAACTTATCATATTGACCCTTTAAACATATTCAGTTTATTGTATGCCAATTATACCTCAGTAAAGCTGTTTTTTTTTTTTTAAGTAACATTCCTACCTTGGAATGCAGAAAAGCAACAGAGTAAGATAACAATTGTACATAATCTCACTGCCAAAAAGTTAATATTTGGTCATTTTTACTTCCAGTCTAATTTCTTTATAAATATACTTTTAAAAACATATCTGAAATAAAACTGTATATATATTTTTTAAAATTCCCATGATGTGCAGGCAAGGATGAGAATCAGTGCTTTAGCTGCTGCTTTCTCGCATCTCCATGAGCAGAGAATGCTCATCTTTTGGGTTAGCTGGGACCTGCTTAGGCAGAACTGCCTGCCTTGTGCTCGCCTCCACACATTCATTACACAGATATTTATTGACTCCCTACCAGGCAGTATGCACTGTGCCAGGTGCTGGGATACTGCTCTAAACAAGGACAACTTTCCTACCCTCCTGGAGCAAAGGATGGCTAGAGGTGCTGTCCCCACCCATAGCAGTTCTACCCAAATATCTCATTGGAAGCCTGGCCCTGATGTAACTGAGAGATTTAAGACTTCAAGCTGCTCATTTCTGGTGAAGCTTTTCTGCTAGGGAAAGCATAAACATGGCCACCCTTCCTACCACAAAGGAGTTAATGTTGTGAGAAGTTTCTCATACAGATGTACAAACACATGTGGCCCTGAACTGAACCAAAAGTGTTAACCAGGCAGTATGCTGGTCCTGCGAGCACCACATGCCTTAATTTTGGCTCCTGGTATAAGACTTGATCTAGATTCTAGAATAGTCATGGAATTTCCTGAAGGGATTGAATCCACATCTTTGGGACCATGATACACAGACGACTGAGGCGTGTGAGGTGGCCAAACTAATGGCCTACTGCCTTAAGCTGGAGGAGAAACTGGACACCTGCCAAATCCTTTTACTAACCTCTTCCAGGCCCTAGTTCAGGCCACACCCACAGTCTTACAACTGAGAGGGACTCTCTGTTCCGGCTGGGGCTGGGTGTGCTTGCTAGCAGGACACTTGGCTTGGCAAGTGCAAAGTAGCCAGAGCCTTTGTAAGCTGTGCCCTGCTACTTCTCAAACTCAAGCTCCTCCCACCTCTAAAAATGTTTACACGCCCTTCCCAATTCCTCATCCTTTAGGTTTCAGCTGAAATATTTCCTCAGGGAAGCCTTCCCTGTCCTTCCAGACCAGGTTAGATTCCCGCATTAAATACTGCCATTGCCTACTGAACTATTTCTTTGTAGCCTTTATTATAATGAGTATTTATGTAGTCTCATTTTTAATAACTACCTCTAGACTGTAAAATTCTTGGGGACATGGACTGTATCTGTCTTGTTTACCATTATATCCTCCGTGTCTAACAAATGCCCTGCACTTTGTTCTTCCCACATGTATTTGGAGAATGGATGAGCTGCCTTAGCCTAATTCAGAACTCCTCTTTTTCAACTAAGCAGCTCTTTCAATTTTCAATCTTTTACTCACCATGTCCCTCGCCCGACTCCACCCCAACATGAGCCCCAAGAGAATCTGGGCTAGGAGAAGAATCTGAATGACAAATATAACACTGGAATCAGAAAAACCATGCCCTTCTGGTGACTCAACATTTGTTTCTGGCCCAAACTCTTCTTCCAGGCTCTTCCCTTGGGTGGATTTTT
This sequence comes from Tapirus indicus, assembly GCA_031878705.1. Lineage (NCBI taxonomy): Eukaryota > Metazoa > Chordata > Mammalia > Perissodactyla > Tapiridae > Tapirus > Tapirus indicus. The sequence goes on along the minus strand of CM062923.1, from coordinate 53,240,075 downwards.
CTCCCCAAAAGGCCTCTTGGTTCTTTCCCTAAATCTGTGAGTCCCTTTCCCAGCACACATTCTCCACCAATAGAGTCAAGGTTGTGATGAGGCAATTCCTGGAGGCTGTTAGTGTAGTGCTTGTGGCTTTTTTCACTTTCCCACACATTTATAGACTTTGAACCCACACTTTTCTTTTTAACCACTTACCACATCTCCTGATTGCCTGGTTATTGATAATTCAAAATCAAAATCAGATAATTTAAGTCTGAAAGCTTTAAATATTCTTAAAAACTCAATTGACATTTTGGTCTTATAGGATGACCCAGACAGTTTTCTCAGAGGCTGTAAGGTCTGTGCGGACATATGGCTGCTGCCCCTCTGGAGGGCACGTCATACCCACATGCTCAGAATCAGAGGTAAGCAGGGCATCACTCTTGGGATCACAGACTGGCCCCTGGCTGGCCCTGCAAACCCTATTATTAAATTACTATTTTTGTACTTTTTGGAGGAAAATAATTTTCATATTATTTCTCTATTACAGAGCTTATAGGATTAGCACTTATTACATGCAGTTAAAGATTAAATAATTCTCAGGCATGACTGCTTAATGGGTGTGGGGTTTCCAAGGATGACAAAAATGTTTTAGAACTAGATAGAGGTGATGGTTGTACAACATTGTGAATGTACTTAAATGTCACTGAATTTTATACTTTAAAATAGTGTATCTTATGTTATGTGAATTTAATCTCAATAAAAAAATAATAACAATAATTCTCAGGGAACATAGAATTTCTCTCCCAGGAAAAGTCTAGGAATTTCAGCTGGTCATCACTGAGGTCACAGAATTCCCTGGATATGTGGCCATCTGTGTCCCCCCCACTCTCCCTCCCCGACCCCGTATCATTTGAAGCCAGCTGGATTTAAACTACTTAATGATTCCATTTTAAAAACAACTTCTAGCAGCAAATTATTGGCACAGAAGAACAGCCATAATGGAAGAAAACAAAATTAACTCCTGACTAATCTCTGAATATATCCTTTGTAAGGATATTTTTCTACATAACTTCATTAATCAAAATGCTTTTTTGGAGTTACAGTTCAGAATATATGAGATGGATTTTGGTTTTATGAAGTTTCAGTCATACTAATTGAACAATATGTGCATTTTGGATGAATTTCACCAGCTATGCTATTCTCACTGCAAGTGAATTCATTTGTTCAGTCAACAAATATTTTTTGAGTGGCTTCTATGTATCAGTCCGGTTTTAGGTGGTAGGAATACAGAGATGAATAAGGCATACCACCTACTCAAAAATTTTGGTCTTATAATCACCTTAATTGTGTAGATAATCATGTTTCAAAGATAGAAAGCTATATCAGAAGACATAGTTGAGCTTCAGGGTATCAAGAGCCTGGTTGTCGTGGTCACTGCGGTATCCCCAGCGTAGATGATAGGTCTGGCACATTGAAGAAACTGAGCAAATGTTTTTTGATAAATGGATGAAGGTTTCCACAATTATATGCTATTTTCACTGTTTTATGTGGTTCCTATATAGTCCAGCATTGACTCAAACCGGAAATGCCTAATTTATTGGCAATCATCTGAAAGAGTAAAGAATGCATTCTTTCTTACCATCCTCAGTGTGCAAATATCATTTTCATGTCAGATCTTCAGACTGTCTGCTTTTAATTCATTTATCCTGCTCACATAAGTGGACTGAGAGCCACAGAAAACCCCTACAGAAAAAAGGCATCCATCCTCCTCTGCAGCCTCCTTACTCCCCTCAGTCACCAACTCCTCTCTGCTCTCCAAAGATTCTGACTTCCACGCCAGCCTTTACTCTCTGCCTAGGCCCTTGGACTTAGTGGCCTGGTTTTGGGCTGACTGCCCTGATTTGGTCCATGATGCCCCTACTCAGGGCAACTTCCAGCATCTCAATCCTGCCCTGAACCTTGGCCAGAAAGAGGTGCAGATCTTGCAATGGTCCTGAAGAACCAGGCTAAGACTTTTACAAATATCCCTATTTGTTTGATGCGTGTATTTTTTAAAAGGTTAGTATTATCGTGGAGGAATTAGCAACTAGTGCCCAGCCCAAAACAAGGGTTAATACCATATATTATAAGACAGCTATCAATAATAGGACAACACACTTTTCCAAGATTCCTAAAACAGGCTGAACCAACTGATTTATCCCCAATCATTATGTCACCCACCTATCCTGCTCTTGGGCTATGTTAAGAAGATATTAGAAGGAGGGAGAATATCATGTTTGTGGTTCATCCTCCCTTGGCAGAGAAGGGGCGGCCTTCCCCTCCCACCCCAAGCCAAATGGGAAAGGGAGGAGCAAGAGAGCCCAGTAGGAAGCCCAGTAATAAGATGCTGTGAGATGTACCACTGAGGAGCCAGGTGGTGGCTATCTGTGGAAGAGGTGGAGCTGGGGTGGCATCCCCCACTTCAGGGATTCCTGCAGCAGGCAGGCCTTGCTCTGACGAACTCACACACACCCCACAAGGAAGGCAGATTTGGGCGACTGTCATACAGAGGGCATCTTCAAAACCTCAGTGTTCACCAGAGAGAAGAAACAACCTACCAAGACGGGAAGAGATCCCTGTCCTGGTCACTTGTCTGTCCTGCCCAACACGGCAAGGTTCAGCTTTGGAAGAGGGAAGGGGGAGAGACATCTCAGAATCAGGCTGGAATATTCAGGGTCCTGGTCAGTTCTGCCCTAGGAGAAGGGAAAATGAGATTTCAATTGAGAATGAGATTAAAGTCTTTAAATAGAGTTTGTTTTGTTTTGTTTTGTGAGGAAGATTAGCCCTGAGCTAACATCTGTTGCCAATCCTCCTCTTTTTGCTGAGAAAAATTGGCCCCGGGCTAACAACCATGCCCATCTTCCTCTATTTTATGTGGGATGCCGCCCTAACGTGGTTTGACAAGCAGTGAAATGGTCCACACCCGGGATCTGAACCTGCGAACCCCAGGCCACCGAAGCGGAGCACAGGAACTTAACCACTAGGCCACCAGGCCAGCCCCTAAGTAGAGTTTTAATAACCAAAATGAGTAGTTATGCAATCTGAAAGTTAGGAATCTAGCTTTCCTGGAAGTTCTAAAAGTTGTTAAGGTCAGGAAGGGGAGATTCCACAGACCTCTGTTGAAAGCAAGATTGGAGAAAAATAAATCCTTTTCATGTCTAAATCCTCTGAGTTGAGACATAACCAAGCCCTCCTGGAACAGAGTTGTGCCAGTTGATACGTAATAATGGATATCAGCTTCAACTCTGGCTGGCATATTAAGCTCTCAAGCAGGACCACCTTCATGGGTGCAGCCTCACAGGGTCTCCATGCTTAGGGCTTAATGTTCTGTGGTCACCATCTTGAAGTTCTTAATACTTCCATCTTCAGATTTGTGTTTTGTAACTAAAGTCTGATGGGGCATTGAAGCATGTACCCATGGCTTGGAGCCATGGCTCATGCACAGTCCCATTTCCTACCACCTCCCTGGATGGGTTCTCCACTGCCCAACCCCCTGTTCCCTGATTCCCAGAGCCCCTCCTGCCTGATTCCCATCCAGCCTCCCCTTCACTGTCCCCACCCAGTACTGGCTGCTGCCATTTGCCCCCTGTGGGGACCTGGGTGCGGGCATAGGGATGGGATTAGTCAGGCATGGGCAGTGTCATCCCCACCCTAGGCTGATAGAGCCACGGCATGTTGGACAGGGACTTGTCAGAATGAGCCTCTAGCCTGCCCCTGATCTGGGGATCTAGTGCATCCGGAGGTCTCTTGACCACTATGGGTTGGGGCAGCAGGCCAGTAGGAAGGCGAGACTTCCTCACCCCTGACCGGGGAGCAGTGCATTGGTCTAGTGGCTAGTGGAGGGGGGCCCAGCAGTTGGTGGGCCACATGGGGCCACCCCTCCCCTGCTTGAGAGGGTCTACGTTCATCACATCAGGATCCCCATGCCTGAGGGAGCACTGTGTTAAATAGCAAATTAAAAACACCATGACAGGGGGCCAGCTCCATGGCATAGTGGTTAAGTTTGGTGTGCTCGGCTTTGGCGGCCTGGGTTTGCAGGCTTGGATCCTGGGCGCAGACCGACACCACTTGTCAGTCATGCAGTGGTGGTGACCTACATACAAAATAGAGGAGGACTGGCACAGATGTTAGCTCAGGGCTAATCTTCCTCAAGCAAAAAACAAAAAACCCCACTATGACAGGTTGAGAGAGAGAAAGTGGAAGAAAGGAAAAAGATTTATATATTAGTCCCTTTAACAACACACACTTCCTGCTTTTTAAACAAAGAGTTCTACATTTTCATTTTGTCCCAGGACCTGCAATGATGTAGCTGGTCCTGCTCTCAAGCCTCCCTTCCCCAAGGAAAGATTCATTTCCTATTTGTGAGTATCCTGAACCTGGCTCACCATGTCTAAAGATGTGACAATGCTTCCCATGCTGGCTTACTACCTTCATACAGAAGTAGATACAGGTTCATGGAACTGAAGCTTATATAATATAGGGTGCATGCCTTAAAAACATTATAAATCCAAAATTGCTAGATTATTTCACAGGACCTTGGAGGAGGCCTGTGCAAGTGAGGGGTCTTGTAGCTTATGCCTCATTAGCTTTATGGTAACTCTATCCCTGCATTCATAGCATGCCTTCCGCCCACTCCTGGATCCACTTTAAGAATCTAGAAGTTTCTTGAAAATTACAGAACCTCTCTTGCTTACCTTGAAACCCATAAATCACAGGCTAAGCAGTCATATTTTTTTGACAGGGGAAAGGGTGAACTTTTATTGAGGCCCTCATGATTACAATATTTTTCTTCCACTCTGCTTTTCTGTCACAGAGGGGTTACTTGTGGCCTCCCTGGGAGGCCTCTTGTGCTGAACTATTCCTAGACTCCTTTCTTTATGAAAACTTGTCAATTAAATGATGCTGGGCTGCTGAGTTCTGCTTATAGTCACATTCTACAAGGAAGAAAAAAAGTCTCCTCTTCCTTCAATTATTGCAATCTGTCCTTAATTGATTTTATCTCTATTTGAGAAGCTATGTGGTTCTACACAAATTGAAAGCACAAATAAATGTAATAATTCTTTTAAAAAATAAGAATAGAGATTTTTCAAAAATATTATACAGAAATATAACAATATATTATGTACACACACACACACACACACATACACTGAAATTACTGAAGTAAGAACATTCTTTGTCTTTACAAAATTCTATTGGAGATTCACTCCCACACACCAGTTCTTTGTTCCTATCAACTTTTCCTAGGGAGGCAAAATACAATACAAATTGCAATTGCTCTCTTAGGATAATTCAAGGGAGAGAAAAAATTTTGCTACATTGTGGGAAAATGTTGGTTAAAGTTTGAATTATCCATATTAGTTGTCTATGCAGACAAAATTCAACAGATAATTGCCTTTCAATCCACACTGTATGGCACAGATTGTAGCCTAACTCTATAATGAAATGGCCAGACATAGATGATTGGAGATTAGAATGTTGGCTCTATCAATGACAGAACTTTTGGCAAACAATTTTACCTGCTATTGGGAAATATGATTTATTAAATTGGTTAAAAAAAAACACCTTATCTCAGGTTGGTTGAAATTGATCCTACTTGTGAAGTTCCTTTGTGAAAGAAGTGGTCTCAATAAATTAAGAGATTTTGTGCTTGTCTCAATAAGGATAGACTGCCTTTATTGTAGTAACAAACAACCCCCTTATCAGAGACTTGATCATAACAAATATTTACTTCTTCCTCACTCTCCATGCAGAACCCGTCTCAGCAAGAGGGTCTCTGTTCATCTTAGTGACTCGGGGACCAAGGCTCAAAGAGTTTCCATCTCAACGTGTGCTTCTGTGATCACTGCAGTAGGAGAGAAGAGAAACATGTGAATAACGCACTGGCTCTTAAAGGATTTGCCTGGAAGTGACACATATCATTTACACTCACATTTCACTGGCCAAAGTAAATTACCTGTCCATGTCTGACTTCAAGGGGCAAGAAAATACAATACTATCATATCCCTGGAAGAACTGGAATATTTAGGACAGCCCTAATGGTCACCAAATATTTGATTCACTCCGTTTCTGATATGCAAATATACTCACCCACTCCCTAAGGAAGAAAGCCTCAAAATCCCATGCAGTTATGGCGTCAAGTTCATAACCTGAGACCTTTGGGTAAGATATGGTAGTTTCAAATCATGATGTTGCTTCTCTAGATCCTATCTGTACCTGTGGGGGGAAATGAAATACCTACCTGCTCCCACCCAATATATAATGGTAGTACAAGAACAGGATAATTGTAATAAACACTCTCCTTGGAGAAAATGGCAAATACACAGCAAACAGGGGTCTGTAGGAATTCTGAAATCCTGCTAGGGAGAACTTTTGAGGGCTCACTGCCTGTGGTTACCTGATTAAGGAAAGTTGTCTGATTAAGCCCTGATTTTGAGAAGCTTCTTTTGCTCGTTCTCTGTGGTCCCCGGCTCTGCCTTCTGAAAGCTTTTTCCTTTTTCATTTTCCTCTTTGGCAGAATCTGAAGTAGACATTGGGAAATATGCCCTCTTTCAGGACTGAGCAGCTTTCTCAGCCCAGTTTCTGCTGATGGACAGTGAGAGTCCCAACGGTTGTTTTAAATCTCAAATAGCTACAGTCTCTTTTGGTCTAGGCAGATGGCTCTTTTGGCAATACAACTCTTTCAAAAATTTAGTAGGGTTTTTAATCTGTTTGATTCTTGTCTACTCCACTTGCCAGTAACCATACCCATCGTCCTTTTTGAGACATGGTTCTACCATGCTTTTTTTGCTTCCTTGTCCCCATATCTCTCTCTGTTAGTTGTAAAGGTCTGTACTTTGAGCTAACTAGACTTTGTTGAGAGAACCACACTTAATCTCATTTCCCTGAGCTGTTTTGACCAGTTGAGAGGATTTGTTCTCACTTAATTGAATCTTTACTCTGAGATGCCTTATAGATTCAGAGGTTTGGTTACCTTCTGAGAGTATGAAAACCCTGGTCGGAAACTCCTGAACAGGAGCAAGAAATTAATTTCCTTGATCAATTGTTCTCAAAGTGTGGTTTCCAGCCAGCAAAATCAACAACTGAGAACTTGTTAGAAATGGAAATTATCAGACCTTATCCTTGACCTGCTGATAAAAGCAGAAATTCTGGGTGTAAGACCCAGCAAATGGTGGAGACCTCGTCAGTCTGGGTATCCTGAGTTAGGATATGGAGGCGATTTCCCCAGGCAACCCATAATGTAGCATAAGTGAAAAATAAACTCTGTTGTTTTAAGCCACTGAGATATTCACGTTTGTTGCCATAGCATAGTCTATACTGATACAGTATAGGTATTGATTCAGAAATTGCACCCGGAGTGAGATGCTGCTGTAATAAAAAATCTAAAATTAGTATACAGTCATGTGTCACTTAACGAGGGAGACATGTTCTGAGAAATTCATCTTTAGGTGATTTCGTTGTTGTGTGAACATCATAGACTGTATTTACACAAACCTAGATGGTATAGCCTACTACACACCTAAGCTATATGGTACTAATCTTATGGGACCACCATCATATAGGCAGTCTATCATTGACCGAAACATCGTTATGTGGCAAACGACTATATAATAATAATAAAAATCTAAAATTGGTGTATATATCTACAACTTTTATATATATACCTTTACATATATATATATATATATATACACACATACTAACCTTTTCTATATATAGAAACTATATATGTATGTATACTAACATTTTCCTCCATGTGCTGAACTAGGTACAAAAAAACAGTCCACACTACACTACTCCCAACTCCTACTACACATATATAACCAGTTAGGTCCCATACCCATCCTGTTGCAGGTAACTGGTGTACAAGCCACCTGCAGGAGAATTTGGGATGAGCATAGTGTAGTGGTAAGTGTGCTAGAAAATGTTCTTGGATATATATTAGGCAGGTCACTTGGTTGTCTGAATTTTCTCTTCTGTGAAATTCTATTACAAGACCAACAAACAAAACCTTTACGTACTGTATAAATGTTTGCTAAGTACTTTCACATAGTTTTCCCTCCTTTAATTCACACAAAACCTTAGAGAGGAAGTTATTAGTATTCCTGTATTCGATGAGGAAACTAGAACTCAAAGAGACTAAGTGACTTGCCTAAGATTTCCCAGCTAATGACAGAGTCAAGATTCCCAACTTTATTTTCTACTCCCACCTCAGCTGCTCCTTGTTTCAGGGTCAAAATTCTTAAATTCTTTAGAAAATGTATAATGTATATTTATATCATTTTTTATCATAAACCAAGATGTCACAAAGTGATGGTAATCAGCGACAAGAATTTTGCCATCGGATTTACATAATTCTCCATTATTAAAGGACTGACAGACCCTGAAATGGGACTACATCCTCCTTAAATTGTCATAGTAAGAAGGCAACATGCAACAATTCAGAAAATATAGAATTTTTACAAAGTGCTACTTCTATTATTCCAACCAAGTATAGCCAAGCAAGCTTACTTTAAAAAGAATGAATATATACTATCGTCAGGCAAAACTAGTTCTGAGTTGTTAAATGTTTAGGGCAAATCAATAACATTCTGAATTCCAGTTCATTGATGCACAATATGACTCAAAGCCAAAACAGAATGTTTGGGACAAATTAGGAACAAAAATTTCCCCCACTTGATGTTCATGTTACAACTAAGAGATATTTCTTCCTCATTAAGCAAAACAAGTTGAAAATACCTTTTGATTGAATACATCTTCTATCTGAGGTTTTATTGTTTTTACAGGAAATGCAATGAGAATTATGTAGTCTGTGATCTCAGTCAGTGCCTAGGAAACATTTCTCCAAGGGAGATTCCCAAAGAAGGGGTAGAATATTTTGCTCTTAAGTTATTAGTTTTCTAGGTAGTGAGTGTGCAGACAAATTATATTTTCCCTGTTGTGTATGTGTCTTGGATTGTGCTAATGGACATTAGTATTTTTTGCACTATTTTTTAAATGTCAGTTACTTAAGATAAATTGAAAACATTTGTTAAAGCCCAGATTAGGATGTTGGCTTTTCAAACAACCTATTGGAATTTCAAAGCTTTTGCCTGTGAGATGCTATTGGCAAGAACAATTTCATGATATCAGAAAAAAATGTTTGAAACTTATGTTGGCATGGATACATAGTTGGAAATTTGCTCACTAAGATCAACTTTTGTTGTTTTTTACTTACTCATATCTTGAATATTTTCTTTTCCAATTCATTTTCCCAATTATAGCAGTTTGCCAGATGTGCGTCTAAATACTGCCCCACCCCCTTCTTCCACTATAATAAAAGACACATGGCTGGCCAGCTATACTACATGTCCTTGCTTCTCCTGCTGTTAGATGTGGTCATGTGAGTAAGTTTACTTGAATGTGATTCAAGTAGTCTTGGCCTATAAAAACCTCCCACACATGCTTCTCCAGGATGGTAGCTTGCCTCCAAGATGGCTCTCAATGATTCTTGACTCCTGGTATTTATGTCCCTGTATAATGCCCTCCTCTACTGAGTATGGCTGGCATGTGTAACTAATAGGATATTGCAGAAATGATAGAATGTGATTTCCAAGTCTAGGTCATAAAAGATATTGTGACTTTTATCTTGCCCTTTTAGATCACTTTCTCTGAGGGAAGCCAGCTGCTGTATCATGAGGACATTCAAACAGCCCGATAGAGAGGTCTGTATGACAAAGAACTGAGGCCACCTGCCTACAACCAGCATTAACTGAGCCACATTGGAAGCAAATGCTTCAGCCCTAGTTAAGCCTTCATATTACTGTAGCGATGACAAACATCTGACTGCACACTCATGAAAGACCTTGAACCAAAACTGTTCAGCTAAGCCACTTCCACATTCCTGACCCACAGAAGCTATGAGATAATAAATATTAAATTGTTGTTTTACACTGCTAACTTTCTTATTCAGCAATAGATAACTGATGCATCCAGTCAGCTGGATGGCAATGCTCATGGCAGTCTTGGAAGCCACATGTTGAAGAGTACAGAGCTGTAATCAGCTCAGGTTCCTGAATGACTGTGTAGAGGAAAGCCTTCTCCTCTAGTTTCTCCACTCCCCACATCAACTTGGACTGTTGAGTGAGAAATAAACTTCTTTAGAGCCATTATATTTTGGGGTCTACATTTTATAATGGTTTAGCCTGCCCTAACTAATACATAAACTTTGTATTCTATTTCTTTCTTACTTTAAGCCTTATGTATATATGAGGATATTATTCCTGTCAGCAAGGATTACTATTGGAATAGTTCTTTAAACACTATCAAAGACATTTTATTGGTGGGGCCAGCCCGGTGGCGCTGCGATTAAGTTTGCGCCTTCCACTTTGGCAGCCCAGGGTTCACCGGTTCGGATCCTGGGTATGGACCTACTCACCGCTCATCAAGCCATGCTGAGGTGGCGTGCCATACAGAAGAGCTACAACTCTACAACCATAATACACAACTATGTACGGGGGCTTTGGGGAGACAAAAAAAAAAGAGGAAGATTGGCAACAGACGTTAGCATGGGGCCAATCTTCTTCAAAAAAAAAACCTATTAAAAAATTTTTATTGGCTAAAAAGTATGTGATTAAATATTCAAAGCATGTTCCCCACCTGCAAATCCTATTTTATTTGCCTAGAACTGTGTGTTTACTAGCACAGTTGCAGTTGATACTATGGCACCCTGCCCAGATCCCCTTTACTTACTTGAAGCACCTACCCACTGTGAGTGGTGAGATCCTGTGAGTGGTGGCTAGTAATGGCTTACAGCTAGCCCTTTTCTCCAGAGAATTGCTATCGACCAATGGGAACCAACTCACTCAGGAAATTATGCCCCCTCCATAGATGACCCACAACCAATGGCCAAATAACATGATGGTGTAAAAGTCCAGGCCTCTTGCCACAAAGGATGTGTGCTATTTATATCCAGAACCTTCCCCTCTGTAGACTGCGCCAAGGTTGGACTTTACCTAATCCTTGCTGGGAAGCTCTTTTTGCTTCTCTATCCTGCTCCTCTCTCTCCCTTACAGGTTCTTCCCAAAGAGTGCTCCCTCAATAAACCACATGCACCCAAATCCCTATCTCAGATTCTGCTTCCAAGAAATTTGATCTAAGACAACCTACTTCCGTGAAACTGGACAGGAGAGATGAGATCTTCTTCTCAGTTATTTACATTACTGATATATTTGATTCATGAGTCAAGAAACTATTCTCAGTCTTAAACCTTGAAAGAGACTTAAAAAGAGAAAAGCAGTAGATAAAATTAAGAAAGCCAAAAGCTGATAATCTGAAGATAACAAAATTGATAAATTCTGACATTGATAAAAAAATACAACATAAATCATCAACAGAAATAAAAGAGAGATTATCACATTAAAAGGATAATAAGATAATATTATTAAAAATGTATACCAAAAAATCTGACTTAGATAAAATGGGTAAATTTCTTGAAAAATGCATTACCAAAGTCAACACAGATTAAACAGAAAATACTCATAGTCCTATACCTATCAAAAAAATTAAAATATTGTGAAAAACGTTCCAAAACAGAACACTTTCCTACTTAATTGTGAGACCATCATAACCCTAATCTTAAAACCTGACAAAGACATTACAAGAGAAGAAAATTATCTACCAATATCTCTCATGAACATAGACCCAAAATCCTTGAAAAACTGATTAATCGACTTCAACAATATATAACAGGAATAATATACCAGGACAAAAAAGGGTATAGCCCAAGAATGCAAGGTTGGTTTAACATTCAAAAATCACTTATTATAACCACATTAACAGAATAAAGGATGGAAAAAAACCAAGATTATTTCCATACATACAGAAAAAACATTTGTCAAAATTCATCACCCATTTATAAAAAGACCCTTAGCAAACTAGGAATAGGAAGGAACTTCCTCAATTTCATAAAAGGCAGCTACAAAAACCCACAGCTAATATCACACTTAATGCTCACACATTGAATACTTTCCCCCTAAAATTCAGACCAAGGAGTAGAGGCCCACTTTCTCAACTTGTATTCAACATTGTAATGAACGTCCTAGCTATTGCAGTAAGGCAAGAGAGAAAAAAGAATAAAAATTGGAAAGGAAGAAGTAAAACTGTCTCTGCAGATTTTAAAAAAATTATATGCTTTCCAATTTATTTTGCCAGGATTGTGGGTAAAATAAATGGAATTGTTTAAAAAGTCCTTGAGTTCAAATGAACTTTACCTTTGACTTAGAGTTTTAGTTTCTCAGGAATTATATTGTAGGTCATTCTAATTACAGTTATATAACTAAACCTAGGCAAAATTGTGAGGTAATAGAAATTCATTTTAGTGCCTTTCTATCTTGGGGTTTTAAACATATCTTTCATCCATTCTGATGCCTCTCTGTGTGTCCTAACCACCTAGTGTCCAGAGGCAATGCACCCTCCCATTCTATTTTTCTTCAATAATATCTAGTTCTTCAAAATTATTTCTCTTTTCTTACCTCTTTTGTCATAAAATATATATATATACTTCTCTCATTGTTTCAGACCCCTAGTCAGAGTTGTCACAGAGGAAAACATCTGAAAACCTATTTTACCCGATAAGCTCACAGTTAAATGTGTTGTCTCTCTCAAGGATATTTGCATTGAAAGAGCATGTTCATAAACAATAATAACAAAACTAAGAAAACAGAGAAACTCTAGGATGGAAATAAATATTTACTGTAGTCATTTCACATAACATGGCAGGCTGGGAGCCTAGTTTGTCCTTCTTTAATAAAACAATAAAAAAATTCTAGATTATATATTTAAAAATACTTAAGTATCACTGAACCTGTAAGAAAGTAAGGAATTCTCAGGTCAAAGACCTGAGAGGGAGGAAACCCAGAGAAGTAAGTGTAGCATTTTAGCCAGCTTTCTTTCTCAGTGCATTGGCTAAATTGTGTGAATTTGAACTTTGGTTATCATGGACTCAAAGGACCAGGAGACTGAGACCAGGGCCCTCCAAAGGTAGTAGTTTAATAGGAGTTCCTCCACTACCTCAATAAAGCTGAGACATCAAAGTTCTAAACAGTCAGTGTAAGCATAACCTAGAAATAAACCCACCCCTTTCCTGTCCCTGGGGTCTACAAAGAAAATAAATAGTCTTCACTTTTAGCATTGAGCAGAGGAGGTAAAAACGTTGCTAAGAATTTGAAATCACAAGATAGCCCTCACACAGGTTCACAGCACAAATTCACAGGAACTGTCTGTTACAAAAACTTCAAGCTGAGAATTTAAATTACAGTATCCCAAACTTGTAGTGCCTCCATGTAACTGGTCAGAAACAAACACAAATTCAATCTGGAGCATCCTACCATCTTCTCAGACTTCAAAGAGTTCCAAAAAGTAAAACTTCAATTAAAATGAACAGCTCACAGGAGAAAAATGACAAAACACACAGGTAAAAAAAGATACCATGAGTGATAAACAGCAGAAAAAAGTGTTGCCAGGAATATGTTCACATATATTTCAGACATAAACTATAAAATTAAAATGTTTACTATGCTTATAGAAATAAAAGATAAGCTTCAAAGTATGTGCCAGGAATAAAATACTACCAAAATATACACAGCAATGGGTAGAATAAATAATATATTATTATCAAAGGAGATTTACCCTAATAATTCAAGATTGGTTTAATACTGGAAAATTAATTAATGTAATTCACCACATTAACAGGTTAAAGGAGAAAATTTAGATGATTGTCTCAATAGTTGCAAAAAAGTTGTTTGATAAAATTTAACGTTTATTCATAATAAAAACCCCTAGCTAACTAGGAATAGAAGAAGCTTCCTCAGCCTAATTTAAAAATAAATAAAACTCAAGAAAATATTATATTTACTGGTTACTTATTAAAATAATTTTCTCTAAGATCGGGCACAAGACAAAGATACCCACTTCTGTTTAACATCATATTGCACGTACTAGTCACTGAATAAAAGCAAGAACAAAATATAAAAAGAATAAGGATTGGAAAGGGGGAGAATACTATCATTGTCCTCAGTGATGTTGTTGTTGTAGGTGAAAAATTCAAAATGACCACCAATAAAAGTTTTCTCCAGCTTTATCGAGATATAATTGAACACCAGTAAATTTTTAGTGAATGTGAATTTAACAGAAGTTGTCAGATACCAACTCAATATACAAAAATTATCACATTTTTATATAGCAGCACCAGTTAGTAAAATATATACATGTATATATATCCCACATGCATATTTTTAAAAACATGAAATATCTAGGTATTAATCCAACAAAAGATATACAAAAATTTTAAGAAAAAATAGACTAAAAAACTCTATATTGTAAAGATAACTATTGTCCCCAATTTGATCTACAAAATCAATGCAATCTCAATCAAATCTCCAATAGATTTTTTTAAAGTGGAACTTCATAGTCATATTCTAAAATTTATATGGAAATATAAGTACCAAAAATAGCCAAGTCACTCTTGAAGAGGGTAAATAAGTTTAGGGGACTTGCCCTACAGATTTCAAGACATTATAAAACATTATAAAGCATTAGTTCTTAAGATAATATAGTATTGGTGCTGGATAGACAAATAGATCAATGGAACAAAATTAAAACCCAGAAATAGACATTGTCATATATATATAATAGATACATGACAGAAGTCGTATTGCAGATGATGGGAAAAGAATGGATTTTTCAATAAATGATACTGGATAAAGATATTCATACAGGAAAAAGAATTACTTTGGCTCTATATCCCACACTGTAATCAAAGTAAACTTCTGGGAGAAATAAAGATCAAAAAGAGGCAAAACTAAAGCCTTTGAAAGACAATATAGTAAAATATCTTCATGGCAACAGAGTACAGAAGGATTTCTTAAGTACAAAAAGTCAAACATAAAGGAAAAGATAAAAATTAAGAACTTCTGATCATCAAAGAACATCATAAAGAGAGTGCAAAGACTAGCTACAGACTAGAAGATATTTGTAGCACATGTTACCAAGATCTAATATGTAGAATATATTAGCTACTACAAATCAGTATGAAAATGACAAAATATTCAGTAGATAAATGGGCAAGAGGTTTGACCAAACATTCCACCAAAGAAGAAACCAAATGGGCCAGTAACACATGAAAACATGTTCAACCTAATTAGTTATCAAGGAAATGCAAAAGCAATGAGATACCATTTTATACCCATCAGGTTGACAAAAATTTAAAAATAGACAACACCACAGGTTGATGAGCATTTGTATTAATGAGAACTCAGCTGTGCTGGTGAGAGTATAAATGGGCACAAAAACTTTGAAATATGATTTGGCACTTCCTCATAAAGATGAATAGAGGCATACTTTACAACCCAGGAATTCCACTCCTAGGTATATACCCCTGTAACTCTTCTTCCTGTTCATCAGGAGATACACAGGACAACTTTCGTGGAAACATTGTTAATAATAGCTCTTGTGCTAGTCAAAGTTCTCCAGAGAAACAGAACCAATAGGATGTGCATATATAGAGAAAGATATTTATTTTAAGGAATTGGCTCATGCCTTTGTGGAGGCTTGGCCAGTCCACAGTCTGATGGGGGACGCCTGCAGGCGGATGGACACTCAGGAAAGAGCTGTGGTTTGAGTCCAAAGGCAGTCTGCTGGCGAGCCAGGAAGAGCCAATGTTGCATATGGAGCGTGAAGGCAATCTGCTGACAGAATTCTCTCTTGCTCAGGGACAGTCAGCCTTTTGTTCTATGCAGGCTTTCAACTGATTGGATGAGGTCTACCCACATTATGGAGGGCAATCTGCTTTACTCAAAGTCCACCAATTTAAATTTAAATCTCATCCAAAAACACCCACACAGAAACATCAAAATATCTAGGCACTATGGTCCTGCCAAATTAACACATAAAATTAACCATCACAGCCCCAAACTAGAAACAATCTAAATGTCCATCAGTGGTAGACTGGATGAATAAATTGTGGCTTATACACATAGTAAAGACTAAATTACTATTGTGGTAAGCAGAATTGTAAGTTGGCCCCCCATGGTCTCTTACAATCTGTATAATCTCTCCTTCAATGCAGGCAGAATTTATGACTTGCTTCTAACAAATAGAATATGACAAATGCCATGGGATGTTACTCTCTTGATTAGGTTATGTCATATGGCAAAGGTGATGGGATGTCACCCCCATGATTGTGTGTGTATGTATGTGTGTGTGTCTCTCTCTCCATATATTTGTATGTATGTGTATGTGTGTATACATACACACACATAGCTATGTCTATGTATATATATCTAAGCAGACTCCTCTCTCCTGCTGCCCTCAAAGAAGCAAGCTGCCATGAGTTCTAAAGCTGCAAGAAAATGAACTCTGCCAACAACCTAAACGAGCTTGGAAGCAGATCCTTCCCCTTTAAGCCTCCAGATGAGAATGCAGCCTGGCTGACACGTTGACTGCTGCTTTGTGAGTCCCTGAGCAGAGGATGCAGTTAAGTCACACCTGGACTCTTAACCCTGTGGAAACTGTGAGATAATAAATGTGTGATGTTTTAAGCCACTAAATTTGTGGTAACTTATTACACAATATATAAAACTATTGCAACTATACAGAAATAAAAATCAACAAACTATATGTATAATATATGTATTATATGTATTAATATAGATGAATCTTATAAACATAATGTTGAACAAAGGAAGCAAGTTATAAAGAATACAGACAAAGTGATTCCATTTGCATGATGTTTGAAACAGATAAAACCCAACCAATATATAATTTAGAGAGGCATACATAAAGGATAAAGTTGTAAAGAAAAGCAAAGGAAAAAAAGTCACAAAAGATAGGAGACTAGGTTATTTCTGGAAGAGAGTACAGGACCCACACAGAGCTTCTAAGATATTAGCAATGTTCTATTTCAAAACCAGAGCTCATTTTATAATTACATACATATACTTTTCTGTATGTATACTGTATGTTTTACAACAAAGCTAACAAATATTAAAAACAATTTAATTTATAAAATATACAAAGAACATTTTTATATTTGGCCAGCTCCCCCACAAACCTCCAGCCCAATCCCACCTCCTTATGGTGGAGTGATCTGAGGTCAAACAAAGCTAAATTCAAATCTTAATTCTGTCCCTTCCTTGATGTATGGTCTTAATGCAGAGCTATAAGATCAATATCCAGACTCTAGATTTTCCAGATGAAAGAGCTATAATAAAACAACAGTTGAAAAATCATTACTTTGATGAAAAAATAAATTTAAAATCAACAATTATGAGTTCTAGCTATATATATAAGTACTGTGTGTGTGTGTATATATATATATTTTTTATTATTATTATTATTTTGCTGAGAAAGATTCACCCTGAGCTAACATCCGTGCCAATCTTTCTCTATTTTGTACGTGTGTTGCCACCACAGCATGGCTTGACAAGTGGTGCGTCTATCTGCCCCCGGGATCCAAACCTGTGAACCCCAGGCCGCCAAAACAGAGCACGCGAACTTAACCTCTATGCTACTGGGCCAGCCCCACTCTCATTTTTTAATTAAAAAATATACACATAGTTTGGTGCGCTCAGCTTTGGTGGTCCAGGTTCAGTTCTTGGGTGCATACCTACACCACCCGTCAGTCTTCCTCAGCAAAAAGAGGATGGGCAACAGATGTTAGCTCAGGGCTAGTCTTCCTCACACACACACAAAAAGATAGTAATCAACCAACAGTGTAGAAAGACTGGTACTCATATGTTGCTAGTAGCATTGCAAATTGATACAATCTTTCAGTGGAGTAAGTTTAACCACATTAGAAATATGAAATGTGGGGCCAGCCTGGTGGTGTAGCGGTTAAGTTTGCATGTTCCACTTTGGTGGCCCAGGGTTCGCCAGTTCAGATCCTGGGTGTGGACCTACTCACTGCTCAACAAGCCATGCTGAGGCAGCATCCCACATAGAGGAACTAGAAGGACCTACAATTGGACATACAACTATGTACTGGGGCTGTGGGGAGAAAAAGAAAAAGAAAAAGAGGAAGATTGGCAACAGATGTCAGCTCAGGGCCAATCTTCCTCAAAAAAAAAGGAAACATGAAATGAGATATTAAAGTAGCCATTCTTTACTCAGGATTTCTACTTTGGGAAATTTAAGGTTATTTAAGAAAATAATCCCAAAAAGTCTGAATCAAGACAATGTGTACAATAATGTTTAAGGCAGAAATATTTATGAAAACAAAACTTGAAACAATTCAAATTCCTTAGTCTTTGTAAATACTCAAAGTAGAGCACATTGATAGTAAAAATAATGTGATAAATATATGCCTTGTATTGGTATATGGATGTATTAAATGACATCAAATGAACAACCAGAACTAAACATATATTCATGTGCTGTCTTTGTGCTTAAGAATATCTGCAGAAGCATTGAAAATATCAGAGAGAGTTAAAACAATATAAATAGTTGTGTTAGGTTTATGGGAGTGTTCAATGAAGTGATTATGATTTTTAAAATAAGTGGGTACGTATTTAATATGAAGGACTATATTTAATGATGGAATTTCAGGCAGTGTTGTAGACAGATGGTGAAACTATTTGTGCAGGAAGTGGGGGTGGTTAGAGGAAGGGGGGACCTAAAATCTCACCACATGGAAAGTTTCTATAATCAGAGGGTTTTTCTCTGTTGTGCAGGCTGTGGAGCCAAAACGGGAGAATCATACAGAAGATTTCTCAAAAGGAAAAAAACTGGAAGGACGATACTTAGAAAAATGTGATTGTAAGTTAATTTCTCTTTGGGATATAAGTGGCTTTTTTTCCCTTTCTTTGTTTCTTTTATTTATTTTTTTCTAAAGCAATTGCAATTTGTTTCATTTCAACATTGAAAGAAGTCTGAAAAGTATAACAGGGGAAGAACATAATCATTCACAGAATGGTATCCAGTTGCTTTGATGGCAGTGATATTTAAGTGGTTCTGTTCTGAGTCTTATCTCAATAAGTAATTTTAGTAAGTTAAGTATTTTATTAAATTAAAGCCAAAAAAGGAATGAAATGCCATTCCCAACCACAGGCCAACATAAAAGGCCAGGGAACAAGAGGAGAGGGCTGCATGGCTACTGCAGCTTTCAGATGAGAGCAGATTGGAAAACACGCAAGAAGGCACTGCCTCCTTAATCTGAATCAATGGAGTATAGGTGTTCTGCTTAGAGAGAAAGTGAATGTGGATGAAAGTGCTATGCATCCAAGAACATTATGACTTCAACAGGTCACTTCTTCTCTATCTCAGTTTCTCCAGTTGTAAAATAAAATGAGAAATAACTCCCTCTCTCTACCATCCCTCCATCCCCCCACCATTCATACATCTGGAACATCTTGTGACTATGGATTAGAGAAATCAATTTTTTTTTTAGAACATGATGTACAGTTGTCCCTGACATTAAGTGGCTTATTACACTTTAATCAAGACTACCTGTGTTCCTTACATTGAGTAATATGATTTCTACCTGAGAATTTTTTTAAAGAGAGATTCACAAAGAATGAAAAGCAGTGAGTGAATTTCTACCTTAATTTTCCATGGTATTAAAATTGTAAGAAATATGAAAAGATCACATAGACAATCAATTTTTACATGTAAGCAGCTCGTGATTAAAAAAAAAACAGTATCACAAGGTCTATGATGTAATCTCCCTAATAGCATCACTTGATATCAAGTTGCTCAGTTGTACACATGACCTTTCAAGTAGAACTCCATCTCTTAATGCTATGAACTGTCATACAACTATTCATAACTTGAGATTAAATTTCATATACATTATTTGAGAGGTCTACATAATACCAACAAAATATTTTTCTAAAAATTCTATTCTCTTGTTTCCAGGTATATTTTGATATATTAATGGAAAAAACAACTGCAGTATCAACAAATCCCTTTAGAATCTAAAGTTTAGATAATGTCACAAACTATTCAAAGGAATTAGTAAGCCTTTCCAGCAGCTGTTCTTCCATTTCCCCTGGCAGCATCAGGTGACAAGGACGGGCAGTAACCAAATCCATTTAGTGTTAGGTGTGACTCTGAAATAACATTGACGACCTTACTGAAGTAATTGAGTCTGATGCTCTAAGGAATAACCTAATAGGGAAGCCATGTGGCAGGCTGCACATACCACCCTGGCACCAAGCTTCATTTAGTGTATGGCTTGAAATTTTGTTGGAATAACAACGTGCAAGAAGGGAGAACACCTCAGGAGAGAAGGTACTGGAGTTGGACAGATCTAGATTCAAATTCTAGCCCATTGCATCAACCCCTCCAAGCCTTGTTTACTCATCTATGACATGAAAATACAAACAATACCAAATCCACAGGGTTGTTTGAGGGTTAAAGGGATATAAAAAACCTATTTAGCATAAAAATAGAAGCTCAAGAAATGTTAGCTCCTTTCCACCCATTCACCTGGTCATTCTGGCCTTTCTTATTTATCTTATTTCTTATATATTTTCAATGATAGCATTCTTAGGTCTTTACAGTCTAGTTAATGAGATGCAATTGATAACATTGTGTTCTGTGTCATTAATGCAAGGACTGAGTATAGAGTTTCCCTGGTGCTGCTTGGTACATTACCCAGACATTCTACAAGGTCATGGTCTGTGGCATTGTGCAGAGCATACAGTAAACAATCCATCAACATTTTTATGTCATCTTGTATGGATCTTTTTTGTTAGTTACCATTGCTCTGGGGTTTTGTGTTGATGATTATGAAGATAATCTCATTAGAATTTTGTAGATAAAAAAGAAGACTCATAGCAATAATAAGCTGTATATAATAACAAGACTAGACTTTTAGTGCAACCTACTTCATTAGTGAGAGGATATTGATCAAGCAGGGTACCATACTCTGATGCGACCATACCATAATCGTCCTTTGAACCTATTACACAATGAAGTAGGAAGGCCAGAACTCTTTAACAAAACACTAGCTCTCTCTATAATACTCAGAGCATCATCTACAAGTTACATGACACTTTAATTAAGAGGGCCACTGAAATGACAAACTGGAATACAGACATTGAAAGAGAAACTTTCTTCCTTTCTTCCTTCCTTCCTTCCTTCCTTTTCTTCTTTCCCTTCTTTGTTTCTTTCTTCCCATTTTATCTTTTTTCCAGAAAGAATAACAGGCTACTGACAAAAACACACGTGTTACAGTAATATGAACTATTAGAGATTGGGGAGACTAATATTCCTGGACATGCAATCAAGAAATTCCTCTAGGTACAGCCAAGAGTTAGAGATCAGCACTGAGACAAGCCCAAGTATGCATTATCACAATCTCAAAATATGCCTGAAATGTGATAAAAACTTTATCTGAAGTTCAGCTATTCCATATCGTTCAGTTTGCTCTTCCTTTGTTAAATTAAAATTAATTCTAATAATTTTTTATTAACCACTAGCTGTTGTATGATCCAATTTTAATAACACTATCTACTTATCCTTCTGTTTGACTAACCTTTTATCTGTATATAGTCATGGAGAGATGTCTGGAATAGTATTCATCTAAGGTTAGCAATGGTTATTTCCTGATGATAAGAGGGAGTAATTTTTTGCCTTATTGTTGTGCTTTTCTTAATTGCTTGAATTTTTTAAATGAGCAGGGATCTTTAAAAAGAAAATAAAAACGAAGTTGTTATTCTTTTAAAAAATAAAATCATCCAAAACAATGATTTCCCACTTATCCAGCTTATAGTTAAAAGTGTCAAATATGGAATGAGAAGTTACGTTGTTAAGCCATTAAATATTAAGAGGAAAAAAGTGTAAATATTGTAATTACCCAGGTGAACCAACAAAATTTAAGATGCAAAGTATCAAAGCCAGAAGTCGCTCAAAGTAGGCAAGCAAAGAAAAGAAATAAACATAAACTATAGTGAAATACAAAAGACTTTGATTCTGCTAAGGCCATTTCCTGCTCAATTAAACAATTAAATAAAACATTTATTCATAACACACAGTTACCAGAGATTCTGGGGAGAAAACCAGCCTGCAAAAAAAAAGAAGGTCCCAGGGAACTGAAACTGGCTCCCTAGCTAGTCCTTGATGGCACCACAAAAGGTGTCCGTTTTAGTGCTTTTTCTCAGTATTTTTGAAGGATCAGCTTGTAGCAAAAGAGGGGTTGCATGTTACTGATCATTAGAGTCAGCCTTTGGCCAGAAAATGCCAACGTTCTTCCCTGCGGACAGAGTTACTATAAACAATAGCTGTCAGTCACCAAATGCAAAGTATTGGTTACACCTTTAGATTACAGCGGCAAACACAGTGAATAATCATATTTTCCCATAAAGAATATGCTTTGTGGCTTATTAACAAACAGTAGATAATACATGGCAGGAGGGAAATTTACTTATCAAATTCACTAATTTTAGGTATCTATTTGCAAATTGGTTGTGAAGTCCAATCATTTGTTAAAGAAAGATTTATGTCTCCATTGCTTGAAAGTGCCAGAAGTTGTGCAGTGAACTCAAGACGTATAAAAATCAAATGAAGATACTGATACCTTAAATTTATGCAGGCCTATCTTTCTTTAAAGTGATAAGTGAAATCTGAAGTGTTGAGGAGAATGTGGAGAAATTGGAACTTTCATGTACTTTTAGTGGGAGTATGAATTGGTACAACCACTTTGAAAAGCTGTTTGGTAATATCTCCTAAAGGTAAACATATGCATGCCCTATGACCCAGCCATTCTACTCCTAGGTGTATACTTAACCGAAATGCATATATATGTGCAGCAAAAGACGTATATGAGAATGTTTGTAGCAGCACTTTTTCTAATAGCCTCATAATGTAAACCACCCAAATGCCCATCAAGAATAGAATGGATAAATTGTAGTATGATCACAAAATGGAATACTGTACAGCACTGAGAATGAACAAACTACAACCATACACAACAATGTGAATGAAGCCAGACACAATGTCGTACATACTGTATAAGTCCATTTGTGTAAATTACAAAAACAGGCAGAACAAATCTATGATGGTGGAAGTCAGGAAAGCGCTTACTCTCGGGATTAAAATTGTGAAAGGAGCATGAGGGGGATTTCTGGGAGCTGGTGATGTCTGTGTCTTGCTCTGGGTGCTAGATTTGTGTGTTCAGTTTGTGAAAATTCAATGAGCTGTTTACACTTAAGATGTATGTACTATTCTGTTTATCTGTTATACGTCAGTAAGAAGTTAGAAAATAAAAATGTAATAAGTATTTATCCTTTATGTCAGCTTTAGATTGCCCTCACTTATTACTAAGTCTATAGCTAAGAGTATAATCAATTTTTGATGTTCAGGCAATATATGGTCTTTGATCAAGTTAAAGATTAAAAATTCAAGTATACATATGCTTGAAAAATAACCATTTATTTCTAAAAGTGACATGATTAAACATAAAGACAAAAATTAAAATGCTTTCTTATTTGTCATAAGCATTCTGGCCTTTCTCACTTCCTACTTCTGGACTGAGCTGATCTCAAGCAAATCTATGTTCCTTGGGGGGCAGGGTGGAGGGGGAGTAATCTCAAGAATAATCAAGTGTCAATAGTAGACATGATAAAAATAAGAACCTAAGGAATAGAAGTACCATTTACTGAACATTTTGTGGTGAGATTATAAATAAATCAACTTATAAGTGAAACAAAGTGAGTAATACAATCATCTCCATGAGTCTGGCTGAAAAAAGGGGTTTCACCTGAAATATTGAGACTCACGGAGCTTTCAAACACAAAGGCCAGGCAGGTAATGCAAATGAATAAAGCAGGCCAGATAAAATACAGTGGGGTCTGGTGGTGGGGTACGGGAAAAATACAGAACCTGTAAACAATGGTTCTCAGAGTGTTGCCAGACCAGACACACATCCAGAACTAGGTAGAAATTCAAATTACCAGGCCCCCATCAAGATCTACTGAATCAGAAACTCTAAGGGTGGAGGCCAGTAACCTGAGTTTTAACAAGTTCTCCAGTTTTAACAAGCTTGATTCTGATGCACGCTCATGTATGAGAACCACTGATCTAGATGTATTCTAATTAAAAAGAAAAAAAATTTTTTTAAATCATGTGGGCTTTAAAAAATATCATCTGGCTAGATTTGGCCGCAGGCTGCCAATTGTAACTCCTGATGACTTCCAAATGA
The DNA here is from genome assembly GCA_031878705.1 of Tapirus indicus. Taxonomy (NCBI): domain Eukaryota; kingdom Metazoa; phylum Chordata; class Mammalia; order Perissodactyla; family Tapiridae; genus Tapirus; species Tapirus indicus. The sequence continues at coordinate 53,215,882 of CM062923.1, read as the reverse complement.
AAAAACAAAAGCCGGAATTATTTGTATGTCAATTCTGTTGTCTAACACAGAGAAAGATGGTATGTGGTAATGCTTGAACCTAAGTTTTATCCTCTCCAGGAATCAGGCAAATCTGGATACAGTCTGGTGGGTGTGGGCCTTCTGGAATTCTATTTAAAGACAACTCAAGTTGTCTCCAGGAAAGAACTAATCCCAGTGGAAGAAATAACTCAGGTATGGAGGTTGCATTAAGGGCAGCAGATGGAGTTGAACATGTCTGAGTACATCATGGTATCTTCCACTCAAATTGTGTGAAGCCCAGCCTGGCAGACTCATTCATTCTTTCAACAAATAGCTATTGAACACCTAACTAGTCTGTCCCTGAGCCCTGTGACCCCAGGGTGGCTGTAATATAAGACCTAGTAACAGCTAAAGAAGCTGTTTTTTGCTAATCTTCTTAGGACATGGAGAGTGCAGCTTGGCCATGGGATGAACATTGTTGGTGCCAGGATCCTCAACACCTTTGATGCCCTTGAAGACTTTGGGCCTTGCAGGCCTCCTTGCACACATCTGCAGCTGCAACAATGGTGACAGTGCCTTTGGTGGGCAGTGGTGACATGGCTTGGAGGATTGGCAGCAGCCACTTACATCAGGCAAGGAGATTGTGAACACCATTTGGCAGCCAAATGAACTGTTGTGGAGCTCACATGAGACATCCCTGAGCGCCCTGACCTAGTGGAGGTAGAGGATAAACCCTCAGCAGAGGGAGAGAAATGGTATTTTGTAGCTATAGTGTTACTCTGTGTAACATAAATTACACATAGAAGAACACTGAGTCCTTAAGGGAATCTATGACTTTTTTTTTTTGTCTTGGCAACATTTAAAGAAACATGTTGCTTCTTGTGATAAGGTTAAGGTAATGTGCCTGCAGTGAACACGGTAGACTCAAAGATCAAATCTCAAACATTTGGTTTCCTTTTTTAAAATAAAAAGCAGCAAGATTATTATAGGCTTTGGGACATGAGGTTTAAAAAATCACAGCACACATTCCTAATTTTTTTCCCTCTCTCAAAACCTCCCTATAAAATGAACCGACATTGCTGTCGAGCTGTTCTTTGGCACCAGCAAGCAGCTTGCAAAGGAAAAAGAACTTTGGAAGCAGCCACTCCTTTCCTGCCAGAATTTTGAGAGATTGATACGCTTTTCCTTCATTTCTGCAATACCTATAGGCTGCAGATTTTCAGTTACTTCCTGAAATCCCAAATTGAATTCTATTAAAAACATATTTGTTATTCTCCGCAAAAAAGTGTTTGGGAGTTTGGAGACCATAAGTCCCTGTAAGACCTAAGGAATTCCTCTAAATAAACAGAACTTTCCAGAGTCAAGTCGTTGCTATACTGCATTTAACTCAGTGTTTTATGATACTTAATGAGCAAGGTGTGTGATATGTCAGTATTCCAACCAGATAACAATATCTTGTTGATTTCCAATTTTCTGGTGGAACCATTTTTTTTCTTGATTGCTTTTTATTTGAAACCAATTTTTTAAACCCAAGCAAACTTAAAGAGTCACTTTATTTTGATACCTCAGTTCTAGCCAACCTGGAGTATCCACAGTGGAATGTGAGTTAGGGGGTCAGGGCAAAGATCAGGAGATTTGAGTTCTAGCTGGCTTGTTTCCTTGGACAAGTAGTTCCCACTATGGGGTTCAGTTTCACTATTGGTAAAATTGGAGGTGGGGCAAATTGGCCCAGACTTCTGTGACTAGAGTTCTGTATTCCTTAACCTCTAGATTATGAGAACTCTCCCTGAAGAACCCTAATGATGGATTAAGTATCTGAAAGAGAAATGTTCACCTTGAGAGGACTCTCCAGAGGCTATTGATATTATAGACTTCTTCTTTATAGAGAGCAGGGGTAATTTTCTGTGTACCTTTGGGTACAAGCGACTAGTATCGTTACCAGTCAATCAAAGGCTTGTTTCTATATTAACTTAATAGAATTTAATTTTGTGAAATACAAATTAATAACAGAAATATGAAACATTTATTCAGTTCTGTTTTCATAATATTTCTTTCCTCCATACCATTCCTTCTGACTCTCGCCTGACCTCTTCCCTCAACTTTTACACAGATTAACCCCAAGTACAGCTGTTCTCATATTACTTTCCTGCTCAAAAACTTTAATAGCTCTTTGTTTACCACAATATAAAATACAAACTCCTCATGGCATGGAAGATCCCATACCGTCCGACCCAACCCAGCTTCCCATCCTTGTGGCCCATTAGTCCTTTTACCACAGGCTTCCAAGCTTCCTGCTCATTCTTTACATGCCCAGAAATGTTCTGGCTCTGTGCTTTTGTCCCACTGGTTCATACTTCCTGTTTCCACCTGTTCAGATTCTACCTATTCTTAAAATTTAAGGCCAGGGTTCTGTGACCAGCTTTTCTTGGTCTCTTTCAACTGCAGGCAACCCATCTTTTTTCTGAATTCCTGCAGCAACATATCTGCATCTCTGTCATAGCAGTTATCACTTTCTACTCTATATTATAGATATTTATGTTCATATCTTATCTTCCTCACTAGATAATCAACTTCATGAAGTCAGAAGCAATATCGGTTCCACATTTGTACCCCTCAAAGTGCCTGGCACATAGTAGTTCCTCCACAAAAGTTTGTTCAATGAATAAATGATATCAGAGTCATGGAAATTCGAACTTATCCAAACTCCTTCAACCAAATCACAACCACTCACAGGGCATTTTTTAAATTGGGAAATGTCTCCATTTATCTATTATCTATCTATCTCTTTTAATTTCTCAGCCTATGTCTGGTTTCAGTGAGGAAAATTAGGAAAAAAAAAAAAGAAAAATGAGAAAGGTACAATAACTTAAACTATAGGTTTAGCAAGCAATTAATATCCAGTTCCCTTCCTTCAAGAATTGTGCTGTAGGGGCCAGCCTGGTGGCCTAGTGGTTAAGTTCACGCACTCTGCTTTGGCACCCAGTGTTTGCAGGTTCAGATCCTAGGCCAGACCAATACACCGCTTGTCAAGCCATGCTGTGGCAGAGTCCCATATAAAGTAGAGGAAGATGGGCAGGATGTTAGCCCAGGGCCAATCTTCCTCAGCAAAAAGAGGAGGATTGCCAATGGATGTTAGCTCAGGGCTAGTCTTCCTCACAAAAAAAAAAAAAAAGAAAAGAATTGTGCTGTAGTCAGCTTTCAAAAGTGGTGGAAGTTCACATGAGTTTGTGTACTCTGATGTTCAAATGTTTGTTAAAGCTGATGCAACTTTGTGAGAAAGATCAACACTAACTCTGCAGATGGGACATACAAGTTTTAATCCAATGAGGTGAAGAATTCACTTGAGATGTTATTTCATATGAAGCATTGAGAAGTTGTGGCCTTGTTTCTGGGGGAGGCAGGAGGGGAGCAAAGAGTAGTCACTCAATGGAAAATGTACACCTAAAGGGGACAGTTAGATGACTGGTCACAAGATAGGGTTCATAATATATGTATATGTACATGTTAAAGTGGTTATACATGTTTATATATAAATATACACATCTATAAAATATATAATATTGTAACAACTAATAAATAATTGCATAATATTTATATATTAGATCAGTATATATATTTATATATGTAACCACTTTATTCATTTTTAGACTTTTGTGATGTTTGCCAATTTTTAGACAAATTCTTTATCTTAAAAATCTCACATTACATACTTGAAATATATCTACTTGAATGTAAAAATAACTTCTAAATATCAACAAACTTGAAAAAATTAAAGAAAATAAAATAATAATTGGAAATGTCCATCAACTGATGAATGGATAAACAAAATGTGGTATATCTATACAATGGAATTTTATTCAGCCATAAAAATGGAAAGAAGTACTGACACATGCTACAACATGGATGAACCTTGAAAATTTTGTTAAGTGAAGGAAGCCAGACACAAAAGACCACATATTGTATGATTCAATTTATATGAAACTTCCAGAATAGGCAAATCCATAGAGACAGAGAATAGATTCTTGGTTGCCAGCAGCTGGGGGAACTGGGAAATGAGGGTGACTGCTGATGGATATGGGTTTCTTTTTGGAGTGATGAAAATGTTTGCAATTAGATAGTGGTGATGGTTGCACAACTTTGTGAGTATACTAAAAACCAATGAATTGTATACTTTAAAGGGATGAATATTATGTTATGTGAATTATATCTCAATTTAAAAAATACCAGTTGAAGATTCTGCACAACAAGGAGGTTTTCCAGAGGTTTTGTCCAGCCAGCACTGAAAAGTAGAGAGATGGTGGTCACTGAGAAGCACAGTCTTGAACACACTTGCCCTTAATGGTCACTGTGTTTTATGGTCACTGAGCAGAGATCTGCTAAATGCTTCTTCCCTCCTTGTCTGGGATGAATATGAAATCCTGCAGCTGCTATGTTCCAGTGAAATAAAACTTTTTATTTGTGTGTTGGCTTGTAATTTTTCAAGCACTTTCACCCTCGTTAACTCATTTGATTGTTTTTTTTCAAGCATACTTATATTTTATACCTATTTATAATTGTTCATCCATCATGAAAACAGAAAAATTCCATTTCTTATAAATGCAGTGGACTTCTCTTGGATTTCTTTGCTGCCCCTTTATTTGCTTCACTCTCCTCTTTCTAATATATTTTACCCAGGTATGTCCAGTTCTCCTGACTTTTTACATATCTGTAGTTCTTTGTGTATCTGCTTTCCAAATCTTTATTTTCAAGATGGTGGTTTGTTCTTTATCTTTCACCCTTTCTTTGATTCAGACCATAAGTTTTTTCTTTGAAACTATAATTCATCTCTTCCTTTCCTTTTATCTTGGCTAAGTGACTCCAAAGATATTTAGTTATAACCTATGTCATAGTAATTACTGCCCCATCCTGAACATTTTTATTGTAGAACCATTGTTTGTTAAAATATTTTGTAAGATATTTCTGTTTTATATTTAATATAAACTATTTATATTTATTATATGTATTCTTTTATTTCCTGTAGCCTCTGAAAGATTATTTTAATACTCAGATTTATTATTTATTATTTTATGAGTACACATCTTTAAGAGTTCTTTGATAATTTCCTATCATACTTTTCAGGTCCTCAATCTTTACATTCTATCGATGATCCTTCATTGATTATCATTCTGGAAAGATAGCTCTTTTATATTTACAAATCACTTTTCTTTAGCATGATTTGCTATTTCATCTTGGACAGGTCGAATTTGAATCTTGGTCTCCAATTGTTGCATTTTCTTCCCTTTCAGAGTGTATGCCCATTCTAACCTTTACATTTTCAATGCTATTGTATTTCTCTTTTTGTCCCATTTTTTATTTTGTTGGCATCCATACCTGCTTATCTTCCTCATTCTTTATTTTAAATGCTCACATTCCTTTTACGGCCAAATGATGCCATTATAACTATAACTGCATAACAACAGAATTTTTTCATAGCTTCCCCCTAAGTTTCTTGGATTTGGCTTGCACTTTCTTGAGAGAGGGTCTACACACCATAACACCAGAAAGATCTATAGTCACGTGAAGCCTTAAGTAGCTCCCTTCTTCCCTCATTTTTTCCTGGAGAGTGAGGATTCGGTTCAGGTGCCCATGTAACATCCTCACCTATTTTAGCAGTTTACATGGCACTCTTCACCTCTTCATAGTCTTAAAGAGAAAATTATCACTGGCCCATGCATAAGACTTTTTGTCTAAACAAAATAAATGTCTTCCTATCACCTTCCTGTGGTATCTTAACCCTCTTTCTCTAATCCCTTTTCTTTCACTTGCCTTGTACCATTTGATTGCATGTCTGAATTCTTCATTAGATTGCAAGCTCTTTTGAAGACCAAAACCAGATTGTATTCATTTTTGCTACCTTCCACATCCTCCTCCCACCACCACAGTATCCAACACTCAGCATAGTACATTATCCATTATAATGTTTCAGCAAAATATTCGTTAAATAAGATTTTTTAAATATTTTGTTTCTCTTAAGTTTATCAGTTAGCTACTTCTCACTTCTTGCCATACTACTGGAAATTTTGTCTTACTTTCTTCTCTTTTGCTCGTTTTTTTTAAACAATATTTCTGCAAAACTGCATGACCATGGGTACAGAGTTGCCTTTTGGGTTGATGAAAATGTCTTGGAACCAGTTAGAGGTGATGGTTGTTCAACATAGTGAATGTACTAAATGCAACTGAATTGTACATTTTAAAAAAATTAATGGTTAATGTATTTTATGTAAATATTACCTCAATTTGGAAAAAAATCTGCATTACTATGAGTTAGTAAGGCAAAGAACCTCCCCTTTGTAAACAGTCTCCTTCTTATCTTTTAAAATGCTGCTAACACTTTTCTTTCATGGACTCGGCTAATTCACCTTTCTCCCACATGCCGTTAAAAACAGCAAAAGATTGGTCCAGACACCTGTTTTAAAGGTTTGTGGAACTCATCAGTGAGACCATCAACATTTGGTCACAATTTGTTTTTTAACTATAATTCCTACTATTAAATCATTATCTTTTTACCTTTAAATGATACTCTCCTATTAGTGCCCCTTCTTTCTCTTCCTTGTTCTCAGTACCTTTTCTCGCTCTTGAATCAATTCCATAAAGAATTTGGCCGTACCACAGTAGTCTCCTGTCTCCTGGAGACATTATAAAAAAGACAGTACTTCTAGAGGACTTCAGTCACTGCGGGATTACTTTTTCCTGATACAGATCTGACCATTCCTACCATTCCTACTCCTTTTTATTTTTGATGGGAAGGCATAGCAAATCAACATCCAGAAACAGAAGAGAGAAAATTTTCCTCCATGTGGGTTTTTGGAGTCAGATAGCCTCAATTCAGATCCTGGTTCTGTCATGTACTAGCTGTGTGATCTTGGGTCAGTCATTTGGGCCAGTTAATTTCCTCATGTGATAACTGGGGATAACAATAGTACCTGCCTCCTAAGATCCTTCTGAAGATTGAATGCATATAAATATCCCTTGTGGATACACACGTGCATGTGTATGGGTGTCTGTGTGCACATTTATTCTTTTTCTAGTTCTCCTCTAAAGCATCAGAAATGACTCCACTTTCTATACTACAAACACTAAGTGACAATTGCTTCTTATGCTCCTTGCCTGAGGGAATGGCTTTCTCTCATCCTTGCTATGCATAAACAAATGCCAGTTAAGGAAGCACCCGGGTGGAAAAGTGAGCATGGACTATATTTGATGAGTTTCAGCATTATAAGAAAAAAACCCACAGAAGTGGGTATCAGATGTAAGAAGAAAAGAAAATACCTCTATGTAACAAAATGTATAACTCCTCCTTGTGATCTTTTTCTTCCTGAGGAAGACTGGACCTGAGCTAACATCTGTTGCCAATCTTCCTCTTTTTTTGCTTGAGGAAGATTAGCCCTGAGCTAACATCTGTGCCAATCTTCCTCTATTTTGTATGTGGGTCACTGCCACAGCATGGCTGACAAGTGGTGTAGGTCCACGCCCAGGATCCAAACCCGCAAACCTGGGCTGCTGAAGCAGAGCATGCCAAACTTTAACCATGACACCATGGGGCTGGCCTCTTGTGATCTTTATTTTTTGATAGCAATTCTTTTTCATAGCACAAAATAGCACAGGAACCTAAATATTAGCAGAAATTTGGTTATAACTGCTGTATCCCTTTAATCTAAGAAAGGGGGAAGGGAAACCTTGAAATGTAGATGAAAGTTATTCCACATGTTAAATAAGAAAATAGAAATTTGAGTTGTGCAATTTTTCTGATTTGTTTTTAGTGTGAAGGTGAAATCGCTTGATGTATTATCAGGAGGCAGTAAGGTTCAGGGAAAGACCTCTGGATTGGGGGTGAGGAGATGCAGGTCATGGCCCTGCCACTAATTGAGTGACCTTGACAGGCCACTTCTCCCAGCTGGGTCTATTTATTCACCTGAAAAATGCAAGCACTGAATCTACCCCTCACCTTTTTTTACTGCTTTTCACAGAACAACTCTGCTTTCCAGAAATTTAAAAAAATCTTATCATTTTGTGTAGTATATTATGAAATAGTTTTAGGTAAAAAAAAGTTATATCAGTATTTTAATAAAAATATATAAAGATAATTTTAATAAAACCACTAATATTTAATCAGAATCCTATATTTCCTTTTTGACAATGTTGGGTTAGAAAACACCGAGTCATATTATCTCCATGTCAAAGTTTTATTTGGAACATTTTTTCAAATAAAAATTTTATTTAGTAAAATATGGCACTAGAATTGATTTTTACTTTGATATTATGGGAAATATTATGAGTTTGGATAATATGGAGTGGACTCTTTGGGAGTATGATTAAGTCTTGTCCATAAGCCATCCAAAGTGTGTCAGTGTGTATTCTTGCCAAATATAGATTAAGGATTTTTTTTTTTTGTAGAAATATATAATTCCTGGTGCTGGTTCTAGATAGAGACTGGCTGAATAGTTAGATGGAGAGTGGGCTTATTGTAGCTTCCAAAGTATCTTCAGTTTGCGTTCATTAGACTGTATATTGAAAATTTCCTTGATGCCTGCTGGACAGCATCTCCTGGGAATTCAGAGATAAACTGTCCTGAGTGGCATATGAGCAGGGTGCTGAGTAGAAGAATGCCAGTGCATCTACTTCCTAGGGTTGTTGTAAGACAGATAAAATAAAGTATATGACATTACTTTGAAAAGTATCACATGAATGTTCCTTGTTATCATGGAGCCTTTGGCAGGGCCCAGACTAGGGTGAGGTGAGTGATGTGTGAGGGCTCAACATTGAAGGAGGCACTGGCTCTCAGGGTTGACCTTGCACTTGACCGATTCTGAGAGTGAGGGCCTCCTGAAATGCTGAGCCTGGCTCCTCACTCCTCTCGCTTTGTTCCAGGCCCTGGTGTTAGGCCAAGCACAGTTCCTGTGAAGAGAAGCCATACAGATGTGGGTCTGGTTTCTGAAAGACTATTTTTGTTGTTGTTCTTGTTCACAAACACTTAAGGTAAGTCAGGAGCAGCTTTTTCTTTCTTCCCAAAGCTATAATGCTGCTGCTTAGCTAAAACAATTCTCCAACTTCCTTTTATTTCTTTCTTTCTAGTCCCTTGTTATGCTACTTAGATCTCTGTGCATAGTTAGATGTTGCAAGATACATTCATTTTATCTTCAGATATTCTTCTGGAGGTAGTGTTTCGTTACGATGGACTGCTAAATACAGTAGTCCCCCCTTATCCGCGGTTTTGCTTTCTGCAGTTTCAGTTACCTGCGGTCAACCACAGTCCAAAAATATTAAATGGAAACTTCCAGAAATAAACAATTCATAAGTTTTAAATTGCACACAGTTCTGAGTAGTGTGATGAAATCATGCACCCTCCCTCTCTGTCCTGCCCTGGAGGTGGATCATCCTTTTGTCCAGCATATCCACTTTGTATAGGCTACCCGCCCATTAGTCACTTAGTAGCCGTCTGGGTTATCACATCCACTCTTGTGGTATCTCAGTGCTTGTGATCAAGTAACCCTTTTTCTACTTAATTGTGGCTCCAAAGTGCAGGAGTAGTGATGCTATTAATTCAGATATGCCAAAGAGAAGCCGTAAGGTGCTTCCTTTAAGTGAAAAGATGAAAGTTCTTGACTTGAAAGAAAAAAAATCATATGCTGAGGTTGCTAAGATCTATGGTAACTTTTATTACAGTATATTGTTATAATTGTTCTATTTCATTATTAGTTATTATTTTTAATCTCTTACTGTGCCTAATTTATAAATTAAACTTTATGATAGGTCTATATGTATAGGAGAAAACAATATATATAGGGTTTGGTACTATCTGCGGTTTTGCATCCACTAGGGTCTTGGGACATATCCCTGTGAATAAGGAGTAGTACTGTAATACCATGTCTGCATTATTGTTTTCTGGAATTTGCAGTACTGAGGGGGAGGGTCGTTTAACTTCAGCTTCTTTAAATTGCTTGCTTTCAAAGTAGAAGCAATTTACTTGTCAAGTAGAAAGATGTTGCAAGGTTATCATTAAAAAATTCCAGAGGTAAATGGGTATGAAAGCAGTACTTCTAGGCTCAGAGCCAGAGTCCTAGAAACAAAAATGAATTGCCCTTCTGCACAAACAGATTTTTCAAGAGCTGTTCACATGCCCACAGTGTCTGGCTGAGGTGGACTTTTCAGGGTAACTGGTCAGTGACAAATCTCCCAATGAGTTCTTTAAACAAGAGAAGCTAGTGTTACTGGTTAGTTTTAGAGCTTTCTAAAATTGCTTGCTAGTGGCGTTTTAAAATTTGATGTGACTTTCCCATTTGAGTTTCGTCATGCTGCTGTTAAAAGGTTTGACCCACTCTTAAATTTTGCCCCATAATTTCCTGTACTTGTCTTCTAAATCTTTGCAGACACCCAGATATCATTAATGATATTGTGACACTAAATCTGTCACAGGAATTATGATTTTTAACAAAATATATGAAAATATAGTCAGGCAGAATGATTAGTAAAATCCGTAGAGGCAGGAGTACTGGCAAATAGAGAGATTCCCCAGGAAATGCCACGAGCAGTGAAAGTATTGATGACATTCTTTCGCAGAGTGTATTTTTTGCCATTTAGTAGTTAAGAAGGAGAAGAAGAAGAAGAAGAAGAAAAGCTTAAGACCATTTTTAAAGAGTCTATTAGTTTAATGGAAAGTTAGAACATAGATGAAATGTGGTACTTTTGGCTCTTTCTTTTCTCTCTCTTTTTTTTTTTTGGTGAGGAAGACTAGCCCTGAACTAACATCTGTTGCCAATCCTCCTCTTTTTTGCCGAGGAAGACTGGCCCTGGGCTAACATCTGTGCCCATCTTCCTCTACTTTCTACGGGAGGCCGCCACAGCATGGCTTGACAAGAGGTGCATCTGTCCATGCCTGGGATCCAACCTGCGAACCCCGGGCCTCTGAAGCGGAGCGCAGGAACTTAACCGCTATGACACCAGGCCAGCCCCTGCCCCCCCCCTCTTTTTTCTATTGTGAAAGGTAAACACATTTATGGGCAAGAATTTCAGTATAGCAGTGAACAACTGCATCAAACTAAATGCATCATTCAGGTATTTTTCCTTTATTATTCAGAGGTATGTATTTCGGGGTTTATAGTTTATCTTTCATAGAACTTTCTCAAATTGGGCAGGACATAACAAGCCATGTAGATGTGTGAGTTGTTAGTTAAGGATGAAGGAATTTCAAATTGAAAAACAGGTAGCTAATCTGCTGAAATGCCACACGAATTTACCAGAGGTTTAAAATGGACACTATCCTAGATGTTGAAGTTATGGGAGATTACTTTTCCTCCTTTTTAATGTTTTTTGAACTTTGCCAAGTTTTCTTAGTGAGCCCATTTCTTCTATAATCAAACAAAAAAAAAGAGTAGGAGAAAAATAGGAATGTTTTTGTATAAGGATTTACAATCCATGTTGCCTCAGGTTTCTTTGTTGGAGGTGTGCTAGGATCTTAGTGGTGAGTCAAACCAGCATTGGGTGGGGCCAGAGGGGAGGAACTGGCCCACAGTGAGGCTCACTGTCAGTTCAAGTTTGGGCGACAGGGGTGGGGTATGGTAAACTTGAGTGCAGTCCAAACTAGCATAAATATGCATTCACTCATCCATAATTCAGCAGCCATTTATAGAATGCCAACTACATGCAAAATATTGTGTGAGGGGCTGGGGCAGCCAATGATGAACTCCAGCCTGGAGCATCTGTTCTAGGAGAATTCTTCAACTGGCATTATGATAAAAGCTACACAGAAATAACAAGATTCTAAGAGAGTTTATACTAGCAGAACCTGACTAGATCAAGGAGTAGGGAGATCAAGGATGGTGGCTGTGAGGAAGTGATATATAGTTTCATTTCTGAAGAGTGAGCAGACATTAGTCAAAATGAGGGTGGGGGAAAGAGAGCATTCTAGATAAAGGGAGTGGTTTGTTGGAAGGCCCAGAAATATGAAAAAGCATGTCAAGGTCAAGAAACTAAAAAGCTATCATGGCTGGAGCTGGGAGAGTGAGGGAGTTACTGGTTGTGAGATTTTTCTTTAAGATTTACATTTTTAAAAGAACACTCTGGCTGCTCTGGACTAGAGGGAGCAAAAGAGGACACAGGAAGCCCTGGAGGGGGCTATTACAGTGATTCAGGTAAGAGATCTGGTGACCTGGGTTGATGGTTGTGGCATCAAGCTTGGGCATAATAGACAAATTCCAGAGATATTACAGGAGGTAGAATTGATAAGAACTGTTGCTTGGTTGGTTGTGGGAGACAGGAAGTTATCAAGAATGACTCCCAATTTTCTGACTGAACACTGGGTAGATGGTGGTGTTACTTACTGAACTAGAGGACATGGATAGAAAGTTTAGGAGGGAAAGCCATGAGTTCTGTTTCTTCCAGAGCGAATTTAAGGTACCTGTGAGACATTCAAGATGTCAAATATGTAGTGGGTTATAAAGATCTGGAAATGACAGGATAGGTTTCTGTAAGGTGGGTGGAACTTGGCAGCAGCAGCTTCTGGCAATACTCATGGCCAGGTGAACTCATCTTAATTCCAGGAAGGTGCAGTTACTTGCTATGTGGGGCTACTGGGAAGTCCCTAGCCCATTAGAGAGAGAAGATATGGGTAGAAGCACATTTACAAAGTGCCAGTCATTGTGCCATGCATGACCTTATGTACTCCTCTAAGGAAGGGATATTTTCATGGTTTCTGAATGAGGAAACTGAGGCTAAAATGAGTTAAATTATCTGCCCAAGGCCATTCAGCTATTAAGTAGTGAAGCGGAGCATATCAGTCCCGGTCTCAACCAAAAACAGTGGCACACTTGAAAGAAGATAACTCAAGGAGGGATTATTAATTTGTGTTTACAAAGGATAATCAAATGAGAATTGCTTCTTGGGTATCCAGATATTGTCTGTGCATATATAAATAGAGATAGATGATTTTATGTGAATATTAGTATAATATAGATAATGCTTCGAACTTTGTTCTTTTCATTTAGAAATATATCTTGAAGTTCATTTCATATCTGTCATTTCTTGACAGGAAATGTCAAGGAATTCATCATATAAATCTGTTTTAAGGTTGATTTCTAATTGAATTACATTGTGTTCTATGTAATATCAATTATTTAGCATCTGATCCTCTTGTAACCTAGTATGGTAAACTTTTATGAAATATTCCATTGCAAATATGCTCAGAAAGAATGTATACCCTCTATCTGTTGGAAGCAGTTTCCCTCTGCACACACGTACACACACATACCACATCTGTCAAATCAAGCTTGTTAATTGTATTGTACAAATCTTCTATATCTGACTAAATTTTTTTGATAAAGTTATGTTAAAATGTCTCACTATGATTATTGTGATGATTATTCTCCATTTGTCCTACTGGATCTGTTCTTAGCCCTTCTCTGCCCTACTCTTTTGCCCTCTGGTTTCCAGTTAGGTTTGGTCGGTGGGTTTGGCCCATCTCATTGCCCCACCAGGGATCTGCCTGCCATTCTGTAGGCCTGGAGCTCATTCTGGGCAGCCCCTCCTCCACAGCTCCAGTTTTCATTGGGCTCTAGTCATACTGTTCCTTCCCTTTGCTCCTTCAGGCCTAGGGGAGTAATGTCCCACTGTTGCTAATTCTTTGGTGCTTCACCAACTCCTCTTCTCCCTTCAACCCCGTATACACCTCTGTAAATAGTCCATTCATTTAATTCTCTTCTTTTAAAATCTCCTGAGCCTGACATCCATTTCCCGTGAAGATATGACTCAATTTTCCATTCTTCTTATAATTTGGTCAGTTTTTGTTTAATCAATTTCAAGGCTATGTTGTCAAATACACATAAGCTTGTGATTAATGTATCTCCTTGCAGATTGTTCCTTTTGTATATTAATGGGTTTTGTTTAAGTATTATTTTTTCTGATAGTAACTGATAAACCAGTATTTTTTATTTTGTATTTACCTGGGATAGTTTTTTCTTTCCATCTCTTACTTTTCAACTTTTATGTGTTGTTTTATTTTGAAGTGTCTGCCTTTAAGAAAGTTGATAATTTGATTTTTTAAATTCAATGTGCTAAAATAACAGGTGAATTTTACCTATTCACATTAATTGTGATTACTGATATATTTGAACCTATTTCTGCCATCTTACTTTGAGTTTTCTATTTACCTCCTCCTCCAGTTTAGTCATAGATTATATTTTTGTTCTTTAAATTACAATATGCTTAACTAAGATTTTTCGTAAAATATGAAATTATTTAATGTCTCTATCTTCTTCCCTGACAAGAAATGGACCTTAGCACATTTTAACTCCCCATTGAGCACCTATCCCCATCTTCCTTATCATTATAGAGAATTTTGATCTCACCTTTTTTGGCATAAAAATAGATTTCTTCTTTATAGTCACTAGTTAAAAGGCGTTCACCAACATGTTTTCTCAGTTCTGTGGTGGCAGCTCAGTATCCTAGTCCTGCACTGATGTGAGGCTACCAAAAATCTAGTCCCTGAGCAAGCTGGTGTTTGGCCAGATCCTTGCTACAGGACCATATCTGTTTCCTATTGCCTTCTTAGATAGGCAGCCTTCTATAAGCTGTAATCCCAGACAGCAACCAGGCTGGCAACTTCATGGGTGGGAGAGCCTCATTCCTGCCCTGGTATCCTGCCCTGGTCCCTGCTCTAAATCTTGAATAGCTCTGCCCACTTTGGACCTGGAGTGACCACTTTGTGTTTCTAGTCCATTTCTGGAATATGGAAATTTTTACCATATTTTGAAGTACAACCATATATGCAAAGTGTTCTTTTTTTATATCTTTAAGTGTTATTGCCATGAATTGTTCAAGAGTGCCTCAAAGTGTAAATTGATGATGCTGTCTTGACTGAAAGTTGAAGCCTCAAGTTTGTATTGAACCCTTACTGTACTTTGCCCTGAGTGGCAGAGAACACCCACAAATATGTGTCCCTCTTCAAGAAGCTTATATTTCCTAAGTGATATGAAACTTACGTGTATACATGAAACAATTTTAAAAATACAAAACAGAGTAATACTCAAGTGTCAAAATATGTGATGTTTTCCGCAGGTATAAAAAGAAAGGCGAGCTCCACTGCAGTTGGAGTGACTGTGGATGACTGTTTTGTTCTCCGTTTATCTGGAGGGGAAGGGGAACAGGAAGAGGATGATTATACGTGTGTTAAATAACCCTCAGCTCGGTGCACACATCCACACACATGAAAGAACATTATATTAAGTATTATATGTTGTAACTGATCCTCTTCAGGGAGCTCAAGAGAATACCTAAATATGCACCTTTAAAAAATACTGTTCATTTACTTTCAACTTTCTCTAATATATTCAGTTAATTGTTAGACCCCTCTCACCCGCTGGGAATGTTGTGAGTAGGAGCTGCCAACACTGTTAATATAATCTAATCATTTCCAGAACTGGAAAATAAGGTGATTATTTCAGTTATGAACAATTGATTCAGGCTGGTCTTCTTCTCTTTTTCCAGGTATTTAGCATATAGTTCTAATGAGGTTAGAGCAAAATCAATCATATTTGGTTCCATCAAACTATAGAACAGGCTCTTTGGGAAAGGTTTCAGATGTCCTTCCAATCCTTGGAGTGGCAGTGAAATCCCCACCCTTGGCTCCTTCCTGGCCTAATCTGCTTCCTGCCAGTTGTTGACTCTGGTAGAGTGACCTTCCCTTCAGTTTGGGGGCAGTGGTCTGAGTGAATTTGTCCGATTCGAGAGATTGTAGATTCAGGTGTGGGGATGGGGTTGCTACTGGGTCACGTTGAATCTGGACCTCAACCAGCTGGAAGTAATCACACTTTTCCCTGAACTCATAATTTACCTCTATCCCTCTGGTGGCATTTTTAAAGATGAATACCCTGAATCATTACTTTTGTCCCCTCTAGCCTATAAATTCCTTGAGGGAAGAAGCCATGCTGGATTCATTTTTTAATTCCTCAAAAACTTTAGCAGAATACTAAAGTGGCACAAAGAAGCCATTTAATAAATATATGACTGATTGTGTGAGGGCCAGAGAAGTAGGTGTATGTGAATTGACCCTGTCAAACATGTACTACATTACTCCTTTCTCTTTAGCCTAGTCCCTTTCTATCCATATCACATATTTCTTTTCTGCTTCTCATTGTAGTAATAACAATATTATTATAAGTGGCACAGAGAGGTTAACTAACCCACCTGAGGACATACAGCTAATAAGACAAAGAGCCAGGGTTTGAACCCAGGCAGTTTGACCCTAGATTTCATGCTCTTAACTACTATGCCGTTCTTGGTGTAGTATCAGACACATGGGAGCTCAGTCAACACTCATCATCTTGCTATTAGTCTTCAGCCCCCTTCTTTTGTTAGAGGAACTCCAACAACAGATCCACAGCTAAATTACTCTAGAATAAGGCTTATTCCTATTCTGCTTTCTGGCAGCCTACCCAGCAGTCCTTTAGAGTGTATGGGCATGTCCCATCTCCAGTGGAGAAATAGTCAGTCATAGGTACAGTCACAAAACCAGTTAGCTAAAATTAGAATGAACACCTAAAGTTATCCTCATCAGAAAGTGTGAAGAATAACTTTTAATTCTATCACTGTCAGTTGCTTTTGAGAAAAGGGGAAATGGCTTATTATTTTCGTGGGTGAGACCTTTTAATCTGGATATATTTTTTAATCTTATTGAAATACCAGACCATATTCCTGACTTCAACTTGAACCCAATACTTTCAGCAGAGAGAATCACCAGTGCTAACAAAAAAAGAGAAGAGGCGGCAATCATCTAAAATGACCAATTACCCAGATGTGACTTCTTGTGACTTTGGAATGCAGTGAGAGACTCCACCCACTTGTTGCCAGCAGTCTTGGCCTGACTGATGGCCATCTGCAGCTTCTTTGGGTAGCAGAAAGGAACAGGCTAGACACAATCCACTCAAGAACTGAGGATTGAAAATGTATTCCTATTGTAGAATCACAAATGCTTAATTCTACTAACACTAATACTTTTAATCTGTGATTCTTCAATGAAGCATGTTTGGTATTTTTATTTTCTTTAAATGGGGCTTTGAGTGTCTTTGAATTCATTCAGTAAATATTGAGTGCCTAGTGTATACCCAGCACTGTTCTTGGTACTCAGGATACATCAGTGAAAAAAACAAAGATCCCGGCCTGCAGGGACTTTCTATTCTAGCTGTAGAGGAAGTGTGCAGAGATTTGGTGTTGAAACTCACATTGGAAATTTATCAGTTGAACACCAGGTGTTTGATATGTAAGAGTAACTCATAACGTTTTAGCACAGTTCCAAATTACCAGGCAATTTCTGTTCTCAAGAGTTGAATCAAGTAACACATGCAACAGTAAAAAATATATGCAACAGTCCCAGTATAGAATAGCCCTGCCTTGGGACAATTTAAACCTCTTGGGAGATGCTGTCATCACCGCAGAGATCATCAAGAAACCAAGTTAGTCAGAAATGTGGCTCTAAATCTTTTTACTACTAAGGATTCTTTTAATTTTATACCCCACGTTATGAAAAATTTAATGCTTTAAACAAATCCTGCTTATTAAGTAATAACAGATGTTTTCCCCCATATATGCCATTTCTGCTACTCCTATAGGCACCAGAAAAACCCCAGCAATTGGGAGTCCAGGAGAGAAACAGGCCTAAAGGAAAGATTGGGCACAGGCATATTCCTGCTCAGTGCCCTGATATTTATGCTCTGGAGCCCTTGTTATGGGCTGAATGTGTGTGTGTGTGTGTGTGTGTGTGTGTGTCTGTGTGCACGCGCGCGCACGCACCTGCAGAGATAGATGGTGGTGTTAGAAGTCATGTGGGGCTTTTAAGACACCCCTTCCTGAGAACCACAGTATAATTGGTATATTAGTTTCTTAGGGCTTCTGTAGCAAATGACCACAAACTTCGTGGCTTAAAACAACAGAAATTTATTCTCTCACAGTTCTGGAGGCCAGAAATCTGAAATCAAGGTGTAGACACGACTGTGCTCCCTCCAAAGGCTCTGGAGGAGAATCCTTGCCTCTTCTGGCTTCTGGTGGCTCCAGGTGTTCTTTGGCTTGTAGCTGCAGGACTCCAGTCTCTACCTCTGTCTTCACATGGCCTTCTCCTCTTTATGTGTGCTTTCTCCTCTGCTATCTCTTATAAGGACACTTGTCATTGGATTTAGGGCCCACCCAGTTAATGCAGGATGATCCTATCTCAATATCCTTAACTTAATTACATCTGCAAAGACCCTTTTTCCAAATAAGGTCACATTCACAGTTCCAGGGATTAGTATGTGAACATATCTTTTAGAGGGCTACCATTCAACCCACTACAATTGAATAGGCCAAAAAAAAAAAAAAAAAAGCCATCAAGGCTAGAAATCAAAGAATTAGGTGAAGTTTTTTGAATTCTCCTTCCTTCTCCAACACCCTGTACTTTGCTCTTGTCCGAGATATCTGGCTACTGCCTCAGCTCCCAAATGAATGTTGCCACTGGACTTAAGCTCTGCTCTTGGCTCTGAGATCTGGTTCCTCATCTTTGTTCTCATCTTGCCTTAACCCGTAAAATAGCTCTTGATATCCCCTCACATGAATGACTTCTATTGACTCTGCAGCCCATCCAGGTTGCCGCCTCCCATGGTCAGCATGGCTTGCTCCCCCGTTGCCCAGCCGTATTGCTGATAGGACACACCCATAGTATTTTAGGCGGCCAAGTCCTTGTTGCATAAGGGCATGACCCATGACCTCCCAAATGTCCTCCAAATGGCCTGTGTGGAGCTAGAAACCACGGCCTCCCCAGAGCTGTGCTTATACAAGTTTATAATCCCAGAATTAATGTGGTGCTATACTCCCCTCTATGGTGACGGAAAGCAGGTGTTTGCCAGAGCCTCCATATTCCATGGCTTCCTTTTATCCTGAAGTTCTTTTCATCCAAAAGGACTGGTTCCGAGTGCTTGGGATTTATATTATCCTATAAAAAAGTGGATTTCAGATACGGTTTGAGATAGACCCATCTTGTCCAAATTCTGTGTTTCATTTTTTCTTGTTTATCTTCTGCTCTCTTGGCCATGATGTTCTTTTTTCTCCCTTCAGAATGAACCAACGACAATTTTCCATTTGAAAATAAAATTCGTCATACTTTATTCCCTGTTTTCTAGGTCATTTGTTTTTCTAAATGACTCAAGATCTAGCTGAGAATTTTGTTAGCAGCTCCAAAGTATGATGCATTATAATTCTCCATGAAGGTGAAAAGTATAGGAGCCAGTCTAGACTTTGGGCTGTGGCTCTTACACTAGAATCCTGAAAACTAAGTGTATTGTGTGATTTTGAGTGATCTGCATGCTGACCTTTTCCCCCACCAAAGAGATATCCAGAGACTTCATAACATCAATCACCACCATAACCTCTGTGCCCTAAAGACACATAAAAGCAATAAATGCAAGTATCATGAAAATTACTTGTTATTCAAATATATAAGTTTACAATCTTGTTTGCATTTTTGCTTTTAAAGCAATAAGTCTTTATAAGACATCTCATAACTAAGGAAGGGTAGAGATATCAATTTGACGAAAACATCAAATTACTACCAAAATGAAATTACGAGATACTTTTTGCAGAGTGCTTACACGAATATTATCACAATACATTTATTATGTTAACTGGGCTTCCAAATTTGGGCAGCCTACCTAATTCAGTAGACTGAGCACTCGATTGGCAATAAAGTACTCCTAAATTCTAACTATTCTCCTACTGATTGGCTGTGTGTAGTAAGTAAATCATTTATTGTTTCTTTGCCTTTGGCCTTGTAAAATATAAAAGTAGAAAAAGAGAAAGGCATGGCCAACTGAGTCCTTAATATTTAATTTGAGGAATTTTTGTGTGTGTGTGTGTGAGGAGGATTAGCCCTGGACTAACATCCAGGCCCACCTTCCTTTACTTTATATGGGACACTGCCACAGCATGGCTTGATAAGTGGTGCATAGGTCGACGCCTGGGATCCGAACCTGTGAACCCCAGGGTGCCAAAGCAGAGCACGTGAACTTAACCACTATGCCACCAGGTCAGCCCCTAATTTGAGGAATTCTTGGCTATAGGGCCAATTCGGGGCTCCAGGGCCAGTTTTTATTTTCTAATAAAGTATTTATGGGGCAGTGCATCAATAGCTTCTCCTCCTTGCTCTCTGGCCTCCCCTCAGCCCCTCACTGCACACCCCAACTTCTCCCAAACAAGGGCTTTTTTGTGGCCCATAGAACAATAGCGACTATCCTTGGAACCAAGTAGGTGGATAACTCAAATATGTTCTGGGTTTTTTGCATATTTATTCAGATAGCAATTATGCTTCTTTTCTAAATTTAGGCTGCCCAATCATATAGATAACTTCAGAGGACAATAAAGAGCTTTAATAGAGGGATTAGAATGCCACAAAGATGAACAACTTAAGAACTAAGATATTTATACCCAGGGAATGGGAAACTTACCTAAAGTGGGGATAAGCTTATTGCAATCAGCTTCAAGTGTTTGAAAGATTCTTTTATAGAGGATAATGACTTTGTTCCCTGTCCTCACTAAGATTAAGACAACAAGAAAGTAATCACGAAGGAATTACATTAGATATAGGTAGAGAGGTCTATTAAGATACCAGACAGGCAGTTGCCTTCTCTAAAGAAAAAAAAAAAAAAAGATCCTGATTCGTTACAGCTGTCCCAGAGTCCGAGAAGTGAACTGTCGCTTCACAGCTCATCACACTCATCAGCTTCCCAGAATTTAAATACCTCCTGAAGAAACTCTGTAGCCTCCCTTAGAGTCTTATTTCAGTCTCTTTTAATTCTTGCAGCAAGAACATATTAATGCTGAATAGAAGGCCCTCTGTGAATTTAGGCTTATTTCCTCTTTCTTCTGGGAAGGGAGGACAGATGATCATCACCCCATGTGACATCCCTCAAATATTAAATCTCTGTATTATTGTCTTTCTTCTTTTTTTTCCCCTAGCCCTCACTAGGTCTATTTCCCAAAGCCTTAATTTTTGTTATTGCCCTCTGATTTTATGATGAGTGGCAATTCTGACACCCCCCTGACCCTGAGAAAAAGAGAATTCTTGGCTTTATCTTTGCACTAAAAATTTAAATGCAGTGGAATGTATGAGCAGAATAGGTCATTTTCTTTTGCCAATCACCAATTGCAAGATTCTTTTCATAAAAACCAGTATATCAATTTTCTATTGGAAATACATTTTGGTAAAGCTTGAAAAAATTTAATCTTGAGCTCTGTAGCTGCCAGAGAGATGAATGGCTCTTCTATTTTGAAATGGCTGCCAACAGATATGAGGACCAGCTATCATTTCTCTCCTTGGTGAACTGCCAGGCTTCTCTTTGTGAATCTGGCATGTCACAGGTAACTGAAGTAGCTTGTCATTGTTAGCTACTGGTGCAAACAGCTGTTTCTCTACCTATGGTTTATAGTCCTGTTGCCTAGGACTGAAGGATATTCTGAATTGCATAGTACTTAATGCAGAGAATGAGTAAAGTGTGGTTTTATGTTTCCTTTAAAATGATTTCTTTTTTTTTTCTGTGTGAGGAAGACCAGCCCTGAGCTAACATCCGTTGCCAATCCTCCTCTTTTTGCTGAGGAAGACGGGCCCTGGGCTAACGTCCGTGCCCATCTTCCTCCACTTTATATGGGACGCCGCCACGGCATGGCTGACAAGCAGTGTGTCCGCGGGCGCCTGGGATCCGAACCGGCGAACTCCGAGCTGCCAAGCGCAAACTAAACCGCTGCGCCACTGGGTCGGCCCTAAAATGATTTTTATTAAGGTGAAATTCACATAACATAAAATTAGCCATTTTAGTGAACAATTCAATTTAGTATTTAGTACATTGACAGTACTGTACAACCACCATCTATATCAAGTTCCAAAATATTTGTATTGCCCTATGAAGAAATCCCATACCTAACTACCTTTTGTATCTGGCTCCCTTCACTTAGCACAATGTTTTCAAGGTTCATCCACATTGTTCCATGTATCAGTACTTCATTCCTTTTTTATGACTAAATAATATTCTATTCTATGTGTATACCACAATTTGTTTATTCATTCATCCAGTGATGGGTTGTTTCCACCTTTTGGCTATTGTGAATACTGATGCTAGGAACATTCGTGTACGAGTATTTGAGTACCTCTTTTCAATCCTTTTGGGTATATACCTAGGAGTGGAATTGCTAGGTCATAAGATAATTCCATGTTTAACCTTTTGAGGAACTGCCAAACTGTTTTCCTACATATGCTTCTGAAAGGGAAAACCCACAGCATTAATGAAATGAACTTGTCTTAGCAGGAGGAGCACAGCCCTCTGAGCCTCTGAGGAGAATTCTCTGAAGAACCAAAGAGCACATGGTCATTGCAGCAAAGGTTTTATTAACTGACTGACTTCTGCTCCTGGACAGACAGAACCAAAATATACTCTGAAGAACAACAATAAGCACAATCTCCATAAAATACCAAAGGAAGAAATCTCAAGTCAGCCCCAAACTCCAGGTAAGTTTTTGCCCTGTGGTTTCTTTGAGGTGCTTCAATCAGTGCAAATCTATTGCCCTTTGGCTGTGTTGCTACTATAATTAACCTCAAACCCAATTAAAAGAATTCCTTTAAGGGAAAGCCCGGTGGCGTAGTGGTTAAGTTCCCATGCTCAGCTTCTGTGGCCTGGGGTCCGCAGGTTCAGATCCTGGGCACGGACATACACACTGCTTGTCAAGCCATGCTGTGGCAGGCATCCCACATATAAAGTAAAGGGAGATGGGCACAGCTGTTAGCTCAGGGCCAATCTTCCTCAGGAAAAAGAGGAGGATTGGCAATTGATGTTAGCTCAGGGCTAATCTTCCTCACAAAAGAAAAAAAAAGAATTCCTTTAAATGAAGAAGCCAATTCTGGTAAGGTCTACTCTGAGAAAACCAGACTAAGGCTGCCAGAGTCAGGTTTGTACCCCTTTCTTCCTGTCAGGATAATGATTCTCACTTTGAATGTTTGATTGATTTTAGCAAATGAATTACCATATAATTATCACATAGGAAGACATCTGCCTGTTTTCCCAAATACTGTTACTGTGTTGTGGGCAAATTGGTATAAAGACTAATCTAATTTGCCTATTGTAGAAATAGACTCGGCTTTTAAAAGTCAATGCTTATGTTCAGTTTTCTGAATGTCTCCATAGACATTTCCTTTCGTGACATTGATATTGAAGACATAGTGAGGCATTGAAGGATATACAACCTACACCCATCCTGCAGTGCCAGTAAAAGGCAACATTATGATGTCTGACCTCATGATGTAGGAAAAAATTCACCATCCCTGTAACCCCATGCTTGATCAAGCTGTGCTGGTCATGGTGTGCAATGGAATTATAACCATAACAGAGTTAAGATGGAATAAATTAGAAACAAAAACACTACTCCTTCTTAGAGGGTTTGTATACGTCAGTATCGCTGAGATCATGTGCCCATATAGCGCACCCAGAAAATGAGCTCATCCATCGTGGATCTTGCCATAGTGTAATTCAGAATTACAAAGTTATTACAGTCTGAGTGGTGTGGTTGCCAGAGAATGAATCCTCAGAGAGCCCTGGGTAGCCCCAGTCAGAGGAATTGCTCCTTGGCTGCTAATCCACTGTGTCTATAATAGTTCAGGCCTGATCCCTGACATTATGCTGCTTGAGTCACATGCTTTTGGAGATTACTTCAAGTTTAAGTAGAAAGGTCAGAAGAGGACAGGGAGGCAGGGTAGCTTACGGGGTTCTGCAGATGCACTGTGTGGTCAGATGGCATAGGAACAGATTAGGGAAAACAGACTACGTGGGGTCTCCTTTCCTCCCAGGAAAAAGACTTCTCCTGGAGGGGGACTCACAAATTCCTGAGAAGAGAGTAATGATTATGTCTGTGGGCAAACAAAATGTCACTAAAGTGGAATTTTTGAACCCAGTCATACATAATTGTTGGTAGCAGACACGAAAGAGCCTGACACTTCAGGCTTCAACCATATTCAGGAGGATTTGGTTCATAGAAGAATTTACATTAAAACCTTAAGTCCCAATCCCTCCTTATCCCAGGTTATCATCTTGAGATACTAGGCTAATTGGATCCCTAAAGTTTGATTAACATTTTCTAAGAACAGGAGAAATTATTCTTTGTGTGAGAGTTGATATTCATTTCTCAATAAATTATCTTATCGAGCTGCTACAAAACTTTTAATACAGTCACGCATTGCATAACGACCTCTTAGTCAACAATGGACTGCATATACAACAGTGGTCCCATAAGATTAGTACCACAGAGCCTAGGAGTAAAGTAGGCTATACCATCTAGGTTTGTGTAAGTACACGCTATGATGTTTGCCCAATAACCAAATTGCCTAACACATTTCTTGGAATGTACCCTCATCGTTAAACAGCACTTGACTGTATATTAAACTACTCTTGATATTTTAAAAAATCTTGAGAAATGCATCTGATCCAAGTTAATAACTCACAGCAATATTTTTAGATGATGCCTGAGTACGCCACTTACATAAACTGAGTCCAGGCTCCACATTATATTAGAGATTGTCAGGTGATGTCCTTTCAGCTGGCACACAGAGTCCTTCCTTCTTGCCAGAGTGGAGGGCAAGTTCTTAGTAAACGTGCAAGGCTCATATGACTAGTGAGAGTTGGTTTGGCCCCAGTGAGATTCTAAGTCCATTAAATCAAAATAGGAATCAAGCATCACATCAACCTCGTGAAAGTTCCAAGAGCTATTCCTGTCTCTAGTACAGGGAAAATGAATTGCAGAACATCAATGAAAACAAAAATTCATACATGTTGCTATTCCTGCCTAATCCTGCATTCTGACCCCAGCAGAAGTACCAGGGAGTTTTGTGGAAGAGACGCCTGGTTTCTCCAGTATCAATCCTCAAAAAGTCAGGGATATAGTTCAGCTTCCTTCAGTAAACTACTGTCAATCCACTAGAGATAGGGTTTACCTGACTGTTTAGAAGCTATTTCTGTAGCCCATGTATTCCCAACTTCCCAGTCTATGATTACAATGGAAAGTATCTTTTCATTTTATTCCAAAATTATGACAGCATTCTCTCCTTTCAGCCCATTTGCTGGAAATTCACCTATCTCAACTATATAGTGCTCTCAACTATATCTGAAACTTAATTGGTACTACTTTATATTTAAGGCTCTAAAATAGAGCTTTCACATGCATTCCCTCTGGGCTTCTTGCTGCTTTGACCTTCAGGAAAGTTCTGCTATCATGGGATTAGCTCTCCCCACTGATGCCCACTGTTGTCTCCACTTCAGCTTCAGAAAAGAGAAACGTGTTCCTTTGGTCCAAAGAGAACATCCTCAGATTTTTGGTGTGACCAGAACGTGGATACATTGCCTTTCCAGGCTAGGAGTTCCTCACCCCAGGGCCTCAAATGCTGGTTGTTTCCCTCTCTGAGCACCTGTTGTCTCTGCTGCCATTCCTGACAAAAACAGAAGCTTAATGTTGCTGCTATCCTAAGGATACCTCACCGCCAGCATGAGCCTGCTCAAAGCCTCTCCATACCTCAAAGTCCAGGGTCAAATGGATCTCTAATTCAGAGAGAGGTGGAAGCCCCTCCTTCCATAGTCCATCATTTCAGTTTATTTCCTGCGTGGGGATTATCCACTTCCAAGGATGACTGATAGTGGGAACACCCATTCTCTAAAAGAAAAAACCTACACCCACCCAATCACTGAGCCCAAAAGTGCCTCTAATCCCCAATAATACAACCTCACAAGGGTATAATATTGGCCCTTTTCCCCAAATCAGGGTTAGTCTCTCTTATCCATGGTCACGTTTTTACATTTATATTTTCTACCCTTACTATTTATTAGGTACAGGGATCTCTAGATGCATTAATGTCAGGGTCCAGCATGGGTCTAGAAATAGATGGCATACTCCTTGTAGGTAATTGAGAGAAGTTAGTAAAGGCACTATTTACAAGGTATGGGCGGGGTTCTCAGAAATCAGCAAAAGATAATGCAGTATCTGGGGTCAGCAGCAATGGGGAGCTGCTGCTGCCCATAAGTCTAAAGTGGGAAAGGGAGGATGCATTTCCCAGAACCCAGAAAGAGAGCTGCCTGACAAGAGTGGTAGCCTTTAGCAGATAGACTCAGCTGACCCTGCACACTCCGGTAGAGATGAAGCTGGGGAGTAAATACCCAACCTCACTCTCCTCCATCTTCCAATCTCCTGCCACAGTGCCTCTCACCACCACCACACTCACTGAACCCAACTCTAGCCAGAGGACAGGGACTTTGATGCAGTCCATTTAGATCAGCATCCAGGGCCAGAGCAGGGCAGAGAAGGATAAAAATTAGACTTAAGGAGACAGAAAAAGGTATCAAAACTACCTATTGTGAAACTCAACAGCTTTAATTCTTTTCTCTAAATTTATTTCTTAAAAGTTTCAAGAAATGTTCTAATGTTAGTGTAAGGATTCTATTAGTAGATTCACCTGATCTTTGCCTCTTGCTTTTAAAAACCTTAACCATATGCCCTCTAAGTCATTGATTTCCCAAACTCAAGAGCCCTAATCATTTTTGTTGGTCCCTACTCAGCAGCAGCCCTTTCTCTTCGAACATTTTATTGTATTTCTCTGCTCCTTCTGAATATCTCATGATTTCCTTAAAGTGCAGCAACTAAAACTGCATACTTTATTCCAGAAGCATGCTTCCTAGGGTAAGAATAGGAAATATGCTAATTCAATCATGAGAACTTTAAGAATAATAAAGCTAAAATAAAATTTAGGGAAATAGAAATTACAGCAGTATTGGAAATTTAAACAATTTAGAGGCAGTTAGGAATTATTACAAATTAGCACAACATGGACCATAAACTGAAATTCATAACAGGCCTTGGAGTAGAAGTTTCCATAACTTTTAATATATTTTTGATGGCTTGAAATTGATCCTGTTTGGGGGGAGTATTTTGCATAGCATCATCAAATAGCACTCATGACTAGATATGAAATATGCCTGAATCTAGCCCCCAAATAAAATTCTAAATGCGATGATACCAACTGTAGGGGCAGAAAACTTTCCCCTTTTTCCCCCTCTAGGTTCTTTGACTGGTCTAATTAAATTGACATAAGACAAATTAACAAGATAAAAACAAATTTTGTATGTAAGAGAGCCCCGTAAAAATATGGGACTCCCCAGCAGTCAGGTAACTGGGGCTTACATAACATCCTGAGCTAAGGAGAAGCGGGTAGGGCTCTGGGGCTTCAAAAGGGAGGAAGACAATTCTCAGGAAGATGAGGAGAGCAAATGTTTGGTAGACAAATGTTTGCCATGCCCTGCACGTAAGTCTTTCTGATATAACACGTTATCTCTTACAGTAGCTCTCTCTTCTTGGTGCAGGCCCCCTATCTAAATTCTTTTAGACAGTTAAGGGGGAGGTTGAGAGCTCTTCTTGAGTCTGCTGAGCCCCACTTGTCTTCAGCTCAAAATAATCCACATGCCAAAGTGGCACATTCTGGGGTGGTATATTCTCCTCTCCCTCACAACAAAGCCTGAAAGTGGTGGGGATAAGGATGAGGACAGAGGAGAGAAAAGGCAGCTAAATCTTCCATTCTGTTTGAGGATGAGTGGCTATTAATTTTTTTATATTAACATAAAAATGTAGGCTTAAATATACGTAAGGGCAACCATTAGCAATATAAAGATGGGAACAAAAACTTTTAAAACACTAGATAGAAAGGAATAGGAGAAAAGGAGTAACAAAAACTCTACTGTCTAGCAAAAATGAGGAAAGGAAAAATATGCAACAAGAAAACATAATAAGTTGGAAACATAAAATCTGACAGGCATACCACATTCTTCTTCATTACCCATCTGGAATTCATCTTTGACTGTGTGGTTGACTCACTTGATTTTTCCTTGGAAATATCTCTTGTGTCTGACCCCCTCCATTCTCATTTCCGTTTCTCCAGTTCCTTCGGGCCTGCACTAATGTAGTAGCTCTAGCACAACATATCCTACCTTGGCCTCACCTCAGCAACCAGAACAATCTTCATAAAGAATAATATCACACACACACTATCCTGCTCAAAAGCCTTCAGGGGATCCCCATTCCTTACCATTTATCCTTCTTATCTGATTTTGAAGACCTTCTATAATATGACCCCAGCTAACTGTGTTTCATCAATTCCAAGACACATTTTTTTAACAAAAACATTTAAAAAGTCTCTGAAATCAGAGTGCATCTTACGATTGATGGCAACCATGGTTGGTGTCTTAGATTTGATGAAATATGGTTCTTTTCTCAGTTCTTGGCTTGGCTATAGATACCTCTATTCTAGAAAACAGGACTTCTCACTTTGCTGTGCTATGACTCATTCTTTCACAGCTTCAAACTTTTGTTCGGACATTTCCTTCTGTCTGGGTATCCCCCCGCCACCCACCCCGTCTCCCTTCCTACATGGGCCCATCTTTAGGCCCAGCTCAAAGAATGCTTTGTTCACTACCTTGCTGGAAAAAACCTTCCCTTTGAAACCTCTCAGTTCTTTCTTTGTAACTCTAGTAAATCATCACATAGTTACTTTTAGTTTAGTTTACTTGTGCACATATTTGGCCTGTACACAGGAATCCTAGAGTCCTGCAAATTGCTTGAGAAGACAGCTAAAATTGTGACATTTTATGAAAGAACATAGATTTGTTTCACTAATGCAATCCAGGACATTTCGAACAGTTTCTTTAACATCTGTGAAGTACTACCATTCCAGAACTCAGTAACAGCCCTGCTCTAGAGGGCTGTGTGTCATCAATGAGCCAGAGAGAGGCCTAAGACTATGGCATCAGCAAGGGACACTGGAAGATGCCCAGCTGGGATGGAGAACTGCTAGGAGTGGCTGCTTTATCGGCAGGACTCGCTGGCCCTATTCCTGGGAGGAGCCATTGGAAAGGTCAAGCTCTGAAAAACCATATTGCTTAGAGATTGCTAGCTCTCTCACTATTCTCACATGAATCAGAGTAATGTCTTAGAGGGTGGGTCTGGGTGGGAGACTCTTGGTGTTCCAATTTACACTTCCCTCAGGAAATACAGATTGGACTGGAAGTCCAAGAACTCTGAGTTACCTCCACAGGCACCTACAGGGAGACGCTGAACCCAACCCTGTCAGAGGGTGTAGCCTGGGTAAAGAGGGCCCCGTGTCCAGGTAATCATCTGTGGCAAATTCTTCTCTATCACAGCTAATTTTGAATTCTCCTAAGTTATATGCATAAATCTTTATTGCACTGCATTCACAGGGCTTTCTCCCAGTAAACTTTCGTGGCCACAAGAAGAAAAAAATCTGCTCAAATGCCCTTTTGCTATTGCCATGATATTCTGTGGCTAAATTTAAAATGACTTGTGAAATTTCCTGCTGAGTTCTGCTTCCTAAGGCTAATGCCATTTTCTATAAGGGCCTCCCAGTTAACCGACTTTCCATGGGTAACCTCTTCAGCCTGTCTCTAGCAATTGAGAGGGTAGATTTGAGTAGTTTGAGGTCCCTGCCACCTTCAACATTCTAACATCTGCTCAGTGCTCTACATAGCTCACCTCCCAGGCACTGGGTTTAAGCATTAATGAATTTGAAGCTCACTTTTCTCTGAGGCAAAATGTTCGGCGTGATGTGACCAGGGCATGTCCCTTGAAAGCTTTCCATAGGATGTGACTGTTCTCCACGGCTTCACACCAGAAGACCTTGCAAAAGGTCACAATTGTTGAGCTGATTTCACCAAAAGAAACTGTTTTGTCTAAGAATGTTTCCCTCAATAAAAAAGTCTTAAGTGTTGATTACAGAAAATGTAGACAATATAGAAAATTATACAGAAGGAAATAAGAATCACTTAAACTCTGACTTCTTATTGTTGACACTATGGCACATATCCTTACAATAATTTTTCTTTGCATGTATAGTCATATGATTTTTTAAATGTTTGATGTAAAATTGGCATCACACTTTTCAAACTGTTTTTTTTTTCCAGCTTGTTTTTCTCTCTTAATGATAAATGATTAACATTTTCCTTTGTCATTGTGTAACAGTTAACGGTGTAGACTCTGGAGCTACCCTGTCTGGATTTGAATCCTGGCTCTGTCACTTATTAACTATGTGACCCTTGGGCATGTCCTTTAACTGAAATATATACTTCAGATTCCTTATCTGTAAAATGAGGGTAATAATGGTTCCTACTTCACAGAGTTGTTGTGAATATTTAAGTGAGTCAACATTTGCCAAGTTCTTAGAACAGTGCCTGGCAGGTTGTACGGGTTTTATGGGACTAGCTACAGTTACTGTGACTACTACTATATTTTCTTCTACAATGTCATTTTAAAGATTAGATAGGATTACATTGCTTGGGATGTAGCATAATGTTTTTAATCAAGATCTCATTGTTGGATAATTAGGGCGTTCTACTTTTTTGGTGTTATGAACAATACTGCAAACAGATATCCTTCTTCCACTGCATTTGTGACAGGCAGACAATGCATCAGGGAGGGAAGGAACACAGTGATGGGAAATGGAAGCACTTTGTTTTACCTTCTTGGTTTTGAGTTTGGTTGGAGAGGCAGAGAGGACATCAGTACCTCACTTTTGCCTGGAATGCTGCTGCTCAGAAACTATTCAGACTTTATGGCACCACCCAGTCAAATATCTGATGGTCCTTCCTAGATTAAATCACCAGTAATCCTATCCTCAGATTCTGATCAGAGAAGGATCCTTGGCCCAACCATGTCATATACTTCTAGTTCTTCACACAACAGCTGTTATAGGATGACTCAGCCTTTTGGGCTCAGCTCCAGGGAAGCCTTGGGGGATACTCAGTGAACTTAATGAGTCCCTGCAGCCTCCATCTTTTCCAGGCTGGTGTGTATGAAAGTCCTGTGAGATGCTCCTGCTCTGATTTAGAGCTCAATTCCTGTGGCTCTCATCCCCAACACTACTGGGGAAAAAGAGAAGGGGACTTCTTCTGGGTCCTGATATTCTGTACCTAGTTATGAGAATGGGTATGAAGCATTCTGGTAGAATGGAAACAGTATCCTCTCTACAAATTGAGGGAATTATAAACTTAAAGGTATCACATGGCTTCATGGAACAACCTTGTGCAACAAAGCTATGCCAGTGCAGATGAACACTGCCAATGGGCAGCCCTTGCAGGAGAGACAGTGACTCACAAGATCACCTTCATGAAGCTCTGCATGGGGGAGTGTGTCAAATGCCTAGTTCTTACTATCTCTCTGTTAAATGTATCACTGATCAAACCACCTCTTAGTCCTCAGCCTCTCCTAGCCAAAAGTTTATAACCTACCATATCCTGGAAAACTCACAACTTCTGGATTTCTGCTTTTATTATCTCCTAGGTCTCTTGGGAGGTATTATCTCCTAGGTTCCCTCAAAGGTTCTGCTCACCTGCTACCCCTGTGGGGTTCTGGATGAATACATGCCTAGAGAATCCGCTTAATACATGGAGGCAGGAGAGCTCTTCCATAGCCTTAACTATCTTCAAACAGCTGGGCATTGAGCTTGGTGCCAGGGGTCTGTACTTCTGCCAAGTAGGTGAACACCTTAGAATACAAGGATGAGGCCACCAACACTAAATAGAAATAGTGGTGAAATGGGCAAAACTAGTCTATACTGTTAAAAGTCAGGATAGTGGTTACCCTTTGTGGGGAAAAAGGAGTATAAGAGAGGCTTACAGGGTCTTGGTGACATTCTGGGTTTTGACCTGGGTGCTGGTTACATGGGTGTGTTCATTTTGTGAAAGTGCAATGAACTGTGGACGCATGATAAGTGTACTTTTTTGTATGTATATTGTACTTAAATTAAAAAATTGTTTTAAGAGGTGGATATCAATAAACTAGATTAAGCACAGGAAGATCCATCTCTGTTAAAACTAGTGGTTCTTTTCTAAGGCTGACAGATTTAGCAAATAAAAATACAGGATGCTCACTTAAATTTGAATGTCAGATAAACAACAAATACCTTTTTAGTATAAGTATGTTCCGTGCAATATTTGACACATGTTTATTCTAAAAAAGTATTCATTGCTTATCTGAAATTCAAATATAACTGGTCATCCTGTATTTTATCTGGCAACCCTAATCTTAAATATTCTAAATATGTCTCATCTTTAATTTAATGAGAAAGTGAAAAAAAGGATATATATTGAATGATATATATTAAGGATATATAGTCTTAGAAAGACATAGTAAAATTTGTAACTAAAGTTTAGGAGATGAGAATGTAAGTACTCTAGTTTTTCATTTTCTCCATCCCTCCTTCATTTCATACCTCTTTTCTGTTGTTTTTCATTTCTTATTCCCACATTCATATCAGTGAAAAGAAGAGAAATAAGGTAAGCAAAAGAAATAAAAAAAAAAAAAAAAGAAATCAGATAGTGCCAAAATCCTTTTTGATTTCATTTGTTAAGCTTGAATCTACAGCCCTCTTGGTTGGTGTTTCTGAAAATTTCACTTCTGATTTGTCTGTATTCTTGTTTTTTTATTTTTTACTGAACTGTTTCCTCTCTATTTCACTGTTTTTCAGAACTTTGTAACCTTTGCACAGATGGAAGTTGAACCCTTCTCAGGATCATCAGTGTTTTTCCTGCCTTTTCTTATCTTTAGGCTTCATAGGCTAAACTTGATACATCTATCTGTTATTGATCTCACAAAGGTCATTTTTCCCTTTTCTTACTCCAACAATGTTAACTAATACGTACCTGGTACATTTCAGCTATAGTTTTTACACAGTTGGTAGATTGGAACCAAGTTTTCAGAATTTCATCTCACTTTCTTTTCCATACTTCCCACTCTTAAAGGTGAAGAAATTCTGGTACAAATTATGTAGTACAACTAGGCTTTGTCAGTACATGAAATCAAGTCCCAAAGGTTTTGTGCTTTAAAACGTTTTCAGTACATGGAGATGGGTGGTAATAAAATGAAATTATTTCCTGCTTCCCCAAAGGGTTCCAAGTCAAAATTTTATAACTCCAAGAGTGTTACCCACTTTATTTAGAGTAAAATTCTCAACTCAAAAGTGATTTTAATATCCTCTCATTTAAACAATAAGTATATCTCCTAATATACTTAAGGACAGCATGAAGGGGAAAAGAAGGAAGTCGCATCCACATCAAAGAAAGATCGTAAGGTGTCTCAACAACCCACCTTTGGAACTATTGCTCTAAAGTCTGGCCACCTAATCTTTTCAAAAGTTAGTGGGGGCCGGCCCAGTGGTGTAGTGGTTAAGTTTGCACAGTCCGCTTCAGTGGCCCAGGGTTTGCAGGTTCAGATCCCCAGCATGGACCTATGCACTGCTCATCAAGCCATGCTGTGGTGGTGTCCCATATACAAAATAGAGGAAGATGGGCACAGATATTAGCTCAGGGCCAATCTTCCTCAGCAAAATGAGAAGGATTGGCAATGGATGTTAGCTCAAGGCTAATCTTCCTCACCAAAGAAAAACAAAAAAAGTTAGTGGGTTTTCTGCAATGTTATCAACTAATGTATATTTCTGATTGAATCACTTCACTAATCATTAATCCAGTCATTTCTAAATGATTCCAGGCAACACTTTTCACTAATTATATTTCACATGATTGATTGAATTGACTGGTTATCTTGTCATGGAGACTAAAACTTTTTTTTTAATCAAATGCATATATATGTATATATATCCATTACTCCTGTGTTAATAAGTTTTACTGTTACCAATTATCTTTTGCTGAGAGAGAGGGAGAGAGAAGAGGGGGGCAGAATGACTAAGGCCTAATATGTGCAGAGGCGAATTAAAAAATACACAAATACATATTAGTATGAAAGCATCATAAATGAGGCCCAAAAAAGCATTAATTTTTATGGAACACTATTAGCATAGATACATAAATCAAGTAGCTCTGGATTTTTCAGGACACTTCATAAGCATTACTGACAGGTCCATTAATCAGTAAATGACATCTATAATTGCAGAATCTTGAACAACTCTAATAGTATTTTCAACTCTAGTAATTCTCCTGCAAATGCAGTAGTGACTTTTAGCAACTAAAAAAGCTCCCAGGAATGTGCTGAGTTGTTACTAATTACTTACCAATTACTTGCCCTTGTAGTCCTTAACATTCCTATAACATTCAAAGGTTTCCAAAGTTTATCCCAACCTATTTTTCCAACCTTGTCTTCCATTACCCCCTCACCCACCTTGGGTTATTTCTGCTCAGGTCTCTTTATTGGCTCCTAGATAAGTATCTCTGTAACCCTGGGGCTGCCAGAATACCACCTTCCTGACTCCTTCCTTGCCTGTCCAAATCCTTCCCCACAGTCCAGGCCCAGCTCAAAACCCACTATCTTCATTAAATTATATCTGCCTACTCTAGTCCACAGCCGTTTTTTCTTTTGCCTGGCTATATTATTAAATTACTGTCTGTACCACTAATGTGACATTTTCTTACATACTAGCTTGCACCATCTTCTTCAGTGTTTTCTTAAAGTTCTTTAATATTTGTGGGTATATGAACATATTTTTGTTAACTATAAAGTATCATATCGATGTAAATACATTATTGTCTTCATTAACAAGTTTATAGACCCCCTGAGATGGGGATTGTGCATACAATTTTTTATGACATCTAGGAGAGCAGTGCATACTCCATGGCCCCTCAATAAATATTTTCTGATGAATGAATGCATGGAAAACCACTAGAATTGGAGCTAAACTACCAGAGTTTACATTTGCCACTTGTTACCTGTCTGAATTTGAACTAGTTATTTAATCTCTGTACCTGTTTCCTTATCTGTAAAATGGGGATAATAATGGTATGTACCTCATACAGTTGCTTTGAGAATTAAATGAATTCATACGTGTAGAGTGCCTAAAACAGCTTGCCTAGCACATAGCAAGTACTTGATAAATATTAGTTATTTGAATGAATGAATGAATGACACAGAATGGATTTCAATTAAAATCTAGAGAAAACAATGGCTATATTTTGTTATCCCTGGCACTATGATTATAAAATAACATGTAGTACATAAAAATGTTAAGGTAAGTTAGTATATCTCTTTAAGATACAAGTCTGATGTATATATTTATTCCTGGAGAGATTTTTCAGAATGAAGTTTGTACTCTGTATACATACTTACCTTGTACTTTTTACATAAAAAATCATATAAGGCCTATATAAAAGAGATTTTAGTATGCTTATTTTTCTAGACATCACATTAGATCTGAATAATGTTGCTGAATATTCCTGACCTTGGTTTACATTGTTTAGAAGATGGTACTTTAAAGCGGCTAATAATTCCAGATGATTTGCTCTTGACATCTGTGTTGAACTACTTTTGTATATATATGGGTGAATTATGAAGTTGAAATTGACAATAACAACTTCATGATGAACTTGAAAAATATCTGTTCCTAAAATTTTATCAAAACATTTAGCTTGCCTAGGTTAATTTAACAAGCTAAATATTTTCTCTTATATGATTCAAATTTGTTGTGATTATAAAGAGTTCTCTGTCTCTGTCTCTCTGTCTCTCACACACACACGGTGTAAAAAAGATTTCCAGCACTAATAATTTACACATATACCAACCTTAAATCAAGTGATTTTTTTATTGCTCTGTGGAGCCATCTGCTGGTCAATGGTGTGTTTTTTTATATATGTATAAAAAAGTTTTTCTCTGAATGGACAAAGTTAGGCTCTAACAAGATCAGGTACTCCCTATAAAGTAGAGCTAGGAATTTGTGACCCAAACAAAACCTGCATAAAATATCCTTCCAGATATAAGTAATTAGAGCAATTTGGCAATAGAATAATGGAAAAAATAATCACATTTAGAAAATGAGTAGGTCCTATATTTTTAGAAATTGTTTTATTCATTCAACAAATTTTTCTAAACTTCTTCCTGCTCATAGGATAGGAAAAAATATATATATATATATTTATATATACTTTTTAGCATATCATTTTTAAAAATCTGTATAGATAAATGCCTTCCTATTTATTAAAATTCATAACAAAGTAAACTGAAATTTTATTCTTCTTTTACATGGCCCCTTTATCCTTATGTAATTACCTTCTTTGTCTCTTGTTACAGTCTTTGATTTAAGGTCTATTTTGTCTGATATAAAGGTGTAGCTACCCTTGCTTTCTCTTTTTTTTTTTTTTGAGGAAGATTGGCCCTGTGCTAACATCTGTTACTAATCTTCTTCTTTTTCTTTTTTCTCCCCAAAGCCCTGGTACATAGTTGTATATCACAGTTGTAGAGTTGTAGCTCTTCTATGTGGGATGCCACCTCAACATGATTTGATGAGCAATGAGTGGGTCTATACTCAGGATCCAAACCGGCAAACCCCAGGTCACCAAAGCAGATCATGCGAACTTAACCTCTACGCCACTGGGCTGGCCCCATACCCTTGCTCTCTTTTAGTTTCATTTTGTGTGGATTATTTTTCCATATCTTCATTTTGAGCTTATGTGGGTTCTTGAAACTGAAGTGAGTCTCTTGTAAGCAGTATATAGTTGGGTCTTATTTTTTAAATCTATTCAGCCACTCTTTGCCTTTTGAGTGGAGCATCTAATCCATTTACATTAAAACTAGTTATTGATAGGTAAGGACTTATTATTGACATCTTGTTAATTGATTTCTGTCTGTTTTGTAGTTCCTTTGTTCTTTTCTCTCTCTCTGCTGTCTTCCTTTGTGAAATAATAATTTTTGGTAGTGGTATACTTTGATTCCCTTCTCTTTATCTTGCATGTATCTACTATGTGTTTTTATTCTGTGGTTACTTTGAGGTTTCCTTGAAATGTCATGTACCTATAACAGTCTATTTTAAGCTGATAACTTTGATCACATTTTAAAACTCTATCCTCTTATGATCCCTCCCACACATTTTGTTTTTGATCTCACAATTTACATCTTTTTATATTGTGTATCCATTAACAAATTATTGCAGCTATAGCAATTTTTTTTTTTTTTTGCTGAGGAAGATTAGCCCTGAGCTAACATCTGTGCCAATCTTCCTCTATTTTGTATGTGGGTCGCCACCACAGCATGGCCGCTAACAAGAGATGTAGGTCAACACCTGGGAACTGAAGCCGGGCCACCAAAGCAGAGTGCGCCAAACTTAACCACTAGGCCGTGGGCCAGCCCCAACTATAGCTATTTTTAATTAATACTTTCGTCCTTTCACCTTTATACTAGAGTTAAGTGGTTAACACACCACTATGGTACAGTATTAGAGTATTCAGATTCTGACTCTATACTTTACTAGTATGTTGAATATTTTCATGTTTTTATATTATTAAATAGCAACCTTTTGTTTCAGCTTGAAAAACCCCTTTCAGCATTTCTTGTAAGGCAGGTCCAGTGGTGATGAACTCCCTCAGCTTTTGTTTAGGAAAGTCTTTATCTCACCTTCATTTCTGAAGGACAACTTTGCTAGGTAAAGTATTCTTAGTTGGCAGGTTTTTTTTCTTTCAGCACTTTGAATATATCATCTCATTTTCTCCGGATCTGCAAGGTTTCCAGTGAGAAATCCATTGCAACTTTGTGGGGGTTCCCTTGTATGAGAAAAATGTTTTACCTCCTGCTGCTTTAAAAATTCTCTTTTGTTTTTGATTTTGACAATTTTATTATAATATGTCTTGGAGAAGATTGCCTTGGATTGAAATTTTGGGGTGACCTATTAGCATCATGAACTTGGATCTCCAAATCTCTCCCCAGATTTGGAAAGTTCTTAGCCATTATTTCTTTAAATAAGCTTTCTACCCTCTTCCCTCTGTTCTCTTTCTGGGACTCCAATGATGCATACATTGTTTCTAGTATTGGTGTCCCATATGTCCCATAGGTTTTTTCATTCCTTTTCATTCTCTTTTCTTTTTGATCCTCTCCTTGGATAATTTCAATTGGTCTATCTTCAAGCTCACTGATTTTTTTCTTCTGCTTGGTTAAGCCTGATACTAAAGCTGTCAAGGAATTCTTCAGTTCAGTTCAGTCACTGTATTCTTTAGCTCCAAAATTTCTGTTTGGTTCTTTTTTGTGTTTTCTATCTCTTTGTTCAACTTCTTGTTTTGTTCTTGTGTTGTTTTCTTGATTTCATTAAGTTGTATGTCTGTTCCTTTGTAGCTTTCTGAGCATCTTTAAAGCAATTATTTTGAATTCTTTGTTGGGAAATTCATATATCTCCATTTCTTTGAGATCAGTTACTGGAAGTTTACTGTGTTCTTTTGGTAGTGTCATGATTCCCTGATTCTTTGTGATCCCTGTAGCCTTGTATAGGTATCTGCGTATTTGAAGAAACAGTTCCTCTTCCAAACTTTATGGACTGATTTCTGTTAGGAAAGATCTTCACCTTCAGGTGGGGGCATGCTGGAACATGCTGTGACTCTGAATTTAGTGGTGCAGAGCATCAAGTGTTGGGGCACATGGCAGCTCCAGGTCTGGGGAGGAATGATGGCCCTTTGGCTCAAGCTGGTTGAGTCCACAGTGTTGACAACTATGTGCACTAGAAGGATCTCCAGTGCTGTGGGAGGTCTGTAGTGGCTACAAGGGCTGTTGGAGTCCTCACTAGCATCTCTAGGTCCAGCATGTAGGGACCAGGGTAGGCAGTGGTGGTGGCTAGAGCCAGTGAAGGAGCTGAAGGAACCAGCTGTGGGTACCTATATAGTGGCATGGGACCTGTTACAGACACATACACAGTGGTGAGGACCAGGGCCAACAGAAAGGGCTGGGGCCAACTGTGGGCACACTGGTAGCTGTGAGGGCCCTGGCTGTCGGCATGCACTACTATGGCTGCTAGGTCTTGCCATAGGTACACAGCAATTGAAGTCATTATTGGAAATCAGGCTGGGGGCATGCAGGTGTGTATCTGGAGAGCTAACTGCAGATGAGCTCGATGGTGAAGCCAGGGATAGGAAATAGGGTCAATGTGCACTTCTGTGGCTGCAGAATCTTGCCACAGTGTGCACACATCAGTGGAGGCCGATGACAGATGTCAGGTTGGCAGCATGCCGGTGCACAGCTGGAGGGGCCAGCCCTGAGTGTGCACATGTCAATAGGGGAGAGCTGCAGGGCTCTAGGCTGATGTCTTGCACTCACGCAGCTGCAGAGGCCTGGGCTGGCTGCCAGCACAGGTCCTGGGCTCCAGCAAGGGTGGGGGGTGGGGCGGAGGGACTCAGGCGGCTGATATCTGTGAACACAAATACCCGTGGGGCAAAAACTGGTGAAATCTGGAGGGAGTCCTTGATGGCTGTGCTGACCATTGGTTTCTTCAGTAGCAACAGTTACTGGGGTCTTCTGCAGAGTAGGTCACTGGGAACTGCAGTTGCTCCTGATACATACCTGATACATAGCCCCTGCTTTTCCTCCTTGTTCCTAGCCATCTCTATACATCTCAGCTTTGCTGGTGTCTGAGTGGAGTAAAACAAGCCAGTCTCTGGGTGGGATCTTTCGTGTGGTTCCTCAAAAGGCTGGGGTAGGTGGTTGCCCACTCTGCTCTCCCTTTCCCAGCAAGGGGAACTCTCTCTAGCTAGAGAGTTCCCTCTTGGTGCTGAGAAATGCCAGCCTGGGAAATGGGATGATGCAGGCAAAATGAGCTATTTTCCTTCCCTTTCTATGCACTTATTCTCCCATTTTTTATTCTACTGTGTTGCTAAAGTTTCTTAAGTGAACTCCAGATCTCTCCAGAGCTGTTTTGTTTTGTTTTGTGAGGAAGACTAGCCCCGAGCTAACATCCATTGCCAATCCTCCTCTTTTTTTGCTGAGGAAGACTGGCCCTGGGCTAACATCGGTGCTCATCTTCCTCTACTTTATATGGGACACTGCCACAGCATGGCTTGACAAGTGGTGCATCTGTCTGTGCCTGGAATCCAAACCTGTGAACGCTGGGCCGCCAAAGTGGAGTGCGTGAACTTAGCCACTACGCCACTGGGCCGGCCCCTCTCCAGAGCTGTTTTTGTTTGTGAATAACTGTCTAATTGCTGACCTTTGTGGGAGGACAGAGGCTGGAGTATCTTATACCATCATTTTGGTGAATCATCTGGGCCTTACTTTTTTTTTTTTTTTTTTTGGTGAGGAAGACCAGCCCTGAGCTAACATCCACTGCCAATCCTCCTCCTTTTTGCTGAGGAAGACTGGCCCTGGGCTAACATCCGTGCCCATCTTCCTCCACTTTATATGGGATGCCACCATGGCATGGCTGACAAGCAGTGCGTCGGCGGGCGCCTGGGATCCGAACTCGCGAACCCTGGGCTGCCAAGTGTGAACTAAACTGTTGTGCCACTGGGCGGCCCCTGGGCCTTACTTTTAAAAATACTCTTCACTGAACAACCAATGGGTCAACAAAGAGATCAACAGAGAAATAAAAAATACCTTGAGAAAATGAAAATGGAAATACAACATGCCAAAACTTATGAGATTTTTGCAACAAAACAATTCTAAGAGGGAAGCTCATAGTAGTAAATGCCTACTTAAAGAAACAAGAAAAATCTCAAATAAACAACCTACCTTTACACAAGGAACAAGGAAAAGAAG
Organism: Tapirus indicus; assembly: GCA_031878705.1. Lineage (NCBI taxonomy): Eukaryota > Metazoa > Chordata > Mammalia > Perissodactyla > Tapiridae > Tapirus > Tapirus indicus. The sequence goes on along the minus strand of CM062923.1, from coordinate 53,175,298 downwards.
AACAAATGAAGCCCAAAGTTAGTAGAAGGGAGGAAATAATAAAGATCAAAGCAGAAATAAATGAAATAGAGACTAAAAAGAAAATAGAAAAGATTAATGAAACCAAGAGCTAGTTCTTTGAAAAGATAAATAAAATTGACAAGCCTTTAGTTAGATTCACCAAGAGAAAAAGAGAGAGGACTCAAAAAAATAAAATCAGAAATGGAAGAGGAGATGTTACAACTGATACCACAGAAATACAAAGGATCATAGGAGACTACTATAAACAATTATATGCCAGCAAATTGAATAACCTAGAAGAAATGGAAGTATTCCTAGAAACATACAACCTTCCAAGACTGAATCATGAAGAAATGGAAAATCTGAACAGACCAATTACCAGTAAGAAGATTGAACAGTAATCAAAAACCTCCCAAGAAGCAAAAGTCCAGGACCAGACAGCTTCACTGGTCAATTCTACCAAACATTCAAAGAAGAATTAATACCAATCCTTCTTAAACTCTCCCAAAAGACAGAAGGGGGGGAACACTTCTAAACTTATTTTATAAGACTAGCATTACCCCCATAACAAAACCAGACAAGGATGCTACAAGAAAAGAAAATTAGGCCAATATCCCTGATGAACATAGATGCAAAAATCCTCAACAAAATATTAGCAAGCCAAATTCAACAATACATTAAAAAGATCATACACTATGATCAAGTGGGATTTATTCCAGGGATGCAAGGATGGTTCAACATCTGCAAATCAATCAATGTGATACACCACGTTAAAAAAAGGAAGTGATTATCTCAATAGATGTAGAAAAAGCATCTGATGAAATTCAACATCCATTTATGATAAAAACTCTCAACAAAGTGGGCATAGAGGGAACATACCTCAGCATAATAAAGGGCGTGTATGACAAGCCCACAGCTAACATCATACTCAACAGTGTATGATGGAAACAGTGTAGAGGAAAAACTTTCAGCTCTTCCTCTAAGATCAGGAACAAGACAAGGATGCCCACTCTCCCCAGTTTTGTTTAACATAGTATTAGAAGTCCTAGCCAGAGCAATTAGTCAAGAAAAAGAAATGAAAGGCATCCAAACTGGAAAGGAAGAAGTAAAACTGTCACTATTTGCAGATGACATGATATTATATAGAGAAAACCCTAAAGACTCCACCAAAAAAAAGTAAAAAACAAAAATGAATTCAGTAGAGTTGCAGGATAGAAAAATCAATATACAGAAATCTGTTGCATTTTTATACAGTTCTAATAACGAGCTATCAGAAAGAGAAATTACAAAAACCCATTTATAATTGCATCAAAAAGATGTTCTGTGCTCAGAGATTGGAAGAATTAATATTGTTAAAATGTCCATACTACCCAAAGCAATCTACACAGATTCAATGCAATCCCTATCAAAATTCCAATGACATTTTTCATAGAAATAGAACAAACAATCCTAACATTTGTATGGAACCACAAAAGACCCGGAATAGCCAAAGTAATCTTAAGAAAGAAGAACAAAGCTGGAGGCATCATGCTCCCTGATTTCAAATTGCATTGCAAAGCTATAGTAATCAAAACAGTATGGTATTGGCATAAAAATAGACACATAGATCGATGGAACAAAACAGAGAGCCCAGAAATAAACACACACATATATGGTCAATTAATTTACTACAAAGTAGCCAAGAATATACAATGGAGAAAGAGAGTGTCTTTAACAAATGGTAATGGGAAAACTAGACAGCCATATGCAAAAGAATAAAACTGGAGCACTGTCTTACACCATACAGAAAAATGAACTCAAAATGGATTAAAGACTTGAATGTAAGACCTGAAACCATAAAACTCCTAGACGAAAACATAAGTGGTAAGTTCCTTGACATAAGTCTTGGTGATGGTTTTTTGGATTTGACACCAAAAGCAAAGGCAACAAAAGCAAAAATAAACAAGTGGGACTACATTAAACTAAAAAGCTTCTGCACAGCAAAGGAACTATCAACAAAATGAAAAGGCAACCTACAGAATGGGAGAAAATATTTGCAAATGATATATCTGATAAGGGGTTAACATCCAAAATATATAGAGAACTCATACAACTCAATAGAAAAAAAAAAACAACAATCCAATTAAAAAATGGGCAGAGGATCTGAATAGACATTTTTTACAAAGAAGACATAACAGATGGCCAACAGGTACATGAAAAGGTGCTCGACATTACTAATCATTGGGGAAATGAAAATCAAAACCATAATGAGATATCACCTTACACCTGTGAAAATGGCTATTATCAAATAGACAAGAAATAACAAGTGTTGGCAAGTATGTGGAGAAAAGCGAACCTTGTGGGATGGGAATGTAAATTGGTGCAGCCACAATGGAAAACAGTATGAAGGTTCCTCAAAAAATGAAAAATAGAACTACCAAATGATGCAGCAGATCCACTTCCCGGTATTTATCTGAAGGAAACGAAGACGTGAACTTGAAAAGATACTTGCACCCCTGTGTCCACTGCAGCATTATTTACAATAGCCAAAATATGGAAACAACCTAAAAGTCCATCAATGGATGAATGGATAAAGAAAATGTGATATATAAATACACACACAGTGGAATATTATTCAACTATAAAAAAGAATGAGGGGCCGGCCCGGTGGCGCAGTGGATTAGTCCGCGCTTGGCAGCCCGGGGTTCGCTGGTTCGGATCCCGGGCGCCCGCCGACGCACTGCCTGTCAGCCATGCCGTGGTGGCGTCCCATATAAAGTGGAGGAAGATGGGCACGATGTTAGCCCAGGGCCAGTCTTCCTCAGCAAAAAGGGGAGGATTAGCAACGGATGTTAGCTCAGGGCTGGTCTTCCCCACAAAAAAAAATAATAATAATTAAAAAAAAAAAAAAATTAAAAAAAAAAAAAAAGAATGAAATCTTACCATTTGCAACAATATGGATAGACCTCAAGGGCATTATGCTAAGTGAAATAAGTCAGACAGAGAAAGACAAATACCATATGATTTCACTTATATGTGGAATCAAAATAAACCCACAAAAAACCAAACTCATAGATACAGAGAACAGATTGGTGGTTGCCAGAGGCTGGGGGTGGAGGGTGGGTGAAATGGGTGAAGGGAGTCAAAAGGTACAAATTTCCAGTTATAAATAAATAAGTCATGGGAATGTAATGTACAGCATGGTGACTATAGTTAATAATACTATATTGCATATTTGAAAGTTGCTGAGAGAGTAGATCTTCAAAGTTCTCACCACAAGAAAAACAATTCTGTAGCTGTGTATGGTGATGGGTGTTAACTAGACTTATTGTCATGATCATTTCACAATATATACAAACATCGAATCATTATGTTGTACACCTGAAACTAGTATAATGTTGTATGCCAATTATACCTTAATAAAAAAACATTTTAAATGCTTTCAAGTGCAGAAAATTTATTCAGTTGAAGAAAATTTTATAGAGAAAAATAAACCAGTTGCTCAAATACCCTGGATGGTTTTAAAAAAACAATTTGATCCATTCAAATTATGCTCCTCCTACCTCCTGCCCCCAATACACACCCTATTCAGAAGGCTTTGCCATTTTCCACAAAGTCATGCAAGAGAGATGAACTTGACCTAGGAGAAGCCAGTCTAGGAGAGATGGAAGAAAACGCACCTTTGCTGGGAGAAGTGCTCTCTGTCTTGTGACTGCACTCTAAATTGCCTGTGAATCTCACAATTTGGAATTTTCTAGGTGTAAAAAAGCCAGTTTCTATAACTGATGCAGACACTAATCTAAGGGGCAAGGAAGGAGCAGCTTTAGCAGGAAGACAAGATTAGGGCAATAGGCCTTTCTCACGCATTTCCCCTTAAAAGTTTTTCACTAGAGAGAAGAGGAGAGGGCCAATCCCTAGGAAAATTGCTGATTAGAGGTGGTGTCTCCCCACAGAAGGCTATTGAAGCAAAGTGCCCTAAGGCAGTAGCCATGATGCTTAGGGCTGAGGAGAAGAACGGAGCACACAGGCCTGCAGGTTAAACAAATCTTTGGACTTAAAAGCTATATCAAAATTAGTCTTTGACTAAGTTTACTCACACATGGGATTACAAGAAACCTCCTAAGGAGGTTCATGGAAGCTGCAAAGAAATCCCTGGCCTGGCTCGCCAATAGCCAATAACTGATTATTCAGCCCTGAAGGCAATCCTAAGATTCCTGAATCCACGTCAATAGGAAGTGGGCTACACAGGAGAGGAATGCTCTCCAGTGTCCAAATAAGGTGTGGCCAGGGAGGATAAAGGGAAGAGTCTCCCAGAGGGTAGAATTGGGACTGACAGACAGATAGTTCAACCATGGAACTGACTCCACTGTCAATGGAGAGTCCTCACCATTCCTGCGCAACAGGATTCTGTGTGTGCCATGGACCACTGACAGCTCCATGTTTCATGTTCGTATCGCAGTCATCTTGCTTCTTCTCCACACATTGTAGACTGGGAATGTTGAAGGCAAAATAGCTCCACAGCTCCTGGGGAGTCACCTATCAACTTGGAAGAAAGGGATAAAAATCACTCAAGCTGAATGCAAGAACTGGATGAAATCAGGGGAAGGAATGACTCCCTCCAAATGAGGTATACATTTGATGAAAATACTAAGTATGGGTATTAGGAACCTGGAGAGGTGGACTGTGGCAGACTATATCAGTTAGGATCAACTGCAGAAGACAGAAACTACTTTAAGCAAAAGTATTTAATACCTAGAATTAGAGACAAACAATTTTAGGTAGGGATGAAGGGTTTAAATTCTGGGCTAGGGTTTCAAAAATAACTCCCAGAACAGCTTTGCAGAACTAGCCACTGGTGGAGATGTCACTTCTGCCACCAGCAGGAGACCATCATTGGAACTGTTGGCTTTAGGAGCACATTCAGGGATCAGGTAGCTGCTACCATCACTACCACCACTGCTAGCTCCAGACCTACACTGAATCTCTGAGATGTGCGTGCTCTACAACAGGCCCATTAGAATGCTGGTACAGAAAAAGCCAGTGCTTCACTGCCTGACTGTGCTTGCTAACAGAAAAGATCAAAAGAAGCAGCAGAATGGCTTTCACCTCACTCACTTCCACCTCCCAAATCTTGCACAAGTGCGTTTGATTAGCAAATGCTAAATCATACAGAATCCTAGCCGGGGAAAGTTGTTTTTAGCTTTCTAGCCTCTGTAATACAAAAAGATACACTAAAAGGAGGGTGGAGTGAATATTTAGAGAGCCAATTGACTTTATCCACCATGTAGGTACTGTAGGCTGGCTTACTTCACATTAATTCCCTTTTGCCTTCCTCTATAATAGAGGCTAGAAAGGTAAATGCTCCCTCAGTTCCCAATCTCTCTTGCAACTGGAGGTGTCCTTGTGAAACAGTTCTCGTCAAGAAGATGTAAGCAGAAGTTTTCTAAGCAGATTTGGGAAAGTATTTCTTTCCCCCTAAAGGGGAACAGAGCAGCTGATGCAGGCTTCGCCCTTCCCTTTACTTCCTTCCTAGAATGGAAATGTCGTGCCTGGAGGTACCGCCCTCTGTTGACCATAAGATTGAAAGCTAACAAACCAAGAATGACAGAGCAGAGAGAGAAAAAGCCTGAGTCCTTGATAACATTGGACAGCTGCAAATGCCATGGATTGCGTGCCTTAAATTTCTAGTTATACAAGGAAAATAAACCCCTATTTGTTTAAGTAATAATTAGGTTTTCAAACACCTGCAGCCAAACATTCCTAAATGATATACAGACCTTCCTATCATAGAATGGTTATGAAAATCAAATGATATACCTTATGTGAGAATACTTCTTAAAGTGTTAAATGTTATATAAACAAACATCTACCATGACATATGTTCAACAAAATGTATACAGTCAATATTTATGTAGATTTACCCACATATTTACCCTATTGTTTTTCAATCCTTCTTGCATACCATATTTCCATCTAGGATTCTTTTCTTTTTTTTTTTAAATTGAGGTAACATTGGCTTATAACATTATATAAATTTCAGGTGTACATCATTATATTTCAATTTCTATGCAGATTACCCCTTGTTCACCACCCAAAGACTAATTACAATCCATCACCACACACATGTGCGCATCACTCCTTTCGCCCTCCTCCCTCCCCCTTTCCCCTCTGGTAACCACCAATCCAGTCTCTGTCTCTATGTGTTTGTTGTTGTTTTTGTCTTCTATTTATGCATGAGATCATACAGTATTTGACTTTCTCCCTCTGACTTATTTCACTTAGCATAATACCCTCAAGGTCCATCCATGTTGTTGCAAATGGTAAGAATTCATCTTTTATATGGCTGAGTTTTATTCTATTGTGTATATATACCACATCTTCCATGATTGAGAACCACTGTTGTAAGGGCTAGTCTGTTTCTGTTTCACTCTTACTCCTAGGGTATAGCCTTTTAGGGTCCCAAACAAAAGGCTAAGATGTTTCCCAGGGTCACTCCTCCTTGTTGGGTTTTTCCCAGCCCAAAGAGATTGCCAGAGGTTCTGCTCAGCTTCTCATGCAGTCCGTCATAGCTTTCACTATCAGAATCAGCAATTACCTTGAGGGAAAAGGGGACCAAATGCTGAGTTCCCCTCTCTAGGCTTCTTTATTTTTTTGGATCTTGGCCCTATAAACTGTCTCAAAAGCTTTCTGTTGCCTTTAAACAGATGTTTGTTTTATATTTTGTCCTTACATAATGGTCATCAATGCGAGGATTAGTCCAAGATAACCTACTCAGCCATTGTTGGAGGTAGAACTCTAGTGAATAATATTTAAATAAAAATAAAACACTAGGCCTAGAGAAAATATATAGACTAAAGGGAAGGAATTATAAACTATGGGAAAAAGTTGATCATAAGATTTTAATATTTGCTGTAACTGAACCAAAAATTTGTGTTATATTGGGCAATGTTTTGATATTATGTTTTCATTCATTTTATCACTACACTCAAACAAGTGATATCATTCTATATTTCTGTCCTTCAAGGGAAAGACGGGTAGCTACTAAAACAAAAAAAATGTGAGTTGAATTTCTAAATGAATTCTTAAACAGATAGCAAAAACAATAGGCTGAAAGCCTCTTGATTTGCAGGACAGTTTTTGTCAAAAGAGAAAAAAGTTTTCTTATAGTGGCACACTAGGTTTAGACAGAAAATGCGAAACTGTGGACTAAGCATAGTTTATACTAAAAAGCAGAGTAGGAAAGTTGAACACAACAATATATAATAGCCATTTTTCAGTGCCTCCTCCCCACTCCCCCCTGGAAAAAAGGAAAGGAAACAAGAGATTGAACAGCAGTCAGGGAGAGGAGATTTTGGAGGGAACTAAATAAGGTATAGAGTCTTTACTTTAGAACCATCCCCCCAACCTGCTCCACTGTATGCATGCCACCCACCTGGAGTTAAAGCCTAGATGGAAAGAGTGTGATAGAAACACCCAGAAAGCTTTGAGGAAATCCCAGCCAAGGAGACTATAGAACTCTGAGACAAGTCCCATGTTCAGTGAGTTCAGCCAGGATTCTGAGAAACCCGCTGCCTGGGCGATAGATGCGCCACACTGAGGGAAGTATGTTGGCAGATGGGCCTAAGAGGCGCTTGACAGAGTCTCACGCTCCAGGGTGGTTCCAGAAGACACTGAAAGTTCCTGAGCTCCCAAAGGAGGTTAAAAAGTGATGAGAGAGCCAGAAGACAAAAAGAAGGTTGGGTTGAATTTCAAAAGGACCCCCAAGACCAGGGCGGGTGAGGACCAGCTATCCCCTCATGTTGACAAAGGCTGGTACAACGTCCCCATGCCAGGACATCTGGTAAGCCCTCAGCATAAATTAGATCACAGGCACACACCTGGCAAGAAGTTGGATAGCCTCAGATCTTTTGATTGAATATTTATTACATTTTACACCAAACTGAGTTAGTATGAAGAGTCAGGATTGAGTGTTTTCTACTGTCAAGGAAAATGAGAGTCCAAGAGCTAAACTGAATTCAGTTATAGCACCCCTATTCTGTAAACTTTAAACCACTGTAGTACAATACATTTTTATATCATGTAAGGAATTGCCCTCTGTAGCTTTTTTTTCAGAGTGATTTAACTCTTCTGCCTTTTTCATTCCATCAGATAAATTCTGAATCACTTTGTCAAATTTCCCAAAAGCCCCTGGGAAGTTTTGATTATTATATATAAATCTATATGGTAATCTGGGAGAAAAAATAAAACAAAAAGAAAATTTTTTAACGTGTTATAGTTGCAGCCAAAGAGAAAAGGAAATATGTAAAGTCAATCACATTGTTCTTTTTATCCATGAGGAGAAAACACTTGCTTCTCAGTTACTGGATTCAAACCAAAAGTGCCCTGGGACTCTGATGTGGATTTGGTTTCTAAAAACCAGTGCTGGTATTAGGAACAGGGCAGAGCTGGCCTGAGGCTTTGGGGACATGAAACAAATAGAGAAGAAAGAACAGTATTCAGGGGAAAAGTCAGGCCTGGGAACCCATAAAGCAGATCCTGTCTCACATCCAATGGGAACTAGGTAGAAAGGCCAAACCCACTGCAACTGGAATTGGAAATGGAACCAACAGGTTCTTGGGGGCAATTAGAAGGAAGTTTGGTAAGATTACATCAGATGGGGAAGCTGAGTACCAGGCCCCTATGGAGCTTTACCCAAGTTTGGGGAAGAAGTTGTTGTGGGGGCCAAGTTTGTTGAGACATTCAGGAAGAAGGACTTTCTCAAGTAAGTCTTTCTATAGGAGGTACAGATGTATGGTGGAAAGTGTTCTCTTATCCTCACAGCCAATTCAATCAATGAGTAATGGGTTTTGATAGGCTTTTGTTGGGGGGAGAGAGCATGGAGATGTACTCTTCAGGAGTCCCATTAAGAAAGCCTTTTGTGGAGAGCATAGCTGACTGACAGCCTCCAGCTTCTCCCATTCAGTGACTGGGCCCAGTGAGAGTACTCACTCAGGGCATTCTTATCCAATGGGGGTTTACCCTAATGGGCCACTTTGGCTCAGGAAGTCCCCATCAGCCTGGCCAAAACTTGCTCAGAACTGCAGTGCATTTGAGGGTCTTCCTACTCAATCTTCCTTCCTTCCCTCTCTCCTTTCATATATGTCAGACCTACATTGTGGTCTGACGACACTTCTTACCCACTCCTGCTCCCTCCCACTTTATCCTTCACAGGCATTTCCCCAATAAATCTCTTGCACATCTAATCTCATCTTGGCCTCTGCTTAAAGGACTCAGTACAGCACAATTGTCCAAGTGGGTAAGGTGCCTCAAAATATCTCCTGTCCACCCTAACCCTCCTCCCCTGAACACACACATCTACATACAAATACATTTATCAAGCACTTATGTGCCAGGTGCTATGCTAACTGGTTCATATACATTATCTTATTTAATTCTTGCAATTGCTTTATGAGGTAAATACCATTATTGGTGATGTTTTAAGATGAGAAAATTGAAACAAGAAAGGGCTGAATAGCTCATCCAGTATGATACAACTATCATACAACTGGGCTGATATATCAGGCTAGGCCTAGCTCAGATGTGACACTCTTACAGCTATGCTAAATGGTCTCAAGTAGCAGCTGCAGGCATCAATCAAGAGCACCAGTAAGAGAGTAAATCTTAAAAGTTCTCATCACAAGAAAAAAAATTTGTAACTATGTATGGTGACAGATGTTAACTAGACTTATGTGGTGATCATTTCACAATAAATACAAATACTGAATCATTATGTTGTACACTTGAAACTAATATAATGTTACGTGTCAATTATACTTCAATTAAAAAAAAAAAGATCACCAAGACCTGGGTGCAGCAGCTCCAGCCTCTCCCAGTGTTCTTCCTCCTGCCTTCCTCTTGCTCTGATCTGCCCTCCTGTTTCTATCCATTGCCTTCTGCCTGGACCATTTGGATGCACCCTTAGCTGAAGTATCTGCCTAATTTTGATATTGATTTGGTACTATCCCTGGCCTCCTTGATTTTGATTTTGTTTTGTCCTTGGCCTCCCTTTGATCACCTCCTTTACTCTGCAGCTCAAAGCCCAGTTCTATTTTCACCTTGAGCCCAAGTTGTTCCTCAGCATCCTGTCTCTCCTCTTCTTCCTTTTGCTCCCCAAGCCCCCTTTACCATTAGGCAGCAATTTCTTATGGGGTCATATTGATTAAAAACTGAGGGCATCTGGTCATATGCCCCCAAAGAATTGGAAAAGCAGGTGTTCAAACAAAAACTTGTACACTAATGTTCATAGCAGCATTATTTACAATAGCCCAAAAGTGGAAACATCCCAAATGTCCATCAACTGATGGATGGATAAGTAAAATGTGGTAAATACACTTAAATCTCATTATTCGTGGTAGTTATATTCTATAAAGTCACCATGAACAATGAATTAACAAATATGGAACTATTGCTCCTAGAGGAAATACAGGGATAGGTTCCTGTAAGCCTCTGGTCACATTTTCATCAACTGTTCAATACATAATCTTGTTTTATGTGTGTTTCTGTTTAAAGACACTTTAATATATATTGTTCATTCATTACCATTGAACCCATGGCCAACAGCACTATAGCTCACTCCTGAATGAAGCTTCTGTAACACACTTATTTTCTCCATAGGGCACATTACAGCCTTCTTGCACTTAGGAACACTAGACATCACTTCAGCACAGTTGGGGGTCATTTTAAACAGTGAAATCACCAACAAAAAGCACAAAAATGTGGAAAAACCTGGAACTAAATAGACTGTGAAAAGGACACTGTTTACGGTATAGAGCTGAAACAAGAAGTGAAATCAAGTTGTCTTCAAGATCTCCAGGCTTCCTTCCTTTAATATTCAAGCAAAGTACCTCAAGCCCCATGCTGCACAGCTAGAAATTCAGTCCCTTCTTGCATATTTCTTGAGGCTCTTAGGGAGTTTTCACACACTCTAGACTCCTTCCTAGTCCCCACATTTGTCTACCTAATTACTGCTTCTCCAGGATGCTGATCCCTGTCTCTGTTCCAAAACCTGGATTTCCTAAGGCATTGAGTGCTCGCCCAAGTCTGATACTAAATTGTGACGATTAACAAAAGCTTTGCAAGGGTTTTGGTGGAAGCGGAGGCAACAGATAGGTGGCCATTGTGGGGCAGAACAGAACACAAAGTGACACGTCAAGCATCTCTCCTCCTAGGGTCTCTAAACAAAAAGGCTTATTTTATTTCCTTGAGAGTCCATGATTTTCTAATTTTTTAAATTGTGGTAAAATATGCATAATGTAATGTATACGATTTTAAACTGTACACTTCAGTGACATTTAGTCCATTCACAGTGTTATGCAACCATCACCACTATCTAGTTCCAGAACATTTTCATCACTCCAAAAGGAAACTCTGTACCTATTAAGCAATCACTTTTCTTATCCACCATCTCACCAGCCCAAGGTGCCCACTAATCTGCTTTCTGTCTTTATGGATTTGTCTATTGTGGATATTTCATATAAATGGACTCTACAATATATGGCCTTTCGTGTCTGGCTTCTTTCACTTAATAAAATGTTTTCAAAGTTCATCCACATTATTGCATGTAATAGTATTTCACTCCTTTTTATGGCTGAATAATACTCCATTGTATGTTCAGTTAATCCTCATTATTCACAGATTCCATATCTGTGAATTTGCCTACTTGCTAAAATTTGTTTGCAACCCCCAAAGTCAATACTCATGGTGCTTTTGTGATCATTCATGGACATGCACATGCACAGAGTGGTGAAAATTTGGAGTCACCTGAGGTGTATGTTCCCAGCTGAGGTAGAACAAGGAGACACTCTGCACAATTTAGTATCAGAGTTGGGCAAGCACTCAGTGCCTTAGGGAATCCAGGTTTTGGAACAAAGGGAACCAGAGAGAGCGTCCAGCATCCTGGAGAAGCAGTCATCATGTAGAGAAAAGCAAGGAGTAGGAAAGAGTCCAGAGTGTGTGAACACCCCCTGGGAGCCCTATGAAACATGCAAGAAGGGACTGGATTTCGAGCTGTGCAGCATGGGGCTCGAGGTACTTTGCTTGAATATTTTAAAAATTTAATATTCTGGAGAACTGGAAGAAAATTTGATTTCACTAGCTGGAATCCAGAGGGTGTAGCAAAATATTAGCTGAAGCTCTGTTACTGCGCCAGGTCCGTTTTTGCCTACCGCCCAGAAAGCCAAACACCAAGTCCATGAGATTGCAGTAGAGAGAGAGTTTAATCACAAGGCAGCCACGTGAGGAAACAGGAGAGAATGAATCTCAAATCTGCTTCCCTGAAAATAGGGACTCAGGAATATTTATGGGGTAGGGGGCAAGGTGGTCTGCAATGATTGGAGGTGAGGAGAGATGAGGTAATTGATGATCTGCGCAAGCGTAGTCAGGCTTCATGCATCCTCCTCATAGGATGAATGTCCACAGAATGGTGGCTCCTGAAAAAAATAGCTCAAAAAATCCATTACCATGGTGACCCAGGCCCCAGGGAGATGTTGTCTATAGGAACCTAGTGGGAGTCAGACAGCATGTTGCCAGGACAGCACAATTAACAATGGGTAATTTTATCATGCAGATTTAAGTCCTGGCCTTCCATTCTGATAAATTTCTAGGTTAAGACTATCCCCTCTCTTCTTCCTGGTACAGGGAAGAAGATGCTTTTACAAATGGAGATTTCCTTTACAAATGTAAATGTCTCCTACAAAGGATCCTCCCAGATACCCAGAGATGTCTATGGTGATGGCCTGTTCTGGGGGCAGGCCTCCCATCCCAAACTCTTTTGATCAGTTAGTGGGGGTGGGGGTCAAAGTGTCTCTCCAGCAGGCAGAGACATATTTTGGGGTGGCCAATTCTGATTCCCCCTAGTTACTAGCTGCTTAATCATCAATGGCTGTTTGCCAGTTTTCAGCTCTACTCCCTGGGTTATCATGGGACCCTGTCACTATCCATTTTCCCTGTCCTTCCCCATTCTCCACCCTACCCTGCAAAAGACACCCACAGAGGAAAAACAAGTTTAATGTCACTCTGGAAAAAGAAAGAAAGAGAAGAAAACATAGGGGAAAAACACCAGAAAGTTTCTGAAATGCTTTTGGATGTGTGTAATCTAACTACCCCTTGAAAAATGTGGGGGAGAGAAAAAAGCAACCAAACCTACACGCAATTAGCTACTATTGTTAAAGTGTTAGCAAAACATCATTTCAGTGTTCCATCTACTGAGCCAGAAGTCACTGGATTATTTGTTCAGGCTTTTCCAGTCACTTTGTTTGCAGTGTAAAGTGCTTGCCCATCCCTAACTCCTCTGCCAGTCCTGTCCCGCCCTAGAGGACAAGTCCATTGTCAGTCTCACCCTATGGTGAATAAGTGGATGTGTGAACAGGGCTGGCAAAATTCTGAGATACAACAATATCCGTGAGAGACCACACAAAAAAACATAAAGATAAGTTTGCTCAGGAGCCCACACATTTTCTTAACTTTATTGAGGTTTAATTGACATACAATAAGCTGCACTTCTTTAAAGTGTATAATCTGTTAAGTTTTAACAGATGTATGCACCCCTAAAATCATCACTACAATCCAGATAGGGACCCACCATTTTAATAAACATTTATGGATGTTTCCAGGAGATGGTTTCTTTTTGAGTCAATTATCTTTCTTCTTCTTTTTTTTTTTGTGTGAGGAAGACTAGCCCTGAGCTAACATCCGTTGCCAATCCTCCTCTTTTTGCTGAGGAAGACGGAGCCCTGCACTAACATCCGTGCCCATCTTCCTCCACCTTATATGGGATGCCGCCACAGCATGGCTGACAAGCAGTGTGTCGGCAGGCGCCCGGGATCCGAACCCACGAACCCCGGGCTGCCAAGTGAGAACTAAACTGCTGCGCCACCGGGCCGGCCCCAAGTCAATTATCTTATCAAATGAAATAAACTTCTTAAAAATGTTTAACAAAAAGTATCTGCATTGTGACTATCTAAGCCCCCTTTATTGATGGATTTGTTGAGCTCTATCAAGTGGGAAATTTGACAAGATTCCAACTCTGATTTCCTTGATTCTCCAGCAGAGAACCTCTGTGGAACACGGAGAGTGTAGACATATTTGTGTGGGATAGGAGTCATGTTAAGGTTCCAACACACTCAGCATGGACTCTCGCAATGTTAAGCAGATGAAAGTGGTGGAGTAGAAAGAGAAGGAAGTGGAAAATGCCCAGCACTGAGCAACTTGGCTGTAGCAGGAACTTCAAAAGGCCCAGGCCGCCAGGTGGTCACACTCAGGGAGAATCAGTCATTAGCACACAGGACTAAACTATTTCCAGCCTGACGGTGGGAGCACAAAATTCAGTCCTGCGGGATCATGTAAGAAATGAATTCACTGAAACAGTAGGAAAACTTGAAAAGGAATAAAGGCTTTCTTTCAAACTGGAGTTTTAAACATACATAGGAAACCAATTCCATGTTCTCAGTCACACATCTTTGCTTTCAGAGCTTCATTGTTTCTGAAATATAGCAACTGGCCCTAGCAAAGAGAAATGAAAACACAGCAGGCATTGAAATCAGCCTTCTAAATCCTAACTCCTTCCTGCTGTACAGCTCAAAAACTCTATTTGAATTTGTAGTTGTTTGAGATCTTGCATTTTAGAAGAATATCTATAGACAGAGGAAAGAAAGGCATTTCATTTTCAAGGAACAAGAATGTCTGAAGTGTTCTATTACTCATTTGAATAACATTAACATTCAGGAGGGACATATGTAAAGGTCCTTAGTATCTAAAAGTAGGTCTTCGTTTCAGAGCAATCACACAGTGACAATCACTATGGCAACAACACCACATATTGTGCAGATGTCTGCCCCAAACCAGTTGTTGACTTTATATCACAATTTCTAAAGATTTGGCTTGACACATGGGAAATAACACCACTAAACCATAACCTTTTTGTTTACACCATTGGGTACTTGGTAAAAGCCACACAGGGGTCTGCCTGCCTGTATAGGGAGGGCTGTCCCTTTCCTATCACATCAAACTTACCTAGAGAATTGTCTATGCTTGTTCTCTCCGTGTCCTCTCCTAAAGCCACTCCCCCATGTCAGCTTCTTTACAATCTCTGCCTACCAGCATCATGCTTCTGAAATTATCCTTGCCAAATCTCCAGTAACTTCCTAGCTGACAAACCCAATAGTTTATTTGCAGCCTTCATCCTTCTTGACTTTTCTGTAGCATTTGTATAGTTGACCACTGCTATGGGTTAAATAGTGCCCTCCCTAAAATCATATGTTGAAGTTTTAACCCCCAGTATCTGAGCACATGATCTTATTTGGAAGTAGGGTCATCGTAGATGTAATTAGTTAAGATGAGGTCATACTGGCGTAGGGTGGGCCCCTAATCTAATATGACTGATGGTGTTATAAAAAGGGGAAATTTGGAGACAAAGAGGGAAGACTATATGCAGAGATGCAGGGAGAATGCCATCTGAAGGCAGAGATCAGGGTGATGCACCTACAAGCCAACAAATGTCAAAGATTGCCAGCAAAGTATCAGAAACTAGTAGAGAAGCGTGGAACAAATCCTTCCCTCACAGCCCTCAGGAGGAGCCAATTATGCCAAAACCTTGGTCTTAGACTTCCAACCTCCAGAACTGTGAGACAATAAACTTCTGTTGTTTAAGCCACCCAGTTTGTGGTACTTTGTTACAGCAGCCCAGGAAACTAATACAACAACCATTCCTTGAAACCCTCTTATCCCAGGGCTTCTGATAGAATGAGCACTCTCCTTGAGGTCTCTCCAGCTTCTCTGATCATTTATTTTTTCTCAATCCATTTCACTTCCTCTGTCCACTCCCTAAATGTCTATGTTTTCTAGAATTCCATCTTGGTCCTCTCCATAGAGAGGCAGCATAGTGTAGTAGTAAGAACACAAGTCCAGGAGTCAGCCTTCCTTGCTGGGTGACCTTGGGCAATGTGTTTGATCACTCTGTTGATTCAGTTTCCCCACCTGCAAATCAATAGTTCCTACTTGAGGCAACTAAGAATGAACATCCATTTCCCAGACTTATGTGCTCCTTATTTTTTTTAAAAAAAGTCCCTACTTGAAAGAGTTGTTCTATGGAGTAAATTATTTCATATTTACAAAGTGCTGAACATGTAAGCGCTCAATGAACATTTGCTGTAATTATTATCTTCTCTCCTTACTTTTACATCTTCTCTTTCATAATCCCAGCTTCTATTCTTTTTTTTGTGTGTGTGGGGAAGACCAGCCCTGAGCTAACATCTGTTGCCAATCCTCCCCTTTTGTTTTTGCTGAGGAAGACTGGCCCTGAGCTAACATCCGTGCCCATCTTCCTCTACTTTACATGGGACGCCACCACAGCATGGCTGACAGGCAGTGCGTCGGCGGGCGCCCGGGATCCGAACTCACGAACCCCGGGCTGCCAAGCGCGAACTAAACCGCTGCGCCACTGGGCGGTCCCCCAGCTTCTATTCTTATAGTGAACATTTGTTATTCCTTTTGGCCACACTATACTTTTAACCCTTTTTCTACTTTAAGAACCCCTGCCTTCCACTATAGAAGTCATATTGATAGTCACATTTCCAGCCTCCTTTGCAGCCAGGACCTAGGCATTTCAATTGTACCCACACTAGACTGAGTTGGGAGCCAGTGAAGGAAGAAGGAGCCTCTCATGGAGCCCTTCTGGCAAAGGTGGAAGCAGTACATCCAGTGTCCAGAGGCACCTGCCCCTGAGGTTGATGGTAGAGTCCAATGCCATGTATTGGCAATGTTTGTGGTACCAGCTGCAGAAGCAGGTCCCAGCCCTGCAATGTGATTTGGGAATTGTTTCTTGTCATATCATCTCTAAGCTAGTCTCTCTTGTCTTTCTGGAGATTCTGTGAGCTACCTATTATCCCTAATAGATTATTTTTCTGCTTAAACTAACCAGGGTTGGTTTCTGTTGTTTTTAACCAACATGGATACAACTTTGGTTTCAATGACCATTTATATACTCATGATTCCCAAACCTAGAAATTCAGCCTCTACTTCTCACTTGGAATCCCATCTGGACCTCTCCATGTGTATGTTATAAAAATGACCATGAAACAAACATGTACATAACCAAATGTAATGATTTAATGATCTCAAATCTCCCTAAACCATATTTACTCAATTTAATGGAATTACCAGATGTTCAAATATCCCGCAATACAGCTTGGGTCAGGAATGGGGTGGGTGTTGATATAGGGAGACAAATGCCCCACCAACTTCCTAAACTAGGAAAAAAATCATTTCTATTGAAAAGATGAAAAAAACCAACAACAAATACATGAAATTAACATCAATTGTCAAGTTAAAACATTCCAGTTCTAGTTGTTCCATAATAGCGTAAGAGTCACAATATTTTTTATGAAAATATAAAGTAAAAGCCCATCACCACAACATCCAATTAATCTATAACCTCTCTCCAAAATTTTTAGTCACACAACACCCAGCTTAGAAACCTGAGTCACTCTGGACTCCAACCAAGTCTTATAAATCCCACCTACAAAATTTTAAAACCTCCTAAGTTCACCCCTTTGTCCTTTCTCCTTTTCTGTTGCTATGGTTTAATAATTTCTCATCTGTAATATGCAACTGCATCTTATGGGAGATTCTATTTCTGCTTCCTCCCTAATTTGTCAGTCTGGACCAGGCTGGGAGCCGACTTAACACCAATGTCCACTATTGCTGTCTTCTCTTACTTTCCCTTCCAGGGATCTATATCTAGTCCTGGGATAGGGAAGGAGTACATTGTATAACTCATTTTATAAGATCATGTAGTTTCCAAATATTTGTTTCAAGTCTGAACCAGAGCTCCTGAAGAACTTGGCATCTTTGTTCTCTGATTCCTCTATAATAAAATTTCCCCAAATAATAGTGATCCCATGTGTAGCTGCCAAGGTTGGGAAGGGCAGGGGGCAGGGCACAGAAATCTATCATTTAATTGTTAAAAATATCATCTCACTACATTTAAGATGCTTATCTAATCTTTTTCTAAGTTCTTATCTCCAGAAATCATTGGTGTGAAAGAAGCCCAAGAAAGCAGCCAACAGACTATTGAGTTGTAAGCGAATAAATGGCCAAATGGAAGCATGTATGGTATGGAATAGTCAGTGAGGCTGTTCACCTTGAGGTGTCTAGTGGCCTGTGAGTCTTTGGTCTTTCAACAACAGTGGTGTCTGTGGGAAAAGATTTCAGAGGCCATTTGGAGTAGTGTAAAGAACACTGTTTTGGGACTCATGAAGGAAGCTAACATTTATTCGGTTCTTGCTCTTGGGAGGCAATTCTCCATGAGTATTTTCACACTTCTGTACTCTCTGGGTTTTTTGAACAAAGAACACTAGCAAACTTGGTTAAAGGATATTTTAATGGCAAATGTGGCTAGGAAATTCAAGACAGAGTATTGCTCTGGAGATATTTAGAGACTTATTTTCCCTGGAGCCATTTGCCCCAAACCCCCTTCCTGGAGACATTTGCTTACATTCCAGAGTAAAGATAAGGTCTTTCTATATGTTTATCTATCTCTTAATAGGAGAATGGGCAGATATGCCAGCAGCCTTTATTTAAGTCCCAAGTCTCATAATTTGGGGATTCTCCTATTGCATTTGCCTCATCGCATCAGGCTCTTACCATGTTGCCTTGTGCGGATTGGGGCTTAGGTAACCAGTTCTAAGATATTCTGTGAGGAAGAAATGGTCTATTCTGTGATCCAGATGCAGGAGATCAGAATTGGCCACCTCAAGTTGTGTCTCTTTACCTTGCTCTGAAGGAGGCTTTGACCTTCACCCCCCCACCAACTGTCTAGAGGGATTTGGGATGGAAGGCCTGTCCCTGGGATGGGCATCACCTTGGATAACTTTGAGTACAATAGACTGGGAGGGTCTTTGCTACGCCCATTCTCATCAAAGTTCTCTTTACCAGATATTTACATTTGTAAGGGCAATCTCCATTTGTAAAGGTATCTCCTTCTCTGTACTGGGAAGAGGGGTGGATGACCTCATCTCTAGAAACTTGTCAGTTTGGGAGGCCAGGCCTTAAATCTGCATCTTTTGTGGTAATCTCCCATAACTGACCCAACCCCCAATATCCTTGTTTGTCTATTTAAGAGGAGAACCTCCCCCATTTTGTCGAGAGATACTCAGTTTCCCCGAGTCTCTCCCATGTATACATGTTATAAAGCTTTGTTTGAGTTTCTCCTGCTATTTAGTCTCATGTCAATTTAATTTGTAGCCCAGCCAGAAAGGACCCAGAATGGGTAGAGAATGCTCTTTCTCCCTTTCACAGAGATCTCATGTTTCCCATCAGAATATGAATAAATATATATTACATGTATATGTATATATACACATACATACACACAGACACAGACCATGTAGAAACCTAACACTATCTAACTAAATCCTCAAAAAACCTCAAGTGGTATAAACTGTTATTACCACTTTACAGATGAGGAAACTAAAGTTCAGTGGAGTAGCTATTTGCCCAAGGTCAATCTGATGAGTGGCAGAGCTGGGTTTCAAATCTAGCTATTTAACATTAAAGTACGTGCTCTTTGGGGCCAGCTGGGTGGTGAAGTGGTTAAGTTCACCCGCTTCGCTTCAGCGGCCCCAGGGTTGCCAGGTTTGGATCCCCAGCACAGACCAATGCACAGCTCATCGAGCTGTGCTGTGGCAGCATCCTATATACAAAACAGAGGAAGATAGGCACAGATGTTAGCTCAGGGCCAATCTTCCTCAGCAAAAAATAAATAAAATAAAAATAAAGTATATGCTCTTTGTACTCTAATACCTCCTACTCTGCTATTGACTTGTGGCACCTAGGGCAAGTCAATTGACCTCTTTATACCTCTGTTTCCCATATTTAATGTGAAAGGATTAGATTATAAGACTACTAAGGTCCATTCCAATTCCATCATTTTAAAATTCTATGCTTTCTCTCCTGCTTTATTTCCAAGTTCTCCCTATAGGCACCCTCCTCTCTTGCCAACTGTTCTACTATGGATGCCTATGCACAACACTTACATCCTTACCTTCAAGTCTTTGTCTAGGTGTTTCCACCTGGAAGCTTTCTTTACCAGCTTCCATTCATCAAGGTTCTATTGATCTATCAAGGCACAAGAATTGTTAAGAGAGCCTGAGTGACAGCTCTCCCACAGCACCCACTGTCTGCAATATTCATTTGCCCTGTGGTATATTGGGACTCTATTACTTCACCTACCATTTTGTTTGTTTCATAGATAACTTCAAAATACATCACTATGCAGCTATTTATCTTCGTGGCATCTTGCATTTGAATAGGTACTTAGGCTGACAACAGAAAGTTGTTAACAGAAAGAGAGTGTGTGTGTGTATGTGAAAGATGATTCAAGAAATATATGTCATGAATGATAACAGAAATATCCTTTTGTCTTTTTTAAACATCAGTAATTATACCTAGGAAGTATGTTTATTCTGTCATTATTTTGACAAGCATGTATTATGTCCTACTCTTTACCATGCATTGTACTTGGTGCTGGGAAAACAATTATGAGCAAAGAGATGTGGTCCTGGCCTTCAAAAAGTTTAGAGTTAATTGAGGAGGTTGGAGGAAACACATTAACCAAATACTTACTGTGGTAGGCAGGTTTCTAAGATCACCCCAACAATCCCTGCTTCTTAGTACTCAGGCCCTTGTGTAATCCCCTCCCCTTGTCTGTGGGCTGAACTTAGGACCTACTTCTAATGCTTCTAATGAATAGAATACAACCAAAGTGGTGGGATATCATGTCCATGATTAGATTACAGAAGACTGAGTTCTGTCTTGTTGACTATCTCTCTTACTGGCTCTTTCTCTCTTGTTCTCTTGCTGCCATATTGGAAGATTCTCTATGGAAAGGCCCGTGTGGCAAGGAGCCAACTACTCTTAAGGAATTGAAGTCTCAATTCAATAGTCTGTGAGGAAGTGAATCCTACCAACAACCAGTGGAGTAAGCTTGGAAGTAAATCCTCCCTAGTTGAGTCTTCAAATGAGATGACATCCGCAGCTAACACCTTGGTTTCAGCCTTGTGAGAGACCCTGAAGCAGAAGACCCAGCTAAGCTGTGCCCATAGAACCCATAGAAACTGTGAGATAATAAATGTGTGTTGTTTTAAGCCACTAAGTTTTGGGGAGATTTGTTACATACACAACACAAATAAATATGTAACTACACATGATGATAAGTGCTATGAAATAAAAGAATGGAATGAGAGATTTTAACAGAGTTTCTTAATTTAAATTTAGATTTGGATTTCCTCTACTAAATGGAATTGAATTTTATCAAATGCATGTAGTTAAATGGTTCTTTTTAGTGATGTTGAAGAAAAAGTTTGCCATAATAATTTATACTTGAATATATTTTTATGTAAAGAGTTCTCACTAAGCTCAAAGACTAACTTAAAGAAAAATAATACTGTGTTACTAAGATATTTTTCAGACCTTGACATAGGTTGATAAAAGGGCAGATGAGAACATGATCTCCAGCAATTATAGGCTCTCATCACTTCTTTCCTCCATCTCATTTTCTCTCTTCTTCTCTGCTTTTTACACCACTTCTCTTCCACCCTTCCCCCTGCATGCACTCACTTTTGGACGTTTACATTCCTATAATCTTCCTGCTGTTTTTATTGTGGCCAGAGTTGCATCTTTGCAGAGATTATTAAAATGTTTGGATTATTAAAATGGAGGGATTTTCTCCATCCTTGAGAATGAAAGAGAAGTTGGGGTCAAGCTCATGGGTCCTTACTCAGTAGTTTCTAGTATATTAGATTTCTGTGGCTGCTGCAACAAATTACCACAAACTAAGTGAGTTCAAATGGCAGAAATTTATACTCCCACAGTTTTGTAGGCCAGAAGTCCAAAATCAAGGTGTCCTCTTTCCCAAGACTCCAGGGGAGAATCTGTACCTTGTCTCTTCCAGTTTCTTGTGGCTGCAGGCATTCCTTGGCTTGTGGCACAACACTCCAACCTGTCTCCATGGTGACATCACCTCCTCCTCTTCTCTGTGTGTCTATCTCCCCTGTGTTTTTCAGTCTAATCTCCCTTTCTCTTGTAAGGTATATGCGATTATGTTTGGGGCCCACCTAGATAATCCAGGAAAAGCTCTTCCTCTCAAGATCCTTAACTTAAAATCACACCCATAAAGACCCTTTTTCCAAATAAGGTAATGTTCACAGGTTCCAGAGATTAGGGCTTATCTCTTAGGAGGCCACCATGCAACCCACTATGTCTACTTTTAATTTTTTTTCTCATGAGCATTGTAATTTATTTCTGTTGTTCTAAACTTTTCAGTCAAGTGTGGTCAGACTTAGTCTTGTTTTGGCAGAGAGTCTCATCCACCTGAGATGAAATTGTCAGCAGCAGTCCAGTTGAATGTTAAAGTTAGTGAGAAGAGGCCTGGAGAGAGAGAAGCAGTGGGTTAGAGCAAGCTGGCCAGCTGAGAGGATCAGCAAAAAGCAGTTCAGACTTGTGGTACAATGTCAGCATTTCCCAGGGATTCCCAGAAACACTCAGATC
Organism: Tapirus indicus; assembly: GCA_031878705.1. NCBI lineage: Eukaryota > Metazoa > Chordata > Mammalia > Perissodactyla > Tapiridae > Tapirus > Tapirus indicus. The sequence goes on along the minus strand of CM062923.1, from coordinate 53,152,738 downwards.
AGAGAACTCAGTAAACCACTGTACTTCCTGCCATTACACAGGATGGGGGTGTAGTGCAAATTATTGTTATTTGGGCATTTAAAAGAAGTGTAGATAATCCCTGACTTTGGGAACTACTAGGTTACATTTCCATAGTATCTTGATTTTATAATAAACATGGATAAATATTATTTTTAAAGACTTCTTTTGATTGAAATACTCAATTCAATTAAAATACTCAATTCTATCTTGAATGATTTCCTCTTATGTATTCTCTGCTGTCCATCCTGTGAAGCTACTTTCTCTCACTACTGGAACCAAATGGCCTTTCTGCTTAGTCAGTATATAGCGCTAATTATACCATCACAGAGATGGAGCAGAAAAGTACATGGCTGCAAAACAGCTGACACATCCCAGGAAAGACTCTCTTAAACTACCCAGTCTGTCTTTTTTCATGAATTTATTTTGACATTGGATAGAGATTATCCAGGGCAGAGATCATCGGGACCTTGGATACTCTCCTTGCCCTCTTGTAGGGTATATATGAAGCAACTCTATCCAAGCTATTTAAAACACACACTGGAATTTTTTTTTTTTTAACCAAGAGTCAGAATCAGAGTTATAATCCAAAATAATTTCTTTATTTAGGGCAGTGGAGATGTAGAACACTACTCAGACCCATAGAGAACAATGAGGGTATTTATATTATTTCTTATAGTTCTAACTCCATCATCTGTCATTTCTGGGTCTGTTTCTATCAACCAATTTTTCTCTGGGTTATAGAGAAACATTTTCCTGTGTCATTGAATGTCTGATAATTTTTATTGGATGTTGAACTTAAATTTCACATTACTGAGTGCTGGATATTGTTTTATTCCTGTAAAGAGTGTTTGACTTTGTTCTGGTAGAAAGTTATTTGCAGATTAGCTTGATCTTTTCCAGGCTTGCTCTGAAGGTTTTCTTAGGACTTGTCTAGAGTAGCCTTACCGTAAGTCGAGTTTAGCCCTACTATTAAGGTTGGACCTATCTGGAGTCTCCAGTAAACTCCTCACATACTCAGCAAGGTCTTTCCACTTTGGCTGGTGGGAACCTGATTCAGTTTGAACCCTGTGTGAACTTTGGGAACTATTTGGCTTATGGTTTCCCAGTGATTGTTCTTTTCCAGTTCTTTGCCCAGCCTTGGGGAGTTTCACCCTTTGTATGTACAGATTGATAGTCTGCCAAAGTCTCAAAAGGAACTCTACGCACATTTCTGGATCTGTTTCTCTGCAAAACTTGCTCCTCTCCACTATTTATTATCTCTGTCTCCTCAACTGAGCAAGACCACCAGGCTTTATTTGGGTTCCTCTTCCTGAGCCACTGCCAAGAAATTGCTTCCAAGAAGAAAATCAGGGCAATTGTAGAGTCCATTTGGTTTTATTCCCTTCTCTTGGACATCATAGTGCTGCATTGCCTATTATTCAGTGTCTAAATTTGGCAACGTTTATCTTCAGAGCCAACTGCATTACACTCCTGAATCCTTTTATCCTCAGGTTCCTGCAATCTCCTATCCTTTCACTTTATCAAAACCTTTTTCTCAGAAAGTCTAAAAAATTTTAATAGTAATTAAGCCTTAGCTAAAGGAAATGAAGCTCCCTCCAGTGCTGATAAATTTTAGCAGGTGGTGGAGACTTTGAAGCAGACAGGAGAGCCATCTGGTGGGATCCTTCCACATAGTTCCCTATTTGTAGATCCAGGGAGAGTCCTGATTTCAAGCAAATTAATTTCTTATTTCTCTTGTCAAATAAAAACACACCTTTGCTTGAATTGAGATCTGCTTCAGCTGAGAGCTTTACTGCTTCTCAGTAAGAGTTCAAGTGCATGGATTTCACAATGGTTTGTGAACTGCATAAATCTCATGACCCATCTTCACCCAGAGGGTGTGCCATCCAAGTTGCTGGGTGCCGTGTACAAAGCTCCAAAGTTAACTGGACTGTGTGTGTTTGTGGCAGAGGAACTTCCACTGGGCTAATGTTCTGTCCTTACCAGAACTTCACAGAAGCAACTCTACAAAAGCCATGCCAGTGTCTGTGTAGAACCATCAGGGTCACTTGCACAATTCAGTATTGCATTATCTGAACAAAAGGCCCTTCAGAGCTGCAGCGTTTAACTTATTGAGCCAGACTATGGGTTTAAATAATCTCTCCACATGGAGCTAAAGCTTAAATTAACCAGTTTATATCCATGAAGAAAGTTATCAAACTTCAGCAACACATTGCCAGATAATAAGCTTGTGAAAATCAGCCTGATGTAAGTCATGTGCTCATTGAAATCTTATCCATTCTTCAAGGTTCAGCTCAAATACCACTTCCTATAAGAAGCTGTGATGGTTAGTTTTATATGTCAGCTTGGCTAGGCTATAGTTTTGAGTTATTTAATCAAATACTAATCTAGCTGTTGCTGTGAAGGTATTTTGTAGGTGTGATTAACATCTACAGTCAATACACTTTAAGATAATGAGGGTAGGCCTCATTCAATCTGTCGAAGGCCTTAAGAATAAAAACTGAGGTTTACCAGAGAAGAAATTCCGCCTCAAGCCTGCAGCATTAACTCCTGCCTGAGTGGCCAGCCTGCCAGCCTGCCCTATGGATTTTAGACTTCCCAGCCCCCATATCGCATGAGCTAATTCCTTAAAAGATGTCTCTGAATATATATATTTATAATGTATATGTGTATATATATAATAGGTTCTGTCTCTCTGGAGAACCCTGACTGAAACGGAAGTCTTCTCTGACGTTTCTAGCCCAAAGTGATTTCTCCTTCCTCTGATTTAGCACTCATCATACACTACCTCTATTTTCATGATCTCGTGTCTTCGATTCTCGAATATATTAATGGTATGTATTTATAACATATCCAGGACAGACTAAGTAGCTATAATTAAGAGACTCAAAAATACACTGGCTTAAAAAAAAGAATTTTTGTTTTTCAACCTTCAGGAAGGTGAGCAGGCCAAGCTGACAGAGTGGCTCTGCTCCACATGGTCAGAAAGCCACCCCAAATCCATATTGTTGCTCTGTCATCTCCATGAGTGTTGCCCTTATCTGATGATGGTCCCAAGTTTATCTCTTGGTATTTGAGGGAAATTTCCAAAACGCTGTAAGTCTAAGTCCACAGGACTACTGCCAGGTCACCACACTTCATCTTTCAGCCCACTTGGCAAGACATTTGGCAAGATATTTGAAAAATACTTTTGGCTGGTACTGCTTCCAGGAGATGGATCCGAGTTAACTCGTCTGCTTGTTGGTTTTCTGGCGGCATTGTCACCTGATATGCAAACACACGGTATACTGTTATTGTCATTCCCCAAACCTGCTGTCAGATATTCCAAAGTTCTGCCCCCCACAACAGGCAACCATTAGCAATCCACTTTTGTCGTGCCCATTGTGCCATCCACAAGGTGAGCCCTTTATAGACTGCCCAACTGTCCATGAACAGACATATTGAATTGGGCTCAAGGGTCAACACCATCCAGGTAGCCTGCAATTTGGCCCATTAACTACTGTACCCAGAGCCAGAGTCCAACCACATGCTGTTGGTTGAAGGCTGGATGGCCACTGCTGTCCACTGAGTGGGGAATGATCCCTTGTGGAGCCATCTGTATACCAGGCCTCTGCTGGGATTGATCCTCCTCCTTCCCGTACATTTGGCAGGATTTCAGGCATGGGCACCTTATCTAATGGGATTGTTTCTTCTATGGTGTATTTTACTGGTCCCAGGATGGCATGCAATTCTGTACTTAGGGGACTACTGTTGAGGGTCCCTCATTGTGGTAAGTATGCGTGCCACTTTGCCAATGTCTGTGTTTGGGCTGTTCCCGAGTGGGGGTTTTGGAAAGTGTCCTGCAGCCTCCCGACAATAGGCAGATGTGTATGGACTGTGACCAGCAGGTAACGGGTTATGGGCTCCACCTGTTGGAGGGCCAGGTAAGCAGCACACAATTGTTGTTCCAGGGCCCTATACCGGTTTTCAGTCCCTTTCCACAACTGGGACCAGAAGCCAAGGGGCACTCGTTTATTGCCTTACCTCTGCCAGAGACCCCATCCGAACCCCTCTAGGTAACTGGAAATGTCCAATTCACATGGTTGTCCTTGTGTTAAAACACCCAAGGGCTGGATATGTTTTACTGCTATTTTGGCTTGGGTGAAGTCCTCCTGTTCCATGGTCCCCTAGTCCCACATAGCACCCTTTTGCACCAACTAAAAAGGACAGACAGCCTGTATCTTATCTATAACAGCAGCAGGAACCACTTTTGTCTTACCCGACCAGAAAACACCTGAGTATTTGACAGATAACCCAGACCCTTGCAATTTCTTGTCGTTCACTGTGACAAGGAAGCAGGAGGCTTCCTGGAGGTCTGGAAAAGACTCAGAAGTTACCATCATCAAGGTAATGGAACAAGGCAACACCAGGGGATTTTGTCCACTGGGCAGCACAGGCAGTCCCTGTGGGCATTGCCACAGGGTGAGAGGAGAAATGATGGAAGCTATTTTGCTCATTTCCACCCCAGACAGCAAATGCCTTCTGCTCCAGTGTCCAGGAGATGCAAAAGCCACCCCAGGATGCTTTCCCTCCCCTTCTGCCTGAATTTGTTTCCCAGTTCCACCAGCTCAGCAGCAGTGTAGTCCCACGTAGTAGAATGCATGTGCCGAATTGGTGGGGGCAAGTCTGTTGGAGTGACACCTGGGGACCGAGATTGGTCAGATTTCATTTTCTGTGTCATGACTAGACATGCCACCAGGACGAGAACTTCTATTGGGTCATCCCATCCTGCAGCATCCTCACCTTCCTCACTACTAGATTCACACAGGTCCCATTGCTTTGGGTTCCATTGTCGTCAGGTCACAAGGGCCCACACCTCTGCCCATGGTGGCTGTCATCCCTTAATCTTAGCAAAACGACAGGCTGGGTCTCTATTTTCTCATCAGGCTCTGGTAGGTGTGTCGACAGTGCCTTGGTTGTCTTGGCTTGAACCAGTCAAGCCTCTCTCTCTGACTTCAGTTCCTCTTGTAGTTGCCTCACCTTGGCTCTTGCTTCCATCTCAGCTTCTGTTGCGAGTCTTACCAGAGTGAGGAGGGGTCACCTCACCATTCAGCTACCGACCAGGCTTCTGACTTCTTTTCCTCATCATTTATCATGCCCAGGACTTCCCCTGCCTGCGTTGCAAGCCATCCCACAGTAAGGAGGGGCCATCCCATGGCTATAGCAATGGCTTGGCACTCTAAGTTTTTCTTCTACATTTCTCATGCTCAGGACTTCCCCTAGGCTCTTTGGCATTTTCAGGGTGTCCCGTACTCATGCAGTGGGCCCCATCCATCAAGGATGATGGTGACCTCCCCCCCACAGGGAGGATATCACCAACACGGGATTTCCCCTTCCCATCCCCCATAGTCTCGGCACTCACAGGGCTTTCCTCAGTCCCCTGGCTGGTTAGCCAGTTGTCTGGCCACACACGTATAGGTTTTTTTGGGAATTACAGGGATGTCCAGGAGCGGCTGGCTGCACAGAAATGTGCACCCACTACCGCAGGTGGGAGGGGGTTGCTTATATAGGGGACACCAAGGCTATATGCTTGTCAAGAGGGGCTGTCCCTGGTATAGCCAGCGTTCCCAGGAACAGTAGCTCACATGGAGGGGCTCTGTGTTCCTTTAAGACGTGATGCTCTTTGAGTGAGATAAGGTAAGATCCAGGCTGGCCGGGCCCTGAATTGTTACAAATCCCAGCAACTGGGCATCCTGCCCAGAAGGGAGTCAGAAGAATGCACGGTTGCAAGCCCACTTGTGGGCTCTTGCTGAGCAAGCAAGGCCCAGGCCCAAACATCACCTGGGGTCCCAAACATCACCTGGATCCTAGCAATTGCCAAACAGCAATACCTGTGAAAATGACTTGGGAATTTTAGTTGGCTGTAGCCTAAATGAGACAACTTTGCAATGTGACTGCTGAGAAAGCGAGTGTGATCTTTGATTGCCATCACAGAAGACCAGTGTTTCAGTTAAGGGAGAAATTAGTCATTCTTTCTGCTGTGTTCATCAGAGTGGACCATTTCTAGGGTCTTGGATTCTGTTATGGGCATTTAAGAACACTGACAAAATTCAACAATGAAAAGGGGCGTACTTATTGATGCAACAAAATGGAAAAATCTCAAAAGTATTATGCTAATGAAAGAAGCCAGACACAAGAGGCTACATGTTGTTTGATTCCATTTTTACAACATCTTGAAAAAGACAAAACTATAGCAACAGAAATCATGTGGTTGAAGATTGTCAGGGGACAGGAATGACTGAAAAGGGGCAGAGCATTTTGGAGTGACAGAAATACTTTGATTGTGGTGGTGGTTACACGACTGTACGTTTGTCAAACTCATTGAACTATACACTTTAAAAGGGTGAATTTCACTGTATGTAAATTATGTTTCAATAAGAACAGAAGAATAATGACAAATTTAATTTTAGGGTGATCAACTAGCCTGGGTTTGACGAGTACTTTCTCAGTTTTACCACTGAAAGTTCTGCATCCCGGGAAACCCTTCAACCCTGGATATATTGTGGTTAGTGTGGCCAGGGTAGGGAGGGAACTTGAAACCATGTCTAATGAGCAAAGCATGGGGGGAAAGACGAAAGGATCACATGAACGAAGAGTTGGCCCATCGTGGTAACTTTCATAGCCACATCCACTTCCTTCCCATTCTCACCCACTCCTTAATCCCTGGAAACCACAGATATGTTTTCTATGTCTATAATTTTGTCATTTCAAGAATATTATATTAATGGAGTCATACAGTATGTAACCTTTTGGGATTGTTTTTTTTTAACTAAACATAATTCTCTGGAGATTCATCCAGATCGTGGCTTGTAACAATAGTTTATTCCTTTTTATTGCTGAGTAGTTTTCCATGGCATAGATGTGCCACAATATGTTTAGCTATTCACCTGGTGAAGGACATCTAGGTGTTTTCCAGTTTGGGGCTACTATGAATAAAACTGATGTAAATACTCATATGCAAGTTTCTATGTGAACATGAAGTCTTGATTTCTCTGGGATAAGTGCCCAGGAGAGCAATTGCTGGGTCATGTGGTAGTTGCATGTTTAGTTTTTCAAAAAACTGCCATACTGTTTCCCATAATGGCTGTACCATTTTACATTCCCACTAGCAATGTATAAGTGATCTAGTTTCTCTGCATTCTTGCCAGCATTTGGCTTGTCACTACTTTTTATTTAAGCCATTTTGACAGGTATGTAGTAATACCTCATTATGGTTTTAACTTGTGCTTCTCTAATAGCTAATGATGTTGAACATCTTTTTATGTGCTTACTTGACATCTGTATATTCTCTTGGGATTAAATGTCTGCTCATGTCTTTTCCCATTTTCTAATTGGATTGTTGTTTGTTTGCTGTTGAGTTGTAAGAGTTGTCAAATATATTTTAGATACTGGTTCTTTGTTGGATATGTGGTTTTCAAATATTTTCTCCTAGTCTGTCTCTTCATCCTTTTAACAAGGTCTTTCACAGAGCAAAAATTTTCAGTTGTGATGAAATCCAATTTATCAATTTTACTTTTATGGATCATACTTTTGATGTCAAGTCTAAGAACATTTTGCCTAGTTCTACGTCCTGAAGATTTTCTCCTATGTTTTTTCCTAAGAGTTTTGTAGTTTTATGCTTTACATTTAAGTCTGTGATCCATTGTGAGTTAATTTTTATATAAGGTATGAGGTTTGGGTTTAGGTTCATTTTGTTGCCTATGGATGTCTAATTGCTTCACCACCATTCCTTGAAAAGGTTATCTTTCCTCCATTGAATTGCTTTTGAGTCTTTGTCAAAAATTAGTTGGCCATGGGCCAGCCTGGTGGCATAGTGGTTAAAAGTTCACGCACTCTGCTTTGGTGGCCTGGGGTTCACAAGTTCGGATCCTGGGTACACACCTACACACCGCTTATCAAGCCGTGCTATGGCAGGTGTCCCACATATAAAGTAGAGGAAGATGGGCACAGATGTTAGCCCAGGGCCAATCTTCTTCAGCAAAAAGAGGGGGACTGGCAATGACTGTTAGCTCAGGGCTAATCTTCTTCACCAAAAAAAAAAAGAAAAATTAGTTGGCCATATTTGTGTGGATTTATTTCTGGGTTTTCTATTCTGTTCCATTTATATATGTGTTTACCCCTTGGCAATACTACTTAGTCTTGATTATTATAGCTATATAATAAGTCTTAAAATCAAGTAGTGTGGTTCCTCCTACTGTATTCTTGTTAATTATTCTGGTTCTTTTGCCCTTCTATGTAAATCTTAGAATAATCTTGTCTATATCTGCAAAAAATCTTAATGAGATTTTGATAAGAATTGTGTTAAACCTGTTTACCAAATTGGAAAGAATTGAGATCTTCACTATTTTACATCTTCCAGTCCATGACACAGTATGTCTAGCCATTTATTTAGATCTTCTTCAATTTCTTTCATCAGTATTGTGTAGTTTTCTGCATAAAAGTCCTGTACATGTTTTGTTAGATTTATACCTAAGTTATATTTACACTTAAGTATCTTTTTCTTGGACAGATTGTGAATGGTATTGCATTTTTAATTTCATTTTCTGTGTGTTCATTACTAGTGTATATAAATACAACTAATTTTTATATGTTAAAAATTTTTATATGTTGTATACTATGACCTGTATACTATGACTAAAATCACTTATAATTCTAGGATACTTTTTGTAGATTCCTTGAGATTTTCTATGTAGACATTCATATCATCTGCAGATAGGGGGGGTTTCTTTTTTCCTTCTCAATCTGTATGCATTTTCTTTTCTTTTCTTGCCTTATTGCACTGGCTAGAACTTCTAGCACTATGTTAAGAGTGGAGAGAACAGACATTCTTGCTTTGTTCCTGATCTTAGAGGAAAAGTATATTAGTTTGGTAGGGCTACTATAACAAAATACCACAGAATGGGTGGCTTAAACAACAGGAATTTATTTTCTCACAGTTCTGGAGGCTAGAAGTCCAAGATCAAAGTGTAAGCAGGTTTGGTTTCTTTTGAGGCCTCTTTCTTTGATTTGCACATGGCTGGCCTGGCCTCTTGCTGTCTTTTCACGTGGTCATCCCTCTGTGCTTGCACAACCCTAGTGTCTCTCTGGGTGTCCTAATCTCCTCTGCTTATAAGGACACCAATCAGATTGGATAAGGGCCCACACTAACAGCCTCATTTTAGTTTAATTACCTCTTTAAAGGCTCTATCTCCAAATAGCGGGTCATGGTATTAGTTGTTAGGACTTCAGCATATGCATTTGGGGGACGCAGTTCAGTCCATAACAGAAAGTATTCATTCTTTCACCAAAGGGTATGTTAGCTGTAGATTTTTTGTATTTGCTCTTTGTCAAATTAAGAAAATTTGCCTTTATTCCTATTTTCCTGAGTTTTTAATCATGAATGAGTGTTGAATTTTGTCAAATGCTTCTTCTGTATCAGTTGATATGATTATGTGATGCTTTTTCTGTATCAATTAATATGATTATGTGTTTTTTCTTCTTTAGCCTATTAATATGATAGAGTATATTGATTGATTTTCAAACATAGAACCATCCTTGAATCCCTGGAATAAACTCTACTTGATCATAGTGTATAGTTCTTTTCAAATATTGCTGAATTCTGTTTGTTAATATTTTTGTGAAATATTTTTTCATCTGTATTCATGAGAGATGTTGATCTATAGTTTTCTTCATTTTTTCCCCCTGTTTTGTCTGGTTTTGCTATCAGAGTAATACTAGCTTCACAAAATGAATTGAGAAGTATTCCCTCCTGTTCTATTTTCTGGAAGAGATTGTGTAGAATTGGTGTTAATTCTTTCAAACATTTTTTAGAATACTCTGGTAAAACTATCTGGGCTTGGAGATTTCTATTTTGGAAGCTTTTAAATTTTGAATTCAATTTCCTTAATAATTATAGAGTGATTCAAATTATCTATTTCATATTGGATGAGTTGTGGTAGTTTGTGTTTTTTGAGGAATTGATTCATTTCACCTAAGTTGTCAAACTTCTGAATGTACAGTTGTTCTTACTATTCACTTTTATTCTTTTAGTGTGTGAGAGTCTATACTGATATTCTTGTTTTATTACTGATATTAGTAATTTGTGTCTTCTCTGTTTTTTCTTTGTCAGTCATGCTAGAGGTTTGTCAATTTTATTGATATTTTCACAGAACCAGTTCTTTATTTCACTGATTTTCTCTATTGTTTTTCTATTTTAATTTCATTGATTTATGCTCTTATCTTTATTATTTTCTTCCTTCTGCTTTTTTCCCCTCTTCTTTTTCTAGGTTCTTGAGGTGGGAGTTTAGATCATTGATTTGAGACTGTTCTAATGTATGCACTTAGTGCTATAAATTTTCCTCTCAGCACTGCATCAGCTGTGTCCAAAATTTTTGATATGTTGTATTTTTATTTGTTTTGTTTTCAAGTGTTTGGAGATTTTCTGTTATCTCTCAATTATTAATTTCTAATTTGATCCCATCATGGTCAGAGAACATACTCTGTATGATTTCAGTTTTTCTAAATGTGTTTAGCTTTGTTTTATTGCCCATTATATGGTCTATCTTGGAAATACTCAGAGACTCTTGAAAAGAATGTGTTTTCTGCCATTATTTGGTGGAGTATTCTATAAATGTCAGTTAGATCCTGTTGTTTCATGTTGTTAAGTTGTTCTATATCCTGCTAATCTTCTGTCTAGTTGTTCTATCAGTTGTTTAGAGAGGGGTATTGAAGTCTCCAACTATAGTTGTGTATTTGCCTCTCTCTCCTTTCAGTTTTATCAGTTTTGCATATATTTTGCAGCTCTGTTGTTTGGTGCGTGCACATTTAAGATTGCTATGTCTTCTTGGTGAAATTATCCTTTTATCATTATGTAATGCCCCTCTCTGTCCCTGGTAATTTTCTTTGTTGTGAAGTCTACTTTATCTAATACTAATATAGACACTCCTACTTTCTTTTGATTGATATTTGTATGATATAACTTTTTTCCTTTTTTTTACTTTCAACTTCTCTCTATCATTGTATTCGAAGTGAGTTTCTTGTAGACAGTATATAGTTGAGTCGTGCTTTTTAATCCTCTCCATCAATCTTTGTCTTTATTTTTATTTTTTTGATGTGGGTGATTAGCCCTGAGCTCACAGGGCTTATTGCCAATCTTCCTCTTTTTTGCTTGAGGAAGATTGGCCCTGAGCTAACATCAGGGCCAATCTTCTCCTATTTTGTATGTGGGATGCCTCCACAGCATGGCCGACAAGTGGAGTAGGTCTGTGCCCAGGATCCCAAACCCACAAACACAGGTCGCCGAAGCAGAGCACATGGAACTTTAACCACTAGGCCATGGGGCCGGCCTCCAATCTCTGTCTTTTAATTGGTGTATGTAGACTGTTCTCCTTTAGTGTAATTAATATATTAGGGCCAAGTCTGCCATTTTATTTTTGTTTTCTCTTTGTTCTCTCTGGGTTGTTTTTTTTTTGTTTTATTTTTCCTGCCTTCCTGTGGGTTACTTGAACATTTTTTTGAAACTCATTTGAATTTATAGTTTTTTGAGTGTATCTCTTTGTTATAGCTTTTTTGTGGTTGCTATAGGTATTACATTATATATACATTACTTATGCTGAGACTTTCTGTTTTTTCATTTGTTTCAAGCATGCTCATAATTGCTCATTGAAGCATTTTTATAATGGATATCTTAAAATTTTTCTCAGATAATCCTAATATTTCTGTCATTTTGGTGTTGGCATATATTGATTGTCTTTTTTTCATTCAGTTTGAAATCCTTCTGGTTCATGGTGTGAGAAGTGATTTTCAGTTGGAACCTGGATGTTTTAAGTATTATGTTATGAAATCTTAAATTTTTTAAAGTAAGATTTAAATCTTACTTAAAGCTTGTTTATTTTTCATTTTTTGGTGAGGAAGACCAGCCCTGAGCTAACATCCATTGCCAATCCTCCTCTTTTTGCTGAGGAAGACTGGCCCTGGGTTTTTTTTTTTTTTTTTGGAAACTTGTAGTTGAATCCAAGTGTGGTACCACTGGACTAGGTAACGGTGAGGCCCGTTTCAGCTTTGAGATGCAGTGTTCTGTATTCTGATCCTGGGCTCTTTAGGAGAGACCCTGCAGGCCATTAGGTGTTCTCCAACTTACCCAATTTATTGCTAAACCAATTGCCATAGGATGCACCCTCCTCCCAGACTTCTATGATTTTTCTATTAAAAAGTTGGACAGCTATTACAAATGGCATTGTTACCAACCTCCTTAGGCCACACACCAAGGTGTTAAATTGGGAGTTGGTCCTCTATATGGAAAAACTGAGTTTCCCTAAACCAGATGAAGCCTAAACTTATAGCTCTGAATTACCTAACAGAACAGAAGCTTAGCAAAGATTTTTTTGAAACTTAGACTGAAATCTTTCTCCTTATTTTAACATCCCCTGTCTTAATTTTTCCACAGTTGACATTTATACCTTTTAAATAGGTTTTTAAAGATGAGCTCTGTTTTTTCTGTTTATAAAGTCATAAATAGAACTTTCAGTAGCCGTGTTCACTAGCAAAATTTTGGGTTTAATATCAATATATATATGTAGGGAAGGAAAATTCTTCTCTACTATTTTAGGGTCTCTGGCTGGGTCTGCGAAATAGACTGACAACAGATAGATTAACAAGAGAAAAGGAATACAAATTTATTTGACATTACAGGTTTTACATGGTCCCAGGGCTTCATAGACAGAAGAGAAAACCCCCAAAGAAACAGCTAGGTTTGGAGGCTTTTATACCATTTGGACAAAGGAGGATAAATTTAAAGAAAAATGACAAGACAAGGGAAGGAACTTTGAGCTTCCAGGGATGGCAAATATAGTGGAAACTAATGGTAGATAAGGGCTAATTAGTAAGGCATAGATACATATAAGTGTTGTATCCTCTTGTTGGATTGTTCCCTTGATCATTATGTAGTGCCCTTCTTTGTCTCTTGTTACAGTTTTTGTTTTAAGGTCTATTTTGTCTGATATAAGTATTGCTACCCCAGCTTTCTTTTCATTGCCACTTGCATGGAGTATCTTTTTCCATCCCTTCACTTTCAGTTTATGTCTTTAGGTATGAAATGTGTCTCTTGTATGCAGCATATATATGGGTCTTGTTTTTATCCAATCAGCCACCCTATGTCTTTTGATTGGAGTATTTAGTCCATTGACATTTAAAGTAGCTATTGATAAGTATATACTTATTGCCATTTTGTTACTTTTTTTCTGGGTGTTTTAGTAGTCCTTCTCTGTTCCTTTCTTCTTCTCTTGTTCTCTTCCCTTGTGGTTTGATGACTTTCTTTAGTATTATGTTTTGGTCCCTTTCTCTTAAATTTTGTATATTTATTATTGGTTTCTGGTTTGTGATTACTATGAGGTTCATATATAATAATGTACGTATATAGCAATCTATATTAAGTTGTTGGTCTCTTTAGTTTCACCTCTTTCTAAAAGCTCTACTCTTTTACTCCCCTCCTCCCACATTTTATGTTTTTGATATCATATCTAACCTCTTTTGTGTGTGTGTGTGTATCCATTACCCTCTTATCATGGAAATAGGTAATTTTATTACTTTTGCCTTTTGATCTTCATATTATCTTCATAGGTGGTTGCTCTGCTACCTCTACTGTATTTTTGCCTTTACCACTGATTTTATTGCTTCTTTTTGGATAATTTTCTATTACTATTTGTGGTCTTCTCTTTCTCACTTAAATAAGTCCCTTCAGTGTTTCTTGTAAGACTGGTTTCTTGGTGATAAACTCCTTTAATTTTTGCTTGGCTGGGAAACTCTTTATCTCTCCTTCCATTCTGAATGATAACCTTGCTGGGTATTCTTGGCTGTAGGTTTTTTTTCTTTCAGCACTTCATTTTAAATATATCATGCCACTCCCTTCTAGCCTGTAAGGTTTCTGCTGAGAAGTCAGCTGATAGCCTTATGGGGTTTCCTTTGTATGTAACTTGTTGCCTTTCTCTTGTGGCTTTTAGGATTCTCTCTTTATCTTTAATTCTTGACATTTTAATTATAATGTGTCTTGGTATGGGCCTCTTTGGATTTATCTTGTTTGGTGCTGTCTGTGCTTCCTGTACCTGGATGTCTGGTTCCTTCCTTAGGTTAAGAAAGTTTTCGGCTATTATTTCTTCAAATAGATTCTCTGCCCCTTTGTCTCTCTCTTCTCCTTCTGAGACACCCTATAATATGAACGTTAGTGTGCTTGATGTTGTCCCAGAGGTCCTTTAGACTGTTCTCATTCTTTTAAATTCTTTTTTCTTTTATCTGTTCAGCTTGGGTGATTTCCTCTAGGCTTTCATCCAACTCACTGATCCATTCTGTATCATCTCCTCTGCTATTGAGTCCCTCTAGTGAATTTTCATTTCCAGTATTGTATTCTTCATTTCTGATTCATTCTTTTTTATATTTTCCAATTCTTTATTCATGTTCTCACTGAGTTCATCCATACTTCTCCCAAGATCAGTGAGCATCCTTATGACTTTTTGTTTGAACTCTTTGTCAGGTAGATTATTTCTGTTTCACTTAGTTCTTTTTTTTTGGTTTTGTCCTATTCCCTTACTTGGAACATATTCCTTTGCCTCCTCATTTTGCTTCTTTCTCTGTGCTTATATCTATGTATTAGGTAGGTCAGCTACCTCTCCTGATCTTGGAGAGGTGGCCTTATGTAAGAGATGCCTTATGAGGCCCAACAGTGTGCTTCTGTCTTGTCACCAGTTCCAAATTTTCTAGGAGTGACCCCTGTGTGGGCTATGTGTATCCTTCTGTTGTGGCAGGATTGCTCTTGCTGCAGGTGCCCAGGGAGGTTAGGCTGTCCCCCTGGCTGGCTGGTTGTAATGCTCAGCTGCATGTGGCTGCTCTGGACCCTTCAGTCACTTTATTGGGTGTGGAGAGCCCCAGCACAGTTGGCTGCAAGGTCTAATAACACATTCTTGTTGCAGTTTTTCTGTTAAGTGAGTAGGCCCCCAGCATGCTGGTTGCTAGGCTCAGGGGCTTACAATTGCTGTCGGCCTCTGGCCTGCAAGGCTCTTGTCAGATTTCTGAGGATTGCAGCTGAGTGGGACTTGCCCCAGGCACGGGAGCACCCAACTGTTTCAGGCTTTGGAAGGTTGGGCTGATCCATTATGTGGCCATTTGAGAAGAACAAGTCTGCTGCAACTGACAAGCTCCACTTCCCACAGGGCCACACACACTGTCAACTCAGTCTTGCCCCATGTGCATACCCCCATCCTCTGAAGCAGACCCAGTCACCCACTGCAGAGGCTCCACACACTCCAGCAATGCCCCACACACTCCACCTGCTCCTTGTGCACACCCTGCTCTGTGAAGGCAGACCCACTCAACCGGCTGCAGAGGTCCAGGCACCCAGACTTTGCAGGGCCCAAGTTGCCCAAGGGTTTGTTTTTGGGTGAGGCCAGTCCTTAGGGAAGGCTGCCTGCCCTGGCTGAGCTGGATTAAATCAGTGCTCTAGTGGGTGGGGCAGACCCTGGGCTAACAGGCCAGGGGAAGAACTCCAATGGTGTCTGCCAGTGTCTGTGTCAGCACACCTGTTGTAGGTCACAGTAATGGCTGCTGCCAATGTCTCAGTCCCTGGAGAGGTCTCACCTCTCACTGAGATGCACCCAGAGCCTATCAGGTGAGTCTCTTTTCACCAAAGGGCTGTGTACCTTTCTTTCTGGTGATTTTAGGCTGCTTTCTGAAATGGGTGAATTTGTGTATGGGCCCTTTAAGAGCCAGCTTTTTTCCCCTTATGTCTGACAGCTTTTCTGGGGGTATTCCCTATTGTTGTTAGTAGCCAGCAAAGCCAGATATTATGACACTTGTCTTGGTTGTGCTGAGTCCAAAAGATACTTATAGCAGTAATGCTCCCTTGCTCAGCTCCCCCACTCCTCCAGGGAAGGCTGCATAGCTTAGGATTGCTTCCAGCCAGCCATGAAGTGCTGTCGCTTGTGGAGGTGGCTTTTTTTCTCTCCAGAAAGAAATATCTGCCTCTTCCACCTCAGTCAAGACTGTCCTTTGTTGTGGGGGTTCTTTTTATCCAGTTTTCAGTTCTCTTTCAGGAGTAACTTTTCCAAGAGTAGTTGTAAATTTGTTGTGTCCATGGAAGGAGGTGAGGTCAGAGTCTGCCTATGCCACCATCTTGACACCAACCTATAGAACCAAGTTTTAAAGGGTAGAAGGAATGTGAATAGATGGGCGTGAAGGAGGATGGGCATTTCAAGCCTTGAAATTTGTTCTGTTAGTCTTTTTAAAGGAAGCTGTTTGGGTAATTTTTGTGGATGTTCTGAGTTACCCATGACCCAGCATACTGATACCAGCTTAAAACTCTTTTCTGCCTTTCATTCTTTTTTCTTGTTCCCCAAATGGTTAGCAGACTGATATGGATTGGGGGAAGAGGGCAGTGGTCAAGAAATGAAAGAGGATCAGCGAATAAAGAAAATCCTCCTGGGAAACCTCATAGTGGTTGTGTTTAATTTTACATCTTAACATGGATCAGTTGTTGAAATAGACCCTCCTCATAACATATAATTTACAACCAATTTACAACCAAATGATTATCCCTCTTCTATCAAGAGTAACACATTTTTAAAAGGGTGGTGGTGCCTATGCTTGGAAAAGTGAACCAAGGGCATGCAGAATTGTGTCAACTAGAGCCCAAGGGTATTGAAAGAGAAATTGCTCCAGCGTGCCCAGTGATCTGCA
Organism: Tapirus indicus; assembly: GCA_031878705.1. Taxonomy (NCBI): domain Eukaryota; kingdom Metazoa; phylum Chordata; class Mammalia; order Perissodactyla; family Tapiridae; genus Tapirus; species Tapirus indicus. Next base: position 53,135,977 of record CM062923.1, on the reverse strand, counting down.
TGTAAGGGATGAAGATAGGAGATAATCACTTACCATTTGACAATTGTAGTCAATAGATTCAGAAAAAATAAAAAGGCTTGACACCTGGGTAATTAAATTCTTAATGATAAATTAGTGATTACACTCAACTGTACTGAATGTGCTGAAGGAACATAATGAAGTCCATTTCTACCTAAATTGCAGATTGTACCTCCCCTCCCCTAAGTTTAAATTCAAAGATGGTTTTCCCTCAGGAAACAAAGCATCCTCCCTGCCTTCCCATTCTCCACTCCATACTGGCTGAGTTTTCATTCTAAGCACTTGCTTGAGCATTGTGGAGAATCTTCTTCTCAACAGGACATTGATATCTGAGCAGAAAAGAAAATTGTTTCCACTTCCAACTCAAAGGTAGTTGTATTTACATAAGCTCCTCTTTCATTTAAATCTGTCTTAATCCTCAAGGATTTAGTCATTGAAATGCAAAATGCATTTTTTTTTAATAAATGAAAAAACCATAAGAGAAAACAAACAGTACAGAGGAAGAATTTTAACAAAACACCTTTCTTTTTTTATTTTCATATTGTCTTGCCTAAAAGCAGCACAGTTTCTTGATATTTGTTTGTATTTTCCCAGTAAAAGGTTGAAGTAAAAGTTTATATGTATATACATCTGAAATGCAGGAATGAGGTGATTACTTCATCTGAAAGTACAATGGAATCATTTTAATCTTACTTTTGTAGGGGAGGAAGACAATTCCTCTACCCTCTAGGTCCTTCTGGCTAATCTAAGAATTAAATTGACATGAGACAGAATAACAGGAGAAAATCAAACAAAGCTTTATAACTTATACGTGGGAGAAACCCAGAAAAGCTGAGTAACTCGCCAGAATGGCTAAAGCTGCCACCTTAAATATCATCTTCAGCTAAAGACAAAGGAGGATCTTGGGGGTAGTGGTTTGGGACTTCAAAGGGGGAGGAAGGAAATTTACATGGAGATGGAAAAGCAAATGTTTGTTAAACAAATATGTGCTGGGCTGGCTATAAACAATGTGACCCGAGAGACAGAACTTTGATAAAAATGGGCTTTTTGGTGCCTTTCTACCACACCTATTTCACATTATACTATAGTTATGGTATTAGTTCCTTCCTAGAACAGGCCTTCTATATTAAATTCTTTTAGGCAGTTAGGTGGAAGGTCAAAGTTTCTTTCAGAGTCTTTTGTCCTAAAGAATAATCAAGGCAAAGAGACACATTTTGGGGTGGCCAATTCTGAGCCCCTACACTTTCAACCCATCTCTAAGTTCAAGATAATTATGAAAAATTTAATTTTGAATTTGATACCTGAGTTGAAAGGCAGCTGGTTTACAATATTACTCCAAGAAAATACATTAAACCATGGTTAATTATTAGTTCTTGGGGTTTCAAGGGCATGGACAATGTAGATTTTATTTTCCCCTAGAGTAACGCATAAGAATTTATTCTGTGTTGTGAATGGCTTAGTTGAGAATTAAAATTTCTCACCCAGTGAGGTGCTAATTGCCAGAGTTCAGTTCTGCCCCAGAGGACCTGCCAGGAGAGCAGAGACAAGGCAAAAGTTCCAGGTTTGCATCCATTTCTAAACTTGTTTGTTTTTCCATTTAACCGAGCCCTATTTTTCCTTGGGTATGTTGGAGAAAGGCATTTTGTTTTTTTACAAAGAAACCAAAAATACTTTTTAAAGACCTTTGTCATTAGATCAGTTCTTTTTTTAAAAACAAAATAAATGCAAAGGGATTTTACTAGATAATCTCAAGAGTTTCTTCCAGTTGTAAAATTCTTCTATGGATTGTAATTTTATTTAGTTCTTTTCACATTATCACTAATATCCTTATTTGCATATACTTTTTCTTTATAATAATTTTTTCTTCTTTGCATGGGTTGTGGTGTTTAAGTAATTCTACCACATTTGCATTGTAATACTAGAGAAAGATAGTAGAGTAATATTGGTACTGGCTTAACTCAGGTTGACATAAGGGAAGCCATATTATAGAAAGGAAGCCATATTGTAACTTTGAATGACCTCTGATTAACTATCTCAGCTGGATATGTACTCTCCAGGAGATATAGATTCTCTGTAGATTTTATGGCCCCTGCTTGCATATGTACCCCTCAGCTGCCATAGGATGATAAGTTTGTTCTTTTCAGTTCCTTAGAAATGTAATGACCCTGGGACAGAGATTCTATACTGCTATCCATCATCAATGACAGCTGAAAGGTCTGGCATGGTAGATCCCAGTCTGCAATGCCAGAGGGTCAACATTCCTGACCCCCTCTTTTATAGCCCACTAACCGTATATAACTGCTTCAAGATTTGACACCTCTTTAAGATGGTTCTTTTTCTTGCTGGGAAGATTTGCCCTGAACTAACATCCATTGCCAATCTTCCTCTTTTTTCTTGAGGAAGATTTACCCTGAGCTAACATCTATGCCAATCTTCCTCTATTTTGTATGTGGGTTGCTGCCACAACATGTCCACCGATAAGTGGTGTAGGTCTGTGCTCAGGAACCAAACCCAGGCCACGGAAGTGGAGCATGCCAAACTTAACCACTAGGCCACAGGGCCAGCCCCTAAGATGGTTCTTTAGGATGCTAGTCCATCATCTTCCGATCAGCTAGCTCATGGCTTAATAAAAGTCCTTTCTCTAACACCGTCTTGCCTCTTGACCAATTGGCTTTTGTCTTGTGGCTAGCAGATCATGACCTTTGCATGGTAACAATATGGCCTCTTTCCACTCAAGATAAGCAAAACTGTCCACTAATCAACATTGTTAGCAATACCAAAGCCACTAGAATCTTAAAATTATCTTTATTTCTCTTTGATATTTCTTATTATAAGCTATAAAGGATGTATAAAGAACTCAGATTTGCACATTAGACTTTCTTTTTTGTGTTAAAAAAATCTCACATGTGTAATTTTCCACTAGAGTAGTCTGGTACCTGAGCAATGGATCAAAAGATTTCCTTCTATCACTGAGCACAGTGTAAGTAGTGAAGGGAAGTAACATTTACTTTTCACCTACTGAGTATCAAGCACCTATATAAACATTATCTAATTTAATTGTACCATGATCCTGTGTGGTAGGTATCATTAACCTTATGAAAACTCAGGATGGCTGATAGTATCAATATAGCCCACAAAAAGTATGTCACCAATTAGGTGACACTAATGGGAAAATACCTCAAAGCCTACACACTCCTGCTGAGTCAGTAAACCCTTTTAGGCTGTATTAGAACCAATCAATATTCAGAAACAAAAACATGGATATATTTTTTGTTTTGTTAAGGTTGTTTAAAGCCATAAAGATCATGGGTTCTTAGTCCAACTTCAAAGGGACAACTAAGAACCTATTTCTGTTGCTTTTGTTTTTCATAGCCAAGTTTTTATGTTTATGTACCAAAAAGGTACATTTTAATAGACTTTGTCCGTGGTCAGCATTCCTTGAGAAATATTGTGGCTGGTTTAATCAAGGTCTTGTTTAAAAAAAAAAGGGAGGGGGAATTTAGAAGAAAACCAATTAAAATGGTATTAAATATACATATTACTATAGGATCCAGAAGGCTGCTGCTTTTAAAACAAATCAGATTCAACAGTGTTAAAAAAAAATCCACTGTGCTTTAAGAATTTATCGCACATATATACTTGTGCCTGTGTGAAATAATTTACTTACAAAAATAGTGTAGCATCTCTACAGTAGTAAAAGATGGGAAAGAACCTACAAGACTGTCAACAAGTCCAGGGTGACTGGGTACATAAAACTTGGTATAGTCATTCAATGGAATACTATACAGCTGTTCAAATGAGTGAGGGGGCTATATAGGTATCAATATAAGATTTATTATTGAGGGAAAAAAGCAAAGTGCAGAACAGTGTATTTAGTATATTACGACTTATGCACAAAAAGGGGAAGGTCACAAACACACACACATACATACATACTTGGGTTATGTATTGAATATTTCTCTATATAAATAAGGAGACAAAAATGGGGTTTAAGTGGGTGGGAATTAGGTGAGTAAAGGAAGTTTTTTTTTTTTTACTGTATAGCCCTTCATTTTATAACTATCAAAACAAATATATGTGTTCGTATTTTTTTACCTCCCAGAAGGATAAAAAAGCCCTTTTTTCAAGAGTGTTTATCTTTGGGAGAAAGGGGCTTTTGGTTTTCATTTAACACCATTTCACTGATATTCTAACATGTATGTATTACTTTTATATAAAATATGACTTAACAGGCAGTAGGATTATAGAGGGTTTTTTTCTCCTTTATGCTTTCTTATAATTTAAAAAACCCCAATACATTTTATTTTTTCTTAAAAAGCTGTTGCTGGCCATCCTTCTGTTGTTTAGGAAACATTACCAGGGTTAGATCTGCAGAGGCCAATTCTCCTATATTTATTTTATTCAGATTGTAATTTTCAGGAAAGTTTTTGAATCCAGCTTTATTGGTTTAAAATGTAATGTCTTTTGCCCTGTAATTCACCCATGTGAATTTCCTCAAGTTCTGGTAAAATGCTTAAGGCCTGGGCTTTTCAAATTATGTTTCTTAAGGACAGAATTTCCTAGGCCTGGACTCTGTCCATTAAGAGAGGAGGCAATAAAATGTTTTGTTCTCTTAGTTAAGGTGACAGAAGTGAATAGCATAAGGAAATAATCAGTTTCACAATGGGAATATTCAACACAAAGCCATGCTTCAAAAACAGTGAGAAATTACTTGTTTCTACAGAAAGATCTCTCAATCTCAATCTACCAGATCTTTCCAAAATGTACTACCATTTCATTTGTTTATGTGATCCCTGATTTGATGGCGTTGGGTGGGGGTAATTCACAGAATCAAATAGGCCAGTTTACACAAATGGGTGATAAAAAGGAGGTGAACACATTATTGAGTAAATTTATTTATATCCTATTTTCCAAGTGTACCTCCTAGCTCTTATAACTTTTATACATACATACTTCTTAATTCTACATGAAATTACTTTGTCTTCATGCTTCCAATTAATTTTTTTAAAAGATATGTTTGACTCATTTGTTTTCTTCTTTTCTGGCTTATATATAAAGTGGAAAGAAGGTAATGAAAGAGGAAGCGAACAGGGAGGGGTAAGAGCATGTTCTTTTTTCCTTCTCAGCTTCTAGTCTCCCTCTAGCTCCCTTTATTGGCAGATTTTTTGTGTGTGTGAGGAAGACCAGCCCTGAGCTAACATCCATTGCCAATCCTCCTCTTTTTGCTGAAGAAGACTGGCCCTGGGCTAACATCCTTGCCCATCTTCCTCTACTTTATATGGGACGCCGCCACAGCATGGCTGACAAGCAGTGCGTCGGCAGGCGCCCGGGATCCGAACCTGCGAACCCCGGGCTGCCAAGCGCAGACGAAACCGCTGCGCCACCAGGCAGGCCACTATTGGCATACTTTTAACAAGGAACAGCTGGTAAAGAATTGTTGTTTGCAGTTTCTCAGGTCTAGTGTCACCGAGTATACAAGGGTGTGTTTGGAACTGAGAGAATAATTTAATAACTGGTATACATTCATACATCCTTTATATAAAATTTTAAAAATTCTATATGAAATTTTGTTTTTATGCATCTAATTAATAGCAGTTATAATAGCACTTTTAGTCACTTGCTTTTTTCTTCCACATATGAAATGAGATAATGATATGCATAATTTTAAATAAGGGATCCTACCAAGTATTTGAGCACCCATGAAGAGCACTATATTATGCCCTAGATTTATGATACTGTCTATTATGTACAATGAGTTAAGTACAAGGATAAAAAGACATCTCCTGTCTTTGTGGATTTTGGAAAAAAGACTAGTTTTTTTTGAACATTATGTTTCTAGTAATAAGCTTAGATTGAGAACATTCCCACTAGCATAAATTCCTGTGGCATTTACTGGTTATGAAATGTAAATGCTTCCTTATCTGCTATAGAGAAATACCTCAAAGGAAGACATTACTTTTTTCTTTTTTCATAAAAATGATTGTTCTAATTTCATCCAATGGTATTAAAACTACTAACAGAGTATCATCTGCAGCCTATTTAACAGCCAGTGTTAAAATCAAATTATCCACAAAGCATGAACTAACCTTTAAGATTTTAAAAATATGATAAGTGTTTAATTGCCTAGTGCAGGTAATGTTTAAAAATATATTCTGGAGTAGATCAATTCATTATCACAAGGTGGATTTTCCTATTCTATTTAAATATAAGAGAATGATGCTTTACCTTGTAACATTTTCCATCTTTACTTTCTCTGATTTAAAAAATAAATCTCAACCCCTTAGGCAAGCTGGGAAAAATGCAACTTTATTTTCTGAATAGAAACAAAATATTAGCTAGAAATCAGAGTCTGAGTCATCTTCATTTGAATATCTATTTTATTTAGAATGCAGCACTAACAGCACGATGATAAACTGTCACAAATTTATACCAAGAAGCACACAATCTTTAAAATGTGTTGGTTTTCACAAGTAATTTAAGTATAGCATTATTATTATTATTATTTGGTACGAGAGTCAAAGACGACATTTAGATTCTTCAGCTTGGGGGCATTTAGTAACATGAAAATGACTGTCTAGTCAGGCAGAGGAAAGAAATTCAAAAGCAGTTTCTTTTTCTTCTGCCAGTTCCTTTGCAGTAAGATCCATCTTCTCACGTGAGAAATCATTAATAGGGAGACCTTCAACAACCTTCCAGGTCTTATTCTGTTTGAAAATAATTGCAAATAAGAGATGTACAATTAAACTAGCTGACCTTCCAGCAAGCAACAACTTAGTTTGAACTTAAATCTAGGAGTAGCTGTTTTAAAGTCTGATTCTAAAGAAGCAAATAAAAATCCAGATCTTAATTCACAGGTAATTCTGATAAAAATTCAACACGAATTTAAAACTCATTGAATTTAGAAAAAAAATCTTTAAATGAGGCTTTAATTAGCAAACATAAAAAAACTATTTACTTTAGTATGGTTATAACACAGAGCAACAATACTGAGAACCATTGCATCATTTAGAAGATACTATCTGTACGTATCCAACATTAGAGGCATAACAAAATGTGTCTAGTGGGAAGAGCTGAATCTTGCTTTCCAGATTAATTTCAATCTTTTAGTGACCAGAAGTTGTGCTTCACATGATTTTAAAGCTGAGAAAAATGTCTAATTTAGTAAAGAAACAACTTTCTAGACTAAATTATACCATTATGAATAAAAACATACAAACACTTTCCCAGTAGGGGACAGAGGAAATAACCCCAAAATACCTTACCTTGATTGTAACAGGGAATGAGTAGAGGAGATCATCAGGAACGCCATAGGAGTTGCCATCAGAGATAATGCCCATGGACACAAACTCCCCCTGAAAATAACAATCAATTTTTTACATTCTTATGGTGCTTAGGGATTAGTTTACATAACCAACTGACACACGAACTAACAAAATTAAACCAGGTGACACTTTCTTATTATGTGCATAACTTCATTACTGTCTGAGGAACCATCACTAGGGCACTTCCATGACAGGGTAACTTTCACGGGTATTATTCCACTGTTCCAATCTGTGTGTGAACTAGGCTAGTGAAACATAATCCTCATTTTATAAATGAGGAAGCTATGGCCCAATGTAGGTTTTAAGAAGAAAAAAAAGTCACCTCCACCATGTATGCTAGGTGCTTTCCATACATCATCTCATTCAACCCTCACAACCCTGTGAGGTAAGTGCCATCCATGTAAAAGATGACAGAACAGCTCAGAAAGGTTAAGTAACTTTCCCAAGGTTACTCAGCTAGTAGGCAACTGAGCTGGGCTATGAACCTGACCTATCTGACTGCTAAGGCTATGTTCTTTTTACATTATAGGGTCAGAGGACAAAAATAAAAGAGTGGCCTATGCAAATCAGAGTCCTCACCTCTGGGGTTCCAAACCAGATGTCTCTGACATGGTCACAGATGGCTTTTGCAGCAGACATTGCGCTGGACAGTTTCCGGGCCTTGATGACAGCAGCACCACGCTGCTGCACAGTCTGGGTGGGGGCAGAGGCAGAGATAGTAGTGTTACTTGATCACGACAGCAGAATTTTCATCAATTCCAAGCTGATCCTGGGGTGAAAGCCTGCAACCAAAATCATGCAACTACCCAATGTTGGCCTTAATAACCTATTTCAGCACAAGTGTTTTTGAAAAGAAACAACTACAAATCCCCACAGAAAGTTTACCACACGTTATACAAAGAAATGGACATGTGTAAAGATAACCGGATGACTAGAGGGTACTCTAGTTCTTCCCACTTTGGCAATCAATCTTGACTGCCATGCAGCAGATCAGATCAGAGCAGAACGGATCATGACTGGCTTAGGATGACCCCAAAAGAAAGTATGCAGTCTTCAGAGCACCTGTGAAAGGCTTGTTCTCCTTGAGGCCCCCCTTTCCCCCTACCCCTTGGAGAGACACTCAGGTCAATGTGGTGTGTCTCTCAAGAGTTCTTTATGCTTGGCTGTTCCCAGATTTTTCTTACAGTGATGAATTCTCCCTTGAGCCAGCTGTCATCTTTCAGAGCTTCATAAACACCAACTTCCTTTCCTTGCAGTTTCACCTTGGCGTGGTTAACATCTGGATACTGAGTTGAGGAATGGTTTCCCCAGATAATGACATTCTTTACATCATCAGAAGTGACACCAAGTTTAAGAGCAATCTAGTTAAATAGAAAACAAATACATTACTTAGACAAATGCATTTTATTTCAAATAGTGACCTGTTTGACAAATACCCTTAAGATAAAAAGCCTCTGACACTTCAGAGAACAGGAGAGTTATACTGATTTGTAAAAAAAAAAAAAAAATTGCAGGGGCCAGTCCCATGGCTTAGTGGTTGGGTTTGGTGCACCCTGCTTTGGCGGCCTGGGTTCATGGGTTTGGATCCCAGGTGTGCACCTACACCACTCATAAGCCATGCTGTGGCGGTGACCCACATACAAAGTGGAGGAAGATTGGCACAGATGTTATCTTCCTCAAGCCAAAAAAAAAAAAAAAAAGAGGAAGATTGGCAATGGATGTTATCTCAGGGCGAATCTTCCTCAGCAAAAAAAAAGCAAATTTTATTGCTTGGTAATATCCTAAAACAGCTTAATGGTGTAAACAAACTGTGAACCTGAAACATTATAGGGTAGAATATTTAAGTAGAATGTTTAAGAGTAGAGAGCATCTTAGAGTTTGTGATTAACTTATTAGTATAGTGGGTTTATCAAATATAAAACACCAAGCAAGAGGTTAATGTTGCTTGAATATGTAAATGCGACCTTGTTTTGTTATTAATGCTTACTTGGAGATGTCTCCTCAGCACCTCTGAACAAGCAGGTATTTAGGTACTTTCTCCATATTTAGGTGAGGACAATATATAAATGACCTAATTTTCAAATAATCCTAAGTATGAAATTTTGAAGTTAGAAGGGACTAAGATTACCAAAGTATGACTGTCCTCATTTTACAGCCTAGAAAACCAAAGATAAGAGTTTAAATATAATACTAAAATTATAACAGGTAATAATCTCTAGCTGTAGGTTCAGAAAGCTCTTTAGGATGCTGCATACCTTGCAGTCACATAAACATCAATTACATTATGTAGTACAGTAGCCACAAAAAGGGTTAGAAAGTTATGTTTTGACAGATTTAAATAAAATAAAATCAGCTTGCTTATTTTCTTATTCACCTGATAAGGTAATGTGCAGAAAAGAAATTATGGTTAGTCATATGTATAATTTGTTCCCAATTAGACAGTAGAATTTATGATGAACCAGAAGGAAATGTTTTGGAAAAAAATTTTTAAAAGCTGATGTGTTAGGGTGACATTGTGGGTGATTTTTCTTTCCTTTATGTTATAATAATAATAGGAGAAAAAAACAGTTGTGCCAGAGTCCATAGCTTTTGCATACATAAATAAAAGCAGCATTCCATCAAAGTTCTATTTGAGCATTCACCATATAACAAAGGGAATACACTCTGATATTTTAAAGAAATTTCAAAAACAAGGATAGTAATAGCCTCAAACTGGAAACAACCCAAAAGTCCTTCAAGAATGGTTAAACAAACTGTGGTACCTCCATACAATGAAATAAATAAGTGGAATAAGTGGAAAGACAATAAAAAGGAATGAACTACTGATATACCCAACAACTTGGATGCATATTAAAGGCATTAAACTGAGTGAAAATAAACCAATCTCAAAAAGTTACTTACTGCACGATTCCATTTTTATAACCTTCTCAAAATGACAAAATTATAGAGATGGAGAACAGATAAATGGTTGTCAGGGTTTAGGAAAGGAGAGGGAGGGTGTAACTATAAAGAGGCAGTATGAAAGAGTTCTTTTGTGGGAGATGAAATAGTTCTGTATCTTGACTATGGTGGTTGTAGTAATCTATATATGTGATTATATGTCACAGAATCATTCATGAAGACATACAAAAAAAATGAGTGAATGTAAAAACTGCAGAAATCTGGGTAAGTCTAGTTAACAGTAGTGTGTGTAATTTAGTCAGTTTCCTAGTTTTGATAATGCTCTATAGTTATGTAAGATGTCACCACTGGGGTAAGTGGGTGATGGGTACGTGAAATTCTCTGTACTATTTTTGTAACTTATTCTGAGACTATAATTTTTCCAAAAGTAAAAAACTATCAAACAAAACAATAATCAACCAAACAAGGATAAAGATGAAAAAGGCCATTACCTAAAATATTTTCAATGACTTGACTCATCTTCACATTAATTTATTCAGTCAAGTAAGAAGCAAACTGTCTTTACTTTCACTATGACCCTTAAAATAAGTCAAGACTCATTCCCTAATCCTAAAATAGTTAAGACGATTTAAAAAAATTGACTTAAAATTCTTTGTTTTTGGTATTTTAAATCACTTCTGATCTAAACCCTCCTTCATCTAGAGTTCTGTAACTATCAGGACTATTAACCACCTTATCAGTCTTCATAAATTAGTTGGATGGTTGGTTTCTGAGATACCCAGCTATTGATCTGCCTAGTAGTTGGGGTAGAGTGGTATGCTGTGCAATGAGTACCATTTTCTGTGTGTGCCATGACTGGAAAGGACTTGGAAAGAACTGTCCTTCTATTTAGCTGGCATTGTAGAGAAGAAGGAAAATTTACACCTGGAGCAAGTAACCCAAGATGTATATTACTAAGAACTTAGAACCCATAACTCTGCTGAATGTCAGCTTCAACTGCTCCAAGGTACAGTGAAGACACGTGGCCTCGAAGCCTCTCTTCCCCACAGGCCTCCTTGGCTCCCTTTATTTCCTACGTCCTGTTGCCCACCTCCTCTTGTTTTTTTGATCTCTTGAGCTAATCCACTTCTGTCTGGACAGCAAAGGCCAGTACTTTGCCTTCAGGAGATGTAGTTTCTGACTATCATTCATGTCAGAGCTAGTCTAAATTAACATGTATCCAGGATGGCAGTTCCTTGCCTCCTTTGACACTTTCATGTCTGTCACATAGATTTATTAAAACAGTTTTTGTGTAATTCTCCAGCCCTAGTAATTTTCTTCCCCCTGATACCACCTAACTGGTTTCATTGTTAAATTACCTTGTCAGCAGACACAACTGCAGCTCTGGTTTGCAAATACACAGGGGAGTTCAGCAGGTGATAAATGGTTGCTAGGTAGCTAAGTCCTCTGAATTCCAAAACAAATTACGTTAAGACTAGTAACCATTCATGTAAGAAAAATTAATCTTTGGGTTTGTTATTTTTCTCCCTGCATTAACAACTTCTAAAGGAGGAAGAAACGGCTTCAACAAAAACTTCCTAAAAGCTCTCTCTGTGCCAGGCTGGCATGCTGGAACATGTGGCAAAAGTTAGTTTGACCAGATAGCTTCTTCTTCCCTTTCCTCATTCAGACTTTTGCCTCTACAAGGAAAACTGTTTCAGGCACTTGACAAAGTGTCACTTAGTAATACCTCTGGATGTAGAATTTTCCAATGCTTGCCTCCACCAGTGAAAGAGCAAAGACGGAAGTTTGTTGGTGTCGTCATTTTACCTCTTTCTTCGTGTTGCAACTAAGTAAGTAATCATCTGGCAATGCAGAGTCGACAACTGCAACACCTATAATATCATCTTTTCCTTCCTAACTGTTCTATAGTACCCAAATCTCCTGATCCAGTCATCCAAACAAACTTCCATTCCTTCCCAGCCACCAGACTGACTAAATAATAAGGAAATAGACTCAGTCCACAGCTTAAAGCCTCTCAGAAAATATTTGTAATTTAAGCTTGTTATCCAATGACCTAAACTAACTGGAATATTCAGGGAGATATTTCTGAAGTGTGGCTCTTCTCAACTCTTGATTATATCCCTCAATAATAATAAAAATAATTAATAATAATAGCAGCCAACCTTTATGGAGTTTTACTATGTGACAGGCACCCCGATAAAGGCTTAACATAGATCTTATCTCATTTAATCCACCAATTACACTTTGACGTAGTTATAATTATGACCCCATTTTATAGCTTGAATACACTTTCTGAAGGTTTAGAGTCAGACAAATCTAGGTGGCTCCATCGTTTACTAGCTGTATGACTTTGAGGTGGGTCCCTGACCTTTCTGGGCTTTGGGTTTCTTATCTATAAAACAGGGATAATAATGGATACCTCATGGTTACTGTAAGAATTAAATAATAAAATTACATGTAAAGCATTCAGCTTAGAGTAGAAGCTTAACAAATGTAAATTTTTTTCTCCTTCACTGAGCATTCCAAAGCTGAAAGATTACCAATTCTCAGTTTAAAGCAGTGGTTTTTCAACTTAGTCCTCATACCATTTTTTGGTAAAAATAGTTTTCTTAAAACTAAACAAAGTTGTCTTCTCTAGAAGAAAAAGGACTAAACCCATAGAACTATCTGGGAATGATGGCCTGTGGATGAGTAGGGATGGCCAGAGAGGTGCTAAGGAGAAGGGAAGTTATGCCAAGAACTAGAACTTTGTCATGACTTCCAAGGGCACTGAGGCTATCTATATCTCAGAAAGCCTAGGAAACTAGCACAGATGAGTAGCATGGCCTCTAATTTTTTCTTTTTTTTTTTTCTCAGGAAGACCAGCCCTGAGCTAGTATCCGTTGCTAATCTCCCTCCTTTTGCCGAGGAAGACTGGCCCTGGGCTAACATCCGTGCCCATCTTCTTCTACTTTATATGGGACGCTGTCACGGTGTGGCTGACAAGCAGTGAGTCAGCGGGCGCCCGGGATCCGAACTGGCGAACCCCAGGCTGCCAAACATGAACTAAACCGCTGCACCACTGGGCCAGCCTCTCATGTCCTCTAATTTTTTAAAAAGCTATTGTTAATACCCTGGTCACTGACCTCTTGACATTTTTATCTAAGGCTCCAAGGGGTAAGGAAACTTGACAATAATTAAAATTTAGCTACTAAGTAGTGAAAAGTAGGAAATTTTATGGAAATGTTGAATATTAAAAAGATACAAAATTGAAAATGGAATTAAATATAAAATTTTAAATCTGAATTTGATTGCTTAGCTGTAGGGAAAAGGGAAGCAGAACCACACAAAACACAAGAAGCTCAAGTCTGTCTTTTTATCTCTCCTGTATATCCGACAATAATAAATTAAATTATGTATCACCATGTGAATTATCTATACTAGTGACTGCTTTTTAACCACTGTAGTAAGAGGACATGAGCGACTGCATTTAATTATAGTTAACAAATGAAATGTAGTTGAGAAAATTAAATACAAAGTTCAGCCTCCTTAAGAGACTAGATTAAAAGACTCCCCAACAAATTGGAATAGCTTCCTACTAAACAAAAATAACAACAAAAAAACACAAACTAGGATTAAGAATCTTTAAAAGTGAGAGAAAAAAGTTGTAAAGCTGAGCATTTGTCAGATTTTAAAAAGCATTTTCCTTACCTGAGCTTTAGCTCGGTTGTGATCCAAACGTGTCAAGCAACTGAAGTTCTCCTTGGGGATGGATGGTGCTGACTTGGAGGCCGTCAGGCAATTGGTATTGGCTGGGTTTCCCACCACGATAACCTAGGATGTATGGGAGGCACAGCAGTTACAGACCATATACTGATTAAATTATCCTAGAGTATGACTGACAAATGTGTAACCTTTGTATCAAGTTTGTGTGAGCTAAATATGTATAGTTTCACTGAACTTTCTAATAGGTTTCTATCCTCCTTTCTAAAAACTTTTACCCCCTTGTTAGGGTTTGGTGTGATTACTGAAAACATTTCTTTAATAAAGCCACTATTATGTATACAAGTCACTTTCCGGGTGGCAGTGTCCAAGACCTAAGGTAAATGTCTTTCTCTTTTGTTTTATGCCAAAACAGAGACACAGCATTTATTTACTTGCCACAAAAAACATAATCTAAGGCTCTATCTCCAGAGTTCAACTCGTTCATAAAATTTTCCTTCTTATAAAAGTAGTCCAAGAAAGAAATTCTACTTGAGCAGTTTACTTTAGGACATGATGTGTCTTTATGAATTAAAAGTGTCTCTCAATCTTGCCTAATCCTAAAAATTAACTGAGACATTTGCTAAAATACAGATTATCAGTCCCATCCACTCCACACCTATTGAAATAATCTTTAGGAGAAAGTACTTCAGGCTGCTATTATTTTTATTGGGGAGGTATGGGATATGCTAAATCACAGTACAGTATAGTAAAATGTATACGTGGCCTTTTTCTTAAGTTTTAAAAATCTTTAATAAAATAATTTAAAAATACTGTGAAATAATATCAAATTTACAGAAAAGCTGCAAGCATGTTACAAAGATTAACTCCCACAACCCCTTTACCTATATTCTTTAATTTGTTCCATCTCTCTCCCCGCCTCTCTCTATACATACACACATACACACACACCCACCCACCCTTAGTCTTTTTTTGGGCCCAGATGAGAACAAGCTGCAGACATGATACTTCAGTGTCAGTGTATATTTCCTCAGACAAGGATTTTGGCCAAGGAGTGATTACTGTGCAAGCAATACGGTAACTCCAAGCAGCCTGGATTTCAGCAGTCCAATCAACCTTGTAATCTTTTACCAAGAGATCTGTGGATTTCCATTCAATTCATTTCTATTATTTTCTGTTAATGATTACAGAAAATAAAAGTTAACTATTTAAAAGGGAGTCCATACAAAGCAAAAATTCAGATGTCTATGAAGTATTATAATAGAATATTATAATTGGCAATTTAAAAAAATCTCATAAAATTTTCTTTTATCTTTCTTTGAAGTCAGGATAGAGAGGAAGAAGTATATCAAAATCAGTAAAACCTCTAACCAGCAAGCCTTTTTGCTGTGACAACTAAGTTCTAGAGAACTGATACGTAATTGGTAAAAGAAGGCTTTACTGTAAATATTAAGACAAATTTAGAAACTAGAATAAATAGCTTGAACACAAAGAGACAGAAGAGGAAGTCATACCTACTCAACTCCTCAAGAGACAAGCATATCAAAATTCCTCTGGACTGAGAAAATCTGAGCATTCAGAACCCACCATCTCCTATCGCTGAGAAGGCAGCTTCCAGCCGTCTCCCTCCACAATCACACACACAAATTCAAATGTCTGAATAAATATTCCCACACCAGCTAAAATGCACCAGAAAATTCTGTGCCTTCTCTATAGGTTTATGAACTAATATGAAATTTCCATGTCACAGTATTAGACAAAATATTTTTGAGCACCTCTGAATATAGATTTCTACACTATAAGAAAAAAAATTCAGAAAGGGAGCGCTTATTAAGCAAAACTCTGTATCTGTATTTACTGACCATTGCACAGAACTGGAAAAAAAAGGCAAATAATTTTGTTTTCACTTAAATACTGAAAACAGAAGTTTCAAATGCTGATAATAAGAAACCCCATAAAATACTGTATTGGTCACCTTAACTGACTTCTTGGCATATTTCTCCAAGGCTGCACCCTGGCATTTGAAGATTTTCACATTTGCTTTGAGTAAATCTTTCCTCTCCATGCCATCCCTTCTTGGCATGGAGCCCACAAGAATGGCCACATCCAGGTCTTTGAAAGCAACCTCTTCTTTATCTGTTGCGATGACATCTGTGAACATGGCAATAAATATGCAGAGCTATTTAAACACCAAAGTCTGAGGTTTTCTTTTTCATAGTGAGTCTATCCAGTAACTCTTTCATTGTATAGCAAATGTTTACTTTTATGTATCACACTGACAAGTTTTAGGGGCCAAAGAAAAGAAAGACAATGTATTAATTCAATAACCATAACATTAGCAGAAATGTCAATACATTTATTTTGCTTTTATTTCAATAATTATCTCAATTCCAAAAATTCTATAGCTTTTATCTTTTATAAGCAGATAAGATGCAAGGTATAGTATGATAACTTTCAAGGCAACATTTGTTATTCACACTAATTACCAGAGATAACACAAAAGAGAAACTAATTCACCTAACCTTTAAGTTACAATTACTTTAAGGTCTAAGATACCATTCACAAATTAAAAATAATGTTTACTGAGGAGTTTTGTGCCAGGAATAATGCTAAGAGATTTATTTAATCAAATTTAATCTTAGTATTTTACAAATGAAGACAATGAGGTTTAAAGAATTAACTATCTGCCATCAAAAAATAGTGGGGCTGCAATTCCAGCCCAGGTTGGTCCAGAGTCCAACCACCATGCTACAGTGTTAGTCCAATAAACATACACCACTTGCTTTTTGCTTAAAGAAGATATATTATTGCTCTCCTTTGTTGACAGTATTAGAAAGGCCATGACCAGTGCTTTAGACTAAATGTTTGTGTCCCTCACAAAATTCCCATGTTGAAACCTAATCCACAATGTGATGGTATTAGGAGGTGGGGCTTTTGGGAGGTGATTAGGCCAGGAGGGTGGAGCCCTCATGAACTGGAGGCCTAATGAAAGAGGCCTCAGAAAGTTTCCTCACCCCTTTCGCCATGTGAGGACAGTGAGAAATGGCTGTCTGTGAACCAGGAACTGGGCTCTCACCAGACATCCAATCTGCTGGCTCTTTGATCTATCACTTCCCAGCCTCCAGAACTGTGAGAAATAAATTTCTGTTGTTTATAAACCACTCAGTCTTTGGTATTTTTGTTATAGCAGCCCAAATGGACTGAGACAACCATGATTCAGCATTGTCATTGGTAAATTTTTAGACCAGTGAACTTGTGTCACAGTCAGGCTGCTATAAGCCCCCAAATAGGTATACATAGGAATAGCAGTTGGAGAAAGAAAAGAAAACCTTCTTCTTCCCAACCATACATCCTTATTTGCTGAACTTTTCCTTCCCCGTCATATTCATAGCTGACTGTAACCTGGGCCCATCAGAGACAGCAGAGAGAACTCAGCAGAGAAAGGAATAAAAATGGGAAAAAGCAACAGAGGAAGCTGATTTGGAAACAGTGGGTGAGGAAAAGGAGCCAGAATAGCTTGGGTAGGGTAATACACTCTCTTATGTAACTATGCAACTAAATGATTCACGTGGCAGAGTACTCCTTCCAAGAAATGTTTATTGAACAGATACATGAATTCTGAGCATGGTTTCTCTTGGGTGTGTATATATTTTGCTTTGTGCAAACTTCTAGGAGAGTATTATTAATTAATCCTTACCAAAAGAAAAAGATCATGATAAAGGTATAGCTAAAGAAAAATACTCAAATTAGTTTACAACTTGACCTAAGGTTTTAATGAACCTTTCAATCAAATTTAAGACTTCTAACACTTGTGTTAATAGTTCAGCGATTCTCAAAGCTCTTAGCAGAAGTGTGGTGGGCTTTTTCAAACTATGCAGTATGCGATTAGGACAACTGACACTATATCTCAACCTGATGACTGGCAGATGGGATGGTACTATAGACAAGGGACCAACCAATTTCTAGCCTCAGGGCAGCATATGGCTCCGGAAGATATCATTTAGAGTTGAAGTAGGTCTCCATTACAGGACACTATTACTATTTAAATAGACTTTAAATAACAACAATGTAGACAATCTCAGGCATATAACCCTTGTGCAATATTATACTTAATTACTAAAATAAATTATATTTAAGCACGTTGGAAAAAAAGTATAGTGTTTTATCTTACATTGGTTAGTTCTCACTTTTACCCTTATTTATTCTTGGTATACATCTTACCAAGTAGTTGTTCAAAAAACAAAAACAAAATACTTTTATGAAATAATTTCTAATTGAAAGGCTAGTGAACAAAAATCAAAAACCTATTTTTTGAAAGACATAAAAATACTATAAAATCCCTTTCTTCTCTGCTCCCCAACTCACCTTTCAGGAGGGGAAGGGCACAGTCTTGCAGTTCCATTAGCACACCGTCCAGGACACCCATCATGGGAGTGATATCCAACAGCACAAGAATTATAGGCTGCCAAATAAATAGCAGAGACAGCATTTGTCAACGTAGGTTATGTTAATTAGTCACAAAAAAGACCATTTGCAAAGTTTTTGCTTATTCATTGTGTATATGTGTTTAATCCCCATTAGTCATAATTATGTTAGGCGGTCAGGTATCTAACATCATGCCAATTTCAGAAGAAGGAATGCTATAAAATCAGCAACAGTTTGCTAACAGACACAGTAAGAGGAATCACCATTACTGAATTTTAAAGGAGTACATGAAAGAAATATCAAATTGAAGTGACATGCCACAGCTTGCTCTTATTGTTAATAGCTGTCTATCTGATTTCAGTTCATGGAAAGCTAAGTACAGTATCTGGCACAAAGGAAGAACTTGATATCCATAGGTGAAGAGAATGGATAAATGAATACTTTAGAAAAGGATTTTAGTGTAGATAAGTCAGACCTGGTGGAACAGGGGGTGCCTGCTTCAAACTGAAAGGCAGATTTACCTATCTTGACTATTTTGGGTCTAAAGAGCATTTATGAACAAGGAAGTGCTGAGTCAGTAACTCTCTCTCCCACTTGACTCTCACCGACAGTTACTGTCATTAGTGAATACCTTCCACTGACTGATACCTGCTGGCTGCCAAGTCAAGTAAATATAGTATGTGGAATAGTTCTGATTTGCAAAGTGTTTTCAATGTCTGGAGGGGTACAATAAGCTATGAGCTTCCACTTATAGCAGTGCGCCTAGGGATTTATTGGGATTACCTATTCCTTCATCATTTAAAAATTTCTTTGCAATTAAATACAGGGTTTTATTGACAATATTCTTACTCTGACTAAAGATTTATAGACGCTTGCCCCTACCTGGTCTTTGCCAAAGACACATCCATTTCCAATACTGTACAGCAGTGAATATGCAATTTGACCAGCTGCTCCAGTCACAAGGACTCTGATTGGTTCAGACTGTAATGAAAGACACCCATTAACATCTTAATTAAAAAGTGCTATTTTACCCTAAAGTTATTCAGAATTTTATCTATAACAAGAGAACCACATACTTTAAAAGTTAATGTAAAATTTTAAAGTCTCTTCACATCTGGCTTAGTAGAAGACTAACTTATCCCAGTAAATAAATATAGCATGCACAAATCAACTAAGCAACTTCTGGAACATGTGTTCTTTGGTGGCATATTTATGCAGTGTTATTTAACTCACTGTTATCTTGGATTTACTTACATAATCTTATCCAACGTTTTTTAGGATATTTTACCACTAAAATAGGCCTAACAATGTTGATGTGCATTATATGGTGATATAAACCCTGACGGCCACTAGAACCTTACAAATCCTCTTATGCAAATCCCCTCAATAGAATTCTTCACATCAGGAAGAGAAGTAACAGTGGTTAAAATTTCCCACTTACAATGAGCCAGAAAGTTTTAATACAACTATTAATCATGATTCGACTTATCTACTTGGAGGAGGAAAAATAAGCCTTTATTTTTCATTTGAAAAGAAAAATGAGAAAATAATATCTGGATTATAATGAATTTTAGTATTAAATAATAAATAACAACATGTAGCGACAATTGACAACCTGATTCCAAGGGAAAATTAATTTTAAAAGGCAGGGAGGAAGACAAGTACAAACAGCATAACAGTTATAATAGAGAGAAGTCGCCTTATAGATCTCAATGGACCTTGAACAATTATGGATATCAACAAAAATAATAACTAATATTCAAAGTGATGACCCTGAGTCATTAAAAAAAGTTAAATTAGGCTAAGAGAATTAAAAAGATAGAAATATTATTTCTATTAAAAAGAGCCAAACAAAAATGTTTGGAAACTAATTAGACAGAAAAATTCAATCAAGGTGAACTGTTCCTTTCTCTGACAATGCTGGGTAAATGTGCTTCTACTCTGTGTCACCTCTATTGTTACCTGCATGAGAGAGGTGGTCCACTGAATTGACTGGGGATAGAAGCGTTTTGATTTCTTTATATTTAGAATTCCTTCTTCCAGAGGAGGCATGCGCTGGGTTGGAAGGAGACTATGACCTCAAAGAGTCCTTCTAAACCTTCCAACGCAAACCTCTGAAGGTCAGCAGCAGTTAGCAATTTGGAACCCACAGAAGTCAAAGGAAAAAAATCTCAGGAAAGAAGTGTCAACTGTTGTAGAGAAATGAATCTGATTATAGCAGACTATGTATGCATTTCTTCCTCAGATGTGACCAGGGTGGGAGTGGAAAAAAAGGAGAACACTATGGAGAGTTTCTCCCTGACCTTTTTGGTCTCTTCCCTATCTTCTTCACTAACTTTTCCCCAGGCCTTCATCTCTCTAAATATATAAAATATGATAATTCTCAAAATAAGCCAATTTTAATACAACACGTATGTTCCCAAATAGACTTTAGGTTTATAAAGAACACTAAAAGTTATTGTATATGGTTATTTTCTATCATATGGCCTTTACATGTTTTTGTCATTTTCCCCTCTTCCCTTGAAGTAGTGTAGGTGAGGAAAAGGGAATAGAGGAAGGAATTATCCCCCTTTCCTCTTTAAAATGTAAGCTCCTTAAGGACAGGGGCTTTGAGTATTTTATTTCTTGTTGTATCCCAACTGCCTAGAACAATGCCTGGCATGTAGTTGGAGCTCAAATATTTGCTGAAGGAATATCTAGATCTTATAAAATTACTATCAAAAACTTGGAAATGTAAAACAATTGTTTCAAAGCAAACCTAACATGCTTTAAAAAACTGTTTTAAGATATTTTATTCATACATACTTGCATTGAGAAGGTTGGAAACTTAGTGATCACGATAGTTCCAGCCACAGTTAGCAAAATTATTTATGTCACAAGTTCTAATGATATAGTCTTATAAATCAACTGAGGAACTGTTACGTCACTTCATTCATTAAACAATACACCACTGCACCTCTATTATATACCCAGTACTACTTTAGGCCACAGAATCCATTAGTGAACCATATGCAGGAAACAAGAGGATAAGCCAATTTTTTAAAAGAGGGGGCTAGAGAGGCAGTAGAATGTAGTAGTTAAAGAGATGGCCTCTAGAGCTAGACTTTCTGGGTTCAAATCCTGACTCCACAACTCATTAGCTGTATGTTCTTGGGGAAGTTACTTAACCTCTCTGTATTCAGTTTCCCCACAGTAAAATGGAGATAATAGCAGCTACCTAATAAATAAACTAGTTGTAAGGATTGAGAGTTAACATACAGAGCATTAAAAACAGTATGTAGCAAGTACTATAATTATAGGTTGCTGTCACCATGGAATTTTCCTCTAAGGACTCTCATAGCCTGTGATTTTCTATTTACATGTCTGTTACTCTCTACTAGACTGTGAACCCTCCATGAGAGCAATCCCCTTTTTGACTTCAATTTGCACTCCCATATAGTGTTCAACAAATATTTGTTGAATGAATGAAAGGGTTAAGAAAAATATAAACACATGCTACTTCAATGTAAAGCAAGCTGGGATAAGAAATGAGGAAGAAAGTGACTATCATTATCTGTAAAGTTTAACCTCCCAGAAAACCAGGTAGATGGTTTAGAATGATGTAGTCAATTTTAGGCATTAATTTTAGCTACCAAAAAGACGAGTTCACAATATCACAGTTCTCAGTGAAGGGGTTGTGACCAACTAATTAATAGCTACTAATTCCACCTCAGTAGTTTTCTTCTGTATCTTTGAGCAAATTATTTTCACAGGTAGGTTAATTTCATTTTTGTTAATAGTATGAAGCCTAATTTCTGAATGTTTGATGATGAAATGGGAAAGAAAGTGCATATTTGGTTCTTTCTGCTCTTTGCAACACTGCAGTCGAAAAGCAGAGGGTGGGAGATTCCTGCTGACTTTTCACAATGTTAGTGTGAAGAAAGGTTACTATTCTTTGCTTAGATATCCAGGCAGTCTGCCAAGATACAAAGAAGGAATGTCTTTGCTCTTGGCAGGGCACTAATGACCTTCCTGCGGATGCAGGCTCTGTCTTGCTCATGTCTTCAAGTCTTAGTTCTAAAGCTTGAATTTAAGGTATTCCTTCTGTTATTCTACAGAAAGACCCATGTATTCCTTCTTTACTTTCTAATTTATATGTATTTCTGTAGTATAAAAGACAAACAATATCATTCAGATTCTTTCATACAGTTTATTCTTGCTGTCACTCCCTATGGACACAAGCAAAGAATTCCCTTCTTTAAAAAATTGCTTTGAATAGCTTACAAAAGATGGCTCTTTTCTAACTCAGTGATTGTTCACACACTTTCCCAAACAGGCTAGGAGATTTTGAGTCATGTGAGAATTTGCTGTCAGTTTCGGCAAACTGACAGGAGGATTCTTCCTTATGGACGGTCTCTGTGTTATCTGGTGCTCCAGCGACCTTCCAAGGATGAGGCCTGGCTTGATCCATTGTGTAGCAGAACAACACAAGAATGGGGGCTGAAGATCTCTCCGTGACCTTGGGAAAATCAGTTGACCTCAAAAGGCTATGCTTTAAGATTAGAGGAAATAATCTCCAAATTCCCTTCCAATTCTAGAATTCCAATATTCTGAATTGCAAAGACTAAAGCTATCAGGTAATATAAATGCTGATAACATAGTTTAGTTTGTATTTGCAGTATGAGCTTGTATCTTCATCCAGAACCTCAGCTACTAAAAATTAATTTTCAGAATGACTTGATAAGTATCTGCATGACACAATATGGTAAAATGGAAAGAGTGTGAGACCTGCGGGGGGCAAACTGTTGTGTGACCTTAAGCAAATCACATTCTCTTCGGGTTTCAACAAACTCAGTTTTAAGATGTGAAGTGGGGAGATCTGTCAAGATGATCTCTAAAAGGTCCCATCCTGTTCTAAAATTATAAAGTCTGAAGTTCTCTGATAATAAGTACCTCTGCTTTCTTACTAAGATTATTTAGGTCAGAAACCATCATTTAAAAGACTGACTATGTTATCTAACAAAATAAGTAGGAAATCTAGGTTTAACACTTTCTGAGAATTAGTAGCTATCCCCACTGGGGCCCTTATAAAGGTAGAGGGAGTAATCTCCTTGCCTTGAAAACACGTATTTTCAGGTTCTGAAAAATTTTCAATTCATTCAATTATTTCCCCACACTCCCCACTCATTTCAATATTTTGAGATAACGAAGGAAAAATAGTCTCAACTATAAATACAAGTACTGCAGCAATTTCTCCCGGTCTCATGGCACATGTCACCTTCAAACAGCACGCAGATTATTCCGACGTCAGAGTTCCCTCACCAACCCCCCCTTTCTCCCTTTCAGCAGAGACAAGATATGGAGATCGAGGTTACCTAGATCTTCAGAACAAGATGGTTATATTGTGTAACGTTTAAAAGTAGTGATTCTAGAATTCATAGCATACAGATCATTAAAGAAAATCTGCATTAGTTATCTGTCTAGTGATGCCGTCACTGCAACACGTCCTGGCAGTACAAAATGAGATCAAGGAAAAGGTTTTAACTAACATTTTGTGAAATTAGATATGGCGGAAACACGTTTCTCGAAAACAGATCGTAATCTGGAGCACCTGGTAAGCACTGCTTTTACAGTCGAGGGCCTTCTGCTTTCAAGGGCTTTGTGACAAAAGTCCCTAAAAACACTGGGCTTAAGAGGAGAAAAAGAGGTTTAGGACCCAACACCCCCTCCCATATCAAACCTTATCAAACTCCATATCGTGCTTTGGAGAAAATCCGCAGCTTCATATTTTGTTCCCCCGTCATGCAGCAGGACTGAGATCGCGCCTCCTCAAGGACAGCGATTTCTCTCGAGTCCTTCCAAGTGCCCCCCGGGTGGAAATCAACCCCTTCCCAATTCCTAGGTCACTGCGACAGTCCCCAGATGAGTCGGGCTTTCCAAAGGGCGCGAAAGACAGTGCCTTGCACAGCCACTCCCTAAAAGTCCTTCAAGCCCAAGAAACCCCACACAACGGGCCGAAGGCCGGAGGCGGGCAGCACCCAAGGGCCCATACTCACCATGATTGGGAACTGCGCGGACAATCTCAGCACCCGCAAAATGAGCCTCACCGAGCCAGGTCACCTCTACCGCGGAACCGACTCGGGGAGGGCTAGCGGCGTGAGAAAGAAAAGACTCCGCTCCCGATCGCGGCGCCCTCTGGGAACTGTAGTTTATGCTGCCCTGATTCTGGCGCAATCTCCAACACATTTTCTTCTAGTGTTGAACTACACTTCCCGAGGTCAGGGAGTCTTCTCACCCCCTTCTCCCTGCGCTCTTTACGGATTGCAAAGTAGTCCCCGAGGGCGAGCCGCTGTGATTGGAGGACGGCGATGAGCGGATGATTTGGGCTCAGGAGAAAAGCATCTGCCTGATGGCGCCCAGCAATTGGCGGGAGTGGAGGCGTGTGTAAATCAAGGGAGGAGAGACAGATCCTTTAGTTACATCAATCACACGTGCGCAACGGAGACTTTATCCTCCCTCAAGGGTAAACCTGGGAGGTCAAGAGACCTTCCGCTGCGTAAAGCCGGCTCGACCCGGAAACAAAATCTTTTTAAAAACTATTTACACTCTGGAGGGGCGGGAGGAATTGACGTGTCGGGAAAACTGGAAGGCTTCTCAGGTTGCTAGGCGACGAGGCGGAAGAGCGCGCGCACGCACTGTCCGCTGGGGAGTATCTGAGGGATCTGTGGCGCCGGCAGCTCCGAGACCGAGGAGACCGAGTGAGCGCGCCGCGCCCTCCCGGGTCCTCCTTCCCTAGCCAGGGGTCCCTGCAACCCGGGTAGTGTCCGGTGACGAGGTGAGGGGTTTGCGGGGATGCCTCCTCTGAGGCGGCCGCGGGCCGCGCGTCTTCCCTACTCTGGGGCAGATGAGCCCCGGCCCGAGGGCAAGGTTTTCTTTTAATCTTGGGGTTCGGAATGCTGTTGTACGCCGTCCCGCGTTGCCTTTATCTACCCGGGTGCTGATCTACTGGGCGAGTGCCCGCGAGCTCGCCGGTCCCTTCTCCGCGCAGAGTGTTGGGGCAACAGTGTTGTGGAGGGCGTAGTGCTCTGAAGTTCCCGCCTCCTTCCCGCTGTAAGATGCAGCTCTTTTCAAGTTAAATGAAAAATACTGAGCGCCTGCTTTGTGGGAGGTGAGACCCTCCCTTCCTGGAGCTCACAGTCCACAGATCTAACTTTTTCTTTAAGTCCTCGGTGAATGTTGACACTTTGGGGTCTTCTCTTTTGGAAACTGGATGCTCTTTAAACCATCGTGACCTTTCAAGTATGCCAAACCTGCATTTCTTCGGAAAGCGTGGTAACTGAATGGGAGACACTGGTTGGTTCAGTCAGAGTCTCAGCTGGTAAAACACCTTAAGAGGTTTCATTTAAATTAATGTTGCCCAAGAGAATTGTTGTGCTCTCTGAAACTTTGTTTCATGTGGATATCAAAAGGAAGGTGTGATAATCTGGAATAACATACGTGTAATGAAAATGAATGAAATATCTATATTAGATAACATTGGTATAACTTCTGATTTTTCTCTATCACTGTTAAATGAATGCCAAGTGGTATCTTTCAGTTTTGAGGGTTTGCTATTGTGGAAAAGAAATATAACACTTACTTTTCAACTTGATCAATCAATAGCTTTTATCATAGTTGAATGACTCTCTCCTCTTTGAATCACTTGATTCACTTGGTTTTCAGACAACATACTTTCCTGGTTTTCCTCCTATGTCACTGGTTGCCCCTTCTCATTGTTCCATGCAAGTTCTTTTATATCTCTGAACTCTTGAACATTATAGTGCCTGTATTCTTCTGTCTACACTTAATCCTAAAGTGATCTAGTTCATGAGTTGTATGGTTTCAAATGCCACTTCTGTGTCACAAAACTCCCAAATTTGTGTCTAGTCCTGAGTTCCAGACTTCTATCTACTTATTTCCACTTTATTTTGTAATATGCATTGCTTCCACTGTTTTACAGTGTTTTCTCCTGAGCAATTGTATATGTATATAGAAGTAAAACACCACACTCTTTGATACGGATGACATGACACGGAATTTCCCCAGTTCTAAGATGTTGGTTGTGGATGGGATTATGAGATTTCAAATGGTAGAGTGTAAAGAGCTGGGACTGGTTTGATGAAGACTGGTTTAATAAATTGGCCAGGAGAACACAGGGCAAGGGTTTTAGGATGTGCCACTGTTAGGCTCTCTGGATTCAGAAATTAAAATGTCACAATGGCTGCCTTTTTAGAGCCATCAGTATAGCAGGGACACAGATATATGTAAATCCATAATAACAACATGGTGTAACCTGGTTAGTAATAGTTAGGTAAAGAATTAGTAACTGAACTGACAGGGCTTCACAAAGAAAGTGTTGCCTGAGTGAGGACAAATGGATGTTTCTGCCAAGCGGCTAAGGTAGGAGGTAGAATCCCATTTGCGACGTTGCGGGGAGGGTTTTGGATTGGCAGTAAGACAACATACAAACATAATGTGCTGTAAGTTCTTGATTTTTTTAAGCCTCTAGAACATCATTGACCAAGACTGTAGCCACTAGTCACATGTGACTATTTAAATTTAAATTAATTAAAATTAAATAAAATTAAAAATCCAATTTCTCAGTCACATTAGTTACATTTCAAGTGCTCAGTAACCACATGTGACAGAGTATGGAACATTTTCATCATGAAAAGTTCTGTTGCACAGCTACTAGAACTTCATGGAATCAAGGCATCAGTCAGAGCAATAGCAGCTGCAACATCTTCATGGGGTCATTTCTTTTGCCCCTGTGTTTCCTGTGGTGTGCATAGCTGTCTGTGATAGTGACTACACAGGAAGAGTCCTGTCAGAGGCAAGAAAAAAACCTAATTCTTGTCTTAATCATTGTTTTTTTATTCTGGAGGACCGCACATTAACAGTCTTGGTGTGTCTATTTAAAAGAATGTTTACGAACATTACATTGTCGTGAATTTTGAACCAGACTTAGCATCAGTAAGCCCACATCCTTGGGAGGGTGTGAGAAAGCAGAGTCATTGCCTGGGTGACACCAAACAATATCTGTCTGCTGCTGCTTATTCTTCTGGAATACCTATGTCCCTGCCACATTCTAAGTAGATGGAAGAGCATGTGCCTTATATAGAGGCTTGATGTAGAATGGCAGGTTCAGATCCTACCAATAAGGGGGATTAGGAGAGGAGCCCAGTTGGGGTGTCTGTATATTTTAATGATTGCAACAGGTCTATATTCGTATGTGCTTTTTATGAATTTTCATAATATATGTTTTATTTGGATATATTTGCTCTCTATGACCTTATCTCTATTATGAGTTTGTCCTAAAATGTCTAGCTGGTTTTATAATTTATATATTTTCAATTTGGATTAAACAAGCATGCTTTTTGTAAATCAAATTTCACAATAATTGTCATTTCTAAGGAATGAGGAAGAAGAGAAGTGTCACTGGAGAGGGGCTAAGGAAACTTTAAATGTATTGGTGGGTAGAGAAAATATTGGGTATGCATTTTATTATTTGTTCAACTGTACTCACCACCCAGCTTAGCAGAGAATATTACCAATCTCTTCCCAGAGATAATGTGTTGACATACACACACACATATACTCATTCTTGTGTATATAGATACATTTTGTGATTATAAAAAGAAAGTCACATGAATTATTAAATAATAAAATCAATCAGTTAATGCTTTCTCCTATCCCCTACTAACTAGAGATTATGAAAACTTGTTATATGTTACTACTTATGGCTTTATATGTAAAAAATACTGCTATATAAGCACAAACATATCTACATTTTCTCATAAATATGTCCAAAGACAGATATAGTTATGGCCATTGTTTAAAAAAATTAACATACACGAAAAGACTCTGAAATGGATCAATTTGTGGTTCATAAGAAGTGGGAAGAGCTAGACCTTGGACAGTAAGTAGAGGTATCGGCTGGAGCACGGACAGGGGAGTAGGGAAAAAAGAAAGCAATTGAGTGTGAAGAACCAGCATGGTGAAGTGAAAGTTAAAAGAGAGGGAAAAAAATTCTCACCAAACATATTTATTTGCATTAAATGTCTTATACTTTAGCCAACCTGCCTGCTGTTGCTCAAACATGTCCTTCAGTTTTCTGCCTCCATATTTTATGTGTGCTTTTTCCTCATCTCATCCTCTGTTTCTGCCTGTTAAAATCTGTTGCACCGGGTGCTCTCCAAATGCTTTGACCTTTATGAAGCCTTTCTTTTTTCTTTTTTAACTCTTTAGTACAGAATTTCCAGCATACTCAAAATGAAGATAGTAGTATAATTTTCTTAGTCTATTATCCAGCTTCAGCAATTATTAACATTTGCCAAGCTTTTTAAATCTGCCTCCCCTCTCCTCACTCTCCCAACATTTTCAAACATCCTGGAAATCTGTACAGTAGGTCTGTGCTTTATACTACTGCTTTATAGTAGTCTGAGTTCCATTAGGAGACAGAACTATACTGGTTATTTGAAAATTTAATGCGATGAATTGTTAACTAGAACAAGAGGGAGGCGGTTAACTACCAAAAGAGGTAAAAGAGCTCAAAGGGTCTCAGAAGTAGCAGGTGCAAAAGAGTAGCTACTACTTCTAGGATGGAGAAGAGAGACTGAGAGAAGGCTCTTCTTCCCAAAGCTTGAATTCAGACCCCTTCAAAAAAAGGGCATGTCTACCAAGGCTACATGGTCTATAGAATTGCGCACTGTCAGTGGGGAGACTGGGACTTGAGGCCATAGCTGGAACTTGTCTCCTCAGCAAGGCTCCTGGGCTCCCACACTGAATGATAATAATAATGGAGGACCAGAATCCAGAAGGAAACTGGCTGGCTGCTGCTTTCACCTTACAGGGTCACTCCATTGCCTTCTCTTAAACTGGCAAAGGAGAAATGTTTAGAGTCTAGTTCCAGTGTCACAAGCAGGGCAAAGAAAGGTAGATTTGATGCTGAGAGATAATAAATTGATAACTGGCACACCCATATACCTACTACTTAATTTCTATTGTTAAGCATTTACCATATTTACTTTATCATGTATCTATTTGTCTATCCATCTACATGAAGTCTTTTCTGATTCCTCAGCCTGATAATCACTCTTAGTTTTAAAATTTGAATTTAAAAATTATCTGCAAAACTAATCTATAATGGGTGAAAAATCACTAATGGTAGTTCCCTCTAGAGATGGGATTTGGGGTGGGGATTGACTGGGAATGGGCATGAGGGAATTTTTTGGGTGACAGTAATATTCTATATCTTGATAGGGATTTGGGTTACAGAAGTATAAGCATTTGTAAAAATGTGCAAATCATATGCTTAAGATTTGTACATTTCATATTTGTAAATTTTGTCTAAAAAAAACTGAAAATTATTGAACTCTAGTTAATGATAGGTATGCTGAAGTATTTAGGGGTGAAATGTACTTATGCCTGCAACTTTCTTTGAAATGCATTAAAAATATAAGATGGATTGATGAATATGTAGAGCGATGAGTAACATCCATAAAAAATTAAAATATAGATAGAACAAATATAGTAATGAGAGGAAATACTGTATAATAAAATGTTAATTATAGAGTTTAGGTGGTGTTCACTGTACAGTGCTTTCAGCTTTTCTGTATCAGTTATTAGACTGATAATTTCCTTGAGTTCAGAGACTGTCATACATCTATTTATGTCTCATAGAACACAACATGGTGTCTTCCTCACAATAGGTACAAGCAAAATGCCTTTAAAATTGCCATTGTGGAAACTGAAAGACTGATCTTAATCTTGGATTAATGAACCCCATCAAACCTTTCTATCTAAGCAGAAATTTTGTAAATGCAACTTATATTGTGAAATAATTGCAAGAAGTTGTGAAATACTGAGCATATCAGAAATTTCAACAAATGTAATTTGACACTTTAATAAAAATTTATATATTATCAATTTTTTGGTAAATAGCTTATTATTAACTTGTTTACCAAATCACTTAGCTAAATTATCAGGCTTAATCTGTAAGCAGAATTAAGAATAGTTTAGATTATAAAATAAATACTTAGCAAAATTATCTTTTGTTCTAATACAGGGTATTTATTATCTAGTATGCTTGGTTTGCCTAGGGAATATAGTTGGCTCCATCTAAATGGAGAACTACTGAGAACTGTAGATGGATGACCAGAAAATGGGCATATATTACTCTTATCGGGTTCATAACCTTGCTGTAAGCCTTAGAATTTATGTTGCAAATGCTCCTTATAAAGACAGGAAGTTGCAAACTGTCCCCAAAAGATGGGATTGACTGGGTAGGTAAGGATGCCCTCCATAGCATTGCTTCTAAATCTAAGTCCCCTGTTTTTTTTTTGTTGAACATTTAAGTGCCTTAGTTCCTAACTCTAGTTTTGTAATACCCTCCCATATTTGGCTAAGTTTAATTTTAAAGAATTGTGGCACATAAGGAATTTAATTATTTATATGCTCAATTTAGTATATGGACCTGGAAATGAATCAAGTTTTCATGACATACAGCTGGTATTTGTCATGTGATGTCTTTCCTTGGTCTGTCTCGTTCAGATAAAAAGGACTCAAAATTAAGGGAGGTGTTATTTTTCTAGGCGCTCATAAATTTAATTGTATTGTTTTACATTTTACAAAAAGCAGATACATATGTGTGGAGAGAGATATATATATATATAGTGAATACTACTATGTATAGTGAATATATATAATAGTACATATATATAATTTAATCCTGAGGTAGAGTGAATCTTATCCTCATTTTACAGTTTAGGAAACTCAGTTTCAAAGGTTGTGACTTGTCCCAGGTCTTCTAGCTATGTCTAGAAAACTAAGATCTTCTTACTTATATATTTTTAAATATATACATTTTAAAATTAACATCTAATGTATCATGTTTATACAGTTGTAAAGGTTGTAATTTCCAATGTACTATAAATATTGAATTTTTAAACATAACAGTTACATGATTCTTCAAAGAATATACAGTGGAATCTAGATGTTCTATCATCATCCGTTAAAAAAAACAGGTAAATGTCTCTTCTTTGACAGTCGAAGCTGAAGTTTCTATACATCCTTAGTTTCAAACTTCCAATACACTTCCCTGATGTAATTTTGTCTTACTTTAATATATTTTAATGCTAAAAAGTCTTTTTATGATCACACTATTATCATACTTCTTTATCACAAAAGTATGAATATACTTTTGAAACTAATTTTTTGTTTTTTTAATGTGTCACTTATGGCTGGCTATAAGTGTAATAAACTTTTTATCATTACAATTCTTAGTAGTATACAATTTATCAAAACAAATATTTTACAAACTTAGATAATTATTAAAAATTAAAAGTAAAATTTTAATGGAAATGTTGCTCTTAATGGATGGTACTTTTCCCCCTGATTAGTTTATATGTCTGTGAACGAATATTACTTATGGTTAGAATGAGACTGGATTCAGTTTCAAATTTATTCCTATTTTCCAGAGTTATGGATGTAAGTGCTTAGAGACCTTTTTCACGTAAATGAGAAGGTGGGAGTTCATTGAACTCCTTCCATATCATTTGCAAAACAAAATCACATGGTGGCCTATTATCAGAAATCGTTTTTAAAAACCACCTGGCTTGCAAAAGGTTTTCAATTCTTTGCTTTCAGCCAGATTGAAGAATGGCCTAAATAAGTCAATTCAAAGCTTTGCCAAAATTTGCCTAAAATTATACAGTTCCTCTTTCATTTAGAGTCATCTTAATTAATTCAATATGCTCTGAAACTGTTAAGAAAAATTAAGATATTATTTCAGTATCCCTTTCCCAAAACAATATTTTTAATTAAATGCTTTCATCTTACATGCTTTAAATATGTTTTTTTGTCAAAACCTTGAGGTGGCTTATTTGCTCATTGAATTTTCAATTTTGGATAAAATATTGCCATATAACCTAATTGGTGAAACCAATCAGTCAAATAAGATTGACTGACTTGCAGAAAAAGTATGACTTCATTTTTAAATTTAATAAATTAATGCATTATTACTCATTTTGAGGAATATTATAAAAATCACTGAGAAACAAATTATGAAATGCATTTGAAAGAGATTATTAAAGCAATAAAGTCAAGATTAAAATGATACAGAGATCATAAAATGTCACTGTTTAAAATAACATTAAAATGATGATAATGCTATTTCTCATTGCTTAGTTTATAAGAAAATGATAGAAAGTGGACCTAAAATGATAAGTGATTTATGAAGTGAGGGAGATGATAAAATATGGTATGGTATTTCTTCAGTAAATGGGTATCAAACTCAAAGGTGTTGAGCTGCTGAGAACTTATTAAGAATCATGTATACAAATTAGAAATAAATACATTAATTTTGTTAGGGTTCTTATACCTCACAATCAAAATTTTCCTATGTATTTAATGAAGGAAGAAAGTGAATAGCTAAAAATGAGTAGATCTGGCAACTAGCATAAATGGAAAGTAGAAAATAAACATTTTCTAAGATCAAGATGGACTGTAATTGGAATAATATTTCATTATGTGATTTGCTAAAAAATAGCAGGGGGCGGGGCTTGCATTAAATTCTTGACTAAAGATTGGGCGTAGAGTGTCTGGATGGCTCTCATGGCATAGCACACAGCGCTCTCCCTCTGGCTCTCTCCCTTTCCTGCCTGTCTCTCTGAGGAGCAAAACATTGCTCTCCTTTTCTCATATAGAATAGGTGTGCATTATTCTCAAAACGTAGTTTCTCGGAGTCTGACCTTTCACGCTGATCACTTATCAAAAATTTCTCCTGTGATCCTACTAAATGAATTCTTCTACTAGTTGCTAAGAGAAAAAGGTTTTTGCCTGTGGTTATTATTGTTCTTAAAAATATCATGATTCCTGTCCCTGATTTATAGAGAATTTTCAAAGGGAGAATTTTCATAACTGGGATTTTCGCAGCAGTCCTATAGTGGGATAGGAAATTCCCATACTCCAAAAAGGCCACAAACGTATGCCCCCATCCTCCCTTCCCATCCAAACACACACAAACAAAGTCACCTGTCTGGTGGTTCGTGGGCCTTGTTCTCTTTATACAGTAGTCAGTTCTGCTTGTAAATCAGATTAAGAAACACATTAGCACTGATTAGTTTGCAAGTTGCCTTTCACAGGTAATAAAATACTTTGCAAGAGAGGATTTTGGATCAGGTGGGCATTTCAGCACATTTTCAATTATATTAATAATGTTTGTCTTTCTTTTCTGCCTTCTTGGAGAACCATCTTTCGTAATAACTAATGTCAAATAGCACAATATATATTGCAATTTCATTGTGAGTTTGAATCTCCATGTGGGTTCTGAATTCGTTGTAAACATTCATTTTTGTTACGGCAACAAACAGTAGAGCATTAAACTGTTATGCTAGATTTGGAGATGTTCTTAACATTTTTTCCCAGCTCAGCGTTATTTAGCCAATGTTTGATTCAAATTACAGATAATATTTGAAATACCATTCTAACAACATTCAACAGAGATATTAAAGGAGCATTGACTTTCAAATCCCTAAAATTGAATGTTGGTTCTTGATACTCTAGGTATTTTGGAGCTTTTAAGATTTTATACTTTTACAGTATGAAATTATTTAACCTCATGTTAATTTTAACTATAGTATATATAAAATTGGTTTGCATCTAATTAAAAATCATTTATTTTAATGTTTTCTTTAATGAAATACAGTTAAACTTTAAAGCTCTTTTATGTAGCAGTTTTGTTAAAATGCGATTCCCTTTCCTTGAAACTAGCAAAGTAATATCTAGAGAGTAATCTAAAGATGTCTTTGCTGTTGGTTTCAGTATCTGCATATGTAGAAATATGTGCTTTACATAGCATCCCTGTAATTAATAAAGAGCCATGTTAGATAATAGTGTGATTAAAACCAGGATAATTTAAAAAGCAAGATTAAGACTTGTGAAGTAAATCTGAGACCAAATTGTTATAAATATTTTTTTTTTACTGTGGTAAAATACATATAACATAAAATTTACCATCCTAACCATTTTAAGGGCACAGGTCAGTGGTATAAAATATACTCATATTGTTGTGCAACCATCATCGTCATCCATGTCAGTAACACTTTTCATCTTGTCAAACTAAAATTCTATATATTAAACAATAATTCCCCATTCTCCCCTCCCCCCAGCCCATGGCAACCACCATTACAATTTCTGTCTTGATGATTTTGACTACTCTAAGTACTTCATATAAATGGAATCATATAGTATTTGTCTTTTTGTGACCGGTTTATTTCACTCAGCATAACGTCCTCAAGGTTCATCCATTTGTAGAATATTGCAGACTTTCCTTCTCTTTTTTTTTTTGGTGAGGAAAATTAGCCTTGAGCTAACATCTGTTGTCAGTTTTCCTCTATTTTGTATGTGAGTCACTGCCACAACATGGCATGTTTTGATAGGGATTGCATTGAATCTGTAGATCGCTTTGGGTAGTATTGACATTTTAATTGTATTAAGTCTTCCAATCCATGAACATAGGATGTGTTTCCATTTTTTTATGTCGTCTTTAATTTCAGAAGTGTTTTGCAGTTTTTATTGAACAAGTCTTTCACCTCCCTGATGTTAATTCCTAAGTATTTTATTCTTTTTGATGCTACTGTAAATGGAATTGACTTTGTAATTTCCTTTTCAGATTGTTCAATGTTGGTGTATAGAAATGCAATTGATTTTTGTCAGTTGATTTTGTATCCTGCCACTTTGCTGAATTCATTTATTGTGATAGCTTTTTTGTGGAGTCTTATAGAGTTTTTTATGTTTGAGGTCATATCATCTGCAAACAGTTCATTTTACTTCTTCCTTTCAAATTTGGATGGCTTTTATTTCTTTTTTTTGCCTAATTGCTCTGGCTAGAACTTCTAGTACTATGTTGAATAGAAATGGTGAAAGTGGGCATGCTTACCTTGCTCCC
This sequence comes from Tapirus indicus, assembly GCA_031878705.1. Classification (NCBI taxonomy): domain Eukaryota; kingdom Metazoa; phylum Chordata; class Mammalia; order Perissodactyla; family Tapiridae; genus Tapirus; species Tapirus indicus. The sequence goes on along the minus strand of CM062923.1, from coordinate 53,100,640 downwards.
AATCATAGAAGAAAAGCTTTTGGTCATTCATCATTGATAATGATGTCTGCTGTGGATTTTTCATATATATGGCTTTTATTATGTTGATGTAGTTTTCTTCTATTTCTACTTTGTTGAGTGTTTATATCATGAAAGAGTATTGAATTTTGTCAGATGCTTTTTCTGCATCAGTTGAAATGATCATGTGCTTTTTTTCTTCATTGTGATGATGTGCATATTACATTGATCAATTTCCATATGTTGAACCATCCTTACATTCCAGGAATAAATCCCACTTCATCATGCTGTGTAATCCTTTTAATATGCTGCTGAATTCTGTTTGCTAGTATTTTGTTGAGGATTTTTGCATCAATGTTCATAAGGGATATTGGTCTGTAGTCTTCTTTTGTTGTAATGTCTTTGGCTTTTTCTTGTAGTGTCTATGCTGGCCTCATAGAAGGAATAGGAAGTGTTCCTTTCTCTTCAATTTTTCTGGAAAAGTTTGAGAAGAATTGTTATTAGTTCTTTAAATGTTTGGTAGAATTCACCTGTGAAGCTGTTAGGTGCAGGACTTTTCTTTGTTGGGAGATTAAAAAATTTTTTTTAAATTTATTTTAATTGAGGTCATAATAGTTTATAACATTGTGAAATTTCAGTTGCACATTATCATTTGTCAGTCACCATATAAATGTGCCCCTTTACCCCTTATGCCCACCCCCCAACCCCATTCCCCTCTGGTAACCACTAATCTGTTCTCTTTGTCCATGTGTTAATCTTCCACATATGAGTGAAATCATACAGTGTTTGTCTTTCTCTGTCTGGCTTATTTTGCTTAACATAATACCCTCAAGGTTCATCCATGTTGTTGCAAATGGGACCATTTTGTCTTTTTTTATGGCTGAGTAGTATTCCATTGTATATATATGTACCACATCTTCTTTATCCAATCTTCAGTCGATGGGCACTTGGGTTGCTTCCACTTCTCGGCTATAGTGAATAATGCTGCAATGAACATAGAGGCGCATAAGCCTCTTTGGATTGCTGATTTCAGGTTGTTTGGATAAATACCCAGGAGTGGGATAGCTGGATCATAAGGTATTTCTATTTTTAATTTTTTGAGCCATCTCCATACTTTTTCCATAGAGGCTGCACCAGTTTGCATTTCCACCAGCAGTGAATTAGGGTTCCTGTTTCTCCACAACCTCTGCCACATTTGTTGTTTGTTGTCTTGGTGATTATAGTGATTCTAACAGGTGTAAGGTGATATCATAGTGTAGTTTTGATTTGCATTTCCCTGATGATCAGTGATGTTGAACATCTTTTCATGTCTGTTGGCCCTCTGTATATCTTCCTTGGAAAAATGTCTGTTCATATCCTCTGCCCATTTTTTGATCGGGTTGTTTGTTTTTTTGTTGAGTTGTGTGAGATCTTTATATATTTTGGAGGTTAACCCCTTGTTGGATATATGATTTGCAAATATTTTCTCCCAGTTGGTGGGTTGTCTTTTTGGTTTGTTCCTGGTTTTCTTTGCTTTGCAGAAGCTCTTTAGTCTGATGAAGTCCCACTTGTTTATTTTTTCTTTTGTTTCCCTTGCCCGGGTAGACATGGTATTCAAAAAGATCCTTCTAAGACTGATGTCAAAGAGTGTACTGCCTATATTTTCTTCTAGGAGTTTTATGGTTTCAGGTCTTACCTTCAAGTCTTTGATCCATTTTAAGTTAATTTTTGTATATGGCAAAAGATAATGGTCTACTTTCATTCGTTTGCATGTGGCTGTCCAGTTTTTGTTGGGAGATTTTTATTCGGATTCAGTCTTCTTTCATGTCTATTCAGATTTTCTCTTTCTTCATGAGTTAATATTGGTAGGTTTTGTGTTTCTGGGAATTTGTCCATTTCATCTAGGTTATCCAATCTTTTAGCTTATAATTGTTCATAGTACTCTCTTACAATACTTATTTCTGTAGAATTTGTAGTAATGTCTTCACTTTCATTTCTGATTTTAGTAATTTGAATCTTCTCTCCTTTTTTCTTAGTCTGTCTAGCTAAAGGTTTGTCAATTTTTTCTTTTCAAAGAACCAACATTTTGTTTCATTGATTTTCTCTATTGTTTTTCTATTCATTTATGTCTGCTCCAGTCTTTATTTCCTTCCTTCTGCTAGCTTTGGGTTTAGTTTGTTCTTTTCTATTTCCTTAAGTTGTAAAATTAGGTTGTTGATTTGACATCTTTCTTGTTTTTTTAATGTAAGCATTATAGCTGTAAATTTCCATCTTAGTACTGCTTTTGCTGTGTTCCATAAGTTTTGGTGTGTTATGTTTTTGTTTTCATTTGTCTCTAAGTATTTTCTAGTCTCTCTTGTGATTTCTTCTTTGAAATATTGGTTGTTTAAAAGTGTATTGTTTAATTTCCACAGTTTCATGAATTTTCCAGTTTTGCTTTTATCATTGATATCAAACTTTATTTTGTTGTGGCCAGAGAATAAACTTTGTATAATACCTATTTTTTAAAATCTGTTGAGACTTAATTTGTGGCATAATATATGGGGTATTCTGGAAAATGTCCCACGTGCACTTGAGAAGAATGTTAATGCCGTTGTTGTTGGATAATGTGTTCTATATATGTCTGTTAGATCTAGTTGGTTTGTGTTAAGTTGTTTATTTCCTTAGTTATCTTCTGTCTGGTTGTTCTGTGCATTATTTTGAGTGGGGTATTGAAGTCTCCAATCATACTGTAGAACTGTCTGTCTCTCTCTTCAATTCTGTCAGTTTTTGCTTTGTATATTTTGATGGTTGTCATTAAATGCATAAATGTTTATAATTCTTATATTTTCTTGCCATATTGAAGCTTTTATTAACTATTAATATATAGTGTTCTTCTTTGTCTCTTATAACATTTTTTGATTTAAGGTCTGTTTTGTCTGATGTTAGAATACCCACCTCTGTTCTCTTTTGGTTACTATTTGCATAGAATATCTTTTTCCATCCTTTCACTTTCAACCTGTTTGTGTCTTTGGATCTCAGGTGGGCTTCTTGAAGGCAGCATATTGTTGGGTCATGTGTTTTTATCCCGTCTGCCTTTGAGTGAAGAGTTTAATACATTTACATTTAAAGTAATTACTGATAAGGAGGGACTTATTTCTGTCATTGTGCTATTTGTTTGCTATATGTACTGTCCCTCACTTCCTGCATTACTATCTTCTTTTGTGCTTAGTTGTTTTTTTTTTTTTTTGTAGTGAAATGTTCAAATTCCTTTCTCATTTCTTTTTGTGTATATTCTATAGTTTATTTCCTTGTGGTTACCACGGGGAATATATTTAACATCTTAAAGTTGTAACACTCTAATTTGAATTTGTACCAGCTTAATTTCAATAACATACAAAAACTCTGCTCCTTTACAGCTCTGTCCTCACCCTTTTCAATTGTTGATGTCACAGAATTACATCTTTATACATTGTGTGCCCCCAAACATAAGTAATAATTCTCTTAAATGCTTTAGTCTCCTAAATTATGTAGAAAACAAGATTTGGAGTTACAAACGTCAGTTACAGTAATACTAGCTTTTACACTAATTTTTTTCTTCATTAGTCATGAATCATGTAGAAGACAAACAAAAAGTACTGTTACAGACCATTGTTACAACAATACTAGCTTTTATAATTGCCTGTGTATTTACCTTTATTGATATCTTTATTTCTCCATATGGCTTTAAGTTACTGTCTAGTGTCCTTTCATTAACCTTGCAGGATTCTCTTGAACATTTCTTTCAGGGTATGTCTAGTGGTCATGAATACTCTCAACTTTTGTTTATCTGGGAATGTCTTAATTTCTCCTTTACTTATGAAGTTTTGCCAGATATAGGATTCTTGATTGACAGTCTTTCTCTTTAGCACTTTGAATATATCTGTGCACTGTCTTCTGGCTCCAAAGTTTCTGTTGAGAAATCAGCAGATAATCTTATTGGATCCCTTGTATGTGATGACTCACTCTCTTACTGCTTCTGAGATTCTCTGTTTTTTCAAAGTTTGATTATAATGTATCTCAGTATGGGTTTTATAAGTTCATTTTACTTGGAGTTTGTTGAGCTTCTTAGATGTTTTATTTCATCTTTTTTCAAATTTGGAAAGTTTTAAGCCATTATTTCTTCAAACATTCTCTCTGCCTTTTCCTCCATATCTTCTGCTTCTGGGACTCCCATGATGCATATGTTGGTCCTCTTGATAGTGTCCCACAGTTCCCTTCGGCTCTCTTCATTTTTTTTCAATCTGTTTTCTTTCTATTCCTGAGCCTCAATGATTTCTATTGTCCTATCTTCAAGTTCACTGATTCTTTCTTCTGCCTGCTCAAGTCTGTCTTCAAATTCATCTAGTGAATTTTTCATTGAAGTTATTGTATTTTTCAGCTGCATAATTTCTTTTTGGCTTATTTTAGGTTTTCTATCTCTTTACTGATATTTTCATTTTGTTCACACATTATTTTCTTGACTTTCTCTACATCTTTCTTTGGTTCTTTGTGGTTAAGACAGCTGTTTTAAAGTCCTTGTCTAGTATATCAGACATTAGGTATTTCAGGGACAGTTTCTCTTGATTAATATTTTTCTTTTGAAAGGGCCCTACTTTCGTGTTTCATTGTATGCCTTGTGATTTTTCACTGAACGCTTGAATCTAATAATATGATAACTCTGGAAATCAAATTCTCTGCATTCCTCAGGGTTTGCTTTTTTTTTTGTTTTTTTGATCATTGTAGGCTGGCTCTGTGCTGAGGATCAGACTGAGGTGTAAACTTAATGTCTGCTTAGGTCTTTTCTGATCCTTTCTCTTGGCATGTGTGGTCACTTTCTCATTTTCCTTGTATATGCAGTGGTTTTTGAATGTTTTAGTCTTTAGTGTTTGGATTTCCAAAGAGGAAAAAGCAAAAAATGAAGAGGGAGAAGAAAAGGCTCTGGCCCTTTAAATCCCTGGGAAGTCACTTCAGCCAAAGGGGGAGGGGCTTGCAGCAATGAGGGAAGATGCAGCAACAATGGCTGTCTCTTTGCACCTCTGTGATTAGAAGCAGTAATCAGCAATCAGAGTACAGATTTCCAGTATTTGGAGGACAGAGTTCTTTTATCCCACCTGCCCCAGCAAGCTGTGTGCAAGCTACTCCAGGAACCCATGCATATCTGCCTGCCACATGGCTAGGGATGAGCGATGGGTAGCTGCTACTGTGTTAAGAGTTGAATTTGACCAAAATTAACTGAAATTTGCCTTTTCAAGTCTTCCCTTGAAAGTAGCAAGCCTTCAATTGACTCTGGAGTTCCAAAATATTTACATCAGACAGATTCTGCCAGTGTAATTGTTGTCTAGATAGGGAGATAGATTCCTGGTGTTTCTTACTCCACTATCTTGCCAGAATCCTCTCTGCATAAATATTTTTAGATTGAAGGATTGTACAGGGCTAAATATAGTTGACTTAGCTAATAAAAAAAGTTTGCATTTGTACTCTTTTTTTTAAATGCAAGGATAATGTTAGGTATCTTGAATATTATTTGGTTGGTTTTGATGACATGCAAAGCAGTTTTTGAAAGTATTCTCAAATAACTTCTAAAATGAATACAGAGTATTTTAAAAATGATTACAGTCATTAACAATGGGAATATGTTCTAAGAAGTGTGTCATTAGGTCGTTCATCATTGTATGAACATCTTAGAGTGTACTTACACAAACCTAAATAGTATAGCCTACTACACACCTAGGCTACATATGCCATTGTATATGCAGTCTGTCGTTGACTGAAACATCATTCTGCAGCACATGACTGTATTACATTCACTTCAGTGAATCTTAAACATAGTGATTCCAAAATCAAATTTAGTCATGGAAGAAATAAAAGTGTTTAAAATTTAATTAAAAATTGTAGTCACAATGACAACTGCATTCATTGCTATTTTTTATTATTTTATGCATACACAGTTTACACACATCCCAACATATTTAACTATAAAATATTTGACTAGAATGTTCAGGAGTGGTAAGTATAGAATGTTTTAACAGGATAAAAATTGTAGTATGTCATTCTTCATGTCAAGTTGCTGTGAGTGTTCAAGAGGTAAAATTGACTAGAGTCAGTTGCTAGGACCTCCTCTTTCAATTTCATGTAAAACAAGATAAAATATTATCCATTAGGATTCTTTTTGGATAATTACTTGTTTCCAGGAGTCTGAGCTACCTAACCTTGTGTCTTTTCTATCAGGTAGAAGGGGTAGTATTTGTTGGTTTTAACTTTACTACCTAGCTATGTGACCTTTTACAAGTTTCTTGGTCTCTGTATGCCTCAGTTTATTAGTAAAAGGGGGTAATAACACAGAGTGACCATAAAGTCTGGAAACATAATGTAGCTACTCCACTCTTATAGGTATCCATTTAAATCAGGAGATGTACAAGAATGTTTTTAAGTACTGTTTCTAAGAACAAAACTTTAAACACCCACTTGTCCATCAATATGAGAATGAATGAATATGTTGAAAATGAATGGACCGTAACTACACACCCCAGCATGGATTAATATCAAAAATATAATGTTAAGTGAAAAAGGAAATCACATAATACATACAGTATGATCCTATTTTATAAAATTTAAAAATGTATAAGAATCCTATTATTCAGGGTTTCATACACATATGGTAAAACCATAGAGAAGATCAGGGGAACGATTAATTCAGAGTTCAGGACAGTAGTTGCCTGGGGTGGCAAGTAGGAGAGGGCACACTGGGATCTTCAGAGTATTGGGAATCTTCTGTGTGGGTTCATGAGTATTTGTTTCATTTATTTGTTTTTATATTTTTAATATATATTTTTTGCATACTTAAAATATACATCTGATCACTCTTGTTTGTATGATATTTTATAAAAAATATACATAGTGAAGGGGCTGGCCTGGTTGCATAGTGGTTAAATTCACATGCTCTGTTTTGGCCTCCTGGGGTTCGGAGGTTTGGATCCCGGGCGTGGACCTACGCACTGCTTATCAAGCCATGCTGTGGCAGTGTCCCACATAATGTGGAGGAAGATGGGCACAGATGTTAGCCCAGGGCCAATCTTCCTCAGCAAAAAGAGGTGGATTGGCAAGAGATGTTAGCTCAGGGCTAATCTTCCTCACACACACACACACACACACACAAAATATATATATATGCACACACACACACACAGACACACACATAGTGGCTTAGAACTTTTTCTTTTATTATGGAACAGCAACTTTGAAAAAGAGTAAAGTCCTCTCATGAATCTTCTACCCTAACAGAAGAATTTTCATTTTTGCAAATCTCATTCAAGTTTTCAAGGTTAGGTTTAAATCTGTCATCTTGCCATTTGTTTTCTATTTGTCCCATCTGTTCTTTGTTCCCCCTTTCCTCTTTTCTTCCTCCTTTTTGATTAATTGAAATTTTTTATGATTCCATTTTATCTCCTTTGTTGGCTTATTAATGATATGATTTTGTTATTTTCATGACTGTTTTAGGGTTTATAGCATACATCCTTTTCTCATGTCTAACTTCAAGTGATATGCCATTCACTTATAGTATAAGAACTTTCAATGGTTTGCTTCCTGTTTTTCGCTTCCTGACCATTGTGCTATGACTGTCATGCATTTTATTTCTACATAACTTGTAAGCCCCATACTACATTGTTGTTATTTTTGTTTAAATAATTATCTTTTTTTTTTTTTTTTTTTTTTGCGGTGAGGAAGATTAGCCCTGAGCTAACATCTGTTGCCAATCCTCTTTTTGTTGAGGGAGATTGGCCCTGGGCTAACATCTGTTGCCAATCTTCTTTTTGCTGAGGAAGATGGGCCCTGGATTAATATCCGTGCCCATCTTCCTCTACTTTATATGTGGGATGCCTGCCACAGCATGGCTTGATAAGTCGTGCATAGGTCTGTGCTCGGGATCTGAACCTGCAAACCCTGGGCCACTGAAGCAGAGTGTGTGAACTTAACCACTACACCACTGGGCCAGCCCCTTAAACAGTTATTTTTTAAAGAGATTTAAATAATGAGAAAAAATATCTAATATTTACTCTTGTAGTTATTATTTCCAGTATGTTCATTTCATTGTATTGATCCATATTTCTAATATGGTGTGATTTTCCTTCTGCCTAAAGGACTTCCTTTTTAAGAAATTTATTATAGCATGGATTGGATGGTGAAAAATTCTCAGCTTTGTATGTCTGAAAAAGTCTTTGTTTTTTTTGGGGGGGGCAGTCTAGCCCTGAGCTAATATCCATTGCCAATCCTCCTCTTTTTGGTTGAGCAAGACTGGCCCTGGGATAACATCCGTGCCCATCTTTCTCCACTTTATATGGGACGCTGCCACTGCATGGCTTGACAAGTGGTGCGTCTGTCCGTGCCTGGGATCCGAACCTGCAAACCCTGGGCCGCCGAAGTGGAGGGCGCAAACTTAACCACTAGGCCACCAGGCTGGCCCTGTGTTTTACCTTTGATTTTGAGAGGTGTTTTTACTGGGTATAAAATTCTAGGTTAATAGTTTTTTCTTTCAGTACTTTAAAGATGGTGGTCCACTGTCTTTACATATGCCTTGTTTCTCATGTCATATGCTGTCATTCTTCTCTTTTGTCCTTTGTACTTAAGTGTTTGTTTTTCTCTTTGTCACTGGTTTTGAGTAATTTGATTATAATATGCTTTGGTATAGTTTTTTTTTCATGTTTTTTGTGCTTGGGTTCATTGAGATTCTTGGATCTATGGGTTTTTAGTTTTCAACGAATTTGGGAAATTTTTGGTTATTATTTCTTCAAATATTTTTTCTGTCTACCTTCATCTTGCCACTGTTTTTGAGGGTAAATTATATGTATAGTAGGCTGATTGAAGTAGTCTCACTGCTCACTGATGCTCTGTTCTTTTTAAAAATTCTCTTTTCTTTTTAGGTTTCATTTTGTAAAGTTTTTATTGCTATGTCTTCAAGGCCATTAATCTTTTCTTCTGCAACACTAATCTTCCTTCTGCTGTTAATTCCACCCATTGTATTTTTCATCTCTCATATTGTAGTTTTCATCTCTAGAAGTTTGATTTGGGTCTTTTTTATACCTTCTGTGTCTACTAAATTTTTTTGAACATATGGAATACATTATAGTAATTGCTTTAATGTTCTAGTCTCTTAATTATAATATCTTTTTTAGAGCTGGGTTGGTCTTGACTGAGTTTTCTCCTTATTATGAATCATATTTTTATGTTTCTTTGGATGTGGGTAATTTTTTACTGAATGCCAGATGCTGTGAATATTACTTTTTTGGGTGTTGGATATTTTTATTTTTCTGTAAATAATTTTGAACTGTATTCTGGGATGCAGTTAAGTTACTTGAAAACAGTTTGATCCTTTCAGGGCTTAATTTTAAGATTTATTAGATAGGACCTGAGTGGTGCTCAGTCTAGGACTAACAATTCCCCACTCCTGAGGCAAGACTTTTCTGGATACTCTACCCAATTACTGTAAATCTCAAATTTTTCTGTCATGCTGGTGGGAACAGGCATTGTTCCTAGCCCCATATGAGTGCCAAATGCTACTATCTCGAATCATTTCTGGTCTTTCTTTCCCAGACCTCATGAAATTTTCTTATATGCATGTATGTCAGTACTCAACTGAGTTCTCAAGGGAAACCCTCTGAAGATCTCTGAAATTCTCTCTGTGTGGCTCTCTCCTCTCCAGAGAATTCTAACCACCTTGTCCTCCCCAATCTTTCAGTTGTGTCTTCTCAACCCAGCTTGTTTCCTGGGCTCCTCCTGGTTTCTCCCATCCTGAACCATACCTCTTCTCTCTTCACAAGCTTCATATGCCTACCAGTCTGGTTTTTAGTTACTGCTTTCTTTTTGGTATACAGGAGCTCCTTCTTTTTCTTGCAACTCAGCTGTTTTTTTAAATCTTTTTATTTTGAAATAATTTCAAATTTACTGAAGGATTGTAAGAATAATACAAAAAACTTCCAAGATCTCACCCAGATTTACCAATTAACATCCTGTCACATTTGCTTTATCACACATATTCTCCCTGTCTTTCTCTCTACTCCCTTTTCAAGCCTTATATTTTTTCTGAACTATTTGAGAGTAAGTTGCAGACATAATGCTCTTTTATACCTCTATACTCTCCAGTAAATATTTTGCAAGAACAAGGACATTCTTTCCCATAACCACCATACAATTATAAAACTCAGAAAATTTAACATTAATGTGTATTGTTGTGTAGGAAAAAACTCAGTCTTCCTCCTTTGTTTCTCACACACAGCACTTCACCTCTGGCACTTCTGGTCACCAAATGTTTGGGAATTTTTCCTACACCAAGCAATTCTGCAACACCAGCATGGTGTCCTACAATTTAACTCAATTCTGACACTATCCACCTGGAGATAGCATCAGATCCCACCGGTTAAGTGCTCAATCTCATGAGACTGCATCCCACTTCAATGCCAATCACAAGTGGTAAGTCCTCAGGTCACCCATAACTTCTGTCTGACTACAAATTGGAGATTCCTGTGACCTCCTCGCCCTTGGATTTGATTATTTGCTAGAAGAGCTCACAGAACTCGGGGAAACACCTACTTATGTGTACTAATTTATTGTATAATAAAGGATATGATAAAAGATACAGATGGACAACCAGGTAAATAAATACATAGGGCAAGGTCTGGGAGTGTCCTGAGCACAGGAGCTTCTGTCTCTGTGGAGTTGGGGTAGGAGTACATCACCGTCCCAGGACACGGATTTGTTCACCAACCTAGAAGCTGTCCAAACCTCATAGTATTGAGATTTTTATGGAAGCTTCATCCTCTAGGCATGATCAATTATTAACTCCATTTCCAGCCCCTCTTCCCTCTCTAGAGAATGAGGGACAGAGATGAAAATTCCAAGCTTCTAATCATGGCTTGGTCTTTCTGGTGACCAGCCCCAATCCAGGAACCATCTAGGAGCCCACCTAGAATCACCTCATTAAAACAAAAGACACTCCTATCACCCAGAAAATTCCAAGGGATTTAGGAGCCCTGTATCAGGAACTGGGGTCAAAGACCAAATATTCAAACAAAAGGTGCTCCTAGTGCTCTTATCAGTAGGGAATAATTATAAGAGTTTTAGGTGCTCTGCCAGGAACTGGGGCCAGAGACTAAAAATTAGAACAAAAGATTCTCCTAGCACCCCTATTTACAAGGGTTTTAGGAGTCCTGTGTCAGGAACTGGGGCAGAACCCAATATACGTATTTCTTATTATTTCACAACTATTATTTAGTATGCTCTCATGTTCACATTCTGCCAGTTGTTTCAGTAATGTCCTGTAACATTTTTTCCCCAATACAAGGTCATGCATTACATTTAGATGTCATGTCCAATCTCCTGTAATCTGGAACCATTTATTCGCCTTTTTTGTCTTTCATGACATGGACATTTTTGAAGAGTATAGACTAATTATTTTTTAGACTGTCCCTCAATTTGGGTTTGTTTGAAGTTTCTCTTTATTAAATTCAGGTTGTGCATTTTTGCAAGAAGACTACAGAAATGATGTTGTGGCCTTATCAGGGTATCACATCAGTTTGTCTTATTATTTGTGATGTTAATTGTAATTGTTTGATTAAGATATTGTTCACCAGATTTCTTCACTGTAAAATTACCATTTTTCCTCCTTTGTAAGTAATAAATAATCAGTGGGGACATACTTTGAGATTATGTTAATATCCTGTTTCTCATCAAACTTTAACCCATAGTTTTAGCATCACTGATGATTTTTGCCCAATTAGTTATTACTGTGATTGTAAAATGCTTTTCAGTCTGTCATTTCTTTTTTTTTGTTTTTTATTGATGTCTTAATAGTTTATAACATTGTGGGGTTTTAGTTGTACATTATTATTTGTCCATCACCATGTGGATGCATCCCTTCACCCCTTGTGCCCACCCCCCACCCCCCTTCCCCTTGGTAACCACCAATCATTTCTCTCTGTCTGTGTGTTCATTTATATTCCATATATGAGTGAATTCATGCAGTGTCTGTCCTTCTCTCTCTGGCTTATTTCACTTAATATAATACCCCCTAGGTCCATCCATCTTGTTGCAAATGGGACAATTCTGTCTTTTCTTATGGCTGAGTAGTATTCCATTGTATGTATATACCACATCTTCTTTAACCAATCATCAGTCGAGGGACACTTAGGTAAGTCTGTCATTTCTTCAACATTTATTAGATGGCATTCTACTGTAAGTTTTAAGTTTTCCCTTCTTATCTATCTACATCTCTCTCTTACTACCAACACTTCTGACACCAGATATGTGGATTTTCTACATCAAACAATTATCCAGTTTTCTGTAGACACCAAATGGGTGTCCTACAGTTCAGTTCAATTCTAACACCAGCTACCCGGAGTTAGCAAGATCATACAGGTTAAGGGGTCAGTCTCACAAGACTCTCCCCACTTCAGAGCCATTAAGTCCAGGCCTCCCATACTTCTGACTGACTAGCTATAAATCAGAACTTTCCACAACTCCTCCTCAGGTTCAATAATTTGATAAAACAACTTGCAGAACTCAGGAAGACAGTTTATTTGCTGTTACTGATTCATTATAAAGGATACAACTGAGGAACAGCCAAATGGAAGAGATGCATAGGAGAAGGTATGGGGGAAGCAGTATGGAACTTCCATGCCTTCTCTCGGCACATCACCCCCCAGCATCTTGATGCGTCCCAAAACCCAGAAGTTCTCGAAACTCCGTAGTTTAGGAGTTTTTATGGGGGCTATGTGGGCATGATTGATTAAATCATTGGCCATTGTTGATTAACTTGATCGCTATCCCCTTTCTCCTCCCTGGCGATCCTGGGGCGGGGCCGAAAGTTCCAACCCTCTAATCATGCCGTGGTCTTTCTAGTGACCAGCACCCATCCTGAAGCTATCTAGGAGCACTTCAGCCAAGAGTCATCTCATTAGTATACTGAAGGCCCTCTTATCACTCAGGAAATTCCAAGGGCTTTAGAAGCTCTTGTGCCAGGAACCGGGCATGAAGATCCAATATATATTTCTTATTATATCACAATGTTGTTCTATCTAATTACCTATGTAATCTGTCTATCTAATCAGTATAGATTCATGAATTCTTATTTTATTCAGTGGATTACATTAGTACATTAAGTGTTTATTTTTCTTTAAGTAAATGATGATTTTTTTTTCTAATTTAGCATGAGTTAATAAGAGGAAATGGGCTAAAATAAAAACAGAAGTTCTTTTTTTATTTAGAACTCTTGTTTTTTTAGGAATAGAAACCACCTCAGATGCTTTGTAATAGGAAGCTCTACTGTAGGGGTATGTATCATAATAGGAAAAAGATAAATCTTAGCCACTTGGCAAGACCTCAAGGGGACCCAGGAAAAGCCAAACTGTGAGATTCCAATCCCATTCTCCTTTCCCCCAACAGGAACAAATAAGGCAATTATTAGCCTCATGGAGAATAGAGCTGATAGGCCATTCTAGAACCTCAGAAAGTTATGGGTTCTTGGTTATCTAACTATCCATCTGGCTTTAGGAGTTCACAGATCCACCAATAACCTGACTTCTTTTTAAATCTTTCTGCTTTTCTTCTTGCTCTTAACTGTCTGGTGTATTCATAGTTTCAGAGAGAGGAAGAGAGATGATGATGATTTTTAGAACACTTGTTATTCCTTTTCCTGGAATATCCTGTGGCTAGCTCCCCTCATAGTAGGGTTGGTGGAGAGGGCAATTTCCCTAAGTGGCTAACTATGGATATATTTGGCAATACGTATCTGCTTACTGGTTCTTCATCCTGCCTGAACAGAACCCTATTCTGTTTGTAGGCAACGTAAGCTGAGTGGTTTACTTTCTGGGTTATTTTCAGAATATTAATATTGTGATATTTATTTTAAATAATGATCATGCTGAAAATTGGTATAAAACTAGGACAAGGATATTTGATAATTTAATACCTTGTATTATTCACTAAAAATATTGTGAAGCCATGGCTGTTAAGTCTGTCTTATTAATTTGGGCTGATGAAGAAGTATAAATGTAACTCAGTATATTTCCTTATACTTTTCTGTTATTATAGCATCATCATTTCGTATTTTCCTTAAAAGAGCTATTCAGCCCTTCTATGAATATCTGTGTAGACTAGACTGTTTGCAGTTAACATTTTCCAGAAGCTAAAACTAGACTTCCCACAATGTACAGTTTGCCTTTGAAAATGTCCTGCATTGGGTATCACTTGTTCATGTGTTCTTGTTATTTAATATGACTGAAATATTAATAACTAATGGTTTAAAGTGCAGTATTTCAGTTAATTCCATGTATAATTAAAAAATTTAAATACATTAACATTTCACAACATAGTCTGTGATTGGGATTAGCACTGTTTGTGTTTGCTGTTCAAATACTCACTATAATATTTGATATTTGGATAAAATGCTATTTTTCATATCAAGTATATTTGTTTAAAATTTTAGAGAGGATATGCTAGGGATCTTGGAAAATTTGTATTTAACATAAAATTATTTGACTATTTTCAGATATTAAAAATACAGAACAGTTTTTGGGAATCTCAGAGGCTTATATGACTATTAGATTTTGCAGGTTTGCATCCTTGAATGATTTGCTTCTCATTCCATCATAGATAAAACATTTGATCTCTGGGTCATGCTTGAAATAAGTTAAAGGGAGAGAAAAGTGAGATGAGATGCCCTTTCACTTCTTTTCTAGAAAACATAAAGCTATCCTATTCCCTTTAAGCAGACTCTCCCAGATGATTAATGTAATTTCACAAGAGGAAATGCATCTTTATTTTAACTACATTACTTTCCTTATACATCATGTGAATTGTTAAGTGTGTTGACATTTAAAAAGCTATCTGACTGAACCAACTATTTACAACAAGCCCAGGCCAGCCAGGAGTACTTTGGGAAGGGCATATAGACTTACTGAAGTTAAAACTACTACAAGGCAAGATTATTCTAGAGACATGAAGTCTGGGTTTTGGCTTCAGGAAATGTCACTTTGGAAATTAGTTTCTAGGTAGGATTAAATATAAAAGTTTGAAATACACATCTAAAATGAATTAAGTTACCATGCTGAATAGAACTCATTGCCAAGGGATTTTTAAAAAGCATTTTGGCTACTATTATTCGAAATTACTTTAAGAATGTTTGAGACTGAATTGTGGAACACCCTTATAGTGAAGACTTTAAAAGAACATGGTCTTTTCTGGCTGTGAAAATATGATTTTATTATCATTATAAGTTGATTATGAGAAAGCTATTAACTAGTGGGTATTTAACTTATGCTTAATTGAAAAGTTAAAGTTACTTAACTGTGTGCCTATAAAAAGAAAATAAACTCTTGGTGCTGAATTATGAATTGTGCTCCTCATTGTAATAAACAACTAGGTGAAGAGTTAAAATACAGGAGTCTAGAATTCATAGTTATTTTCTGGATTCTTGTTCTAAGTGATGGAAATGATCATCCATTTAATACTAGGACAGTTCTCATTTTTTTATACTGTCTATATATATATACACACACACACACACACACATGCATATAGATATACATGCTATATACTGTGTGCAATATATATGTATAGTAGTATAAGTTTATATGTACTGTATAAGATATTTATAGTGTACAGTATATATACTGTATACTATATAGTATATGTGTATATGTATATATTGTGTGTGTATAGATAGACAGACAGACATACTATCTATAATAGAGAATAATACATTTTTAGTCTATTTCTAGTATGTAATATAGAGAAATAATTGCTATATCAATGATCCTAAGTTGTTTTAGTTACAGCAGTTGTCTTCTAAGCAGCCTTCCTTTGCCATATTTTTTAAGGTTGTATTATGGAATTATTGGTGGCAGTTGTGTGTATTTATCTTTTCATCGTAGCCCTCTACTAAGCAGACCATTGTTAAAGGATAAATTTTTTTTCCTTTTTTTTTTTGAGGAAGAGTGGCCCTGAGCTAACATCTGTTGCCAATCTTCCTCTTTTCTTCTTTTTTCTCCCCAAAGCCTCCAGTACATAGTTGTGTATCCTAGTTGTATGTCCTAGTTCTTCTATATGGGACGCCGCCTCAGCATGGCTTGATGAGTGGTGAGTAGGTCCGTGCCCAGGATCCGAACCTGCAAACCCTGGACCGCCAAAGCTGAATGCATGAACCCAACCGCTTTGCCACCGGGCCAGCCCCAAAGATAAATTTTAAAAGAGAATATGATCATGACTTTTATACAAATATAAAATGAACATGTGTCAAAGATTTTATTCCACTCATTAATAATATTATGATATTGCCGCCAGTTTGAGTACCACATATTTATAGTTAAATAAGGAATGCTGAAATAAATTTAAAGTCAATGCAGAACAGGCAAAACTAATCAATATCCACTGGACAATCATCAGGACCAGTTTGCCTTTCTATGGACAGGAATCATTTGTTTTATTATCAATTTTCTACAAGTTAACTTCTCTCTCTACAGAGTTATAAAAAAGCCAAGTCAGTGACAGATAGATGGCTGAACTAGCCGAGACCACTCATTAGATTTCAGTCTTTAGCAATTTTTCCTTACTATTCAATACTGGTTCCTTCTCTGGTACTTTATATGAACTTGATTTTAGTAGTCACGAGGGAGAAATTGTTTCATCTCCACCCAATTAGTTTAGTCATGTAAATTCTGTGAGGGTGGGCACCCAAAAATGCATGAATTTGTAAATCAATAATATGCTGTTCTGGGTATAAATGCAGAAGTTGAATGGTTAAAACCTGTGTCCTGGTTCGGAAAGTAGAAGAAAATAGGGTTTTTATAAACTTAATCTTATTTTAATTATAATGGAGGAGCCAGTTATTTGAAGGAATCCAGCAATGAATACTTTTGAAAAGCAAGAATCTTCTTTTAATGGAATTAATTCCTCCTTGCCTTATTTGTTTTATTAATGAGAGCTTTGTATGTCAGATTTTAAATTGGGTATAACTTTAACTTGAAAATAATTAGAAGCACTGAACCATGAAAGAAGCAAGTATGACATGTTATTTTTACAAAATCTTCATATTGTATGATTTTGCTCCCTTGCCAATCAATTATACTTTCCATTTTATAATTAATAATAATATATTAGAATTAACTTACAGTTGCATACCCTTCTCATTTGGAGGGAATACCAAGTATGGTGAGATAGGTTCTACCTGTCTACCCCTGGCAGCTAGACTGTGAGCCAGTCAGATAGTCCTGCCCGGGACACTGGCTCTTAGGGGAGTGATAGATGTTAAATTAGTTAGATTAGATCGTGCAGCTTCTGAGTAGTTGAGAGTTTGGAAGTATAGGAGTGGAGAGTGGGGATGAGTATTCAGTGGGTTCCAAGGGCTATGGGACCTGAGTATATGGCTTCAGATTTTCATCGTACCTTGCCTCCTTTGGTTTACTCTGGAGCCTGATTCTCAGGGCTTCTGTTGATTCTGTGATCTACCTCATTTTCTGGCAATAAGTTTCTTTTCTGCTAAAGTTAACTGGAGTTGGTTTCTGTTGTTTATTAAACACACAAAAACAAAACTCTAACTAGTAGAAGAAACAACCAAATACATGGTTAAGTTTCTGGGTATATGATCATTATCAATTTTATATAGGATGAAGTGAAGTGTGTATATTATATGTGGGAAAAATAGAAACAATGCTGACATAATTGGAATCGCTGATTAAACCTAATAGACCACATGAATCAATTTATGGAATAATAGCAGTAACTATGAATTTATCATTTTGAAATATTGTAATCTCTCTTTTACCTTATGGCCTTGTGTCCAAGAATATCTTTTGAATATTTAAAACTTTTCTGGCATCTTAAAATATGAGCTGCTTCTAGTAATAGTGGAGTAGCTCGTATTGAACTAATCCTCCTGCAGAAAACCATTATAAATTCTGGACAAAATACAAAACCCCCACAACTCTTTGAAGGCATTGGAGAGTGACCATAAGCAGGCAGAAATTGAAGGGGAGTCTTAGAAAAAGAGAATAACACTGCATAAAAGAAAATGAGATTTTGTTGCCAGCAGAGCTGCACTACAAGAAATGCTCAAGGGAGTTCTTCAGGCTGAAGGGAAATGATACCAGATGGAAACTTGGATCTTCTGGAAGAATGAAGAACACCAGAAATGGGAAATATGTGGGTAAATATATTTATTTCTCCCAATTTCTTTAAAGCACATATGACTGTTTAAGGTAACAATTATAACATTGTGTTGTGAGGTTATAGTGTATATAAATGTAATACATACAATGATTATAACATAATGTTAAGGAAGGGGAATTGCAAGTTTCCTGCATTTTACATGAAGTGGTACAATATTAATTCTCTGTGAAAATTTAAGGATGTATGTTGTTATCCCTAGAGCAGCCACTGAAAAATAATGCAAAGACATATTGCTAAAATATGAGGTCAGCAGTTTTCAATACACTGGTATGCAGCTGAATCCAGATTTCAAAGAAGAGTTACAAATTTATTTAAGTGATTCAATATTCAAATATAAGGTAATTTTAAATGGTAGAGTAGAAACTACCAGCAGCCTGTAAAAGTACTGAAATAATGAAGAAATTCTCTGGTAAATAATAATTATAATAGCCAGCATTTATTGAGTGCTATGTGTCAAGCATTGTGTTAAGCTCTTTACATGTATTATCACATTTACTCATTACAACAACCTTAATAGGGTAGTTCCTATTATTCCATTTTACCATGAGGAAAGGGAGGCATGGTGGTGTTAAATGATTTACCTAAGATTTCATAGCTAGTAAGTGGCAGAGCCAAGATTTGAACCCAGGATGCCTGACTTTAGAGCTTATGCTCCTAACTACTATATTATACTTCCCTAGAAAATGAAGCCTGAATTGAACTTCATGACTAGCATGTTGCAAATAAAGTACGGTATATGAATAAAACTAAATTAAAGGTAAAGTATTTGTTAAAAATATAAAATATGAGAAATCTTCAATTCCCATTTCTAATGTTCTTGGCATTCTATTTCCCCATATGTAATATATGCATTTTACTTTCTGTTATGTCAACTTGATAGTGATCATCTACCTAGATGTGTCTCCCTGGTCAATCCCTGGGGCAGAAAATTCCTGTCCTGAATTCTCCATCCTTTGACTTTATTTTGTCCCGGAGCACTTCCTTTACTTTCATGGCCCCTCTTTCAATATATCTGATTGGAAAACACGAGTTTCTTATAACCTGGACCAAGAAAATCTAGGGAAAAGTTGGTGAGATGAAGGCTAAGGGGAAAAAAGCAAAATCAGGCTACTGTTTGGTAAAGAACGACTTAAACAGTTATTGAATGCCTTCTGTGTATCAGATTCATAAAAATGCTCCACATTTTTGTCCTCTGCCATTTTTGTTTGGCAATACAGGATATGGTTATGTTTTCAAACTTTTTTTGTTAAATAGCAAAGAACTTTTTTTCCAAGTTAAAATTTTCATTTTATTGCATAGTATACAACAAATCAAGTGGTATTTTATTTACACAGATGTTTTTGTAAGTTCACATTTGTGATGTTTGCATCAAGTCAATGAGATTAATCATGTTTTGCTAAAAGCAAAATTTGAAAATGAGAATTGTAGATAATTGTGATCTTAGTTTCAGCACCCAGTTATTTCTGTAGTTTGTTTTAGTTGCTCAGTATTGAGATAAATGGTGAAAAATGGCCTTATTAACAGAGGGCGAGGGAGTCAGTCATTCAGTCATATCTCCACCCCTTTTCTTTGGTTACTGTGAGTGGTTATAACTATATACAGACACTTGAGATATAAGGTGTGTGTGAGGGTCTTTTTGAACTGCTCATAGGGGTACTTCCTCTGTTGCAGTCAGGTAGTCCACTGTGAGGGATTGCTAACTAAACTGAAAATATGCTTTCTAGCCACATCTAGCAGGATATAGCAAATACTACGGAGGTGGAGAGTTTTGGGGTTAGTAGTCATCAAATATACGATTAGTTTTTGTAAAAACTGCCTTTTTGCTTTTGTTAGTGATAGCTTGTCCACGTGAGTTAGCAACTGTTTGTAATCAGGAAATTGGGTACAGGCCCCCAGCACCAAAGATATAGAAGTAAGAAAGTCAGGTGTTCATTATCAGGTAGGATAACACTTAAAATCTTTGGGCCCTCCCATCTGTTTTTTGACATTGCTTGCTTGGGCTTCCCCCATCCAGCTGGATCTTTCCTTTTGCATAGATGACATAGTATAACTCTATCTAGATATATTTGAAACAATACGTAACATATATGAGGCATAAAGGAAAAAAAATTACGGAAGTGTGCCTGCCCCCCAGCTTAAGAAATAGAACATTACCAGTGCTTTTGAAACCACTTGAAGGTCCCTTCCCAATTGCATTCCTCTCCTTCCCCACCAGACGTAACCATCATCCTGAGGGTTTTTTGTTGTTGTTGTTTTGTTTTTTTTTCTGAGGAAGATTCTCCCTGAACTAACATCTGTTGCCAATCTTCCTCTTTTTTTTGCTTGGGAAAGATTTGCCCTGAGCTAACGTCTGTGCCAATCTTCCTCTATTTGTATGTGGGTCGCCTCCACAGCATGGCTGATGAATGGTGTAGGTCTGCACCCGGGACCTGAACCTGTGAACTTAGGCCGCCGAAGTGGAGTGCTCCAAACTCAGCCCCTAGGCCACAGGGCCGGCCCCGTATCATCCTGAGTTTTGAGTTATTCTCTTGCTTTTCTTCATAGATTTCTCATTTATGTCCTAAATAGTGTAGTGTTTAGTTTTGATCATTTTTGAATTTTATATGAATGAAAATGTGTTTTCTTCCTCTCATTCCTTTACTTAGTTTTTGAGAGTGAATCATGTTATTGTCTACTTTATACTTTATTCATTCTCCATCCTCTGTATTAATGAACTTGATGTTTTGAATTTTTAACTGTTTCAAACATTGCTCTATATACATTTTTTGTACATGTCTCCCAGTACACGTGAGAAGCTCTTGTGGAATTTTTAAAGCTCTTCAGAGAAGGAATTTCTTCGGGAATCTACTCAGTAGTTTTCATATTCAGAGACTTCTTCCTTTTTTCTAATCTAAACTAGTTATGTTATAGTTAAACTTGTTTCCTTATATTCTAGAGAGCATAGTGGCTGAACCAGATTGCTCAGCTTCAAAACTTCCCATTTTATCATGTCTATATAATCTTGGGCAAGCTATTTAACCTCTCTGGTCTCAGGTCCTCACCTGCAAACTACCTCATATGGTCATTGTAAGGATCAGTGAGTTAATACTGAAAAGTGCCTGAAACATGGTGAACATTCAGCAAATGTTAGCCATCATTATTCTTATCCTACCCATTATGTAAATAGAAAAAGCTGTCATTATCTTTTATGGAAGACCCATTTATATACTTGAATTCAGTACTTCCCAGCCGCATCCTTTTCAAGGCTTACCTATCAGAATTTTCATTCAAATTATATCAAAATGAATTATATCAAAATTTAGTCGTTAATTTATTTATTCAACAAATTGAACATCTAATAGATGCATGGTACTATGCAAGGCAGTGGGCATCCAATGGTCAACTAAACTGATGTGGTCCTTGCTTTTAAAAAACTTAAGAGTCTGGTAGGGGATAGAGACGTAAAACAAATACACAAATAATAAATTTCAAACTGTTATTAGTGCTATGAAAGGACAAAATATGGGCTATGAGGGGGATTAAAAGCAAAGGGTATCTACTAGAGATGGAGGAATTGGGGAAAGCCCCTTTTAGCAACTGATATTTAAGCTGCAGTAAAAGCAAAGCAGGGGGAGGAGTGCTTCCTACAGAAGAGGTCACCATGTGCCAGGACTTTCAGGTGGGAAAGAGCCTGGTGTGTTGGGGACCCAAGAGAAACCAGAGAGGCTAAACTTGAGCAAGGTGGGAGCAGTGAATTTGGAGAAATTGGAAGAGATACATGCAAGTCCTTGCAGGCTAAGTAAAGGACAATGAATGGGAATGTTCAATGGATTTGAGGTTGGAGAGGGGCAGGAGCCATTTTACATCTCAAAGGATCTGCCTGCAGCATAGAGAAGGTATTGAATATAGATTAGTTGGGGAGGCTGTAATAAATTGTAGAGATGACAAATGATGGTGGCAGTGGAGAGAACTAGACATTCAGAAATATTTAGGATATGAAATAGACAGGACTGGATGATGGTTGTATATGTACCTGTGGGTGGTCAGAGAGAGATGTCAAAGATAACTCAGGTTTTTGTTTTATCAACCTTCTTTGTTAACTTTTTTTGTGTGTGTGAGGAAGACCAGCCCTGAGCTAACATCCATCACCAATCCTCCTCTTTTTGCTGAGGAAGACTGGCCTGGGCTAACATCCGTGCCCATCTTCCTCTACTTTATATGGGACGCCGCCACGGCATGGCTGACAGGCAGTGCGTCAGCGGGCGCCCAGGATCCGAACCCGCGAACCCCGGGCTGCCAAGCGCGAACTAAACCGCTGCGCCACCGGGTGGCCCCTTTGTTAACTTTTAAATTGTGTTTGTAGTTTGTTAACTTTTAAATTATGTTTGTAGTTTTTTATTCAACATGCCCAGGTTTACAACTTTTCTCTTCAGTCATATGACCTGTAATAGAATTTAGTGGTTTTTAAAAATAGATGCTTACCTAATATGGGATTCCTGGTTATATATCTTGATTTTCCAGCTTGTTTTTTACTATATATTTTCAATGTTTCTATCTTCTAGTCTATTTTTTGTTGGTTCTGACCAATGGTCATCCATACATTTATTCAAACCCTTATTGAACCTAACTGTATTTTCAGTCATGTGTTCATAACAACAAGTTCATAGGTTTCTGCTCATTTAAAAAAATACAATACTAACTTTTTTTGAGTGGTCTTAAAACAATCTCCTATAAGCTTTGAGGGTTGCAGTTTGTAATTCTAATATTCTGGGATTTGATAATCATTCTATACTCAGCCTGTTGATGGCCTTCAAGCTTTAGGATAAATGCTATTCCATTTTGCTTTTGTCATTCTAGACAGGAGTAGTCTTATCTTTTTGGTTTATATTTACATACATACTCTGTACTCTTGATTGTTTTAGCTGCTCTTAAAGGGGCCTCGGCCAGATCTGTTATTTCCTTTTGGGTTTATTAGGTATTTGATGGTCATTTCAGCCAGTCATCTATGTCATGACTGAAAATACTTAGGTAACACTGGGCCTAAAACCAGTTCTTAAAAACAACATTCAGGGGCCAGCCCAGTGGTGTAGCAGTTCCCTAATCGTGCATTCCCCTTCGGCAGCCTGGGGTTCACTGGTTCGGATCCTGGGCATGGACCTACTCATCGCTCATCAAGCCATGCTGAGGCAGCATCCCACATAGAAGAACTAGAAGGAACCACAACTAGGATATACAACTATGTACTGGAGCTTTGGGCAGAAAAAGCAAAAAGAGAAAGATAGGCAACAGGTGTTAGCTCAGGGCCAATCTTCCAAAAAAAAAACAAACCACATTTATTTCCCTTTGGATAGTTTGTATCCATTGGATAACACTTAGAAATGAAATTATAACCAGTTTGTAACTACCTAATAGGCATGCGTTATATGAAACCTAAAAGACTCTAAACTTTCTCTTTCATTCCTTGATCAGACTATTTTTAAAAAGTGTGTTGTACATTTACTCTTCTAGATGTAAAAGTTAGGTTCGTGGGCATATAATTTTCAGAATCACTGAATCTAATGTCCTGCCACCTTCAATATTCCATGTCCTAATGGAATTTTTCTAATCTTTAGGCACTTCTTGAAGTTCTTTTTTTTAATGGGGTCTTCTGAATGATAACTGTTAACTCGGTTCTTTTAGCATCACAGGATAGCTTTCATTGAACTTTTAGATTTAAAAGTAATCAGTTAAGTCATCTTTAATTAGGCCCTTGCTTGTTTGTACTTGATTTTCTACCCAAATGATTATTATATTTTTTATTTGTTTTCCAAGTTCTTTTTTGCAAAAGAAAATCATCTCTATCTTTAGGGGGTACAAGCTGATGTGGTTATGGTCTTCAGAATTTCCCAACTACTATTCCTTCTTAAATGACTATGGCTAAATTTGTGATTTTATGTAAGTTAAGAGTGTCCCAAAAATTTATTGCAGCTTTAAGCTTTAATAACTTCAGAAGTAGTAATGCTACAGACTTAAAAATAATTAGAATGTTTAATTATTTATATTTCTTTTATACTCATATGTTTTTGTGAATTTTGAATAATAAAATTTAAATTTTAATATTTTTGTTTCAGTCCTTTTGATTGAACATGGGCAAGCATTGAAGAAAAAGTTAACTGTGCTCTTGGTTGGCTGAAATCAAGTTCATGATGACCGCAAGAAAAAAATTCACTTCCTATTTTAAGGAGGAGACTCCCCACAGACATTTAATTAATAATTGGATGAAAAAGTCAAGGACACTGGGCCCAGTTTATGACAAGCCTAAATCTGGGAGATGCTAGCAAGGCAGAGACTGTGACTGAAATTGAGATGGAGTTGGCACAGAGTCCCCAAAACGTGCACTGCACATCTGCTGAGTCAAATATTCCAAAAACCATAGGCTGAGGAATTCTAACAGCAAAACTCCAAAGCATACCTACATGTTCAAATGTTGCAAAAAGATTACTGTGCTAAGTTAGACTGCTGTCAACTAATGAAGGGAAAAATTGAAAATTACAATTATATTTTGATAAGGTGACTTTCCACCTAAGTGGCTATATTGTCTGTCACACGTTAGTTGTCATGTTTGGTGTACAGAAAAGCCTTAGAAAGTTTGGTAACATGAGAATTCTCAGAAGTTAACATTTGGTGTGCCATTAGGAAGACTTGCATTATTGGCTCTCCCTTTTCTGTTGAGATATAATTCACACACCATAAAATTCACCCTTTTAAGGTGTACAGTTCAGTGGGTTTTAGTATACTCATAAAGTTTGCAACCATCACTGCTGTCTGATTCAGAACATTTTTATCACCCTTAAAAGAAATCCCATATGCATTTGGAGTCACTCCCCATTTCTCACTCCCTCCAGGCCCTGGCAACTAATCTTTTTGTCTTTGTGGATTTGCCTAGTCTGTACATTTCACATAAATGGAATTATACAATATGTGGCCTTTTGTGTTTCTTGACCCTTTATTTTTGAAGAATCTGTAATCAGTCATGAATCTTACTTAGCAGTGCTTTAGAATTTTTTTGGTTTCACATTGCAGTGTTTACTCTATTAAATAATACCTTTTTCCAACAAGACAGAACACCTGTTATTATGCATTGCGTGTGTGACAATTTCTGCATGACACTGTCTCAGACTAGTGGATCAGTGAAGTAGGTCTTCTTACTTGCCCTCTTTGGTCACCTGTTCTATCTCCCCTAGACTTTTTGTGAGGTCATGTCAAAACTGTTGTATGTGTATCAAAGCCTTTTTCTTTGGATGATCTTAAGACTAGAATTCACATGAGGTTCTTTGAGTCACTGAACCAGCAGTGGGCCATATGTGTGTATTTGTGTATATACCTACATATATTTCCTAACTCTGACCCCTGAGAGGGCCTAGAAGCAATGACAATCTGGTAACAATCTGAGCACACTAATGCCCAGATCTTGGTTTCTAAATCATTCTTTATTAAAAGGAATCAGAACTCTTTAGGGAAATGGCTTGCTGTGCCAGAAAGTAATGAAGTATTGAAAGAATGATAAAATCATGTTAAAACACATAGGAGCCAGCTTAAAGGAGCTCTACCAGCCAAATCAGTAACATGTTGATTGATCAAACTCATTGAATAAATTGAAATCCATAAGTACATACTGATATAAATAAATGAAGACATGGGTTGAATGAAAGGCTCTACCTTACAATGGAATACCAACTAATAAATCTAGATAAATGTTAGATTTAGAAAGTCACCTTTGGCAACCCTCATAGTCATAATTGACTTAGGCAAAAATCATCAATGGATGCTCTAACTAGTGAGTGAAAGTTTGATGAGAAGCAGCATATTTGTGTAGTTTCAAAATATCTCCCTACAAAATACTTATTAGTTACTTTTTAATAAGTACAAAATACTAAGTTTACTGATGGAAATTATGGCAAGTACCATTTTAACCAAGTGATAGAATTTACCAGTCCTAGTAACGGGACAAGTCAACATTGTGTGCCTCCTGATATAAAGAACCTAGAAGATACAGCAGCAATTCTGTGGTGTTCTTGCTAAAAATACATAAGTCACATGTAATCACAAGGAAACATCAGAAAAATTCAAATTGAGGAACATTCTATAAAGTAACCAGCATTTATGCTTCAGAAATGTGAAGGTCATGACAGAGAAGAAAAGACTGAGGAAGTGTTCCAAATTGAAGGGGACCAAAGAGACATGACAATGAAATGCAAAACATGATCCTGTACATTACTGGAAGAATTAGTGAAATTTGAATTGGGTCTCTGGTATAAATGGTAAAATCATGTTGATATTAATTTGTTGGTTTTGGTGATTATACTATGGTTATGTACAACAGTGTCCTTGGTTTTAGGAAATATACACTGAAGTATTGAGGGGTAATGGACCATCATGTCTGCAACTTTTTTTTTTCTGAGGAGGAGTGGCCCTGAGCTAACATCTGTTGCCAATCTTCCTCCTTTTTTGCTTTTTTTTTCTCCCGAAAGCCCCAGTAGATAGTTGTATGTCATAGTTGTGCATCCTTGTAGTTGCTCTATGTGGGATGCCGCCTCAGCATGGCTTAATGAGCGGTGCGTCAGTCCGCGCCCAGGATCCGAACCGGCGGACTCCAGGCCGCTGAAGCAGAGCGTGCGAACTTAACCACTACGCCACCGGGCCGGCCCCGTCATGTCTGCAACTTAATTTCAAATGGTTCAGAAAATTGTATGTTTGTATGAGAGAATGTAAGTTTAATGAGGTAACATGTTAATTGGGGAAGCTGGATCAAGGGTGTATAGTTCTTTGTACTATTCTTGCCACTTTTTGTTAGTTTTATTTCACACGATACAGTTTTTAAAAAATGTCCTTTTTTCTTCTTGAGTATCCCTATGACCCAGTTCACATAGAATGCTCTATTTACCAAGAAGAAAGTTTTTTAAAATGATCAGATTGATGTAAAGGTGAGTTGGAGTATTTATAGAAAATAGGTGAATGGAAAATTATGCCTTGACTATAACAAGATTGACATGGGACTTTTGGGTTTTTTTATCTTAAAAAAATACTCTGTACTACAAAGTGCATAAATCATTTCTAAGCAGAGATGCATTACGGAGAAAAGGCAGCCTGGAGGACAAAACACCCCAGGCATTCATCTCCTGACCTTACCAAATGACAGACCTTGAAGCAACTTCAAAGCTGTGAAAATAACTGGCTCTGACATGTACCAAATGGGGGGGAAATACTTTCCACAACCTTGAAATAAATACTTAGTCTTTAAAGAGAACAAAAGTAAAAGTAGTATCATATTTCATAAGTAGAATTTAACAGTTGAAGAGTTCACATTATTCATTTGTGATTTTCTTGTTACTTGGGAAAAGCTAGTGAAGGAAAAACAAGCTTCTTTTTTTATGTCCATTCTTTCCCTCCCCACCCCCTTATGGTGGTGTGCAGGGGAACTGAAAGCTTTCAAAATGTTCCTTACTTCCCCCAAGTGTCAGTGAAACTGTTGGATGCTTTCCTTTCAGTGCCATTAGGCCCAGACAGGTTAAATTTCATTTTACACTCTGAGTTTGGCATTCACGGTCTTCTATAGTTTAGTGGTAACCTATCTTTCTAATTTTTCTTAACTTTACTACCTGTAAAAATCATCTTCAGATACACTTATTTTACCCTGAAAAAAACTTTGGTTCTAATTGTGTGTGATTCTCTCACCTCTATTCTTTTCTGAATTTTACCACTCATCTGACAGAACACATTGTGGGTTCCATCTCTTCCAGGAAGTTGTTTCTAATCACTCTTGGTCCATGGTGATTGCTCTGTATTAAGTAATCTTAAGCTTGTTTGTTAATACCTTTTCTTTGACATTTAATCATACATTTCCTATTAAATCTTATGCATTTTCATTTTACTGTTTGTGTCTGAAACCTGTGTCTTCTCAACTAATTTGTAAATTCCAAAAGAGGTAATACATTTAAACCTCACAATCTTCCTGATATTTCACTGTTTTTTAAAATTGGATTACTTTTTAATGTACACGTTATCCTTTAAGTACTTGTTACTTAATGTGGATATAAATCTTTTAAAATTGGCATTGTTATTATGTTTCCTGGAATCTGTTTAAAATGATTTTTTTTTTACTGAGGTAACACTTGTTTATAACATTATATAAATTTCAGGTGAACACCATTATATTTTGACTTCTGTGTAGACTATATCATGTTCACCACCAAAAGTCTAGTTGCTGCCTGTCACCGTACAAATGTCCCTCTTTACCCATTTTGCCCTCTCCTGATCCCCCTTCCCCTCTGGTAACCACCAATCTGTTCTCTGTACCTATGTGTATGTGTGTTTATCTTCCACATATGAGTAAAATCATATGGTATTTGGCTTTTTCTGTCTGACTTATTTTGCTTAGCATAATACACTCAAGGTCCATCTATGTTATAAGCAAATGGCAAGATTTCATCTTTTTTATGGCTGAGTAGTATTCCTGTGTGTGTGTGTGTGTGTGTGTGTGTGTGTGTGTGTGTGTGTGTGTATGTCTATACCACATCTTTATCTGTTCATCTCTTGATGGGCACTTATGTTGTTTCCAAGTCTTGGCTATTGTAAGTAATGCTGCAGTGAACATAGGGGTGCATATGTCTTTTTGAATTAGTGTTTTCGTGTTCTTTGGATAAATACTCAGAAGTGAAATAGCTGGATTATATGGTAGCTGTATTCTTAATTTTTTGAGGAATCTTCATACTGTTTTCCATGGTGGCTGCACCAATTTACATTCCTATCAGCAGTGTATTTTGGATAGTAACCCCTTATCAGATATATGATTTGCAAATATCTCTCAATCAGTAGGTTGTTTTTTCATTTTGTTGATGGTTTCCTTTGCTTTGTGGAAGGTTTTGCAATTGTAAATGGAATTATATTCTTGATTTCTCTTTCTCCTAGTTCGTTGTTAGTGTATAGAAATGCAACTGATTTTTGTATGTTGATTTTGTACCCTGCAACTTTGTATTCATTTATTATTTCTAATAGTTTTCTGGTGGATTCTTTAGAGTTTTCTATATATGTTAAATTATGTCATTTGCAAATAGTGACAATTTTACTTCTTTTCTTTTTCTTGCCTAATTGCTCTGGCTAGGACTACCAATACTATGTTGAATAAGAGTGGTGAGGGTGGGCATACTTGTCTTGTTCTCTTCTTAGAGGGATTGCTTTCAGTTTTTGACCATTGAATATGATGTTAGCTGTGGGTTTGTCATATATGGCCTTTATTATGTTGAGTTATTTTCCTTCTATACCCATTTTATTGAGAGTTTTTAAAAAATTTTTTATTGATGTTTTAATAGTTTATAATATTGTGAAGTTTTAATTGTACATTATTGTTTGTTAGTCACATATGAATGCACCCCTTCACCCCTTGTGCCCACCCCCTGCCCCCTTGCCCCTGGTAGCCACCAAAGAGTTCTCCCTGTCGGTGTGTTAGTTTATATTCCACATATGAGTGAAGTCATACGGCGTTTGTCTTTCTCTCTCTGGCTTATTTCACTTAACATAATACCCTCTAGGTCCATCCATGTTGTTGCAAATGGGACAACTTTGTCTTTTTTATGGCTGAGTAGTATTCCATTGTGTGTGTGTGTATATATATATATATATACACACACACATACATACACACACCACATCTTCTTTATCCAATCATCAGTCATGGGACACTGGGTTGCTTCCACTTCTTGGCTATAGTAAATAATGCTGCAGTGAACATAGGGGTGCATAAGGCTCTTTGGATGGTTGATTTCAGGTCCGTTGGGTAGAAGCCCAATAGTGGAATTGCTGGATCATAAGGTATTTCTATTTTTAATTTTTTGAGGTATCTCCATACTGTTTTCCATAAAAGTTGCACCAGTCTGCATTCCCACCAGCAGTGAATTAGGGTTCCTGTTTCTCCACAACCTCTGCCACATTTGTTGTTTGTTGTCTTGGTGATTATAGTGATTCTAACAGGTGTAAGGTGATATCATAGTGTAGTTTTGATTTGCATTTCCCTGATGATCAGTGATGTTGAACATCTTTTCATGTCTGTTAGCCCTCTGTATATCTTCCTTGGAAAAATGTCTGTTCATATCCTCTGCCCATTTTTTGATCGGGTTCTTTGTTTTTTTGTTGTTCAGTTGTGTGAGTTCTTTATATATTATGGAGATTAATCCCTTGTCGGTTATATGCTTTGTGAATATTTTCTCCCAGCTGGTGGGTTGTCTATTCATTTTGATCCTGGTCTCATTTGCCTTGTAGAAGCTCTGTAGTCTGATGAAGTCCCACTTGTTTTTTTTTTTCTTTTGTTTCCCTTGTCCGAGTAGACGTGGAATCTGAAAGGATCCCTTTATGACCGATGTCAGTGTACTGCCTATATTTTCTTCCAGGAGTTTTGTAGTTTCAGGTCTCACTTTCAGGTCTTTAATCCATTTTGAGGTAATTTTTGTGTATAGCGATAGAAGATGGTCTACTTTCATTCTTTTGCATGTGGCTGTCCAATTTTCCCAGCACCATTTATTGAAGAGACTTCCCTTTCTCCATTGTATGTTCTTAGCTCCTTTGTCGAAGATTAGCTGTCCATAGGTGTGTGGTTTTATTTCTGGGCTTTCAATTCTGTTCCATTGATCTGTGTGTCTATTTTTGTACCAGTACCAGGCTGTTTTGATTACTGTAGCTTTGTAGTATATTTTGAAGTCAGGGATTGTGATGCCTCCAGTTTTGTTCTTTTTTCTCAGGATTGCTTTAGCTATTCGGGGTCTTTTGTTGCCCCATATGAATTTCAGTATTTTTTTGTTCTATTTCCATGAAGAATGTCATTGGGATTCTAACTGGGGTTGCATTGAATCTGTAGATTGCTTTAAGTAGTATGGACATTTTAACTGTGTTTATTCTTCCAAGCTATGTGCATGGGATATTTTTCCATTTCTTTATGTCATCATTGATTTCTTTCAATATTGTCTTATAGTTTTCATTGTATAGGTCTTTCACCGCCTTGATTAAATTTATTCCCAGATATTTTATTCTTTTTTTGTTGCAATTGTAAATGGGATTGTCTTTTTGAGTTCTCTTTCTGTTAGTTCATCATTAGCATATAGAAATGCAACTGATTTTTGTAAGTTGATTTTATACCCTGCCACTTTGCTCTAGTTGTTGATTATTTCTAGTAGTTTTCCAATGGATTTTTTAGGGTTTTCTATATATAAGATCATGTCATCTGCAAATAGAGTTTCACTTCTTCATTGCCTATTTGGAGTCCTTGTATTCCTTTTTCTTGCTTAATTGCTCTGGCCAAAACCTCCAGTACTATGTTGAATAAGAGTGGCGAGAGTGGGCACCCTTGTTTTGTTCCTGTTCTCAAAGGAATGGCTTTCAGTTTTTCACCATTGAGTAAGATGTTAGCTGTGGGTTTGTCATATATGGCCCTTAGTATGTTCAGGTACTTTCCTTCTATACCCATTTTGTTGAGAGTTTTTATCATAAATGGATGTTGGATCTTGTCGAATGCCTTCTCTGCGTTGATTGAGATGGTCATGTGGTTTTTATTCTTCATTTTGTTAATGTGGTGTATCACGTTGATTGATTTGCGAATGTTGAACCATCCCTGTGTCCCTGGTATAAATCCCACTTGATCATGGTGTGTGATCTTTTTGATGTATTGCTGTATTCGGTTTGCCAATATTTTGTTGAGGATTTTTGTATCTATGTTCATCAGCAATATTGGCCTGTAGTTTTCCTTCTTTGTGTTGTTCTTGTCTGGCTTTGGTATCAGGGTGATGTTGGCCTCGTAGGGAGTATTCCATTTTCCTCTATTTTTTGGAATAGTTTGAGAAGGATAGGTATTAAATCTTCTTTGAATGTTTGGTAAAATTCTCCAGGGAAGCCATCTGGTCCTGGACTTTTATTTTTTGGGAGGTTTTGATTACTGTTTCAATCTCTTTCCTTGTGATTGGTCTATTCAGATTCTCTATTTCTTCTTGATTCAGTTTTGGGAGGTTGTATGCATCTAAGAATTTATCCATTTCCTCTAGGTTGTCCAATTTGTTGGCATAAAGTCTTTCACAGTATTCTCTTATAATCCTTTGTACTTCTGTGGTACGTATTATAATTTCTCCTCTTTTGTTTCTAATTTTATTTATTTGAGTCTCCTCTCTTTTTTCTTAGTGAGTCTCGCTAAGGGTTTGTCAGTTTTGTTTATCTTCTCAAAGAACCAGCTCTTTGTTTCATTGATCCTTTGTACTGTTTTTTTTTTGGGGGGGGGTTTCAATTTCACTTATTTCTGCTCTGATTTTTATTATTTCCCTCCTTCTACTGATTTGGGGCTTTGTTTGTTCTTCTTTTCTAATTCTGTTAGGTGTAGTTTAAGGTTGCTTATTTGGGATTTTTCTTGTTTATTAACATGGGCCTGTATTGCTATGTTTCCCTCTCAGGACTGCTTTTGCTGCATCCCATATGAGTTGGTATGGTGTGTTTTCATTTTTACTTGTCTCCAGATAGTTTTTGATTTCTCCTTTAATTTCATCAATGATCCATTGGTTGTTCAGTAGCGTGTTGTTTGGTCTCCACATCTTTGTCCCTTTCCTAGTTTTTTCCTTGCAGTTGATTTCTAGTTTCACAGCATTATGATCAGAAAAGATGCTTGTTATGATTTCAGTCTTCTTAAATTTATAGAGGTTTGCCTTGTTTCCTAATATTTGGTCTATCCTGAGAATGTTCCATGTGCGCTTGAGAAGAATGTGTAAATCTGCTGTGTTTGGGTGGAATGCTCTGTAGATGTCTATTAAGTCCATCTCGTCTAGCTTTTCATTTATGTCCACTACTTCCTTATTGACTTTTTGTCTGGATGATCTATCCCTTGATGTTAAGTGGGGTGTTGAGATCCCCTACTATTATTGTGTTATTGTTAATATCTCCTTTTAGGTTTTTAAATAGTTTTTTTAGTGGTGCTCTTGTGTTGGGTGCATAGGTATTTATAAGTGATATGTCTTCTTGGTGAGGTGTCCCTTTTATCATTATATATTACCCCTCTTTGTCTCTCATTACTTTTTTTATCTTGAAGTCTACTTTGATATAAGTATGGCAACTCCTGCTTTCTTTTGTTTGCCATTAGCTTGGAGTATTGTCTTCCATCCTTTCACTATGAGTCTGTTTGTCTTTAGAGCTGAGATGTGTTTCCCGGAGGCAGCATATTGTTGGGTCTTAGTTTTTAACCATCCCACCACTCCGTGTCTTTTGACTGGAGAATTCAATCCACTTACATTTAGAATGATTATTGATATATGACCATTTAATACTGTATTTTTTTGCTCATTTTCTGGTTCTTTTGCATTTCCTTCATTTCTTGTCCCATGTGTTTCGGACTGCCAATTCAGTTTGGTAGTTCTATATGATGATTCTCTTAGTTTTGTCTTTATTTGTCATATGGGATTCTGTTCTGGTTATTTGTTTTAGTGGTTACCATGAGGTTTGTATAAAAGATCTCATGGATGAGATAGTCCATTTTCTGATGCCTCTTCTTTCCTTAGACTAAGTTGATTCGAACCCTTTCCTTTTCCCCTTCTAACTTTTTGTTGTCACTACTTATTCCATCTTGTTTGTGTATGTCTAAAGTGATGAGTTTATATTCATTCTTGGTGTTTTCCTTCCGTTAATCTTGATTTTTATAATTAAGTGTTTGCTAACCTATTCTGACAGAGAGCTGCAATTTTTCTGGTTTAGTCTCCTTATTTTTCTCCTTGCTCAAAACTTTGTATCCACTTTCTCTCTCTCTCTCTCTCTCTTTTTTTTTTTCAGGCATAAGGGCTTTCTTGAGCATTTCTTGTGGTGGGGGTCTTGTAGTGATGAACTTCCCTAGCTTTTGTTTATCAGGGAGAGTTATTATTTCTCCATTATATTTGAAGGATATTTTTGCTGGATAGAGTATTCTTGGCTGAAGGTTTTTGTCTTTCAGGACTTTGAATATATCGTTCCAGTCTCTCCTAGCCTGTAGAGTTTCTGTTGATAAATCAGCTGAGAGCCTGAATGGGGATTCCTTTGTATGTTATTTTGTTTTTTGTTTAGCTGCCCTTAATATTTTTTCTTTGTTGTTGACTTTTTCCAGTTTTGCTACTATATGCTGTGGAGTTGGTCTTTTCCTGTTTATATATTTAGGTGATCTATTGACTTGATTCACTGTTTTTTCCAACTCTTTCTCCAGGTTTGGGAAGTTCTCAGCTATTTCTTTGAACAAACTCTCTGCTCCTTTTTCCCTTTCTTTTCCTTCTGGAATGCCTATTATCCTTTTATTCCATTTCCTAATTGAATCTGATATTTCTCAATGAATTTCTTCATTTCTTTTTAGTCTTAGTCCTCTCTCCTCCTCTATCTGAAGTGTTTCTGCATGGCTATCCTTGATAATGCTAATTCTTTCCTCCATATTGTCAGTTCTGTTCTTTAAAGATTCCAGATTTTCCTTTATCTTATCCATTGTGTTTTTCATCTCCAAGATTTCTGTGGTTTTTCTTTATGGTTTCAATCTCTTTTGTGAAGAAATTCCTGAATTCATTGAATTGTCTCTCTAAGTGTTTTTGTAATCCATTGAGTATTTTTATGATAGCTATTTTGAATTCTCTGTTATTTAGGTTATAGATTTTGGTGCCTTCAGGGTTGGTTTCTGGATGTTTGTCATTTTTTTCTTGGTCTTGAGATTTAAGATACTTTTGCATAGAGCCTGAGTTTTTTGCCTTATTATTTCTCATGGTGAGGATATCTAGTCGCAGTTTTCACCTTCTGCCACTAGGTGGAGCTCATGAGCTGTGTGTGCTGAGCTTGCTGGGATCCCTGAGAGGGATTGTGCTGAAGTGCAGGCCTTGTGGTCTATTCTTGAGAACATTCCATGTGCACTTGAGAAGAATATGTATTCTGCTTTTGCATGGAATGTTCTATATATATATTAAGTCCATCTGGGATACTGTTTCATTTAAGGCCAATATTTCCTTGTTGACTTTAGTCTGGATGATCTATCCATTGACATGAGTGGGTGTTAAAGTCTCCCTACTCTTATTGTGTTGCTGTCAGTTTCTCCCTTTATGTCCATCAAAGTTGCTTTATATGCTTTGGTGCTCCTATGTTAGGTGCGTATATGTTAATAAACATTATGTCTTTCTGTTGTATTGTCCCCTTTGTCATTATGTCTTATCCATTTTTGTCTCTTATTGTCTTTTTTTGGCTTGAAGTCTGTTTTGTGTGATTTAAGTATAGCTACACTTGCTTTGCTTTCTTTTGGTTATCATTTGCTTGGAGTATCATCTTCCATCCCTTTACTCTGAGCCTGTGTTTGTCGTTAGAGCTGAAATGGGTCTCCTGGAGGCAGCATATTGTTGGGTCTTGTTTTTTAATCCATCCAGCCACTATGTGTCTTTTGATTGGTGAATTCAACCCATTTACATTTAGGGTGATTATTGATATATGAGGACTTAATACTGCCATTTTATCTTTTATTTTCTGGTTGCCTTATATTTCTGTTGTTTCTTTTTCCTTGTGTTTCTGGCTGCCATTTCAGTTTGGTGGTTGTCTGTGATGTGTTTCTCACTTTCCTCTTTTTTTATATTTCGTGATTCTACTCTCACTTTTTGTTTTCTAGTTACCATGAGGTTTGTACAGAAGGTCTCATAGTTAAGATAGTTCTTTTTCTGCTAGTAGCATCTTATCTTTGTTTGCCTATACACGTTCCGTCCTTTTCCTCTTCCCCTTCTCTGTTTTTGTTGTCACAAATTATCCCTTTTAGTAATGTGGGTTCATTACCAAATTGAAATGGTTATAGTTATTTTTAATGCTTCATTTCTCTTTAACTTTTATGTTATAATTATTTACTAACCTATTCCAACATAGAGTTGCAATTTTCTGATTCTGTCTATTTATTACCTTGCTCAAAGTTTTGTGTACCTTTGCCTTTTTGTTTCAGGTAGGAGAGCTCCTTTCAACATTTCTTGAATGACAGGTGTAGTAGCGATGAACTCCCTGAGCTTTTGTTTGTCTGAGAAAACCTTTATTTCTCTTTCATATCTGAAGGATAATTTTGCTGCATAGAGTATTCTTGGCTGACAGTTTTTATCCTTCAATACTTTGAATATATGTCCCAGTCTCTCCTAGCCTGTAGAGTTTCTACTGAGAAATCTGCTGATAGCCTAGTAGGCATTCCCTTGTAGATTATTTTTTCCCCCTGGTTGTCTTTAATAGTCTTTCTTTGTTGTTGACTTTTGACAGTTTTATTATTATGTGTCTAGGAGAAGCTTCTTTTTAAAAATTTTTTTATTGAGGTAATAATAGTTTATAACATTGTGAAATTTCAGTTGTACATTATTATTTGTCAGCCACCATATATATATGTGCCCCTTTGCCCCTTATGCCCACCACCAACCCTCTTCTCCTCTGGTAACCACTAGTCTGTTCCAGGAGAAGGTGTTTTTGCATTGAGATAATTGGGTGTTCTATTAGCTTCATGGATTTGTATATCTAGTTCCTCCCCCAAGTTTGCGAAGTTCTCAGCTATTATCTCTTTAAATAAGCTCTCTGCTCCTATCTCTCTCTTCTCCTTCTGGGATACCCATTATCCTTATGTTGCCCTTTCTAATGGAGTTGGATACTTCTTGTAGAATTTCTACATTTAAAAAAAAATTTAGTTCTCTCTCCTCTTCTACCTGCATCATTTTGAGGTTTCTATCATTGAGCTTGCTAATTCTCTCTGCCATATGGTCTATTTTATTTCCAATACTTTCTGATCCATTTTTCACCTAAATTATTGAGTTCTTCAACTCTGCAATTTCTGTTTGGTTCTTTTTTAGGGTTTCAGTCTTTTGGGTAAAGTATTCTTTCTGTTCATTGATTTTTTTCCTGAGCTGATTCAACTGCCTTTCTGAGTTTTGTAGCTCCTTGAATTTCTTCATGACAGCTATTTTGAATTCTTTATTAGTTAGATCAGAATCTTCCATGACTTTGTATTTGGTTTCTGGAGAATTATTTTCTTTTTGTGATGCTGTGTTACTGTGGCTTTTTGTGATGCTTGCTCAGTTATTCCTCTGCTGGCACATTTGTCACAGTAAACGCTTTTCTTATTTAGGTATAGCTTTGTTTGTTTTGATTTAAACTTTTCAACCAGTTGGAGATTAGAGGCCTTTCTTTTGTGTTTCAATAGGTGGTGCTATAGCACTAGTTTTTGGTTTCTCTTACCTGAGCTGCTTCTGGCTATATTTGAGGATCTGCACTTTCCCCCCTCTACCACCTCTATTTGTGGTGTCGTCAGCGTACTCTTTTCATTGTTGCCGCCTGTGCCTCTGGGGGTCACTGATGTCTTGCTGTTGCTGGTGTCACTGCAGTTGCGGGCTTCACCACCTGGGGTACAGGGATAACTGACACCTCTGCCACATCCGGGATCACCTGAGTCAGAAGCTCCACTGCTGTGTTTAGGGGGAGGGGGAGGGGGAGGGGGAGAATGGAGCCAGGTTTGCAGGGTACCACCTCTGCTGTTGCCTATTGCCTTGTGGTCACAGGTGCAACTGCGGTTGGCATGTTGGAGTTCTGTATGTGCCTCCACTGCTGCTACCAGGTTTGGGGCTGCAGCTGGTAGCCTGGGATCATGGGGCTTCACTTCCACTGCTGCTCTGCCCCCCATGGCTGCAGGTGCTGCCATGGCTGGGTGGCTAGAGTCGTGCACATGCCTCCACTGCTGCCCACCAGATTCTCGGGGGCTGGAGGTGACTGGCTCAGCCACTGTGGCCAGGGACTGGGGTCCAGGATACCACCTCTGCTGTTCCCTCATTTAGCCTCCTCCATATGCTACAGTCTACCCACCTTTGTATGTACCAGTGTGCTGGAGTGCTGGTGTGTTGGGCAGTGTAGCCTTTGTTGGGTTATGGATGTTTTAGTCACTGTGAATTGAAGGGAGAGACAAAGGGATCCTCTCATGCTGCCGTGATGTGACGTCTCTAAAATGATTCTTTAAAATGAATTGGAGTAGGTATATTTCTTTCTCTGGGGATAATTGGAAAAAACAGCATAAAAGGGAACAGATAGGAAAATTTATCTTTTATAAAGGAAGTTATCATCTCAACATTCTGTTCATTTAAAAATTCTCCGATACTGATAGTTTGAATGTGATGCTAGTGAAAGAAATTTTTATAGCTTTCTTTGGGTGATATAACACAGCACTTGCTTTTTAAATAGAATATAGGGTATAAAATGTTGTTTTAAAGAGAGGAAAAAAGTACTGATGCTTAACTGTATACTAGGATAGAGTTAAGAAAAGAATATGTTGGAGATAAAAAAAGAGCAACTAGAAATCTAGAAGATTATAAAAAATATTCATCACCCTTTTCAAATGGGTGCCTTTTATTCAAATAGATAATTCACATGTGTGTATTTGGTTTTAGGGAACCAAAACATAATGTCAGCTTTTGCTTTTAATATATTTTGGGCCTTAAATGCTTTAATGTTATCTAAGACCAGTGTGGCCAACATTTCTTGCCATTATAGTAATTATATTTTTGACCAGCCAGATTTTTTAAATATCTAAAGCTTCTAGTATGAGAAACTTCTTGTTTCTCTTTCGGCTACTCATTGTTTTTGAAAAGTAATTGACATCTGTAAACTCACTGTTGGGGAAAAAAAGCAATGACTTCGGCAACAACCCACATCTTACTTTTATATTGTTAAGGTTCATCCATATTGTTGCATGTCACTGTGGTTCATTTGTTTTAGCTGCTGTGTAGTATTCTGTTTGAATATTCCATGGTTTATTTATTTACCCTCCTATTGATGGACATTCGCATTGTTTGCTGGTTTTTGGTATTCTGAAGACACATACATTCTTATACATCTCTTCTTTTGTACGTGTTTTGGGGAATGCATACCTATAAGTAGAAATGCTGGGCCATATGGTATATAGATATTCAGTTTCAGGAGATAATGCCCAATCCAACTGTTTTTCAAAGTGTTAGTTCCTTCAGGTTGGCTCCTGAGTCCTTTTGACATATTCCCAGTAGTCTTTGAGAGCTTCCTTGAATTTCTAGTATGACAGGATGTTTGAGGCTTGTCTTGTACATTTCCTGTTCCAGACCTGGAACCAGCCTCTTCTCCAAGGAGCCCTGGTTCTTTTGGAAATGTATATAGAGGCAACAATTTGGGCACTAGGAGTGTCCACTAATGGATTGGTCATTGTTTCTAGGCCTTCTTAGTAGATAGAGATAGAAAATATGTATTTTTTTTAAGGAGAAAAATAAATTTTCAGTTCATGCTGATATTTCTGATTCAAATTCAGTAATACAGGGTTTTTACGTCTTTGATTTTATTTATTGTATCTCTTATGTTAAAATTTTTGGTTCTAAATGATATCAACATAATTTTTTAACTTAAACTAAAACAGATATGGTTACAGAATAATAATATCATTACTAGCAATATGATTACCCAAAACAGTAATTTCTTGGCATTTCTCCTCTCTCTCTCCCTTAGGATATTCCATTAGGGGTGAATAGCAAATTGCTCTGTTTAACTTCATTTTATAATTTAGTAAACTGTTACATGGTTCCCAAATCAAATCTATAAAACAAGATACATTTATACAAATCTAGTTTTCATTCCAGCCTCGTGTCTCTCTCTCGGTAACCATTTTTATTACTTTTTGATTTATCCTTCCATTAAAAAAATAAGCATTTCTGTGTGTGTGTGTGTGTGTGTGTATCTCTTTTTTAGATAAAAAGCAGGATACTGTACACTCTGCTTTTTTCACTAATCATTCTATCCTGGAGATCACACCATGGGAGTATGTAGCGATACTTTCCATTCTTTTTTATAGTTGCATAGAACTCCATTGTGTGATGTACCATGGTTTGTTCAACCAGTTCCCTATTGATGGACATGTGGGTTGTTTATTATTTTGCTGTTACGAATAGTGCTGCAATAAACTTGCATTGAGCATATGTCTTTTTGTATTTTTGACTTTCGTAGAAGAAGGATTGCTGGGTCAGAGGGTAAATGCATATGTCATACCATCATCTTTAGAGTGTGGTGTGATAAATCCCCTTGGGTGAATATTAATCCCTCCCTACCTCCTCAGTTGAGATTCATTCTCCTTGTGGAAGGCATGGTGGTTCAGTTGCACCCTAGGTATGTATGAGGCATGCCACTGTGGTACTTTTCCTATATCTCACTTGATTGCTTGGGCTTGCTGGTTGAGGTACAGATGGGTCTTCATTTGAACAGGGCTCTTCTGAAGCAGAAGGTAATTGGAGTATGAAATCATAGCCTTCAGAACTAGGTGTTTCTGAAGTCTAAAGACTTCTCAGAGGAAAATATGAAATGTCTGGCAGACCAAGGTTTGAGGGTTCATGGGTGGCGGTCCTGCTGATGCTGGCAGTAGGAATACTCCAAGTATCCTGACTTCCTGTGTTATCCTGAAAAGTTTGATTCTATGGCTTAAGCCTCTAGATTCCAAAGGGACTTGGGTTGAAGTCATGGGGCAGCGTGAATTCTACTTAGTTGTTCTCCTTCTTACCTAGGACTATTTTTATTGTGCAATCACATGTTGTACTTTCACCTGAAGTATATTAAAGACACCCTTGATCTGACATCCTAGAGCCCCCTCTTTTGAAGGAATGAGATCTATTGGATTTATCTTTCCTATGCTAAAATTTTTAAAAAATTAGGGATGTGAGGGGATTGCCCGGTGGCATAGTGGTTAAGTTCATGTGCTCCGCTTCAGTGACCTGGGGTTTGCAGGTTCAGATCCTGGATGCGGACCTCCACACTGCTTATCAAGCCATGCTGTGGCAGGAGTCCCACATATAAAGTGGAGGAAGATGGGCACGGACGTTAACCCAGGGCCAATCTTCCTCAGCAAAAAGAGGAGGATTGGCAACAGATGTTAGCTCACGGGTAGTCTTCCTTAGCAAAAAAAAATTAGGGTGTGTGTAGCAATCTGTATAGTTCTTGAGGGCAGAGAGCCTGTTTTTCATTACCTAAGCACTGTGGCTAATATCAGGTGTTCAAGAAATCTTAAATAAATGAATGAATTGAGTGAATGAATAAGTTCATTCAATTGGGAGTAAAAAGAAATAGTTGAAAGTAGAGGGAAGGTTTTTTTGTTGGTCTGTTTTCCTTTTTTAATATGGGAGACACTTGAACATAGTTATGTGTATATAGATGGATGTAGAAATAAATGAAAGCTAACCTGATTTTTCTTATGGAAGTAAGAAAAGTTTGTAAGCTAACCTGATTTTTCTTACGGAAGTAGGAAAAGTTTGTATTGTATGTAAGAAATAATGAATTTTAGGGTCTTGGTTTTTGAAATCTTAGTATAAATGCTGGTATTTTAGAGAAGAGATTTTGATCAATTTGAAAGACATTTATAAGATAGAATTTGGTGGATAGTGATTGATTGGATGTGAGCAGCAAGGGAGAAGGAGTAAAAAACTATATGTAAGTTTCTTCCTTGAGCAATGAAGTGAATGGTAATGCCATTCACTAAAATGGAACCACAGGAAAATGGATAGGTTTGCTTGGTGAAGATGAGTTCAATTTTGGTCCTTGGTAAGTAACATTATATGCAGGAATTCTCATTTTAGGAGTTGGAGTACATGGAGGGGAGACAGCATACCTCTCTATGGGTATGTGCTTGAGATTTAATTTTGTAGATGGAAATTGAAGCTGTGGGACAAGGTAAGATCACCCGGGAATAGTAGATAAAGTAAGAAGAAAAGAGGACCTAGGACAGAATTCTGAGGAATACTAGGTAGAAGCAGAAAAAATGGCACTTAAGGAAGAGTTCTCAGAGGGTAGGAAGTAAATTAATTTGGGGAACATGAGGAAGAGAATCTTTCCAGAAAAGGGGGATGGTTAACAGTGTCAGATAGTAGGAGAGACCTCAATTAAGATAAGACCTGACAAAGGTCCATTAATTTTAGGAACAAGGAGATCATTTGTGACCCTAGAGAAAGCAGTTTTCTCATAGTGGGTGGAGATGGAGGCCAGAGTGCAGGAGTTGAGAGTGAGTATGAAATGATGTGGAGAAAACTTTGAAGAGTTAGTTTTAAAAACAGAGAGTTGTGGTAATTGGGAGAAGGGGAAGGTTTTTTGTTGTTTTTCTTAAGATGGGAGATGCTTAAACACAGTAAATGCTGTTGGGAGGTGTGAGGTAGACAGAAATGACATAAACATGAGGATATAGGAGAAGCCGGTAAAATTATGG
The DNA here is from genome assembly GCA_031878705.1 of Tapirus indicus. NCBI lineage: Eukaryota > Metazoa > Chordata > Mammalia > Perissodactyla > Tapiridae > Tapirus > Tapirus indicus. The sequence continues at coordinate 53,058,216 of CM062923.1, read as the reverse complement.
CAGAACCAAGTTTAACAGAAGACACAGAGGGAGAGAAAGCACTTGTGAATTCATCGGAAGATGTTTAGGATGGAACAGGGATTCAGAGGGTACTGCAGAAAGGTCTGGCATGGAGGGGAGCGGTGGGGGATTGCACAGGAAAGAGGAAGAACTGATTGCACAGGAAAGAGATCTTTACTGAGTAATTAACAGCTATATTTCAGATCTCCCCTCCTTGCCATTTGGGTAAAGTAGCCTCCACTATGGGGGTGTTCTTGTATCTGTCTTTCTGATTCCTAACTGTTTATCAGAGTACTTTTAAAACATCTTTTATGCTAATGATCTAGTAATTTTCTCCACTTTCCATTAAAGTATAAAGTACTTTGTTGACTCTCTCTATGATGTTTTTGTTTCTAAATTTATTAATTTCTGCTCTTTTTATTTCCTTCTAATTACTTTGAATTTACTTTAAAGCTCTTTTTAAAATTTTTTATTAATTTATTTTTGACAAATAAAAATTGTATCTATTTAAGGTGTACAATGCGATATTTTGATATATGTATACATTGTGAAATGATTGCCACCATCAACTAATTGATGTATCCATCACCTCCAACAGTTATTCTTGTGTGTGTGGTGAAAACACTTGAGATGTACTTTTAGCAGATTTCAAGTGTATATTACATTATTATTAACTATAGTCACCTTGCTGTACATTGGGTCTCTAGAACTTATGCATCTTATAAGCGAAAATTTGTATCCTTTGATAATTATCTCTCCTTTTTCCCCACCCCTCAATGTCCAGTAACCACCATTCTACTTTCTGTTGATGTGTTTGACTTTTTTTTTAGATTCCACATATAAGTGAGATCATATGATATTTGTCTTTCTTGTGTCTGGCTTATTCCACTTAGCATAATGTTCTCTAGGTTCATCCATGTTGTTGCAAATGCCAAGATTTCCTTCCTTTTTTAAGGGGGAATAATGTTCCATTCTATATATATACATATGTATATGTGTGTGTGTGTGTGTGTGTGTGTGTGTGTGTGTATACACACCACACATTTACTTTATCCAGTCGTCTGTCAGCGGACACTTAGATTGTTTCCATATCTTGACTACTGTGAATAATGCTGCTTTGCAGCCCTTTTTATTTTTAACTTCTTTAGTTAGATGCTTAGCACAAATAGTATTTTCATTATTGTTTAATTCAAAATAGTTAACATTTTTTTCTGTTGATTTTTTTCTTTCACTCATGGTTATTTAGAAGTGTGTTTCTTGATTTCTGACATGGAGATTTAATTCTATTTTTGTTGTTGATTTCTAGCTTAATTGGTCAGAGAATATGTTCTGTATGGTCTACATCCCTTAATATTTGTTAAAACTTGTGGCCTATTTGATTTTTAATTTCCAAATTGAGTCTGAAAAGAATATATATTCTGCAGTTTTTCTGATTTTTTTTTTTTCCTGGTCAATCAGGAAACAGTACATTTATTTATTTGTCCTTTTAGTTCTGTTAATTTTTGTTTTACATATTTTGAGGTTGTATTATTGGATGCATACTCGTTATAAATTTTTCATGGTGAACTGAACCTCTATCATTATGAATTGACCTCCTTTACCTCTAAAAATGCTTTTTATCTTAAAATCTTTTTTTTTTGCTTAATATTAATATAATTGTACAAGGCATCTTTTGGTTAGTATTTTCATGATAAATCCTTTTTCCTTTTTCTTACTTTGAATTTTGTGTATCCTTATATTTTAGATATATCTCTTTTAAATATCACATGTTTACTTTTTGTTTTTTTAATCTAGTCTGACAATCTCTATCTTTTAGCTGGAGCACTTAATCCATTTACATTTGATGTAATTACTTATATTTTCAGGTTTATAGTTAACATCTTATTTTGTGATTTTCATTTGCCATTCCTATCTCATGTTTCTTTTTCTCTCCTTTCTTGCCTTCTTTTGCATTGATTGAGTTAAAAAAATAGACCTTTTTTTTTAAGAGCAGTTTTAGGTTCACAGCAAAATTGAGCAAAAGGTCCAGAGTGTTCTCATATATCTGTTGTCCCCAGACACACAAGCCTCCCTGACCAGAATGGTACACTGGTTACAATTGGTGAATCTACATTGACATATCATCACCCAAAGTTCATAGTTTACATTAGGATTCACTCTTGGTGTTGTACATTCTATCTATGAATTTTGACAAATGTATAATAATACTTATCCACTATTATAGTATCATACTGAATAGCTTCACTGCTCTAAAAGTCCTTTGTGCTTTGCCTGTTCCTCCCTCCCTGCCCCCAATCCCCAGCAACCACTGATATTTTTTACTATCTCTGTAGATTTGCCTTTTCCAGAATGTCACATAGTTGGAATCATACAGTATGTAGCCTTTTCAGATTGGCTTCTTTCACTTGGTAATATGCATCTGAGGTTCCTCCATGTCTTTTCATGGCTTGATAGCTCATTTCTTTTTAACACTGAATAATATTCCATTGTCTGGATGTATCACAGTTTATCCATTCACCTACTGGAGGACATCTTGGTTGCTTCCAAGTTTTGGCAATTATGAATAAAGCTGCTATAAACATCCATGTGCAGGTTTTTGTGTGGACAACGGTTTTCATTTTGTTTGGGTAAATATCAAGGAGTGTGATTGCCGGATCATATGGTAAGAGTGTATTTTGTTTTGTAAGAAACTGCCAAACTGTCTTCCAAAGTGGCTGTCTTCCCACCAGCAATGAATGAGGGTTCTTGTTGCTTCACATCTCGCTAACATTTGGTATTATCAGTATTTTGGATCTTCACCATTCTAATAGGTGTGTAGTGATATCTAACTGTTGGATTGATTTTTCTTTTTTAATCATTCCATTTTCCACTTTCACTTGTTTGGAAGTTATATACTGATTTCTGTTCTTTTAGTCATTCTAAAATTTAAACATATTGTACTTAACTTTTCAAGATCGAAGGCTAATTAATACCTCTAGTTTCTTCTCAGACAATATGGGGATCTTAGAACTTTTTAATTACTTTTGCCTACCTCCTGTCTTATATGTTATTGCTGATTTGTATATCAATTCTATCTTTTTTTTGAAACTTCAGAAGAAATTATTGCTGTGGGTGTAATAAAGAGTTTCATACTTGTGTTTCTCAATTTTCTTTTTTCATTTTGCATATCAGATCCTCATCTGGGATTATTTTCCTTCTGCCTAAAGTATATTTTTAGAGTTGTCTTTACTCAAAGTTTCTGGTGCTAGACTCTTTTAGTTGTTGTTTGTCTGTGTGAAAATGTCTGTATTTTGCCCTATTCTTGAGAGATATTATTACTGGGTATAAATTTCTGGGATCACAGTTATTTTCTTTCAGCACATGATTTCTCTTGTGGCTATTGTAGTCGTCTGTCAGTCTAACTCTTGCTTCTTTGAAGCCAATCTGTCTAAGTGCTTTTAAGATCTTGGCTTATCTTTGACCTTCTGCAGTTTCACCATGATGTGTCTAGGTATGAATTTTTTTTTTTTCTTTTTAAATCCTGCTTTGAATTTGTTGCGTTTCTTGAGTCTGTAGATTATTGTTTTTCATCAGTGAGGGAAATTTCTCAATACTTCTTCAAATTTTGCTTCTGACCCAGTCTCTCCTCTTGTTCTTGAGCAACAATCAGGCATACCATAGAACTTCTCACTTTGTACTCTAAGTTTCTTAAACTACTCTAAATATTTTATTTATTTTTTGGGGGTGATGAAGATTAGCCCTGGGCTAACATCTGTTGCCAATCCTGCTCTTTTTGCTGAGAAAGATTGGCCCTGAGCTAACATCTGTGCCCATCTTCCTCTATTTTATATGTGGGTTGCCTGATATGGCATGGCTTGATGAGCAATGCATAGGTCCGTGCCCAGGATCCAAACCTGTGAACCCCAGGCTGCCAAAGCCCAGTGCACGAACTTAACCACTAGCCACCAGGCCAGCCACTCTAAATATTTTAAACTCACTCTCAGATGAATTCTTTCATGTTTTCCAGCTCTCTAATCTGTTGTTAGTTTTTTCCATTGAGTTTTTAATTTCAATTATTAGGTTTTTTTATTTCTAGGAGTTATACTCACTTCTCTCTAAAATCTGTTGTCTTTTTTTTAATAGTTTACTGTTCTCTGCAGTATTTTGAACCTAGGTTTTTTATTTCTTTAAATATAATAAGCATAGTTATTTCATAATCTGTGCCTAATAATTCCAACATATTAACTCTTTGAGTTTTTTTTTTACTTTCTATTGCTTTTACTGGTTCTTGCTCATGATGCCTTGCTTCATTATGTCAGTTTATTCTGCAGGAGGAACAGGAACAAATGTCACCCTTGTCTCTTCTTTTTGCTAAGCTAATTACAGGCCAGGCGTCTCAGAAGCATCCTCTCTCATCTTTCTGCTTCACTGAACATAGTACCCCACAACATTTTAGTAGTAATGGTGCCTTGAGGTTCTAGGTTAGGCTTAGTATCCTGAGAACCATGGCTCTCAGAATCTTAAGAGACTTTATTTTCAGAGTTGGCCTCTAGGATCATGGGCTCTCTAGACCAGTAGAGCAAAGGGAAAGTGTTTAGTCAGTTTTATTTAAGTCAAAAAGTTTTCAAACCATAGCCTCATTTCACAGTACTCTCGCATTTGAGCCCCTCATATTACCATAGAGCCCAGTTCTCATGATAAGTAGTAGTAATCTCATGAATATGTCAGAAGCAACTAGAGGAGCTGGAGGAGCAAACCTTTGCAGACTTTGTCCCATTTTTTGCCATGGAGGTTTCATATTCTTGTGTACTTTCAGCCTCTAGGGAGTACAATGTGTTCCATAAACTCTTGAATGTTTCTAGGTAGATCTGAGCTCTACTTGGTTTCGTGGCACCAAGGTTATCACTTGGATTGTTTCTGTGTTCAGCTTTAGACGAATAAATTATATAAATCATATCTGTCAACTAAGGGGAAGGTGAAAATTGAAATTTCCAAACACAAAAGAAAGGGTAGATTATCACAGGGTAGACTTAAGAGATAAGAAAATTCATGGTGTTAGAGGCCTAGTGCTGGAGAACAAAGGGAAACACCATCTAAAGAAGATGTGATTGCATACCTCTGTTGTTTAAGTGGGGAACCTGGACTAGTTTTCAATTTGGATTGAAGCCTTCCATTTTCACGTCTCTCTCTCTCTTTCTCTCTCTCTCTCTCTCTCACACACACACACCACACACACACACACACACACACACACTTTAATACTAACTATTCTAAGCCAAAGTGTATTTGGCTGTCTCCTAGCTTTCAACACTGGAAGTTGGCAAGCAGGAGAACTGGTATACTTACTAGCCAGGGAATTTTGTAATCTATGACCATGGCACCCTGCTGGTACAAAAGGAATAGGATTTGCTCTCCCAAATATAGATAATAAATCTAATGTCTTTGGTAGGGCTTAGAGTACATTTCTGTTCCATGTTTCTGTTCCACCTGGGTTTCCATTTCTGTCCCTCCAGCTTACCTTAGGAATGCTTGGTTTTAACTATATAAAGGCAATGGTGATTATAGTAATTCATGTGAATGGTTTATCACTTATGCTTGATTACCATGTAGAACAGTAATGATGACTTATAGTCATCATGTACATTATTAAATAAGTGTCAGGTTAATACTGTAAATTTAATATAATTATGGTATTTTATCATTCATCGATGTACACTTGAAGTTATTGCTCAACACTAAAGCAGGAACATTAATTTAAAAATTTAATAATTATTTACTGAGGAAGCTATAGTAGTATGTCTTCCTTATACACAGCTAAACAGTCTCTAAAATATGCTTTTGGGTGGAGAACAGGAACAAGAGCCTACCCTGTTGCCCTCAGGAAGCCCAAGGATTAGAGAGAAGAGAAGGTGTGTCATTGCTTTTCCCCATGAAGAGGCCACCCACCATTCTCATTTTTCTCTGTTAATTTTGGCATTGAAACACATTCTAGACTTTAAAATGTGATTTTTTTTGGAAAAAATATGTAGTCAGTTTGAGCACATTTGCAATATGTATCTTCAGAGTTGAGAGCCTACCTCGGCACATTTAGAATATTTAAATAGATCACAATTAAAATCTAAAATTTTAATGCCTCTCAAACTATTAAACTTTTATAAGTCAAACAAAGATGAGTTAAAGTTTGGATGGTTGATGTAGTGTGATGGTGTCATGATGGTGACCATGGTGATTTTTGTTTTGTTTTAGATATTGAGAAAGCTTTACTGGATTTGTAGGATTATTGCCTAGTAAACACTAGGTGGTGCAATTGTGCAAGGACCATATAATGAAGTATGTGGAGGGCTTTTTTGTTTGTTTTCTTGGAAGATGAAATTAAAATTCTGGTTTGAGAAAACTCTTTGAAAATAAGAATTATCAAAATATTGAAATGAATGGATGAATCTTGCTCTTTTATTAATTGTTCTTAGATTCAAACGGGGGCCTGTCTTATGATTTTGACCACAAAGGTCTCAATGTGTTTGTATATTGTTTATGTTGCATTTTAAGCTCAACTAAGTACAGAAAGAAAAGAACTCACAAAAACCAGAAAACTGATGCAATTTGGTTTTCTATAAATATTTAAATATTATTAAACAGGTTTATCCTTTAAATAAATTAAACAGGTTTATCCTTTACTGTTTTAAATCATTCTAAAATGTGGTAGGATTTGGATAATTATCTGTAATATTATATTTCATCTTATCAAGTGATTATTGATTAATTAAAACCTGAAAACTGGCTTTCCTCTTGGCATGTTTTGTCTTCTTTTATCCATTTAAAAAACTCTTGCATTCCTATGTAAGTTTAGGTCATTAAACTATTAAATTGAAAGTTAATTTCTAAAATGAAAAATAATTATTGTTGATTTACTTGTATATTAAAGAGAAGAAAAGAAAATATTTCTATGCAGATAATTTTTTAAAGCCCTAAGTCTTAATTATGAAAGTTCTTTTTCTTCCTTTTTAAGTTCTTTTCCAATTTGAGATACAGTTCTTTTTGGAAATTAAAAAAAAAAGTCATTTGTGTCTTCTAGCAATTAAGTGAATAATGTTGTTCCAGTTACGTTCATATTTAAATGTCTTTCAATATTTTGGAAGCACAAAATGAAGGTATCCTACCATTTTAAAACATTTACTGATCAGAAAAATCAGAATCAATTTAAATACTTCAATAGAATTACAGAAACTGACAGAATTATGCAAACTATGTGCGTTATTTTTATATGTTATTTTTCTGTGAATCATATATCCTCTCTCAGACACGGAGTTATACAAAACTGATTTTACGTGTCACTAATGTAGTGAAAAAAATAGGACTTTAAATTATTTTAAAACTTATTTTCCATCTACAAAAAACAATTCAAAAATTACAGTGTTTTTAGAAATTTAGATTTATGTTTTATGAAATTCTTTCCCTCTAACATTATAATATTTCTCTTCAAGATACCAACTTTAGTATTTTACTTTTGAATCTTTGATATTTCTATTTCGAGGTAATAAATGTATAAGTAATATATAAGAAGTAATATATAAGTAAGTAATATATAAGTAACATGTAAGAAATTATATAGTACACATTTATTTCAGAATATGTTCAAGCATCTTTATAATGTATAATACCAATTAGGTTATTATCAGTAATTAGCAGAGGAGGTTTGAAGGGAAGAGTCTTTTTCCTCTGTTTATGAAACGGGTATATGTGTGCACAGACTCATAGACACACACACACATCAGAGATGGTTTGGGCTTACCATAAGTCCAAGCAGTTGCCATTGCTCATGGCTTATTTGATGATATATATATTTTATTTTCAGTCCCCTTTGAAACTTTTGGAATGTAATATGTAATTAATATTTTATTTAAAAAATATAGATTTAGTATTTGAGTCATGCAAGCCAGTTTTAGATAAAATGTTATAGAAACAATTTGTGGAATTGAAAAATCACTATTTTTATAGTAGTTGGCAGTCTGTATAAAATGACTTGCTGCTCTTGCAGATATATCCGTTATCACAATTGTCACTATTTAATGGCACCCATGTTAGCTACATTAGCCAGGGGGCTGAATAGCCATGAAAATGGGAGTAACCTCTGACCTTAGAAATCGCTCTTTTAAAAGAGGATTGAAACATTGGTGATAGGAAATTTGAATTGCTCTAGCAGCTGCAGTGTTTGTTCTATGAATACTTAATTTAGTTTAGAGCTATACTTTTTCTTCCAAATCTGTCAGTCTTTCAGAAGTGTCAAATTCACTTCAGGAAGAAAAAAAATTGCTTCCTTCCCAGGCCTGTATTATTGAATGCAGTATTCAGGCTTCAAACAGTTTCATTTAGGTAATACATATAGTCTTAAGAATGGGAATCCTCACATTTGACATGCTCTGTTAAATATATAGCTCATTCAGACCTCATCCAAGATATTGCTGTGTAGGCACTTATTTTGGATAATCCTTTTAATAATGACTATAACTCAACTTCTTAGCTATGTAGAAGACTGGTAAAGTGTGGAGATATAGATGTGTGTGTGTGTGTGTGTGTGTGTGTGTGTATATTATTGATGTATAAATATGTATATGTGTATATATTCATTATATAAGTTTGTTAAGGTTTTATAAATTATTTGGATTTTGTATTATATATGTACATATATATTTAGATATTTGAAAGATAAACTGTGCAAGCCTTATGTTTGATGTCTGGGAAGTTACAAATAGAATACTTGTTAGAGTAATGGGATTGCTGTGGCTAATTCTCACATGCTGACCGAAAATTTAGCCCAAAGAGATTCGAAAGTGATGTTAAAAAAAAAAAAACCAAGTTGGTCTGCAGTCTCATTAGTTTGAAGCTATTAGCTAGTCTGGCGTTTACACAACTCTTCTATCCTTACTTTCAAATATTTAATAATGCATTTATCAATCAGAGAATGGAGGGGAGGAAAAGGGAAGAAACCCAGCATTTTTTGCTGTAATATGAACTGAGGTAAAATTGAAGCATTTGCTGTATATTTTAGTATTTGTTCCTCTATTATTCATATGTTAAATGACTTTGAAAGAATATTATGGTAAAAAAACAGTATGTGTGAAAGTAATCTGAAATAAGTTTCTTTTCAACATTATACAGTTAAGAATAATGCAAAATAAAAAACCATGTATGATTGTAACTTACTTTATTACACACTGTGTTGAAATATAAATCCTGACAGTAAGAACTGTTTGGGTGCAGTTTTGAAAAATCATAAAGTATTACTGAAACCCATTTGAATTAAAATGCTTATTAAATCAAAATGGGGCCAATTAAAAACTGAAATATAGACTTTAATCATGTTTTAACTAGGAAAATATGTAATAGATATAGTTCTAGCTTGCTGCTCTTCTGCATTTCATATTTAACATGAGGAATCACATATAGAGACATGATTATCAGCATATACAGTATAAAACACACTCTCATGTTTTCTGGCTCACTGTTAGCATTGCTTTATGTCTGAAGAGTTAGGGGTGCCTCTTGCAAGCACCAAGTCCATGCCTTGGTCAGCCATAAGAGGGGGCTTCTATGCCAACAAGCCACTGTCTCTACTCTGTTTACTTGAACAGCGTACATAATTATCTGCTCTGAAAGTGAACATTTTATGTAATGAATTTTCTGAATTCCATATCTTTTAATTTGTTAGATTAATTCATTTGCTCTAACTGTTAACACTCTGACTTTATAGGAGTTTAAATAACCTAGTTATAAAAGAAAAACAGAAATATTTCGATGATTTAGAACAATGTTAAGAGAGGCCAAATAAATATTTATGCCTATTGTTTATAAAAATATTTAGTAAATTAAATACTATTTCTTAATTTAGAAAACTTGTTTCTGTTTTGAATAGAATTGTGCAGACCATCTTTGAGCCACCTTTAAATAGTAATACAGAAAAGTTTCTATATAGTTTTTAAAAGTCTAGTTGTTTTTTAAATTTAATTGCTTTTCAAAGTAATACTTGTTACAAAGCTCCTGGAACATAATTTTCTAATAGAATATCTTGCTTCTATTTAGAATACTAATAAAAATGATGAAATTGTTAGACTATTTAAGAAATAAAGAATATAAAACATGTCCCGAATCACACAAGAAATGATTTATTAAATATTATCTACCTGTCTATTTAGAAATAAATGACAATATTTACTAGAATTATTGGTTCAAATTCTCTGATTGGCTATAGATAATAGTTTGACTACTAGAAAGAAATATACTACTAAAAAAATTAATTTGATAATATTTGGAGTAATTAAAGTTTTACCAGAATTTTTTTTTAAACCATCATTTGTGGAGCAGGTCTTATTCAGCATACTGTTTACTCTAACTACGTGTTACAGAAGCTTTGGCAGTGCGAAAGAATTCTATCTTCTTTCACTTTGTAATATCTCCACAATTTTTCCTTCAAATGAAAAGAGGGGCTTTAGGTGTCAAAAAATTAGCCACATTGCAGTGAGATAATACAGTTTGCTATATAAGTGTAGATTGTGGGTTAATTGTCTCAGAAGAAAATATAAACTAATTTTTTAAAATTAATAATTTAATTGCATATTTGGGAAAAGTCACTTTTCATCAAATGCTATTTTTGCTAAAATAGGTTTCCTTTAAATATTTTAGCAACAGATATTGAAACAATATTCTTTAACAGTTTATTAAAGTTCTAGGATACTTGGGTTCAAGAAGTGCAAAGGGGAAAATTGAGGAAAGTCTGAGAAATAGACACTAGCCCAAGAATTCCAATGACTAGCACTATATTGTTTTGAAAATATCTGCACTAACCACAGAATTATTTTGCATCTCACCTCATGTTATTTTTCAGAACAAAGCAAAAATGACTGATTTCCATAGATAAATATTTTACTTTTCTTAGATTCATTAGAAGTGATAAGATTCTGACTCTCAAAACCATTAGACAGTGAAATTTTATCAGGCTGGTTTCATCTTTTCTGCTAGCTTTATTACTTTAAAAAATGTAAACCCTTATAATTGCTGAGTTCTTGTCAGTTTGAAAATACATGTCAAAATAATATATGCTTTAAAAGTATTTTCTTTGAAAGATACATGAGTGAATGTTTTTAAAGGAAGTGTTGACACTAGTGATTTTGATGGTTGATATTAAGCTATAAGGAAAATATACAGTGATTTAGTATATTTAAAGCAGACTTATGTTAGTAATGTATGTAAAACTGGGGGGTACAGAAATCATCTTCATAGCTGGACCTTGCTTGTATGAATTTCTCTCCCTTTAAATACCCAGAGCAGTTTTTCAGAAGCAACTTTTTTATTTTGAAGTGATGGTTTAAAGTATTTTAAAATGATAAAAACTCTAAACTCAAGTAGATTACAGCATCCTAATTCTATAGGATAGTCACATTTCTCAATGTTTCTTATTTTTCTACACTAGCATATTAATGAATCAGTTCATATGTAGTGAGTGACTTTTTATTTTAACATCTTATTTGGGATTCTGTATATCTGATTTTGTAATTTCGTGGTATTTTAAATAATATTACTAACAACAATTTATAAATATTTGGTCATATATATTGAGGGATTGATCATATTTTACTTGTTTAATGGCAGGGGCCTGGACTATATGACTCTGGAGGTTCCTTTCCAAGCATTTTGAGCTGTATTTTTATAATTCAGATCATGTTCTTTTAAATTTAAGCCTCATTTTAACCTATCTGAAATTTAAAAAAAAAATTCTTGTTTTTCTGAGCATGGTATATGGTGATTGCAAATTTATCAGACTCAGATTTTACCATTGGGGGACTTACATTCTTGTTTAGCAGAGATAAAACATTCATTCATTTATTTGACAACAAATATTTATAAAACATCTAGTATGTTCTGTAAGAGTAAAGTAAGTTACCTATCATGGCTCAAGTTGCTTACAGTCTTGTGGGGGAGACAGACAAGTAAATAGGTAATTAAAATCTAAGTATGTGAGTTGATGAGTGCTATGGTTGGGGAAAGTACATTGTACTCTGAAAATACCTGTGGTAGAATTAGGTTTGGCCATCTAACCAAATTTTAGTGGGCCTGGTGTTGGGGAAACCTTCCTGGAGAAAGTTTTGGCTAACCTGAGGCCTGGCATGTATAAGGGTTAGCCAGGTGAAGTGTTGGAAAGGAGAGGGAAGTAGGGATAGTTAAGTGCATTTCACATGGAATAATATGTACAAAGGCAAAGAGGAACTGGAGAACATGGCCTGACTCATGGAACTCCAAGCCTTCAGTGTTTCGAGATGAAGCTGGACTGTGAGCAAGGACCATTTCATACATGGTCTTGTGTATCGTTGGATTTCATCTTTGGTGCAACGGGAAGTCATTAAGGCTTTTCAGAGAAGTGACATGATTATATTTGCAGTTTGGAAAGATTGTGCTGCTAGCAGTGTGGAGAATGGATTGGAAGGAGTCAGAGTAGAGGTAGGGATACCAAGTGAGGACTTTCTGAGTAATTGGTTGAGATGTGTTGGAGTCATAAACTATTTTGGTAGCAGTAGAGATGGAGAGAACTAGATGAATTTATGAAACAACTAGTAACAGCAACAAAGTTGGTGACTGACAGGATGTGGAGGTTTGTGGAAGAAATAGTGAAGGTGACACTCAAGTTTCTGACTTAGGTAACTAGGTGGATGGTGCTTCCATTCAATGTGATTGGAACCATGGAAGGAGTCTTCCCTTCCATGGAAGGGAAGAATATGAATTCAGTTTTAGAAATGGTGAGCTTAAAGTTAATGTGAAATATTGTGTGGAGATGGCCAGTAGAAGTTGGATATATAAACCAGATGCTCAGGGGAAGAAAGGAGACTAGTGTAAGAGTCATCAGCAAGTAGGTAGTAACTGGAGTAGATGAGATGTTTTGCAGGGAGGCTATAAAGAGAAGAGAGGAGGATCCTGAATAGGACCCTGAGGGACCCAACATTTAAGAGATGGACAGAGGAAAAGAACCAGTGAAAAATACTAAGAAGCAGCAGCTGGAGAGAGGTAGGAGGAAAATAAGGAGAGTGCAATGTCATTGAAACCAAGGGATGAAATAATTAAAAAGGTGCCAGGCAGTTAGGGTAGAAACATAACTAGAGTAGAAAATGCACAGTATATGGAAAATACAGATAAAGTGCTGTGTGATTTCAGATGAAGAAAAGATTTTTGTTTGACTCGGGAACAGGAATGCTTCATGGAGGAGGTCATCCAAAAAGCACATTAAAGAAGCTACTGAATGGTGGGAAATATATTCCAGGTAAAGGGGACAGCATAGTAAAAGGTAGGAAAGTATGACGCTATAGAGGTAACAAGTTTTATGTTAGCTAGTGGCAATTCTAGGATTTGTGTTAGAGGTAGGACTAGAAAGGTAGTAGGGGGAAATGATTATGAAGGCCTTGATTGCCATGTTAAAGCTCCATGCTCTTGGCAATAGGAAGCCATAGGAGGATTTTAACTAAAGGAATGATTTCATTCCTTTTAAGGCTGAATAGTCTTCCATTGTATGGATATACCACATCTTGTTTACTCATTCATCAGCAACATATTCTTTAGGGATGCATACATATAGGTAGTAATCTATTTTGAAAAAGGAAAGGGAAGGAGTAACTCAAAATTCAGGGTGCTAGTCACCTCTGGAGGAAAGAATGGGAGGGATGCAATTTGGGAGAGGACATGAGGATTTAAAGGTACTGGTAGTGTTCTGTTTCTTAGCTGGATGGTGGGTACAGAATATTCATTTTATTATCCATTAAGTAGTACTTATATGTTTTATACTTTAGTATGTATGATATATTTCACAATTTAAAAAAATTTCAAATGATAATGCCGTTAGTTTAATTTTCAGTTTCTTGTAAATAGAGGAATGATGATATGATGAGATTTGTTGTTTGATAAGATTAATCTATCAGTAGGTTGGGTTGGGGCCAAGAAGGGTTCTTTGGAGAATAGCCCAGGAAAGGAGTAGAGGGCCTGAACCAAGTCAAACTATAGTGTTGGAGAGGACAGACTTAATATAAATCAGCCAAAAAAATCAACGGTATTTGTCAGCTGGTGGAAGGGACAGGGTAAAAAGATGTTCATTTCTAGTTTGCTTTCTTTCCTTTTTCTCATAGTGACCATATCCAAAACCAATCATGTTAAGCCTCCCACTAATCTCCCTGCCTCACTCAGCAGAAGACCTCTCTTCATTCTTCATTAGAAAAAAATAAGTCATCAGGCTTTAATGTCTCACTTTCTTTTCTCTCTACTTCACATCAAGAAGCATGAAGAGTCTGAGATTTTACCCTGCGTGCAAGTGAAAAAGTTAGCCTGCCACAATTTCATGCATGCTGATAGAAAACATGAAACTCCTGCATCAGAGATAAAGGACAGTTTATTATACACAGTGATAGAGTAGTTGAAGTAGCAGTATTTTTGCACTAGTTTCATGAACCCCAATTCCCTTAGCATGACATGCAGAGGGCCAGGTGACACCTGCACATGCAGTGGGTGGCATTACAGGAGAGAAACCCTGAGCATAGGGAATCCAAATCTTTTATAATGGGCGGTAAACATGCTTGCTCCATAAGAGATGTTATCTCTATTTTCAGGGCTGTTGGCTATCCTTGAAAAGATAGTCTAGAATAAAGGGCACTTAGTGCCTCTCTTGCAGAAACATGTGAGACCTATACAGAATTGTCTCCCAACACCTCAAAACATATCTTAATCTTTATCCTTCTTTCATTCCCATCTGTCTCAGAAATAAACCATTTCTTTTCATGGCTAACGCTCCAACTTTGATGTTGATGCTCTTCTTTCTTGACTTTTCTGAGACCTTATGTCATTGGCTATGTCTTCTCTTCCCAAATCTTCATTCATCAAATATTTATTGAATATTTATTGATACACTGGGGAATATTACAGAGCAGCTTTAAGTAGCATTTATGCTAGTCAAGGTACTCAGACAAGTAAGCAAAGAAATAATCAAGATAATCTTAGAATAGGATAAGGATAAACTCAATAAAGTTAAAACCAAAACAGAATGACATGACAGAAACTCAGACGGAGCTATTTTATATGGCTGTC
The DNA here is from genome assembly GCA_031878705.1 of Tapirus indicus. NCBI lineage: Eukaryota > Metazoa > Chordata > Mammalia > Perissodactyla > Tapiridae > Tapirus > Tapirus indicus. Next base: position 53,043,126 of record CM062923.1, on the reverse strand, counting down.
ATTGGAGAAAACTTTTAGGAAGAAGTGACATTTGCACTGAGATCTGAATCATGAGAAGCATCAGATTTCCATATACAAGAACAGCACAAAGGCTCTGAAGTAGGAATAAGCTTGATATTTTTTTGAGGAACAGAAAGAAAGCCCATGTTTTTGTAGTATAGTGAACTAAGGAGGAATGTGGTAAATGATGAATTTGGAGAAGGTAGGTCATGGCAAGAGGTTTGAATTTTATTCTGGTATCTTTTTTTTTTTTCCTGAGGAAGATTTGCCTTGAGTTAACATCTATGCCAGTCTTCCTCTGTTTTGTATATGGGATGCTGCCACAGCATGGCTTGATGAGTGGTGTGTAGGTCCAACACCCAGGATCCGAACCTGTGAACCCCCAGCCACCAAAGCAGAATGCGTGAACTTAACCACTATGCCACCAGGCCGCCCCTCTAAATCACTTTTTGAATAAGTGCCACTACTTCTCTTTCTTTTTCAAATTATTTGAAAACGAGGGAAGAATTAAAAGATAAATTCTCAACACTATTGGACAACAAAAAATGGTGCCATTAGAAATTGTGAGGAATTTCTGAGCAATAGAAAGCAGAAGGCTGGAAAATGACAACCCAAAATGGCACAGAAGAGAACATAACTGTGTGTGAAAGGAGAGCCTTGAAAATTTCAAGTTCTTGGTGGTAAAGATCTGTGCCTTAAATAGGAGGGCTAGTATTTCTCCTTGCCCAATTCTTCTCTCCTCAAATCATACATACACACGCGTTCTCTCTCTCTTTTTCTCTCTGTCTCTGTCTCTGTCTCTGTCTCTCTCTCTCTCTCTCTCTCTCACACACACACACACACACACACACACACACACAGTAGCAACAGCAGTGGCATTTACCCATTTCAGAAATTCAAAAGCCATTCATGAGGTAAACTGCCTATCTGGGAAAAGCTTCCAATGTGGCCTATTGTAGGGGCATGAGAAAAGAGTAGAACATGAAGTGCCTTGGGAGGACTTAACCTATGTTACAGACATGGACAGGAGGAAAAATGAAAAGGAAAGTCATTCCTGCCCAAGAGGGAAATACATTAGTGTACTACTACCACCAGAGTAAAACTCTTCTGTTTTTGCCGGTTGGGGTCTCCTCAGCTTGCCTCTGTAGGCTAGCCTGCACATCTTAATATGGCCATGGCCACTTCATACCAACAATCAGCCTTCCTGTACAGGAAAGAGACCAGATGGGGGAAACAGAGTTCTATGGCTATAGAGAAAACCTGGGCCAGCTATGTATACTCATCAACTTAGATCTTCATTCATAAATATGAATAGATAACCGTGGATCATCAGACACTCAAGAAAACCAATAGCAGGAAAAAGAAGAGCCAAGATGAACAGACAACTGATTTGGATGAAACATTTAATTCAAAGAACAGAAGAGCATATAAAATATATTCTAATCAATAACTTTTGAGAGATTCCAGAAGATAATGGAAGAACAGACCACTATCCAAAAGAAGCAACAAGAGAACATCTTTGAAATTAAAAATATGATTGTTAAAATTAAAAAAAATTATATATATATATATATATATAAAGAGCAAAATAATGTAATAGATCTAACTAGAGACTGAAATAGTAATCTGGAAGATAAAAATCAAAGAAATATTCTGAGTTAGAGTTAAAAGACAAAATGTGAGAGACATTGAGCCATGAAAGGTCAATCCAGGCAATGCAATACAACTAGAAATTGAGAACTGAAGGATGCCCCGCCCAACCTGTTACCATTTGACTTTAGGGAACTGTTGGTATTAGTGATTGGAATGGGCCCCTGGACCTTGTTTCAACCAGAACATCTTAACCTTTACAAGTTTTATATACTGGAGTTAGGTGCAATATTTTATTGAAGGAAAAAGTGTTCTGCCAGGAAAAAAAAAGTTTGAAAATTAATGACATATGGGAAAAAGTTCAGACTTGTTGCATTTTATCCAAGGCTCTTTATAGTTTTACCCCAACTTGTCTTTCTGGGGGAGGTGAAGGGAGATTATGTAGAAAATGTAGGGGCCAACTCACACAGGGTATGTAAGGCAGTATAAGGACTTGAAGATATATGCAATGGCAGCTTTTGAAGAGCTTTAGACAAATAAATAAAATGATCTAATTTGTATATTTAAAAATATGTTAAGTAAATTGGTATGTATTGTGCATAATATATTAAAAATTTAAAAATATTTTTATATCTCTATGGGAAATGGATTATAGAGGCTCAAAAGGTGAAATGGGAGACCATTCAGAAGGCTATCGAAGTGCTCCCGGCAAGATAAGATGGTAGCCTAAACTAGAGTGGTAGTAATGGAGATGGATAGAAGTGGAAAGATCTGGATGTATTTTAGAAGAAGCAGAGCCGAGAAGGGAAAAAGAAGACTGTGAGGGTGGTGACTGGTAGTAAGAAAAACTTGAAAGGGTGGGGGTTTGTTTGTTTTTCTGTTTTTCTTTTCTTTCTTCCTCCCTCTTCTCTCCCTCCTCTTTCTCCCCCTTCCTCTCTCTCTTTCAGCGTAACAGTGAGCATTTCTTTGTCGCCAGAGTACACTCCATGTTGTTGGGAAAAGGAAAAGAATTGGTGATAAGACTGGAAAGAGTGCATATATTCAACATGAATTACTTGTATATTTAATCTAATAAAAGAATATCAGAACTTAAAAAAATGAACATTCGTTATTCTCATAGTTTCTATGGATCAGACGTTCGAGAGTGGCTTAGATGGGCAGGGTTGGCTCAGGATCTCTCATGAGGCCGCAGTCATCTGAAGGCTGGCCTGGAGCTGCTGGATCGAAGCCCCCAGGAGGCTCTTGCACATGGTTAGCAAGGGGGTGCTGGTTGTTGGTGAGAAGCCAGCTCCCCCTCCCCCAACTTGGTCTTTTCCACAGGCTGTTTAGTGTCTTCACAACATGAAGGCTGGCTACGCCCTCTCCCTCTGGCCTGGGGGTGACAGGCATCTGTGAAGGATGCCTTCCGTCACTTTTCTACTTTATAAAATAGAGAAATACTACCTCGTATGGTTGTTGTAAAGTCTAAATGAGAAAATGCATATAAAGCACTCACCATACAGTAGGTGCTCTCTAATTAGCTGAAAAGAGAACTTTCTTCTCTCTTCTTCATCAAACATAAAATGAATAACACTAAGATTTGGAGGTTTTCCAAACTTGTGGAGGTTTAGAAACAAGTAAATGCAATTTCTAAAGTCAAATTGCACATATTTCCTTATAGGCACAGTCAGTGATTTAGATACAGGAGGTTAACAGCACCCAGTGCAAATGTAGTTTTCAGGAATTGACCATTGCTCTATAACAGTATTAAACCTTGTATTGAGTATCTTTAATGGAAAATACTTTTCAGTGTGCCACATATTGAATAATTTGCAACAAAGTCACACCATAAAGCTTATGTTTGAAACAACTAAATTGTATCCAAACATCAATTTCATAAATTAGGTATTTTACATAAGTGTAAATTAGAATGTTCATGAAAAGAGGATGCATAGTTACCAGCGTTCATACCAAATCCAACAGGCACTCATATTATATGTATTGAGCTATAAATAAAGTATTTTGTAGTTAAAATATGTACATCATCCAATTTTTCTTTATTGGAAAGTAACTGACATGTAATATTTACTAACTACTGAAAAAAATAGCAAAACCTGCTTTGAATACCTAGACACCTTCTCATTGGTTGGCACCATCTGTGACAAATCCTGAACTGTACTGTTTACAGATGCACAGCTGCAGCCTGAGTTGGCACCAAAACCGATTATTGATGCTGTGCTCTTTACAGCCCTGGCCCTGTCTAATTCCTCCAGAACGGAGGAGATGGAAAGAGAGGTTGCAAAATGGGAGTGATAAGAATAATTGATAGTTTGTCTTTTCCATCTTAAAAAATAAACTCTCCTTCCATCTTGAGACTCCTCTAGCTATCACCTTCTCTCGCCATCCACATGTGTGGCTTCAACTACATGATTGGCTTCTAAACCCATATTTTATTCTGGATCTCACTCCTGAGCTCCATGTCTGTATTTGGATGTTTAATGTCTACTTAAAGCTTTAAGTTAGCCTGATACTCCACAGAATATGCATCTCCTAAATAATAAATGCTAACTGTGGGCAGCCCAGCATTTTTGCACCTATTTTTAAATGCCAGGTGACATGGAATGTTGCAAAGTCAAAGTGGTGAATTATCCCAGAAAAATCCTGGTTATATTTCTAATAGAACATATTCTTTCATGGAGAGTGCCTGTTGAAGTAGTGTGATTAGCTCTATCAATGGTGCAACGTGTATGGTTAAACAGACCATCAATTTGAAGGAGAATAGAGGATGCTTACCAAGATGTTAAAGGCATTAGCACAGGAGTAAATGAAGCACCTGGGATGAGGCGTTTGTTTACTGCCATTTCCATCTGCAAATATCCTGAATAAACTTGGTAGGAGTTGGGAAACTTTTTCTTTAAGTCAAAATAACACACATACATAGTATAAAAAGTCAGAGTTCTACAAGGCTGGTAACTAACAGCGGCATTCATCTTCCCCACCACTCTCCAGCGGCAACCACTTTCAATTCTTTAGTTAATTTTTTCTGCTATTTACCTCTGTATTTGTAACCAACATGCATGCACTTATTTCTTCATCTTGAAAATTTTAGTTTTTAACCTATTTTTACTTTGGAAGAGGAGAACTTAACCCCCACCTCAACACTCCCCACTCCCCCTTCCCATGCACACTTCCTCTCTCCCTTCCAACATAGTCATACCACCAATAATTTTTGATTAATATTGTTTACATTATTTATGTTATTGTTTACATTATTCTAACTATGTAAATAATCAAAGCTTAGCCATGTAACATACTATGATTACTTTTTTTTCTGTAAAACTTTTTGTTTTCTCTGCAGTTAATAATTGCCTTACTTTTTTCATTTGCCTATTTTTTTATAGACGTATTATTTCCTCATTCCCAACTTCCCCAGCAGAAGTGTAAGTGTTCTGTCAGTAAGTTCAAATGCATCAGGTAATCTCTTACTTTCAATTTTATTTTTTCTTGGCAATATCCTTCCTGGAGTGCTCTGCTCTCCTGCTTCAATCTGTATGAGATATAGTTATCCTTGTAAGATTTCCCTTCATTTTTATTCTGGAAATCCTTTTTTTCTTGTTCTGTGTTGGATCCTTTGTTTCCCAGATCCCATATTGTCCTCTTTCTTGGTTTATTCCATCCTCTAGTGGGACACATCCTCCAGTAACTTGCTGAAAAACAATGCTTAATAATTAATTTTTGAGACTTTGCCTCTTTGAATGTCTTTATTCTAACCTCACACTGAAGTGACAGTTTGGCTACATATAGAATTATAGATAGGAAATAATTATCCTTCAGAAATTGAAAACATCACTCCCTTGTCTTCTAACTTCCCATGTTGCTATTGAGAAGTCTGATGCCTTGATCCTTTTTAAGTGACCTGTTTCTGTTGTTATTTTTTCTTCTCTGGAAACTTTTAGGATTTTTGTTTATCTTTGGTGTTTTTAGATTTCTTAATGATGTTCCTAGGGGTTGAGTCTTTTATAATTTATTGTGTTGGGTACTTGGTGATTTCTTTCAACCTGGGAACTCGTGTACTTCAGTTCTCAGAAATTTTCTTGTATTATTTCTTTGATAATTTCTTCCCTTCCATTGTCTCTGTTTCTTTCTTAGTGAGATATGTGACTAAGGATCAATCTTACTGAGAATCCCAATTCCTTCTGTGTGTGTGTGTCTGTATGAGTGTGCTTCTCTTTTTTCCTTCTGGGAGATTTTCTCAACAGTATCTTCCAAGTCTTCTTTTGAATTATTTATTGTGGCTTTCAGATATTTATTTCCAGGAGTTTCTTTCCTCCCACCTTTCAGAATAGCTCTCCTATTCTCAGGGATGGTTTGTTTTTTAAGAACTTACTCTGGTACAACCTCTCAAAAGAACTAATTTCCAGTTTTCTTCAATGGTAGGCAGGGCTAATTGCCTACCTGTGTTGGCAGAGAAGAGCATCTAGAAGTCTGAGTATTATTTACATAGAATTTCAGACAATTCCCTTGTTTTCAATGCTAAGCACAGGCATTCCTTCAAAATTACTTGGTGCTTCCAGTTTCTGAGCCTTTCTAGGGTTCCAGTGCATGTGCTCTCTGGCTCTCAGCCATCCACCCTTCATAGGTACTTGGCTTCCCACTTTCTTGAATCTATTGTCAGTTACCTCTTGCCCATCTGCTTTTACTCTCCAAAATTTTGTTGATATCTATTTTGTTATCTTGCCTCTAATTCTCTTTGTCTTGTGAGTTTGTCTTTTTAATTTTTATTTTAGTATGGGTTTGGAAGGGAGTGAAGGTAACTACATGTGCTCAATCCCTCATCTTTATTGGGATGGTCCTCTATGCAGGATTTTGTGTATGTTGCCAACCCTCTTGGAGCTGGTCATGCTACCAAAGGAAATCAATCAAGTGTATACCATGTTTCCTAGATTCTAATTTACTGTTGATTATAAAGTACTATTGATTTAATATCAAATTCTGATAAAAAAGCAACACTACATTAAATGTACACATTGATTATAAAGATACATAAAGTTTCAGAAACCATCAAATGTGAATTATGATGACCTTAGAATTGAGGAAACACAGTAGATTCATGTGACTGGGTCATATGCTAGGTATTTTCTCTGAAGAGGTCTCAGGTTCTGAAAATGCATATATTTCTATTTTTGTGATTGAGATTGTGTTAGATGCTAGAATTAATAGCTCTTTACTTTGTACTTTCTCCCTTGGACATGGTTCTCTTTTATTTGCCATACTCTGATGTAACTGTATTCATTGTTTTTCTCCTCCCACCACCCTATCCCCCACTCAGTTATGACCTCCTGAAGTGCAAGTACTTGTGTTTTTTTCCTTCATATTCTCATTGCCTGGCACAGTGCCTGGCCTAGTGGGTGGCACTTAGTAGATGCTTCACAAAGGTTGGTTGAACCAAACTGAAAATAATTAGAAGGTGAAATGATACCCAGTGAAATGCTAAAATAATTAGATTATTTTTTCCTTTTGTATTATTGAAATCAGACTCTATTTTATGGATATTGAATATTCAGGAAAAGGAAACTGACATTTATTGAACAATTATCATTTGCCACATATTTTCAAGTACATTATCCCGTTTACTCCTCAATAACTTAATATAGAGTGCAGTTTTAAAAGCATAGGAAACATTTTTTGTTAATCTATGATTTGTTTGGGCTTTAGGGCAAAACATGATCATAATCTGGAATCTTCCATGTTTTATTTTACTGATTTTTAAATATGAGGTAATAATTTCCTACTGCATTAGGGAATTATTAACATTTTAAGGTGTGATGATATATGCCTGTGTTAAATATATTAAGGTGAAATTGATCCCTTCTCAAGGGACTTGGTGGTTATTCACAGGCCTTCATTTCAGTAAGAAAAGGCTGTTCTTTCCTGAGTTACCTACTTTGGTTCTTCATTCAACCAATGAAACAAAATACTAAAAGTATTATGTAAGTAATAGCTGCTGTGACAAACCATTAGTGAAAATGAAAATAACCAATCAAGGAAGAAAGTGTAAGAAGGAAGATCCAATCACAATATAAAAGGATTCACTGGAGAATTCCTATAAACTGTGAGCATTTAGGGCTTGTTTACATTTCATTAAGAACTTCTCATAGAGACTGAGGGGCTGAGAACTTAATGAGAGCCACTACCAAATAAGGGTAGTCAAAATAGAAATAAAGCTTCTCTGGTATAATACAGTAACTTAAAAGGAAGACATTAATTTACTTAACAATCAGCCATAAAATATTAATAATTCATGTTGGAGCTTATTTTTATATTATCTATGAAGTTTGCGAAGCAAATAGTGTGAAGATTCTTTAGTGCCTAAGAAATACCAATTTTAGTCAGATGTTTTAGTTACGTCAGTTTACTTACAAACTATTGATATACTAATTAAAAATAGTCCTTCAATAGTCATTCAAGTAACTTCCTCCAAGGATTTTCCAAGCAAGATAAATTAAAATAAATTTGGCCAGAAAATAGGTTCCATCTATATCTTTCATCATGGATTAATTATACAAGTCTAAACTGACACCTGTCTTGGGTTCTTAAGCAAAAGCTTAACTAAAAGGCTCTATTTAGCACAGCGTTTAGGCAGAGAGAGGTAGAGTAGAAAGAACACTGCCAAGATAATGGGTGGACAGGAATTCTAGTCTTAACTGTTCCCCTAACAAGCTGACTGAATTTGTGCAAATTACTTTCCCTCCTAGACCTCAGTTTTCATATCTGTGAATTAAGAGTTTTAGAGTTTATCAGAGCTGATTTGGCGGGAGGGATGGGCTCTTTGGAGAAATTGCTATTCCCTGCCCAGAAAAATACTTTTATACACACATATACACACAATCCATATTCACACAAATACACACACAATTTAGTACATAATTTCAGAGGCTTACTGTGAGGATTAACTAATGAATATAAAGTGCGTTAGTAGGTATTTAAAAACATTATCCCCCTTTTACTTCCCCACACTGGGAGGGTTTGTTAGCTTCTAGATTTTGGTAAAAGCCACAGAAAAAAACTTTTTCAAATCTCTTTTGGGAAAAAAAGATTTTAAAGTATACAACTATCAAGTTGCATGAAATATTCCACTTTTTATAAAAAGCCATTTCTTTCAACAGTTACTAGGGTTTTTTAGAGGAGGGGGTGGCAGTCTGTCATCAAAGTGTTGACAAGTGAAATCTGACAAGGTTGAGGTGGTATAGCTGCAGGCCACTTCAAAATTTTTCATTGTCTTTTCTATTTGAAGAGAAAGGATCTCTGTCTTTTTTCATTCTTGCTCGCTTTGCAACAGTCTTTGATTTATATGGTTTTTAAAACAGTAATGCTAAATTGACAAATTATTTCAGCGGTTGGCTGTTGGTTTAGATAAGAGCATTTCAGTGTTCTCTTGTCTTTAATTCAGCTCTTTAGGAATTATTCCTGAAATTCAGTTTATTTTCTCTTCAAAGTCGCATTTCCTTCTGTCTATCCAAGTGTAGCATAAAGCTATATTTATGGACTTATAATCTAGAATTAATTATCATGATCACATTACCAACATTTCTATTTTCTTGTTGTGATTGAGATACATCCTAAAAAGAATAATTAAGTCCATATTTTTGAAGATCAGAAAAGTGGGTACAGGGGTCTAGCCCCACAGCATAGTAGTTAAATTTGGTGCACTCCACTTTGGTGGCCTGGGTTCATGGGTTTGGATCCCGGGCACGGACCTACATCACTCATCAGTCATGCTGTGGCGGCAGCCACATACAAAACAGAGGAAGATTGGCACAGATGTTAACTCAGGGGTGATCTTCCTCAGCAAAAATAAATAAATGAAAGACTTACCTCACTAAAAAAAAAAAGAAAGGTGGGTACATGTGTTGGAGGTAGTAGTGATGAACAAAGATTATTTTATTGTTGTTATTTGTTTATGCAAGCATACTTTTTTTTTCTAAAATGGCCTGATATAAGCCATTGCAATTATTGTGCAAAGTCATGAAAAAAATGCACTTCAACTAGATACAAGTCTATTTGGAATAATGGAAATTGTTTGCAGCAAAATATTTAAAATGAGCATCAGCAAACAAGATGTTTGTATTAGCAAGAACCTAGAAAATGGCTATGCAAAGGTCAAAACTGATCTTTAAATATTAGTGAAATTTAATTTGTTGCATGTAATGAGTAGAAAGAAAAAGCAGGCCACTATGAAGAGCCATTGATAAATTTTCTAAATGTCAAAACTGCTTACAGTATGGAAAATGTTAAATTGACAAGATCTCTTTAACTAACTGAATTAAACAGTTTGAACAATGCCTTAGAGAAATATTTTCCAAATTTAAGTATAATAGGAGATTTGTAAAGATTTTTGCCACAGTTTATTTTGGGAAAGTGAAGGGACTCCTACTTTTCTTTCCAGGCATAGAAGTTCTTCCAACCTCTTTTAGTTAGAATGATGCACAGGTTCTTTTGGAACATAGGAATCTGTTGCCTTTTGCTTCATCTAGAAATAGTATCATCTGACCAATTGTGAGCAGCTGTGAGGAACCACCCTCTGGCCATGGCCCTTTGCACAGCACCAGCTGAATTGAGTTCAAAGAGCTTTCTGTTATGCCCAATTTTTTTAAAATGTGAATTCTACATTCTCTTATTTTCTTCATATATAAAGTTGATGAAAAAAGTTTAAAAGGACTAAATATGTCCAATGTATATAACAAAGGATTAATATTATTAATACACAAAGAAAGGGATAAAGAACTCAATGTAAAGATGGGCAAAAGATAGGAACAGGTAATTTATAGAAGAAACGAAATTGTTAGAAAATACATGAAAGATGTTTGATCTCTTTAAGAAATGGAAAAATGAAACTTAAAACTACAAAAATCCAATTTTTACCTCCCAATTTTCACTTTAATAATGCTCCATATTATTGAGGATATAGGGAAAAGGGCAGTCATGTTATTGGTGGAAATGTAAGTCGGTACAGTCATCTTGGAGTCCAATTTGACAGTACCTATCAAAACGTAAGGTATGCATGTATATTTTCATGGTACTATTATTTATAATGCAAAAAGTAGAACAGACTGTTGTTCATTAAGAGAAGGGTTAAGTAAATTTTGATCACTATCCAATGGAACATCTTGCAGCTATTAAAAAACACTGAGGTAAATCTGTATATGCTAACAATGTCTGTGCTGTGATGTTCAGTGAAAATAAGCCAATTTTATGTCTAGTAAAATCTTGTCTTTACAAAAATACAAAACAAGTCAATATGAGTGTGGTCATCCTGTAGCTACATCAAGAAAGTCTGGAATGCTGCATGCCATGCTGTGCAGTGGCTCCCTTCAGAATGGGGAGGGCCATTGGGAGGCGAAGACATTCATTTTAACATCAAATACTTCCATATTGTTTGCACTTTTTTAAACAATAAGCATGTATTACTATCATAATTTTAAACCCAAGAAGAAACAAAAGACAAAATGTCTCATGGATTTAAAAGTTTCTCTCTTCATACACTTTTACGTTCTATAGCTTGTTTTAAAAATAAGGACATGATAGTGTTTTCAACACATTGCTTTGTGCTTTTGCATTTTGTTTTTACCATTTAATTGCTTAGTGTTATTTGTTATATCTAAAATTTCATAGGTTAAAGTATTACCTTTTAGCATTTATTGAATACTTGCAATGGGTGCTTATTATCAAATAAATATGTCCTGAATATTTACACTTAACATTTACGTTGAAAAGGTGTTCTAGACTTCTGAACTGATCTAGATCTTTATATGCTATGAGATAACACTTATGATATAATATAGAAAAGATCTAGATACATTTAAAATAATAATAGTAACATTTGAAGGTAAATGTCACTAAGGGAATTAAGACATTTATTTGATAGCTGGTGTTTGAATAAAATTAAAGAATAATTTTTCGGTATTATAGGCAATTAGTTATGCAATACCCACTAATAATGTTCAGTGCTTTTCCTCTTCAAAGCATTATACAATGTTAGTTAATCCTTGCAACACTCTTACAAATATCAATATCATTATCTCTATTTTTGCAGGTGGGGAAATTGAGGCAGAGAGGTTAAATGATTGGGGGTAAATTTGTCATAGCAGGATTAGAAGTAAGGTATTTTTGACTCAGAGCCCAGCATTCAGAGCAATAGAACCACACCTTCTTGATAAAACATTGCTTCTCATTAAACCATATTGAGGTCATCTCTACATTAAAATTCAGAAATGACAAGTTTGATCACTATATAACCACTTAAAAAAACACATACACCATTTTCTCTTCCATGGCTTTCTGACACTATATTGGCTTAATCTGTCTTTTTCATTGTCTTCTTGTTGGAGAATTACCAAAATATCTATCCTTGACTTTATTTTTCTTAGGGGGTCTTATTCAATGGCTTTAACTTTCCTTTTTATTTAGAAAGTTCCAAAATGGTTTTTATATAGTCCAGGCCCCTTTTCTGTATTGCTAGCTACCAGCTGGACATTTCTACCCCTATCTACCCTTATACCTTAAAACTCCCACTGTATCTAAAATTCAATTTATTGACATTAGCAAAACTTGCTCCTCTCCTAGACTAACCTGTTTCTATGTATGTTTCAATCCAAGTCGTGCCCTTGAAACTAGGATAAACCAGGTGGGAACAGGTCTGCATAAGGGGTTCCTGGGAACCAGGTATGGCCAAGAAAAATGATATTTGGGAGTCCTTTGCCAGGGTGAAGAAGCTGAATCACAGTCTAAGGAAGAGGGACGAGCCAGAGTTACAAACTGAGGGGCAAGGCTAAAGTATAACAGGAGACCAAGTATCCGGGTCAGTGGCTAGGAAAATTGAGGTGTGTGGGTTGAGTAGTTGAGGCAGTCGTTGTGGACAGAATGCACTGGTACCCTTTTACTTGGTGCATAATTATGGAGGCATGTCTGTTCAGTGGAGCCATGTTCAAGGCAGGGTCACTGTTTGTGCAGTAACCAGATCCCCATCCCTTGGTGGTTACTGCAAATTCTTCTTCTTCCTCACTTCCACAATTCATCAATCTCCATATGCTGTTGATTCTTTCTTCAAAAGATCACTTGAGGGGCCAGCCCAGTGGTGTAGTGGTTAAGGTCACATGCTCTGCTTCGGTGGCCCGCGGTTTGCAGGTTCAGTCCTGGGTGCGAACCTAGACACTGCTCATCAAACCATGCTGTGGCAGTGTCCCACATACAAAATAGAGGAAGATTGGCACAGATGTTAGCTCAGGGACAAGCGTCCTCAAGCCAAAAAGAGGAAGACTGACAACAGATATTAGGTTAGGGCCAATCTTCCTCACCAAAAACAAGCAAACAAAAAAACCACTTGAATCTATTTCGTTATTTGCATTCCACTGCCACTATCCCAATTCAAGTCCTTGTTACTGAATATTGGTGTCATCTGTTATTTTATTACCTTCTGACAGGTCTCTTGTATCAAAATTTCTCCAATATTCCCACCCATGCAGCTCATCTTCCAACAACAAACAGTTCTAATCTGTTGATTACCCTTTCTAAAATACCTTACCAGATCAGAAACTTTTCATTATTCCTTATTAGCTACCTAGCAGATATAAAAACTTAGCATTCAAAGACTTCCTTAGTGTGGCCCTGATTTATCTCTTCTATTTGTACACCAAACCAGTTGCTTATTTCTCAAGTAAGCCTTTCATCTTTCTAAGTTATGCTTTTATATATTGTTCCTTCCTTTTTATATCTCTCCCTCTATCAAAATCTAACAATCTTCCAATTCTCTCTACTTTATAAGAGCATTTCTTTATTATCAAATAGAACATCTACTGAACACCCAAAGCCCTTTGTTTATGTCACTAAATTAGCACTTACCACCAACTTCGTATTGTTTTTTGTGTTTATTTTATCTGCTACATTGGATTATAGCTATTTGTAGAGACCCTGCTTTATAAATCTTTGTGTCTAGACTCACAGTAAAATGTCATATATCTCAAAGTGTTTGTGATATTTAATTAATATTTCGATATCACAGGACTCTCTGAGGTACAAATGACTCAGTGTTCCAAGTACTCCAGTGTTTTGTTACAATAGGCTCAATCCAAGCTTGAGGTCTCTATTTTGAGACTCCTCTGCCTTTTTACACGAACTTTATCATTTCTTAATTGTTTGAATTAGTGTTGAATATTTCAGAAATCTTTATTTCTGATAACATGAAATTGATTAAATATGTTCATGCATATGCATAATTCTGTGTTGATGGCATTAGGCAAGAGATTGTGGAGGAATAGACTGTATTTTATGTAATTTGAAAATTACCTAATGATGACTAGAACATCTAATACAACTAACCAGTGGTTTATCTTAAATTTGTGTTATTTAGTTGTCTTTATTTTTGGACATTTTGAATTGACAAGTAGATATTCCTCAGAAAGTCTATTGATAATAAATAGCTAGCATATGTTCTAAGTTTATGCCCAAGAAAGATTCCCTTAGGCTCTTTGAGGTATTTTGCTAATACACATTCATTTTAAATGTCTTGTTGGCGCCAGGGTATCATTTATCTTTGTTAAACTATAGCAATGTCTTCTCTGTTAATTCTTTCTTTCTCATCATGTTTTACATTAGGGGTTTTTTTGCCCTCAAGCTTCCTGTCCTTTCCAAAGCAGTCAAAACTGCTGACTTCAGAAACCAGGGATGACAAGTATTTTGCAGAATTATTTAGTGGCAAGTAATCTTTACCTCTTAAATGTAGTTTTTAATTTTCAAAAGAAGATAAAAGTATAACAAGTCACAGCATCTTAGTGCAACTGTTTCTATTTTGCATGTTACTTTCTTAAAATTTAGTCTATATAGTAACATTTGTTCTTAAGGCAAATAAATATTAATTTATTATAACCTGTTTTGGAGGAAAGGCTTTAAACTTTTTGAGGATGTAAGTAGAAAGTAGGAAGGATCTCTTGGATCTTCTCATCTCTCTCTGTCCTCAAGATTTTGGCCATCATAGATTCCCCCCTACAAGAGAACAACCATCTAGATTTAGGTCAAGCTCAATTTAAATCGTGCTTCTTATTCTCTCATGGAGACTGGAAGTTTGGATTCAGCATGGCCTTTTGAGGTATCTGAGACCGTCATCAACTACCTTATAAAATTAAACAGAAAATTGTAAAAGTTAAGATATTTTAAAATAAATGAAGATTAAATTATGGGCAATTGTGTTGATGTTTAGGTTTTTCCTTCTGCTATTCTTTTCATTTGGATAATTCTTTGCTATATTTTTTATTCATTCATTCTTTCATTCATTTTCCCCATATATAGCTACTTTTGTTCTAGTTCTAAGTCTGTGTGCATTGGGTTTTATCCCCAGAGCAATGCACAAGGGCACTGAGTGGGGCAGCATTTCTCAGTTTACTTTGTTAGGCACTCCCTATTTCACTACGTTTTTAATCCCTGCCCATAGCCCCTTCCCAAAATGCAGAATCCAGCATTTTTCTGAAATTTTTTTCTTCCCTCCTTCAAAACAACTATTTATGCACTAATGCAATATTTGAATAGTACGAGCTCAGTCTTGACTACTTCCTCCAGGCAGATTTTCAAATGAGGAAATTACCAGCTTTCTTTTTCACTGGTGGCATTCTTAAGGTGCAAGACATTTAAAGGTCTGCATCTTTCAAAAAATCTGCGTGGTGTAAAGATGGCAAGACATCTTGAGGACTAAAAAGGATATTGATTTGGTCCCCTCCCACCATGCCCATCTAGTTATTATTATAGATTTTTACAAATTTGTTTTATTTACGCCATTAATTCTTTTTAGTTTTATATGGTCTTACTATCAGATATTTGAAGTTCCGGGGAAAAAGAAGGATGAATAACCCACATTTGACTATCTTTTGCCCCCCTGCTAATGCATGACCCCTGCAAAGCCTCCTCCTTAATTACACATATTTTAGGGAGTCCACAGGAGTTGTCACATGTGTTCATAAACAAGTTTAATCATTTACTAATGGACATTGGGCATTTTCTCCTCACTTGCCTCACCCACTACTTGCTAGACCTGCTTCATCAACTGATTATTGCTGCCATTTCTCCAGGTGGTATAGATTACTCCTGGGCCACTGTGTCTGCTTTTGCCATTTTGTCTGAATACCACCACTTTCACTGAGTACATTAATCCAAAGGGCTACCAGTCCTGCTTACTTCCTGCTGGGTACCACCCGCAATGGCTACTTCACCACCCTTATACCAAATGTTCCATGTGGGGCCACAGAAGGGTCCTTTATAAAGTAGAATCTCTCTCTCTCCCTTTTGTCCTGTACTTTTTAGGGGGAAACTAGAAGAGTGTTGTTTGTATATCATAGCATTTTGAGAAATAGCTTGTACATTTTTTTCAGTCCTCCCACCCCCGGTTGGAACCAGACACGAATCCCTGGGTGCTGAGCTGGAAGACAAGTCTAGATTACAGACTACACTACTATTCTCAGAACTTCCCCTCATGCCCAAATGCAGAGGATCAAGAGCTTTGCACTTCACATTTGAAGCTCTCCACAGACCTCATTTTGCTTATTTTCCCCCAAACTCCATAATTTCTGAGTAGTTTAGGACTTTCAAATTTAGTAAAGATAGGGGCAGTGGACCTATTGGTTTTCACGTTAAAAGCATTCCTGTCTCTTAGAAATAGCCAATGTGGATTACAAAGAAAACTATACTCCACTCTCCATTTCTGTTACCAGGGGAAAGTTTTGACAAATTCTTTATTAGTGAATTGACTTAAACTGAAAAATAGAATTTCAAGTGCAGTCTTCTGTTGATATGTAAGTAAAGGTGTGGTTCTTTTGGTTTCAGCTATAAAATTTATCTATATTTAATTTGCATGATAAAACCTTTTAATGTAGCTACTAATAGCTAAACTTCAGCTTTGTCTTTGCCCAAATTGTCATAAATTTTAACTACTGGTGTCTGAATAAACAATAAATTGAGCAATGTGAGTTTTTATTTTCTAGTATAGTCTAGAAGTTGTGACTTTTGATTCTCAATATCAGAGGAAGTATGTACCTGTTTCATCACATCTTTTCTTGCCTATTCCCAGTGAAATGTTAATCCATTTGCATGTCCTAATTCAAATACTTCCTCTTGTGTATTAACTTTTCCACATACAGATGTTTTTCCTTCATAAAACCCCTATTGTACTTAGTACTAATTCATTCATTTCACCTTGTGAAATGACTGTATAAGTTGAGAGATCGTATTTAATACTTCATTTTTACCATATAAATTTGCATGGTGCTAGACATATTGAGTCATAGTAGCAGCAGCAACAACAATGGGAACAATAAGGTAACTGAATAAAGGCAGCCTCAAAACAGTCCTGAGGTAGGTACTTTATTACACCCATTTTGTACCTGGGAGAACTTAGAGAAGTTAAGTCATTTGTCCAAGTTAGGTAGTAAGCTGAGAAGTGAGAATAAGGAACCAGGCAGTTAGAGTCTAGAATCCACACATTAAGCTTAATACATGGAAAATAAATATTTATTTAATGTATTAACTGATTCTTTAAACAAACATTCCAGACCTCACCCATCCAAATGAGAAAGGTGCAGTTTACATATTCTAATGCAGTAAGTATTAGTTTTAAAAAAAGAATAGCTATAAAGTAATAATTCTGAAGTAAGCCTCATAAAACCAGCTGAAAGTAAATTCCAAAGAACATGGCTTTGGAGATATTTTGAGTAATGGCAGCCTCACTAGAGTCACTCCCAAGGTGACAACTATGAAGGATAATACTCAATTCAATTTAATTGAAAAATTTGTAATTAGCTTAAATATCCCTTTTTCTCTGCTGCCTGCTAATAAGGAATTATGTCTTCTTTTCATAGTAATGCAGTCCACAAGTTCTCCTACCCCATTCTGTATACACTGGCAGCTAGCTTCTGGTTAGAGCAGGGCAGATGTAGGAATTGAAGGATCCCTTGTTTCATCTCTAACCTTTTAAGGCACTTTAGTACAAGGAAGAGAGTGAATTCAGATTAATCCCAAATTTACTATTATTATTATAGCCTGTTTTCTTGCTCCCCTTTTCAACTTCCTTTTTCTATCACTTTCCACCATGCATCATGATCTACTGCCATCCCTGGGACATGCCATCCTTTTACTCAAACTACTGTATACTCTGTCTCTGACACCTCTGTTTAGCCCAGTACTGTAAAGCACTATGGTTGCCAGCACAGACTCTGGAGCCAGCCTGCTTAGATTCAAAGCCTGCCTCCACTACCTGCTGGCTATCTGACCTCTCTGTTCCTCAGTTTCCTCATTATAGGAGTAATGATGATACTACTTCCAAGAGTAGCTATGAGGATTAAATGAGTTAATACATATGAAATGTTTAGAACAATGCTTTTCATGAGGTATTATCTGTTGTTATCACTATTATCATTTTCATCATCGTCATTGAACTAGTAAAATCCTCTGCTTCTTTGAGGTCCTGCTAACATTTCACAACTTCTCTGTAGCTTTCTCAGAGCCTTGCTGTTCGAGGCAGGCTTGGGCCCTTCTTTTATGCTGCCACCTTGTTGACTTTGCCATTTCAATAGTTGGCACGCTGTGTCTTGTTAGTTGAACATGCATCTGTTTCTTGATGAGTGTAAGAACATTGAGGTCAAATGTAAAGATGAAGGAAGAACCCAAGAAGTTTGTACTAAGTCTAAAATTATTTTGGATTATCACCTACATGAATAGTATGGGAAATATTTTTAGTCACTCCTAATGTTAAAGAAGCTGAGGGCTTTTTCCTCTATCTAAAAGATGTCTTAAAATATCTTTCAAGCTTCTTTTTTTTTTTAAACACATCTTTTTTTTTTTTTTTTTGTGGGGAAGACAAGCCCTGAGCTAACATCTGTTGCCAATCCTCCCCTTTTTGCTGAGGAAGACTGGCCCTGAGCTAACATCGTGCCCATCTTCCTCCACTTTATATGGGACGCCGCCACAGCATGGCTGCCAGGCAGTGCGTCGGCGGGCGCCCGGGATCCGAACTCGCGAACCTCGGGCTGCCAAGCGCGGACTAAACCGCTGCGCCACCGGGCGGCCCCCTTTCAAGCTTCTTTTATTATTCAGAAGTTTATTGGAAAGAGCAAGTCTTTTATGATCTCTATAAAGAAAATGTCAATAGTTTATTGTATGTATTTCTAATATATAGTATACATATAGTATTATATATATGTATGTCCAAGCTAACATTTGAAAGTTATATGAATTCCTTTCAAATATTTGTAAAATGTTGACTTTTTTCCTGATTCAGATTGGTCTTTTCTCAATCAGTCCAAATTGATGAGGTTCTACTTGATAAAAAAAATCAGTAATATCCATCACTAGCCTGCGCTATTAAAACTGAGAGGAAATACAGGATGTACATTTTTGTTATCTTGGTTTTTTTTTTTTTTCAGTGCAGTTAGATTAGAATATCTGGATCTGTCATGACATGCAGATGAACAAACTAATGTGAATGCTAATGTGGTTTCACACAGTTTACTTCTAAGTAAATGGGTTTCTTATAATAGTAACTGTATACCATTTACCTTGCAAATTTTACTTTAATTAGCCTGTTTGTATGTGGGAGATTGTAAATCTTTGCTTAGTATATTAAAAATACACCACAAAATTTGTTTGTATTCAATAATTACCTAACAGATCTTTCCTTTCCTTAAAAATGTTTTTTAAAATGCTTAAATACTAAATAATTCTAAATATATTCAGAGCCTTAAAAACCAACCATGTGTTATTGAAAACCCAAATATATATATTCTTCTTACCACTTTTCCCAATGTGATGACATATCAAATCTAGGAAAAGAAGTGTATTTTTCCTTTTTCTAGAGTTTATTTCTGGATAGTTAACCAAGGATACATTATAGTGTGTTTATTCTAATGAACCATATCTCAAATATCAGTAGTGGCAAATGATCCTTTCTGTTATTTCTAAGGGATCTTGGTTTTATTTGACAGTAGAAGATAATTAATTGGCACCTCTTTTTAATTATTTTTTAAACAGGACAGAGATTTTTTTCTGCCATCAGATGTCTTTCTGCTTGACTGAACTGCACCTGTGGTCTTTGAAGAATACCTTACACATTGGGGGTAAATGAGCTCTGGATTAATTTCAATATTTTTCAAATATAAGTTACAACTTTATAAATAAGTACTAGCAAAATTTAGAGCCTGGATTCTCCAACTGGAGTTGCATTTATTTTCTTTATACTTAATGAAAAATAATTCCTTTTAGCTACTCTGATTAACTTACTTTTTTCAGCTTGAGTTAGAGTTTCTGTTGTGAACATTAATTTTATTGGCATAATGTTTGTTTCTTCCTGAGATTGTTTTTTTCCTGAGATTGTTCATAATAACTGATTTATATTTATAAATATTTGCAGGCTCGCTAATGGTCAAGGCATTTCTATTTGATATTAAAATGATATTTCAAACATACAGCTAAGATGTACAGTTAATTATATTCATGTTCTTGCATTTCACATTTTTGGGGGAGGGGAGTAATTTAAGTGTGTTTTAACAATGCTTATTAGTATTATAGGATAAAGTATATCATTAGGAAACATGTTTTTAAAAATCTTTTCCTTTTTGATTATCCAAAGCAACTCTTGTATTTAGGAGACAGTTTTATTTATATGCCTTTAGCATCATTAGTAAGAAAATGGTTTACATTGCAAAATATTGTTTCTTTATATCAAATAATAATTACAGATGAATGTCATTATAATTTCATTAAATTTACCTTGCTTAAAATGTGTAAGGATGGAACTTCCAGTTAAACAAGGTGGATTTTATACACATTTTCTTCCTCCCCAAATTCTTCTAAAATGAGAGTAAATGAATTAAAATAAAGAAGGCATAAACCCACAAGGGCTAGGAGAATAGGAGAGGAGACAATTGCAGTTGGACAATTTTTGGAAGATGGAAAGGATTCAGGAATTAGCAAAGCTTAGAAATCTGAATTTCAAATGTCTATGGAGGAGAATTCCAATGACAGCCAATTTGTGTCTCAAAACTATAGAAAGATAAAGAAATTTGAGGAGCCAGATATTGCAGAAGGGGATGTGGCATTAGAGTGATAACAAAGGGACTTGAAAATCTGCTTAAATAGTGAGACACTTCTTATACTGTGGAAATATTTAATTAGAGGGGCTCTAAACTTGGACATCAGCCCCAGTGGAAGAAGACAGGAGAGAGGTGCTGAACTGAAAACAGATGGAGTGAAAGCCTATACTGATGGGTGACGTCCTCCTGATTCCACGTGGTTCTGAGAATGTCACAGCCAGTTGTATACTTTCCAAGAAAGAAGGAGCTTGAGGGAATCCTGTCTGAGTGACTGCATGGCTCCAGAGAGACCTATCTACATTGACATTTGAGGGAATCCTCTAGTGAAACACTTTGTCCCTGGCTGGTCAGTGAAGCCCACAGGTTGGCAAGCCCTATTCATGTACACAGAGCTTCTTCTAATTAGCTTTCTGGTGCTTACTTTTAAAAATAAACAACAAGAAACAAAATACAGAAGCTTCAGGAAACACTGGAAAGTTATACTAATCTCTTGGAAATTAAAAATATGTAGCAGAAAAAATTTTAAAATCAAAGGAGTGAAAGAAATTCTCTCAGAAAATAAGAAAGAAAGAAAGTGAGATTATTTCATTGCTGGTGAAAGTATAAATTGGCCCAACCACTTTAGGAAACAATTTGGTATTATCTAGAATAGTTGAAGATGTATGTCACCTACTGACCAATAACTCGACTCTTAGGTGTATACCCTAATGAAAGCCCTGACACTGTGCACCAGGAGATATGTACAAAAATGTTCGTAATAGTACCATTTGTAATGCAGAAAACTAGAAATAACCCAAACGTCAATCAGCAGGAGAATGGATAAATATATGCAACAGAGAAAGTGGATGAATTATAGCTGCATGCAACAGCATAGATGAATGTCAGGAATGTAATATTGGGCAAAAATATCAAAAAGTAAGTTGCAGAAGAGTACATACAGTATGATTGCATTTAGAAGTTCAAAAACAATAGGCAAAATTAAATAATGTATTGTTTCAGGAGACAACTATATGTGGTAATACTACAAGGAAAATTAGGATTATAAACACAAAATTTTAGTATAGCCCTGAGAGAGGAAGGAGTAGAATGGAAATTGGAAAGAGCACACAAGAGGCTTAAAAGGAACGTTTTTTTTCCTTAAATTTGCTGTTTTTTGTATGTTTTTAATCTTACATATATTCTTTCATATTTTATTTTTTAACATTACATATAATCATTTGTATTCATCTAATAATTAAAACAAAAAAGTTACAATAGTATTTTTAGTATAACACCATTTAATAAATATCCATACAGAAAAAAACTCTAAGAAGAGACAACAAATGTTATTAGTAGCTGTCTCTGAAGAATGGAAATATGGGACATTTAACTTTTTTGCTTTTCTTATTTTCCAAATTTTATACAATGAACATATATTATTTTTATAATCAAGAAGACATAATTATGTTGAAATATACATACGTATGATAGAAAAAATGAAATGAATGCTGTGACAAAAGACAAGGATAATAAATAGGAAAGATAAGAATATTAGAGTCTCAACCTAGGAACTCTACATTCAACTAATAATGATTTCAGGAAAAGCAGCAAAGAAGAGAGGAGGAAATTATCAAAGAAATATTATTAGAAATTTTCCTAGAACTGAGAAAGTGAGCCTGCAGTTTGAAAGGGCCCATAAGTACCCTACACAATGAATGAAAGACCTGTATCAAGGCACATCATTGTGTAATTTCAGAACACTGAGGATAAAGAAAAAATCCAGAAACCTTATAGCAAATAAGAAAAAACAGGTCACATACAAAGAGTTGGAATTTAGATTGTCCTTGGCCATTTTAACACCAGTAGTGAAAGCTATGAGACAATGGAACAATGTCTTCAAAATTCAGAGGAAAATTATTTCCAACTTAATATTCTCTTCTCAGCCAGCTAGTCGATCAATTACAAGAAGAAAACACATTTTCAGCTATGTAAATTCTCACCAAATTGACCATCCTTTTCTCAGTAAGCCACCAGAGCATTATGTGTCCTGCCAAACAGGGGACTTAAACTAAGACAGAGGAAGACACCCCTGTCCAGTCAGGAGAAGATAGAGAGTATGCTCAGGACAGTGTCTGTGCATCAGCCCTAGAAGTTAGCTAGTCCAGACTGGATCAGGATCGTGAGGCCCCAAGAGGGATATTGCCAATAAAAAAATTTTTACTGATTGGTTACCTGATACTGGAGATTAATTAGTGTTAACATTTTTTTTTAAAGCAAATAAAAAACAAGGCATTTTTAACTTCAGGGAAGATGTATAAGAAAGGAAATGCAATCACATTGTCCCCCATGGTTCGGTTGTGAATAATACTTACATATTCATAACTTTGTAAGCACTGACTTAACCAAAAATTGTGCTCTAATTATGTTGGGAGGATGGGGAAGAGTGTCTGGAGATGGGGAGGGGCGCACAGCAGTAAAAGATAACTGAATTCTCAATTTCTATGGTGGGTAGGCAATAGATAATATCTAAAACTGAAGAATCATGAAATAACAGGACTAGTATATTTATAAATATGGAGGTATATGTAAGAAACAGCTAAGGATTGAAAATAGTTATCTCTAGGGACAGATATTGAGGGCTGGAAGATATACAGTGTGGCAATGTTGCTGATGTTGAAAGCCTTTAGCAGTACCTGAATTTTTAAAACCCTGCACATGTTAAGAATTAGATATTTAAAAAAGAAAGATTGAAAGCCAAAAGTAACAAAAAACCCTTTTATACCCCCAAAGACATTGGTAACATCATAATTAGTGATATTTTTCTAGAAAGCTCAAATCAGTGTCAATGCAAATATTCTTTAAAAAGAAGTGTGAAGATACATTCAATCACCTACAGATAGATGTAATTTTCTTAAAGAAGGAAAAAGTGGGATTTGAAGCAAGTAAGGTCCTTGTGTTATATTTTGTTTGTGTTTCTTGCACTAAAAAAATGTGATTCAGTGATTAATGCCTTAGTCCATATACATTTCTGAAAATTTAAATCTTAATGAAAATGTGCTATTAGCTATTTTGACATTCTCCAGAAACAATGATTTATAAAGTGAAACATTTTATTGTTAATTATTGTTATTTATTCTTATTAATGAAGCCACCAGAATTGTTTTATGATTGGAATCTTAAATTGAAGGATTTTCTTCTCTGATCATAATTGCCTATTTTTTCATCTCTCTTATTCCCTTCTCTCATATATCTAAGTTTTATGCTTATTTGAGATCATCAAACTCTTAATTCCTTCATTTTCTTCTAGTCCATTATTCCCCTCTTCACTTGTCTTCCTACCCAGCTTGGACCCCATGGTTAGAAATCTAATCAATTCTATCTTGATTCCCTTATACCCCTAGTCTTCTGTTACATACCTAGCAAATTCCTTCTCTACGTCTCCATCTGTGCTGAAGTGCTCTGTCCCTGCTTCTCCTACCTCTCCATCTGTCCTGAAGTCCTCTGTCCCTGTTCCTCCTATTCAGAGACAGTGAGTGGTTTTTAAAGAAGAATCACACAGTGATGCACAATGGCCCCAGGGGGCAGTAAGGTCTTCAGCCCTAACTGGATCTTCAGCAGAGCCTATACATTCTCTGCTGGGAGCATTCTTCTCTTTGAGCCCGTATGAAATCCTACCTCTTCTTTAGGGCTCAGCTTTAATAAGTCACCTAGAGAAGCCTTCTCTGCCATTTAGACTAAATTAGTAACCCTGTTACATGCTCTCATTATGCTTGACATTTAAAGTATTTTTTTTAATTGAGGCATAATTGACATATAACATTATATTAGTTTCAGATCTACAGCATAATGATCCGATAAGTCTAGTTAACATCCATCACCATACATAGTTACACATTTTTTTTTCTTGTGATGAGAATTTTTTAGATTTACTCTCTTAGCAACTTTCAAATATGCAATACACTATTATTTACTATAGTCACCATGCTGTACATTATATCCTCATGACTTATTTATTTTGTAACTGTAAGTTTGTACCTTTTGACCCCCTTCACCCATTTCGCCTACCCCCCTTGCCTCTAGCAACCACCAATCTGTTCTCTGTATTTATGAGCTTGTTTTTGTTGTTGTAGTTTTCAGATTCCACATATAAGTGAGATCATATGATGTCTTTCTCTTTCTCACTTATTTCGCTCAGCATAATGCCCTCAAGATCCATCCGTATTTTCACAAATGGCAAGATTTCCTTCTTTCCTATGGCTGAATATTTCATTGTTTATATGTATCACATCCTCCTTATCCATTCATCCATCGACGGACAGTTAAGTTGTTTCCATATCTTGACTATTGTAAATAATGCCATGTACGTGGGGGTGCATATATCTTTTCAAGTTAGTGTTTTTATTTTCTTCAGGTAAATACCCAGAGGTGGAATTGCTGGATCATATAGTAGGTCTGTTTTTAATTTTTTGAGGAACCTTGCATAGTGGCTGCACCAATTTACAGTCCCACCAACAGTGTACAAGGGTTCCCTTTTCTCCACATCCTCACCAGCACTTGTTATTTCTTGTCTTTTTGATAATAGCCATTCTAATTTGATATAATCACAAACTTACAGAAAACTTGTCAGTACAGAGAGTTTTTTTTCTTGAATGATTTGAGAGTAAGTTGCAGACTTGATGCCTCACCATCTCCAAATATATTAGTGTGTATTTCCTATAGAAAGAATGTTGTCTCACATTTCTACTATATAACCATCAAAATCAGGAAATAAACAATGATAATGATACTACCATCTAATACTCAAGAGTTTCACCATTTGTCCCACGAATGTCCTTTTTTAGTAAAGAGATCTTGTTCAGGATCACATGTTGCATTTATTTGTCATGTTAGTCTTTTTCATTCTAGAACAAATCCTTAATCCTTTCATTTTTTTTTTAAACTTTTGTGACCTTAAAACTTTTGAATATTTTATGCCAGTCATTTTATAGGCTGTCCCTACATTTGGATATGTTTGAAGTTTCCTCACCATTAGGTTCAGATTATGCATTTTTGGTGGGAGTATCTCAGAAATGATGCTGTGTTCTCAATGCATTCCTATCAGTTGGTACACAATTTCAATTTGTGCCTTTACTGATGATGTTCATGATCACTTGATTAAGGTGGTGTCAGCTAGGCTTCTCCTCTGCAAAGTTGCTTTCTCCTTTGGAATTAATTTGTATTTTGTAGGGAGATACCTTGAAATTATGTAAATATCCTGTCCCTTATTAAACTTTAAATATATTTATTATTTATTTTATCCCTCTGGACTCAGGTTTCCTATTTTATTCAATTGTTTTAATTCATTATTATCATTATTAATTTTGGTGTTTAAATTGTCCCTGATGTGGCCAGTGGGACCCCTTTTGAGCTGGCTTCTGTGTCTTTGTGATGTGTCCCCATCGGTATTTGAGTATTTTCATTCTTTCTGGCACAACAGATCTTCCAGGCTCTTATTATACTTTCCCTTTCCTAGGCCTGGAATCTGCCATTTCTCTAAAGAGTTTGGTTCCTTTTAGAGGAGAATGGTATCTAGAAGCCAAGGTGTGCTTTAGGTGCGCTCATTGCTATTGGCGTATCATTGCTCCCAGGCCTTCTCAGTGGGCAGAGCTTAGGGAATGTATGTATATATCCACATTCATTTCTGTATCTATTTCTATATATCGAAAACCATGAGTTCACACTGGTACCTCCAATTCTAATCTACCACCTCAGGGTTCATTCTAATTTATCCATTTCTATATTTGTACTTCTGTTCTCAGACAGTAGGAGAGCTGGGGCTCCCATGTCTGTATTTACTTACTTAATCAATCACCCTGTATACAATCAGTCTCCTGTCTCTGTGGCTACTCCCTCCCCTGTGTGGATGCCTTTCTCATCCCATGTAGGTTCTAACCTGCCATGTTAGGCTGCCCCCATATGTGGATGTCCTCCTCACCGTGTTCAGCCTCTAACACCCCACACCAGGCCATTGCCCCATGTGAATGTCCTTCTCACCCTGCTAGGGTTCCGACACACCATGTCAGGCCGACTGTCTGCATGGACACCTTGCTCAGCTTAGGGTCTGACACCCATGTGGGGTAGTCTCCTTATGTAGATGCGCTCCTCCTCCTGCTTGGGTTTTGGTAGCTCCAGTCTGGGCCAGATTCAGTAAGTCAGACTTGTGCACAGAATTTAGAGCCCCTTATGATCTTAATAGTTCTGTTCTAGAATTGTAAATATTTGGCTGCATGGAATGATGGAATATTACAACGGAGGGTATTGCCTGTGTGTATAATGCCTATGGTTCTTGGATTTAAAAAAAAAATCTTTTTATTGAAGTATAACATATGTATTGAAAAATATAAAGATTATAAGGGTATGTTTTGAACTATCAAAAAGTGAACACACCCATAAAATCATCACCCAAGTCAAGAAATAAAATGTCAGTACCCTAGGACCTTTCTCAATCACTCCTTATCAGATATTTTCAATCTAACTAATAGAAATAAACTGCATTCTTTAAAATTATATGTCCTAGTTAATGGCATGATGAATAAAGTAGAGCTTTAATAAGTACACGATTGACTTTTTTTAAAAAAAATATTTGAAAAATTAATTACAGCTGTAATAACTTTTTTTTCAAGTTTCATCATTCAGTTTGAGAAAGTTTGGAGGTGTCAGTCACTAGAGGGCAGCCTGTACTGCTTCCACTTCTTTAGAAACAGTTGTATCCTTTTGTTAGTAACTAGAATTATTTTGCATGGAAAGAAACAAATCTTACTTCAAAGAAAGAAATATTTCACTGTTCACAGATAGGAAGAAAATGGACACAATTATTTTGTTCTCCTATAATTAAATTGCAAGAACAGATTCCTTGGTTAAATCACTCTCAACATGTAGGAAGCCTGGCTTTGCTTTTTTGTAGCCCCAGCAGAGCATTGAAATTTGAAAGGATTTTGGAAGGTTTTTTGGGTCCAAACAAGCTTGAGATAATTTATCCATGCCTTCCTCTAATCCTGTCTTTCTTTCCTGCAGGTTTCCCCCAAACACCATACTAGACTCAGGCTAAGTCAGAGAAAAGAAAGTCACAGCTCAGACCCCAAGAGTTTGGGCATTTTCTTCCATCCACTGATTTCATTTGATATTGCTTAGTGGCAGTGCCTTTTGGTAGCGTCCTGTGAAAAATATCAGAGGAAGTGTGAAAGATCTTCCTTGATTTCAGTTCTTGACTACTACTTTCCTCATGCCATTCTAATTTTTTGTAAGTCTTTTCTAATTAGACTGATAAACTGTCCAGTTCCTGCGTATCCCTAGAATAGATGAACCTATGTCCAGATACCTTTGAACTATTTTATTTCTAGTAACATAAAGAGATTGTTTCTGTCCTCCTCCCTGCCCTGCTCCCAACCCCACCCCCCGCCATATAGTGTGATTTGGCTTCTTATTCTGTAGAACTTTTTACCATAATCTAATGTTATTTCTTCCTTTCTATAGATAGAGACATTGGAATCTATCAGTATTATGACAAGAAAGATCCACCAGGTAAAGTGTCCATTCTATTCAACTAATTTTTATAAACCAAATATTCTAAACTATAAAATACT
Organism: Tapirus indicus; assembly: GCA_031878705.1. NCBI lineage: Eukaryota > Metazoa > Chordata > Mammalia > Perissodactyla > Tapiridae > Tapirus > Tapirus indicus. The sequence continues at coordinate 53,014,832 of CM062923.1, read as the reverse complement.
AACCATTAAAAAGTCTGTTTTTATGAGCTTTAAATAAATCCTAGAATTTCAAGAAAAGTACTTCAATTCTTTAGAAAAATGCTGAAGTTGATATCTATTCTATATAAAATAAAGCAATATTGAGAAAATGCTGTAGAAGAACATGAAAATTTTCATTTTACTGCTGATCGGACTGATAACTGGACAGCCTATTCACATTTATTTATCAGTGTCCCAGTAGAGGGCATTGTTAATGCATGGGTCCCACTGATGCTGGCCTCCCGGATCCTCACCTGATATCTGAAATAGGCATTTCTGAGTGAATGATCAATTTTCTTTATCTGATTAATCCTGTTAATCCCAGAAGTTTCACCATGGGCCAAAAGGTCTTTCTAGCTAAAGTTACTTCCTGTTTTGGTCTCTGTTGAAGTGGGGCTTGTGTGGGCATCCTGTGTGCTTAGCTTAGTGGTTAATAGGCTGACTTCATGGTTCTGATGACAGACTGAAGCAGCTTCTGTTCTGGGCTCCACTGCAGTTCCCTTCCCTATCTGATGAGATTGCAAGCTTAGGATATTGGCTCACCTGTTGTGCTATGGAAGCCTTTTCACTGCAAATTTAGGAGATACCCCTGTGAAATGAAAACATCCAAATTATGGCAATTTTTTCAACTGCCTTTTTACAAGTTTAGCATAATTTATTAATCTCAATAATGTGTGTAATAATACATTATATATGTGTGTCTAAAAATACAAAATATTGTAATAAAAATAATTTCCACTTCTTTTTTCTTCTTTCCATCTCTCCTCTGCCACAATATTAGCGACACACCATGGTAACTTAGAAGAGAAGCAGAAGCTGGCAGAATGTAAGCTTACTATATAAATTTTTTGGAATTATTATAAAACTGGAATTTAAATATTGCTGAAGATTCAGTCTTAAAATATTTTAAGTCTTAAAAAACATTTTAAGCTTTCTGCACAAAGAGGAAATGTTATTCCTTACAAATTTCTTATAAATTCCTGTTGTTTAGGTATATAAGCATATGATAAGAATTATATTTGTTAGGCATTTTAAATTTAGACCATTAAAATATCTATTCAATTTTGGTAAGATATATGCTTATGAAAATATAAACTTTCTTAATGAACAATATTTATATTATTTAATATATTTAAAATAAGTGGACCATGCTTAAATTCTGCTAACATTTTATTATTCATGCAATGTCTAAATTATTCATATGTTTTGCCCATTTTAAGAAAATAAGATTTTTAATCAGTATTAACATTTTATTCTCTGTAGTCTTTCTGTTCTCAAATATATAAATATGTTATATATGTAATATGGTTTTAGTGACTTAAAATTAAATATACTTTCTTTTATTTGGAATAAAAGAAATATAGATGGAGCTGAAAATCCTACTTGTTCTCTTGTTTTAAATGATCAAGCTGACATTTAATTTTTAAAAATACTGTATTAGTGGGGCCGCCTGGTGGCGCAGCGGTTTAGTCCGCGCTTGGCAGCCCGGGGTTCGCGAGTTCGGATCCCAGGCGCCCGCGGACGCGCACTGCCTGTCAGCCATGCCGTGGCGGCGTCCCATATAAAGTGGAGGAAGATGGGCATGGATGTTAGCTCAGGGCCAGTCTTCCTCAGCAAAAAGGGGAAGATTGGCAACAGATGTTAGCTCAGGGCTGGTCTTCCCCACAAAAAAAAAAAAAAAAAATACTGTATTAGTGGCTGCAACATAGATTTTAAAATTTGCACATATGCTCTACACATCATAAATTATGTTTATAGAATGAAATTAATTTGCTGAAATATATATAGCAATTCTATAAAATTTAAATGTCTACACATTATATGTATACATACACAAAGCACACACATACAAGCATATATACAACTCTTATTTATAATTATTGCTTAGGAGAATTTAAAGATGAATTCATTTTTATGATAAAATAGATCTTTATAATAATTTAACATTTTGTTAATTCTTTTAAACAGAACTATCTTTAGTTTGTCTTAGGCTAACATTGTGACTCTACTAAACAATTTTATCTTTTAATTAAATATATTTAAAACAAGACAAAGACATCATTATTGAATTGTGGTGTAGATTTTAAAGAGGATTATTTTAAATAAAAAAGAGCATTATTAGTGCCTAATTTTTAAAACTTGGATTCCTCTCAATTTTTTTTAGTTTTAATATGTGATGCTTTGATGCTTAATTTTAAATTCATTTTCAGTGTATAATTTTTTTGTATTTTATTTCTTTCCTCACTATATTCATTTACTCATAGGAATTTTCAAGTCTGAGAAGGCTACTGGCAGAATTTGGAATTTCTTTTGGGTTGAATATTTAATTATTTACATGAAAAAGTTACTTCTCTGGTAAAGAGTGGGTCATTTACCATTAAGTACTAGATTCACAGGCCTAGGAAACTTTCCCAGGGATTCTCTAAGCCTGTTGGTTGTCATCATAAAATTATGATCAGGGAGATTGTTTTATGACAAAAATCCTGTTCCTATGACAAAGCCTTTCAAAAGGCTGTCATTTGGTGATGGAAATGAAGCCCACTTCCTCTCAATTAAGGAGGTGTTTTATTTTAATCTTCCCAAGACACACTGCTGAGCAGAGTTTCCTTTTTAAATCATGTTTAACTAACTATAGTACACGTTTTATTTGCCAGCACGAGATTATCCATGGACTCTCAAAAACAGACGCCCAGAAAAACTTCGAGACTCACTTAAGGAGTTGGAGGTATCTTTCCAAAAGTTTAAAAAATGGCAACAAACAAATCTGTTTTAAAACATCTTTCGACAGCTTTAATTTTCATAAAGGATCACCTCTCATGGTGATGACAGCTTTGCTTTTGTCCAGTGAGGAGTTCCAAAACAGTTGCATCTTTGTGTGGCATGCTGATCTTTTTTTTTTTGCTTACAAATCAGAAGCACTTTAACTGATAAATGACAATGTGTATGGCCAACTGCACTCTCTCTTTTTTTGTTTCCTTCAGGAGCTGATGCAAAACAGTCAGTGTGTGCTGAGCAAATGGAAGAACAAATATGTCTGTCAGGTAAAATGGTTTGACATGCTTTTGCAATGTTTAACCAATGGAGCTGAAAACTATGCAGTAATTGGTATTCTTGTGTTATGATAGGTAATGAACAAAAACTTTTTAAGAGTGGCTATTTCATAGTTTGAATTCTAGTCATTCTAGAACTAACCTTGGACAGATTGACACAGGCCACCAAGGTACCTCATTAATCAGTATAGTTGTACTGACAGACTATAAACACTAATAAAAACCTTTTCAAATGATATTGTTTGTTTGGATTTGTCTGAATGTTGTATTGGATATTTACTGGCATGGATTTAATCATATTTTTGAATGAAGATAAAACCATAGGACAAAAGTTTTTTGGCATACCACTCTAGTAAGCATCTGTGAATACTATGCTTATGGAAATGAACAAGCAGACTAGAGTTAGACCTAACATAAAACATTTGCTGTTACTTTTTGAACCCTCTAAGCTGCACTGTTTAATACAGTAGCCATTAGTCACTTGTGCCTGTTTAAATATAAATTAAACTAATTAAAACTAAATAAAATTAAAAATTCAGTTCCTCAGTTGCGCTACCAACATTTCAAGTGCTCAATAGTCACACGTTGTCATATGGACAGGATAGACACAGAACAGTTCCTTTACAGAAAGTTCTATTGGACAACTCTGTTAGGGTCTAGACAAGGTGAGCTAAATGTTGAATGGGTCTAGATTCAGAACACGATCAGGACATAATAATTAGTGTCCACTGATCACAGAATAATGCACAAATGCCTCAGCTTTGTTGATAGGCTTAAAAAATACTATTTGTGTAGAAAAATTTTACTTGAGATGAAAAGAATCATTAATCCTATTCTATTCATACATGTAACTGAATTTACATCAGTACTACTAATAATTATAAATGTTTTATGGAATTAAATATCCTGTATCAATGTATATTCTTACTTGTTTACAATGTGATTTTAGATCTAACTATTCTTGTTTGAAGTTTAGGCCCATGGCTCTATCCATAAATCTACAACATCAGATCTGTAGTAATTACAAACATATCTTAATCTACTATTTGAATATAAACTATCATTTTAGTGGATTCTAGTTTTTCCTCATTTTTTGTTTAAACTAGTCTATATTTACTTATGGAAGTAACCATTTAGTTATCTCCTCAACTGGCATAATTATTACTTTCCAGAGACTGTTTACAAGGCTAAATTAATATTTTTAGAACCATGATACTTTTTAAATTCGACTTAGGATACTATTCAAAAGGATGGGATTATTTAAAAATTCATAATTTGTTTTCATAAAAATTTTAATCAAACTTTAAAACCTGAATACAAAATTTGCTCCAGAAAGTTTTAAACTTAGTATAACTCAAATTGTACTTCTCAATGCCATTACTCACCTTAAAAGCAGGCTCAAAATTATTTGACTGGAGGGCAAACCTACCACCTAGCCTTACACACCTAGTAAAGGGAGTGTCTCATGGCCTCCACCCTCACCATCACACAGGGTAAGTTGGAACATGTCAGGCATCTGAAAATATGCAGTGGAGCATCCCAAAAGGCAATCTTTTTAAGATAGACTTTATTGCATTTTATTAAGCAAGTTTGTGTGGGGGGGGGGGGTGGAAATATGGAGAGGAATGTCCCTCACTATTGAATTAAGTCAACTCAGAAAAGGAATTTTTATGATAGAATATATACAAAGTTACTTTTGTATTTTATAGCAACCTGACAATACTGGTTTCTTAGGCTGTTGTACCAATGAGTGAGCTTTTAACATTTCCAATGGAACTTATCTTTCTTTGTGTTCAGTCATATTTTGTGCTTTATTTCTATGATTGATAAGATATTCCTAAAATAGGCCTTTTATTACCAGCACATTCTTGATGTGATATATTTTAATGAGATAACTTGACCTCCACCCTGCCCACAGGTCCAGGTTGGTCCCTGCATCTTTAGGACCTTTGAGAAACTTCCCAACATTATCCATCCACTTCCTCAGTTTCTAGACAGGACTGTTAGCTAGGTCTTCTGAAAGTATGTGTATATGTGTGTTAATCCTAAAGATCTCTAATATTGCAGTAAGTTAAAAATTTGATGCTCAGGCTAAATTCTTAGAAAGATCCTTTTAACCCTTTGTTAGTTGCAAAATAAATAAACCACCTCCACAAGCTCCCCTAGGGTCTCCTTTTGTTCTTCCATTCAGTGTGGTGGCTCCAAAGATAACACGTACTTAAATTTCTATTAGTAAATTTCCCCATATATTTAGCCCTAAAATGGCAGCAGTTGACCACAACATAGTGTTCTCTAACTCTTAGAAAAGAAATGAAAAAAGTTTCTCAGTATCTTGGTGCTAACATAGTTGAAATCTCAGTCTTTGGCCACTCCTCAACTAATGTAAATCTTTTACCCAACCTACCCACCCCCCACCCTGGCAAATTTAGGATTTATGGAATTTATCTTATTTGTCTTCTTTTTAAGGGATCCTTATTTCTTCAAAAGGTCCAATTGTTTAGCAATTAGATAGGCAACTACAACATGAAAGATTTCAGAGGATGCAATCTGAGCTTGGATTTTTCCCTCTGTTGAATAATGAGGTTTTATAGGTTATTATTACCAAAGCTTAGTTCATATTGTTGATCCAATGACCTCTAAATTGTACCATTTTGAAAATAATTCCCTCCACTTGTAAATTCAGAACAGTTTATAAATCAAGACTTACCTTTACATATGTTCTGGATGAACATTGTCTTTTGAAGTTCATTTTTTAGACTATGCCTATTCCTAGTTTGAAATGCATTAAAAGTGTGGGATGTAATTTACAGTTTCAGTTTTACTAGCTATCAAATATATTTCTCATTGTTTTTTTGGTCCCCTAAAATCATTTAGTTATGAGAAAATATTTAATAATTTCCTGCTTTGAATTTCTTAAGCCATTTTACAAACTATTCTTAGGGAATAATAGTTTCAGCATTAAGACACTACTAAGTTGTACACCTCTATGGTGGAATTTTTTAATTCTTTAAATTATTGTGCTTTAAGTCACATTCATATTTGCAGATTATGGCATAATTAAAAGCAATATTATCATTAAGATAGATGTAACTTCACATATGTTGATTTTAGATTAAATTATTTGAATCATATATGTACATTTAAATATAAAAGTATATGAAATAGTAGTCAGCTGTACCCTGATTTCTTTCTATAACAATTCTACATTTTCAGGTACAATTTTAGAATTCTAAGGAAAGATAGTTGCCTTTTTTAGTTCTTATAATGAATCACTTGACGGCTCTATAAAAACAGAAATTATTTTTCCAAGCCTATCACAGATAAATTATGACCTTATGGAACTCATTTTATCACAACTTCTTCAACTGTAGAATGGATAGCATCATTACTCTATCTTTCCTTTCTTCAACTTGTGTGAAAATCAATTTGATTTCCTCATAAAATATTAATTGACAAACCATAGTTTTAAGTTACAACTATTAGTAATAGCATATTATTTATACAAAATCTATCACACAGTATTTACTGACTGCCACCATTGTGGGAGGCACTAAGGAAGTGTAAGGTGTGGGCTGAATTCCCAGCATAACCTCGTCAGGGAAAATAGACACATAAAATCACTAGGACACTAATGAATGCTAAATTGTATGACAATGAGTAAAAAGATGGTAAGAGTTTAAGGGAAAACATAGAGATCAGTGTAATCTGAAATAGTCAAGAAAAAAAGTTACTTTACTTAGACCTAAAAGGACATGTAAAATTTGATTAAGCTGAAAGGAGAGGCATTCCAGAAAAAGGGAATTAGATTAACTGAGGTAGTCAAGTGACAGATCAATAGGGTGTCTACATGGTAGTGAGGAGATGGGCCCATTTGGAACAAATAGTTCATGTTGAAGAACAAAGTGATAAGTTTGAAAGGCAACTTGGAGCTTCGTTCTCAGGGACTTTGAACGTTACACTAAGGTATTGATACTTCGTTCTGTAACTTTTTAAAACACTTTCATATCAGGAGAGTGCCATATTACAAGTAGATTTATGGAAAGATTAGCCTGGCAGTGGGATGTAGGATAAAACATGAAAATCAGAGGCATTTGTATAAAGAACAAATGAGATGGGATAATTATTTTCTGGAAACAGCAAACCAGAGGATTCCTGGACTTGAAGATGCTAAGCACAATACAGAGTAGAAGTGAGGTGGCTAGATAGAAAATAAGGGGATTAAGTGAGGGTTTATATCTGGAATGGTGGGATCTTCCCCAACCAACTCCTTTTCTCCTCCAGCAGCTAGGCTTTTGTCTCTATGTAACTTGTTTAGAGGACTCTTATCTGAAAAAATAGATTATTCTCCCAGAGCAAAGCCTACAGATACTGATATTTGGTAGTTCCCTTTGAAAAGACAGATGTGCCAGCCAAGCTCCTTACACTGAAGCCCAAGTTAAACCTGCCAATGCACACCAACCTTCCAATCAATTTTTTAGACACTCACATTTAAATATAACCAGAGAGCCAGAGTTCACGATGCTTTCGAGGAAATTCTCCATCTGTAAATCCGAGATCTATGAGTTTGAAGCTAAAACAAACAGAAAAAAAAAAAAAAGAATCAGGGACAATGCAATACACAAAACTAAATCCAGAGAATTAAAATTAATCCCCACAGAGAAATAAGAGGAGCTGTTGCATCCTTGAAACAAGAATAGGATGCTATTTTTAAAAGAGGAATAATCAGGAAGAAGGAAAGGAGCCCTTGGGAATTAAAATAATGACAGGATACATAGAAAAATTAATAAAAGAATTGAAAGATAAAAGTTGAAATATCCCTTTAATGCAGAACAGAATGACAAAAGGACATAGAAGTGAACAATAGGTAATAGAAGGTTAGAAAATTAGAGTATCAGGTCCAATATCTAACTAGTAATAGAAAACAGAAGGGAAGAAACAAAAAAATAATAATAGAAGAAAATTCCCCAGAACTGGAGGATGCTTGTTTCCAGTTTGAAAGGACCTGATGATTGAAAAAAGACTGATGCCAAGGTATATTTTGTGAATTTTAGAAAACCAAAAATAAAGAGAAGATTCAAAAAGCTTTCAGATTTAAAAAGGAAAACAAGATACATACAAAGAAATGGGAATCAGACTTACATCAGACTTCTCAACAGCCTTACAAGGAGTTAGAAGACAGTGGAATGATGCCTTCAAAATTGTGAAGGGAAGTGATTTTTTTCTATATCTAGAATTCTAAATTGTCATTCAAGCAAGTCATTTTCAGACTTGTTAGCTCCCCAAAATATTTACCTGCCAGGCACTTTTCTCAGGAAGTTATTGGAAGATGTGCTGCCCTAAAGCAACAGAGTAAACCAAGAAACAAGATTCTTAGGATTCAGGAAACAGAGGATTTCACGCAGGAAAGAAGGGAAGAGAAATCTTAGAATGATAACTGTGCCTTAGGCCTAGAGAACAACTAGTCCAAATTGGGGCAGGGGATGGAAGGTTCTATTCAGGATATTGGAGGGAGGGAAGAAAAGAAACTCACAGATCTGATCTGATATAGGAGAATTAATAATAATAATAAATAGGAAATAATAAAAGAATTAAATCTTGATTATTGGTAATAGGAAATCAATAAGTAATGACTAAATCAAGAAATAATATATAAGGAAGACGTTGCTCATTGCTTGCCCATTTTTCTTTATGAACAGACCCTGATATTCAGAGTGGCAATAGGACCAATTTAAAGTACTCAGCTTCCCTGTTCCCCTTGAAGTTGGAGGTGTCCATATGAAGCAATTCTGGCCAAAGTAAGCAGAGGTCACTGGTAGGACTTCCAAGAAAGTTTAGGAAAGGGGCCAGACTCAACTGGGATATGCCTTTTCAGCTTCTGCTCTTTGCCTTCTTCCAATCTGGGTCTGAGATATGCCCGAAGGGGCAGGGGCCTGCTTTTGACCATTCTTTCATTGAAGACATATATATATTTAGCGCCTAGTATATGCCAGATGGTATTCTCAGTGCTGGGGATACCAGTGAACAAAACAGACAAAAATGACCAATATCCCTGTTCTCCTCTAGCTTACACTCTAATGGGGGAGATTGTCAAGAAAAGATTGATAAGTAAAAGAGTACCTAAGAAAATGAAAACTATTAGAGAAAAAGAAAGAAAGAAAAGTAGGAAGTATGTGTGGGGGATGGTGGGGCAGGATGGGCCTGATAACTGGTGACCAGGAAAAGCCTCACTGAAATATCATGTGATTAAGACATGAAGGAGCAAGCCATGGAAGATATTTGAAGAAGAGGGTTCCAGGTAGAGCTGAACAGGGCCTTACAAACGCCCTGAAATGGGAGTATACCTGTCATGTTTGAAGAACAGCAAAGACTCAATGTGACTAGAGTGGAATGAGCAAGAAGAGTAGTAGGAATTGAGATCAGAGAGGAAATGAGACACTAGTTATATAGGGCCTTCTAAGCCTCTGAAAGAATTTGGCTCTTAATTCTAAGTGAGATGGGGAACCCTTGAAGAGTTTTGAGCAGAGGAGGAACTAGATCTTCTTTACTTTTTAATTGGATCACTCTGGCTCTTGTGGTGGGAACAGATTGAAGGGAGTGAAGATCACATCAGGGAGATCAGTTAGAAGGCTGTTGCCATAGTCCAGGTGAGACATATAGTATAGTAGTCTCCCCTTATCCATGGAGATACCTTTAAAGACCCCTAGTGGATGCCCGAAACCATGGGTAGTAACGAATCCTATATATACTATGCTTTTTCCTACATGTACATACCTGTGGTAAAGTTTAATTTATAAATTAGGCACAGTAAGAGATTAACAACAGTAACTAATAATAAAATAGAACAGTTATAACAATATACTTTAATAAAAGTTACTGTAGATCTTAGCAACCTCAGCATACATTTTTTTTTTCTTATTAAGTCAAGAACTTTCACCTTTTCACTTAAAGGAAGCTTCACGGCTTCTCTTTGGCATATCCAAACTGCCAACATCACTACTCTTGTGCTTTGGGGCCATTACTAAGTAAAATAAGAGTTCCTTGTACACAAGTACTGCAATTATCGTAGCAATGGATCTGATAACCCAGATGGCTACTAAGGGACTAATGGGTGGGTAGTGTATACAGTGTGGATATGCTGGACAAAGGGATGATTCACATCCTGCGCTGGATGAAGTGGGACTGTGCAAGTTTTCATCACACTACTCAGAACAGTGTGCAATTTAAAACTTATGAATTATTTATTTCTGGAATTTTCCACTTAATATTTTTGGACCACAGTTGACCACGGGTAACTGAAACCACAGAAAGTGAAACTGTGGATAAGGGAGGACGACTGTAATGGTGGCTTTGACTGGATGATAGTGGTTAAGTGGTGAGAAGTGGCCAGATTCTGGGTATATTTTGAGTTTTGAGCCATCAGAATTTGCTGATGGATCAAATGTGGGGTATAAAAGAACATTCTGTAGAAGAATGGAGTTGCCATTTAATGAGATGGGGAAAATTGAGAGGAGACATCTTTGAGGGGAGATATCAGGAGCTCAGTTTTGGACATCAGTGGTTGAAATGTCCATTAGAAATTCAAGTGGAGACGTCAAATATGCGGTTTTTTATAGGAGTCTATAGTTCAGAGAAAGGTCTGGGCTGGAGAGAGAAATTTGGGAGGCAGCCATACAGATGGTATTAAAGCCAAGAAATTGGTGACGATCACCAAGGGAGTGGATGTAGATAAAGAACTAGAGGAGGCAGAAGGGCTGAGCCCTGGGGTCCTCCAGCATTTGGGCATTGGAGAGATAGAGAGACAGTGGAGAAAGAAGACTAAGAAGAAGTAGCCAAAGAGGTAGGGTTCACTGAAGGGAGTGTGGTTTCCTGGAAACTAGGTTTCAAGAAGAAAGTCAAGTGTTACTGGTATGTACTTTACCAGTAACAAGATGCCTGAGATTGACCTTTGGATGGAGTAGCATGGAGGTCATCCATGACCTGGATAAGAGCAGTTTCAGTAGATGGAATGGGCAGAACCCTGACTGGAATGTGTTTAAGAGAAAATGGGAGGGGAAAAAACTAAGGGTTTATAAATGTAAGAAAGAGTTATGTTATAAAGGAAAATGGAAAAATAGGGCAGGAGCGTGAGGGAGAGGTGGAGTGAAAAGAGGTTTTAATTTCTTTTTTACATGGGAGAAATAACATCTATTTCTGTTGGTATGATAATGGCAGTGATCCAATAGAGAGGGGAAAAATTGATGCAGGAAAGGGGAGGGGATGGAAAGTAGGCACTTGGTACCGATGATATCATGGAGCTGTCTCATTAGCCATCAACTGCCTAACTCCAGATTTCTTGTTCTGTGACAAAAAGAAAAAAAAAACAAAAACCCATTGGGTTGAGTGATGGTTTTTGGTTTTTTCTTTTTTAGGTTTCTATTACATGCACCTGAATGCAATTCTCAGTGACACAACATATTTAGAAATGTGGCGGTAGAACCAGAAGAAATTACTAAGAGTTGGAATGGTTACATTTGAGAGTGGACTGAGAGGTTGTGGTGGGATAAGGCAGTAAACAGCTGTTTTAATTCCAAGTATTATTTGACATTTTCACAATTTATATGTGTATTTCTTTAATTGAAATCTTTTTAAAACATGTCCAGAGTGCTTCTGAGAAGCAGATGTCAAGATGGTACTAGGAATGCAAGGGTTATGGGGGAGATGCAAGGGTTATGGGGGAAAGATAAAGGGAGCAGGAGTAGGTGGGGAGAGCCTTTCGACTGTGATGCTGGTCTGAACCCTGTGAAAGGAGAAGGAAGGAAAGAGGATTAGGTATAATCAGCCTCAGGCTCTAGTAGGGTGCTGAGAAAGTTTCAGCCAGGCTCAATGGGGAGTTCCTGAGCCAAAGTTGCTCGTTAGAGGAGTCCCCTGTTGGACTAGTACTCCACCATGCTCAGTTATTGGCTAGTAGCAACCTGGGGAAAGTGTGACTTTTGTCAGTCAGCTATGTTCCCAGCCTCCACTTCCTGAGGAGCTCTGAGTGGTGCATGTCCATGGCCATCACACCCATAAAGATTTATATTAAAAATAAGAATATGTGTCTTCATGTTTGTGCACACAACAGTGTACCTGAGTAACCTTAATCTTCAGCTAGCCAGTTACATATCATGTCCTAATAATTACTCTTTCTTAGGCAAAAAATTCATTCCTTTCCAGGAAAAATAGAAAGAAAATTTACACTGTATCTTGACTCCCTCAGTCCAAAGTTTGATGACCTGTGATAATTCATTGAAAATTAATTATTTACTCTTAAAAATACAGTAAAATATGAACTCAGTTTTGGAACATAGTTATGACACAAAGAAAATTTTTTTCTTTATAATAATGTGTCTTTCTGTTAGCAATCAACATTTCCTTCCTGTTCTTTTCGTAAATGGTTCTTTCTTCTCTTTTATTAATTGTTTTTATTTTAAAACATTTCTTTAAAGAAACTCATAATTCCCTGCCTCCGCCCTTGGCATTCGTGTCTAATAATGTTTTGGAAGCTTCACGGTATTTTGCCCCAAAGGAAGCCAGTTCAGAACTATGAATTTCCCTCATTTATTGTTATAATTAATAGTAAATATGTGTAAAGCTAAATGAGTTCAAAATCTGAATAATCTAATTCCTTTCTTGTTGATTTTCATGTGTATTTTACAAAGTAGAAACAAATACATGCCAAACTTTTATCTACTTTTTAAAGTGAGAGTAAAGTTTTACTTCCATAGTGAAGAGACTTTTGAGAAGTCTTTTTGAGAAGACTTTTCATACATTATATTTGAATACTTGTACTGAATTTTTATATAAAAATTTAAAAAGTGACTTATTTCAAATTTAGAATTTTGTATTAGATGCACAAGTTGGAATATGCCAGTTAGAAATGTACGTATAAACTAAGCATCTAAGGTTGGTTGTGAGAACCCAACGACTTTACATTCATGATATTTGAGAATATTATGTTACATATATATGCCAGTGTAACTGATAGAGAAAACATATCAAGTGCTTTTGCCAAATTGTAATTTGTACCCCTTATTTTTTTAAATAAAGTTAAAAAATAAAACTATTAATATATGGTCTATCCTTGAGAATGTTCCATGTGCACTTGAGAAGAATGTGTACTCTGCTTTTTTTGGGTGGAGTGCTCTGTATATATCTATTAAGTCCATTGCGTCTAGTTTCTCGTTTAAGTCCATTATTTCCTTATTGACTTTTTGTCTGGATGATCTATCTATTGATGTAAGGGGGGTGTTAAGATCCCCTACTATTATTGTGTTATTGTTAATATCTCCTTTAAGGTTTTTTAGAAGTTGTTTTATGTACTTTGGTGCTCCTGTGTTGGGTGCATAGATATTTATAAGTGTTATGTCTTCTTGGTGAAGTATCCCTTTTATCATTATATATTGCCCTTCTTTGTCTCTCATTACCTTTTTTATCTTGAAGTCTACTTTGTCTGATATAAGTATGGCTACTCCTGCTTTCTTTTGTTTGCCATTAGCTTGGAGTATTGTTTTCTATCCTTTTATTTTGAGTCTGTGTTTGTCTTTAGAGCTGAGATGTGTTTCCTGGAGGCAGCAGATTGTTGGATCTTGGTTTTTAATCCATCCTGCCACTCTGTGTCTTTTGATTGGAGAATTCAATCCATTTACATTTAGAGTGATTATTGATATATGAGCATTTAATGTTGCTATTTTATTGTTCATCTTCTGGTTCTTTTGCATTTCCTTCGTTTCTTGTCCCTTGTGTTTCGGACTGCAAATTCAATTTGGTATTTCTGCATGCTCATTCTCTTGGTTTTCTCTTTATTTGTCACGTGTGGTTCTCTTCTGGTTGTTTGTTTAGTGGTTACCGTGCGGTTTATATAAGCGATCTCCTGGATAAGAAAGTACATTTTCAGATGCCTCCTTTTTCCTGAGGCTGGGTCGATTCAATCCCTTACCTCTTCCCCTCCTTATTTGTTATCTCTTTATTCCAGATTGTGTCATGAATGTGTGTTTCCAGTGATGAGCTTGAATTAATTTTTGATGTTTTCCAACTGTATTTTGTTCTGGTTTAGTCTCCTTGCTTTTCTCCTTGCTGAAATCTTTGTATCCCCTTTCTCATTTGTTTTTTTTTCATGCCTAAGGGACTTCTTGAGCATTTCTTGTAGTGGGAGTCTTGTGGTGACAAACTCTCTTAGCTTTTGTTTATCAGGGAGGGTTATTATTTCTCCATCGTATTTGAAGGATATTTTTGCTGCATAAAGTATTCTCGGCTGAAGGTTTTTGTCTTTCATGATTTTGAATATATCATTCCAGTCTCTCCTAGCCTGTAGAGTTTCTGTCAAGAAATCAGCTGAGAGCCTGATGGGGTTTCCTTTGTATGTTATTTTGTTTTTTTGTTTAGCTGCCTTCAATATTATTTCCTTGTCACGGCTATTCTTCAAGTTTGCTACTATGTGGCGAGATGATTTTTTATTCCTGTTTATATATTTAGGTGATCTATTGATTTCATTCACTGTTATTTCCCTCTCGTTCCCTAGGTTGGGGAAGTTCTCAGCTATTATTTCTTTGAACAAACTCTCTGCTCCTTTTTCTCTTTCTTCTCCTTCTGGAATACCTATTATCCTTATGTTGCTTTTCCTCATTGAGTCTGATATTTCTCGAAGAATTTCTTCATTTCTTTTTAGTCTTAGCTCTCTCTCCTCCTCTATCAGGAGCATTTCTACGTGGCTATCCTCAATAGTGCTAATTCGTCCCTCCATATTGTCAGTTCTGCTCTTTAAAGACTCCATTTTTTCCATTATCTCGTTGATTTTGTTTTTCATCTCCAATAATTCTGATTGGTTTTTCTTTAGGGTTTCAATCTCTTTTGTGACATAATCCCTGAATTCATTGATTTGTTTCTGTGTGTTCTCTTGTATTTCGTTGAGCTTGTTTATGATAGCTATTTTGAATTCTCTGTCATTCAGGTTATCAAATTCTGTGCCTTCAGGGTTGGTTTCTGGGTGTTTGTCATTTTCCTTTTGGTCTGTAGCCCTGACATATTTTTGCAAGGATCCAACGGGGACAGCTTTATTTTTACCCCTCATGATTAAAGTTAGTCCTGCAGTTTCCCCCTGCTGCCACTGGATGGAGATCGCGAGCGGTTTGCTCTGAGGTGGCTGCAGCCCCCGGAGGGATTATGCTGAAACGCCGGGTATGTGGGGGTGGGGTCCTCTCTTTCTCCTGCTCAACCCGGGGGTTTCCTTTCTGGCTCTCTTAGGGTGTTTGCTACACCCCCTAAACAGTCCGTCGTCGCTTCCCAGTGGGGTTCTCGCGACAGTCTGTGAGAGCACCTGGGTGGCGATAGTTTTCCCTGCTGTGGGCCGCCCCTCCCCCCTCTGTCCACGAACCGCGCTGTCTTTGCCAATCGATTGGGGAGGGGGAGTACAACCTCCTACCTCTCCTCCCGTTCTCCTGGGCTTCCTGCGCCTCCACCGTCCGATGTATGGCAGCAGGGGTTTCTCAGAAGTCCTTCGTAGTTTGATTGAGCTCTGTTGGAATGTGAATGATGTTTTCGTTGTGTCATAGGGGGCAGAGATTCAAAGAGGGAATCTCACTCCGCCATGATGCTGACGTCACTCTCTATAAATTTAAGAAGATTGAAATCATTACAAACATCTTTTCTGATCATAATGCTGTGAAACTAGAAATCAACTGCAAGGAAAAAACTAGGAAAGGGACAAAGATGTGGAGACTAAACAACATGCTACTGAACAACCAATGGGTCGTTGATGAAATTAAAGGAGAAATCAAAAGCTATCTGGAGACAAATGAAAAGGAAAATACACCATACCAACTCATATGGGATGCAGCAAAAGCAGTCCTGAGAGGGAAATTCATAGCAATACAAGCTCACCTTAACAAACAAGAAAAATCCCAAGTAAATAACCTTAAATTGCACCTAACAGAGTTGGAAAAAGAAGAACAGACAAAGCCCCGAATCAGCAGAAGGAGGGAAATAATAAAAATCAGAGCAGAAATAAATGAAATTGAAACCAAAAAAACAGTAGAAAGGATCAATGAAACAAAGAGCTGGTTCTTTGAGAAGATAAATAAAATTGACAAACCCTTAGCCAGACTCACTAAGAAAAAAAGGGAGAAGACTCAAATAAATAAAATTAGAAATGAAAGAGGAGAAATTACAACAGACACCACAGAAATACAAGGGATTATTAGGGAATACTATGAAAAACTGTACGCCAACAAATTGGACAACCTAGAGGAAATGGACACATTCTTGGACGCGTACAACCTCCCAAAACTGAATCAAGAAGAAATAGAGAATCTGAACAGACCAATCACAAGTAAAGAGATTGAAACAGTAATCAAAAACCTCCCAAAAAATAAAAGCCCAGCACCAGATGGCTTCCCTGGAGAATTTTATCAAACGTTCAAAGAAGATTTAGCACCTATCCTTCTCAAACTATTCCAAACAATAGAGGAAGATTGAATACTTCCCAACACATTCTATGAGGCCGACATCATCCTGATACCAAAGCCAGACAAGGACAATACAAAGAAGGAAAACTACAGGCCAATATCACTGATGAACATAGACGCAAAAATCCTCAACAAAATATTGGCAAACCGAATACAGCACTACTTCAAAAAGATCATACACCACGATCAAGTGGGATTTATACCAGGGACACAGGGATGGTTCAACATCCGCAAATCAATCAACGTGATACACCACATTAACAAAATGAAGAATAAAAACCACATGATCATCTCAATCGATGCAGAGAAGGCATTCGACAAGATCCAGCATCCATTTATGATAAAAACTCTCAACAAAATGGGTATAGAAGGAAAGTACCTCCACATAATAAGGGCCATATATGACAAACCTACAGCAAACATCCTACTCAACGGGGAAAAACTGAAAGCCATTCCTTTGAGGACAGGAACAAGACAAGGGTGCCCATTCTCACTGCTCTTATTCAACATAGTACTGGAAGTGCTGGCCAGAGCAATTAGGCAAGAAAAAGGAATAAAAGGACTCCAAATAGGCAATGAAGAAGTGAAACTCTCACTATTTGCAGACGACATGATCCTATACATAGAAAACCCAAAGAATTCCATCGGAAAACTACTAGAAACAATCAACAACTACAGTAAAGTGGCAGGGTATAAAATCAACCTACAAAAATCAATTGCATTTCTATACACTAACGATGAAAAAACAGAAAGAGAACTCAAAAAGACAATCCCATTTACAATTGCAACAAAGAGAATAAAATATCTGGGAATAAATTTAACCAAGGAGGTCAAAGACCTATACAATGAAAACTATAAGACACTATTGAAAGAAATCGAGGAGGACATAAAGAAATGGAAAAATATTCCATGCACATGGATTGGACGAATAAAGATAGTTAAAATGTCCATTCTACCTAAAGCAATCTACAGATTCAATGCAATCCCAATCAGAATCCCAATGTCATTCTTCACGGTAATAGAACAAAAACTACTGAAATTCGTATGGGGCAACAAAAGAGCCCGATTAGCTAAAGCAATTCTGAAAAAAAAGAACAAAGCTGGAAGCATCACAATCCCTGATTTCGAAATATACTATAAAGCTACAGTAATCAAAACAGCATGGTACTGGTACAAGAATAGACACACAGATCAATGGAACAGAATTGAAAGCCCAGAAATAAAACCACACACCTATGGACAGCTAATCTTCGACAAAGGAGCAAAGAACATACAATGGAGAGAGGGAAGTCTCTTCAATAAATGGTGCTGGGAAAATTGGACAGCAACATGCAAAAGAATGAAAGTAGACCATCTCCTATCGCCATATACAAAAATCAATTCAAAATGGATCAAAGACCTGAAAGTGAGACCTGAAACTATAAAACTCCTGGAAGAAAATATAGGCAGTACACTAATTGAGACTGGACATAAAGGGATCCTTTCAGATTCCATGTCTACCCAGACAAGGGAAACAAAAGAAAAAATGAACAAGTGGGACCTCATCAGACTAAAGAGCTTCTACAAGGCAAATGAAACCAAGATCAAAATGAATAGACAACCCACCAGCTGGGAGAAAATATTTGCAAATCGTTTGTCTGACAACGGATTAATCTCAGTAGTATACAAAGATCTCATACAACTGAGCAACAAAAAACAAATAACCCGATCAAAAAATGGGCAGAGGATATGAACAGACATTTTTCCAAGGAAGAGATACAGATGGCCAATAGACACATGAAAAGATGTTCAACATCACTAATCATCAGGGAAATGCAAATCAAAACGACACTGAGATATCACCTTACACCCGTTAGAATGGCTATAATCACAAAGACAAATAACAACAAATGCTGGAGAGGTTGTGGAGAAATGGGGACCCTCATTCACTGCTGGTGGGAATGCAAACTGGTGCAGCGTCTATGGAAAACAGTACGGAGAGTCCTCAAAAAATTAAAAATAGAAATACCGTATGATCCAGCAATACCACTCTTGGGCATCTACCCAATTTACGTGAAATCAACCATCACAAGAGGCGTATGCACCCCTATGTTCATTGCAGCATTATTCACTATAGCCAAGAAGTGGAAGCAACCCAAGTGTCTCTCAACTGATGATTGGTTAAAGAAGATGTGGTATATACATACAATGGAATACTACTCAGCCATAAGAAAAGACACAATTGTCCCATTTGCAACAACATGGAAGGACCTAGAGGGTATTATGTTAAGTGAAATAAGCCAGAGAGAGAAGGACAGACACTGCATGAACTCACTCATATATGGAATATAAGTGAACACACGGACAGAGAGAACTGATTGGTGGTTACCAAGGGGAAGGGGGGTGGGGGGGCACAAGGGGTGAAGGGTTACATCCACAAGGTGACGGACAAACAAAAATGTACAACTAAAACCCCACAGTGTTATAAAGTAAGACATCAATAAAAAATTAAAAAAAAAAAAAGCAGGAGACAAAATAATACAGTATGATTTCAACTATTAAAAAAAAACTATTAGATGAGCAGATATACTACTTAAGTGACTATGAAATGAAAAGTTATAACTGCTTCTTATAAAATAGTGTTGCATATAAAATATTCACAGTGAAATACCTATCATTTGGTAATCTCCTTGGTCCAAGTAGAATCCTAGGTTGAACTGTGAGATCCCAATTGCTGCTGTGTGCCAGGCATATAAATCTCCCTATATCTCTGTCCATCCTTCTGCCATAATAGAGGAACAGTCCCTACTCATCTAAGGCCAACCCTTCCACCTAGACCCAGAGTTCTCAAACTGTGCACTGAGGCACCCTGGGCACTGCAGTAAATTCTAGGGGTCCTGCAGGAAATTTAAAAATTTCAATGAAAACACAAGACTTCTGTTGGATGCTACACAAACAAGTAACTCCGGGTAGTGCAGAGTTTCAACATTAGATCACACTACGCTTCTCTGAGGATGTCATATCTACACGAAGTTGGCTTTTCAGGGCTTGCTGTGATGAAAAGCAAGTACCACACAACGATTAACATAGAACAGGAACGAGGGTGAGGGTGTCCAATCTGATTCCAAGGTTTGAGAAGTTGTGTAGTGCACAACTTCTATTAGTGTACACATCCTATTAATAAGTAATTGTGGTTATTTAGGAATTAAATAAAAATCTTTTTCTTTCAATCTGTGTATTATGTTTTCAAATGGCTACTAAGTTGTTGGAACATAAATACTTAATAAGTTGTTTGAATCTATTTATTAAAAGAAACTGCTGGTATTTCTTTTGGCCTAGAGGCACCATAAAAATTACTGAGACACAAAGGATGCCATGAACTGAGAGAGTTTGGGAACCTGTGGTCTAGACTTTGGATGCCATTGCCTCTGGCCTTCTCCAGACCCCACATGATTGTCACTTCCCTTATATACAGCAGGGTGGTGGAAGGTGCAACTGCTCCATTCTTATTAGTATCAAGTCTTGGTTTTATTAGCTGTGTGACTTTGGAGAAGGTATTTCACCTCTCTGTGCCAGAGTTTATTTAACTATAAAATGAAGATAAAAATACCAAACTTATATGTTTATTATAAGAATTAAGTAAGTTAATGTATATAAAATGCTTAGAACAATTTCTGGCACAGATACCCACTTTTTAAATAAATAAATTTAACCTTTCTGTCAACTGGATCTTTCCTATCAACTTAAAAATATTTTATTAAATTTTTTCTTATGGTTGTAAAAACACACAACATAAACTTTACCATCTGAACCATTTTTAAGTGTACAGTTCATAAAAATTTACCATCTTAACCATTTTTAAGTGTACAGTTCAGTAGTGTTAGGTATACTCATATTGTGAAACAGATCTCCAGAACTTTTTCATCTTGTGAAACTGAAACTCTATGCCCCTTAAACAACAACTCCCCCCCTCCCCACTCCTTGCCCCTGGCAACCACCATTCTACTCCCTGCTTCTATGAGTTTGACTATTAAATAGATACCTCTTATAAGTGGAATCATTTATTTGTCCTTCTGTGACTGTCTTATTTCACTTAGCATAATGTCCTCATGGTTCATCCATGTTATAGCATGTGATAGGATTTCCTTCATTTTTAAGGCTAAATAATATTCCATTGTATGTATGTATGACATTTCGTTTATCCATTCATTTGTTGATGGACAATGGGGTTGCTTCTTTCTCTTGGTTATTGTGAATGATGCTGCTATGAACACAGGTATGCAAATATCTCTTCAAGACCTGCTTTCAGTTCTTTTAGATATATCCCACAAGTGGGATTGCTGAATCAGATGATAGTTGTCTTTTTTATATTTTGAGGAACCTCCATAATGTTTTCCAGAGTGGTTGCACCATTTTACAATCCTACCAACAGTGCACAAGGGTTCCAGTTTCTCCACATCCTCACCAACACTTGTTATTCTTTTTTTTTGATAGTGGCTATTCTAATGTGTGTGAGGTGATACCTCGTTGTTGTTTTAATCTGCATTTCTGTAATGATTAGTGATGTTGAGCGTCTTTTCATATGCTTATTGGCCATTTGTATATCATCTTTGGAGAAATGTCTATTTAGGTCCTTTGCCCATTTTTTAATTGGGGTATTTGATTTTTTGTTGTTGAGTTATAGGAGTTTTTAAAAATATATTCTGGATATTAACTACTTGTCAAATATTTAATTCACGAGTATTTTCTCCCATTCTATAGGTTGCTTTTTCACTCTGTTGATTATGTCCTTTGATGCCCAAAAGTTTTAAAGTTTGATGTAGTCCCATTTGTCTATTTTTGCCTTTGTTGTCTATGCTTTTGGTGTCATACACAAGAAATTATTGTCAAATCCAATGTCTTGAAGCTTTTCCCGTATGGTTTCTTTGAGAAGTTTTATAGTTTTAAGTCTAAGCAAAGGTCTTTAATCCATTTTGAGTTAATTTTTGTGCATGGTGTAAGATAAGAGTCCATCTGTATTCTTTCCCATCTGGATATTCAGTTTTCCCAATACCATTTGTTGAAGAGACTGTCTTTTCTCCATTGAGTGGTCTTGACACTCTTGTCCAAGATCATTTGACCATATGTGTGAGGGTTTATTTCTGGACTCTCTGTTCTGTTTCATTGATCTATAAGTCTGTCTTTATGCCACACTCTTTTGATTACTGTGGCTTTTATAATATGTTTGGAAATTAGGAAGTGTGAGTCCTCTAACTTTGTTTTTTTGCAAATTGTTTTAGCTCTTTGGGGTCCCTTGAGATTCCCAATCAACTTTCAAATAGGCTCAACTCTTTTCTATTTAAACAAATAAACACAACTCTTACTCATCTCAGGTACCACCAGGTACCTCCATGTCTTCTCCCTTTCCTTCAAAATCAGATTTCTCAAAAGAATTGTCTTTGAGTCTTTGAATTCGGAGTCTCCATTTCCTTATTGCTTGTTCAACATTCAAGCCAACTTCAGTTGTGCTTTTCTCCTGACTATTACACTGAAAAACTTTCCACTGTAGTTGTAAAAAACCTCTCTGTTACTAAATCCAATCAACTTTTTTTAAAAAAAAGCATCATCTTAAATACACAGGATTTAACACTACTGGCAACTCCCTTGTTCTTGAAATGCTTTTTTCTGTTACTTCCCATGACACTTTGCTCTTCCAGTATTCTTTCTACCTCTCTGACATTCTTCTCTGTCTCCTTTTCAGGCCCATGCTCCTTTCCCCTGTCCTCGAATGTTGGAATTCCTCAAGACCCAATTCTAAGCCCTTTCCTCTTCACTCTGAACTCCTGGGTTGTCAGATTTGTATCCATAGCTTCAGTGGCTTCTGTCTGGAGCTCAGACCTCTCCCCTGTGCTCCAAATCCATAAATCCAGCTGCCTACTTGATGTCTCTCCTTGGTGCCTCAAAGATATTTCAAATACATTATCTTTAAAATGGAACTCAGAGCCCCCTACCCGTTCCTCTTCCACCATTCCAATCTCTGTGAATGGCCTTGCCTTCCATCCACTTATAGAAACCAGAAACCTGGAAGTCACCTGTTTATCCTCAAAATTATCCTCTTTTTACCCAACTCCTCCCACCCACACCACACACATACACTTATCCAACTAATCGCTGATTCTTGTTGATTTTACCTCCAAAATCTCTCTCGCATCTGCCAGAGACTCTCCATCCCTTCGCTTAGAGCCACCTCACTTCATCTCTCTTCTAGACTACTTCAACACTTCCTAACTGTTCTGCCTGCTTCCATTTTTGCTCCCCAACAGTCTATCCTCCACACTGTAGCCAAAATGATTTTTTTTTTTTTATTGATATCTTAGTTTATAACACTGTGGGGTTTTAGTTGTACATTTTTGTCCGTCACCTTGTGGATGTAACCCTTCACCCCTTGTGCCCCCCCCACCCCCCTTCCCCTTGGTAACCACCAATCAGTTCTCTCTGTCCGTGTGTTCACTTATATTCCATATATGAGTGAGTTCATGCAGTGTCTGTCCTTCTCTCTCTGGCTTATTTCACTTAACATAATACCCTCTAGGTCCTTCCATGTTGTTGCAAATGGGACAATTGTGTCTTTTCTTATGGCTGAGTAGTATTCCATTGTATGTATATACCACATCTTCTTTAACCAATCTTCAGTTGAGGGACACTTGGGTTGCTTCCACTTCTTGGCTATAGTGAATAATGCTGCAATGAACATAGGGGTGCATACGCCTCTTGTGATGGTTGATTTCACGTCCATTGGGTAGATGCCCAAGAGTGGGATTGCTGGATCATACGGTATTTCTATTTTTAATTTTTTGAGGACTCTCCATACTGTTTTCCATAGAGGCTGCACCAGTTTGCATTCCCACCAGCAGTGAATGAGGGTCCCCGTTTCTCCACAACCTCTCCAGCATTTGTTGTTATTTGTCTTGGTGATTATAGCCATTCTAACCGGTGTAAGGTGATATCTCAGTGTAGTTTTGATTTGCATTTCCCTGATGATTAGTGATGTTGAACATCTTTTCATGTGTCTATTGGCCATCTGTATCTCTTCCTTGGAAAAATGTCTGTTCATATCCTCTGCCCATTTTTTGATCGGGTTGTTTGTTTTTTTGTTGCTCAGTTGTATGAGATCTTTGTATATTACTGAGATTAATCCCTTGTCAGACAAACGATTTGCAAATATTTTCTCCCAGCTGGTGGGTTGTTTATTCATTTTTATCCTGGTTTCATTTGCTTTGTAGAAGCTCTTTAGTCTGATGAGGTCCCACTTGTTTATTTTTTCTTTTGTTTCCCTTGTCTGGGTAGACATGGAATCTGAAAGGATCCCTTTATGTCCAATCGCAATTAGTGTACTGCCTATATTTTCTTCCAAGATTTTTATAGTTTCAGGTCTCATTTTCAGGTCTTTGATCCATTTTGAATTGATTTTTGTATATGGCGATAGGAGATGGTCTACTTTCATTCTTTTGCATGTTGCTGTCCAATTTTCCCAGCACCATTTATTGAAGAGACTTCCCTCTCTCCATTGTATGTTCTTTGCTCCTTTGTCGAAGATTAGCTGTCCATAGGTGTGTGGTTTTATTTCTGGGCTTTCAATTCTGTTCCATTGATCTGTGTGTCTATTCTTGTACCAGTACCATGCTGTTTTGATTACTGTAGCTTTATAGTATATTTTGAAATCAGGGATTGTGATGCCTCCAGCTTTGTTCTTTTTTTTCAGGATTGCTTTAGCTATTCGGGCTCTTTTGTTGCCCCATACGAATTTCAGTAGTTTTTGTTCTATTACCGTGAAGAATGACATTGGGATTCTGATTGGGATTGCATTGAATCTGTAGATTGCTTTAGGTAGAATGGACATTTTAACTATATTTATTCTTCCAATCCATGTGCATGGAATATTTTTCCATTTCTTTATGTCCTCCTCGATTTCTTTCAATAGTGTCTTATAGTTTTCATTGTATAGGTCTTTGACCTCCTTGGTTAAATTTATTCCCAGATATTTTATTCTCTTTGTTGCAATTGTAAATGGGATTGTCTTTTTGAGTTCTCTTTCTGTTTTTTCATCGTTAGTGTATAGAAATGCAATTGATTTTTGTAAGTTGATTTTATACCCTGCCACTTTGCTGTAGTTGTTGATTGTTTCTAGTAGCTTTCCGATGGAATTTTTGGGGTTTTCTATGTATAGGATCATGTCGTCTGCAAATAGTGAGAGTTTCACTTCTTCATTGCCTATTTGGAGTCCTTTTATTCCTTTTTCTTGCCTAATTGCTCTGGCCAGAACTTCCAGTACTATGTTGAATAAGAGCGGTGAGAGTGGGCACCCTTGTCTTGTTCCTGTCCTCAAAGGAATGGCTTTCAGTTTTTCCCTGTTGAGTAGGATGTTTGCTGTAGGTTTGTCATATATGGCCCTTATTATGTTGAGGTACTTTCCTTCTATACCCATTTTGTTGAGAGTTTTTATCATAAATGGATGCTGGATCTTGTCGAATGCCTTCTCTGCATCGATTGAGATGATCATGTGGTTTTTAGTCTTCATTTTGTTAATGTGGTGTATCACGTTGATTGATTTGCGGATGTTGAACCATCCCTGTGTCCCTGGTATAAATCCCACTTGATCGTGGTGTATGATCTTTTTGATGTATTGCTGTATTCGGTTTGCCAATATTTTGTTGAGGATTTTTGCGTCTATGTTCATCAGCGATATTGGCCTGTAGTTTTCCTTCTTTGTATTGTCCTTGTCTGGCTTTGGTATCAGCATGATGTCGGCCTCATAGAATGTGTTGGGAAGTATTCCATCTTCCTCTATTTTTTGGAATAGTTTGAGAAGCATAGGTGCTAAATCTTCTTTGAACGTTTGATAAAATTCTCCAGGGAAGCCATCTGGTCCTGGGCTTTTATTTTTTGGGAGGTTTTTGATTACTGTTTCAATCTCTTTACTTGTGATTGGTCTGTTCAGATTCTCTATTTCTTCTTGATTCAGTTTTGGGAGGTTGTACGCATCCAAGAATTTGTCCATTTCCTCTAGGTTGTCCAATTTGTTGGCGTAAAGTTTTTCATAGTATTCCCTAATAATCCCTTGTATTTCTGTGGTGTCTGTTGTAATTTCTCCTCTTTCATTTCTAATTTTATTTATTTGAGTCTTCTCCCTTTTTTTCTTAGTGAGTCTGGCTAAGGGTTTGTCAATTTTATTTATCTTCTCAAAGAACCAGCTCTTTGTTTCATTGATCCTTTCTA
This sequence comes from Tapirus indicus, assembly GCA_031878705.1. Classification (NCBI taxonomy): domain Eukaryota; kingdom Metazoa; phylum Chordata; class Mammalia; order Perissodactyla; family Tapiridae; genus Tapirus; species Tapirus indicus. The sequence continues at coordinate 52,989,052 of CM062923.1, read as the reverse complement.
CTGTTTTTTTGGTTTCAATTTCATTTATTTCTGCTCTGATTTTTATTATTTCCCTCCTTCTGCTGATTCGGGGCTTTGTCTGTTCTTCTTTTTCCAACTCTGTTAGGTGCAATTTAAGGTTATTTATTTGGGATTTTTCTTGTTTGTTAAGGTGAGCTTGTATTGCTATGAATTTCCCTCTCAGGACTGCTTTTGCTGCATCCCATATGAGTTGGTATGGTGTATTTTCCTTTTCATTTGTCTCCAGATAGCTTGTGATTTCTCCTTTAATTTCATCAACGACCCATTGCTTGTTCAGTAGCATGTTGTTTAGTCTCCACATCTTTGTCCCTTTCCTAGTTTTTTCCTTGCAGTTGATTTCTAGTTTCACAGCATTATGATCAGAAAAGATGCTTGTAATGATTTCAATCTTCTTAAATTTATAGAGGTTTGCCTTGTTTCCTAATATATGGTCTATCCTTGAGAATGTTCCATGAGCACTTGAGAAGAATGTGTACTCTGCTTTTTTTGGGTGGAGTGCTCTGTATATATCTATTAAATCCATTGCGTCTAGTTTTTCATTTAAGTCCAGTATTTCCTTATTGACTTTTTGTCTGGATGATCTATCTATTGATGTAAGGGGGGTATTAAGATCCCCTACTATTATTGTGTTATTGTTAATATCTCCTTTAAGGTTTTTTAGCAGTTGTTTTATGTACTTTGGTGCTCCTGTGTTGGGTGCATAGATATTTATAAGTGTTATGTCTTCTTGGTGAAGTATCCCTTTTATCATTATATATTGCCCTTCTTTGTCTCTCATTACCTTTTTTATCTTGAAGTCTACTTTGTCTGATATAAGTATGGCTACTCCTGCTTTCTTTTGTTTGCCATTAGCTTGGAGTATTGTTTTCCATCCTTTTATTTTGAGTCTGTGTTTGTCTTTAGAGCTGAGATGTGTTTCCTGGAGGCAGCAGATTGTTGGATCTTGGTTTTTAATCCATCCTGCCACTCTGTGTCTTTTGATTGGAGAATTCAATCCATTTACGTTTAGAGTGATTATTGATATATGAGGGTTTAATGTTGCTATTTTATTGTTCATCTTCTGGTTCTTTTGCATTTCCTTCGTTTCTTGTCCCTTGTGTTTCGGACTGCAAATTCAATTTGGTATTTCTGCATGCTCATTCTCTTGGTTTTCTCTTTATTTGTCATGTGTGGTTCTCTTCTGGTTGTTTGTTTAGTGGTTACCGTGCGGTTTATATAAGCGATCTCCTGGATAAGAAAGTACATTTTCAGATGCCTCCTTTTTCCTGAGGCTGGGTCAGTTCAATCCCTTACCTCTTCCCCTCCTTATTTGTTATCTCTTTATTCCAGATTGTGTCATGAATGTGTGTTTCCAGTGATGAGCTTGAATTAATTTTTGATGTTTTCCAACTGTATTTTGTTCTGGTTTAGTCTCCTTGCTTTTCTCCTTGCTGAAATCTTTGTATCCCCTTTCTCATTTGTTTTTTTTCAGGCCTAAGGGCCTTCTTGAGCATTTCTTGTAGTGGGGGTCTTGTGGTGACGAACTCTCTTAGCTTTTGTTTATCAGGGAGAGTTATTATTTCTCCATCGTATTTGAAGGATATTTTTGCTGGATAAAGTATTCTCGGCTGAAGGTTTTTGTCTTTCATGATTTTGAATATATCATTCCAGTCTCTCCTAGCCTGTAGAGTTTCTGTCGAGAAATCAGCTGAGAGCCTGATGGGGTTTCCTTTGTATGTTATTTTGGTTTTTTGTTTAGCTGCCTTCAATATTATTTCCTTGTCACGGGTATTCTTCAAGTTTGCTACTATGTGGCGAGATGATTTTTTATTCCTGTTTATATATTTAGGTGATCTATTGATTTCATTCACTGTTATTTCCCTTTCGTTCCCTAGGTTGGGGAAGTTCTCAGCTATTATTTCTTTGAACAAACTCTCTGCTCCTTTTTCTCTTTCTTCTCCTTCTGGAATACCTATTATCCTTATGTTGCTTTTCCTCATTGAGTCTGATATTTCTCGAAGAATTTCTTCATTTCTTTTTAGTCTTAGCTCTCTCTCCTCCTCCACCAGGAGCATTTCTGCGTGGCTATCCTCAATAGTGCTAATTCGTTCCTCCATATTGTCAGTTCTGCTCTTTAAAGACTCCATTTTTTCCACTATCTCATTCATTTTGTTTTTCATCTCCAATAATTCTGATTGGTTTTTCTTTAGGGTTTCAATCTCTTTTGTGACATAATCCCTGAATTCGTTGATTTGTTTCTGTGTGTTCTCTTGTATTTCGTTGAGCTTGTTTATGATAGCTATTTTGAATTCTCTCTCATTCAGGTTATCAAATTCTGTGCCTTCAGGGTTGGTTTCTGGGTGTTTGTCATTTTCCTTTTGGTCTGTAGCCCTGACATATTTTCGCAAGGATCCGGCGGGGACGGCTTTATTTTTACCCGTCATGATTAAAGTTAGTCCTGCAGTTTCCCCCTGCTGCCACAAGATGGAGATCGCGAGCGGTTTGCTCTGAGGCGGCTGCGCGGCTGCAGCCCCCGGAGGGATTATGCTGAAACGCCGGGTGTGTGGGGGGAGGGGTCCTCTCTTTCTCCTGCTTGACCCGGGGGTTTCCTTTCTGGCTCTGTTAGGGTGTTTGCTACACCCCCTAAACAGTCCGTCGTCGCTTCCCCGTGGGGATCTCGCGACAGTCTGTGAGAGCACCTGGATGGCGCTAGTTTTCCCCGCTGTGGGCCGCCCCTCCCCCCTCTGTCCGCGAACCGCGCTGTTTTTGCCGATCGATTGGGGAGGGGGAGTACAACCTCCTACCTCTCCTCCCGTCCTCCTGGGCTTCCCGCGCCTCCACCGTCAGATGTATGGCAGCAGGGGTTTCTCAGAAGTCCTTCGTAGTGTTTGATTGAGCTCTGTTGGAATGTGAATGATGTTTTCGTTGTGTCGTAGGGGGCAGAGATTCAAAGAGGGAATCTCACTCCGCCATGATGCTGACGTCACCTCTCCCAAAATGATTTTTTAAAAGCAAATCTGTCACTCCTCTGCTTAAAACCCATCTACAATTCTGGAGAATAGATAGGAAACTGGAAACTGTGATTAGCTAGGTCAGGGGCAGGAGAGCATAGGTGGGAGGGATACAGGGATAAGAACAAGACTTTTAATTGTATACCTCAGTATAATTTGTTGTTGTTTTCTTTTGGAACTACATGAATGTATTATCTATTCCAAAAAATTAAATCAAAAATTGAATTTAAAAAATTATAGCATCACACTATTTTTAAGATAAAGGCTAAACTGAATTTTTCCCAATCTACCTACCTTTTTAACTTCATCTCTTACTATACTCTCTTTCAGTCTCAGTGCCTCAGCCAAGTGGGCTTCTGCTTGTTAAGGTAATATGCTAAGAAAAAGGCTGTCTTAATTTTTTTTTCAATAAGTAAAATTGCAGAGGAGAGGGACTCAGTTCAGTTTTCTACTTGATCCTTTTAGTAAGGAGCCACTATTGTAGTTCATTTTCAGTATGATTCAAATTCTGACTTCTTAGAAACAAATTTTGTGGCATAAAAGCATCTCTTTAAAACCGTAAAATAAGAAATATATTTGTACCCAGATATTGTAACAGCTGCTTCTTTATATTTGAAAAGTTTTATAGAAAAATACTAAATACATAAAAAGTCAAAAATCACCCATGATCCCAATTTTAAAAAAAATCTATAAGGCAAGAAGTTAATGTTCATGGCTCCAGCTCCCAATTTCATCTCACTGAGTACCTACTATCAACAGTTTTGGGCATATTCTTTCTGACATTTTCTTTTGTTTATACGGATAATTTCTATTTGCATATATATACACATACCACACCTTTTCCCCTAATAAAATGGGATTATGCTATTCATGTAGGTCTGCAACTTTTAAAAATTTTCTCCCCACTTCAATAGTGTATCATGGACTTGGGCAGAAAATTTCTGATGAATTAAACTCATCTATCTTTTATGTTATCTCCATTTGTTTTCTTGTACTAACAGTTTTCACAATAACCAAACTCAGAAGGGGCTGATTTATTAACTGGTATGGCAATTTATTAATTTACAATATGATATGTATCTGGCATCATAGACTTTGCTCAGTTGCTTGGAGCATTCCCACCTGACTGATGAGTTACTCAAGAGACTAAATTATAGATAAGAAGGCTGATTGGTGAGCCGAGAATTGGAACAAAAGCAAGGAGGTGTTCTTACAAGTTATTTTTATCAGCTCTCTGACTTGCCCTGGGGTTCTTTCTGTCTTGACAACTGGCATTAGTCATCAGAGTCATAGCCCTGAACATGGTTAGAAACATACAGAACATGCTTCCTCCAGGCTCTTGATCTGAACTGTGCACTGCCCACCACTCCATTTAAGATTTCTGACCAGATCCTCATTCATTACACTTTCTTTATGTGAGAAAACTGTTGATTAGAATTTGAGGAGCCCCCAAATCTGCTTGATGGAGGTATGGAAACACCTTCACCTCCACAGCAACTCATTTACGAGCACTCTCTTCAAGTCAGCCTCTGTGGAAGTGGCTAACATATAGAGACAACACAGTGTCTCCAGGCATTGCCAAATGTCCCCTGGCAGCCAAAATCGCCCCCAGTTGAGAACCACTGGTTTAGAGGGAGGCTGGTTTAGAGGGAAGAAAGAGCTAGAGAGAGGAAAACCAGATGGGTTATTGCATGCAAGTCAACTGAGAAGTGAGAGTTAAGGATATTACTTACTCAGCAGTGGGGGAAAGAACATAGAATTTGTCCTATGTCTTGGTTTCTTCTTTCCCATTAATTATGAGACCTTTGGTTAGTTGCTTTACTCTCCCAATTGTGAATTAGTATGAGGATTAACCTTGTTACTGTTATGTTTTTAACTTGCATACTTATTATGTATCAGAATTGTACTGGCGTTTTACATGCATTATAGAGATAGTGTATATAAAAGTCCTCTGTAAATTATAAAATTTTGTACAAGGGATGTGTTATCTGGTATGTCTTCTTGTTCACTTCTTACCATGGCTTTTATCCATTTAGATCTTTAAAACTATTAGCAAATACAAGATTTACCTTTGTACCTTGTTCTTTTGTGAATTTGACCATGATTGTAAATGTTTTCTAGGAATGATCACTTTTATTTTATGTAAATATTATATATATAATATTTTGTATAAATATTATATAAATAAAAGAGCTGGATTTAAAATTACATTAGGGATTAAAATGTAGCATCACTCATTTTAAAGTGAGAAAATGAGATTTCTTAAATTGAAATAGACTTAGCAGGCAGATTTCCAGACATGTGTCTATTCCATTTATTGAATAACATCACACAAATCTTTGGGAAACCCCATTGTTAACACTTCTCTATCCGGAAAAATACCTGTTTGTTTCTTGTCCTTAAGGCAGTCCCCCACAGTGAGTGAATTAAATTTTTTTTCCTTTGTCTTCACTTTCGTCTCTCTATTTTACTGGATTAGTCAGGCATGTTTCCCTTTATATTCAATAAATGTTTGCTGAATGAAGGAATAAATTACAGAAAACATGTTATCTTTCTTCCAGCAGGTTATCTGCTAAAATGATCAGTGACTCTACTCTTCATTATAGATTCCCTCAATGTAAAATTGTTTGACTGTCTATAGTTCTCAGAGTTTCTCCAGAATTTATCCCATGGATTGGATCGAGGGCTAGGGTTGAGGGAGGTGTTGGGTACCATCATGATGTAAATTCTCTTGGTCTCCAGGGGAGTGGCTCTATAATACTTTAAATATTTGCTTTAGCCCTTGAATTCACTCCAAGGGTCCTAATACTTTGTTGCTTCTCTGGATTGTAGTTTAGCACCTGCTGTCTCCCACTTGTCTCTTAATGGTTTCATGGGATCAGTCTTGGCTGCCTGTCCATGACTTAACTCTCAAATCATGGATTGAACCTATCACCAATTGTTGATTTTTAGTTCTGACCCTGCATGCCTTTAGTACTTTTCATTTCTCCCAAATGTGGTAATAATCACATGAATTTTGGAGGAGTTTTCTTAACCGATGAGAATATTGAATTCAATGGAATTGTTTGTAATCACTATTATAAAATAGCTCATTCACAGTTACTTACTGTACCAGTTCTCCTCCAATACTTGAGACCAAGTGTGATGTATTTCTCTTCTTTTTTTTTTTTTTTTTTTTTTGGTGAGGAAGACCAGCCCTGAGCTAACATTGGTTGCCAATCCTCCTCTTTTTGCTGAGGAAGACTGGCCCTGGGCTAACATCCGTGCCCATCTTCCTCTACTTTATATGGGACGCCGCCACAGTGTGGCTGACATGCAGTGCGTCGGCGGGTGCCCGGGATCCGAACCGGCGAACCCCGGGCTGCCAAGCGCGGACGAAACCGCTATGCCACTGGGCGGCCCCGTGTATTTCTCTTCTTTATGGGTAATAAACTACCTCTTCTTGGAGGCAGTCATCTGTCCCAACCAAAACCCCCACGTTGTTCTGAGATGAAGTCTTTGACTGTTTTCTACACATGTTCTACCAACAGGTGATTGCCCTAGTGCACCATTGTGTTCCCATCTATATACTTGACATATATAGGAGGCACTCATATATTTTTGATCTACTGAATGAATGAAACTCAGATTCTTGTGGTTATTTATGGGTTTTTTTTGATCAGTGATGTTATCTGATATAATTTTCTCTTTCTTCTCCCAGTGCCATTTCACTTCCAATTAAGTACTCAGTCTAAGGTTAAGAGAAACCAATTTGAAGAGCCATCTGAAGATCATGGGAATCATTTCCCAGTTTCTTAAAGAGAATGCACACCTCTCTCATATGAGCTTATTGAAGAAAATGAGAAGAAAAAAATGATAAAGGCAATAGAAAGAAACATGGTCAGAGCAGAAATAATAAGGAAGATACTTCCTGTCTGGGAGGATGTCAGGAAAAGGAAAAGTTTCAGTTCCTATTTTTGCCTTATCTTCTACACAAAATGCAACATTAAAATTGGAACAATGTTGGGAAATCCTATGGGCCTTCTCGTTGATTCATCCCGTGGATCTCTTCTCAAGCTCAGATCTGCTTTGGAGGTGCCTTTCTTTGCCTCTCTGTTCTTTTTCATTTTCTGAGCTGTCAGAATTCTCCAACTCTTTTCAGTGGAATAGGATAATATCTTAGTGCCCTTTTTTCTTCTTGTTTTGCCAAATCTTACATAGGCCCCTTCCATTTTGGAGGACTTAAGAACTAACCTTTTGGGGAAACAGGTGGAAGCACTGTTTCCCGTCTGGGCTGGAATATTGTTTTCCTGAGTTTCAGACTATTTTTTTTCCTAATTCTAGTTATCTCCTTTACCATATCCAAGAGTATCTTTGGCACTAGTACATGGAAACTTTTTGCTTCTCCACAGATTGTTTTATAAAAATGCATTAGGTATCTTATTAATTTTTTTATACCTTCTTATCCCAAAGTCTAGTGTCAGGAATACCTCTAGGCCACAAGGCATTTAGAATTCCAAACTGATGGATGTACCTTAATCCTAATGAGAACTCAAAACTAGGTTTCAATGAGGGCTAACCTGATCATTTAACGCCTCTAAAGATTGGAATGCCCCAGAGCTCAGACCTTGGGCCTTTTTCACTCTTTCTACTCTTTTTTTTTTTTTTGCTTAAACAACAGAAATTTATTTTTTCACAGTTCTAGAGGCTAGAAGTCCAAGAACGAGATGCCATCAGTGTTGATTTCTTGTGAGGCCCCTCTTCCTGGCTTGTAGACAGCCATCTTCTTGCTGTGTTGTCATATGGCCTTCTTGTGTGCGCATGGAGAAAGAGAACCCACTGCTGTCTCGTCCTCTTCTTATAAGGACACCAGTCAGTTTGGATTAGGGTCCCACCGTTATGACCTCCCACACATTTTTTTAGGAGAGCTTAGCCAGTTTCATGACTTTAAACACTACCTTTATATTGTTGATGACTCCCAAACATATATCTCCAGCCCCTACTTACTCTAAACTTAAGGCTTATTTCTGGTTGTCTATATGATATCTCTACTTGTATGTCTACAGACGCCTTAAACTTAACATGTCAAAAAAACAAACTCTTGATTCTCTTCATTCTAAATTTGCTTCTCCTCAGGTGTTCCCTATCTCAGTAAACCCAGATGCTCAGCCCAAAAACCTTTGAGTTTTCCTCCTGTATGCCACATCTTGTCCTTCAGCAAGTCCTGACTGATCCCCTTTAAAATATATCTCAAATCTGTCCACATATCATTTCCTGTAGCACTGCCATTCCAGTTCAGGCCATCATCTTCTCTCACCTGGACCACTGCAATAGCCTCCTAATGGTTTCCTTGCTTCTACTCTTGCCCTGACCCCCTTTAAAACATAAATTAGATTATAATTCTCTGCTGCTTAAAACTCAGTCGTTTCTCATCAAAAAGGCCCAACTAATCTGGTCCCTGACTACCTCTCTGATTACCTCCTCTGTGACTATCCCTCTCACTCACTCCCCTCCAGCTACACTGGCCTAGCTTTCTTCATTCATCCCAGGCACATTCTGACCTCAGAGTTTTTGCATTTGCTGTTCTCTGCCTCAAGCTCCCTTTATCCAAATAATTATATGGCTTGTTCCTTCATTTGTGTCTGTACTCAAATGTCATCTCCTCAGAGAGACCTTTTTATTTCTTTATTAGTCATCCTACTTAAAACAGCATCCTCCTAAAGTCCCAATCCTTATTGTGCTTTATTTTTCTCTGTAGTTCTTGTTGCTATCTGACACTATATTAAAGCTATTTGTTTATTGCTTGTGTCCATACTCGAATGCAAGCTCCCTGAGGGGAGGGAGGGCAAGGGCATTGTCTGTTTCATTCAGTACTGTATCTTTAGCACTTAGAACAGGGCCTGGCTCATACAGTTCTAAATATATATTTATGAAATGAATTAGTGAATGTATGAGTAAGTGGCTGCACTTATTCTTTAAGAAAGAGTCTGAAGGAATGCCCAAGATCACTGGGGTAGGATCCGCCGTCCCCAAATCATTGCTTCTATCTCCATGCATAGATCAGTTATCTACTGATGTATGCATGCTTTCGCACTGCACCTTGACACTTCCCCTTCAAATCCTTTCCAGCTTAAGTTCCCTATTTTACCTACTCTCACAGGTTGTACTTTCCGTCTCCATCCCACAAAAGTGTTCTTTTAGAATTGATTTTATAACATAACGAATGCTTATACATACAAAAAGCAATTCCTATTAGGAGAGGAGGGTTAGTTCATGACAGTGGTGGTGAGAGCAGAAAATAAGGAACAAGAAATTCAAGACTTGGACAAATTAAATTCCAAAGTTCTGAAGGAATTTGCAAATATCTTGGAGACAATATCCTTGTGAAATCATAGCAAATGGGAAAGGCGACAAAAGATTGTTCTGGTTATAATTCACCTGGAGTCTAGTGTCCCATGTTTAATATTGAGTCCAATCTGGGCACAAGATTTTTTAAAAGACAAAAGAATGTGTTCAGAGATGAGAAACAGTATAATGAGAACACATCTGAGTATTGGTTGAATAATAATAATAGTAATTGCAAACATTTACTATGTACCAGGCATTATTCTAAATATTATTTGTAAAAGTTATTTAATCCTCATCCTATAAAGTAGGTAGTACCATATCTCTTCTCAGATGAAGAAATGGAGTTACAGAGAAGTTAAGTAATTCCCTCAAGGTCACACAGCTAGTAAGAGGTATTGCCAATGCTGATTTCAGAATCCATGCTCTTAACCACTTTGTTATTATCTTTTAATATTTAAAAAGAGTGCTATTGAAGAAAAACTGGGGCTACTGTAGAAGTTCTTAGAAGGAAGTGTTAGCCTTCGCCTCAAGCTCAAGTGTCACCACCTCCTTCTCAGTACCCCCTGTCTACCAGTATCTGAGTATACTGGCTAGAATATAATAGGACCAGTAACAGCACTTATTTGCTTGTCTCTATCTCTCTCTATTAACCTAAATTTAACCTATTTTAAGGATTATATTTGAATTCACTTTTGAGCCGCTAAATTTAGTTTAGTGCTTGGCATATAATCAACATTCAGTTTTTGTTGAATGAAAAAAAATGAATGATCTTGAAATTGATTTGAACTGTCCAATGGTGGAATAGCTTTTCTGTAAGGTAATGAGGTCATGGTCACTGGCAGTATTCAAGCATGGGTGGATGCTTGAAGGATGCTTGAATGGATGCTGCAGAAGGAACTTCCATGTCATGTGGAAGTGGAAGATTAGACCAGGTTTTCTTCTAACCATGAATTATCTGATCCTATGATCGGTAAGTTGTGATTCTTTCTCCACACATTTGGTTAGCACTGACTATGTGCCTGGCATGGTTCTAGACACTGAAGATACAAAGATAAAAGTGCCCTAGCCAGTATCTATAAGGAGCTAATAGTCAGTGGATGATTAAGAGGTGCTTAAGAGTATAAGTGTAAAGTTTTAGTAGATAAAAATAAATAGAAAAGGACAGATTTTAGAGATGTTTTGAATAAATGGCAAAGGGAGAAAATAGCTGTTACAAGGGGGAGAGCTAGATATGAAAGATGACCCTAAAATTGCCTGCCTGAGAAGGGAGAATTTAGGGAGTAAAGATCACATGCTATGTTGTTATGGGGAATTCCCCAAATGGGAAATATCAGTGTTTGCCATCAAGGTATATTGCAGGGGTGGATATAATTCAGTAGAGATTAATTTGTGAAATATTTTGAAATTCTTGAAACAAATGTGCCTTCTCTTATCAGTCTCCAAAACCAATAAAGATGATTATGTCTCCCCTTCCCTTGCCCTCCACCCTCTTTAGGGCCATTAACATAAAGTGGACAGTCTATTGAGTCATATGGAACCCTTCAGTTTCTTTTCTGATTCACGTGCCTGGAATTGTTAGGCAGTGAAGGAGTTGTGGTCTTTCTTTATGTTATCCTGGTCCCTTGTGCTGCTCATCTTTCACACTTGTCCAAATACGTCTTGACACAGAATCATTCTGTCTAGCTGGGACATGATGCCTAGGTAGGTGGGGAATTCCCCTGTTTTGTTTAAAATCATAGTTGTCTTTGGGTTTACCTAGCATATTCATCATTAGTTTACTGACAATTGGTTTTTTTCTTGTTATACCATATGCTATTCCATGATTCATCTGCTTTGAGTCTGTTGCCTTGAAGGTGAAACAATTTCTTCCAATGTTGATATTTCATAATCTCATAGATAACAAGCGTACGCACATGCATAGTTCTTTCAGAAGTTTTAAACATTTGGAGATGAATGAATTATACTGCCACAAATGGAAAGGAGCAGTATAAAATCATAATGGTGATATCCAATCATCTTTTGTTGGGTAGCTGGGTGAACACTGATATTGGTAAAGCTCGGATGCTTTACTACATTTCTTTATCTCTTCTTAAGGAATTGTTTCTGGTATGTGTTATTTATTTATGAATTTTAAAATTTAACATTTTAATTGCCTTGGTTACATGTATTTTAATATTTTAGACCGACAGATCTTTATTTGTAGAAGTGGGGTTTAAATTTCAAATAAATTGCAACATTCACCATTTATATTGTAATGCTGGCAACTTTTCTATATTAGTGTGTAGCAATGACTATTCAAACCTCAAGAAATCTTTTCTGATATAAGTAGTAATCTTCCAAACTATTTTAATAGAACACATTATATTTCTGAATGCAATGCAAAGCAGTTATTTCTGCATGAGTACTTTCTAAGTATTAGAATATTAGACTTCTAATAACCATGGGCTAAATTCGGTTTCTGCATAAAGGTTTAATCAATGCACTTATTGTGTTGCATCATTTAGCCACCTGTATCTTTTTACTCAGAATGTCAGTGATTGCTTTTTGATGAAGAATAACTCTTCATAATTTCATGGTATAAATGCATGTATAAATATCTGTATAAGTTATATATTTGGAGAGAGATTTTTAAAAGATTCTAATTCTCAGTTTATCTTCCTCCTCCCCTTCCCCTTAACCTGGTTTTAGCTCCTCTTTGGTTCAGGTGTGCTGGTGTCCCTAAGCCTTTCTGGGCCACAGCTGGAGAAGGTGGTGATTGACAGAAGCCTGGTGGGGAAGCTCATCTCAGACACCATCAGTGATGGTAATTACCCCCATGTGCAAACGAATTGCCTACATTAACAGTGGGGCAGGGAAAATAGTGTGTCAACAGGTAGACTAATTATCACCACTGGGGACTTGCAAACACAAGTAATTGCTCGTAATAGCATAGTTACAACCCCTGGGACCAATACAAGTTTTAACTAATATTTAATATCAAAGTTTTTGTCAAGTGTTAAGCTCATATTCTGAGTATTTTTCTCTCTTTCCTTAAAAAAAAGTGACCATTTTCAAAATAGGGGTTTTTTTTGGTGTGTTCTTTCAAAGTTACTCCCCTATTATTTCATGTATTTTTCATTTTCAAATCAATTTTCAATAAATAACTCAAATGTGTTCACACAGCCACCAGTAAAAAAATCTGTGCTTTGGCTCTTAAGAAGATTCTTTGTTACCAAAGTCTATAACACTAACTTTTGAGAGAGTTTGGGCAATATTTCTAAATGTCAAAAATCAAGGCCAAATATACTAGATAAATCTGGATCCTATTAAGTGATACTGCAATCAGTATGTAACTGCTAGAAAGCACATAAAAAAGATTTTAAGCCAATTATTGAAAAGGTAGCATACTGAAATTTATTGAGCCCTAAAGGCTCTATGCTGTGCCAACCTACCTATTTAATTTAATTCAAAAAATGACCTGATAGGGTGGGGGGTTGAATGAAATAGATGAAGGAGACTAAGAGGTATAAACTTCCAGTTATAAAATACATAAGTTATGGGGATTTAATATACAGCATAGGGAATATAGTCAATAATATTGTAATAACCTTGTATGGTGACAGATGGTTACTAGACAATCAATTCATAACGTATATAAATGTCAAATAACTATATTATACACCTGAAACTAACATAATATTGTATGTCAACTCTACTTCAATAATAATAATAATAAAACACCTTATAAGGTATAGTTATTTCCATTTTATAGATAAGGAAATTGAAGCTGAGATACTAAAGAACATGCCCACGAATGAGATACTAAGGAACAGCTTGAAAATTACTGAGCTGAAATTTGAACCCAGGTTCTGGCTGCAAAGCTCATTTTCTTTCCACTATACTCTGCTGACTCCTTAAGATTATGTTCTTTTATTCAAGGGAAAAAGATCTAAGAAACAGATTACATTATCATTAGAGATTGAAAATTGTCAGTATCTTAAATTGAATAATCAAAGGAAAGTGTGGTCTAGTGGAAAGGACAAAGGTGAGAATATAGAAACCTTCCTTCTGCTGTGTGCCCTCACGAGCTATGTCTGAATAAATCAGACACAATTTCATAATCTTAGAGAAAAGCACTCTGCAGGATGGCTATAATTAGTAACATTACTGATAAGAATAAGCTGGGGGTAGGATTATAGGTGTGCCATGTCCTCTTTCTTATAGAAACATGGTGCTCAGGAAGCTTCCCTGTGGAAGAAGTTCCATTTTCATATGTCTAATAATTGACCCCTTTGTTGAAACTGCAAATAAAATAGTGGCTGTGATGATTTTGTCATATTGATGCTCCTCTATAAGAATTAAAAGGAGACTTCTAACACTATTTGTGTCTCTGAGATATCTTTTTTCACTTGTTTCTTTTATTTATACCCAAAATAATACACTCTCATGAGACCATGATAACAATGTGATTTCTTGGCAGTTCTCCAGATTCTCCTATAATTGTGTAGATCTACTGTTGGTCACTGCTTGCACAGGCAGGGGTGTGGAAGTAAAGAAAAATATATAAAATGTTCAATTATTTCTTTATGCTAGGAACAATATAAAACATTTCTCAAACTCTTAAGTGTTTTTATGAATAATTTGTATAACATTAATGGCCCTTTATGTAATCCATGACTATTAATTACCTACTTGTGTCCTTTAGAAACAGTGTAGAAATATTTTTGCTAATCTTCATTATTAAATATTAATTTGTATCATGTACATATGGGCATAATATGCTTTATTTCATCTGCTTGTATACCCTCAAAAAGAAGGTTCATTGATGAAAAATAAAAATGATTGGTGGAGAACATTGATCTGTATCCCTAATAAATCCAATTTTTCTCGGATGGTTTATATCACATAAACACAGGATTAAAAGCTAAGCACAAATAAAAATGTTTTCATCTTTACATTCAGGTGTGAAGTAGTCTTTATTTTATGCTTTTCTAGTCCTAGTTCCAAATACATATCATTTGCTGGTTGTCCCCAGACATCAGTGTATATTGAAATTGTCTCAGGAAAAAAGAAGTATCAAATCCATGCATGATTAGGTTGATGATTATTGCTTATTCCCAATATCTTTAATAGCTTTGTAAACTGTCATAATGCTATTTAGGAGACTTCAGTCTTTCAATTAATAGTTATTTTCTGAAAATAGCCTTTTGTAATAATTCAGTAGAAAAAATCATTATTATTTTATTCTTAGTATTTGATAGTTATCAATTTTTTTCTTTTAGCTCTTCTCACAGATAGCTTTATCATCTTATCATTTTTGGCACAAAACAAACTATGTTTTATTCAGTTTACCAAGAAGATGGGTTCTCCTGGTGTAAATAAAAGACTGGAAAAACTCTCAGCCTTGGATTATAAGGTAGATTTCAATTTATATAGTCATATTATTAATTATTAAGATATGCTAGAGTATCACATGAGTTGATGTTATGCTCATTATTCTTTAACATTTCCGGATTTTAGAAAAACCAGAGTTATTACAGGATTAAGCTTGATTCACTAGAAACAGTGGCCATCCTAAATTTTCTTTTTTACTCTTATTAAGGGGGTCTAACAATGGCATGTTTGGAGCAATTTATATAGTACTTACGGAAGTCAAAGACAGAGGATAGAGGCAAGTTACACATTTGAAGATGGTTTTCTTGCTAGTGGTAGTATGTACACCATTCTCATTTTTCCCTGAGACCCCATATCATCTTCCTAGGCTAGAATAGCTGCTCTGGCTTCCATTTCACAAGAAAAGAAAGAAGGAAGAAGGCACTTTCAAAGGTTAATAGAAAAGTGTAATAAACAAGGAGTGGAAAGACACCCCCCACCACTCCCAACTATACCTGGAGAAAATGCAAAAAGAAATCTCCTTCATGTGTTAGTATCTCTCCCTTCACTAACTTCAGGTAATTTGTTTCCTTGTATCAGGGACTTTACATCTGTTAAGGAGGATTTTTATTTTAAACGATGTGTTTAATTTAAGTTTTGCCACATTACATTTTAACTGCTTGGAAGGCATACTCTCTGCTAGGATGAGTATCTAATACATTTTCCAGGCTGTTTCAGTTCAAGGCCTCTTTTCAGCAGTGACTTGTGTTTGCAAGATTGATCCAGCCTCTGTGACGTGGATTTGAGACAGTTCACTGTTCACTGGGAACAGAGCTGATATACAGCTTCCTTAAAAAAGATGCACACTTATGCCATACCTAGAGTATCTATAACAAGGGCAAAGATTTTAAGAAGTCAGCTTTGTGGCTTTAAAGTTTGTGTGTGTGTTTGTGAAAAAGTAGTATTTAACCTAACCTTTTGCCCTTTAGAATTATTTCTTATTGTGATTAAGGTGGTAGTGGTATGGGGAGGATTTAATTTTATCTAGTAGAAACATCTATTTTTTTAAAAAAGATTTTTAACATGGGATAAAATAAATAAGTTTTTCATTGTGGTAATAAATGACAATTTAGTTTTGTTTGCCAGCTTTGTGGAGCTTCTACAATACTTTGAATAATATTGATTTTCTTTAACTGGAAATTAGCGGTACTCACGTATTATATTTTGCTTAGTCAAAAAAATTGATATTGACATTCTTAATGGGATGTTATTTTCCAGAATGGCTAACTGTAGATTTAGTTGAAATTTTGTTTATTTACCAATACTGGTCTTTAAAATGCACCAATATGCATTAACTCAAATTATTTAAATGTTTTTAATGCTATTTTAAAATTTTTGTATGACTGGTTTCTCCATCTTAGGAGTGATGGATAGCTTGGTAAAGTCTTCTCAGTGGAAGGATAGTAGCTACCCGTTCATGAGAGCAGAGAAAAACTGTCAGGATGTCATCTTTTCTTATGAAAAGATGTGGAAAATAGACCTAGTATATGGGCCCTTATACCTTAAGTAAGGGACTTACTTATTTGTTTATTCTTTCTGCCTTTGGATTTGGGAAATTAAGAACATGGGCACTCCACATCATCTCTATACATAAGAAAAGTAACCCACTTCCCTTTGGAAAGCCCATGGATTTCATTTTCTGTTTCAATATTTAAAGTATAAATATTTAATACTTAGTAAAAACTGCCATTTGTCCATTGGAAGGATATTTTAAGAAACTTGTTCATTTTACTTGCCCCCTTGACCATTGCTGATGCTATTAAAACTCATAGGAAACATGAAATTTCAGATAACATACATGATTTGCATTACATGAGGACTGAAAGTGCCATTCTCTTGTTTTAACTCTATTTCCTCATCTAGAAATATGTAGGTAACATGTTTACCTGGCAAGTAGGACATCAAAATAATGTATGTGTATTTTTAGGGACTTAGCATTTCCATTATGGTATTTCTCCCAAATAAGATAGCTAGTTAAAATAATGATATTGAGAGCTTAAATATAAGAATGAACACTTCAAAGCATAAAAGTACATCTGTGTTGTCTGTCATTGCCCATTTGGATTTTAAAACAAGGAAATAGTATCGAGTATTATAATTCTGCTTTTCTTTACAGCTGTACCATAATTTAATTCTTTCAGATTGAAATGATTTTGGCAAAGAAAACTGCAGGGTAAATATCCTGAAACTATTGACCTTTAACAAGTTTTGCTGTCTACATTTAAAAAATCCAATTCAATTTATTTAACAGTGAAGGGACAGTGCAAGGAGTTAAATGTTTACCATGAGAGAACAACACTGGTAATTACTTTGATTTCAGTTCCTTTTGATGTGCATTCAGAGGATGAAGAGGTCAATAATATTATGGCCATGCAAATAGAAAAGAGTTCCTTTTGACCATATTAAAAAAATAGCAAAGGATTATTAAAGCATTAACCTTGATTTTAATGGCCTTGGTGGAGTAGTGAGATCACAATTTGGATGAGCCTGATTATTTACTAAATACAATACATAAATGCAACGGGTTCTTAACACCCATTGCACTCTGGCATTATCGCATTACTGCCATCCTTTGTTGCCTTGCAGACAGGAATATGAAAGCAATCTGTCATGTAGTGAGACTGGCTCCAGAAGCATTTCTCTGATAAGAAGACCCCCTGCCCTTTGCTAGTGTCTGGTCCAGTAGGCTTAGCCATGCGCTTAATCCCCAGAAAGTGGTTCGATTATTGCTGACCAGCAATGGCAAGATAGTTTTTTTTTTTTTCTTCCAAGCTATCAACCTTCCATTAATTCCTTAAGCAGAAATACGGTGCAATCTATATTTCCTTGGCATGTGTCACCCAGATGGTGCTGTGCTTATGTTTTCAAATAACCATGTTCCAAAATAACATAGTTTGAATAATAAATTCTACAAATCCATCCTAAGAAAGAGAAGCATAATTCTCAGAAGCCACATAAACTTTTATGCATAATGCTGTGGCTTATCCTTTTATGCAGAATATATGTGTATATGTCATAGATTCTTTAAAGTGATACTTGCCTCAAGTTGTTTTTCCTTTTATTGTTGTCAGTCATTGTTAACATGTTATGTCTTAAACAGTAGTCAGACACTCTTGGTCAGCAGTACTGAACTTGTCATTTAATACAGCTGGTCTTAAATCCTATGTGTAGGTCGATGCTGTCAAGCAACCATGACTGTACATTTTGGTATTGATTGGGTTTGCTGCAGCCAATTCCTCCCTAAATCACATTACTCCTTTTCCTTTCCTCTGCTGAAAATGGGGAGAATTTTGAACATATGTCTTTTTTATATATGTGTCAAAAGAATTTGGTAAATTCTGACACCTCCTTAAGCACATGTTTAACATGCATATTTACTTGCATTTATCTACATTTACAGATGCTTTAATTTTTGTAATACTGTGAGGATTTTGCATTTAAAAAAATGATTCTTGTATGCTTTTTTTTTTAACCATTAGATTTCCTATTATGAAATACCTGGCCCAGTAAACAGGACAATAGAGCGTCGTCTAGCTATCAATTGTGTTCAAGATATAGTTGTTTGCTGGTGGCCACTGGTCAGTGATGATGCTTGGCCGTGGGCCCCCATTTCTTCTGAGAAGGACAGAGCCAATCTGCTGCTCCTGGGTTATGCTCAAGGAAGACTGGAGGTAAATCTAAAGGAAATATATACATTTTTTTGAAGAGCAAATAAAATAGGATTATTGGTCTTTCTATTCTGAAATAAATGCAAATACTTTTTGAAACCTATAATTTATTTTTCTAAATATTCGAAAAAAGAAATTACATTTGAAATGGGATCCTTAAAAGTATTGTGTCTAGAGGGTACACAGACAATTCCAGGGCTGGCCCAAATAGCACAGTGATTAAGAGCACAGGCTCCTGGTTTCAAATTCTAGGTCTGCCACTACCTAACTCCCTGTCCTTGAGCAGGTTACTAACCTCTATGTGCTGTGGTTTTGTTGTTTGAAAAATAAAGTTAATGGAGATAAATGAGTTAATACATGCATTTAGAGCAATACCTACATATAGTAAGCTCTCAATCACTGGTCACTGTTGTGATTCTTGTTATTATCATTAGTACTATCATTACTGTTTGCTCATGATTTCATGCCTGTCAAAGTTGTGTTATCAATCACCTTCTTTGAACTTCAGTTAGTAATTCAAGAACATTAGTCAAGTGCTTATTTTTGCAAGACCCTGTGGTGCTAAATCATGGCTGGGGCAAGAATTTGTAAGAAAGGCGATAGAGCAATGGCCTTCTCAGTCTTGTATCCTACCTCAGACAGGAGCACCAAAAGGGTTAATCTAGGAGGCGAGGACACTATCTCACACTATTCCTGACAGTGTTGCTATCATCATTCATTATTGTGAATCGATGGGTATTTTCAGCTTGTACCAGTACTTTGAGTATGAAATTCTGTTTTTTGTTTTTATAACTTAAAAAGAAAAGGCTTCCCCACTCCTCAGTTTTTTTAAGTTTTTGGCTGGGTAAATACTATTTTCCGTAAATCTATTGTCTTTTAGGCTTTAAGAACTATTTCTCAGAATTAGTATTCTGAGATATAATGAATAAGTCCAAGCTTTCTCTATCCCTACCTACCTCTTCTGGTTTTATAAACTTTCAGGCTGTTTTTAAGACTGAAGAGTTCTTTTTAAATAATTAATTAATTAATTAACCCTTTCCTGGAACTTTTCCAATTCTGTTGCAGTAACTAAAACCACTTATAATGCTTTAGGTGTGGATTTTGTGAGGCTAAGGAAATGCTTTGTTCCTATTCACTTCCTGTTCATGCCACCATTTTATTGATCTTGGATCCAGAAGCTAATTGAGTAAAAAAAAATAAACTTTATATGCAAAACTCAACATGACTTAATTTAATAAAGCTAATTACAGTTCTATTAAATGTTTTGTCTTATAATAAAAGTAAAAATAATTAAATCAACCTTTACTTATACATTACATAAATTACCTTTATTTGAAATTAATGTATTACATGAAATTAGGACTGTTCTGAAAGGATGTACATATGGTCTACATACCTCATCTCCCAGTGTCATCTGGATCATGGACTTTGGAGTTGAACAAACCTGGATTTGCCTGTTGATTGGACCATATACTAACTAAAATCAAGTTTACTCTCTCTAAGCTTCTGCCTGCTTTTCAGTAATTCTGTGTTCCTTGGCCTTGGGTAGATCGCCTACCCTGTCTGACTTTAGTTTTCTAATTTTTAAAATGATGGATTTAAACCAGGTAGGTCACCTCCAGATTCCTGACAGCTCTAAAAAGTTCTTATCTGGATTCTGAAGCACAGATCTGATTTAGCCATTGACTGCTCAAATGCCTTCAGTAGATACTGAAAGTAAACTTAGCCTCGGCACTGAAAAGCCTACTCTGACTGGCCTTGACCTCCCTTTCCAATGTTATTTCCTTATACAAACCTATGTTCTAGCCACATGGTTTACTCACTGACTGATTGTTTCCCACCTCCTGCCTGTACACATTACTGGTATTTCTACCTGAAAGGCCCTTCCCTCTGTCTTTCCACATCATTCAGCAACTATTGAGTATGACCATGGAGTGAGCACTGTATTTCATGCTGGGGATATGAATACAAAAATATCCCTGCCTGCAAGGATCTTAGTGTCTACTAGTGAGACAAATATGAAAACATGTAAGTGCACCTAGTGTTCAATGGGGCTGTGGATAGATATGTGTCAACTATAGTAAGAGCCAATGGGGAATGATTGATTCTACTTAGAGAGATAGTAAGGGGAGAACATTAAAGAGGCTTCACAATTTGCTCAAATATGAGATTGATACACAATTTTACTTCCTTATACTATCCTTTCTAAGTTTCACATCAAAGTTTTACTAGCCCTCTGGAGTGATTTGATTAGCTTTTTCCTTTTCTCCTCTCTGAAACAGTACCAAGAGGAATTATCTGATAATTGAATGTTTGGTAGAACTCACCTATAAAACTACCTGAGTGTGGTGTCTTTCAGGGAAGGTAGATTTTTTTCATAGCTGATTCCATTTTTCAAGCGTTGTTTGTTTTTCAGGAATTCTATTTTTCCTTGAATCATTTTCCATAATTCGTATTTCTGGAAAATTATCCATTTTATGTAAGTATTTGAATAGACTTCCGTAAAGTTGTAAATGATACTTGCACGTGATTTTAAATTATTCATCACTGACTGCATAGTTAATGTTCCCTTTTTTGATCCTAATATATTAAGATATAATTCATTTTTTTAGCAGGTAGTTTTTGTCCTAGATTTGGCCCTTTCAGTTATTCTGTCAAAATTAAACTGTTGGAAAAATTTGTAAGGATTTCTTTTTCAGAACCTTATGTAAACTTTTATATGCAAAAGGTGAATGTCTTTTAGAAGAAATATCTGGGGAAATAATCGTTTCTTTTTGTGTGTGTGAAGACATAATCTTTAACTGTGAATTGTAGCACATTTTTTATAATATCATGAACTAAAACCACTAGTCTATAAAAGTAATATTCAGGCCTATTCTTTAAATTTATTTTCACTAGCGACCAATGGACTTCTTGAACTAATCATCAGAATAAAAGGTACAATATATTCTTAAACCTTAAAATTCAACTAGAGAAGGAGCAGTCTCATAGAGAAGAAATTTAATCTTTGCATCTATTAAACTATAGAATTTTTAAAAGCATTTCCCATCCAAGTTCAATCAGAAAAGATAATAAGCTTTTATTTGGACAGTGGCAAGATCCTCGAATAGTGGTTCCTAGCCTTGGCAACACATTACAGTCACCTGCAGAGCTTTTACAAAAGGGCCCACCCAGAGCAGTTACATCAGGATCTCCAGATGGGGAGGAGGCATCAGTATTCTTTGACAGGTTCCCTAGGTGATTCTCATGTGCATTTAAGTTGAGAACCACTGCTTTACAGCAAACTGAAAAAAAATTTTAAAGCCATCTTTTTTGCATAACAGACCATGGAAAGGATAAAGCCCACATACTGAACCAAATGAGAGTTGTAACAGTAGAGTCTAAGTAGAAAATTGGCTTACCAAGTAGCTGAAAAAAAGAAAACAAAGGAAACATAGAAATAAGCTCTCTCTGACTGAATTATCTGTCTTTCAGAGGAGGAACATTTTTAAATTTATTTTATGGTTATTAGAAAACTGCTGGTCTAATTTCACACCACAGAGCTCTAAACAACAGTATATATCTTAATTAGAAGCATAGTGCAGAGAGTGTTATGTAATTTGGAAAAAAATTCTTTTGAAAAATATATGATAGATAATATGCAGAAAAAGAAAATTTTTATCAGTAAATTCATTTTACAAACTAATGATGTATGTGTGGATTATCATATATAACATGGTGGTCATTTTAATTTAAATTCCACATAATCTTTATACTTCCTTTTGGAAAGTTATTATCATCATCCTGAAACTATTTAATTCATTCACTTTGTCAAAAATGTGATGACGACACAACTTATTCTTCCCTTACCTTTGTATTTGAGCAGGTATTTTAACTTTTCAGCTGTAGGGATTTGATAATGGTTTCTGAATATGGTGGTAATTTCAAGATAATAGTACTCAGAAAAGGTCACCTGAATTTGTTTACCAAATTAATCAAAAACAGAAGCAGAGCTATTAAATCTTAAAACCTGTTGTCAGGGCTAGGGAAGTATAACCTCACAAAGATAACTTTTTTCCCATAAAAATTAAAACTGTATTTGCAGTGATTTAGAGGAGTAGCAACTGATGTGAAATTAAAATGTGACCAACTTTTAATACATTTTAATTTGATAAAAGCATTCAGAAAGCATTATAAATGCATTCAGCTGAAAAGGCAAAATATTTCAGAAACATCTCTTCCAAAGAAATGTATCTACTGCATTAACTTTCAACCAAATAACAAAGATTTTCTATTTTAGGGATGATGGTTTTTAAAAAGTCTCTTTATTATAAAACACACACAAAGAAAACCACACAAAATAAATGTATAGTTTGATGAGATATTACAAAGGAAACACCCCTGGAACCATGCTGAGGTCAAGAAACAGAACTTTTTGAGGCACCCAGAAATACCACCATGTACTCTGTCATGATCTCAACCCCTTCCTGGTCCCCAGAAGTAATCTCTATCATGACTTTTCTTTTCTTTTCTTCTTTTTTTTTTTTGTGAGGAAGATTGGCTCTGAGCTCACATCCATCCACCAATCCTCTTTTTGCTTGAGGAAGATTGTCCCTGAGCTAACATCTGTGTCCTATTTGCAACAACATGGATGGACCTTGAGGGTATGATGTTGAGCTAAATAGGCCAGACCAAGACAAATACTGCATGATTTCACTCATATGTGAAAGATAACAAATACATGGATAAAGAGAACAGATTAGTGGTTACCAAGGGGAAGGGAGTTGGGCGGTGGGTGAAAGGGGTAAAGGGGCACATATGTACGGTGATGGACATTTCATATGTGGGATGCCGCCACAGCATGGCTTGATGAGTGGTGCGTAGGTCTGCACCCAGGATTCCAACCGGTGAACCTCAGGCCGCCGAAGCAGAGCCCGCAAACTTAGTGACTATGCCACCGGGCCAGCCCCTCTATCATGACTTTTAATCACTTTCTTGTATACTCATATTGTTTTTTATCACCTAAACTGCATTCCCCAAAACTGTAGTTTAATATTATCCATTTAAAACACTTTAATGTGTCTCTTAAATGTCTTTTACTCTACAAGTTCACCCTCTATACCTTTCTTTTCCTTAAAATTTACCTGTTGAAACTGCAGTGTCCCACAATCTGGATTTTGTTGTTTGCATAATCATGGTGTGTTTTAACATGTTTTTCTGTCTTTTGAAAATTCTACAAGTTAATAGTCAGTTTTGGTAAGACTGTATGGGATGGTGTGTTCTTTTATCAGAAGGCACATAATGTCAAGTTCTCTCTCTCTCTTTTGGTTTTCTCTCTTTTTTGATGTTAGCAGCTATTGATGCTCAATGCCTTGATCCATTAATTCATTAGGGTTGCAAAATGGTGATATTCTAATTATATTATTATTTTTTCATTTATTAATTGGGATACTTTTATAAAAAGTATCCAGTGATCTCCTATTTGTTTTCCTAATGGTTGAATTCATATAGTATAATCAAGATAAATGTTTCTTTTCTTTTATTTACCAGTTTTCAAGATAATGAATTGATTCCCTATTACTCCGTGAAAGTAACTAATTAGTTTTTGTTTTTTAGATAGCATTATTAATTCATGGATTTAAACGTATTTGATTTTATGGGTTTCATAAATTGTAATTGTTATCCTTTTGGAAGCTCAGATTTTCTTACCTTTAGCCAGTGGGAGCATCTTCAAGTTTGTTCCTCTTTTTGTCATGACCTCAATAGTCTTGGGTAGCTTCCTTCCTATCTGGTATGACAATATGTTCCATGCTCCTCTTGTACATTTCCTGCCCCAGGCCTGGAATTAGCCATTTTTTCAATAAGCTCTGGTTTCTTTTAATGGAAAATGGTATTTTATTTTTTGTTGAGGAAGATTCACCCTGAGCTAACATCTGCTGCCAATCTTCCTCCTTTTTTTTTCCAGTAATTTTATTGAGATCATAATGGTTTATAACATTGTGTAATTTCAGGTGTACATTATTATTTATCAATTTCTGAATAGACTTCATCGTGCTCACCACTAGTAGTCTAATTTTTGTCCATCACCATACATATGTGCCCCTTTACCCCTTTCACCCACCCCCCCAACCCCCTTCCCCTCTGGTAACCACTAATCTGTTCTCTTTATCCATGTATTTGTTATCTTCCACATACGAGTGAAATCATGCAGTATTTGTCTTTGTCTGGCTTACTCTGCTTAACGTCATACCCTCAAGGTCCATCCATGTTGTTGCAAATAGGACAGTTTTGTCTTTTTTATGGTCGAGTAGTATTCCATTGTATATATATACCACATTTTCTCTATCCATTCATCCATAGAAGGGCACTTGGGTTGCTTTCACATCTGGTTGTTGTGAATAATGCTGCAATGAACATACGGGTGCATAAATCTCTTTGGGTCATTGATTTCAAGTTCTTTGAATAAATATCCAGTAGTGTGATAGCTGAATCATACGGTATTTCTATTCTTAATTTTTTGAGAAATCTCCATACTGTTTTCCGTAGTGGCTGCACCAGTTTGCATTCTCATGAGGAGTGCATGAGGGTTCCCTTTTCTCCACATCCTCTCCAACATTTGTTGTTTTTTGTCTTGGTAATTATAGCCATTCTGACTGGTGTAAGGTGATATCTCATTGTAGTTTTGATTTGCATTTCCCTAATAATTAGTGACGTGAACATCATTTCATGTGTCTGTTGGCCATCTGTATATCTTCTTTGGAAAAATGTCTGTTCATATCCTCTGCCCATTTTTTGATCGGGTTTTTTGTTGTTGTTCAGTTATGTGAGATCTTTATATATTTTGGAGATTAACCCCTTGTCAGATAAATGATTTGCAAATATTTTCTCCCAGTTGGTGGATGGTCTTTTCATTTTGTTCATGGTTTCCTTTGCTTTGCAGAAGGTTTTTAGTCTGATGTAGTCCCATTTCTTAACTTTTTCTTTTGTTTGCCTTGCCCGAGTAGACGTGGTATTTGAAAAGATGCTGCTAAGACTACTGTCAAATAGTGGACTGCCTATATTTTCTTCTAGGAGTTTTATGGTTTCAGATCTTACATTCAAGTCTTTAATCCATTTTGAGTTAATTTTTGTATATGATGCAAGATAATGGTCTACTTTCATTCTTTTGCATGTGGCTGTCCAGTTTTCCCAACACCATTTATTGAAGAGACTTTTCCCTCTCCATTGTATGTTCTTGTCTCCTTTGTTAAAGGTTAACTGTCCATAGATGTGTGGTTTTATTTCTGGGCTTTCAATTCTGTTCCATTGATCTGTGTGTCTGTTTTTGTGCCAGTACCATGCTGTTTGATTACTATAGCTTTGTGGTATATTTCGAAGTCAGGGATTGTGATGCCTCCGGCTTTGTTCTTTTTTCTCAGGATTGCTTTGGCTATTCAGGGTGTTTTGTTGTACCATATAAATTTTAGGATTCTTTGTTCTATTTCTGTAAAGAATATCATTGGAATTCTGATTGGGTTTGCATTGAATCTATAGATATGCTTTTAGGTAGTATGGACATTTTAACTATGTTGATTCTTCCTGCCCATGAGTATGGAATATCTTTCCATTTCTTTAAGTCTTCTTTAATTTCTTTCAATGATGTCTTCTAGTTTTCAGGTCATAGGACTTTTACCTCTTTGGTTAAGTTTATTCCTAGATATTTTATTCTTTTTGTTGCAATTATAAATAGGATTGTATTCTTAATTTCTCCTTCTGCTAGTTCATTGTTAGTGTATAGAAATGCAACTGATTTTTGAAAGTTGATTTTTTACCCTGCAACTTTGCTATAGTTGTTGATTATTTCTAATGGTTTTCTGATGGATTCTTTAAGGTTTTCTATATATAGGATCATGTCATCTGCAAACAGCAAGAGTTTCACTTCTTCCTTTCCAATTTGGATTCTTTGTCTTCCTTTTTCTTGCCTAATTGCTCTGGCCAAAACCTTCAATACTATGTTGAATCAGAGTGGCAAGAATAGGCACCCTTGTCTTGTTCCTGTTCTCACAGGGATGGGTTTCAGCTTTTCACTATTAAGTATGATGTTGGCTGTGGGTTTGTCATATATGGCCTTTATTATGTTGAAGTACTTTCCTTCTGTACCCATTTTATTGAGAGTTTGTATTATCATAAGTGGATTTTGGATCAATCTTCTTCTTTTTTGCTTGAGGAAGATTTGCCCTGAGCTAACATCTGTGCCAATCTTCCTCTATTTTCTATGTGGGTCACTGCCACAGCATGGCTGACAAGTGCTGTTGGTCTGTGCCCGGGATCCCAACCCATGAACCTGGGCTGCTGAAGCTGAGTGTGCCAATCTTAGCCACTATGCCATGGGGCTGGCCCCAGTGGAAAATGGTATTTTAAACCCAAGTTTGAGAGCTAGGGATATTGTGCTGTTGTTATTGGGTTAGTCATTGTTTCTAGATTTCTTTAGTAGATAAACCTAGAGATTTAATGCATGTATGTACTCAGAGTGAGTTCATATTGATACTTGTAGCTCCAACTCAGGATTACAGCATTTGTAATTTAACCTCTTTTTTTTTTTTTATTACATCTGTATCTCCTCTCTTCCATACCAAAAATTCTAGTTTGCAGAGACACAGGGAATGAATTATAACATCCCATAATTACTTGTTTATTTTATGCCACAGTACATGCCTAACAGTCTCAGAATAATCATGCTAATACTACCACCACTAATATGAATTACTGAGAACATTCAAAAACTTTTTGCTTATGTTTTTCTCATTTCTCCCCCTTCCATTTTTAAATAGTTGTACTTTATATACATTATTGGAGCATATAGTCATTACATACAATGCTCTCTCTCTTTTATTCCTTGTCTAGTCATGCATGAGTTTTTGGTTTTGCTATTTAGTTGTACTGTCCCTTTCATGTGGGGTTTTATAGAGATTCAAAAACTATAGTGCCAGGGCCGGCCCCGTGGCCTAGTGGTTAAGTTCTGCGGATTCCACTTCAGCAGCCCGGGATCACAGGTTTGGATCCCAGGTGCGGACCTGTACCACTTGTCAGCCATGCTGTGGTGGCAACCCACATACAAAATAGAGAAAGATTGGCACAGATGTTAACTCAGGGCTAATCTTCTCAAGCGAAAAAAGAGGAGGACTGGCAACAGATGTTAGCTCAGGGCGAATCTTTCTCAGAAAAAAAACCCCAAAAAACTACAGTGCCACCATTGCCACTTTGCCAGAATCAGGGATGCCATATTCATGGTCATGATAAACACTTTTAGTTTGAACCAACTTTTTGTGAAAAGTTTGATGCCTATGTTTATATTCATGTTTTTGCATATGGATGTCCAGTTGTTCCAGCACTATTTGTTGAAAAGGCTGTCCTTTCTCTGTTGAATCACCTTTACCCCTTTGTCAGATATAGTCAGCTGATCTGGGGCCTGGGTCTATTTCTGGGCTCTCTGTTCTGTTCCATTGATCTATTTGTCTTTTCTTTCATGAAATAACTTTTTTTATATTTTGTGTTGGCTGTTATAACAAATAGTTCTGTGGTTTGGAGGATTTTATTAATACAAATGTAAAAGTTGATAACTTTCACATACCAACAATATGGATAAGGGAATGTTTATACTTTCTAGTAGATAAGTCCATTTTTCTAAGCTTGTAACACATTCATACTTTTATCTTGTATACAAATGACAGATTTCATTGAAAGCTATTAAAAATAAGAGATGTATCCATTTGAAAACAATTATTACTGTTTTGTTTTGGTTGATATATTTAGATCAGTAAAGATGTGGAGCAATAGGGAACTCTCATTCACTGCTTATTGGAGAGTAAATTAGTAAATCGCTACGGGGAGCAGCTTAGAAACAGCTAGTGTGATTGAGGTGTGAGTCCCCTGCAGTACGAAAAACTGGCCCACGTGCACAAGGAGGCATGTACAGTGGTATTTGTAGCGGCATTGTTTATCATAGCAAAAAAATTAGAAACAACTTAAAAGTCCACTAACAGAAGAATGAAGACATATTTTGTGGTGTATTCAAAGGGTAAAATGTTATACAGAAGTTGAAATGAAGGAACTAGAGCTATATGATTAAATCCCAAAAGAATGAGTTGAGCAAAAAGGAATTACAGTATGATACAGTATAATAACATTTATTTAAAAATTTAAAACGTGCAAAACAATGCTGTGTGTCGTTCAGGGCTGTTCTACATTGATGTAAAATAATATGCATAGGAATAAATACCAAATTCATAATAGCATTGCCTCTGGGGAAGTTAGGAAAGGGAATGAGGTCTGGCAGGTTTCAACGGTATCTGATATTTTATTTCTTTAAAAAAATTGTAGCAAAAGGATAGTATTTCATAAACCTGGTTTTCGCATTTATCATATTCTCTCTACTTTTATGTGTGTCTTGAATGTTTCATAATAAAGAAGTAAAAATAAAGTGTGCCTTTTATCTCCTGTTCCTAAAAATTTCTGCAAAGTGGGAGGAGAAATGTAGATTTCAGAATAAATTCTAGTGATAAGCTAAGAACTTTTGGTTGTTGCATAATCTTTTAAATAATCTGAGTACCCACTGGTGAAAGTTTTCAGTTCCAGAAAAGGCCACTGTAAATAAACTTTTTTCCTGATTTACATACATTGACTTTAAGAGGCTCATAATAGGTACCCTCTCTAGCTAAACATGAAACATGAGAGTCTTGAGCCTATCTCCAGCTCACTAGGATTGCTTTTCTGCTTTTTGTGCTTTCTTAATGTTAAAATATCTTCCAGAGAAGGCATCAGTCATATTGACTGCTTATGCCTTTCCTTCTCTATACTGTTCTTTCTTTGATGACTTTTGGATCAGTTCTATCTACCTTTTTCAAATTTAGCTTTTTTTTTTTTTAGTGAGGAAGACCAGCCCTGAGCTAACATCCGTTGCCAATCCGCCTCTTTTTGCTGAGGAAGACTGGCCCTGGGCTAACATCCGTGCCCATCTTCCTCTACTTTATATGGGTCACCGCCACAGCATGGTTGACAAGCAGTGCGTCGGCAGGCGCTCGGGATCCGAACCAGCGAACCCTGGGCTGGCAAGCGCGAACTAAACTGCTGCGCCACTAGGCTGGCCCCTCAAATTTAGCTTTTTTAAGAATAAAAATGAAATCATCTCAGTGTGCATTTTTTCAGCTAGTTTCATCCTTAATGCTGACTGATTTAAACTTGACTGAAACAATTCACTTTAGGAATGATGCTACCAACTTGTTTATCCTTGAAATTGGGAAATTCCAAGAACTTTAGGACTCTTCTTTCTTTTCTGCTCTTCCTTAGCTTGAATTTTTCAATTCTTACCATTTCTTTCTTTATCACACAGTTTTCTTTTTAAAAAAAACAAAAAGCAAACAATGAAAAATGAAACATTGCACCATAGTCATCCATCTGTTGTCTGGTATCACAACCTCTCTTCATTGGCCACTTCTGACATTGCATAGCCTGTGGTTAGCTAACACACCGCCTGTATTTCTGTGCTTTTCTTCCTTGTACCTTTGAATTAAGGCAGAGATCTTTTCCTTCAGATTTTCAGACTTTCAGCAGGTCACCACACATTATAAAAGTCTTTATTTTTTCATCCCTTAAATTATCTATAACTGTTCTTCCCCCTTCTCATTGTTTGCCTATTCACTATGCCTTTGTTACAACTTTTTACCCTGTTCTTTATCACAGGCATTCCCCCTTGAATTCTAATGACCAGTTCCTGAAGCCTCTGGCATATATTTTAAGAATCTTAAAAGAGTTATTAGATTTCAGGATTCAGCAAATCTGGGGAGTAGCTGAAGATAGGATTAAGATGAAGACCTCAAGGTTGCTAAGAGAGTAAATCTTAAAAGTTCTCATCACAAGAAAAAAAAATGTAACTATTTATGGTGATGGATGTTAACTAGACTTATTGTGGTGATCATTTTGCAATGTATATTAATATCAATTCATTATGTTGTACACCTGAAACTAATATTATATGTCCATAATGTTATATGTCCATTATACCTCAATAAAAGGAAGCAAGGGAGGAAGAAGAATGACCAAGAACTCAATGAGGAAAGATAATTCTTAACCATGAAGTTTGTAGAGGGTAACAATAAGCATGCCTCATGGAAAGTGGGAGTAGACTTCAAATTAATCTTGCTAGGTTCATGAATATCACCAGCCACGTCCTCTTTCTGGATTCTTCTCTCTCCTTTGTGCTTTTTCTTCAGGGCATTGTCACTTAGCATTTCTCCCTTCACTACACACCATATTTTTTGTTCCTTTATCTTAGCATTATATCTTGACTGGATCATTTTCTGACTAGTACTTCAATCTAAGTTCATTTTGAGAGGAAAAAGTAGCTGCATAAATATAAGATGAGAGATGTCTTAGTATGTGCAAGTTTGGATTTTAAAGTCTATATTTTTTCTTGGTATTTTGCAGTAACTACATAATTGTATTTGTTGTTTTCAACTTCTTATTTGCAAATGATCTGCTAACAGAATGTGTGATAGCTAGAAAACATAATCACATTTTCTTACATATAGTTTCTCAGCCAATAGAGTATGCTTTAATAACTTTAAAAGGCTTCTGAAAATGCAGGTGTAATGCTTGATCTTCAAAATCTTTTTCCATTGCATTAGCATTTTCCTAGAAAAACTGAATGACTGAATTTTCTTCCCCTGCATCTCACTGCTATATTTTAGCTGAGACCATTTTTATTGATGATTGTCTTTTTCTCTCTACTTTTTATATACAAAATGTCTTACTTCAGAATTCTAATTGGAATCCCAGACCACTTCTCCTTTCAATTAAAAATATTAATATAGGGGCCAGCCCAGTGGTGCAGCGGTTTAGTTCTCACTTGGCAGCCCAGGGTACGCGGGTTCGGACCCCGGGCACCTGCCTACGCACTGCTTGTCAGCCATGCTGTGGCGGCGTCCCATATAAAGTGGGGGAAGGTGGGCATGGATGTTAGCCCAGGGCCAGTCTTCCTCAGCAAAAAGAGGAGGATTAGCAACGGATGTTAGCTCAGGGCTGGTCTTCCTCACACACAAAAAATATATATATATTAATATCACATTAGGTAACAAGTATCATTCCAGTATTCTTGATTAACCTAAACTTTTGCATTAAGGTTCTGTGCCGTCTCAGTCAAATTATTTATAAACATTTCCCTGTGCAGATTTACTGTCACTATGTACTTATTATTGCTCCTTGTTTATTTTGTTATAGACATGATACCTTTATCATGGCAGTATCTGTATATACAGGTTTCTTATTTTCATAGACTGAAATGTTTCTCTTATTCTAATAATATTGGTTATCTTTAAAAATCACATTATGAATTTAAATAAATTTAAAATCATGAAATTAAATATGAACTTTGTATGTCTTATTTAAAATATATTCAGCCAGTAGTGTTTATTGAGCCACTACCATATGCCAAGCACAGTGCTAAATATCATAAATAAATGAAATCAGTTTAATATTAACTTCCAAGCCACAACGTTCCTGTGTTTAAAATTATCTTCCACAATTATAGTATGTAAGTGTCAGCCATGAATTCTAAATAAACAAATTTAGATTTTATTTAGGATCGTATCCCTCATTCTTTTTATATGCTGTCCTTGCCAAAGAATCCAGGACTTTCTCTTCAGGAACAATAATAATAGCCAGTATTTCTTGAGGGCTCCTCTGTGCCCTGCAAATTAGATATAGTATTTTTAATTTATACGGCAATCCTGCAACACAGCTGAGTAAATCCTCATTTTACAGATGAGAAAACTACAGTTCTAAGAGGTTAACTTGCCCAAGATCCCAGAGCTCTCTATCGCCAAAACAAGTTGTACAGAGCCAGGTCCAACTTGGAATTAAATTCTGAACCTATGTGAAATACTTTTAAGCATAAGTATTTTAATGCTAATGTCATCTCATTATATTTTAAGAATCATATAAACTTAACCCTGTTTGTTCGTGACATGATATTATTTTCAAAAGATTCCATACAACATCTTAGAAGAAACTTCAAGTTTTCCTTTCTATCTTCTTCTGTATAAACAGATGCAAAAAGTAGCAATAATGTTTTGTGTTTGTATAACTTTTGTTGTGAGGAAATAGTTTTTATTTTGTTCATTTTGGGGACATTTTTACATTTACAACATATGCTCTTTGTTTTCAGTACAACTCAATCAATCCAAGAATGAAGCATCTTTAAAAGAAGTCAGCTTATTAAGAACCTTGCCTTCCAAACGTCCTCAGTCATTCAAAGTGGGATTGCCTATATTATTCACTACTTGACAAAAATAGCACAGGCTGCTTTCTTTCTCACCACAAGGTTAACAGGTTCCATAGTCATTTGTATAATTTGTCTCTTCAGTCCCTTCACCTTTTTCTCACTCTTCTCCCCTCTATAGGATCCCCCTACCACACTTAAGGTTCCTAATGCCCTGTGGTTCTTCTCATTCCCTCCTCTGATCACATAGAGGAAGAGGTGTGGTACCTTCATCTAAACTTATTACCTGTGCTTATGAGGCAGTGTGTCTTGCAGAGACCTTGGTTTTTTAAAGTCAAACAGACCTGGATTCAAACTATAGCTCTATCACTTATTAACTTTGGGACCAAAGGCAATCTATACCATCTCTCTGATTCTCATTTTCTTTATCTCTAGAATGTAGATTGTAATACCTAACTTTAGAGTATTGAAAAGGTTAAATAAAACAATGTATGAAAAGGGATGAGCACGGGACCCTATTTTCTTGCTTCCTCTTATTATTGGTGGAGTTACTCCTTACTGAAACTTATGCACACTTAAATGTTTTTTAATCTTTAAACTTTTATGGTATCTGTAATTATGCCATACAAGACATTTTCCTCCCTTAAATGAATTTCAGCCATTTAATTGGGAAGACAGCAGGTGATTCTCTGACCTTGGCTAGCTTTTTTAGAGTTATCTGGGATTGGCAGTGGAGGAAAAGGTGTACATTGGGTCCATGGTCTTACTCCCTAAATTGGTTCTGGTACCAATTCCAGTGTGTGTGGGGCTTCCCCACACACCAACAAGCAATTCTCGTACACCAGCAGAGTGTCCTACAATTCAATTCAATTCTGACACTACCTGAAAAACCATCAGATTCTACCAGTTGAGGGTTCAGTCCTACAAGACTGCCCCACCTCCTTCAGATGCCAGTTGTGCAAGCCCAGGTTGTCACCTGTGCTTCTAATCAACTGGCTATAAATCAGAGGTTCCCAAGACCCCCTCCTTAGGTTCGATTAATTTGCTAGAGCAGCACACAGAATTTAGAGAAACATTTTACTTATTAGATCCCCATTTTATTATAAAAGGATATAACTCGAACAGCCAGATGGAAGAGATGCATAAGGCAAGATGTGGGGAAAGGGCAGGAAGCCTCCACACCCACTCCAGGCGCTGCCACTCTCCCAGCACCTCCATGTGTTCACTAATCCAGACGCTGTCCAAACCCTGTCCTTTTGGGTTTTCATGGAGGCTTCATTACATCGGCATGATTGATTAACTCATTGACCATTGGTGATTGATTCAACTTCCAGCCCTTTTCCCCTTCCTGGAGGTCAGGGGATGGAACTGAAAGTTCCAACTCTCTAAGCACATGATTGGTTCTACAGGCAATCAGTCCCATCCTTAGATGTTTTCCAAAAGTCACCTCATTAGCATAACAAAAGATACCTTTATCACTCTTAACACCTAGGAAATTCCAAGGGTTTTGGGAGGTCTGAGCCAAGAACTGTGAATGAAGACCAAATATATATAAGAAATACCATGTAGTCATCTGAATGACCAAATATATTTCCTCCAAGTCACAATATTGCACTCCCATTTTTATCCTTTTCTCTTGGTGAAACTGCAGAGCCTATTGGAGAGAGTCTTTAAAACTTTTGGGAAAGAGAAAGCCTGGAAACCTTCTCCCTGGACCTTGAGCCTAACTTGTTCTATGCCAAGACTGCCATCTGGCCTGGCCCCCCCTTTTAGACTCTCTCTATATGAGTACAGGCCTTATTCAAAGTCAGTTGGTTTCTCAGTTTTCTGCCCTCAGGCTTCCTTTACAAAATTTT
Source organism: Tapirus indicus (assembly GCA_031878705.1). Classification (NCBI taxonomy): domain Eukaryota; kingdom Metazoa; phylum Chordata; class Mammalia; order Perissodactyla; family Tapiridae; genus Tapirus; species Tapirus indicus. The sequence continues at coordinate 52,954,545 of CM062923.1, read as the reverse complement.
AAGCTTTCTGGAAGTATGATATTTCAACCAGCATTATAGCATTTTTTTTTTAAATTCATAGTCTTAAAAAGTTTTTTGCATACCTACTACCAGCATAGCTTCTGGCTAATTGCTATACAGGATAAAAAAAAAAAAAAGTGTAAGATAGAAGAGAGAGTTTATTTTTTTAAGCTTAGAGTGAAAATGAGGACATATGACCAAATATCAGAAGTAAATAAAAGGCCTAATGTCATGGGAGAGTCATTGGCCATGTTGGAGTGGGGAAAGGGGTATGAAGGTGAGATTGAAGGAAGGATGCCATTCAGCTGGAAAGAATTCAGAAACTGGGATAGCATTTGGTCTAGTTCTTCCAGGGCGAGTATGGTTGGTAGGAAAAACTGAGTCTCTTTGGGTGAAGAGTGTGGATTTCAGGCAAAGGATGTGACTGACGTTGTTAAAAGATAAACTGAGGCATATTAAAATTTTCAAGAGTTTATTTGAGCAAAAATCTATTCCAACTGGGCAGCACCAAACTGTATGTGGTTAGGAGCACTAGGCCAATAGGAGCCAGGGTAAAGACTTACATAGAGAAAGTGCAGAAGCAAAGAAAAAATTATTTCATTGGCTATAGTTTAAAGCCTAGTTGGCTGTTTGTGATTGGTTATCCTTAGCGTTTTGATTTTGTAACTTTGAGGCATTTACAGGCTTAGATTTTGGTTTGCTTATGTAGGCTCCCATTGCATTAGAGCCCTATCAGTCTAATGGCCTCCTTATTTAATTAATTTAACAAGTTACAGAGCTGGGAAAATGCAGGGCAGGTTTTAGTTTGAACTCAGAATAAAGTAATGAGGGGAAACTGTAGGATACAACACTAGATTTTGCAAGTCAGATCATGTTCCTCCTTTGTTTATGGCTTTTCATCTCATTTAGATAAAAAGCCAAAGTCCCTGTAGTGGCCTACAAGCTGCTACATAATCTGTTCCCCTCCCCTGATTCCCACTACTTTCTTCCTCCCTCTTCTCTAGCCTTGTTGGTCTCCTGCTATTCCTTGATCAGGCCAAGAGTGCCACCTCAGGGTGTTTGTTTCCTCTGCATGGAGCTCTCTTCTCCCAGATGGCTCTTCTGGTCACCTTTATCAAAGAGGCCTGTCCTGACGCCTCTATATCCACCCCCACACACACTCCTGCCACTCCCTATTCCCCTTTCTTTGCTTTCTTTTCCTTCATAGTACTTAGGGAGTACATATATAGGATCATTAATATCCCATGTGTATGTTTGCTTGTGAATTGTTGTCTATCTTCAGCCATTAGAGTGTATTTTCTCTGAGGGTGAGCACTTACTCACTGTTGTATCCCCAGGACCCAGGACCAGTGCCTGGCACTTAGAGCTCATATGCCAATATTTATTAGACAATAAAGAAAAACAAGAGCAGGAAAGAGAGTGAGGGAGGAAGGAGTTGGATATGGGTCCTACAGGGTTTTGCATTCCAGGCAGGGGAATAAAAATTTAATTCATTAGTCAGTAGGTAACCAATGAAGGGTTTGAATAAGTGAGTGTGAGCAAAAACATTTAGTTTAGGAGATTAGTTTGATGGTGATGTGTAGGATGAATTTTTTTGAAACATTCACATCAACCCACCCCTCCCCTCCCAAGCCAGCACTATGTAACATAGCTGTATGTGCTTTTTTTAAAAAAAAAAAAACTTTTAATTTTGAAAGAGTTTGGCTTTTAAGAAACTGCTGAAATAATTGCTACAAGTGACTTCCCTTCCTATACTTTTCCCCCAGTTTGCCCCAATGATAGTATCTTACATTACCGCAGTACATTGTCAGTCCAGGAAAATGCCACAGTACAATACTCTTAACTCAGACACAGGCCTTAGTTGGATTTCATCAGATTTTCCATGCACTTTTATGTCTGTGCATGTGTGTGCACACATGTGTGTAGTTCTATGAAATTTTATCATATATGTGGAAATGTGCTTTTTAATGTTCTATATCTGACTTTGAAGTTTTTGACAAAGTGTTAGACAATATTCTTTTTAATACCACTCTCCAGGTTCTTTGTCTCCAACATTTACATGAATAAAGTGAATGGCTTGTTGTTTTATTTCTTTACTCTTCTGCCTAGGTGTTTCTTGTGGCCTTTCTACACCAAAGATGCTTTTTTTTCCCCTCCCCGAAGCCCCAGTACATGGTTGTATACCCTAGTTGTAAATCTTTCCAGTTCTTCCATGTGAGCTGCTGCCACAGCATGGCAACTGACAGATGGGTGGTGTCATTCTGCGACTGGGGAATGAACCAGGGCTGCCGAAGTGGAGAGCACCGAACTTTAACCACTAGGCCATCAGGGCTGGCTCCCAAAGATGCTTTTTAAATTTTACTTCATCAGTATTGACAAATTATATTACTTACCAGGTCTTGATTTTTGTATTTAAAAACTAGTGTATTACATTATTCTTTCTTTCTATTGGTCATTTGTCAACTTAACAACCCTTCATATCCTTTCTGATGGTAAAATATTTCTATAAGATGTTTAATAGAGTTCTAAGGTTTTTTCCTTTGCCTACCCTGCCCTACTAATTAGAAATATATGTCTGGTGAGTAATTTGCCAATAATTTCAGAATCGGGAAGGAAATTAGCTAAATTGTTTAAAGTCCTTTATTCATCCTTTTAAAAATCAAACTTCTGACATTTTTAGATATTCTGCTATTATTTTACTAAAAGCCCTCCTTATTAATTTTTATAAATTGTGAGACATATTTGTCTTAAGTTATTTACAGACTTTATAAAACAAAGTGTTAAAGTTAAAATCTTATAGTTTAATTTCTGCAGCTGTGCTATATGTGTGCCATATATGTTTATGTATGTATTCTATGTGAGATATACATACACACACATACATATACACATACATACTTATATGCTGTTGATGTTTAAGGTGATAACTGATGGTCTTCAATAGGATGCTGGATTAATATGCAGGCCTATGTGTGACAGCTGAAGGAAAACCCAAAGTCTATGTGAACATACTTGATACATTTCTTACAGGTTCTAAGTTCTGTCCGCACAGAATGGGATCTACTGGATGTTCGCTTTGGCACCAAACAGCCTTATCAGGTGTTGACAGTGGAGTGCTCCATCAGTGTAGACAAAGAGCCCATGGCTGACAGCTGCATCTATGAATGTGTTCGGAACAAAATCCAGTGTGTATCAGTCACCAGAATACCACTAAGATCGAAGGCCATTAGCTGCTGCAGGAATGTTACTGAAGACAAACTGATTCTGGGCTGTGAAGATTCTTCAGTAATTCTTTATGAAACTCACCGTAGAGTGACTCTTTTAGCTCAGGCTGAACTTTTGCCTTCATTAATATGCTGCCACCCAAGTGGCGCCATTCTGCTAGTTGGCAGCAACCAAGGGGAGCTGCAAATTTTTGATATGGCTCTATCCCCTATTAACATCCAGCTCTTGGCTGAAGACTGCTCACCCAGGGAGACTCTGCAATTCAATAAATTCTTTGATGTTTCCAGCGGTCTGGTTCAAATGCAGTGGATAGCTCCTCAGGTTGTTTCTCAGAAGCCTGAAAGTGGGGACATCTATGATCTCTTCTTCCTCAGGTTTGACAGAGGACCTTTGGGTGTACTTCTCTTTAAACTTGGTAAGTCAAGGAAGTTGGTGAGTAATAAGTTAAAGTATTTATGATGGTGACATTATAATTAAGACAATAAAACTGTTTTTAGAATGTAGATTTTATATTTGTCATCCCATAAATATGCCTGCCTTTCAAACGTTTCATATAGTTTCCTTAAGAAAGCTTTGTGGATGATTTTCTAAATGTCAAGGAACATTAGATATTGAAGAATTTAGAAACTGCACTAATTATCCATTGTGATGAATAAAAAGCCTGAACTTTTCACATTTGATACTTTCCAAAATAAAGTGTCCACTAAAAAAGTTCCTTAAGAAATAGGCATGTGAATATTTTTATGTATTTTATGTATTTTTTGAATATTTTTAAGTATTTATTATGTCCATTAAAAAAACTCTGTGTTGTAAGAATATAATACTTTTTCTATTAAAATTATTTAGATTATAGGTGTCCATTGCTTCCCAGATTGGAATTGTGTAAAGCAAGTGTTTCAAAAGAAGAGAAAGCAAATGTAAACATTTAGAATTTGCTAAAGATATTCATATAACTTTTTCTGTTTCTCTTTTAGATAAAAATTTTCAAAAGGATTTATCAATATGATGAAAATTATGTATTAATGTAGCCCATTTTAACCAGGAAACTTTAAAACAAAATTTTATTATGATTTATTTGCCTTTTGTAGTTTTCCATTATCAGCTATGCCCTGAAATATATGGTATTCTTGAAGTAGTTTGGTACAATTTAACATTCTTGAGAAAACCTCACTTAGGTTTAAAAAAATGTATTTTAGTTAATGCACATTATTGCTACTTGAAAACAGAAAAATAAATACTTTTTAAAACTCCTTACAGGATTTGGCTCTGTGGTACAAAGTTCAGTTTTAAAGACATTGTGGTGTTTGTTAGATAGCCGTCAGTTTATTTTTTTATGGATCTACTTGCCTCTGAAATTGAACACATGCAATAAATCTAGTGAAAATGACTTGATTAACCTGAAAGATATAATGGATATAATGTGAGGACTATTTTCTTTCCCCATAATAAAAATGCAACTAAATCTATTCATAGTGTTAAAATTGTCCAAGAAAAAATATTTGGAATCTCATTTATTATGAGATAATCCAGTTCTCCTTTGCCCGATTACGTGTTAATAACAGTTATATGTCTCCGTGCACAACACGCATTAAAGTGGATGTTAGATGTTTTGCATGTCTCTTAAAACACATACACACATACATTCTCCCTCTAAATTACCCAGTTACCTGTCAAACAGAAGGCTGTCTGACAGCCCACATATACCTAGCTTTTCTTCAGCCTTCCCTTGTGGGCCTATTCACAACAGCTTTGCAAAAAGAACAGCTTTCTCTTCCTATCTCTAGCACATTTGCCTTCTTACTAAAGTAAACAGGCTCTCACTGTAGGGCTTTAGAGGGCTTCCTGCTAATTGCCAGCTTGTAAACTTAATTGGACTGTCTCCCTGGGCACTGTTCCTAAATCAATTAGGCAATGAGTTGGCTGTCACCTCTTTTTCCAAGAAGGTCTCTTGGAAGAGAATTATCCAATAGAAGTCAAGCATTCAAATGAAAAGGTGATAACTTCTGCAACTGACATTTATCATTTAAATTTTATTTTTAATTTGACTCATAAGTTTTATAGGATAGGGAAATTTTACAGTCTTACAGGCTCTTGAAAAGAGCTAAATGGGGAGTTTCCTAGAATTTTTAAAATGTATTATAAGATTAATGTTTATTATAGATTATTTTTCTTAGGGAGAGTACATTCCTTGAAACAGTAGATTCCAACTAACAGACCTTTTTTTTTTTTTTTAAGAAAACCCTGTTTAAAGAACAGATTTTTCTTAGTATCTGCTACTAAATACATCCAAAAATTTTATATACTTCTTGAATTAACACAGTGCTGATTCTGGGCATCCGTGTGGAATTTTCATGTATAATTCAAGTTACTGCATATATAAACAGGTAGTTGCATGTGCAGTTTCCCCACTAGGGATCATTTATGAGATTTTTTTCATATGCTTGTTATGCAAGCCTTTGGAAAATTTGACATGAAAGGTGTAGCTTTCAATTTCAGAAGCTGAGATAGATCATAATTTAAAATAGAATGCTGTCATATGTAATGTGGCAGTGGCTGGTGCCAATATGCTAAGATTTTGGAGTTTGACTCTTAGAATAGGTCAGTTAGTGTAATGTTGAAGGAAAACTCTGCTCCAAGGCTAGACCTTCTATTCTAAATCCTTGTAATCATTGCACAAATGCATTGGGGATTAAAGGCCATCACCACTGTTATTAGAAGAATGGGAAGAACATGTCTTCCTCAGGAGGAAGCTAGGATTGTCATCCTCCCACATGGAAGCCTAGAAGTACTGTTTTGTATAAAGCAATGTGTAATCAGAATTTCTTTACCTGACAGTCATTAGCCCATATTTCCACATATATGGACTGAGATGAATTTTGAAAAGAGGAGTCCCTAATTATACTAGTGAGATAGTAAAGCTTTTCCATTCTCATCAGTAACTTTTCCAACCTTCACTGCTCTTTCTTTCTTTTTTGTGTGTGTGTGAGGAAGACCAGCCCTGAGTTACCATCCATTGCCAATCCTCCTCTTTTTGTTGAGGAAAATTGGCCCTGGGCTAACATCCATGCCCATCTTCCTCTACTTTATATGGGACACCGCCACAGCATGGCATGACAAGCGGTGCGTCGGTCCACGCCTGGGATCAGAACCTGCAAACCCCGGGCCGCCAGAAGTGGAGCACGTGAACTTAACCACTATGCCACCAGCCAGCCCCTTCACTGCTCTCTTTAAACTCACATGATCAGCTCCCTGCCCCCTCAACAGAGAATCTCACCTTTAAATTGGCACTCATTAAGTTTATCTGTTCCTCACCACCCACCCATCCACCCACCCAACCATTTATCCACATGTACATAAATCTTTCCTTCTCAAGTCAATGGAAAAGGAAGCCTTCCTCTTGTCCAAGACTAGTTCTACCACTAGTTCCACTCTGGATCCCACAACATTCCCTTTGACACCTTTACTTCGTCACCACTTCCCCCACAAGTCTTGCCATATCAGCAGATCAAGCCCAAGCCACACCATAAAACAAACATCTTTTCCTTAAAATTGTTTCTCCTCTGTTATTTATCAAATATTCACCTTCCTTTCATAGTCAGGCTCATTGAAATAACAGTGAACACTGACTTTTTTTGCTTCTTCACTTCCCATTCACTCCTCACAGCACCATGTTCCGGCTCATGCCTTCAGTGTTCTCCTGAACTGCTCTTGGAAAGGTCACCAGATATATATATTTCTCTTATGTTACTTGATGACTTTTCAGCATTTGATGGTTGCTGACCACTTCCACCATCATAGAACTCTCATCGTATTTGCCTTCCATGACCCCAGATGCAACTTTTCATCACTTTTTTTATGCTCTTCTTCTGCCTACATATGAAAATGTTGAGTGTCTCTAGGGTTTCATTTTTAGCTCTCCTCTCATTTTATACAGATTGAGTTTATTTTTAATTTTTCTATCCCATCTCTGACTTCAGCCCACACTACTCCTAACTCACATCCACCTGGCTTACTAGATATCTCCCCTTGGATGTTCACAGATGCCTCAGACTCATTGTGTGCAGACATGAAGTCATTGTCTTTCTCCCCACACCTGCTTCTCCTCCTGTATTCTCCATTTTGGTGGATGGTGCAGTTATTCAGATGGAATCCCAAGTCAGAAGTCATCTTAGAATCCTCTCTCACCCCTAATGCCATATCCAATCAGTGATCAAATCCCATCAATTCTGCCTTCTAAATACAGTCAAAACATCTAAATTTATTCAATCTTGCTGTCATCACCTTAATCTAGACCTTCCCTATTTTACCATGATCAAGCAGTGGCCCTCTGTCTGTAATCTTCTGCCTTCCAATCTTCCCATCCCACACCCCAATTAATCCCCTGACTACCACCAGAGTGATCTAACAATGCAGAATTGGTTATGGATTCTCCAGCCTGAAATCCTTCAGTGGTTAGTAAGCCCCTGTCTGCCTCTCAGACTTCATCTTCCCAGCTGTGCTGCACTAGTATAGCTCCCCAATCACGACCTGTGCTCTCACACTACCTCCTTCCTATGGTGGTATTGATAGTATTCTATCGACCTGGAGTGCCCCCACAATGCTCTCACAGAGCCTATAAAGTTAGGAAAAGATTAAATGTTCAAATGATAATATTAAACTAGAAATAATTAAAGCTAACTTCTTCCTTCTCATAGGACTTAGAAAATCACAGACAACGTGTCTGTCATTGTCTAAAAAAAAAGTAGTATGATTTTTCTCTTAGAACTTTTTTAAGAAGTATGTTTTCTTCAGATTTATTTTTAATGAATTATTTAAATATTATACATCACCCAGGTGGTAATTGGTAGTAATTTATTGCTGGAAAGAAATATCAGATACTTTATTAGATGCCTAGTCATCTTAAAATTGGCTCTCATATCGTTTGAAAGGGACTGCTATTCCAGACAGCATTCTCCTTTCTTCAAATTAGTGTGATGATGGATTTTTAAATCAAGTTTATTGGGGTATAACTTATATAAAATAAAATGTACCCATTTTAAATGTACAGTTCAATGAATTTTGACAAATGTATATATCCTCATGATTACTACCACAATCAAGATATAGAACATTTCCATCACCCCCAAAAATTATCTCAAGCCCCTTTGTAGTTAATCCCCACCTCCCTCAAAGCTAAAGAGCATTGATCTGCTTTCTGTCATTACAGATTGGATTTGCTGTTTTTAGAATTTCCTAGAAATGGACTCATTAAATAGGTACTTGTGTCTTGCTGCTTTCACTCAGCATTAATCTGTGAGAGTCTTCCATGTTGGTGTGTATATCTGTAAATTTTCCTTTACATTACCGAGTCGTATTCCATTATATAGATAAACCACAATTTGTGTATCTTTTCACATGTTGAAGACATTTGGGATGTTTCCAGATGAGCTAATTATCACTAAAAATGTTATGTACTTTCATATACAATCTTTATATGAACATATATTTTAATTTCTCTTGCAAAAAACCTAGCAGTAGAATGGCTGAGCCATATGCTAAGTCATAATGTTGAAGAAGAAACTGACTATTTTGGAGTTCCAGTTGCTCCACATTCTCATTAATACTTGGCATTAAAGGTCTTTTTAATTTTAGCCATTCTAGTGGGTGTGTAGTGGTGTTAATTTGCATTTCCCTTATGATTACTGGAGTTGAGCATCTTTTTGTGTGATTATTTGCCATATATCTTCTCTGATGAAGTATATCTTCAAATCTTTTGTCCAAGTTTAATTGGATTGTTTATCATTGAGTTGTAAGAATTTTTTTATATATTCTGAATACAAATCCTTTGTAAAATACTAGTATTTTGAATATTTTTTTTCAGCCTGTAGTTTACCTTTTCATTTTCTTAACAGTGTGTTTTGGGTAGCAGAAGTTTTTAATTTTAATGAAATCCAATTCTTAAATTTCCTTATTTTATGGCTTGTGCTTTTTATGTCCTATTTAAGAAATATTTGTCTAACCCTGTTTTCTTCTAGCAGTTTTATGTTTTTAGCTCTTACAATTAGGTTTATGGTCTATTTCAAGTTAATTTTTTGCACATGGTGTGAAGTATGAGTTGAAATTAATTTTTTAATATGAATATTCAATTGTTCCAGCACCAATTGTTGGAAAGACTATCCTTTCTCCACCGAATTACCTTGACCCTATGTGTGTGTGTTATGAATAGATTCTATTCTCTTTCACTGATCTATATGTCTATACTTAAGCGAGTACCACACTGTTAACTACCATGATTTTACAGTAAGTCTTTAAATCAGATACTGTTGGTCTTCCAACTTTGTTCTTCTTTTTCCAAGTTGTCTTGGCTACTCTAGATCCTTTGAATTTCTATACAAATTTTAAAACTCATTTGTCAGTTTCTACAAAAACACCTGATGAGATTTTGATTGGGATTTTGTTGAATCTATAGATCAATTTGGGGTGGAAAAACAATTTCATAATATTGAGTCTCCTGATCTATGAACACAGTATCTCTCCCCATTTTTCAGGTTTTCTTTAATTTCCTCTCAGCAGTGTTTTGTAGTTTTAAATGTAAAGAACTTGTACATATTTTGTTCATGTTTTTGGATGCTATTGTAAATAGCATTTTTAATTATAATTTTTAATTGTTCATTGGGATTATATAGAAATAAAATTTTAAAATATTGACCATGTATCCTGCAACCTTGTTAAAATCATTTCTTAGCTGTAGTAACTTTTTTGTAGATTCCTTAGGATTTTCTACATAGATGACTCTGACAATGGCCATTAAAACCAGTTTTACATCTTCTTATCCAATTTATATGCCTTTTATTTTGTTTTCTTCCCTTATTATACTAGCTAGGACCTCCAGTACAATATTAAATAGAAGTGGCAAGAGAGGACATCCTTGCTTTGTTTCTCATCTTAAGTGGAAAGCATTTAGTCTTTCATTATAGGTATGATGTTATTAGGTTGAAGAAGTTCCCTTCCATTCCCAGTCTTTTGAGATATGTTATCTTGAGTGGATGGTGAATTTTTTGAAGTGCTTTTTCTGCATCTATTGAAATGATTATATGGTTTTTTTTGGTCATATGGTGAATTATATTGATTAGTTTTCAGATGTTTCAGGTACCTTCCATTTGTGGGATAAATCTCTCTTGTTCATAATGTATTATCTTTTTAATACCTTGCTGGATTTGCTAATATTTTGTTAAGCATTTTTCTTTCTGTTTATGGAAGATCTTGTTCTGTAATTTTCTTTTTCTTTTCCTGCAATGTCTTTGTCATTTTTGGTATCAGTGTAATGCTAACATCATGAAATGAGTTGGGAAGTGTTCCCTCCTCTTATATTTTGAGTTGTGTAGAGTTGATATTATTTCTTTCTTTTTTAATGTTTGAGAGAATTCACCAATGAAGGCATCTGGACATGCAGGTTGTGTGTGTGTGTATGGGTATGTAAAGGTTTTTAAACTATGAATTCAAATTTAAATAATATAGGGTCACTTGGGTTATCAATTCCTTCTTGAATGAACTTTGATAGTTTGGGTCTTTCAAGAAATCCATTTCATTTAAGTTATATTTATCTGAGTAAAGTTATTCATACTATTTTTAATGTCTGTAGTTCTGTAGTGATTATTCTTGATATTAGTAAGTTGTGTCTTCTCTTTTTTTCTCAATTTAGGCAGAGGTTGGTCAATTTTACTGATCATTTCAAAGAACCAGCTTTTGAGTTCATTGATTTTCTCTATTCTTTATTTGCTATTTGCTATTTATTATTTTCATTATTTCCTTCCTTCTATTTACTTTAGTTCTAATTTGCTCTCCTTTCCCTAGGTTCTTAAAGTAGAGGTTTGGATTGCTGATTTTAGACTTTTATAATTGAAACATTTAAAGCTAGAAATTTCCCTCAGAGTACTGCTATAGCTACGTCTCACAAATTTTGATATTTTAATTTTTATTCATTTCAAAATATTTTCTAATTTACTTTGTGATTTCTTCTCCAACTCACAGGTTATTTAGAAGAATGCTGATTTTATTAATATATTAATATAATATTAATATATAATATTATATATTAATATAATATTAAATAAATAATATTAATTTATTTAATATACAGAGATTTTCCAGATATCTTTCTATATTGATATCTAATTTAATTTTATTGTGGTCAGAGAACCCACTCTGTATGATTTCAAAACATTTAAATTTATTGAGGCTTGTTTTATCACCCAAATATGCACCATCTTTATTGATGTTCTATGTGCACTTAAAAAGAATTTGTAGGGGCCACCCGGTAGCACAATGGTTTAGTTTGTGCTTGGCAGCCTGGGGTTCACGAGTTTGGATCCTGGGCGCCTGCCAACGCACTGCCTGTCAGCCATGCCGTGGCGGCATCCCATATAAGGTGGAGGAATGTTAGCCCAGGGCCAGTCTTCCTCAGCAAAAAGGGGAGGATTGGCAACAGATGTTAGCTCAGGGCTGGTCTTCCCCACAAAAAATAAATAAATTAAAAAAAAAAAAAGAATTTGTTTTCTGCTGTTGTTGGGTGAAGTGTTTTATAAATGTCAATTAGGTCAAATTCACTGATAGTGTTTTTCAAGTATTTTCTATTTTTACTGATGTTCTAGTTACATGTGCTCTCCACTAGTGAGAGAGAAGTACTGAAATCTCCAAGTATAATTGTAGATTTGACTTTTTTTCCTTTTAGTTCTGTCAGTTTTTGCTTTATTATTTCACAGCTCTGTTATGAGGTGCATTTAAGATTGTTATATTTCTTCATGAATTTTCAACTCTTTATTATAAAGTTATAGAATTCTAGGCTAATTCATTTTTCTCTCTCAGCATTTGAAAATGTCATGCTGTTGTCTTCTGGCTTGCATAATTTCAGAAGCAAAGTTTGCAATTATTCACATCTTTGTTTCTCTGTACATCATATCTTTTTTCTTTAGCTGCTTTTAAAGCTTTTGTTTTTATGACCTTTTGCACAATTTGATTATGATTATATGTTAGCTCTTCTCAACAAATCAAGTATTTCTCTTGCTAGAAGTATTGCACAGGGGATAGAGTCAACAAATTTCAGATATTCTTGGTTTCATGAAAGGTCCTACACATTAAGATTTACTGCCAAGAAAGCACCCTGATTTATGAGGACTTCCAGTGCTTGACTGCAGGCTCATGAAGGCTTTTGGACAGTAGCATTCATTGATTCTACCAACACAAAAAGAATAATATTTTATTGCTTAGTATAGTCATGGCAATTCCCCAGATTCCCTGTCAACTTGAGTCCTGTTAGATATAGCACAAGTTCTCATTTTGATGTGACTTGAAGTTAGTATGAAGAATTTCAGCATCTTTCTCATGAACTAATGTTTTTCTTAAAATCTGGAAACCTATAACTATTTCAGTTAAATGATGATGATGATAGTAATGAAAAGAAGAATTGCAGTAATATTTTGTATACTATACAGCTTACAAATAATTTCACATACATTCTCTCATTTAGCTTTATGATCATTTGTACTGAGAAGTTTTTGTAGACTCACTCAAATCAGTAAACATTGGCTGAAGAGAAAAGATTTTACAGCCAGCCATTTTTAAAAGATTAAAAAAAATAACCTGCTGAAAAGCCCTAGTACTTATTATCATTTAATTAGACAGAAATTGTTAGTTTCAAATGAGATAATCCATATTTAAAAGATGATAAAATAAAACTAGAAGAGAATGCCCCCTCCTTGTTTTGTGCTCTTGCTCCTCTACGATTAGAAGTGGATTTTTATTTCATTTAAAAGGAGAAACAAATGTGTTTATATTGTACCAAGATATTTTATAGCAAATATTAGTTGTGAAGGGGATCAATAGCAGGATTAATACTGATCATTTCTTACTTTAATAGAAGAGAATAATCTCTAAATGCCAATTTAAAATAAATTGGTATGTGTACCTATGAAGAAACTATCAATTGAGAGCACCCATTAATAAAAACAGACTTAAAAGCATTTATATAGACACATATTTGTCATGGATATTTGTACTCCCCCCCGCCCCAAGTACATGGGGCTGAAGACTAAATGCAACTTAAAACTAATGAAGCTGGTCAATAAGAATTGTGTTCGCATCAAAACCCTGTCTTTAAAGGTATACAATAGAGACCTAAATGACTGATGGAAAAAAGAGGGTTAGCTATTGTGGTCTACCTAAAAATTCTTCTGATGTTTATTCACTTTTAGTCTAAGCAGTTTGATTATGTGGAGTGTAAATTAGTTAATATGTGCTGAATGATAAGCATAAGCTAGATAGAATTGGTAGGTGGTATTTAAAATGAAGATTTAACCACAGAGCCATATTACTCTAGGCCCCCCAAATCCCACATTTGTAGCATTTATGCAAGAAATGATTATTGGTTTTTTTCCTTTATGGAAAAGTTAACTCTGTTTTTGCTATACTACTTTTCATTTTTAAAAGATTCACTTGATTCTACATTTTTTTGTGACAGGTGTCTTCACACGAGGACAGCTAGGCCTGGTAGACATCATCTTCCAGTACATTCACTGTGATGAGATCTATGAGGCGATAAACATCCTGAGCAGTATGAACTGGGACAGCCTGGGCCACCAGTGCTTTATCAGCATGAGTGCCATTGTAAACCATCTTCTTAGACAAAAGCTCACTCCAGAGAGAGAAGGTCAGACTCGAACTATATTTCATAAATGGGTTTTGTATATACAGAAGGTACATTTTATTGAGTCAGTTATTTTTTGAGTTATGTTTAATTAGAGATTAAAAGACAAAAATGTTAATGCCCTATTTAAAACTGACAAGATTAGATACCAAATAGTTACTCCCATATGGTGCTTACTATATAGTATTTGTCAACATAAAGAACAACTTTTCTGTATATACCTATGTTGGAAGTCACAGGGCAGTCATTGTACCTTTCGGTCTAAGTTCATGTGTGGAATATGATCAGATTTCAAACTTTGTTCAAGAATTTCATGTACTCTCTAGGGTCTGGTAGACAAAGGGCCCCAAACAAAGGTCTTTATTCCTCCTTCACTTTAGACATCAATATTTTTCTCTCACATGTCTAGTCCTTTGTCCAGAGAACAGTCCTTACCACTGACTTTGTGTGTGTGAGTGTGTGAGAATTGCAGCCCAGGCTGCTGCTTCTTGTTTTCATTCTAACTTGTAGTTCTGATACCTCTCTCCCTTCTGTCTGCTTCGATTTTCCTACCTTCCCTCAGTAAGTAATTTTGCCCATACGATCTCAGATGTTTATTGTCAGAGAGATAAGATCTGTTAGAAAAAAAAGGAGGAAAAAAATGTGCCACATTACAATAATGAAATTAATTTTTATATTTGCCAATTATCCAGTATATGTTATTTTTATTATGAGTTATTTACTTAATGTAAATTGCACCTAAACATTCTTGCATTTGCAACTTTATTTCAAATATTTGCAATAAGTATTGACATTAATGGCGGGATATCATGGACAATGAGAAATTGTCCCTAGGTAATTTACAAGGTAGGGAAAACAAGAAATATGTCAGAAGGTCTTTACTAGAGAGCTTTTTTTTCCTACTATTTTCTTTGCATGTTTATATATTTTCTTGTTCCATTTTATTGTTTCCCAAAGTAAACAAGTTGTTTAGATAGAATTCTGTACATAACCTTTGTTTTAGTAATTTTAGAGAAGAAGAATCAGTAAGAACATATTCCTTCAGGAAGTCTGCATCATGGGACTTGGCCCAACTCACAGGAGGCCCACAATAAATGTTTATTTAATGCTAATTGAATGTGCTTTTTGGAGGTAGTCCAACCTATCTATGGAGATTCCAGTATTTCTACAATGCGAAAATGCCCAGCATAGTGCTTGGCCCACAGTATGTACTTGATGAATATTGATTAAATATAAAAAGTCTAACTTCAAAATTTTAGGGTACTAGGTATTACTGTAATATATCTGGCTCAGAGTTATCTCAAGTAATTATTTCTTAGTATTGGTACATTCTCAAGATTGGGTACATAGTAGAAAAACAAAAAGGAAGCAGAGTCCTTAAAGAAAGCCTGTTATAGTACACATAATCTATACGAGAGAGCCTAAATTTAGAGTTGAAGAAACATGAAGATAAGATACTGACTCTCAGGACACTGAGAAATTGCTAGCATCTTAGTGAATTTGTATTGTAAGATTTCTGTGTTGTAAGAAAGATTATTAGGGAATTCACAAATGGGCATTATCAGATTCTTGCCTTAATAAAGGATATTTTCCAGGAACCGTACTGGGGAGATAGGGAAATAAAAAGCTTGTATGATACTAGGCTATTAAAATAAAATGCTTGCATGATGCTGGGTTATCAGAATATGTACATTTTAAGTAGGTATATGCATTTTCCCCCAAGTAACTGCAAAACACATTTCTAAAATATTCAGAATCTTTCTCTATTGAGATTTATTCTATCTGAACCTAACAAATTTGACAGTAATTTGTTTTTCTTTTATTGGTAGAACCCAGTGAGCTCTTTTATTTGTAGCTGTGTTGTGGTTATCTTTGAGATCTTCATTTCTGCCTTAAACATCAAGCTGGGCTATCTAATGAATCTATAACTGTGCTGGGAGTTACCAGTATTCCACGTAGCCTCGAACATTTCAGATGTACGAAACATGCTGTCAAGAAAACAAGCAATGGCAAGAGAATCTGGCTTGTTTTCACACTAGCATTTCTGTATTCAATTTTAATCTAAATTGACTGCTGCTTTGAAAGAAAATACCCCTAAAGTTCACCTTACTTTACTATCTAGATTTGAGATTAAAAAAACAAATTACTAACAGCTTAGCCAAGTCCATAGCAATTATTCTGATGAGGTATTTAATACTTTCAAACCCAAATAAGCCTAAAACTAAAGAGTTTTGCTAAATAAGGAATTGTTTATTCGACCCAGTGCTAGTAATATAAAAATCAGTGGAGTCTTACTGTGAACTGTCATGTTCTCATACGTACTTATACTCTCACCATTATGGTAATTATATAACTTCCAGGTATTTCTGGGAGGAAACCCAACCCCATAGGCATGTCTTGGTAAAATAGTGAAGTAGGCAAAATGTGCCTTTTTCTCCCAATCTCTAGCCCTCTGGTTTATCGAAACCTGCTCTCCAGTCCTTCTTTCCTAGGAAGGTGTCAGTTGACAGCAGATTAGCATGTCATCCCTCCCAGGGGTGTTAGCTTTCACACTTGGACAAAACCAACAATCTTGTTGTTTAGGACAGGATTTAGGGAAGCTATAGGGACTTTCACCATTTCTTTAAAATTGTAATAGAAAGAGATATTATTACTCCAATAAGGCTATTCTTATTTGTATTATTTTTTAAACATTTCTAATACTGATTTCAATTCCCCAATGCAGAAAGGTTAGTTTTCTCCTTTCAACTAAAGATCGTAATGTTGAGTATACTGTGAGTTGATTTTACTGGAAATACTAGTTCAAACTGTGTTACTTTGATGAGTCACTGTTTTAATTACCCATTTGTGGTGAGAGGTTGGTTCATTATGGATTTCTTCAGCTTTGACAGCGTTTTGTTGCTCAGAGTCATTGTCAGCTTTGCCTCAAGTGAAAGTTTATACATAGGTTTGTTTTTGTACCAGCTGTCATATTTTAATTTCATCTTTCCTGCAACAAGCTCACATTTCATCCAAGTTTGCAAAACCTGACTGACTGCAAACATGAGTATTCTGTTGTAATTGAAGGAGTTTCACTTGTTTTAGTGCTGCTATGTTTGAATTCCACAGCACAGCTTGAGGCAAGCCTTGGAACCTTCTACACTCCAACAAGACCACTCCTGGATACAACTATATTGGAATATAGAGACCAAATCAGCAAATATGCGAGAAGATTCTTCCACCACTTGCTCAGGTGAATGATATCTTTGGATTGATTAGTGTCAGACTAATTACCTATTTAAGGAGCCATCTTCTTTAATTAGAATATTTCATAATATGGCTATCTATTTTCTAATAGTCCACTCCCTAAGAGAAAAACAAATCTTCTCTTGACATTCTTTAATTCATTCTTGTTTTCCTCTTAAGGAATATATTTGAATATTGTAATGTTTTACATATTACAATTTACATACTACATAGGGCTTTTACATCATCAGTACACTTTAATATAACTTCCCCTTTAATATGAAAGCAAAAAATACCAACTATGTAAAGTCAATTTGAAAATATTAATTGTGCTCCTAGTACTAGAGAAATGTTTTAGTTTGAACTGAAGCTAAAAATATAAATGTGCTATAAAGCTCTGAGACAGTCATTGGTTTGCTTTACTTTCAGAATTACTGTAGAAAGATTTGTCTATTGTCCTCTCATATAATATGGCAAGTTGCTAGCTTCACTGTGCCTCATTTTTTCTGCTTTAAATGGGTATAATACATTCCCTTAATTATTTGATTATTTGAAAAATTAGATAATAATGTCAAGAAATTACTCTGAGAAAAATACTGTTGAAGTTAAAGACATGGCATATTCCATATATATAATGTTCAAATGAAGATGGATGGGTGGATGGATGGAAGATGAATGGCTGGAGATAGATAGATAGATGATAGATAAATAGTTTAGGGATACATATAAAAGTGTCAATCCTGTAAATAAAAGCAACATAGTGATTAGCACAAAATTTAGGATAGCGTGGAGTGGGTTAAGAGAAATAAGATAGGAACAGGCATGTGAGAGTCTCCAAGGTATTAGTAATGTTCCATTTCTTAAAATGAGTAGGGGTCCATTAAATATTATTCTTTTAGCTAAATATATACATTTTGTATACTTTTTTATATGATATATTTTATAACAGAAAGCAACAGAATTTTCATCTCCATGTACCAAAAGGAAGTATTACACTGAGTTGGATTTAGAATTTTAATTTTACTTATAATCTGTTATAGTTCTCTTTCAAGCAATTTCATGCATAGTCTTTCCTTTTTTTCCCAGAACAACCCTGTTAAGGAAGTATTATCACTTGACAGATGAGTAAACTGTTTATAAAGTGGCACTTTGATCTCTACCCAACAGTGAAGCCTTTGAAAAACAGTCCTTTTAGAAGCTGAGAAATGTTAATATGTTGCATGAGTTATGATCTGTAACTGAATTTTGCCTTTTTACCTGAGTGACTTTAGCATACTCCAAGAGATTCTTTGAGGCAGTCTTCTACATATGAACATAGCCAAAAATACTGGGGCTGATGTCACATTTATTTGGACTTAGACCTTTGTTCTTTGCTCTATTATTTTGTCTTCTCTATTTCTGGGGAATATTAATGAATTCACCTCCTGCCTGAATTACTCAAAAATGATTAACATGAATGAAATAGATGTTTTGGAGAGATACTCTTGGTGGCCTCACTGTGTCTCTGGCCTCTCTGACTTTATGCAATGATTTGGTTGTGCATAAGCATCACATTTCATAGTGCTGCTGGCCCTAGGATGCTTGTATCCTACTAATATTCACACATTCTACTAATGTGTAATGTTTTTGTTCATTGATTTTCTTCAAATGCAGTATTCTAATTATTTTTGGATGTACTTTGATGAGGTGACTATTATTGTTACTGTTATCATTATTATTAGACGATAGCTTTTCTGTGTGGTTACATCTGGAATTGAATGTTTTCCATTGAGGCATACTAGCTTTTTCCATGTTTACTTTTTTTGCATGCTTTGCCATTATTTCAGTTATAATGAGTGTTTATTAATTCTTTTGACAGCAGGCTATACATGGCATTATGAAAAAAGAAAAGTAAGTTTAGAAGAAATTAAATGAGATAACTTAAGTTGAAACCATTCTTTTGTTTAATCTGCTGCAAGAAGTTCTCCTGCTTAGGGGAAGAGAAACAGGCCAAATACTTTTTTGTATTTGTGAAGTGCTAGAATTGCATTACCCCAGGTACTTAGGCTAGCCAGTATTTTAACATTCTAAAAAAAAAAGTTATTATATATGGAGTAAGTCCTAAACAGTAAAGACCATCATAGGAAATTTTAAATTAAAGATGAAGAAAAGGGGTGCCATGCAGAGTAGGGATGTACCTAAGATCACTCACTGGTGAAGCTAAGGACTCAGATTGCCTGAGTTCAGATTGGACTCTTTTGATAAAAAAGAATAAAACAGTACATTGATTTTAATGTCATACAGCATATAAAGGGGGGGGCCATAGTATAAATTTGTGATAATAGACAAGTGTACTTTGTGGGTTATTAAAATAAATGTTTTTGTATATAATTTTGTTTTTATGTTGACAATAGAGGAAGTCTACAGACATCTTTTTGTTTCTTGGCCTTTTTTGTCTTTAGCAAGTATGAAAAATTATCCTGACAGCCTTCCTCCAAATCCAAATGAATCTAAACTTGAAAACTTACTTCTCGTGTTCTTTCCTGACACTTTTTTGTATGTTTTCAAAGTGATTAATTTTCATAAAGAAATGCTCCCTATAAATGTAGATCATTGCTCCTAACATTAAAGATAGAAAGCAGTAGAAGTATAATCTTGATATAGTAGCTAAATATATTATTATAATAAAATTTTAAAGAGATGATACAGTCTAATTCATAAAATCATTAAGCTGGAAGACACCTATAGAAGGCATCTAGAAAAAAACTTAGTGTGTTTTCCTTTATTCTCACACTCACACTTCTGATGCCAGATACGTGGGTCTTTTTCCCACACTGACCAATTCTCTGATGCCAGCTGGGTGTTCTACAATTAGTTCAATTAGTGACCCCACACGTTAAGGGCTCAGTCCAACAAGACTGCCCTTACTTCAGATGCCATTCACAAGTAATAGGTCCCCAGGTTACCCACAACTTCTGTCTAACTTGTCCAACTTGGCTACAAATTGTAGGTTCCTACTACTCCCTCTTCAGGTTCGATAATTTGCTAAAGTGGCTCACAGAACCCAGGAAACAGTTTACTTACTATTGCCAATATTGTAAAGGATATAAATGAACAGCCAAATGAAGAGATGCATAGGGCAAGTTATGTGGGAAAGGACTCAAAGCCTCCATGCCCTCTCTGGGCATGCCACCCTCCCAGCACCTCTGTGTTCACCACTCCGGAAGCTCTCTGAACCTCCTCCTTTTGGGTATTTATGGAGGCTTTATTACATAGGCATGATTGATTAAATCATTGGCCATTGATGATTAATTCAATCTCCAGCCCCGCCCCCAATCCCCCCCTTCCCGGAGGTCTGGGGTGGGCTGAAAGTTCCAACCCTATAATCATGTGGTTGGTTTCCTTAACAACCAGCCCCATCTTTAGGGGCTTTCAGAAAGTTACTGCATTAATATAAACTCAGGTGTGGTTGAAAGGGGCATGTTACGAATAACAAAAGACTTTCCTTTTACCTTCTTGGCTCTTATCACTTAGGAAATTTCAAGGGTTTTAGGAGCTCTGTGCCAGGAGTATGACAAAGACTAAATATATATTTCTTGTTATAAATCATAATATCACAGAAGGCAAATGTAACTTTGCCTAAATTAAGTTTAGAAGGTGATTGTTCACCTCTCTGCCTCCATGAAATTGAATAGTCCTCCAGTACTAATGAACTACTGAAGTATTAACAAGTAAGAGGTTTTCATTATAAACAAATAAATAGGAACTATAATAGGAACTCCTAGATATTGATGAAATAAAAGGGCAAATATTTCAAATGAATGTGCCACAGATGAAGCTTATTTTACTACATAGAAATATATTTATAAAGGATTAATAGTTAATTTATTTTACTTGTTTATTTCCCCTCTTAACTACAAGACTATTGTTTTCTGACTCAAATGGTATTATGTGATTGTGGCACAGAGAGTCATGCTTTGTAAGTGCTTATAAAACAGTAAGCAGTATGTTGGGAAAGGGAGCTTTATTGCCTAGAAATAAAAATATTAGGTTTATGGAATATTTGTGGAAAAGTATATTGATGTCTGGATTTTCCTTTCAATACAACAAAATGTAAGATGAATTGATGGATAGAAAGGGAGATTAATAGATTTGTGATAAAATAATATTGTAAAGAGATGATGGAATCTAGGTGATAAATATGTATTCTTTCAACTTTCCTGGTTGCTTGAAAATTTTTATAATAAGATGTTAGGGGAAAATATATATTATGTTGGAGTCAATATTTACATTTGGAATTCAGAAAAAAGGTAGTCTTTTGGAAGTGGCTCTTATGCAAAATATATATGATAGGCAAAAAGAAATTGTTTTTTGACAAAAAATTGTTAACCAATTCAATTTCTAAATGGCTTTTTCAGTTATATTTTTCATTAATGGAGCATACACAGTATATAAAACAATTACATGAATCAATTCAAAGAATATGAATACTACAATAGTTACCTAAGAATATTTAGAGAACAAGACAGAATGATCTGCAGAGAAAAACTTCCTGGTCAGATCATCTAAAAATGCTGGATAATTTATTTAAAATACTTGTTTAAAGCATGGTTGAGCTGGCAAGAAACTAATGGAAACACTCACCGGTTGAAATGACAAGGATACTTGCTTCCACAAGAGTAAGCAAACTCAAAGTTTGCCTTGAGGCCATCTGCTGGCACCTGGCAGTGAGGTGCTTGGTTTACAAAGGCTGTGTACTCAGAGGATCGGAGACAAAGCCTAGTGCTCAAGCAGAGTGGGAGATTGGATCAGAGATCCCCACATCAACCTAGGACCTTTGCAGGGCAGTGTCTTCCCTGAAAGAACTAGAAGGGAAGGAAGGTATGAGATGCAAAAGAAATAGTGGGCAAGAAATAATGTTATTCTTGTGGGAACCTAAACAAAAATTGATTGTAGAAAACATAAACACTAATATCTAATTCAAGGGGTTAAAAATGAAGATAAAACCCTGGACAGTAACAACATATTAATCAGAAGAGGGGTGAAGAAGTTAAAGCATTCTAAAATGGTCCTTGTACTTTTCAGGAGGAAAATAGAGATACTTATTAATACTAGATTTTATTAAGTAAAATATACAGAGTAGAATTTCTAGGGTAGTCACTAAAAGAATAGAAATGGAGTATATAATATAATATGAGTATAATTTTTGAACAAATAGAGTGAAAATGTTGCATGAAGAAAAAAGATTCAACCCAAAAGAAGGCAAGAACTGGGGGAAGGTACAGCATGGAGGGGGATAAAACATAGAAAAAAAGACAGAAAACAGAAAACACACAATGAGGTAGTAGAATGAATTTTAAAAAATCAATAGTCATTGTCAGTGTAAGTGGGCTAAATTTTTTTTTTTTTTTTTTTTTGTGGGGAAGACCAGCCCTGAGCTAACATCCGTCGCCAATCCTCCCCTTTTTGCTGAGGAAGACTGGCCCTGGGCTAACATCGTGCCCATCTTCCTCCACTTTATATGGGACGCCGCCACGGCATGGCTGGCAGGCAGTGCGTCGGCGGGCGCCCGGGATCCGAACTCGCGAACCCCGGGCTGCCAAGCGCGGACTAAACCGCTGCGCCACCGGGCGGCCCCCCAAGTAAGTGGGCTAAATTTTTTATTTGCAAATATTATTGAAACAGATTTTTTCAAAGTTTTTACGAGAAACCTAAAACATAGAAAGTTTAGAAGTTAGAGAATGAAAAAAGATTATACTAGGTGAATACCCAAAGAGAGCTAGTAATGTTATACAAATAGTCTTTAAAGCAAAATCATTAGTAGAGATTACCAGAGACCAACATTGACAGAAAAGTCAATTCACCAGGAAGATATAACAATTCTAAATGTGTATAACATACCTTGAGTACACATAAAATAAAAATTGACAAATTCACTGTATTAGAGATTTTAATTTCCTTCATATGGTAATTAATAGATTAAGTGAACAAAATATCAGTAAGGCAATATAAGATTTGAACAATATAATTAAAAGCTTGGTTTAAGGGACATGTAAAGAGTACTATATACAACTGGAGACTGTACTTTTTTTCATAAACAAACAAAAACATTTCTAAAAACTGACCATATTGTAGTCCATAAAGTTCATGAAATTTTCAAAGGATCACTTGTAGTTACTCAACAATTAATTACTGAATGCCACATGCCAGGCACTATTGTTAGAGCTCGGAAGATAGCAATAAACAAAGACACACACACACAAATCTATGGCATCATAAAGTTTACATTATAGTGAAGGAAACAATATGTAAATAAATAGGTAAAATGTATAATATGTTAGGTAATGATATGTACCTTGAAGGAGAACAAAGCAGGGGCCGGGGCTAGGGAGTATTGAGTGGTTGAGTCAGTGGGTTGCAATTTTAAATAAGGTTGTCAGGAAAGGCCTCACTAAGAAGGTGAAATATGAGTTAAATCCTAGCAGTTTGGCTGGAGCAGTGAATGAGAAGCAGAATAATAACAGAATGGGTCAGAGAGGTAGCAGGTGGCTCTGTAGTATAGGACTTTGTTTGCTCTTGTAAGGAATTGAGATTTTTCTCTTGAATAATAGGGGAAGTCAGTTTATGATTTGGAACCAGCTATGGATGGATCACCGAGATGCTATGTTGAGAATAGAGCTTTGAAGGTCATGGGCAAGGAGACCAGTTGGGAGGCTATTGCAATAACTGAGTGAGAAAGGTGGCCATTTACAGCAGATTGGTAGCAAAAGGGATAAGGATAGAACGGTTGGATTTTGGACATATTGAAGGTTTTGCTGACAGGATTTGCTGACAGACTGGATGAAGAATATGTTAGAAAGAGAAGTCAAGGATGACTTCAAGTGTTTAGATCTGAGCAACTGGAAAAATAGGGTTGCCATTGACTAGATTCTTGGCTGTTGACACTTGTGAACAGTCTATAAAGTCTAGGAGAAATTCTGCTTTGTTAGATATTCTACCCTGTTGAGGTCTGAAAAGAAACATGGAGAGAAAATACAATCAACAATTTACAAGGCAGATTTTATTACATCTGCGAAGGTAAGACCTTGATATATAATGTAGGAACATCAATAAATGAGTTTCAGAATGTCTACCTTTATGGGAAATATATTTGTTTTCTTTGTTTGATAAAATGTAGACACAACCTTACTTAATAATTCTTCACCCTTTTACTATATATTTAAACTTAACTCAAAAAACTATGAACAGATGATGTAACCTCATTTGTAACTATAGTAAGTACCCTCATCCCTCTCTCTCCTTGAAGAGGATACAAGTACCATTCAGTTCCTATTTTTTGAATTCTCTCCTCTTCCCTTTTCTTCCTCACTGATAAGCATGTTCAATTAATAAAATATTCAGCTTGCTGTAGATTCTGATCCTTATTACTTATCTCATTACATTTTATAGAAAGAGATACTTGAGTTGTGTCAGTACCTGGAGAACTAAGGAGCATCTTTTTAAATTTTAAGGAGATAATAAATAATAGCTTTCCTCAGAAAGCTAACATGTAGGCCTTAGCAGTGTTGAAGTGGTTGAAAAAAAGACATTACTTTGGTGAAACTTTAATGAGCACTCTGACCACATGTGGTTATTGCTATGCGAGGATATGTATTTGCCTTTTAGTTCATAGGTTTTATAAATAAATGTTTAAACCTAAAGCCCTCCCATTAATTCAACTTTTTCTGATCCATAGGACTGTGCATTGTTGTTATAGTTTTTTAGAACACTAAGTTACGTTTTTTCCAAAATAAAAATAGCTTTCTGATTGTAGAAGTTATACATGACTTTTTTCACAATATAATATCATTGCCCTCTTTTCATGTCAATAAACATAGGTCCACATCATGCATTACAAGGATGCACCATCATAATTTACTCAACCATCCTCCTATCTATGGACATGGACTATTTCCAACTTTTTGCTACTATAAGTAATGCTGTAATAAACACCATATTCATATTCTTTTTGCTACTATAAACAATGCTGTAATAAACATATTCACATTTATGGTGAGATATATATTTATGATGAGATATATGATGATATAAATATATATGACATATTTACACACACACCTTTGTGCATTTATCTGATTATTTCCTCAGAATAAATTCCTCTAAGTGGAATTACCATCTCAGAAGTTATTCACATTTATAAGATTCTTGATATATATTGTCAAATGTCCCTGTCACCATTTTGTGAAATTACTCACTTCATCATACCCACAGTTGAAATAATATCTTAAAGCATTGACAATTAAATAGGTGAAATTTGGCACCTTGCTGCTTTAATTTTTTGTGTATTAAATTCTCCTAAAGATTTTTTTATATTTAATAAACTGTATTTTTTAGAGAGGTTTAGAACAGTTAGGTTCACAGCAAAATTGAAAGTATGGAGATTTCTCATATAGTCTCTTTCCCCACCTACTTTAATATTAATTTTTTTACTAATGGTGATTGCAAACATCTTGCTATATATATGGGCTATTTGTATTATTATATGAATGGCTGCTATTTAATGTGTGCCAGTTAAAGCTAAGGGCTTTATAAACATGATCACATTTAATTCTCACATCCTAGTATGTAAGCATATATTATCCCCGTTTTATAGCCAGGGATACTTAGATTAAGTAACTTGCTCAAAAAGTACATACAATATGTGGCAGACCAGAATCCTAACTTGAGTCCTTCTGACCTCAGAGTCCATGCCCCTCACCATCATATTAGAAATTGAACCACCTCAGGAGATAAGGCATTCCTCTTTTCTAGAGGTATTTAATAAAAGAGGAGACATACACTGGTGTGGAGGGGCAGTACAGTATACAGGGTAACAGCTGGGAATTTTGGATATGGGCACATTCTTAACGTTCCTTAGCTTCAGTTTCTTGATTTGTAAATAAGGATAATCATGGTACTTATCACACCATGATGTTGTGAGAATTAATATAATAATCCCTGTAACAAGAGCTTATGGTATGATCTAGCACATAATATAGGCACAATAAATGCTATTATTGATTATGGTGTTGTAGAGATTTAATAATCAGATGAAGGTGGACTTGATATTTTAGAACAGTATTTCTCAACCTTTTTTTCATTATTGCCACCCCAAGGAGAAAAAAATACATTTAAATTAAATAAGTTTAATTTCTTCCTAACAAGATAAATTAAATACTAAAGAATAAGATTTGTCAGGTAAGGTTATGCTTTGGAGGCCCACAAGCTGTTGTAAGAGCTAAGATTTTTTTCAGTCCCAAACAACAAATTTTTGCCCCCTTAAAGGTGATATTGGCCCCAGTGAGAATGCATGTTTTAGAAATGCCTCCTTTAAAAATTAAACAAAACCGCAAACCTTCAAACCAGGAGGAGAGTCATCCTAGGTTTGAGGGAGGAAATAGGACTAAGTGAGATTTCTTCATACTTTTAAGGTTCCTTTCAACCCTGAGATTTTATAATCCTATGTTTCTCGGCTCCTCTGCGTAGAAAAATAAAATCTATTCCCTAAGGTAACCTTTTCCTGCTTAATGGGTTCTAAGTTTTCCAAGTTTAAGTGAACAATTATGGTATATCATTATAAGCTGTAAAGGATGGCACACATAAATAGTTTACTGTAGATTCAAATAACATTTAAAACAATGTTTGTCTGTCACATTTTAATAATACAGTCATGCACCACATAATGACATTTCAGTCAACGATGGACCACACATAAAACAGTGGTCCCATAAGATTAGTACCATATAGCCAAGGTGTGTAGTAGGTTATACCATCCAGGTTTGTGTTAGTACATTTTATGATGTTCACACAACTATGAAATTGCCTAACAATGCATTTCGCAGAACATATCCCCGTCATTAAGCAACACATGACTGTATTCATAATTATAATCTGGCTACCTAGTAGCCGGATTGTTGCATGTATCCATTTCTTTTCATTACTGAGTAGTATTCCATGGTATGGATCTACCAGGTTGTCTTACCATTCACCCACTGAAGGACATCTAAGTTGTTTCCAGTGTTTGGATATTAGAAATAATGCTGCTATAAACATTCATGTACAGGTTTTTATGTGAACATTTAAGTTTTCATTTCTCTAGGATGAATGCTCAGGAGTGCAATTGCTGGGCTTGTAAGGTAGTTATAGGTTTTTTAGAAAATTCCAAACTGTTTTCCAGAGTGGCTGTATTTTATGTTCCCACCAGCAGTGTATGAATGATCCAGTTTCTTCACATTTAGCCAGCATTTAGTGTTGCCACTGTTTTGTATTGTAGCTATTCTGAGAGGTGGATAGTGATATCTCATTGTGGCTTTAATTTCATTGCCCTAATGGATAATGATGTTGAATATCTTTTCCTACAATTGTTTGCCATTAGTAGATCCTCTTTAAATGTCTCTTACTATCTTTTGCCTGTTTTCTAATTTTATTTTTTACTTTTAAGTTTTGAAAGCTCTTTATATATTTTGATACTTGCCCTTCGTCAGATATGTGGTTTGCAAATATTTTCTCTCAGTCTGTAGCTTGTCTTTCCATCCTCTGAACAGGGTGTTTGTAGTATAAAAATTTTTGATTGTGATGAAATCCAGTAGATAAATTTTTCCTTTTGCGGACAGTGCTTTTGGTGTCAAATCTGTCTTTGCCTAGCCCTATATATCAAAGACTTACTCCTGTTTTTCCTCTAAAAACTGTATTGTTTTATATTTCACATGTAAGACCATGATTTGTTTTGAGTCAATTTTTGCATAAGTCCGAGATTTGGGTTGAGGTTTTGTTTTGGGGGGGGTTTCTCCTGATATCCAGTTGTTCTAGCACCATTTGTTGGAAAAGTTATTCTTCCTCCATTGCATTGCTTTTGCACCTTTTTTAAAAATCAGTTGGGCATAAATTGTGTGAGTCTATTTCTAGTTCATCTGTGTTATTCTATTGATCTATGTGTCTGTCCTGTCAATACCACACAGACTTCATTACTGTAGTCTATATGAGTCTTGAAATCAGGTAGGCTGATTCCTCTCATTATCTTCTTCAAAATAGTTTTGCTATTCTAATTCCTCTGTCTTTCCATATAAATTTTAGAATGATCCTGTCTATATCTACACAATATCTTGCTTTGATTTTGATAGGAATTGTGCTCAACTTGTTTATATCAATTGGGGCAGAATTGACATTTTTACTATGTTGAATTTCCAATCCACAAAAATGGTGTCTCTCTCCATTTATTTAGATCTTTGTTTTTTTTTTCACCAGCATTTTGTAGTTTTCAGCATACAAATCCTATACAAGTTTTGTTAGATTTACGTCTAAGTATCTCATCTCTTTTTTTTTTTTTTTGTGAGGAAGATTAGCCCTTAGCTAACATCCGCTGCCAATCCCCCTCCTTTTGCTGAGGAAGACTGGCCCTGAGCTAACATCTGTGCTCATCTTCACCTGCCACAGCATGGCTTGATGAGCATTGCATAGATCTGAACCCAAGAACCCCGGGCCGCTGCAGCAGAGCGTGCGAACTTAACCACTATGCCACCAGGCCGGCCCCCAGTATCTCCTCTTTTTGACTGATTGTAAGTGGTATTGTATTTTTAATTTTGGTGTTCACATATTCATTGTTATTATATAGAAATACTATTGATATTTGTATGTTGATCTATCCTGTGGCCTTGCTGAATTCAATTATTCATTTTAGGAGTTTTTTTTGCAGATTTCTTGGAATTTTTTACATAGACCATCATGTCATCTGTAAATAGGGATAGTTTTCTTTTTTCCTTTTTGAGTATATATCTTTTATTTCCTTTTCTTCTCTTATTGCACTGGCTAGAACTTCCAGCACTGTGTTAGAAAAGAGTGGTGGGAATGGACATCCTTGCGTTGTTCCCAGTGTTAGGGGAGACCATTCAGTCTTTCACCATTAAGAACAATGTAAGCTGTAGCTTTTTGGAGATATTCTTTATCAAGTTGAGGAAGTTCTCTCTTTTCCTATCTTTCTGAGGATTTTTATCATGAATGGTTGTTAAATTTTGTCAAACTCTTTCTCTATATTGATTCACATGGTTATGTGATTTTTCTTCTTTAGCCTGTTAATATGGTGGATTACACTGATTAAACTAGCCTTGCATACCTGGTATAAACCCCACTTGGTCATGGTGCGTAATTCTTTTCATATGTTGCTGGAGTCTACTTGCTAATATTTTGTTAAGAATTTTTGCATTTGTTTTCATGGGGGATATTGATCTGTAGTTTCATTTTTTGTGTGCTGTCTTTGACTTTTAATATCAGGGTCATAGTAGCTTCTTTACATGAATTGGGAAGTGTTCCCTCTGCTTAAGCTATCTGGAAAAGATTATGTAGAATTTCTGTTAATTCTTTAAAAACTTGAAAGAATTCTCAGGTGAAACAATCTAGGCCTAGAGATTTCTTTTTTAGGAGTTTTAAAATTATGAATTCAATTTTCTTAACATTATAGAGCTATTCAGATTACCTATTTCATATTGGATAGGTTCTGATAGTTTGTACTTTTTGAAGAATTAGTCCATTTCATCTAAGATGCCAAATTTATGTGTATATGTTATTTGTATTATTCTCTTATTATCCTTCTGATGTCTGCAGAGTCTGTAGTGATACTCCTGTTTAATTCTTGATACTGCTAATTTGTGTCTTTTTTTCTTTGTCAGTCTTAGTAGAGGTTGATCTTTTTGAAGAAGCAGCACCAGGGTTCATTGATTTTTTTTCTCTATTTTTTTTTTCAATTTCATTGATTTCCACTATTATCTTTATTATTTTCATCCTTCTTGCTTTGGGTATATTTTGTTCTTGTTTTTCTGGTTTCTTGAGGTGAGAGCTTAGATGATTGATTTTAGACTTTTCTTCTTTTCCATATGAGCATTTAGTGCTATAAATTTCCCTCTAATCACTGCTTTAACTGTGTCTCACACATTTTGATATGTTGTATTTTCCTTTTCATTCAGTTAAATGTATTTTTTTCCCTTGAGACTTCTTCTTTGACCCATCAATTATTTAGAAGTGTATCGTTCCTAAGTGATTTTCCTATTATCTTTCTATTATTGATTTCTAGTTTGATTCCATTGTGGTCAGAGAACACACTCTATGATTTCAGTTCTTTTACATTTGTTAAGGTTGTCTTATAACCAGGATATCTAGGAAAAAATGAGAATGTGTCCTCTGATGTTGTTGGTGGAGTTGCATTTCTATAAATGGATCCAGTTGGTTCATGGTGTTATCAAGTTCTTCTATGTTGTTGCTAATTTTCTGTCTAGTTGTTCTAGACAACATTTGAGAGAAGGATGTTAAAGTCTCCAACTGTAATTGTGGATTTGTCTACTTCTCTTTTCAGTTTTATCAGTTTTTCTTCACATATTTTCAGCTCTGATGTTGGATGCATGCACATTTAGGTTTTCTACATCTTCATGGTGGATTGACTCTTATCATTATATAATGTCCCTCTCTGTCTCTGGTAATTTTCTTTGCTCTTAAGTCTTATTTGATATTAATATAGCCACTTCTGCTTTCTTTTATTTATGTTTGTATAATATATCTTTTCCATCCTAAAATTTTAGCCTGCCTGTCTTGTTATATTTGAAGTGAGTTTCTTGTAGATGACATATACATGAGTCATCTTTTTAAATCTACTATGCTAATCTCTCTCTTTTAGTTGGTGTATTTCTACCTTTTTCATTTAATGTAATTATTGATATGTTAGGGTGTAAGTCTGCCATTTTTGTTTGTTTGTTTTCTGTTTGCTTTCTCCCTTTTTAATTTTACTGTTTTCTTTTTCCTGCCTTCATGTGTTTTACTTGAACAGTCTTTAGAAACTCGTTTTTATTTATCTTGATTGTTTTTTTGTTATTTTTTTATTGAGATGAAATTAACACAACAGAAATTCACTATCTTAACCATTTTAATATGAACAGTTCAGTGCTTTTTAGTATATTACCACCACCACTATCTAATTCAGAACATTTTCATTATCTCAAAGAGAAACTCCATGTAATAAATTAAGTAGTCACTCCCCAGTCCTCCCTCTCCCTAGCCCCTGGAAATCACTAATTTACTTTCTGCCTCGATAATGTGCCTGGTCTGGACAGTTTATATAAATGGAATCATACAATATGTGACCTTTTATGTCACATATTCTTCTTTCACTTAGCATAATATTTTCAATATTCATCCATATTGTATCAGTACTTCATTCCTTTTTATAATATTTTGTTATATGGATATACTACATTTTGTTTATCCATTCATCAGCTGATGGACATTTGAGTTATTTCCACTTTTTGGCTATTATGAATAATGCTGCTGTGAAGATTTGTGTACAAGTTTTTGTATGAGCATCTGTTTTCAATTCTCTTGGGTATATCTAGGAATGGAATTGCTAGGTCTTATGGTAACTCTGTGTTTCACCATTTGAGGATCTGCCAGATTGTTTTTCACTGTGGCTGCATCATTTTACATTCCCACCAAAAATATATGAGGGTTCCAATATCTCCACATCCTTGTCAACATTTGTTTTCTGACTTCTTGATCATAGCCATCGTAGTGGGTATGAAGTTGTATCTCATTGTTGGTTTGATTTGCATTTCTAGAATGATTAATGATGTTGGACATCTTTTTATGTGCTTTTTGGTCATCTGTTTATCTTCTTTGGAGAAATATCTATTCAAGTCCTTTGCCCATTTTTAATTGGGCTATTTGTCTTTTTGTTGTTGAGAATTCTTTATACATTCTGGATACTAGACCCTTATAAAATACATGATTTGTGAGTGTTTTCTCTCTTTCTCTGCAAGTATTCTCTTGGTTATTTTTTTGATAGTTTTTGATGCACAAAAGTTTTTAATTTTGATGATGCCCAGCTTATTGACTTTTTCTTCTGTTGCTTGTGCTTTTACTGTCCTATTTCAGAAACCATCGCCTAAGCCAAGGTCGTGACGATTTATTCCTATGTTTCCTTCTAAGAATTTTATAATTTTAGCTCTTGTTTAGATCTTTGATCCATTTTGAGTTAATTTTTATATATGGTGTGAAGTATTGATCCAAATTCATTATCTTACATGTGGATATCTAGTTTTCTCAGTACCATTGTTGCTTAGCAGGTATGAAATTTCCATTTCCCTACTCAGCCTTCTCTGACATCATCAGTGAGGAGAGGGGTAGGGATGGGACTCCTGTTGCAGTCTGACAAGATTGGAAATCACAAGCCCGTTGCTGGCATGGGTGGGGCCACAGTTTTTCTTGGTGTTTGGCTGGAGTAAACCATTTATTTCTAAAAAGTTTCCTGTATTGCTAGGCTGTCCCTTTCCTGGTCCTTTGGCTAGAGAAATCAGGATTTTGTTGGGGCTTTTTTTCTCTCTACTCATTGTCATTTTTGGGTTGCTTACTTCTTCAGCTTCAAGTCTGGAATATATGAGACAAAAAGAAAACCCAGAAACTCACCACTGTTGTTCCTTGGGTCCCAAGGTTCCTAAGCTGTTCTACCGTCTTCTCTCCACCTTTCATAGTCTTCTTATGTTTGTTTTTATGTATAATGTCCAGGTTTTTTTCACTGTACTTAGAGGGAGATACAGGAAAAAGTAGTTCTACCACACCTTCCCAGAAGTAGAAGCCTCTTAACACATTTTTTAAACCCTAAAAACGCTGTCTATTGCTGCCATACCTTCAAAATAAAAAAGGAAATTATATAGAACTTCACCTTAACATAATCCTTCTATAACCTTCTGGAGGCCAAGGTGAGTTGGGGGGATTCTCTAATAGGTCATAGCTGTTTTCAAGGCAATCTGGCTTTAAGGAGTCCAAGTACCTAAGTATGAATTCTCCACTCTGTGTATTCTTTCAAGAAGACTTATCAGAAGCTAAAAGTTCCTTTCATATATTATTACTACCATTGTTATTATCATCCTCAATATCACCCAAGTCATGTATCTTCAAACTTTTCCTTCCCTCTTTCATTGTGACATGCCAGATTCTGTGATGGTATATGGTAGAGTCCATGAATTTTTATATCATGTAACTTGATAGGAAATAGCAACTCTTTTCTCATTATCAGGTGTGTTATTAGTATAGGTCAGTGGTTGTTATCTGTACCCTGAAACTTTCACAGGTGTTCTGCCAAACTTTGATCAACATGTAAAATCTAATTTTGCTAAAACTATGAAGACATCCTATTACAATGTTATTTATTAAATGAAGCATTGAGAAGAATAAGCCATGTAACATTATATAGATGGGATATTCATTTTTCAAATAAGACATTCATCAGGCTGTTAGAGAAAAAGTATTTTGTATTACTTGAGAACTTTGCCATGTGAGCATGTGAAGCAGCACAGTCACTTCCGTAAATAGTTCTGCGTAGAGAAAGTACTGAAAGGTGATAACTGAGGAAGAAAATTTTTTTAAGTTCAATCAAATAAATGTTTTCTTCCCATCGGGTGAAATATAACTTGATTAGATGAGCAGAAACTTAATTATTTAATAAGGTCACAATATGAGTTAGAAATGGTTTTTTCTTTTTTCATCATCTATGAGATTCTTAACATACCACAAAAATCAGTTATATCAAGTTCTCTTCCAGTTGCTAGTACAGCAAAAGTTCCCTTTAGAAATAAAAATGTTCCCTTTTTTTTTTTTTGTGAGGAAGACCAGCTCTAAGCTAACATCCGTTGCTAATCCTCCTCTTTTTGCTGAGGAAGACTGGCCCTGGGCTAACATCCGTGCCCATTTTCCTTTACTTTATATGGGACGCCGCCACGGCGTGGTTGACAAGCAGTGTGTCGGCGGGCGCCCGGGATCCGAACCCGCGAACCCTAGGCTGCCAAGCACGGACTAAACCGCTGCGCCACCGGGCGGCCCCTAAAAATGTTCCCTTTGGTTAGAATCATAAACTGTGTGGATGCAATTCAGTGAAACTTCCCCACTTTTTTCCCTGCCCTCAATGAATAAGGTCATTTGAATAAGGTAATTCTCTCAAAGGGGTAGAGTTTTTAATGTTTTATATGACAGGTAACTGGGCAGATTTTATGCAGACTTCTGTAAGAACTTTTGTGATCTCAATATAGAACTTTTCCTAATGCTTATGATTAAAATATCTAATCAAGAGGTATAGTAATAGGTAGGTCATTCATCTAGGTCATTGAAGTGTTGGTTGGCTATTCCACAGAGGCATATATTCTTAGTGGCTAAGATATGTATGGGTTGCTTCCTGAAGCGCCAAGTTTTTCTTTCTAAAATACATTGCCCTATAGCTTGCGTGGATGCACTGGCAGAGCATGCTAACCACACTTTCATCCTCACTGGATATCTCAGAGAAGTTAATTCTTATTGTAGAAAGACTACTGAAATTGTCTAGTGACTAGGGAGTCTGGTCTTGCTATACCATTAACTTCTCATGTGATTTAGAGAATGATACCTAACCTCTCTGGGCTTCAGTTTTCTCGCTAGCAGAATGAAGACATGACCCTAGATCAGTACTAGTTCTTAAATAAACTTCAGCGTGCATTAGAGGGCTTGTTAAAATGCAAATTGCCCAGCCCTACCCCCAGAGTTTCTGATCCAGTAGGTCTGAAGTAGGTCCCAAGAATTTGCATTTCTGATCAGTTCCAAGGTGATGTTGATACTGCTGGTTTAGAGACCACTCTGAGAACCACTGGTCATCTCTGCCATGTCCCTTGTACCTCTCAGCCTTCTGTGATTTTGTACGTGTTAAGCAGATGTTTGCTGGTTGGTTGGCTCACTAAAGATCTCAGTCTGATAACTCTAAAATAGGCTTTCATAAAGCAAACCAGTCGTTAGAAATTCAGGCATCTCTAATTTTGGTAAATGGAAACTAGATTTTTTTTTTAGCTTATTGAGGTATAATTGACAAATAAAATTGTAAGATATTTAAGTTGCACATCTTGATGATTTGATAGATGTATACATTGTGAAAGGATTCCTCCCTTCTAGTTAATTAACATATCCATCACCTCATATATTTATTTATTTATTTTTGGTGAGAACATTTAAGTTCTACTCTCTTAGCATATTTCAATTATACAATATTATCAACCACAGTCACCATGTTATACGTTAGATCCTCAGAACTTATCTTATAGCTGAATATTTGTACGCTTTTCCCAACCTTTCCCTGTTTTCCCCACCGTCCCCCCCCCCCAGCCTTTGTAACCACTTTTCTACTTTCTGTTTCTATGAATTTGACTTTTTATTTAGATTCCACATATAAGTAATACCATGCAGTATTTGTCTTTCTCTGTCTGGTTTATCTCACCTAGGATAACGCTTGCAGGCTCCATCCATGTTGTAGCAAATGGCAGGATTTCCTTCTTTCTCATGGCTGAATAATACTCCTGTGTGTGTGTGTGTGTGTGTGTGTGTGTGTGTCACATCTTCTTGATCCATTCATCCACAGATGGACACTTAGGTTTTTTCGGAGACCACTTTTATATACAATGTGAGACAGATTTAGTAGAGTAGTGAAACTGCACATAGTATTGATCTTTTTGCTGTTACTTTTTGTTTTGTTTGCCATTTTTCTTCAAACAAATTGCTTCTTTTTTTTTTTTTTTTTGGTGAGGAAGATTAGCCCTGAGCTGACATCCGTTGCCAATCTTCCTCTTTTTGCTGAGGAAGACTGGCCCTGGGCTAACATCTGTGCCCATCTTCCTCTACTTTATATGTGGGACGCCTGCCACAGCACGGCTTGATAAACAGTATGTAGGTCCACACCCGGGATCCAAACTTGCAAACCTTGGGCCACCGGAGTGGAGCACACAAACTTGACCACTATGCCACCAGGCCGGCCCACACAAATTGCTTTTTAAAAACTTTTATTAAATTAACATATTCAGAAAAATGAACAAATCATAAGTATATAGCTCACTGAATTATCACATTTATCATAACTATGTAACCAGTAAAGAAGTTACCAGCACTTCAGAACCCCCCCCCTTTGCCACCTCCTAATCACCCTCTCTTCTTTCCAAAGCTAACCACAATCCTGAATTCTGACACCATAGATTAGTATTACCTGTTTTTGAACTTCACATGAATGGAATTATACAGTAGTATTTTCTTTTGTGTTTGCCTTTTTTGCTCAACATCATGTTTATGAGAGTAGTACATGTTGTAGTATGTGGCAGTAGTAGGTTCATTTTTATTACTGGATATTATCTTTTCATGACAAATACTGTAGGAATATATGTTTTATTTATCCATTCTGCTGTTGAGGAACATTTCTGTTGTGTCTAGTTTTGGGCTATTACAAAAAATGTTGCTGTGAACATTCTTTTTTTTTTTTTTTTTGTGGGGAAGACAAGCCCTGAGCTAACATCTGTTGCCAATCCTCCCCATTTTGCTGAGGAAGACTGGCCCTGAGCTAACATCGTGCCCATCTTCCTCCACTTTATATGGGACGCCGCCACAGCATGGCTGACAGGCAGTGCGTCGGCGGGCGCCCGGGATCCGAACTCGCGAACCCCGGGCTGCCAAGCGCGGACTAAACCGCTGCGCCACCGGGCAGCCCTGCTGTGAACATTCTTGATCTTTCTAAATTTATTAACATTTATGATTCTTATGTGAACTGTCTATTCATTCCAGTGAAATATGTTTTATGGTTTTTAAAGCAAATTTTGGATATGATTGGTATCTTTCATATGTTGCAAACATTTTTCCCTATTTGCCATTTGTTTTTTCAGTCTAGCATAGTGTTCCATTGTTGTTCCAAGAGAAGTTTTATAAGGTTAACTAATATATCAGTGTTCTCCATTATCATTTCTTGATTCTTAGATCTTCTTTCCCCAGCATTATAAAAAATATTTACTCCTATTTCTTTCAATCACCTTTATGACTTTATGTTTTACATTTTATTCTTCCAACTCTGAAAATAATTTTAGCATAAGAAATAACACATAAATCCAGCTTCATTTTCTGCCACCTCTCTAGGCAGTTGTCCTAATATCATTTTCACAATTTTCTCATGACTTATGAACCTACTTTTCTTGCATACTAACAATTATGGAACAACTTTTGGCAGTAGTCACAGAGTCATGCTCATCCACTGGAGTCTACACACACACACACACACACACACACACACACACACACCCCTTTTAAGAATTTGAGTAAACATTTGAAAATTGAGATATCACATAAAAACCTAATTTATGATTTTCTGTAAAAAAAAAAAAAAAAAACCTTCACCAGATCATTTGTTAATACCGAACCTTGGTGTTTCAGACAACAATCAGCCAGAGCTGAGTAGCACGTGTCCCCTCTATAATGGGCTTATGTTCTCTCCCATTTGCCACAGTCCCCACCAGTTCTTATTGCTTCTTACATTTGGCCCATTAAATGTATTTCTGTTGCTTGCTCGGTCCTATCAGCATTTAATTTATGGGTTCTATATATTTCCAATAATCTATTCCTGTGCCCTCTCCATACTGTTTCACTTACTGTAACTTTGTGTATAGTATGAAAAGTTCTTCAAAATGTCCCTGCTTTATGATAAGTTTTTAAAATTTCAGATGAACTCTAGGGTCCTTTTGTTAAGTTCTAAACAAACAAAAGAAACCCCATAGGGGTTTTGATTAGAATAGCATGAATATATAACTTAAGTTTAGGAAGAATCAACATATTTATAATATTGAATTCTTCTGTTTAGTAACAGGTTTCTCTCCATTTATTCAAGTTTCCCTTTACATCCCTAAATATATTTTTGTATGTATAAATGTTTTATGTTAAATTTACTCCTGTGTATTTTTTTATAACTAGGACATTTTTAAAATTAAACTTCCTAACTTCTGATTGCTGGTATACATGAAACTATTGATGTTTGTACACTAATTTTGTAGTGTATAATTACCCTTTTGAACATTTTTAAATTATTTCTATAAGTTTTTCAGTTGATTATTTTGGCTTTCTAAAGTGGACAATCATATTGTCTACAAATAATCATCATTTCCTATCTTACTTCCTGTATTTATACCTCTCATTTTTGTGTAGTAAATAATAGTGGTGATAAGACACTCTTATTTGTGACTTCAATGAAATGTTGCTACTCTATCATAATTCGGCATGATATTGTCAGTTGTTTTGAAATACATATTGGTTTGGGGTTTTTTTTAATAAAATTTTTATTTTAGAATTTACAGAAAACTTGCAGAATTCCCGTATACCCCTTACCCAGTTTCCCCTAAGGTTAACATCTTGCGTTACTGTGGGACATTTGTCAAAACTAAGAAACAAACATTGGTACATTACTATTGGCTAAATTCCAGACTTTATACAGATTTCACTGGTTTTTTCCACTATTGTCCATTTTTCTGTTCCAGGATCTAATGCAGAATACTACATTCCATTTAGCCTTCCTGACTTACCCCCCCACCCACTTGCACACAAAAATATACTTTTTTTTCACATTAATATCCTATCACACACATACATACATGCACATACAAATATGGTTTTTCACATTAATTGTATCATAACACAAATACACACACACATACACACAGGCACACACCCCGGCCACCTGGCTTTTCTACTCCACATTCCACTTTGGAGACCTTTTGTGCAGTTGATGAAGATGGGATATTTCTCTTCCCACCTGTGGCTGAACAAGAGGCTGGGGGCACAGTTGGGTCAAGCAGCTGGCATACTTTATATATACTTAGAGCACCAGCTGAGCAGGAGAGCCAAGAACAACAAAAACCCAACTAACTTTTTGTGAAAAGGATTAGATATATATACAGATGGTCCCTGACTGACAATGATTCCTCTTACAATTTTTCAACTTTACAATGATGCAAAAGGGACACACATTCAGTAGAAACTGTACTTCGAATTTTGACCTTTTCCCAGGCTAGCGATATGCAGTACAATACTCTCTCGTGATGTTGGGCAGTGGCAGCAAGTCAGCCACGTGATCATGAGGGTAAACAACTGATAGACTTACAACCATCTGTTTTCCACTTTCAGTACAGTATTCAATAAATTACATGAGATATTCAATACTTTATTATAAAATAGGGTTTATGTTAGATGATTTGGCCCAACTGTAGCCTAATGTAAGTGTTCTGAGCATGTTTAAGGTAGGCTAGGCTAAGCTATGATGTTCTGTAGGTTAGGTGTATTAAATGCATTTTCAAGCTACGATATTTTCAAATTATGATACTTTTATCGGGACATAACCCCATTTTAAGTCGAGGAAGATCTGTATATATATTTTTCTTTTTTCTTACTTTTATTGTGGTAAAATACACATAACATAAAATTGACCATCTTAATCATTTTTTTGTGTGAGGAAGACCAGCCCTGAGCTAACATCCATTGCTAATCCTCCTCTTTTTGCTGAGGAAGACTGGTCCTGGGCTAACATCCATGCCCATCTTCCTCTACTTTATATGGGACGCTGCCATGGCATGGCTGACAAGCAGTGCATCGGCAGGCACCTGGGATCCGGGCCCGTGAACCCTGGGCTGCCAAAGTGAGAGCTAAACCGCTGCACCACCGGGCCGGCCCCCACCATCTTAATCATTTTTCAGTATACAGTTCACTGGTTTTGAATACATTCACATTGTTGTGTTACCATCACCACCATCATCCCTGTAATTCTTTTCATCTTGTAAAACTGAAACTCTATT
Organism: Tapirus indicus; assembly: GCA_031878705.1. Taxonomy (NCBI): domain Eukaryota; kingdom Metazoa; phylum Chordata; class Mammalia; order Perissodactyla; family Tapiridae; genus Tapirus; species Tapirus indicus. The sequence continues at coordinate 52,914,756 of CM062923.1, read as the reverse complement.
CCTATTAAACAATAACTCCTCAATCTCCCCTCCCCCAGCCCCTGTCAACCACCATTCTACTTTCTGTCTCTATGGATTTGACTACTTTAGATACTTCATATAAGTGGAATCATACAGTATTTGTCTTTTTGTGACTGGCTAATTTCACTTATAATAATGTACTCAAGGTTCATTCATGTTGTAGCACATTACACAATTTCTTTCCTTTTTAAGGCTGAATAATATTCCATTGTATATACAGCCACATTTTGCTTATTCATTCATTGGTTAATGGACACTTGGGTTGCTTCCATGTTTTAGTTATTGTGAATAATGCTGCTAAGAACATGGGTGTACAAATATCTCTTTGAGACTCTGCTTTCAACTCTTTTGGATATATACATGAATGGAATTGCTGAATCTTATGGTAATTCCATTTTTAATTTTTTGAGGAATCGCCATGCATTTTTCACAGTGGCTGTACCATTTTACATTCCCAGCAGCAGTGCACAAGGGTTTCAATTTCTCCTATTCCCTGCCAACACTTGCTTTTCTGTTTTTCGACAGTAGCCATCTTAATGGGTGTAAAGTGGAATCTCATTGTAGTTTTGATTTTCATTTCCCTAATAATTAGTCATGTTGAGCATCTTTTCATTTGCTTATTGGCCATCTGTATGTCTGGAGAAGTGTCTATTCAAGTCTTTTGCCCATTTTTGAACTGAGTTGTTTGTATTTTTGTTATTGAGTTTAGGAGTTCTTTATATATGTTACCTATGCCTTTGGTGTCAGGTCCAAGAAATCATTGCCAAATCCAATGTTGAGAAGCTTTTGTGCTTCTAAGAGTTGTATTGATTTAGCTCTCACATTTAGGTCCTTGATCCATTTGGAGTTAATTTTTATATATGGTATTAGGTAAGGGTCGAACTTCATTCTTTTGCATGTGGATATCCAGTGTCTGCCCAGGACCATTTGTTGAAAAGACTGTCCTTTCCCCACTGAATGATCTTGGCACCCTACTAAAAAAAAAAAAAAAAAAATTTTATATATATATAAATATATATATATATATGAGGGTTTACTTCTGGGCTCTCTATTCTATTCCATTGGTCTATATATCTGTCTTTATGCCAATATCACACCAATACCACACTCTTTTGATTACTGTGGCTTTTTAATACATATGGAAATCAGGAAGTGTGAGTCCTCCAGTTTTGTTCTTCTTTTTCAAGACTGCTTTAGCTATTTGAGGTCCTTTGAGATTCCATATGAGTTTTAGGATGGGTTTTTCTATTTCTGCAAATAGTGTCACTGGGATTTTGGTAGGGATTACATTGAACCTGTAGATTGCTTTGACTACTATCAACATTTTAGCAATATTAAGTTTTCCAATCCCTGAACATGGCATGTATTTCTATTTACTTATGTCTTTTTTAATTCTTTCAGCAATGTTTTGTAATTTTTTATTGAACAAGTCTTTCACCTCCCTAGTTAAGTTAATTCCTAAGTATTTTATTCTTTTTGATGCTACTATAAAAGGAATTGATTTTATTATTTCCTTTTCAGATTGTTCATTGTTGGTGTATAGAACTACAACTGATTTTTGTGTGTTGACTTTGTATCCTGCTAGTTTGCTGAATTCATTTATTAATTCTAACAGCTTTTCTGTGGAGTCTTTAGGGTTTCCTACATATAAGATCATATCATCTGCAAACAGAGATAATTTCATTTCTTCCTTTCCAATTTGGATGCCTATTATTTCTTTTTCTTGCCTAATTACTCTGGCTAGAACTTCCAGTACTATGCTAAATAGAAGTGGCAAGAGTTGGCATCCTTACCTTGTTCCTGATCTTAGAGGAAAACCTTTTAGTTTTTCATTTTTCAGAAATGGCTTTTATTAGGTTGAGGCAGTTTCCTTCTATTTCTATTTTGTGGAGTGTTTTTATCATCAAAGGGTGTGGAATTTTGTCAGATGCTTTTTTTGCATCAACTGAGATTGATCATGTGCTTTTTTTTCTTTCATTTTGGTGATGTGCATATTACATTGATCAATTTCCGTATGTCGAACCATCCTTACATTCCAGGAATAAGTCCCACTTTGTCATGTTATATAATCCTTTTAATATGCTGCTGAATTCTGTTTGCTAGTATTTTGTTGAGGATTTTTGCATCAGTGTTCATCAGGTATATTGGTCTGTAGTTTTCTCTTGTAACCTTTTCAGAGAACCAACTTTTTGTTTCATTGATTTTTCTCTATTTTTCTAATCTCTATTCATTTATCCCTACTCTAATCTTTTATTATTTCTTTCCTTTTGCTGGCTTTGGGCTTAGTTTCTTCTTTTTCTACGTCCTTAAGTTGTAAAGTTAGGTTGTTGATTTGAGATCTTCCTTGTTTTTTAATGTAAGCATTTATAGTTATAAATTTTTCCCTTAGCACTGCTTTCGCTGAATCCCATAAGTTTTGATATGCTGTGTTTTCATTTTCATTCATCTCTAAGTATTTTCTAATTTCCCTTATGATGTCTTCTTTGAGCCATTGGTTGTAAAACTGGTTTAAAAGTGAATTGTTTAATTTCCATAATTTCATGAATTTTCCAGTTTTATTTTTGTTCTTGATTTCTAACTTAATCCCGTTGTGGTCAGAGAAGCTACTTTGTATGATTTTTATCTTTGATATCTATTGAGACTTAATTTGTGACCTGACATATCATTTATCTATCTTGGAAAATGTCCCATGTGCACTTGAGAAAAAAGTATATGCTGTTCTTGGGTGGAGTGTTCTGTATATGTTTGTTAGATCTAGTTGGTTTATTGTGTTAAATCCTCTATTTCCTTTCATGTCTTCTGTCTGGTTATTCTATCCATTATTGTGGGTGAGGAATTGTAGTCTCCAACTATTACTGTAGAACTGTCTATTTCTCCCTTCAACTCTGTCAATCTTGCTTCAGATATTTTGATAGTCTGTCATTAGGTGCATAAATGTTTATAATAGTTATATCTTCTTGCTGTAGTGAACCTTTTATTAATATATAATATCCTTTGTCTCTAGTTGCCTTTTTTGATTTAAAGTCTATTATTTTGTCTGATATTAGCATAGCCATCCCTGCTCTCTTTTAGTTATTATTTGCATGGAATATCTTTTTCCATCCTTTCATTTCCAATCTGTTTGTATCTTTGGGTCTCAAATGAGTCTCTTGTAGACAGCATATGTGTTTTTATCCATTCTGCCAATCTCTGTCTTTTGATTGGAGAATTTATTCTATTTACATTGAGAATAATTACTGATGAGGAGGCACTTACTTCTGTTATTGTGCTATTTGTATTGTGTACCTGCTATAGTTTTTTGTCCTTCATTTCCTGCATTACTGTTGTAACTGAACACAATGGGTTCATCTCTTGATGAGTGCAGAGCTGAAAAGCACAACCAAGGCAGTAGTCAGTGAAGAAAGGTTTATTACTTGCACAAGTAATGGAGAACACCGGGGATATTTTCCCAAAGCATTGCCTCTTCTATTAAGAGTTTGCAGGGGCCTTTTATTGTTAGATCAGAGTACAGTTCATGAATATTCAGTTAAGAAAAAGGTGGGAGACTGGGGTTTACCGACTAACAGCCATGCTCTTTTAAGGCACATGCATAACATGTACACATGCTACTACATACATCACTTGATCTAAAAATGGCTGCTTTGCCCCTTCCAGAGGAGGAGAATTTAAGATGTTAATGAGATTATAATAGGAACAGTTCACTTCAGTTTAGTTTAGAGCAGTTTGAGGTGGCTAGAACTGGCTTCAGCTAGCTTGCTTGTGGGACCCTTCTGTGGTTAGGCTTTTCCTGAAACTCCATCTGCAAAACACTCAACAGATAATGTTAGTTTTTATCAGATTATCGGTACCCCTTCTTTGTCTGGCTCCTTGGTTTACACTGTCTTCTTTTGTGTTTAGTTGATTTTTTGTAGTGAAATGTTTAAATTCCTTCCTCATTTACTTTTGTGTATATTCTACAGCCATTTTCTTTGTGATTACCATGGAGATTATATTTAACATCTTAAAGTTGTAACACTCTAATTTGAATTTATACCAGCTTAACTTCAATAACATACAAAAACTCTGCTCCTTTACAGCTCTGTCCCACCTATTTTGGTTGTTGATGTCATAGAATTAGATTGGTACACATTGCGTGCCCCAAAACACACACTAAAATTTTTTTTTAATTCATTGGTTTCCTGACTATATAGAAAACAAGATTTGGAGTTAAAAACCAAAGTTACAGTAATACTAGCTGTTACACTAATAATTGTGGGTTTTTTTCCCTTTAAATGAATTAGTTTCTTAAATCATACAGAAAATGAACAAAAAGTACAGTTCAAATCATTGTTACAATAATACTAGCTTTTATAATTGCCCATGTATTTACCTTTATTGACATCTTTACTTCTCCAAATGGCTTCAAGTTACTATCTACCTAGTGTCCTTTCATTTCACCCTTCAGGACCCCCTTCAGCATTCCTTGCAGGACAGGTCTTGTGGTCATGAACTCCCTCAGCTTTTGTTTATAATGTCTTCTCAGGTCTTTTCTGAGCCTTTCCCTGGGCATGTACAGTCACTTGCTAATTTTTCTGTGTATGCAGTGGTTTCTGAATGTCCTAGTGTTTCATGTCTGGCTCTCAAAAGAGGAAAAAGCAAAAAACGAAGGGGAAAAAACGGGCACCAGTCCTTAAATCCCCTGAACTCACTTCAGCCAGAGGAGGAAGGGCCTGTAACAGTGGGGGGAGGTGCAACAACACTGCCTGCCTGCTTCTTTTTCTGCACCTCTGTGATCGAAAGCAGCAATCCATGATCAGAGCACAGTTCCTCAATATTTGGAGGACAAAGTCCTTTTTCCCCCACCCAACTCACACAGTTGTGCAGGCTGCTCTGTAGAGGAACATGTCATACATAGCTGCCTGTCTCGTGGCTAGGGGTGGGAGATGGGTAGCTACTCCTGTGGTAAGAGCTCAAATTGACCAAAATTAGTCACAATTTACTATTGAAGACTTCCCCTGGAAGTTCCAAGCCTTCAACAGGCTCCAGAGTTCCAAAATAGTTATATCAGGCAATTTATGCCAGTGCAACTGTTGTCTAGGTGGAGAGACAGATTCCTGGTGCTTCCTACTCTGCCATCTTCCCAGAATCCCCCGTTGCTGTTTTTTTTAAATCATGTTAACCAAACACTTGACTCTTCCTAACCAACTAAGCATCTAAAATATATTTTGTATCTTATTGAATGCCTTTTTGGGATCTTTAGATAGGATCATATATAATGTTTCTCCCATTATTATAAGGAAAGTCAATTTTACTGACAGATTTCCTAAATAATAAACTATCCTTACATTCCTGGAATGTACTATCTTAACCACAACTATTGAAGCAGTTGTAGACAATAATACTTGATCCAAAAATTGCATATTACAATAAGATGCTTATTTCAAAGTAAGGGCATTATTGTTTTACAGATGCAAATGAGCCTCAACCTTGATGTCTCTTATGTCCTGAGAAATAATTGCATGAAACCATCATTCTTGCAGTGACATTTAAAACCTTAGGCTCATTCCTAGAGTGTAAGAAGAGAAAAATCTTGATAATAATAAAGGAGATAGAATAGAATCATAAAAACACTCGATCCAAAAGAATGCCAGAAAAGCAGAAAAAAGAAACAACAAATAAATAGGACAAATGGAAAACAAATAGTAGTGTGGTAGATTTAAAACTAAAACATATCACTAATCACATTATATGTAAATGGTCTATACCCTCCTATTAAATAAAATAGAAAGCACCAGACACAATAGACATCCCTGAAAATCAGGACAGACTTCAGATAATCACAGTGAATGTAGATGAAAAGGCAGAGATTAAAGTAATTAAAAATATGTATTAGATATCGAAGACAAATGATTCAACATTAGGAAAATGGGAAGAAAAGATGTACTCAAATATATAACATAAGAAAAAATTTCCCGAAATGAAAAAGGAAAAGAATTTAGCAGTGCAATCCAAGAATATTATATCCAGTTGAGATTTCTGTCAAGTTTAGTGACAATAGGCAAATATTCTCAAACATGAAAGTCCTCAGAGACTATAGCATCTGTAAGCCCTTTGTGAGAAAAGTGCTTAACAAGGAACTTAAATAAAAGGCTTCTCAAAAATGGGGAATCTTAACGAAAACACAAAGAAGCATAGTGGTAGCAATCCATTTGTGAGTAATTGATGCTAAACAAGTATAGAAATTATCATTAGAAAAGAAATTGAGTATTACCTTGGATAGTGTAAAAATAACATAACTATGTAATAAAAATTGGAAGTTGGAGGAAGGGAAGATAGACAAAACATCAAAGTCATCATCTTTCAAAATAGGAAGTCAGTGAATCCTGTTTAAAAGTAATATAAGTAGTTTTAAAATAAACAAGTGGGACCTCATCAGACTACAGAGCTTCTACAAGGCAAACGAAACCAGGATCAAAATGAATAGACAACCCACCAGCTGGGAGAAAATATTCGCAAATCGTTTATCTGACAAGGGACTAATCTCTGTAATATATAAAGAACTCATACAACTGAGCAAGAAAAAAACAAACAACCCGATCAAAAAATGGGCAGAGGATATAAACAGACATTTTTCCAAGGAAGAGATACAGATGGCCAATAGACACATGAAAAGATAGATGTTCAACATCACTAATCATCAGGGAAATGCAAATCAAAACTACACTAAGATATCACCTGACACCCGTTAGAATGGCTATAATCACCAAGACAAAAAACAACAAATGCTGGAGAGGATGTGGAGAAACGGGAACCCTCATTCACTGCTGGTGGGAATGCAAACTGGTGCAGCCTCTATGGAAAACAGTATGGAGAGTCCTCAAAAAATTAAAAATAGAAATATCTTATGATCCAGCAATACCACTCTTGGGCATCTACCCAATGGACACGAAATCAACCATCACAAGAGGCTTATGCACCCCTATGTTCATTGCAGCATTATTCACTATAGCCAAGAAGTGGAAGCAACCCAAGTGTCCCTCCACTGATGATTGGTTAAAGAAGATGTGGTATATACATACAATGGAATACTACTCAGCCATAAGGAAAGACAGAATTGTCCCATTTGCAACAACATGGATGGAACTAGAGGGTATCATGTTAAGTGAAATAAGCCAGAGAGAGGACAGACACTGCATGAATTCACTCATATATGGAATATAAATGAACACACAGACAGAGAGAACTGATTGGTGGTTACCAAGGGTAAGGGGGGTGGGGGGTGGGCACAAGGGGTGAAGGGATACATCCACATGGTGACAGACAAACAATAATGTACAACTAAAACCCCACAGTGTTATAAACTATTAAGATATTAATTTAAAAAAGTAATATAAGTAGTTTTAAAAAACCTGAGTACTTTTCATAATCTCTTAGCCTTGGAGGGGTCTTGTAGGAAATAATATGTGGTTAAGAAACAAATATTTGAAGGTTAATAATTCCTACAAAACTGCTTTTATTTTTTTAAGTAAAATTAAATTTAATGCTCTTTATTAACAAATAGGATATACAACACAAGCCCTTTTACATAAAAGAATTCCTGGATATCTCTCCATCTATTTGTTATATACTTATACAGAGATGTCTGGGATGATGTATGCCTAATGTGAACGATTGCAATTTCTGGATATTACAATGTGGGAGTGACCCATACTTCCATCTTTGTGCTTTTTGCACTATTTGAATTCTTTTTTTATGAATACATATCAATTTTAAAAAAACAACAGAGATTATTTTGTCCATATTAAAAAACATCTAACTAAATAAATGGAAGTATATATATAGTATAGCTATAGATATAGATATAGATATATAGATGTTAACAGTGGTAATTGTTTTTCTTTGTACTTAATCTACATATTTTTTAATTGCTAATTTTTAAAGTTTTGGATTATAAATGAAGTACAGTACTAAAATTGTACTCCAAATCAGAATTTTAGGGACTTTTATGTTACAGGAAAACTGAAGCAGAAAGAATGCTTAAGAGTAGCCTAGTTCGTAAATAAAACATTCCATCAAGCACAATGGTTAAAAAAATTGATTTAATTTGTGGAAGCAAATTTTTTTTTGTTAATCTAAAGTAAATAAATTTTAAAAACTAATTTCTGAAGGTGCTTGCTAGATCATTTTTCAAATCCATAGGAACGTCTCAGAAATTTCACACATTGAGGCTCTCTCCTAGACTTCAGTGGACAAGCAAACCAGGGTCGTTAGCATAATTTGTTCTCCTGGCAGTACTGGGTCCTATTCATAGTCTTGGGACTGCAATATTATTAATAAAAACAGCACTGATGGCCCAGATAAGAATAACAAATTTTCTGGTTACTCTTTGAGTAGAATATTGTTTTACTTTCTATTTCTAGGCATCCTCTCTCCTCCCCTTACACACACACACACACACACACACACACACACACACACACACTGACATAGAAGGGTGGAATTCTACTGATTTTACCAGGATATGTGTGTGACAACACCTCAGTAAAGAGAAAAAAATTAAAACTTTTCTCCTCCACCCCAAATTTTCAGGTGAAATTGCCATCCCTTGAGATGCTGTGAATCTTGGAGCTTTACTGCCTCATCCCCTCTCTGAGAAGTACAGCTTTAACCTTTGTCAGTCATCTCCTCCCTGCTACTCTGTATTTTCACTCTTGTCACTTCTACTGTCTGCAAAAGAATGAAAGACTAGGCTCATGCTTGGGCAGGTCATGTGCTACCAACATAAAACTGAGCAGGAAGAGTTTTCTACCCTACATGGTGACACATGTGCATGGTGTAGTGTGAACTAGACTTAGGTGGCTTTAGTTTCAAACCACTTCTTTAATTTTGTTCTCTGCAGAATTTTCTCCAAATTCTTCTTTAGTTTTTGAAAAAACCATTCATTCACTCAACAAATATTTATTTACTATGTGCCACCCACTATGCCAGGAATGCAGAATATAGCTCAAAGCTCTATCTTGTATCTGCTGAGGCTGTAACCCTATCCGTAGTATAATTTAGGGTCAGTGGCCAGTAATCAGTTTCAGGATATTCTATTTATACATTTATTATCTCACTAGCTATTTTGGGCACAATATTACATTGTTTAGTCTTGATTACTTTATATGATGCACTATGTAAATCATTTCTGACATATTCTCATCTAGTCCTTCCCCATCTTATCACTTTTACGTAGTTTATTTCCTTTTCAGTGACTTACCTGTAGTTACTGTTCAAGAACCTTAATCTCTTCTGACTACATGTCTAGGTGATTAAGGTCACTGTGAATTCTGACCTGGTCTTTCTCAGAGAGTCCTTTCCTCCATCTTGTCCTGCCATGAAAACACTCTACTGAGATCTGCAAGAGAGATGGAAGAGGGACATACATTTAACTGATTTACTAAGTTCCTGTTCCCATAGTTAAAACTGTTGAGACATCACATCCAGACAACTGACATTTATCATTATAATGTAGTTCACTCTCAATCAGGGCTGTGACATTGGGTTCCCTGAGCTGACTGTGTGTGTAGTCATCCTGATAGGTTTGCTCAGTAAAACATGGCTCTCTGGTTAAGTTTAAATGATCACTACAGTGAAAGACCTGCAGTTGGAATGAAAGAAAAGCTGTAGAGAATTATTGAAAGAAAAGATAAGATTTGGCAGAGGGGGGCTTGAGCAAAAGAAGTGTGAAACAACAGGTGCCATGGGTCCTTATCAGCATTTTTAATTAGCATCTGTTTTTAGCCTGAAGCACTTTGCTGAGAATGCTCCACCATGCCTGTTTTCAGAGATAAATACAGACTCTTGAGAAGCAGCTAAGTAGTAAGAGTTTAGTAAAACGTAAAAGGTTTTCCTTGAGAGGAAAGAATAATGGAGGTTACTCTCACTGGATATAGACATCTAAAGGAAACCCCTGATAAACTGTATGTTTTTAAACCATTTATTTTGATACTTAACATGTAAGTAAAAGTTATGAAAAGACAATCCATAATAATAAAAGTGTTCACCTCTGCTTATACCTGGGCTTGGGACTTGAAGGTGGTTCTGAGGGGATTTTCGCTTTATCTGCATTGTTTAATTAAAAGAATAAAAACCAAACAAAGAACAAAAATCTGTATGTTTGGCATAAGGTATTGTGGCAATTTAAGAATTTTTTATGTTGGAAAAAAATTCTAAAGAATTTAGAAAATAAAAACTGAAAGTCAATAAGAGTTTGGGCAAGGGAGTAGAAGTAGTTTTCTTGATGAGCTTTTGTTGGATAGAAAAATGTTCACTAATGTCATCTAACAGTTGAGACTCTAATCATAAGATATCAAGTGCTTAAATTTTTCCGAATAACCAGTACATAACTCTAAAGTTACACCAAGACGCAGACTTCCATTACTTGGTCTTTAGTCTAATGCAAAGCTAACATTTAGTTTGTTTAGCATTGTTTGGGGGAAAAAGGTTTCTTAGAAATGTTTTAATGGAAACTACTTTTTTACATTTATATAAAGCTGCCAATCTGACTCTCCCAAGATATGTTTAAAGTACAATTGAAAAAATCATGGAATTTACCTATCAACGGGCATTTTGGTTGTTTCCAGCTTAGGGCTATTACAAATAAAGCTTCTATGAACATTCATGTACAAGTTTTCATGTAGATGTGAATTTTTACTTCTCCATGATAAATGCCAAGGAGTGTGCTTGCTAAGTCATATGCTAGGTCGTGTGTGTGTTTAGTGCTATAGGAAGCTGCCATACTGTTTTCAGAGTGGCTGTGTCATTTTGCATTCCTATCAGCAATATATGAAAGATCCAGTTTCTCCTCATCCTTCCCAGCGTTGTTGTTATTCACTTTAACTGTTACAATAGATGTGTAGTGGTATTTCACTGTGGTTTTCATTTGCATTTTCCTGATGACTAATGATGTTGAGTATCTTTTCATGTGTTTATTCTCCATCTGTATATCCTCTGGTGAACTATCTCTTCATATCCTTTGTCTATTTTCTAACTGGATTGTTTGAAAATATACTTCTAAAAAGTTTATGGATGTGATTTGCAAATGCAAGTTTTTATTTTGTAAGTATGAGAGAAATATTGTAAGACCATTTAATGGCACTGTGGATGTTTAAATGTAGATGCAGGAGCCAAAATAATGTGGTCAGATCTGCTAAGATTCAAACACTGGGGAGATGGTTTTGAGATATGAACATAAAAGGGAGGGAGAGGAGAGATGGGAAGTGGAAAGAAGAGAGAGAGGGAATAGAGAAAGAATATAGGGGCAGGAGGGAAGAGACACAAATAGATAGAGATAATGGGAAGAATGAAGAAAGGGATAAGTAAGAGATATAGTAGCTCCAAGGAGGAAGACGAAATATGTCAAAGCTAAGTATACCTTAGGAACAAGGGCTTTTCTCAGGAGCTAGGAAGTATCTCCAGGACTAATGGGAAGTAGAGACCGAGATAGACCATATAGAATTTGGGTGGATTTTTAAAATGAGTTGTAACCTGCGAAGTGGAGAAGAATTTGACTTCCTTTGAATTACGTCTAAGCTAACTGTTTGTGGTGGAGTTGAAAGAGAATTGGAGTCCAAGGATATGACTTTTTTATCCCACTTTTACCAAAGACTAAGAGATCTTTGACAAGCTTTTTATCTGTAAAATGGTAAATCAAATCACCTGCCTGTCCTATCTTGGGAGTATTGTATCCAATAAAACAATTACTGGGCAATACTTTTACAGCTGTAAAGTATTCTACAAATAAAAATTATGATTGCTAATTTTTAAAAAAACATGGAAAAATAGCAGGACTGAAATAGTTAATGAATGTACATATAACCATGATTTTTAAAATGAGTAGTACTTTACTAATTTTCATCAAAAAGAGCTAGTACATTACTAGTTTTTCATTAGTGTAACCATCGTTAGATACCAACTAAGACATAGCAGGAGTCAGTAAATTCATGTCAGAGGCACCTTATTTGTAAGGAATCAACACAAGCTTCCAAGGCACAGAGCTAGCACCCTCAAGCTGGAGAATGTGTCGTCCCTGTATGTGTGTCCCTGGTCTTACTGGAGGCCAGGGAAAGGGTCTGGCACACAGAGGTTGTCTTAGTCCTTTTGGGCTGCTATAACAAAATATCACAGACTGGGTGGCTTATAAACAACAGAAATTTACTTCTCACAGTTCTGGAAGTTGGGAAGTCCAAGACAGGCATCAGCATGGTCACGTTCTGGTGAGGGCCGTCTTTCTGCTTCATAGCCAGCACTTTCTCACTGTGTCCTCACATGGTGGAAGGGGTGAGGGATCTCCCTCTTTTATAAGGGCATTAATCCCATTCACGAGGGCTCTGTCCTCATGACCTAATCACTGTCAAAGGCTTCACCTAATGGTCCTGATACCATCAGGTTGAGAATTAGATTTTCAATGTAGGAATTTTGGGGGACACAAGCATTCAGACCATAGCAGAAGTCATGTGCTCGACAGTCTTCTTTCCACTGTAGGAGACACTGGTTCTAGACTCCCTTCTCCTTTTTGCTTTTGAACCCAGATTAAATCAGAACATTGAATGGTGTTCAGGCTTTCAGCTGCTGTATTTTTGAGTACAACTTTCTATGACTCCCCTAATTTATTCATCCCATGATATAATTAAACATCTACTCAGTTTGTATATTGTACTATCAAGTTATAATATTGTTAAAAGGTATCAGCACTAAACATTGAAAATGGCTTCAAATTAATTTCTGAAGCACATTTATTGCCATATATTAACTTATTTATCATGTAATCCTATAAAATTTGTTAGAAGAAGAGATTATATTGTTTTCATCTTTAAGGTAAGCAATAGGAAATACAAGAAAGTGTTAAATATTTAACACTGTATCAACATCTTTTAAAACTAAAGAGAGAAAGATATTTAGCATTATTCTTTGTTTCAAAAAAGTATTTTATTATTCAGCCAAATTTCAGGCTAGAAAACAGGGGAGGGAGGAAAGATTTAAAAAGGTATACAAATTGATTATTTGCATTTTTATAGGTAAATAGGGCATCATAGAAGCTTATAACTTGCCTTATTATGCCTCAAAAATGCCTGTGAATTGCCAGGAGAATTCCAAAATCTTACATAAATCCCAACACAAAGCAAGAGTCCAGTTTAGGGCCAAAATGGAGCAGGCATTTTGTGATTTTACCCATCCCTTGGGGTCCTTGGTAGGATCTTAAATTCTGTGTACTGAAAAAGTGCCCCTGACATTAATGAATTCTCATTTGTCCTCTCTTCCATTCAAACTCCCCTGTTTCTGCTGGTACATGCTGGCTAATTCTTGCAGCTCTTTAAGTGTGTGGTCTCCTAGATTATCAAGTCCAGCATGTTCTCAGCTGGGGTGTGTTGAGATTTAACCCTAGTTATCAGCCTGGCAGCCAGGAGAGGGGGTAGGGGCATATCCTGAGGCGGGGGGGAATATCTGTTGTATTGTGTGGAGAGGTCTCTACAGAAACTTCTAGCACAGTGGAAGTGCTAGCTCAGATTCAGGGATTCTGCAATGTCGGCATCCTCAAGGGCATCCATCTAGATGTACCCATCCCAGCTATCAGGATCCCAGGTGTTCTTAAGCAAGGCCTTGACTTTAGCAAAGCAGACCTGCCTTGGTGGTGCATCAAAACATCGCTAGAGCTCTCTGACTCTAACAATCAGATCTCTCACCTGTCAACTGTGTCTGCCCTTCAAATGCAGAAGGACCTCTGTAAGCTACCAGAGTGGCTCTCTGGCTGTCACACTTAGCCATTAACTGCTTGTAAAGAGCACTCAGTCTCTCATTATGCTTCCTCAGGGCATAAATACAACTTAATAGTAATAAGCCTACTCCACTGTCTACTTAATAAGCATTACCCATCCACAGGCCCCAGCACACCACAGAGCAGCTCTCAGGAAAGTTTGGTAAGGCTATCAGGAGTCCTCAAGCCAATGTTGCCCATCCAAAGAATCCCATGTCACCCAGGAATAGGACTGCCTTAGTATCCCTACTGCCCTCAGTCATTGCCTAGGAGCAGCTTGTGGAAAGTGTAGCCTTAACATGAAAACACAATGATACATTTCAAGATGCAGCAGCTGGGGCTGTCAGTCAGTACACTCCCTGCAGTAGGAGGTCTGAGAGATATATTCTCATGAATGCCGCATTGGGGTCTATAAAAAGAAGTGGGAGAGACATCATGAAAACAGCAGAGTAGGGAGTTCCAAGAATCAGTCCCTCCACTGAAGCATTCATTAAGCAAACAAAAACTGACAGAATTAACTCTTTTTTTAAACTCTAGAATCTAATTTTTAAAACTTACAACAATCAGAAGAGTGCTTAATAAAGACAGAGGCTGTTAAATTTTGGTAAGAAAGCATTGTAGCATTTTTGTTTACCTGTCTACCATCTCCCATTCCCCAGTATGACAGCAGCCATGGGGACAGTGGTCAGCATTCCTGGTGTTAGCTAGCTGGTGCCAGATGGCCATGGCAAACCTTGTTCTCAAAAACTGTGGTTGTGCATTTTGCATTTTGACCAGTCTTGTGCTTTCCAGAGGGACCAGTGCAGAGGCTTGGCTTTGTTTTGCCTCCTTCAGCCTGCAACAGAATCCCTGGCAAAAGCATCTGTGTATGTCAAAAGCATTTAAAGACATATAATATACACAGCTGTATCAGTTAAGGGATGGAGAAAGGGGAAAGCACCAGATGACCAGAAGACCTGGGAAAGAAAAGGCTGAGGAAAAAAATATTTGGGGGAATAAGATTCTTGAATGGCTACCTCATATAGCAGGGAATCAGGGATGCAACACACATGCCCAGAGCTGGACACATGCTCAAAAAAGACCTGAGAGAACCCTAGGCTTAAACCTCTGGAGAACCTTTGGTCTCTGCACAAGCAAGAAGGGAAGGCTAAGACAGGATTGTATGTAGGTAGTCTGGCTAAGCAATGAAAGAGTACTGTAGCTCAGAGCCAATCTACAAAGACTGGGGGAGTTGTTTATTGCTTCAGGATTTAAAAGAAAAATCTGTCAGGATTTTTTTTTAAATATGGCTGATTGCTGAGTTAATGAAACAGAGACATCAGTGATCGCACATGTCAAGGAATATAGGCTTTGCAAAAATAGTTTGGTAATGTCACTAAACAAATGAATGACTGTCCTCAACAGCAACAACAGCAAAACCTGAAGGGGGAAGGAAAGAATGATTTCCAGAGTTATCACATTGTGATATTCAAAATGTCTAGTTTCCAACAAAAAATTAAAAGGCATACAAAGAAATAGGAAAGTATGGCCCATTCACAGAAAAAAAAATTAACTGACAGCAATCCTGGGGAAGCCCAGACATTGGACTTACTAAACAAACACTTTAAATCAATTGTCTTAAATAAGCTCAAAGAACTAAAGGAAACCATAGACAACAAATTAAAAGAAAGCAGAAGAATATTTTACTAAATAGAGAATATCAATAAAGAGGAGAAGTTATAAAAAGGAACCAAATAGAAAATTTGGAGCTGGAAAGTCTTAGAACTGAAATGAAAAATTCAGTAGATGGGCTCAACAACAGATCTGAGCAGGCAGCAGAAAGAATGAGTGAATGTTAAAATAGGACAATTTAAATTTTCAAGTTGGAGAAGCAGAAAGAAAAAAGAATGAAGAAAAGTGAACATAACCTGAGGGACTTGTGGGATGCCACTCAAGCATATGCATTATGGCAGTCTTAGAAGAAGAAGAAAATTTTGACTAAAGGCATGAATCTACACAGCAAAGAAACACGATGAAATTCAAGTAGAATCAACTCAAAGAGATCTGCATCAAAACATATTACAATCAAAATGGTAAAAACCAAAGATAGAAAATCTTGAAAGTAGCAAGCAAAGAACAGCTTGTCTTGTGGAAGGGAGCCTCAATAAGATTAACAACTGATTTCTCATTAGAAACCATGGAAGTCACAAGGTGGTGGGATGGCATTTCAAGTGTAGAAAGAAAAAAACCAACAACCAAGAATTCTACACCTCGCAAAACTATCCTTTAAAAATGAAGGAATACTAAGATGTTCCCAGATAAAAGCTGAGGAAGTTCACTGTTGGTTGACTTGCCTTATAAGAAATGCTAGAGGAAGTCCTTCAAGCTGAAATGAAAGGACACTCAACAGTAACTCAAAGCCATACAAAGAAATAAAGAATACTATTAAAGGTAACTACTTAGGTAAATATAAAAGCCAGTATTATTGTATTTTTGGTTTTTAATTCTTCTTTTTGTTCCTTATATGATTTAAAAAACAAATGCATACAACAATTATAAATCTGCTAATCAGTACACAGTATATAAAGATATACTTTGTGACAATAATAACATAAAGGAGGGGATGGAGTTGTATAGAAGCAAAGTTTTTGTATGCTACTGAAGCTAAGTTGGTATAATTCAAACTAGATTGTTATAAATTTAAGCTATTAATTGTAACCCTTAGGTTAATCACTAAAATATATACCGAAAAGGAAAAGAGGAGGATCAAAATGGTACACTGGAAAAAAGATCAATCATACAGAAAAGAAGGCAGTATTTCAGGAATTATGGAACAAAAAAGAAGAGCTATAGAAAACAAATTGCAAAATGGGGGAAGTAAGTGCTTCCTTATCAGTAATTATGTTAAATGAAAATGGATTAAACCTACCAATTAAAAGAGATTGAAACAATGGGAAAAAAATATGATCCAACTAGATGTTATTTAGAAGAGGCTCACTCTAGATTCAAAGACACAAATAGGTTGAAAATGAAAGGATGGGAAAATATATTCCATGCAAATAATAAGCAAAGGAGAGATGGGGTAGCTATACTAATCAGACAAAATAGGTGTTAAGTAAAAAACTGTCACAAGAGGTAAAGAACAATGTCTATGATAAAATGGACAATGCATCAAGAAGATATAACAAACTTAGACATATATGCACTAAACAACAGAGCTCCAAAATATATGAAGCAAACAGTGATGGAATTGAAGGGAGCAGAAAGTTGTACAATAATAGTTGGAGAATTCAGTACCCCACTTTCAATACTAGATAGCACATCCACATAGATTAATAGGGAAATAGAGGGCTTGAACAACAGTATAAACCAACTAGATCTAATAGACATATATTGACTACTCTACACACAACAGAAGAAGACACATTCTCCTAAAGTGGACGTAGAAGATTCACCGGATAAACCACTGTTAGTACATAAAACAAGTCTTAATAGATTTAAAAAGACAGAAATCACATGAAGTGTATTCTCCTACCACAATAAAATAAAGCTATAAATCAATAATGGAAGTAAAACTGGAAAATTCATAAATATATGAAAATTAAACAACACAGTCCTAAAAGAAGTCAAATCACAAAGGGTCAAAGAAGAAATCACATTTTCACATTTGAGACAAATGAAAACAGAAACACAGCATACTATAACTTATGCAACAAAAATCGAGTTCAGAGAGAAATTTATGGTTGTAGATGCCTACAATAAAAAAGAGGAAAGATCTCAAATCAGTAAACTAACTTTATAACTTAAGGAACTAGAAAAAGAAGGGCAAGCTGAAGCCAAAGCTAGCAGATGGAAGGAAATAAAGATTAGAGCAGAGATGAACACAATAGAGAATAGAGAAACAGAGGCAATGAAACCAAGAGTAGGTTCTTTAAAAAAAAACTAACAAAATTGACAAACCTTTAACTAGACTAAAAAAAAAGAGAGAAAAGACACAACTAAAGTAAGAAATGAAAGTTGGCATATTATACCAACTTTGCAGAAATAGGATTATAAGACAAGACTACAAATAGTTGTATGCCAACAAATTAGATGACAGATGAAATGAGCAAATTCCTTCAAACACGCAAACTACCAAAACTGATTCAAGAAGAAATAGACAATCTGAACAGAGCTATAACAAGTAAAGAGATTGAACCAATATTGAAAAATCCCTGAACAAAGAAATATCCAGAACCAGGTGACTTCACTGATGAATTCTATAAGACATAAAGAAAAATTATCAATCCTTCTTAGACTCTTCCAAAAAAAGAAAAGGAGGGAGGACTTCCTAACTCATTCCATGAGGCCAGGATGACTCTGATATCAAAGCCAAAAACACCACAAGAAAAAACTATAGACCAGTACCCCTGATGAATATAGATGCAAAAATCCTCAACAACTAAATACTAGCAAACCAAATCCAACAACATAGTAAAAGGATTACACACCATGACCAAGTGGGATTTATCCCACAAATGCAAGCATGGTTCAACATAAAATCTATCCATGTAATATACCATATTGATAAAAGGAAGGGAAAAAACACACAATCATCTCAATTGATGCAGAAAAATATTCAACCAAATTCAACACCCCTTCCTTTTAATTACACTCAGCAAACTAGGAATAGAGGGAAACTTCTTCAACATGATAAAGTCCACTTATGAAAAGCCCACAATTAACATAATACTCAGTGGTTAAAGACTGAAAGCTTTCTCCTTAAGATCAAAAACAAGACAAGGATGTCCACTCTCACCACTGCTATTCAATATTGTACTATAAGTTCTAGCCAGACCATTTAGACAAGAAAAAGAAATAAGAGGTGTCCAAATTGGAAAAGAAGTAGAATTCTCTCTATTTGCAAATGATTATATATAAAAAAATCCAAAAGGATCCACTTGAAAACTACTTACCTAATAAATTAATTCAGCAAGGTTGCAGGATACAAGATTAACACATTAAAAAAAGAGTTTCATTTCTATACCCCAGCAATTAACAATTAAAAAAGGAAATTAAGGAAACTATTCTATTTACAATAGCATCCATAAAAATAAAATACCTACAAATAAATTTAACCAAGGAAGTGAAAGACTTAATACACTGAAAGCCAAAAAATATTGCTGAAAGAAATTATAGATTAAATAAATGTAAGGACATCCCATGTTCATGGATTGGAAGATTTACTATTGTTAAGAAGGCAGTACTACCCAAAGCAGTCTACAGATTCAATGCAACCCCTACCAAAATTCCAGTGGCTCTTTTTGTTGCAGAAATAGGAAAAGCCAGTCCACAAATTCATATGAAATTGCAAACAGCCCCAAACAGCCCAATCCTGAAAAAGAACAAAGTTGGAGGACTCAGACTTCCTGATTTCAAAATTTAACACAACTGGTTTTTTACTAAATTGCCAAGGTAATGAGATATAGAGTGAACAGTCTTCAAAAAATGGTGCCACAACAAATGGATATCCATATGGGGAAAAAAATTACTCTTGTCCTCATGCCAATACAAAATATACTTGAAATGGATCACAGCCCTAAATGTAAAAGGTAAAACCATTGAAATTCTAGAGTGAGAGAGGTGACCTCATCAGCATGGCAGAATAAGAGTTTTCTACCATCTTATCCCCAGAGAACTCTATTTAAACAATCACCCATGAATGACAGTGCCTTTGTGGAAGTGTGGGAGTCCAGCAGAGAAGTTCCAGCACACCACTGGAGAAAAAAAAAAAAACCTGAGATTGGATGCATTAAAGAGGTAAGACGAACAGTTTCACTTTACCTGCATCATCCCTCCTTCAAGGTAGCAGGTCAGTGCCAAGAGAGACCTTTTCAGCCTATTATTTCTCTCACAGCCAAAAGCAAGCGGATGTGAGTGACTACGTGGCTTCCCAAGCTGTGCAGGACACTGCCAAAGAGACCCACTTCTTTCTCACTACATCCAGAATACTAAAGTGTGCTGTGTGACTAGGGGGCAGGGAGCAGCTAGGAGAACAGCAGCCAGGGCTCTCAGAGGGCATCAAAGGGATGCAGATCCTAAACTTGCAGATTTTATCAGGAAGCCTGCTGACAAGCCAATGAGGAAAACTCACCTACAAATCCCCAAAACTAGCAACAGGTACCCCCAACACTCTGTGTGCTCCACCTCACCCCCATGGCCAACCTCCTATGCACACCTCCAGGGCAGCAAGAGAAGTCTTTACAGATGGCTAGTAATTGTGCACAAAAAGCTGGCCTGACTCTGCAGAATTGGGAGAAAGCACACAAACTTTAGCATTTGGGACTGTCCCAGGGAAAGCAAACAGAAGGCTCGCCTGGGGTTGCAGGATCAACAGAAAGCATACAATGTTAAGAATTCCTCCCCACGGGGAAACAAGAACTGTGTAGCAGGTGTATCCATAGAAAAGATCTGAGAAAGCCTCAGAACTCCTACAGGGCTAAAAGAGGTATTTCATTCCCGAAGCCAGTCGGTGAAGACTAGACTAGGTGACTTCTTCTTTAAATGTGAAAACAGTAACACAAGACTTTAATAAGAGACATGAAAAATCAAGGAAACATGACACCACCAAAAGAACACAATAATTTTTTGGTAACCAACCCTAAAGAAATGGAGATGTGCAATTTACCCGATAAAAAATTCAAAATAGTTATTTTAAGGAAGTTAAGTGAGCTACAAGAAAAAAGAAAGACAATTCAACAAAATAAGGAAAACAATACACAAATAAAATGAGAATTTTAATAGATAGAAATCATAAAGAACCAAACAGAAATTCTAGAGGTGAATAATACAATGAATGAAATGAAAAATGCAATAGAGAGCGCCAATAGCAGACTGGATCAAGCAGAAGAATACTTTACCCTGCAAAGCTGCCCTTCAGTAATGAAGGAAAGATAAAAACTTTCCCAAACAAACAAAAGCTGAGGAAGTTCACCAGTAGACTTGCCTTACAAGAAATGCTGAAAGGAGTCATTCAATATGAAATGAAAGGATGTTAATTAGTAACAGGAAAACATGTGAAAATATAAAACACACTGGTAAAGGTTAGCATATGGTCAAATTCAGAATACTTTAATAGTAATATAGTGGTGTTTTAACCACTAAACTCTAGTGCAAAGGTTGAAGGACAAAAGTATTAAAAATAACTATAGCTACTTGTGATTAGATATACACAATATAAAAAGATGTAAATTGTGACATCAAACAAAATATGGGGGGAGGAGTAAAAGGGTAGCATTTCTGAATGTGATCGAAGTTATCAGCTTAAAATAGACTGTTATATCAATAAGATGTTTTATGTAAGCTGCATGGTAATCACACAGCAAAAACCTATAGTAGATAACACAAAAAATAAAGAAAAGGAAATCAAAGCATACCACTACAGAAAATATCAATTCACAGGGAAGACAGCAAGAGAGGAAGAAAGGTATGAGGCAAATACAAAACAGCCAGAAAATAACTGAGATGGCATAAGTAAGTCCTTACCTATCAATAATTTCTTTAAATATAAATGGATTAAGTTTTCCAATCAAAAGGCACAGAGTAGCTGAATGGATTAAAAAAAAAAACAAGACCCAGCTATATGCTGCCTACAAGAGACTCACTTCAGCTTCAATGACATAAATAGGCTCAAAGTGAAGGGTTAGAAAAAGATACTCCATGCAGATGGAAACCAAAAAAGAGCAGGAATAGTTATACTAATATCAGACAATATAGACTTTAAGTCAAAACTGTAACCAGAAAGGTCACTGCCCCAACAGCAACTATCCACACAATCAGCAGGTGAGCTAGAGATGCTTGCTGCCTGCTGACCTATGGAATCTAATCATAGGGCAATGGGTCGCTATTACTTTAGACTCATCAGTGAAGAATCACATGCCACTCATGTCAATGACCAGAGTTATGTCTTATACATTAGCAGTTTACTTAAATTATATTTTAAGAGACAAGGATGTTTGGTATGGATTTTAATAATTACAAATGGCTCTTGTAAACAGGACATTTATCAAGAAGGACCTTATAAATATGTACCCATATATGCAGTTGGAGAATTTTATCTGGCTGAAAATAAAAGCATTTCATAGCAAAGGGGAAAAAAACTGTAACAAGAGACAAAGGTCATTATATAATGATAAAGGGGTCAACTCCTCAAGAGGATATAACAATTGTAAATACATTTACACCCAACATCAGAGCACCTAAATATATTAAGCAAATACTAACAGATCTGAAGGGACAATAATACAGTAATACAATATTAGTAATTGTATTATTAAATATTAGTAATAAAAAGACAATAATAAAATAATAGTAGGGAGCTTCAGTACCCTCCTAGGACAAAGGATATATCATCCAGATGGAAACTCAATAAGGACTTGAACTATACTTTAGACCACATGGACCTAACATACATATACAGAACATTCCATCCAACAGCAGCATAATACATATTCTTCTCAAGTGCACATGGAACATTCTCCAGGATAGATCATGTTAGGTCACAAAACAGGTCTTAGCAAACTTAAGAAGCTTGAAGTCATACCAAATATCTTTTCCAACCAAAATGATATGAAACTAGAAATCAAAACAGGAAGAAAACTGGAAAATTCACAAATATGTGGAAATTAAAAAACATACTCCTGAACAACCAGTGAGTTAAAGAAGAAATCACAAGGGAAGTCAAGAAAATATTTGGAAACAAAAAAAGTGGGAACAGCATATAAAAACTTACAGGATGCATAAAAAGCAGATCTAAGAAGGGAGTTTACAGAGATAAAGGTCTACATTATGAAAAAAGAAAGCTCTCAAATAAATAACCTAACTCCACACCTCAAGGAACTAGAAGAAGAACAACAAACTAAGCCCAAAGTTAGCAGAAGGAAGGAAATAGCAAAGATCAGAGTGAAAATAAATGAAATAGACTAACAAGACAATAGAAAAGATCAATGAAACTAAGAGCTGATTTTTAAAACAGATAGAAACATAACAAACCTTTAGCTAGACTCACGAAGAAAAAAGGAGAGAACTTAAATAAATAAAATTATGTATAAAGATATAGGCACCCCTATGTTCATTGCAGCATTATTCACAATAGCCAAGACTTGGAAGCAACCTAGGTGCCCATCAAGGGACGAATGGATAAAGAAGATGTGGTATATATACACAATGGAATACTACTCAGCCATAAAAAGGGTGAAATCTTGCCATTTGCTACAACATGGATGGATCTTGAGGGTATTATGCTAAGCGAAATAAGTCAGAGGAAGAAGGTCAAGTACCATATGATCTCACTGATAAGTAGAAGATAAAATCAACAACAAACACACAGACAGAGATTGGACTGATGTTTACCAGAGGGGCAGTGGGTAGGGAGGAGGGCGAAAGGCGTGATTAGGCACATGCATATGGTGATGGATTGTAATTAGTCTTTAGGTGGTAAATATGATGTAATCTACACAGAAATTGAAATATAATGATGTACACCCAAAATTTATATAATGTTATAAATCAATGTTACCACAATAAAAAATTAAATTAAAAAATAAATAAAACTGGGGAAAAATAAATAAAATTAAAATGAAAAAGAAGACATTACAACTGATACCACAGAAATATAAAGGATCATAAGAGACTACTGTGCACAATTATATGCCAACAAATAGGACAACCTAGAAGAAATGAATAAATTCCTAGAAACATACAACCTACCAAGACTGAATCGTGAAGAAACTGAAAATCTGAACAGACCAAGTAAGGAGATCGGAATCAGTAATCAAAAATCTACCAATAAAAAAAAAGCTCAGGATCAGATGGTTTCACTGGTGAATTCTGCCAAACATTTAAAGAAAAATTAATGCCAATTCTTCTCAAACTCTTCCAAAAAATTGAGAGGAGGGAAAACTCCCAAATTCATTCAGTGAGGCCAGCATTACCCTGACAGTGAAGCCAGATGAGGACAGTACAAGGAAAGAATATTACAGGTCAATATCCCTGATGACCATAGATCAGCAATTCTCAACAAAATTAGCAAACCAAATTCAACAACACATTCAAGGATCATACACTGTGATCAAGTACAATTTATCCCTGGGATGCAAGAACGGTTCAGCATATACAAATCAATAAATGTGATATACCACATTAACAATGAAAGATAAAAATCATATGACCTTCTCAATAGATGAAAAAAAAAACCCCATTTGTCAAAATTCATCATCCTTTCATAATAAAAAAAATCTCAAAAAACTGGGTATAGAAGGAACTTAACCTCAACATAATAAAGGCCGTACATGACAAGCCCACAGCTAATATCTTGTGAAACATTATAAAACATTGGTGAAAGGTTGAAAGCTTTTCCTCTGAGATCAAGAACAAGACAAGGGTGCCACTCTCACCACTCCTATTCAACATAATACTGGAAGTCCTAGCCAGAGCACTTAGGCAAGAAAAAGAAGTAAAAGGCATCCAAATCAGAAAGGAAGAAGTAAAATAGTCTCTCTTTGCAGATGATATGATCTTAAATATAGAAAATCCTCAAGACTCCACCAAAAAACTGTTAGAACTAAGAATGAATTCAGTCAAGTTTGCAGGTTACAAAATCACTAGACAAAAATCACTTGTGTTTTTATACACTAACAACAAATTATCTGAAAAAGAAATAAAGAAAACAATCCCATTTATAATAGCATCAAAAACAATAAAATACTTAGGAATAAATTTAATCAAGAAAGTGAAAGATCTGTCTACTGAAAACAATAGACATTGATGAAAGAAATTGAAGAAGACAAAAATAAATAAAAAGATACCTATGTCCTTACATCGGAGGAATTAATAGTGTTAAAATGTCTGTACTACCCAAGTCATCTACAGATTCAGTGCAATCCCTATCAAAATTCCAATGGCATTTTTCACAGAAATAAAATCGTAAAAATCATAGGGAACCACAAAATAACCAATGTAATCCTGAGAAAGAAGAACAAAGCTGAAGGCATCACACTGCCTGATTGCAAACTATATTACAAAGCTATAGTAATCAAAACAGTATGGTACTGGCATAAAAACAGACACATAGTCCAACTGAGAGCCCAGAAATAAATTCATGCATATATGGTCAATTAATGTTTGACAAGGGAGCCAGGAATATTCAATGAGGAAAGGATAGTCTCTTCAATAAACAGTGTTGGGAAAACTGGATATTCACATGCAAAAAAATAAAATTGGACTTCTTACACCCATCACAAATATTAACTTGCAATGGATTAAAGACTTTTAAGTGTAAGACCTGAAACTGTAAAACTCAAGAAGAAAATATAGGGAAAGAGCTCCTTAACATTGGTCATGGCAACGATTTTTTGGATATGACAACAAAAGCACAAAGAGCAAAAGCAAAAATAAACAATTTGGACTGTATGAAACTAAAAAGCTTCTGCACAGCAAAGGAAACAATCAACAAATTGAAAAGGCATTCTACAGAATGGGAGAACATATTTGCAAACCATACATCTGATAAGGGGTTAATATACAAAATATAGTAAGAACTCATACAACTCAATAGCAAAAAATAACAATAATCCACATAAAAATGGGCAGATGATCTGAATAGACATTTTTCCAAAGAAGGCATACAAATGGCCAACAGGTAAATGAAAAGGTATTCAACATCAGCAATCATCAGGGTGATGCAAATCAAGACAATGAGACATCAACCCATACTTGTAGAAAGACTATTATCAAAAAGACAAGAAATAACAAGTGTTGACGAGGATGTGGAGAAGGGGAACATTTGTGCACAGTTAGTGAATATGTAAAGAGCCATTATGGAAAGCAGTACGAAGGTGCCTCAACAACAAAAAAATAGAACTACCATATGATCCAGCAATCCCACTTCTGGGTATGTATCAGAATGAAATGAAATCAGTATCTTGAAGAGATATCTGTACCCTCATGTTCACTGCAGCATTATTCACAGTAGCCAAGACATGGAAACAACCTAAATGTCCATCGATGGATCAATGTACAAAGAGAATATGGTGTGTGTGTGTGTGTGTGTGTGTGTGTGTGTGTGTGTATGTATATATATATATACATACACACACAATGGAATATTATTCAGCCATAATGAAGGAAATCCTACTATTCATGACAGTATGGATGGACGTGAGGGTATTATGCTAAAAGAAAAAAGTCAGAGAAAGACAAATACCTTATGATTTCACTTATATATGGAATCTAAACACATCGAAATCATAGAAATAGAGAGTAGAATGGTGTTGCAGGGGGCTGGAGGGTGGGGGAAATGGGGACATGTTGGTTAAAGTGTACAAACTTTCAGCTACAAGATGAATAAATTCTGGGGATTTAACATACAGCCTGGTGACTATAGTTAACAATAGTATATTGTTTGAGAGCTTGAAAATTTGCAAGAAAGTAGATCTTAAATATTCGTATTACCAAAAAAACAAGGGTCATTATGTCAGGTGATGGATGTGTTAACTAACCTTATTGCCTTATTGTGGTAATCATTTCACAATATACACATATTTCAAATAACATTGTACAACTTAAACTTACACAATGTTATATGTCAACTATATCTCAATAAAACTGGGGGAAAATTAAAATTTTTAAAAATCTATAGAACTTCTAGAAAAATGGTTAGGAGAAAAACATTAAAAACCTAGGCATAGATAAAGATTTCTTATCTACAACACCAAAAGCACTAATCATAAAAGAAAAATTAGAAAAAAAAATGGACTTCATAAAAATTGGAAGCTTCTGCTCTTCAAAAGACACCATTAAGAAAATGAAAAGCAAGCCACAGACAAGGTGAGAATATTCTCCATATATATTTGATAAAAGAGGTATACCCAGAATATATAAGGAACTATATATATATATACATATACATATATATACACATATATATATGTATATATAAAGAACAAATATAAAGAATATATATAAAGAACAAATAAGGAACTACAACTTATTAAAACAACCCAACAAAAAAATGGGCAAAAAGTGTCTCTGAAGAGACACTTCACCGAAGAAGAGATATGGATGTCTACTGAGCACATGAACAGTCATGATGTTCAACATGATTAGTCCTCAGAGAAATATAAGTTACACCCATAATCAGAAACTACTATATACTCATTAGAAAGATAAAAAAGAGTGACAATACAAAGTTTTGGGGAGGATGTGGATATACTGGAAATTTCCTGTATTGCTAGTGGGTATATAAAATTTTATCTCCACTTTGGGACATTGTTTGGTAGCTCCTTATTTGTTAATCATACACTTATCATATGACCCAGCAATTCTAATCTTATATTATGTTTATTTTTTTCCCAAGAGAAATGAAAACAAACATCTACACAACAGCTTGTACATGAATATTCATAGTGGTTTTATTCATAATATGGCCATAATAGGGAAACATTCCATGTGACCATCAACTGGTGATGGATAAACAAATTGTTGTATATCCATACAATGGAATACTACTCAGCAATAAAAAAAAAAAGGACTACAGATACCTGATGAAAAGCCAGAAACAAAAGATTATATACTGCATGATTCCATTTATATGATATCCTTGAAAAGGCTGAACAAAGCCTGATAAAATTTAGCCTATATCTTATTTAATTCCACACATATGACATGCTAGAAGAAAGCAAAACTATAGTGACAGAACCAGATAGATCAGTGGTTGCCAGGGCCAGAGGTGGGGGATGGTCATTGACAACAAAGGAGCACATGAAAACTTTTTTGAGGTGAATAAAAAGTTATACATCTTGATTGTGGCTATGGTTATATGATTTTTATATATTTGTCTAAACTCCTAGGACTACTTACTTTAAATGGATGAATTTTATCATAAATAAATTATACCTCAAAAAGATGATAAAAACATTCAAGATATCTTTCCTGAAATAAATAACTTGAATCTACATACTGAAAGAGCCCACAGTGTACCTGGAAAATTAAACTAAACAGTCAATTCCAGGAAATATCCTAGTAAAACTAATAGATTTTAGTTAAAATATCCTGTGAGCCTCCAGGCAAAAACATTAAATCATTTTGAAAGGGAAAAAATAATCAAGCTAACTTTAGATTTCTTGCCAACAAGACAACAGTGATACAATAGCTAAAAATACTCAGGGAAAAAAGGGATGAACCAAGAATTTTTATATCTTCTGAAGCTGTTCTACATGGTATCAAATATGGTGAAAAAGTAAAAGCCTTGGGGAAAATTGAACCCTTAAGGAATCTACTATTGGACAAGCTTCATCAAACCAAGATGACTGGGGAAACTTTGGCAAAAGCCTAGTATCAATTGAGTATATTCAGCTGGACATGTAAAAAAAAGCAAAGGATAAGGATATATTGTATGCTCCGACAAAGTGTAATAGTACAACTGGAAAAAATGAGAGGAGACTGGAAAGATATAGGGGAGAGCAAAATAAACAATTTGATTATCATACAGGCAATATGTGGGAGTCAAACTATTTCACTTAAAGTTCACAAACTGGATAAAAGTGTAATTAAAGAAAGGCGCTTGAGAGAATTACATTAAAGTAATCACTGTATTACTCACTGAGTTTATAAAAATGTACACATTGCTAAATTCAAAAAGCAATACAAAAACAAAACATTTTAAAAAGCAAAGAAAAGATACCGTATAGCAAAAAATACAAACTGAGCAGGGATTGTTATATATAACTAACACAATAGAATTAGGCCACAGATCAATAAACAGGACAGTCACTCTACAATGCTGTGGTCTACCTTTATAATGATAAAAGTTATGAATATCTCTGTACCAAATAACATGATAGCAATCTTCATAAAGTAGAAATTATAGGAGATGTAAGGAAAAACAGACAAAAGCAAACTGGTGGTACACTTTTACAGACCACTTTCAGTCTAGGACAGGTCTTATAGACAAAAAAACAAGATACAGATGAACAAAACAGCAGAATCAATAAGGAGATCTGGATATATGCTGAAATTTATACTTTGAACAGAGACACACTTGTTCTATAAGTATCATTTAGGTCAAGATGGAGATCATCTATGACTTCATTGATATTTTTATTTCCATCAGTTGCTGAGAGAGGAGTACTAAAATCTCTATTATTGTTTCTTCTTTAATTTTGTTCATTTTCCTTCATATATTTCAGACATTTACACTCATGATTGTTATGTCTTCCTGATATACCTCCTTATTTTTGCTACTACTCTTTCTTTTGAAGTCTATTTTATCTGATAATTATAGCCACTCTAGCATTCTTATACTTACTGTTTTCCATCCATTTACTTTCAAACTATCTGTGTCTGTATATTTATAGTAGATTTCTTATAAACAGCATATGGTTGAGCCTTGCTTTTTTATCCATTCTGAGAATCTTTGTGTCTTTATTGGAGTGTTTGACCTATTAATACTTAATGTAATTATTGATGTGGCTGGAAGTCAGTCTACCATTTTGTTTTCTGTTTATCCCTTCTGATTTTTGTTTCTCCATTCCTTCTTTCTTTTGGATCATTTGAATGTTTTTCAGAATTTTATTTTATCTATTTGCTATTTTAGCTATACCTCTTACATTATATTTTTTTAGTGGTTGCTCTAAGGGTTATATTAAACATCCTTAATGTTCCACAGTCTACACAGAATTAATATAGTACTACTTCATGTAAAATGTAGAAATTTTGCAACTGAATTGGTTCATTTACCTACCTTACCCCATCCTTTATGCTATAGTTGCCATATATATTACCTACATATGTTATAACCCCCACAAAACAATGTTATAATTTTTGCTTTAAACAGACTTACGTAAGTTAAAGAAATAAAGGAAGTAAAGTCCTTTACATTTACCACTTCTGTTGCTTTTTGTCTTTATTGAAGAACTGAGTTTCCATCTGGTATCGTTTATTTAGCCTAAAGAACTTCCTTTAGGGGGGCTGGCCCGGTGGTGTAGTGGTTAAGTTCGTGGGCTCTGCTTCGGCATCCTAGGGTTTGCAGGTTCCAATCCCAGGTGTGGACCTATGCACCGTTCATCAAGCCATGCTGTCGTGGCATCCCACATACAAAATAGAGGAAGATGGGCAGAGATGTTAGCTCAGGGCTAATCTTCCTCAGCAAAAAGAGGAAGATGGGTTCATTATCATTTATTTCTAAGTATTTCTATTATTATGTCTTCTTTGACTAATGACTTTTTAATTTCTAAATGCATGTGGATTTACTGCTTATCTTTTTGTCAAAAATTGCATTGTTGACAGATTCATTATAATATTTCTTTAAAATTTATTGAGACATGCTTTTTTACTTACTACATAACATAATTTTGTGAAGATTCCATTTGTGTTTGAGAAGGATGTGTATTCTCTAATTTAAGGTTGACAAGTTCTATGTATCCAATAAATCTAGCTTTGTAATTACATGAAGACTTCTTTTTCTTTACTAATTTTTTGATTGCTTGGCCTAGCAAAAATTAACAGATAACTTTTGAAATTTCCCATTATGTGGGTGAGTTCATCATTTATTTTAATTCTATCAGTTTTGCTTTATATATTTTTCAACCTATTTTATTAAGTGCATCTAAGTCTAGAATTTTTGTATCTTCCTGGAGACTAGAAACTTTTATTATTTTGTTCTTACCTTTTCTAACTCTAATGAAATTTTTTTTAAAAAACAATACCGTTGACATTTGACTATGCATAGTTACCAAATTCGAACATTAATTAAAATCTAAAACAATGTGAAAAAGAAGGATCTTAGCACTTTAACTCCCTTCTAATTTACATGGTATTACTAATTAGTATTTTCTGATGTTAAAAATATCAAAACATTTGTGTGTGTATGCGCATGTGTGTTTTAATCTATATGTATATTAACTGAATCCTTTTTTTTTTTTTTAAGCCATTCCTTCTTGTCAAACCTTCCTTCTGAGGTTGTTTTCCTTTTTCCTGAGATATGTCTCCTAGATGTCTCTTTATTGAAAATCTGTTGAATGCTCTCAGGTTTTATATATCTGAAAGTGTCTTCATTTTGCTTTCATTGTTGAGAGTTCCACTGTTACAAAAGATTGATGCTTATTTTCTCTTCATAATTTTGAAGATATTTTCCTATTGTCTTCTATCTCCCATCCTTGCCATCTGGAAGTCTGATGACAGTCTAGTTGCAGTTCTTTTGTAAGTGACCTGTCTGCTCTCTGGTGTTTTTAAGATCTTTTTATTTTTGGACTTCTGCATTTCCATTACAAATGCGCACAATTATACATTCCTTTCATTTATTCTGTTTGATATATGTTGTTCCCCTTGTGTTTACTGATTCATATCATTTATCAGCTCTGGAACTTCTCAGCCATTAACTTAATTCTTTGATTAGACATGTTAGACTTTTTCACATTCTCTATATTGCTTAACCTCTCTGTCTGTGCAACATTTTGTGTAATTCCTTATTTATGTATCTTTTAGTTCACTAATTCTCTCTTTAACTGTGCCAAGTTATTCAACTTAAATAATTGAATTTTCATTTCTAAAAGTTCTATTTTATTCTTTAAAAAATCTATCTGGTAATTTTTAATCGTATCTTGTTGCATGCTTATTTTCATGCTTCTATCATTATTTCTTTAAATATCTTATACTGAATTACTTTACATTCTCTTTAATAATTCAATTATCTGAAATCATGGAGATGTAAATCTGTTGTTGATTTTCTAATTTTCCGTCATAGTAGCTTGTTTTCTTGTTTGGTGATCTTTGTGAATTCATATTTGTTTTATTTTAATTTATGGTAATCTTGGGAGTTTCTATCAAAAATGCTTTAATCCACACATGAATTTTTTAAAATTGTTTCTGCCAAAGTTAGAGGTACTAATAACCTGGGAACATTTTAGCTCCTCGTGTAATCAGAAGTCTTCTTAGCACCTTTACCTTGAGACTTGTTCACAGCTCAGTCTCCTGAGGGTGATGGCCTTCAGAGTAGTTCTGCCTCCCCGACCCGGCGTGTTTGCTCTTCGCTCAGAGATCCTTACTCATAGTTTCAATCAAGGGATTTTGTTTGGTTGGTTATTTTTTTGATAGAGTGTGGTACCCTTGGAGATTTCCTTATTTTTTTAGAGCTCTGTGATGTACTTTAACATATATTTTATAAGCAATCTAGTTGGGAGCTCCCTCTGGTATTTCTGGTTGGCCATGCTGCCAGATGCCAGTTCTTTCAATTTATCATAATGTCCATCATTACCTCTCACCTAGAAAGAAGAGTACATCCTAACTTATCTCTCTTAATTTCACTCTCTCCAATTTCAATTTATTATATGTATGGTCGCCAAATTGATGTATCACTAGACACATCAGACGTGTTCAATTTGAGGTTCCTGGAAATAATAGTTTGGAACTCGGGAGAGAGATGGGTCCTAGAGATTTGTGAGTCACTGATATAATTATCAATGCCATGGGAGTAGGTATGATTACTGAGGAGACTGGAGTGAGTGAGTATTGATAAAAGAGGAACACAGAATGCCAACTTCATGGAGTAGGCAGAGAAAAATGAACTAGGAAAGGAGATAAGAAGATGAAATCTAAGAAATGGGAAAACAAAGAATGGCATCTCCAAATGCAAGGAAAAAGAGGGTTTCAAGGAGGAGAAGTTTATAGGGTCAAATGTGGTGAAAAGGGCATACAAGATGAGAATTTTAAGTTTGATCTTTAGAAGATGGATGATTACTATTGCCAGAAAAGTTTCAGTGGAGTGGGGACAAATGCAAAATGGCAATGAATGTATGGACAAGTAGTACAACTTGCTAGTCCTCTTCCTCATTACCTCCCACCTCCACTGTATACATAATGAATAAGTAAGCTTCCTGGAACAAAAATAAACACAATTGCCTTCTGATCTTCCATAGTTGAAAGGGATTCAGGCAAATACTAGAGGTACTAATAAGAAGGGTCAAGAAGGAGATGGGGATAATAGTCATCAAACATAACATGGAAATTGTGAAATGTTTCAGGTTCTGGACCTACCAGCTCATATGTAATAAAAATAAGACCTGTTTGTTTGAATTTTAATTATTTTAGCTATTTCACTAGTAAAATGTAGGTAATCTGTTAATAATATTCCATATATCTGATATGTTCCATTTGCAATCTCATTATATGTTGTACCACTATATTTCACAATACAAAATAGAGAACAGAGCACAACCTGATTATTTATCTGTTTTTAGAGTCAGAGAAACTGACAGTTATATCTATTAAATCTTAGCATTCAGACAAAATAAAGATGACTTTTCCTTCCAAAATCCTGGGCAAAGTATATGTTCATGACATGCTTTTCTATCAAGATCTTAAACTTTCTATAAAGGTAATTAATTATATACTCCACTCTGTTCTCATGTATCTTAGCCTAAAATTAAACTTTCACAAAGAAAATTCTCAAAATCATACTTCAAGGAAAGAGAGTATGATTGGGAAAAAAGAGCAGAAAAGTAATATTAAAAAAAAATTTAGAAAACATTTATATTATCATTTTTACAACAGCCTAGAGTGTATTTTTTCCAAAATTTACAAGTAAGACTTTTGTAATAATGAAACATTTGACTTCTCAACTTTTATCTAAGAAACACAAAAGTATAATTATATGATTTATTAATTACTCTTATCCTGCCATATTCTCCATATTCCCATACATTTCTCTTACAAAACACAATAAAATAAAAAATTATGAGAAATGTATTTCCTAAGCTATCATTCCTCTATATTCAGCAGCACCCACTCTGGGTTATGCTATCCTTGAAAGTTGCACTGAAGGCCTCCACAGGCCCTGTGACTCAGCTCCTGCTAAGTACAACAGCATTTCAGAAATGGAAGATCCCAGCAGGTGAAGGCCCTACTGTTTGAAAATATTTTTCCCATCAGAAGAACAAAAACGTTAACATAAATACATTAAACAAACAGCTCCCTCCTTTTATATAGTTTTGTTCATAACTAACATATAACATTTCTGCCTTATAGGTACCAGAGATTTGAAAAGGCATTTCTGTTAGCTGTTGACATTGGTGCTCGTGACCTGTTTATGGTGAGTCATTCCCAGAGATGATTTTGTGCCTTCAGTTCTAAGGCTGAGTAAGTTGTCAGCTTTTGTGACCATTAAAAAGGATTAGTGTCATTTGTGCCTTAGACACATGGTGGGAAAGCATTATTCCATCTTGGCTTGCAGCTTTGCCTTCGTGGAACTGGTCAATAGCCATATAGTCTCTTTTGAATTGTTGACATTTTCCTTGCCAGGGCCAAAAGGATTTTTTATGTTTTCTAAGAATTTATAATTCTTGAACTTTTTCCTCATGTACCTTGATGTGAGAGGATGACATCTTTCTATCTAATAAGCTTAAATGTCTTTCTAATCCATTCTCTGAGGAAGTACAGCTACAGCTACAGACGCCAGGACATAGGGCAAAACATGTCCCATAGATCTTGAATGTGCTCAGTTTGTCCCTTAGATATTACTGAGAAGTTAACAAATTATAAATGTTATCACTTGTATTTTTAAAGTAACCACATAGTGCAAAGTGGATCCAAGAAGTTATAAATTCACATACACTTTAGTTCTCTCATTTGTTATGTACAGAACAGTAAAATTGACTGATTTCTTATAGATCCTTGTGCCCTGCATCAGGTTCTTATTTTACAAGATCTTTCACCATAATATCACAGTGAGATCAGATAAACAAAGGTGGGATTTCTTTCCTGGTTTCTCAGCATATTCTGCTCCACAGAGATTTCATTGTTGTCAAAGAAACAATAAAGCAAAAGCTTCTTGAAAACAGCAAAAACTTCTGGAAGGCCCTTTTACCTGAACCTTCTGCACAGTGAATTTCACCCCATTAAAAGGTAGATTTTCTTCACATTTATTTTTTTATGACTATAGTCTCAATCTTTTTTCTAGCCAAGATAAGAACTGAAGAGATGAGTATTTAAATGTTTAGTGTCTGGCAAACTTTCTCTCTCAATGTATTACACTGTTTTGTAATTTCTATTGCTTTGATTATTAATGAATACATAATCCTCAAAACCATCTTTCTAAACTTTTTTTCAAGTCATATCTGTTTCAGCATTTAGTCTCAGTTTAGCCAGTAACAATATAAAGAAAATCTCCAGGGGCCAGCCTGGTGGCATAGTGGTTAAGTTTGAGCAGTCCACTTTAGCAGCCCAGGGTAGGTTCAGATCCCAGGCATGGACCTACAAACCAGTCACCAAGCCATGCTGTGGCGACATCCCACATACAAAATAAAGGAATACTGACACAGATGTTAGTTCAGGGACAATCTTCCTCAAGCAGAAAAAAGAGGAGGATTGGCAACAGATGTTAGCTCAGGGCCAATCTTCCTCACTAAAAAAAAAAAAAGAAAGAAAAGAAAAGGAAGAAAATCTCCATGTTAGTTTAAATTTCTTTACTCCAAATAGCCTTTCTAATAGGCTAACCCTAGCTCTAATCCATAAGGACTTTTATGTGTAAAAAGATAAAAACCTAAAATAAAGGAGGGTGGAAATAGTTTTACTAACCTTTTTATTTGTAAAAGTGAATAATCATTATTCAGAATGCTGCATCCCTACTCTTCATATGTAACTTTGCTTATTTATAGCCCAAGGTCTGCCTTAAGGAAGCATTAAGAGCCTTAGGAGAGCATTAAGTCCTTGAACAAAATTCCATTTAAGCTCATTAATCTACTATATATTTTTGAGGCTCCATGTTGAAACTGTTTAAAACAATTTATCATGTTCTCTAATAGATAAATTATTACTATTTAAATTATAATCCAGCCAGAGGTCTAGCCTATATGCTGAGAAATACTACCTCTTTGAATTTACAAGTTTACAAAACAAACAGGATTATCCTCGCATATAAATGATTTTCTACCCCCAAGATATCTCTTCCTCAAAAACTAAAAATAATACCACATGGATCACAAAGGAGTCACCAAAAAAGTATGTCAGTTAACTTGAAAATAGTGTTTTTGCATTGGTATCTATCAGTAGTAGAGAGACAAAAGACATATATAGCATGACATCAGCAGGCCTTGAATACTAAAAAAGTCAGTATGAGGGTGCTGGACCTGAGGAAATGGGCCTGAAAGGACCCACCTCTTAGTTTATTTTACACTATAGCCTAAGTGACCATCATCTAAACTAGGGGTCAGCGAACTATGGCCTGCCAGCCAAATCCAGCCAAAGAATGGTTTTTTACAGTTTTAAATCATTGAAAAAAATTTTTAAAAGAATAGTATTATGTGACACTTAAAAAGATATGATATTCAAATTCAAATTTCAGTGTCCATAACTGGAGTTTTATTGGAACACAGCCAAACTCATTTGTTCATGTACTGTATATGACGGCTTTTGCTCTACAGCAGCAGAGCTGAGTACAGTAGTCCCTGGGTATCTGCAGGGGATTGGTTCCAGGACCCCCATGAATGACAAAACCCACGAATGCTCACATCCCTTGTATAAAATGGCATAATATTTGCATATAACCTACGCACATCCTCCCGTGTATTTTATATCATCTCTAGTTTACTTATTATACCTAATACAATGTAAATGCTCTATAAATAGTTGTTGTACTGTTTAGGGAATAATGACAAGAAAAAGTCTTCAGTACATGTTCAGTACAGGTGCAACCATCATAGACCTTTTAATCTGCGATTGGTCAAATCTGCAGAAGCAGAACTCACAGATAGCTAACTGTAGTTGCAAGAGACCATACGGCTTGTAAAGCCTAAAATACTTACTATCTGGCTTTTTACAGAAAAAGTTTGCAGACCGCTGGTCAAAACAATGATAATTTATCATTCCATTCCTCTAAAGAGTGGTAAGTTACTTGGTTTTCCTGAGTTTCTCCCATGTGTACATGTTATTAAACTTTTGCTTAAAACACTTTAGCAGCTTCCCATTGCCTTTGGGATAAATTCTCAGTCCTTAATATGGCATCCAAGGCCTCTCCAGTCCCACTTTTCTGCTTTCCAGCTACATCAGCTTTCTCTCAGTGCTGGAAAATAAACTGTACTTCTTTTTACATCCAGACCATGTTAAGGAGTTTGGGTTTATCCTTAACCCAAATCACCTTAAGTCCAACAGGTGTGTTGGGAAGTATATGAAATTTGGGTCAGAAGTTCCCTTCAAGGTCAGTAACTATGGAGATGTTTTTAATGTAAATGACAATAATAATATAGTACCTACTCATAAAGTTGTTTCTGAGTCTCATTGGAGACAATGTATTGAAAGTACTTTGTAATCTGGGAAGTACTATACAGATATCATGTGTTATCACTATTAAGACAGGGCTACTATTGTTATTACATGGCTGTTGCAAGAAATATTGAAGACCTTAAACAGGGCCTGAACTATATGAAAGTAAAGGAGAGGATCTTTTGTAAGCAAAATCAATATGATTCAGCAAGCCCTTAGATGGAAATAAAATATTTTGGTTATAAGAATAAATAATACTGTAATAAAAAGAAAACAATACCATAAAGTATAAAGAGTAAAGTAAAAATCACTTGAAATCTTCCTGTCCAGAAATGAACATCCTTTAAAATAACTCCTGAATATAATGATGTGTCACTTAACAACAGGGATACATTCTGAGAAATGTGTCATTAGGTGATTTTGTCGTTGTGCAAACATCATAGAGTGTTCTAAAGTGGAACAAAAATTTGCCACCCCAAAGTGTCTCTTTAACATTAGGATTATTTTAGGCTGATTATTTTTAAGAAACAAAAAACTCAAAGTTTTTCTTGTTACCTCCCCCTTAATTGCCTAAAAGAATTCATATTAAAAAAACCTGCCTCAGAAAAGAAGCAATCACCTTAGCATAATATGAACTAGGTGGTAGACAGGGAGACGCCTAGAAAAGCCTGTTTGTTGGGCTCTCCTCTGTGTTCTTCTGTTTCTATGTGGCCAAATACTTGTTTTCCAAATGTTTTCTCCTTTTCACCTACCTGTGAATTACCTTCCTTCCCTTTGAAGTCCCTGACTCTCCCCACCCCCAACATCTTCTTTTGTTTTTAGCTGAGGATGGTATTTAAGTTGAGGGTGTCTACCATTTTGGTGAATTACTTGGTTTTCCTGGGTTTCTCCCAAGTGTACATGTTATTAAACTTTTGTTGGTTTTTCTCCTGTTAATCTGTTTCATGTCATTTTAATTCTTAGACCAGCCAGAAGAACCTAGAATGGTAGAAGAAAATTTCTTCCTCCCTTACAGCACTTACACAAATGTAGATGGTATAGCCTACCTCACACCTAGGCTATATGGTACTAATCTTATGGGACCACTGTCATATATTCGGTCCGTCGTTGACTGAAACGTTGTTATGCAGTGCATAACTATATAACATATACTATACTTTTCGTTGGTGATCTGATCTTTTCCATTCAACAATGTGACATAGACAGTTTTCCATATCAGTAAATATAGATCTATATCATTACTTTAATGTTTACATTGTATTCCATTTTATGGGTGGTACTGGCATAAAAACAAGGTCATAGACCAATGGAACAGAATAAAGAGCCCAGAAATAAACCCATGCATATATGGTCAACTAGTCTTTGACAAGGGTGCCAAGAACACACAATGGGGAGATGATAGTCTCTTTAATAAATAGTGGTGGGAAAATTGGATATCTACATGCAAAAGAATGAAACTGGATCCTTATCTTACACCACTTACAAAAATTAACTCAAAATGGATTAAAAACTTAAATGTTTTAAGACCTGAAACCATAAAACTCCTAGAAGAAAACACCAAGAAAAAGCTCCTTGACACTGGTTATGGCAATGATTTTTTGGATAAGATACCAAAAGCACAGACGACAAAGGCTAAAATAAGTGGGACTACATCAAACTAAAAAGTTTATGCACAGCAAAGGAAACAATACATTGAAAAGGCTGTCTATGGAATGGGAGACAATATTTGCAAACCATATATCTGATAAGGGGTTAATATCGAAAATATATAAGGAACTCATATGATTCAATAGCAAAAAATCAAATAATCCAATTTAAAAATGAGCAAAGGACCTGAAGAGACATTTTTCCAAAGAAGACATACAAATGGCCAACAGGTACATGAAAAGGTGCTCAACATCACAAATCGTCAAGGAAATGCAAATCAAAACCACACTGAGATATCACCTCATATTTATTAGGGTGGCTTTTATCAAAAAATATAAGAGATTACAAATGTTGGCAACGACGTGGAGAAAAGGAACCCTTGTACACTGTTCGTGGGATTGTAAATTGGTACACCCATTACAGAAAACAGTATGGAGGGTCCTCAAAAACGAAAAAGAGATCCAGCAATCCCACTTCTGGGTATATATCCTAAGGAAACGAAATCAGTATTTTGAAGAGATATCTGTGCCCCCATATCCACTGCAGCGTTATTCATAATAGCCAAGATACAGAAACAACCTAAGTGTCCATTGACAGACGAATGGATAATGTGGTATATATATACACAATGGAATATTATTCAGCCATAAAAATGAAGGAAATCTTGCCATTTACTATAACATGGATGAACCTGAGGGCATTATGCTAAGGGAAATAAGCTAGATAGAGAAGGACAAATACTGTATGGTATCAGTTTTATCTGGAATCTTTAAAAGAAAAAAGCTGATTTCATAGAAACAGAGAATAGATTAGTGGTTGTTTGGGGTTGGTTAGTGCTCTTTGTGTCCTGTTTTTAAAATCTTTTACTACCTCAAGGTCTTGAAAATATTCTCCTTTTTTTATCTTCTAGAAGTTTTATTATTTTAATGCCAACATTTAAACCTACAATCCACCTGTACTGATTTTTGGGGGTAAAGCTCAAAATTAATTTGTTATATGTATATCCAGTTGACCTATGACCATTTATTGACAAGATTGCCCTTTGCTTACTGCTTTACAGGGCCAACTTTGTCATAAATCAGGTCTGTATATATGTGTAGGTCTACTAGTAGACTCAATATCCTTGCACCAATACCAACTGTCTTAATAACTGTACTGTATAAGTATTTATATCAAGTAGTGTAAGTCTTCCAGAGTTGTTTAAATGTGTTCTTAATCTAACTTCTTGTGATAGATGCTTAAATCATGGATTTTTTCAGCCTTTATTTTCTAATGTATGCATTCAAGGGCATAATTTCCATTCAAGGATGGCGTTCTGACAATTTTCATATGTCATATTTTTCATTATCATTCAGCTCAAAATATTTCTAACATTTCTGTTAGAATGTGAATTCTTCTTTGCTCATGGTTTCTTAAAAGTATATTTCCTAATTTCAAACAATGAAGCATTTTCTAGGCAGACACACACACATACACATCTTTACTTATTCTGTATTATATTAACCCTTTGAAATTTGTTTAAAATTCCTTCATGGTTCATTATATATGGTTAATGGTAAAATTTCCATGTGCATTGAAAAGAATGTGTACTCTGCAGTTTATAGTTGTTGGGTACAGTGTTTTATATAAAATCAAGTTTGTTAGTCATGTTGTTCAATTCTTTTATATCTTCACTGAGACTGGTGTATTAAAATTTTCCACTGTGATTGTGGACTTGTCTGTTTGTCTTTTTTGGTTTAGGGTTGTATAATTAGGCGCATGGCAATTTAGAACTATTATTATTTTTTTTTTTTGGTATATTGAGTCTATCATTATGAAACATTTTTCTGTTTTCTAGTAATGCTTCTTGCCTTAAAACCTACTTCATCTCAAAGTATACCTACACCAGCTTTATTTTGGTTTGTATTGCTTCATGTATCCTTCATATATCCATGTTTTCTTATATTTAAGTTGTATCTCTTGTAAGCAACATATAGTTGGATATTTTTAATGAACTCCCACAATCTTTGTCTTTAAATTGGATTATTTAACTGAAGTGTAACGTAAGTAATAGTACAATTGTGTTGGTCCTACCCTCTTTCTTTTCTGTATGTCCCACCTATTTTATGTCCTTTTATCTAACCAGCCTTGCTCTTTTTTAATTTTTCCCTACTATTAGCTTATTAGTTACATTTTTTTCTCTTGACTGATGTCCTTTTGGCGTGTCTTTTTGTTGTGGTGGTTGTTTCAGGGTCATTGGTCTTATCTCTTTTTTTTTTTTTCATCTTTCAAATGTTTATTAGACTCTACTGTATTCAACCTGATGGATACAAAGGTTGTATAGGTATTGTCCTTGTCCTCTGAGGCTTATGGTTAATAGGTACAATCATTCACATGACTAGAGGCCATGTGTGGACTCCTGTGGCCTTGTGATACACAGGAGCCTCTCAGATATTTGTGCATTTTTGGTTAACATTTTAAGCATGTACAACCAATTACCATAGCCTATGACTTTTTTTTTATAGTCCGAGACAGTGTTTAATAACATCAACCATAAAGTACAAAAACATCTTTGATGTTCTCCAGTAGAAAATCATTTTGTTGGTGGTAATCAAACCAGAAGTTGCTCTTTTTTTTTTTTTTACCATTTTTTTTTTATTGATGTCTTAATAGTTTATAACACTGTGGGGTTTTAGTTGTACATTTTTGTTTGTCCGTCACCTTGTGGATGTAACCCTTCACCCCTTGTGCCCACCCCCCACCCCCCTTCCCTTGGTAACCACCAATCAGTTCTCTTTGTCCGTGTGTTCACTTATATTCCATATATGAGTGAGTTCATGCAGTGTCTGTCCTTCTCTCTCTGGCTTATTTCACTTAACATAATACCCTCTAGATCCTTCCATGTTGTTGCAAATGGGACAATTCTGTCTTTTGTTATGGCTGAGTAGTATTCCTTTGTATGTATATACCACATCTTCTTTAACCAATCATCAGTTGAGGGACACTTGGGTTGCTTCCACTTCTTGGCTATAGTGAATAATGCTGCAATGAACATAGGGGTGCATACGCCTCTTGTGATGGTTGATTTCACGTCCATTGGGTAGATTCCCAAGAGTGGTATTGCTGGATCATACGGTATTTCTATTTTTAATTTTTTGAGGACTCTCCATACTGTTTTCCATAGAGGCTGCACCAGTTTGCATTCTCACCAGCAGTGAATGAGGGTCCCCGTTTCTCCACAACCTCTCCAGCATTTGTTGTTCTTTGTCTTTGTGATTATAGCCATTCTAACCGGTGTAAGGTGATATCTCAGTGTAGTTTTGATTTGCATTTCCCTGATGATTAGTGATGTTGAACATCTTTTCATGTGTCTATTGGCCATCTGTATCTCTTCCTTGGAAAAATGTCTGTTCATATCCTCTGCCCATTTTTTGATCAGGTTGTTTGTTTTTTTGTTGCTCAGTTGTATGAGATCTTTATATATTACTGAGATTAATCCCTTGTCGGACAAACGATTTGCAAATATTTTCTCCCAGCTGGTGAGTTGTTAATTCATTTTGATCCTGGTTTCACTTGCCTTGTAGAAGCTCTTTAGTCTGATGAGGTTCCCACTTGTTTATTTTTTCTTTTGTTTCCCTTGTCTGGGTAGACATGGAATCTGAAAGGATCCCTTTATGTCCAGTCTCAATTAGCGTACTGCCTATATTTTCTTCCAGGAGTTTTATAGTTTCAGGTCTCACTTTCAGGTCTTTGATCCATTTTGAATTGATTTTTGTATATGGCGATAGGAGATGGTCTACTTTCATTCTTTTGCATGTTGCTGTCCAATTTTCCCAGCACCATTTATTGAAGAGACTTCCCTCTCTCCATTGTATGTTCTTTGCTCCTTTGTCACAGATTAGCTATCCATCGGTGTGTGGTTTTATTTCTGGGCTTTCAATTGTGTTCCATTGATCTGTGTGTCTATTCTTGTACCAGTACCATGCTGTTTTGATTACTATAGCTTTATAGTATATTTTGAAATCAGGGACCACAAATTCTATTTTTAAGCATGATGTCATCAATTTTATGCCCAAAACGGATCAAGTGGAATTTTATAAAATTTTGTATATAAGTAGGGTTTATGCTTGATTATAGTAAAAGTACTACAGAGAAAAACTTAATTTTTTTCAAATTTTAACTCATTTTCAAGAAAGCAGAAAAAATAAATTTTCGGCTCTTCAAGTTGAAGAATTGTTTTAATCTTGTAAGATGAATAACGCAAGTCTTTCCTTTTGATAATAGTAGAAGATATTTGTGTTTATGCCTTCTTAAATTTATAGTCTGTCTTGCTCAAGGGCTTTATGATTATCAGCAACAAAATTATTACATCTCATTACTTTTTTTGATCACCGGCAAAGTGCCAGACATCATACCAGAGGTTTTATATAAGTTATCTAATTTAATTCTCATAATAATCCTAACTGATAGAATTATTATACCTATTTTACAGTTGATAAAACTAATTATAAGAAAAACTGAGCAGAATTGTGATTCAAACCCAGGTGTGTTTGACTCTAAAATCCATGCCATTTTCAATTATCCCAAACTGTTTATATAAACTAAAGATCTGGAAGTTTCCTAAAGCTTAAAGATTTATGACTTGATGACTAACTCCAAGAAAGCTATTCTTTTCGTTTTATTCTTTACCAAAATTCACAAAGATTTCAGTAGGATTGCTTATTGTAGAATGACATCTTATCTAACTTGAATGATTCACAGAACCCTAGTTTATTGGGAAGAGGATTCATCCAAATTAAGTGCTCTTAATATTAGTCTGTAATAAAAGAAAAAGAAGTCTGTTGTGTGCAGTGAATATAAAAAGGATCATAGAAAAGTAGCACCAATTGCCCACATCCCTACTTTCTCATTCATGGCTCCAGGGAAGAATACTTTCACACATTTAGGCAGACATCATATTGATACATCTTCCAGGACCATGAGTCTGCTCTTTGAGAACCCGTCTGCATCTTGGGGAGACACAAAGAAGAGTTGTGTCTTAAGGTGTCATGTCAACGGGACATGTGTAACACTTTAAAGTGTCCATCCCCAATCTCCTGTCCTTTAGAAAAGCATCAGCTTCTCATTGGTCACTACAGTTCAAGGTTGTTTCCTACTAAAACCAAAGCAAAGAGGAATAATGATATAATTAATATTGGCTCAACTGTTTTAAAATATTACTGGTAAGGGAAAGGGGATCTTCCACTTCCAGGTAATGGACAAACTGGTTTTTAGACTTGCCCTCCCACAATAAACTACTATAAAACTGGACAAAATGTATGAGACAACTGTATTTAGACCTTAGACAATAAGCATTGCAGGACTGTGATCCTCAAAAAATGGGGAATACGCAGATGAGCCCTGTACACAATTTCCAGAGCAGAGACCAGTGATGTCACTCAGCTAAAGAGCCAGAGATAAGAGTTCAGAATTCAGAGATAATGAGGGATCTAGAATTTGTGGGGCAGGACACAAGAAAGGGAGAATCTGTGTGAAGAGTAGGGACTCAGAGGTCTTCATGGTGTTCCCTTTGAATTGTTGATGGAAGGCTGGGCTGCAAGTAGACAAAGCCTACCAAAGAGTCACTGCTATGAGACTGAAAGATGAATGGAGGTGTTGCACAGTGCTGAAAGATGCTGGAATTCTTGTTCAGCCAAAGTGAAGCAACCTCCCTGGGCATTTGCATGAAACCCCATAAATTCCATGCTTTAAGAATAAGGGCCAGGGCTGGCCTGGGGGCGTAGTGGTTAAGTTCACGTGTTCTGCTTTGGTGGCCCGGGGTTTGCAGGTTTGGAGTCCGGGTGCAGACCTATACAAAGTTCATCAGGCCATGCTGTGATGGTGTCCTGTATACAAAATAAAGGAAGACTGGCACAGATGTTAGCTCAGGGACAATCTTCCTCACCAAAAGAAAAAAAAGAATAAGGGCCACATTCTAAGACTATGTATAAAGCTGAAATAGATCTACCTTTAAAAATCATAAAACCAAACTTGACAGGATCAAAAGAATCCACTACTAATTTATGCCCTGCTGGTATAAAACTCAATATCCTTTAAAGAAAGACAATATAATCCAAAGTCCCTATAATGTGACATCCACAATGTCCAGGATACAATAACACATTACTATATAGGTGAAGCAGCAGGAAAATGTGATGTATAATGAAGAGAAAAAGGAGCTAGTAGTAACAGGCCCTGAGATGACTCAGATGTTGAAATGAGCAGACAAGAACTTTGGAAAGCTGTTATAAATATG
The DNA here is from genome assembly GCA_031878705.1 of Tapirus indicus. Lineage (NCBI taxonomy): Eukaryota > Metazoa > Chordata > Mammalia > Perissodactyla > Tapiridae > Tapirus > Tapirus indicus. The sequence goes on along the minus strand of CM062923.1, from coordinate 52,869,772 downwards.
TTGAAGGGTCTTAAAAGAAAAGATGAACATAATGACTGAATTTATAGGAATTATCAGCAGAGACACAGAAACTATTTAAAAAGGGCAGAAGAAATTATAGAACTGAAAAATATAAAATCTGAAATGAAAAACTGACTGGATGGGCTTTGCAGAAGATTGGACACTATATAATAAAAGATCAGTGCACTTGAGGACAGATCAATAGAAATCACCCAATCTGAATATGGAAAAATATTGCAAAAAAATGAACAAAGCCTCAGTAATTTGTGAGACAAAATCAAGTGGTCTAAAATACATGTAATTGGTGAAAAACATTAATCTACAGATCCAAGAAGCCCAGTGAACTACAAACGGAAGAAAGCAATACCTGGGCACACCACATCTTGGCACAGCATATCCAAACTACTGAAAACCAATGATGATGAGAAAAATCTTAAAAATACCCAGAAAGCAAACCAAAAAACTTACATAAAAGGACCAACAACTAATATGAATTATGACTGACTTCTCATCAGAAACAATGATGCCAAAAGATAATGGAATAATACTTTACATACTGAAAAAAGTCAAAACTCTCAGCAAAAAATTTTGTATCCTGTGAAAATTATCTTAAAGTGAGGGTGAAATAAAGACACTTTTGAATAAATGAAAGCTGAGACAACTCAGCACCAGCAGACCTGCACTATAAGAAAAGTTAAAGGAAGTTCCTCAGGAAGAACAAATAGGATACCAGCTGGAAATGTGGATCTACAAAAAAGAATGAAGAGCTTTGGAAATGGTAAACGTGGATTAATAATAAAAGAATTTTTTCCTTATGTAAAAATTTCTTTAAAAGATAACTGTTTAAAGCAAAAATAATAAAAATGCCTTGTGGTATATATAACATGCAGATGTAAAATGAATGACAGTAACATCACAGGGGGAATAAATGGAATTATACTGTTGTAAGGTTCATACCTTTTACCTGAAGTGGTACACTATTAGTTCTAAGTAGTCTATGATAAGTTAAGATTGCGTATAGTGCCTGGAGGATTTTCTTAAAATTTTAAATAGATGTATAGCTAAAAAAAAAGTCAGTAGAGGAAATAATAAATACTTTGAGGGGCTGGCCCAGTGGTGTAGCAGTTAAGTTTGTGCACTCCACTTCTGGTGGCCCAGGGTTCACAGGTTCAGATCCCGGGTGTGGACTGACGCACCACTTGTCAAGCCATGCTATGGCAGTGTCCCATACAGAGTAGAGTAAGATAGACACGGATATTAGCCCTGGGCCAATCTTCCTCAGCAAGAAGAGGAGGATTGGCAATGGATGTTAGCTCGGGGCTAATCTTCCTCACACACACGCAAAAAAAGAAAAACAACTTTGAAAATACCCAACCCAAAAGAGGGCAGGAAAGGAGGATGAAGAGAAAACAAATAGCAAGATTGTATACTTAAACCCAAACATTAAATTCAAATTAACTGGACATTCCAAATAAAAAGCAGAGGTTCAATTTTTTTAAGTCTGAGATTGTTGGACTGGATAAAAAGTAAGATCTAATTCTGTCTATAAGAGAAACATTTTAGTTATATGACACAAATAAGTTGAAATTAAAAAGATATACCACACGAACTATAAGTACCAAACAAACTTCAGGATAAAGGAAGCATTAACAAAGATAAACAGGGACATTCATGATGCTAAAAGTTCAGCAGAAAGACATAATTCTATATGTTTATGTACAAATTAACTGAGTTTCAAATATATGAAGCAAAAGCTGACAATCAAGAAAGAGAAATAGACAAATGTAGTAATTCATAGAATAAGTAGTAAAAGAAATGTCATAAGGATATTGAATATGTGAACCTATCAACCAACTTGACCTAACTGACATTTTTTGAACCTATACCCAACAACTTTAGAATGCACATTTTTTCCAAATGCACGTGGAATATTCACTCAACATATAGACTATATGCTGGTCCATAAAATAAAGCACACTACACTTTGGAAGACTGAAATATGACACCAAAGGAATTAAATTACAAGTCAATAACATTCAGATATCTACAAAGTGCCCAACTATTTGCATATTAAACTATTTCTCTAAAAATCTCATGGGTCACAGAAGAAATCACAAGAGAAATTAGGAAATATTTTGAATTGAATTTTAATGAATATATAAAAATGTGTGGATGATTATAATCCATTGTATAAAATAAGATGCCATGAGTCCATAATGATACAAGTATGTACGTAAGTAAATAAATAAAGCTGACTAATAAATGTAAAAGGAATGACAGAATGAGAAAAATCTCAATTTGGCAAACATCATAGTAATAATTGAATATGGCAAGAATCCTTAATGGTTGCTGTAACTGTAAGAGAAAGTTCCATGAGATATAGGATATTTATAAGAGTAACTTTACAATGAAGAAGGCTCATAGACACCATATTAATCAAGTGATCAAAATGCCATCATCAATAATGAAACAAATCAAAATAACTTGCTACCTTATATACTGCAATAAGAACACAACAGCCCTTCTGTGGCATTCCTGCAAAAAGTGCATAACCTGAATTTAATCCTGAGGAAACATAAGTTGATTCAAAATTGAGGGACATTCTAATAACTAGCCTACACTCTTCAAAAAGGCCAAGTTCATGTAACGTGAAAGGAAGACTGAAGGACCATACTAAAGGAGTCTAAAGAGACATAACTAAATTCATCAAGAAATGGATCTTTGTGATATGAAGAAAATTATTGGAACAATTGGTGAAATTTCAGTGATTGAGAGTAACGTTATCAATGTTAATTTCACGATTTTAATGATTTCATTGTGGTTATATTGGAGAATGTCCTAATTTGTAGGAAATAAACACTAAAGTATTTAAGAGCGTGTTAGCAACTTACTCTCAAATGATCCAGAAAAAAAGATTTTTGTACTGTACTTGAAAATTTTCTGTAACTCTAAGATTGTTTAAAAACTTTTTAAAGAAAAAAATAAAAATTTTCACTAATGTCACAGCTCTAGACTATTGTCCATGCTTTCTCTAGATAGAAGCTGTGTGGTTTGGAAATCTATTTCTGTTGGTCACAGAAATGCTGCTTTTGGTATGTCTTTGGGACCTTATTCTGCTTTTGAAAATTCAGGTAACCTCTCCAACTAATTATTACTGTGCCATAAAAGCTACTCATTTGCCACCCAAGAGTGCTTCTCTGGCTCAGTGTTGGATAGCATGAGGATGAGTATGCCTTCTGAACATTCTCATGTTGGCATCTCTAATTACCTTGGCCATTGGCACAGGACCAGTTGGAATGTCAAGTGTGTGCATTTGATAATGCTATAAAAAGACCTATAGCTGCTGCTCTCCAGCCATCTGTGCCTTCCCTTGGCATGATACTATTGAGTAGTTTGTCTTTCATTGGCATGATTTCTGTAGTGTGGCTTTACATCTGCCACTCCTAGGCACTTGCTTGGTGATCAAGTTGACATAAAATTGCTTCCTTGGCCCTGTTTTTATATAGAGGAGTTTTATACCTGCTAACTTCTGAAGTAAGAATTACCATTTATTATATACATTATAATTGTAATTTTAAAAATTATGAATATAGACTTCTCTGGCCTCTTTTGACTCAAACCTATCTTGGACTTTCAAGTTCAAATTGTCCCAATCAGATGTCTCCACTCTGAAGAATTAACTTCTAAATGAATGTACCTCTTCTGTTTTAAGACACTGGATTGAGTGTATACATCAACCTCTCCCTCCTGTGCCAAATCTCTAGAAATGATGAAATGTGTGTGTGTGTGGTGTGTATAAAATTCATAACTGGAATTCAAAACAAGAATACATGATGGACAAGAAGCTGTGAGGAATCCACTGAAAACTGTAAAAGAGACAAAATCAACTTGAAAAAAGAAAGCAGAAACCTAAATGACTAGAGGAGAAGACTGCTCCTAAAGTTGAGAGAAGCACCAAAAGTTCTCAATGCCCTAAGGAAGGGGATACTAGGAATCAGAAATATGTTCCTGGGCAAGCAAGGATGAATAATCAGGGTGCAGTAGGGTAGGTAAATGGAGAAAAGTCAAAATAAGTAAATACTGATAAACCCCAGATAATGTTAGAAAAGTAAGTTGATATGAATATGTTAAGAACTGAAGAACATTCACCAGAAAAATAGGAATGGATGGTATCATGGACTGAATTGTGTTCCCCTCCTCTCCCAAATCCATATATTGAAGCTTTAACTCTGCAATGTGATCATATTTGGAGACAGGCCTTTAAAGATGTAATTAAAATTAAATGAGGCTGTTAAGGTGGAGCCCCGATCCAATAAGACTGGTGACTTTATAGGAAGAGGAGTAGACTCCAGGGATGCATGTGCACAGAGGAAAGGCCATGTGAGGAAACAGCAAGAAGGTGGCCGTCTGCAAGCGAAGGAGAGAGGCCTCAGGAGAAACCAAACCTGTTAACAGCTTGATCTTGGACTTCCAGCCTCCAGAAGTGTGAGAAAATACATTTCTGTTACCCAGCCTGTGGTATTTCGTTATGGCAGCCCTAGCAGACTAACACAAATGGCATAACTTTAGAACAAATAAATAGGAAAAATACAAGAAATAAAACTTGATAAATTATTTAAAATCAAGTAGGAAATAACCAAAGGGAAATAATTAAGGGTATGATAAATAGAAAATACAAAATAAGTTGTCAAGAATGTCTAAACATCAGTAATTATAATGTGAATGAATTAAATTCACCTATTGAAAATAAGAGACCATAAGATTGGATTTTTAAAATATCTAGATGTATGTTGCAGATAAAAAAAAACACTCCAAACCTAAAATAACATAGGAAGGCTCAAATGGAAAAAGATGTACAAATAAATGCTGCCCAAACCAAGTATCAGACAAAACCTCTGAAGACAAAAGGATTAAAAAGGAAAAAGAAGGTGAGGTATTTTTTAAATATGTCCACAAATTCTTTGATACTTCTCTTTTCAAAAGGTGGTGCCTTATCCTCTTATCCCCTTGAATGTGAGCTGGACTAAGTAACTCACTTCACTTATGATGTATGACTTCTGAACTAGGTAATAAAATGTTTTGTGGCTTCCTTTTTTGCCCCCTTTCTCTCTGATCACTTGCTCTGGGGAGAGTTAGCTGCCATGTCATAAGAACATTCAAGCAAGCCAATGGAGAGGTCTACACAGCCAGGTAGTGGTGTCTTATGGATAGCCAGTAAGGAACTGAGGCCTCCAGCCAAAAGCCATGTGAATGAACCATCTAGAAGCAGGTCTTTCATCCCCAAACTTTCAGATGGCTGCAGCTCTGGCCAACATCTTGACTGCAACCTCATGAGAGACTCTGAATCAGAATCACCTAGTTAAGTCTTCCTGGATTTCTGACCCTCAGAAACTCTAAGATAATCAGTGTTTATTGTTTTAAGCAGCTAACTTTGGGGATAATTTGGTATGCAGCAATAGATACCTAATACAGAGAGATCCTTTATAGTAACATAGTTGATAATAGAAGTAGTCCATCAAGTAGACATAGCACTATTCATTTAACTACAGAGCTCCAAAATTATTTTTTTTAAAAAGAAAAACCTTCAAGGAAAGATGGAAAAATCCACAAAGTGCAGGATTTTAACACACCCTTCTCAGAAAATGATACACTGAGAAGGAAAAAAACAGTAAGGATATTAAGGATTTGAATAACATAATTAGAAAACTTGAGCTAATGAAGAAATATTTATAGTTAATAAACAGAATGCACATTACAGGCATACTTTGGAGATACTGCAGGTTCAGTTCCAGACCACTGCATTAAAGCAAATAGCGCAATAAAGCAAATAGAACAATAAAGCAAGTCACAGAAAGTTTTTGGTTTCCCAGTGTATATAAAAGTTATGTTTACACTCTACTGGAGCCTATTAAATGTGCAATAGCATTATGTATAAAAAAAACAGTGTATATATCTTAATTAAAAAATGCTTTATTGCTTACAAATGCTAACCATCATCTGAGCCTTTGGCGAGTGATAATCTTTTTGCTGGTGGAGGGTCTTATAAAAAATGCAATGTCTGCGAAGCACAATAAAGCAAAGCACAATAAAATGAGGTATGCCTGTATTAACAAAATGAGAAAATCAATCACAAATAATGATCATACCTAAGCCACCAAGGAAATCTGAACAAAGTCAAAAGGTTGCTACCAAAGAGACCATATTCAGTGACTTCCATGTAATAAAAGTAAAAATAAACTACAAAAAGATTGCCTTAGTAAAAAATAACTATGTGCCTTAACATTTAACAGCATATTTCTTAAGAACTCTTGGGCTAAAGGTGATGTCCAAGTGGAAATTTTGAACTTTTCAACTTAATGACAATGAAAATATTACATATCAAGATCTGTAGCTTGCAGCCGAAGCAGTAATACTCAGAAGAAATTTTGTAGCCTTAAATTCATTAATTTAAAAAAAAGATTGAAAATAAGTGGCCTGCACTTTCTTCTCAACAGGGTAAAGACAAATAAATCCAAAGAATGTGGAGAAACAAAATTAATGAAGCTAAAAGGAGAAATTAATTTAAAAAGTAGAATTTTTCAATAAAATCAAAGCTGTTTTCTATAAAAGACCTGTAAGGCAATATTTTGGAAAATATGATCAAGACCAAAAAAAAAAGACGAAAATAACATTAGGACTGAAAAATACATAACTATAGACAAAGGAAATTTCTTTTTAAATAGGAAAATATTATTTAATTTTATTTTGAATTTTTTAAATCATGGATAAAAAGCAGACAGAATAATGAATCACCATATACTAATCACCTAGCTTTAACAATTATCTATACATGACCAAACACTTTTCATTTATATCTCCAACCACTTTACATTCAGTTTTGGATTATTTTGAAGCATCATATTATTTTACTTTAAATCCTTCAGTATGTGTCTCTAAGAGTTTTTTTCTTTAAAGAGACATACTGTAGTAGTAGTATCACACCCAAAAAAATTCACCTTAGCTTCTTAATATCATCAAAAATCAAACTGATGTTCAAATTTCCCAATTATCTCCTGAAATATTTATTTAAAAAATCTAAAAGGTAGTTGGATCTCAGGATACAAACAAGGTCCAACATTACATTTGGTTGATGTGTCTCAGATGTCTACAGTATTTTAATCTTAGTCCTAGCTACCTCTCTTTTCTCCACTTGTTTTGCAATTTCTCTGTTGAATTAATCGAGCCTTTTGCCCTGCAGTTTCTCATACTGTGAATTGTGCCAGTTGCACAATTGGAGCGTTTAACATGTTCTTCTGTCCCCTGTATTTCCTGTAAACCAATAGGTCATTTGTGTCTCTATGTGTAAACAGACAAACTAAAAAAGAAAACATTTTTATTGTCTATTTGTTTTATGTTTTTGACAAAGATGCTTCATAGATATTGTGTATCAACTGGCAAATAATGTTAGGTTTTCTTTTTTGTGGTAAGTTTTATCAGTGGGTTCAGTGTTTATTAGTCTAATCCAATCATTATAAAGTTCTCCTAAAGCTTTCTGCATATCGGGTTTTTTTTTTTTTGTTTTGGTGAGGAAGGTTAGCCCTGAGCTAACATCCATGCCCATCTTCCTCTACTTTGTATATGGGATGCCGCCACAGCATGGCTCAACGAGCAGTGTGTAGGTCCGTGCCTGGGATCCAAACCTGTGAACCCCAGGCCACTGAAGCGGAGCATGTGAACTTAACCACTACGCCACTGGCCCGGCCCCTGCATATAGTTTTAATTACTGCTCACATCGTTATTTCATTAGGGCTGCAACGTGGTGATATTCTATCATTTCTTGTTTACTTGTTAGCTGGAATTCTTCTTAAAATTTTTTTCCCATCTTGCTATTGGGTTATTCTGAGGTAGAATTCCTTTGGTAAGAAAGGGTGAATGCTTGATTCTTTATCTGTATTTACCACATTTCAAAATAATAAGTTGTTTCCCTAGCATTCTCTAAAGGTTACCAATTCTATTTTTTAGTATTATCATTATTATTAATGTTATTTTAAAAATATTTCATATGTTTCAATCCATTGAAAATTGTTTTTTAATCTACAATATTGAAGAGTAATTTAAATACAATCACATTCACAAATTTTCAATGTGCAATTCAATGAGTTTTGACAAACATATATAGTCGCATAATCAGCACCACAGTGAAGTTTATAGAACATTTCCATTACCCCAAAAAGCTCTTTGTAGTCACCCTCCTGCCCAGGAATCTACCAATCTGCTTTTCACTACTATAGGTAAGATTTTCAAGAATTTAATTTAAATGTAATTACATGGTATATACTCTTTTGTAACTGGAATTTACTGCATAAGTTGTCTTTTCTGAATCAGATCTAAGAAGTCTTTGCCTTACTCTGCAACTAATTTCTTGTATATTTTCTTCAAAAATTTTTATAATTTTAGCTTCTATGTTTAGGTCTGTAATCTATGTTCAGTTAGTTTTGGAATGTGGAATGAGGTATGAATTGAGGTTTGAGTTTGTTTGCATATAGTTGTCCAATTGTTTCAAAACTATTCTTTCTCCACTGAACTTTTTTGCACCTCTTTGAAAATCAATACATTGGGCACACAACTGTAGGTCTGTTTCTGAACTCTATGTTCTGTTCCTTTGATTTATATGTCTATACCAGCAGTTTTCAACAGGGGTGATTTTATAACCCTCCCCTGCCCCCACGGACATTTGACAATATCTTGAGATGTTTTTGATTATCACAACTGCGGTGTTATTGGTATCTAGTGGGTAGATGTCAGGGATGCTATTAAACATCCTACAATACACAGGACCACTCCTTACAACAAAGAATTCTCTGATCCAAAACGTCAATAGTCCCAACGTTTAGATATGCTAGTCAACACTTTTGCCCGTATCACACTGTTTTGATTATTGTTTAAGTTTTGAAATCAGGCTGTGTAATTCTCCAACTTTGTCTTTTTAAAAATTACTTTAGCTACTCTAAGTCCTTTGCATTTCCATATTAATTTCAGAATCAGCTTATCAATTTCTAAAAAAAGTCTGCTGGGATTTGATTGGAATTGCATTAAATCTATAAAGCAGTTTGGGCACAGCTGACATCTTAAAAATATTGAGTCCATGAATGCGGCATATTTTCCAGTTGTGTTGTTCTTAATTTCTCTCAGCAGTGTTGATATATATACTACAGAGTGTGTGTGTATGTGTACATACTGTATACTTTACACTATAGTATATATACTACTGTATATGTATCAGTCTACAGTGTTTTAGTGTCTTTCTAGTTTTGGTATCAGTGTAGTACTGATATTATAAAATGAATTGCAAAGTGTTCCTCTTCTGTCCCCTCCCCTCTCCCTTCTCCTAGGCTTCCTCTGGCTGCTTTCAACATTTTGTCATTAGTTTTCAGCAATTTGATTATGTTGTACCTTTGTGGTGTGCATGTGTGAGTGCATGTGTGTTTATCCTCTTTGGGGTTTGTGGATCTTCTTTCATTTATAGGCTAATAGGTTTCATCATATTTGGAAATTTTTCAGGCCTTATCTGTTCATATATTTCCCCCCCTTCTCTCTTCTCCTTCTGGGTCTTCAACTATAATATTAGCCACTGGTCACTGAAGCTCTGTTCATTTTTTTCAGTATTTATTCCCTCTGTGTTTATGTTCCACTGCTTGATATTGTCTGCTGGCCATTGAAGCTCTGTTCATTTCCTTTTCAGTCTTTTTTTTCCTCTGTGTGCTTAATTTTGGATTGTTTCTATTCTTTTAAGTTCATTGATCTTTTATTCTTCAGTGTCTAATTTGCTCTTAGTCCTTTCCAGTGAATTTTTCATTTTAGATATTATACTAGTTCCATTTGGTTCTTTTTTATATCTTCCAATTCTGTTGTCATTATATTCATGTTTTTCTTTAAATATTTGTGTGTATGTACGTATGTGTGCATACATGTGTAGGTATGTATGTATATATGTGTGTGTATATATATCTGTTTTAAAATTCTTTTCTGCTAATTCCATTATCTGTCATTTCTGGGTCTGTTTCAAGTGACCAATTTTTCTCCTGGTTAGGGTCATATTTTCTTAATATTTTTTCATATCTAGTATATCTTTATTGAAAGCTGGATTTTATGAATTTTGTGTTGTTGAGTGCTAGATTTTATTCTATTCCTTTCAAGAGTATACAGGTGGTAATATTTTTGCACTTATCTTTGGCCATGGAAATCCCTTCAAGTTGGCTCCTGAATCCTATTGGGATGACCCCAGTAGTACTGATAACTTCCTTGCCTTATATGACAAGGTATGACAAGATATACCTCCAACCTGGAATCAACCATATCTCCAAGTAGTTCTGATTTCTTTTAATGGCAATGGTCACTAGAGTTCACAGACTGGGTGATAGGGTGCTTATCTTTACTGAGTTTGTCGTTGTTTGCCAGGGGAAAGAACTAGAACAAAAGTAGGTAAACTTTTTTTGTAAAGGGCTAGATAGTAAATATTTTAGGCTTTGCAGGCCACACAGTCTCTGTCACAACTATTCAGCTCTGCCATTGTAGCTGAAAGTAGATATAGGCAGAATGTAAACAAATGAATATGGCTGTGTTTTAATAAAACTTTATTTACAAAAACTAATCATAGGTTGAATTTGGTTCACAGGCTGTATTTTGTTATACAACATTTATAGAAAATGGTTTCAGAATATTTCTACAAATATTATTCCTACTGGTATAATTATGAAAACATTCTAAAATTTCTTTGCAATTCATTTGTTCTTCAAGATATCTTGTGAGGGATAAAACATGTCTATATTTTAAAGTTACTTGAAAAAATTTTTTCCCGTAGTTATGCCACCAATTTGATATACTAAGTTCATTAATTTAATCTTGTGTTGATGTTTGAGGAGTACTTTTTATTTTTATTTTATTTTATAATTATATAAAAATGGTTCTAAAATCAGATCTTTAAAAATGGTACATTCAGTGAGGTCTAGCTTCAATCTCTGCTTTCTTCTTATTGTTCTCCTTTCCTTACCTTGAGGTTATCACTTTTGGTTTATCCTTCATTTATAGAAAAAATATATAACTAAATACGCATACACATTCATCTATACCCCTGTTTTAGTAGCACACTAAACACATTGTTTGGCAAGCTGATTTTTTTTTTAATGCAATATATCCTAGGGATCACTCTATAGCAGTAATAGAAAGATCAGGAGGGTTTTTAAAATTAGGATAATATATACAGCAGTGCAATAAACTTGAAAACTTAGTGGACATGAATAATTTTCTAGAAAAAATACAAATGGCTAAAAATTACATACTAAATAAATGAATTTAAATAGTCCAGTAGCCCTGAAGAGAAAATTCAAACAAGTCAAAAATATAACTCCTGACAGGAAGCAGTAGTTTTTATTCATCAGTTCTATGAAAATTTCAAAAACATAATTTCCAAAAACTTATTCTAACATGAAAATATGTGCCATTCCCAGTAAATTCCCCATTTGGTAACAAAATTTAGATTCACATGTTTTCACATATAAAATAATTATTCATTGTTCTGACTCATATAAGACAGATTATGAAATTAAGAACTGATTACTAAAATTTATATTTATATCAATATAATTATGAGATAAACTATTTAATATACTTCCTTATTTTGAAAGTTACTTTTTCCTCAAATCTATAAAATATGAAACTTCTGAAATATTAACACATTATCAGAAAAAATATTTAATTCCTAATTCTTAAAACTTCTTATTTGATCAGATTTGTCCTACGAAAAGAAATGTTATTTTTAAATAAGTAGGAAAAGATTTATGTCAACATTTTATTTTATCTTTAGTTGAAATAGAGCAACATGAACTTGAAAGTTCTGAAAGCACTTTTGGACAAGGCTTAAAAAACTTGTAAAGCTGTAGATTATGAATTTAGATTTTCAATTATCAGTTGCTTTGAACTAAGTAAAATATTACAGCAAGGAGGGCTAGATCATGGTAATCTTAAATATGCATAAGCTGTTGCATGTCTTTGTGTTTCTATATCTCACACAAACCTATCAATCCTCAGAAATATTTAAAAAATTAGAAAAAGTTAAAACATTAATATGTTATAATATACTTATCTGTCAATGACTGATCCAAAATATGATTTAAAGATTAAAATCTATTCAAGATTTTTTTTCACTTTAAGTACTTTTTGTTTTAAACTTGCATATTCATTCCAGTGGTATATTGAAAAGTCATTTGTGAAAGGTAATGAGAACCCAGGAGCAGCAAGTTTTTTATTTTAGATCTCAGATGATACAGACAGGGTATGTGTAAATTTTTAAACCTGGATCATGGCCAAAGGCTATCAGTGTTTGTCATCTCTTGTTCAGTAGAAGCCAACTCCACTTGATAGTGCTAAATGATGACATTAATGTAAGTCAGTTTGGCAAACGGTAAATTATAAAATTGTCATTGAGAATGACAGAAACTAAGTGGTTTGTTTTTCTGAATATTTTCCTGAAAACTTGCTTCCAAGTTAGTAACGCTTTTATAAACCATCCACCAACTAGGTAACCCTGGTTGGGTGGCAGTAAAGGTTGGGATTTATTAATATGACATGTTTAAAATCTATTGCCATCTATGTTGTCCATTTAGATTTGTTATATGCCATTTTAATCTCATACAACATGTCTCTAAAAAAAGACCAACAAAACAAAAAAGGACTGTACAATTTACAATGTCTCCTTGTGCCTTGTGCCTCCCAGACACGAACAGCTAAGCATGTGGTAACACAGTCTGCTAGTATGTGAGAACCTTGATGGCACCAGGGGTAGATCCATGTTTTATAGGGCTCGAAGCTTATACAATTTGAGGAATACTTCTTAAGAACAAGAATTTAAAATTTCAAATGCAAAATCAGGTACTGGAAAGAACATGTGCAACTAAGAGGCAATGAAGTTTAAGCTTCATTAACTTTGTGGTAAATTCACCTGTGCATCTGACACATAATAAACATTCCATATTTATGGAATAATTTCTGATTAAAGCTATTGATTAAATTTGAAGTCAGGATGAGTGGAAGGGCATGACTACCCTGGTAGTGGCCTCTTGCAATGTCTTTAACAGTACCTTAGCCTTAGTTAGTCTCAACCAGCTTTACTGCATGTCCATTCTTCTTGTATGTGCTGGCTTAGTCACGTAAAAGACATGAAAATGAAATATAAAGCCAAGTGGCTTTCATTTTCTTGACTCATTTAGAATATGGCCATTTCCCAGAGACATATCAACACATTTAATTGTATACATCCAACATTTAAACTAAATTTCAACACTAAGACTATCTAAAAGTTAAAAAATAAATGAAGCCAGAGGATAGCCAATTGGGAGGTGATATAGATACTATATCAGACCCTAAAGATTCATGAACTCTGTCACACCGAGGGGCATGGAGTTACAGAGATATATTCTCTACTGCATTTTGCTAAAGACCACATTCAGATATATGAATAGTGAGGAGGCTCTCAAGTGTATCAGCAAGTAAATAGACTGTGTAGTGTGTTTCTAAACAGAAAGATTAAAAATGAAAACATTCATAGAACAGATATTATATCAACTTAAGAACTGTTGAGGCTTAACCTCTTCAAATTAATGACCCAATTCCCTATAACAATTAAAAAATAAAGAGGAGAGAAATCACAGAGTTAAGGAAGAATGAGAGAATGACAGAGAGACAATGTTCCAGAAATAATTTGTGGACCACAGATCTTATAGCTAATACTTATATCACTGTTAAACATAAAGTACTCACATGAGTAACTCACAAAGAAAATATTTTTATGGGTATGTTTTATTTTCTTTGGTTTATATGCCTGTATACCAGTGCTATATAGTCTTAATGTTAACGAGAGTAAGTCTTGGGATATTCTTGACCATTTGCTTTGTCATGTGAATTTTAAGATCAACTTGTCAAGTTCCATGAAAAACCTTGAAGGGATTTTGATTGGAATTCCACTGAATTTTACAGATAATGTGGGATCAGAATTGATATCTTTATGATGTATAGTCTTTTCAGCCTTAAGCTGGTATATGTCTGTATCTTAATCAGGTGTTCATTTATGTCTCTCAGAAATGGTTGGTAATTTCTTCTTAAATGTATTGCACATCTTTTGCTTATTTTCAGTGAAGAATCATATACAAATTTTGACAGAGGAGAGAAAAATAGACAAAAAAGCCACCTACTTATATTAGAAGTCCAGTGCGCTATCTAGTGCACAACAGAGCCACCTAACTTATTTTATAAGGCTAGTATAACTTTAATAGCAGTCAAAGGGCTTGTTAGCAGTTATAAATAATGCTATCATCACCAATCTTAGACATACATTGTCACATCATTTCCTTAGGAAGATTTGCCAAAAGTATATATATGCAAATTTTAAATTCTGATATTTGTTAAAATATGGAATCAGCAAACTTTTTCTGTAAAAGGCCAGATAGCAAATATTACAGGCTTGTGGGCTAAGAGGCAAAATTGAGGTTATTATATAGGTATTTATATATAACAAGAAAGAAAACAAATTTCATAAATCTTTATAGATGAAATTAAAATTATAATAATAGAGTGCAATTTTCATAATACAGGTCTACAAATGTGAATAATAGAATTCTTTTGGGGGGATAATATTTCGCTTAATTAGGGTTGAAGTTGTTGTTCCTTATCATCAAAATCTACTGCAAATGTTCATCTGTTAATGCTGATCAAAATGAAATTTTACATATTTCACCTTTGCAAATTTCTTTCTTCATAGATAGGTACTGACAAATGTTGCTATCAATCCATGAGCATATGGTTTTACTTGAGCATATTCACCAATTAGAAGGCATTTTTAGACTTCTATTAGCTAAAAGACTAGAATGCCATTACTAGAATGCCATGTCATTACATTGCAAATTAATCACTTCCAATTAAAGTTCCTCAATTGCACAGTTTAACAGACTCTGGAATATGGAAATTTCCTTTGCCCTTGGATCAAGTTTGGAAAATGCTGCTGTGAATTGAAATTGGAAAATATATTGTTGGGAATATGTGTAGGAATGGAGATCTCACTTTTTTTTTTTTTTTAATTTTTGACAGTGCAGCAAGTGAATAACACAGCCTGACATTACTTGCAAGTCAAACAATGTTAGTTCTCATTGAAATGGCTTTATCACAGTATAAGTTTCACATACAAGTACTGTTTTGCCTTGTAGTTTTATGTTGAAATATTTTCAAGTCTGCATCTAAACTAATTCCAAAGCCATTGAAAGTTAAATAAGAGCACAGTTCTTTAACCGTTTAAAAATGTAAACACTGTTCTTAACTCAAGGACTATACAAAAAGCAGGCTATATTTGACACATAGGTCATAGTTGACTGCACCTTGCTCTATAAAGTCTTATGTTCCCAGTAAATTTAAGTGCCTGTTTCCCACAAGACTTTGCAACCAGTAAGAAACAACTTTAAAAAACTTCTCCAATTTGAATTACATTTTTTCAATTTGCACTTATTTGAATACTAATAAAGTGAAATATCTTTTCATGATTATAGGCCACTTATATTTCTTCACTGTAAACTGGCTGTTCATATCCTTTTTCCATTTATTTTATTTATTTATTTTGTGTGTGTGTGAGGAAGACCAGCCCTGAGCTAACATCCATTGCTAATCCTCCTCTTTTTGCTGAGGAAGACTGGCCCTGGGCTAACATCCATGCCCATCTTCCTCTACTTCATATGGGACACTGCCACAGCATGGCTGACAAGCAGTGCGTCTGCGGGCGCCTGGGATCCGAGCTGGTGAACCCCGGGCTGCCAAGCACGAGCTAAACCGCTGCACCACCGGGCCAGCCCCCTCCTTTTTCCACTTTTATTGCAATAAAATTTCCATCCCAAAATTCATTCTATGTACCAAAAAGAGTTCCAAGTCCTTAATTGCTCAACCTACTTCTTTAGTAGTATTTTCTACTGCTTTCTGCCACACATCCAACATTCCTTCTATATTGAAAGACCTGCCATTGCCTGACAGAACTGTGTTTTCTCAAGCTTCTCTACATATATGCACCAGATATCATTCATTCTCTGTCACCTTTTCTCCATTTTCCCCTCCTAGTAAGTCTTATTTATCCTTCAAGACTCAGATCAGGGATCAGTTCCTTATCTTTGGCTCCACAGCACTTTGTGCAAATATCTGCCAGAAAACCTATCACATTGTTATGTAATTAACTGTTGTTTACAATGGTGTGTCTGCCACTGGGCTCAAGGCTTCTTGAGACATGGTATTGTAATCGATCTCTATACTCCAGAACAGTGTTTGGAACTTAGTAGGCACTGATTATTTGTTAACTGAATGAGTTCATAGTAATAATATTAACAAAGTAATATGTGCCAGAAACACAAATATCAGAGACAAATTTGTGCAGTGGTATTCCTTGTAAAATGCTTAGCATAATATAATATACAGTTGAATTCTGAAGAAGCTCTCTCAGATATTAAAGTCTCACCAAAGAAAATATCAGTTAAGGCTTTTATTCTCTGACAAAACTGAGTCTGTCAAACATTTCATTTAAAAACATGTCTTTTTTCCCTAAAGACTTAAAATAATTTATTTAAATAATTGCCATTAGTTATAGCTATGATCTCCAATTCAAGAAAATTTGCTTGTACTGGAAAAGAAAACAGAAAATTAAAATACAAAAAAGAATATTCATCGGCCATGTCTGTTTTGTAATCTGAACAATTAAGTTCTTTCTTTCAAAATCTGCTTTGTAACTTGACCAAGATTCATTTTGGATTAATCTTTTATTTTCCTTTATTTCCAAAGGACATCCATTACCTTGCACTAGATAAGGGTGAATTGGCACTAGCTGAAGTGGCAAGAAAAAGAGCTAGCGACATTGATGCAGAATCAATAACCTCTGGAGTTGGTAAGAATTAATGCTGGTTTTTTTAAGTGCTTTTTGTTTTAATCAATACCTATTCAGTATCATTTCTATTTATGTTTGTAGGGCACAGTGGACTAATTTGAGTTACTTTCTTTGTAAAGACAGTGTCTTTAAAAAAAGAAGAAGAATTAAGCCTGGGTAAATAGTACAATATGGATATATAAGTTGGAATTGTGTTAATATGAAAATTGATAATCACTGATTAATTATATTTAGCAAAAAGTAAAAAAGGACATTGTTCTTTTCATAAGATTTTGAGGAAAAGAGTTTATTAGCATCAGTGCTATTACTAAAATTAACTAACACAGGAACTTATGTAATCCTCTATTTATACACACAGACATGTCATATCTCAAAAGAATTCTCTCCTATATCAAAGTACTCCACATGAGATTTTAGGTTTGATGGGTGATTTGTTTTCATTTAGAAGCCACTAGAGTCATTTTACAGGGTGGTCTTCCAAAGAAGACAAATCAGGAGCCTAAATTGAATCTAAAGGTTCGTTCAAAACCTCATAATATAGAAAAATGATAGTTTTTTAAAACTATTATAATATCAACATGAGCTTCTTTTTTCTAAACTCAGTTTATCTAATGTGACTAAATCTGGAAGTATTGATCTCTGGACATCCCAATTCCTATTTCTTCTCGTATCTCCTATTCCTAGATTAGGCAAAGGACCCTCAGAACTGTAATAGAATTCATTTCTTTGTGGAACTCCTAAGAAACAAAGAAGTTTTAATAAGATTTCCACTTTGTAAGTTGCTTAAAAATATTATGATAAGCCTCTCCATTGATAGATTATCTTGTGCTTTGTTTTTGCAATGCTGTTTATGGCCAAAGGGAGCAGCTGTCAGCTTCTCTCTAACATCACCACCAGAGATCCCAATCTTCAAGGTGGTACTGAAGAACTCAAACCCATACCACCAGGATAGTTCTAAACCTGAATAACAAAGCTGACGGAATTACCAGAAAGATAATTCTGTTCTCCTTCCCTGACCCTGAAAGAATTCCAAATTGATCAAACCCAAAAGATGTATACTCCACTTTCAAATCTCCATTCCTAACGGATAAGGAATACTCACTATTAATACAATATTAGATAAGAAAAACTTCAGTTGACCTATCGCTATATCTTATTACTTGCTAAGGATATTGATGAGCCTCCTAACAGCAAATATTTATTGAATGCTTACTGGGGGGCAGATATTATTCTAAGTTACAGATATTAACTAATTTAATCCTCATACAACTCTGTGAAGTAGGTACAATTTATATTTATGAGTAGTTACTTTTAACTCAATGATGAAACCACACCATCTTAGTAGGAATTACAATGTTATATGATGGGGATACAAATATTCTCCATCCCTATCCCTCTAGCCACTTAGGAAAACACAGGAGGAGGTTAATTCATAGCAAATTTTATGGGAATTTTCCTTAGTTGTCATGTACTCTGCCTTTTCCATCAGGGTATCAGATATAATAGAAGCCATCTTTGCATTATAAAGCTATTTAAAGTTACTAAGGGTGAAAAGGAATGTGAAAAGATTACCACGAAATTTCAGAAAAATGAAGAAACTCCCCTGTTGACCAAAATGTGTCCTGTACCCTGTGTATTCTTTGATCAGGTTACTGTGGCCAGCTGATAATTCCTAGCCAAAGAGCTTGGTGTTCCCCTCTTCGAGCCCTGCCTCATTTCTAACAAATACCTCATCTTCATTGAAACCCTGTTACTCCCCATTTTTCAGCCTTTTTTTCAGACTTCAATTACTATCCCTTAACAAAGACACCATTCAAAACATTCAAAACAGTAACTATCAAGAGGTGAACATCTTAGATGAATGTTCTACTCCACTTTGTTCCAGAAAACTGGGGTGACTCCCACCCACAATTCCAAACGGAATTAGGAAAGAGTCTCTTGTTTCCTCAAAATAGACTCTGCCTAGTTCTTCCTTAGAGCCCACAACATGCTGGAGAAAGCTAACTTTTTCTCAAATTCCCTCAATTTAATTTAACTCAAACTCAAATTTCTCTCAAACTTTTCCCAAAGCAGAAAGTAATTGAGTTTTTGGCTTTCAAAGGGGTTCTTTGATGCAAGCAAGAGGGCAAATTATGTAAGTATCAAAAGAATATTTAAGTAGAAGCAGTTCCATTTACATGGAAGAATCTGTAAAAAAAAAAAAATTATCACAGTAGCTGTCAACATAGTTAAAAGCAAGAGTTGCCAAAGGAGAAGTTGAATGATGATAATCTGAACAATTTGGTAATTTTTTATTGAAGTATAACATACATACAGAGAAGCACACAAAGCATAAATGTATGACTCAGTGAATTTTCACAAAATGAACACATCCTTGAAACCAGTATCCAGACCAAGTAACATACATTACCAGGACCCCAGAAGCCCTCTCATACTTCCTTCAAGATACTACACCCCCAGCCCGACTATCCTTACTATAACACCACAGGTTAGTTTTGCCTTTTTTCAGTCTTTAAAGAAATGGAATCATACACATATTCTTTTATATTTGGCTCCTTTTAGTCAACATTATGAGTGTGAGATTCTTTCATAATGTTGCATGTAATTGTAATTCTTTCATTCTTATTGCTATATAATAGTATTCCAATATATGAACATAGTACAATTTTATTCATTCTGCTTTTGATGGATATTTGGTTTGTTTCAAGTTTGGGGCTATTGTGAATAATGTTGCTATGAACATTCTTGTGTATGTCCTTGAATGGACATATGTATACACATCTGTTGGGTATGTGCTTAGAAGTGGAATTGCTGGGACATAGGATGTCTATGGTTGACCATGCCTATGGTCAACTTTAGTAGCTACTTCCAGTTTTCCAAAGTAATTGTTAACAGTTTACCTTCTCACCAGCAGTGCATAAGAGTTCCAGTTTGCTCCATCATGAATTATGCATGGTATTGTCTGTCTTTTTCTTTTTAGACATTCTGATGGCGAAGACATTGTAATTTTGTATATGCGACAGTATATATATATATACACTGTTTCTGGACTCTTTATTTCATTGGTGTATTTGTCTGTACTTCCACAAATACCTCACTGTTTTGAGGAACTCTGGCTTTAAGTCTTAATATCTGGTAATGCAAGTTGTCCAGCTTTGTTCTTCTTTAAGATGGCCATAGCTATTCCTGGCCCTTTACATTTCCATATAACTTTAAAAACCAGCTTGCACCCTCCTCCAAGGAAAAAAAAGGAAGGGGCTGAAATTCTGGTTGGAATTGCATTAAATCCATTGACAAATATAGGCAGAATTGATTTCTTTATAATATTGAGTTTTCCAACCCATGAATATGATATATCCCCCCTCCATTTATATAGGTCTTCTATATTTTTTCTCAAAAATGTTTTATAATTTTCACTGTAGTGGTCCTGCACATCTTTCCTTAGATTTATTTTTTTCCCTCCACTGAAAGAGAATTTTAATTTAATTATGATACATCCCTTCAATAAAATACTATGCTGAAGCTTTAAATGATATGAAGGAATAGCATGTACTGATATTTGTGTAGAAAAATATATACTCACACATACATATCCTGAAAATCTGGAAGGATATACACCTTACTGTTATCAATGGTTATCTCTGAAAGGTGGAAACTTTCATTTTCTACTTTTTACAGTTCTTCATTGAGTGAACTCACATAATGGGTATATATCAGTACCCAATATATCATATGGGTACTGGGGTCTTTTAATTGAGATAATTGACATATAACATTATATTAGTTTCAGGTACAACATAACTATTTGATCTCTATATCGCAAAATGATCACCACAATAAGTCTACTTAACATGCATCACCACACATAGTTACAAATTCTTTTTCTTGTGATGAGAACTCTTACAATTTATTCTCTTACCAACCTTCACATATACAATAGTTATATTAACTATAGTCACCATGCTGTACATTACATCCCCCGAACTTATTCATTTTATAACTGGATGTTTGTACCCCTGACCTCATTCACTCATTTCACCCACCCCCCACCTTTGGCAACCACCAATCTGTTCTCTGTATCTATGAGTTCATCTTTTTTCCTTAAAATTCCACATGTAAGTGAGATCATACAGTATTCCTCTTTTTCTGACTACCTACCTCACCCAGCACAATGCCCTCAAAGTCTATCCATGTTGTAGAAAATGGCAAGATTTCCTTCATTTTTATGGCTGAATAATATTATATTCCACATTTTCTTTATCCATTCATCCATTGACAGACACTTAGGTTGCTTCCATGTCTTGGTTATTGTAAATAATGCTGCAGTGAACATGGGGGTGCATATATCTTTTCAAGTTCATGTCTTAATTTCCTTCAGATAAATACCCATAAGTGGATTTACTGGATCATTTAGTAGTACTATTTTTCATTTTCATACTGTTTTCCATCATGGCTGCACCAATTTACATCCCCACCAACAGCGCACAAGGGTTTCCTTTTCTCCACATCCTCTCCAACACTTGTTATTTCTTGTCTTTTTGATCGTAGCCATTCTCACAGGTGTAAGGTAATCTCATTGTGGTTTTGATTTGCATTTCCCTGATGATTAGTGATGTTGAGCACCTTTTCATGTACCTGTTGGCCACCTGTATGTCTTCTTTGGAAAAATGTCTATTCAGGTCTTCTGCCAATGTTTTATTAAGACTGTTTTGTTATTGAGTTGTATGAGTCCTTGTATATTTTGGATATTAACCCCTTATCAGTTATATGGTTTGCAAATAATTTTTCCCATTCTGTAGATTGCCTTTTCATTTTTTTTATTGTTTCTTGCACTGTGCAGAAGCTTTTTTAGTTTGATGTAGTCCCACTTATTTATTTTTGCCTTTGTTGCTTGTGCTTTTGGTGTCATTTTGAAAAAATCACTGCCAAGATCAATGTCAAGGAGCTTTTTCTCTATGTTTTCTTCTAAGAGTTTTATGGTTTCAGTTTTTATGTTTCGTCTTTAATCCACTTTGACTTAATTTTTGTGAGTGGTGTAAGATAGGGGTGCAATTTCATTTTTCTGCATGCAGTTAATAGTTTTCCACCACCATTTATTGAAGAGACTATCCTTTCCCTATTGAGTATTCTTGACTCCCTTGTCAAATATATCTGATGTATATGCATGAGTTTATTTCTGGGCTCTCCATTCTGTTCCATTGGTTTGTCTATTTTTATGCAAGTACCATACTGTTTTAATTACCATAGCTTCGTAGTATAGTTTGAAATCAGAAAGTGTGATGCCTCCAGCTTTGCTCTTCGTTCTCAGAACTTTCTTGCTTTGGCTACTTGAGTATTTTTGTGGTTCCATATGAATTTTAGGATTGTTTTTTCTATTTCTGTGAAAAATGCCATTGGAATTTTTTTTTTTTTTTGGTGAGGAAGATTAGCCCTGAGCTAACATCCATTGCCAATCCTCCTCTTTTTCCTGAGGAAGACTGGCCCTGAGCTAACATCTGTGTCCATCTTCCTCTACTTTATATGTGGCACGCCTGCCACAGTATGGCTTGATAAGTGGTGCATAGATCCGTGCCGGGGATCCGAACCTGTGCACCCCGGGCCTCCAAAGCAGAGCAAGCAAGCTTAACCACTATGCCACCAGGCTGGGCCAACCCATTGGAATTTTGATAGAGACTGCACTGAACCTATAGAAAGCCTGGGTAGTATGGACATTTTAACAATATTAATTCTTCCAATCCATGAGCACAGTATATCTTTCCATTTATTTGAGTCTTCTTCAATTTCTGTCATCAAAGTCTTATAGTTTTCAGTGTACAGATCTTTCATCTCTGTGGTTAAATTTGAGATATTTTATTCTTTTTGATGCAATTGTAAATGGGATAGTTTTAATTTCTCTTTCTGATAATTCATTACTAGCAGATAGAAATGCAACAGATTTTTGTATATTGATTTCGTATCCTCCAACTTTACTGAATTCTTTTATTAGTTCTAAAATTTATTTTGGTGGAGTCTTTAGGATTTTCTATGTATAATATCACGTTAGCTGCAAAAAGAGACAGTTTTACTTCTTCCTTTCTGATTTGGATGCCTTTTATTTCTTTTTCTTACCTAGTTGCTCTGGATAGGATCTCCAATACTATATTGAATCAAAGTGGCCAGGGTTAAATGAGCTTCACTGGTGGTGCACTAGTGGTGGTATAATCCCAATAAATGTATTAGGTATGGAATAGTCTAGGCTGCTGTAACAAAAGACCACAATAAAGTAACAAAGAAAGAATTTTATTTCTTTCTCATATAACAATCCTGGGAGGTGTTCCAGGACTGGTAAAGTATGCTGGTCTCAGATTACCAGACTCCTTCTATGGTGTTGCTTTGTTGTCTCTAGGGTATAGCCTTCATCTGCATCTTTGATGATTTGCATCCCTGCCTACAAGAAGGAGGAAAAAGAAGAAGGAAGGCATGCTCTTTTCTTGTTCAGAGTACAACCCAGGAGTTGTCACACATCACTTCTGCTCATATCCCATTGGACAGAACCTGGTCATAAGGCTACACCTAACTGTAAGAAAGTCTGGGAAATGTCTTTAGTGGGGTGACCATGACTTAGCAAAACACCTGTAACTATAAAAGCAATAGCCACTTGGGGGGACAGCTAGCATTTCATCTGTTACGATGAGATTTGAAGAATAGTATTTCGAAGAAGAAAATAAGCAAAATGGGGAAACAACTTCCTCTATATAATACTCATATGCACATAAATGGAAATATTTTAAAAACCCTATTCAAATACAATTCCCAGCTGTACTAAATATGCAAATATGTTGACAGCCACATTAAGAAATTCTTCCAAATGCATTATATTTCCAAATACTCTTACCATATATGATCTTTCAAACACTATGTTATAAAAAGGTCTTAAAGTTGCCATCTCCTGTGGTGTTTTTTTTTCTTTTTGCTGAGGAAGACTGGCCCTGGGCTAACATCCGTGCCCATCTTCCTCTACTTTATATGGGATGCTGCCACAGCATGGCTTGACAAGCAGTGCGTCTGTCTGCGCCTGGGATCCGAACCTGTGAACCCCGGGCCGCCGAAGCAAAGCATGCGAACTTAACCGCTACGCCACTGGACTGGCCTCAAGTTGCCATCTTCTTTTAAAATATATTTTGAAATTCTGATATAAAAGCTTATTTGTGCTTAATGGAGAACTTTAGAGAATTTGATATTTTTAAAATATAGTATAAAGATGCTAAAGATTACTTATTATATTATTACCCAGAGATAACTGATAATATTAGTCTTTCTTCTTTTTGCTATGTGTATATATTGAGCAAAATTTGAATCATTTATTTATTGTCCTTTTTGTTACCCAATGGTATGTTGTGACTACGTTCCCATGTCATTAGAAATCATTCAAAAGTCCAATTTTTAACATTATCTTCTTCCTAAATGCCTTTTTGTTTTTACTATAAAATCATGGTACCATTGAAAAAATGTATAAAATTATACCCAGTAGATGATACATGGATGAAGGTAAAGATTTGCTCTTATACTTAAACTATCTCATTATTAATATAGAATTCTTCTAAAATTAAGCTACAAAAAAAGTTTTTAATTCTACAAACAATTTAAAATTGTGGTTAACTGTTTACCTACACTGTGTTTGAGAGGCTACATTATATTACTTATTTGACTTAGGAGCTATATTCATGCCAACCTGCTTTTGGTTCCACTTCATCTATGTTCTCTTTATTGTGTCATGATGTCAGTTTTGATCTATACCTTCCTACCTCTAGGCGTTTTTGCCTAGAGATATAATCCTAAACCCTTCGTAATTATAAGCACATCAAAGACTAACTGCTTTGCTTAGCTGCAGGGGTCTATACAAGACTGTATTACTTGTATAACTTAAAAGAAACTTATAGTTTTCAGTCAAGTCCTAAGAATACATAATTATCCAACCTTTGTTCCTTTCTTTGTGATGACATAATATTGTCAATCACAGAATGTGAAATATTAAATAATACCAATTCTTAATCACCTTAAATAGAAATTTTCTCTAAATTAGGTATTTATTTTCAGGTCAAACCTTTCCATCATTTAAATATGTAACATTTTTGAACTCTGAAATACTAGATCACTATATTATGAAATAAGGTGTCATTTTTTCAGAACTCACCCAGTCATAAATTGACAGTTACTTGGCAAAAGATAATAGTCTTTTTCTGTGAAGAAAAGTGCAAACATTAAACTATTTGGGCTTTAACCCTACTTTTTCTCCTTTTCAGAAAGGAGTCAATGTCTCAAGCCTTCTCTGCTTTACTTATTAGTCAGACTAGTAAACTGTGCTGATCCAGGACAGAATTACTGCAATTAAATTTTCTGCAAGTAAAGAATGAAGAATTTTGCTTCAAGATTGTTATGTAATATTAAGAGTAACTAATGAAACCATGAAGTTAAGAATAAATAGAATATGTGCTAACTTGGCTAGTGTGAAGTACAGAAAAATATCTTCTATCAATAATCCCAAAATGTGGATGGACAAATCAATTCATGCACTAATGTGCTACAAATGTTAAGAATACTAAGGTTGTAGTAAGGAAAGCTGAGTTCTAGTTTTGCCTAAACTTTCAAGACTAACCATTGAACTTTTAAAAAGTCACTTTTTTGGGTCTTATTTTGCTCATCTATAAAATAAGCAGATAAAACTAGAAGAATCTAAGTCTTTTTCAGCTTTGGTTTCAGCTTTTTCAGCTTTTGCTTTGGTTCTTGAAGAGCTAGTTGTTAATCATTTAACAGCACATCATTGAGGTAACGTGGTTATGGTTAAGACCATGTTATGGTTCCTGAAGCCCAAGTCTCCACATATCAAAAGACCTATAACTGTTCCTGTTTCTACAACTACCAGAACTGAATTTTTAACATTCACATGTTCTTCTCCAACTTCCTATAATTTAATTGGAAGGATAAAAGAGAGAATAGGGTCCATAGCATATATAATCTATTGCATGTCTTTGAACCTGTATAGCAGTGTTGTCCAACAGAAATACAATGCAAGCCACATACATAACTTTAAATTTTCTACATCTTAAAGTACATCTCAAATCAGATGTTAAATTTTCATCAGAAATACTTTATCTTTATTTAGATTTCATAAAATTTATAGTTGAAGAAGTAGTTTCAGGTACCCAAGTTGGTCCATACATTCTTAAAATTTTTACAATTACTAAACTATCAGTTTTTAAATTTAAATTATTTAAAATTAAATAAAATTTAAAAATTGGTTCCTCAGTCATACCAGCCATGTGTCAAGAGTTCAACAGCCACAATGGTAGTGGTTACCATATTGGACAGTGCAGTTCTACAGCATCAGTACTTCAGGAGTTTCCTAGAAGTTTGTACCTTATTCTGTGCCAGTTTAAAGTGCGGAATGAAATTAATTATTTCACTTTTCAGTGCCTCAATTTTCTAAGACAATAACAACCTTAGAAGAATCATGGTTTAATAGTTATAACTATTTCATAATAGAAGTTCTAATGATTGCTATAATCATGAAATCATTCACATGATAACAGCAGCTCCCTTTTTGGCATGTCGTGTTATTTAACAACTAACTCATCAAGCAGTAGCTTCATTTTAAAGAAGAGCCTCACCTTGTTAGGTGTTATTAGCAATAAATGTTAAGCATTTATAGAGTGTTTTTCATCTTTAAAGGGCTTTACAAATTGTAATTCATGTGATAACATGATAATATATCATTCCTGTTAAGAGTGAATTCCTGAGGCCAAAGAAGGCCTTTTTGCTCAATAAAAACCTTCCATACACTTGTCATACACTCTATACTACAATGTACATAAATTCAAGTATTAATATCTTATTCCTGATGATGAACAAGACAAAAATATTCATATTAAGTAAGTTTTCTGATGCTAAGTACCCTAATAAACTAATCTCAACAGAGAAATATGGCGCTTCTGTAATGTTCATCACTTGTGTGTTGTCTGCAAAAGTAGCAGAAGTCAAGCACAGCTTTCCTGATTATATAAAATCGATTTTTAAATCCCATTTTTATGGTACTTAACCTCTAAACTGCCATCAGAACTATAATAATACCATCCATTTTTATGGGCTTTACACTTTTCAAAGTGCTCACCTGTATCATTTTATTATTGCAACAATCCTAAAAGATAAATGGGAGAGGTGTTGTTATGTGAATGTTATGTTTTTTGGATGAAATTCAGAAAGGCTGAGTGACTTGTTCAAAGTTACATAGTGATCAGTGCTAGAGCTAAAGCCAGAATCCAGGTCTTATGATTTTAGCCACCATTTATCAAGTGCTTACTACATATTGGAGAATATGTCAAACACTGTTGGTGCATTACGTCATTTAATGGTCACAACAATCTCACAACATACCTATTTTACAGATGAAGAAAGTATGATGCAGAAAAATTGTTAAACACAGGTCCTTTTTTCCTCAAAGCATATGTTCTCAACTTCCCTACTATGCTGAATCTAAAAATGGAATATTACCAGGGTAAGAAAATAAAGGAACCAATCTTAATAAAAAAATAAAAATAACTGGGGCTGGGCCGGTGGCACAGCAGTTAAGTTCTCACACTCCGCTTTGGTGGCCCAGGGTTGGCAGGTTCGGATCCTG
This sequence comes from Tapirus indicus, assembly GCA_031878705.1. Taxonomy (NCBI): domain Eukaryota; kingdom Metazoa; phylum Chordata; class Mammalia; order Perissodactyla; family Tapiridae; genus Tapirus; species Tapirus indicus. Next base: position 52,842,176 of record CM062923.1, on the reverse strand, counting down.
GGTGTGGACCGACGCACCACTTGTCAGCCATGCTGTGGCGACGTTCCATATAAAGTAGAGGAAGATGGGCACGGAGGTTAGCCCAGGGCCAGTCTTCCTCAGCAAAAAGAGGAAGATTGGCAACAGATGTTAGCTCAGGGCTGGTCTTCCTCACACACACACACAAAAATAAAAATAACTACTATTTACTAGCACATGTAATTTGCCAGGCATAGTGCTAAGCTCTGCAATTACTGTTATGTTTCATATTTACAACCACCATAAGAGTTAAGTATTAGTTTTCCCATTTATAAATAAGGACATAGAAACTCAAAGTGTCAGAGGCGGAATTTAAAACCATTCCTGTTTGACTCCAAATCTCATATTTTGAACTAATTTGCCATTCTTTTTTATTTCAAGTCCACTGCTATTTTCCATATCGCTTGCTGCCTAACATTGCTTTTTGCTTATTTTTGGGTTGTTTTGCTTTTCATTGTTTTGGGGGGGCATAAAAAAGATAGCAAGAAACATTTTCTTTGTCATCTTTATTTACCACATTATACTAACAGTGCCAAGAGGGAGTACTTATACCATTTTCATAGCATAGTGCAAGAAAGTAGCTTTGAGCACTGTCTCATGCAGACTGTAACACCTTTGAACGGTAAGCTGGGAGGTTATAATACTAATGTGGAACTGAATTTCTTGACCTTACACTTTAAGCTAAACAGTTCCTTCACTTACTAAATGGTAAACTTCTGTAATTCCTCCAGAACTAAAGGGAATTGATTTGTTCATTCAGTGAGTATTTTGATTTAAACCTATATTTATAATAACAGAATATGACACAGAGGACTAAGCATTGTTTAGTAAATTTGCTTAATGTAGCTAAATAATTTACGTTAATGGAGAGACTGCTGAGTGTGTGTGTGTGTGTGTGTGTGTGTGTGTGTGTGTGTGAAGACTGATTACTTTTCCTGAGTCAGAAAAATTCTTTTTTCCCAAATTACCTGAATATCCTTATAAACTTCTCACTTCATGTTGCCTTAGTAAACAAAAATAAAAGTGTTTAGATCTTCATAACGCTTTTTCATAACAAATGGTATGTTAACCTAAGCACCATAAATACTTCTGGGGTAAATTTTCTGTTAAAATTCAATTAGTTCTTTTTTCTTTATATTCTGGCTAAATTCCTTTTGTATTAGATAGTTACCATGTTCCTGGTAAGACTGCCTCTAAGAAGGAAGTAAAACAAGTTTGTGCACATACATTCATATGCAAGGAAAAGAGAAGATAAAATGTGAAAGAGAAACATGTTGTTTCTAGTAAAACTCTTTCCTTATCTAGAATTAGGTGTACTCATAAACGTATGCATTGTAGTAATTTATAGAGATGACTATTTCATTATTTTTTATAAAATTTATAGTTTCTCCAAGCTAATTATCTAGATACTTGGAACGCATTCATTTAAGCAGAAGAAATAGCTGGCAAATATTTTCATGTCAGGTGGTATGCAAGCTAAGTTTATAACCTTTCTTCTGTTTATTCAATGTAAGGTAACTTGATGTGACAGGTTGTGACATATCACAAAGATGACTCAGGTCAGGAATTTCAAGAAATCCTGAAAACAGTATTTTTTAAAAGGATTTAAATAAATAGTATTTTAAAGATTTGTAGTTTATATAGTCTTTTTTTTTTTTTTTCCTGTTATCTGTCTCAGAATTGAGTTAAAGTGCTTAAATGCTTAGGAAAGTCTTTTCCTCAGAAAAAGGAAATAACTAGCAGGGGTAGGGGAGGAATCTCTAGGTTCTTTTTCAGTTAGAGTACCTACCAGCAGATACATTTATTTAGAGTTTACATATCTATTTGTTGACTAAACAATTCAAGAGATAAATTTATATTTCTATCACCTACTTTTGCTTTTTTTCTAAAGCCTGTGCAGTTATTTAGCTGTCATTACAAACTCCTATCCCAAAGCATGGGGTTTCAACAAAGAATAAGGTTAGATCACAAAATTTGCTTCTAAAGGGCTAAATTTTGTTTCTATCCTAGGAAAATGAGTGTATCCTTTTTAAAGTAAATGTTAAAGTATACCATACATCTGGAGGAGTGTACACACTGTGAGTGTTCAACTCAGTGAACACACCCATACAACCAGTATCCAGACAATGTAACTGAACTTTATCAGCACCCCCAAAAGGCTCCCTTGTCCCCCCTTCTCATACTCCCAAAGGATAAACACTCCTGACTTCTAATACTAGAGATAAGTTTTACCTGATCTTGGAAGAGAATCATGCATCCTTATCTAAAAATAGGTGCACTCATAAATATATGTTCTGTAGTAATGTATAGAGAGGACTATTAGGGTTTGTTTTGGGGGAGGGTTGGGGTCTTATTTCACTTAACACTGTTTGTGAAATGCACCCATATTATTATGTATATTATTCCATTGCATGCCAAAAATATATGCCACAATATTTATTCATTTTGTCACTGATGGACATATGAATTGTTTCCAATTTGGGGCTCATTTCTACATGTCCTTTGTGAATATACTTATACATTTCTGCATACATTCGACTTCAGTAAACACCTCCAAAGACTTCTCCAGAGTAGGTGAAGCAATTTACATTTTTATTATCCATACATGAGAATTCCAGTTCATCCCCATCTTTGCCAACATTTATTATCCCCTGCCACCACTTTACTCAGTGTATTACATTGTAGATTTAATTTATATTTCCCTGATGACTCATGAAGTTGAGCATCTTTTTATATTTTTATTGAAAATTTGGATATATGTTTTGGGAAGTGCCTTTCAAGGCTTTTGATCATCATTCTATTGCATTATTATCCTTTTTCTTACGATTTTCAGGAGTTCTTTATATATTCCTGATACAAATCCATTGTTGGATATATGTACTATAAATGTTTTCTCCCACTCTTGGGTTGTCTTTTTTGCTTTGTTAATATTGTCTATTAATGAACAGAAATTTTTAGTTTTAATGTACTCCAATTTACCCATTTTTTTCCAGTACGTTTATTACATTTTGTGCTCTGTTTAAGAAGGCTTGTAATACTCCAAGGTCACAAACAGATTTCTTTAACATCTTTGTTTTACCTTTCACATTTAGATCTGTACTCCATCTAGAATGGATTTTTGTATACATGGTAGGGCAGGGTTGTAAAAATTTATGTTTCAAACACATGAATATCCAAATGACCCAGCACCATTTATTTAAAAGATTATCCTTTCTTTACTGCACTGCACTGTCACCTTTATCATAAATCAGGTGACTAAAGTATATCTATTTTTGCACCATTATCACTGTTTCAATTACTACAGATTTACAAAAGGTCAGGATTTCTAGTAATGTAAGTCTTCTAGCTTTGTTGTTTAGAATTGCCTTGACTATTCTTGGTCCTTTGCATTTCCATTTCCATTTCCATTGTCAATTTACATAAAAAATACTGTTAAAACTTTGAGTTTGCACTGAATCTATAAAATGAGTTTATAGAGAACTGGCATTTTTTTTTCACCCTGAGGAAGATTTGCCCTGAGCTAACATCCACTGCCAATCTTCCTCCTTTTTGCTTGAGGAAGATTAGCCCCGAGCTAACATCTGTGCTCATCTTCCTCTATTTTGTATGTGGGTTGCCACCACAGCGTGGCTGACAAGTGATGTAGGTCTATGCCTGGGATCCAAACTCATGAACCCAGGCCACCAAAGCAGAGCATGCCGAACTTATCCACTACACCACAGGGCCAGCCCCCAGAACTGGCATCTTTAGAAACACTGAATCTTCCACATGCTATATATCCTTCCATTTTATTTAAGTCTTCAATTTTTCTTAATATTTCATAATTTTTCATGTAGAAGTCTTGCATATCTTTCCTTAAATTTATTTTCATGTATTTAGGATATTTATGCTATTGTAAATGATATATTTTTGAGTTTCATTAACTATATGCTTGTGTTTTGTATATAAAAATAAAATATTTTTTTGTATATGGTCTTATATGCACCAATAAAAAAAAACAGAGACTGGAGCATATACTTAGAGCAGAAGCACCATTGAGAGAGAAATAAGGGTGGCTCATGAGAAGGAAGTTGGGATAATATAACTGAATCTCGGTTCAAGGAGTCCTTACAATAACCCCTTTAATTCCTGAGGTTACTTAAGACAGACTATGTTCTTGAAACAAAAAAATTACTAACCAAATTGTAGTGGTCCTTTGTCTACTAATGCCCCATACCTGGACCACCTGTGAATTTGTTTCTATTGTCTGTCTGTTCCCTTGTTTTTCAGTGGTATGATCTTATCTCTTGGCTTTGCTGGTAATTTTTTATTGAATTCTACACCTTGAATCCAAAAAATTAGGCTCCAATAATGTTATATTCCTCCAGAGAGAATTCTCCTTTTCCTCTGCCAAGCAGAAAGAATGTGGGCTGATCACTTTAGTCCAATCATAGACCGAGCTAAATTGAGGCTGGGTTGTAGTTTCAGTAAAATTCAATCTACGTCTGGCATTCCCCTATTCCTAGGGGGTGTGTGTGTGTGTATGTGTATATATATATATACACACACATATATAATAATTTTATATGTATTATGTATGATACATATGTACCTAAAATCAAACAGATCATTATTTAAAATTTTTTATCCAGATTTCTGTTTGTTCTCAGATGGAATACTGGTGTGCTACAAACTCATCCTACCTGGAAGCAAAAAGTTTACTTGTAAAATACTCTTTTTCTTTAGATTCTCTTTTATCTTCCAAGTAATTTTTATTTTATTTTATTTACTTATTGTTTTTTTTGTGAGAAGACCAGCCCTGAGCTAACATCCGTTGCTAATCTTCCTCCTTTTTGCTGAGGAACACTGGCCCTGGGCTAACATCAGTGCCCATCTTCTTCTACTTTATATGGGACGCCGCCACGGCATGGCTGACAAGCAGTGCCTCGGCAGGCGCCCGGGATCCGAACCGGCGAACCCTGGGCTGCCAAGTGTGCACTAAACCGCTGCACCACTGGGCCGGCCCCACCAAGTAATTTTTAAAATAATTCATATTACACATAGAATCAGTAACTTTTTTGTTGACATAAAATTTATATAATATAAAATTAACCATTTCAAAGTATACAATTCACTGGTTTTTAGTATATGTGTCAGTAACATTTTGTGCAATATTTTAATTATCCTTAGAGGGCACTGTATGTGATTTGTAAACGCTGTAGCTATTGTATTTTAATAGGCAATAAAAAATCTAATAAAATAACATGAGCATAATGTACATCAATAACTCATTTTTTCCTGATGATCATTTATCTGGCCACTTAAACTAAAAGTGGTTGAAAAATAGAAAACAAGAAAGAACTCCAAATAGCCAAAACAAATATCATAAAGCCCATGCACTAAACTAGATTTTATGTGCTTTATTTATGCAGAACTTTTTTTTACAAGATTGAGAAGCTTACAAGGTTGTTTTTTCTGATCACAGCAGTTATTAGAAATAACAAGTGGAGGGGCCGGCCCGGTGGCACAGTGGTTTAGTTCACGCTTGGCAGCCCAGGGTTCGCCAGTTCGGATCCCAGGTGCCTGCCGATGCACTGCTTGTCAGCCATGCTGTGGCGGCGTCCCATATAAAGTAGAGGAAGATGGGCACAGATGTTAGCCCAGGGCCAGTCTTCCTCAGCAAAAAGAGGAAGATTGGCAACAGATGTTAGCTCAGGGCTGGTCTTCCTCACAAAAGAAAAAAGAAAAGAAATAACAAGTGGAAGCTTAAGGGAGAATAGAGAGAAAAAATTTCAAAAACATGAAAAATCACAACCACCTATGGCACAATTTAGTAAGCCCTGAGGACATAATTATATTCAAACACATCTATTCCCCAAATTGACCTATAGGTAAGTATAATCCCAATTAAAACCTAAAATGTGCTGACAAATTGGACAATCTAGAAGAAATGGAAAAATTCCTAGGAACATATACCCACCAAGACAGAATCATGAAAAAACAGAAAATCCAAACAGAACAATTACTAGTTAAAAAGACTGAATCAGTAATCAAAAACTTTCCAACAAGTGAAAATCCAGGACCAGATAACTTCACTAGTGAATTCTACCAAACATTTAAAGAAGAATTAATATCAACCCTTCTCAAGCTCTTCCAAAAAATAGAAGATCAGGGAACACTTCCAAATTCATTTTACAAGGCCAGCATTACCCTGATACCAAAACCAGATAAGGACACTACAAGAAAAGAATATTATAGGCCAATATCCCTGATGAATATAGATGCAAAAGTCCTTAACAAAATATCAGCAAATCAAATTCAATAATACATTAAAAGGGTCATACACTATGATCAAAAGGAATTTATTCCAGGGATGCAAGGATGGTTCAACATCCACAAATCAATCAATGTGATACATCACCTTAATAAAATGAAGGATAAAAATCATAAGATAATCTCAATACACGAAGAAAAAGTGGTTCTAGGTACTTTCACTGTATCTGTGCCGTAAACACCTTTGCAGCAAGTATTTTTGCCACAGACATCTCACTGCATAACTATTGGCCGTAAGGCAATTCTGCCATAAAAGATAAAATAACTAATTGACAGTTTGGCTTGACAGTTGGTTTCAAGTAGAAAATGCAGTGATAAAACTTACTAGAAGTGTGAAATAAGAGACTGTAAAGCCATTCTAAACTAGAAAATAACATACCAGTTTGCAAATCCTTCAGTGAGCACAGTCATCTCTCTTACCCATCAAAACCAAAAGTTTACCAAGCTATGGCAAATATAAATGAGGCGGCTAGTCATTCACAACAGTCTTTGAGAGCATTAATTATTGATTCTTTAGCTAATTTAGATACAACGGCTTGTTCTCTAATGCCATCTTCACCAAATTTATCAGACAATATTAGAAGTTGTAGGCAAAAGAAGAATCAAGATCCTCTTCCTATCCCCCCCAAAAAGAAACAGTTACACGATTCCTGATAAGTGTAAGTTTCATGAAATTTTTTCCTATTTGATAGTGGAGAACATGATGTGGACAGAATTTTGGTATATGGCTTAGATGATTTGATGAAATATAAGGACTTGGCATGTGATGGAACATTTAAATGTAGTCCAGATATATACTACGTTTCATTATGTCCTTTTTAATGTCTCTCTCTTTTATTTCATTTTTTGTTGTTTTATCTTTTTGTTATTGTTGAGGCAGATTAGCCCTGAGCTAACATCTGTGCCAATCTTCCTCTGTTTTGTATGTGGGTTGCTGCCACAGCATGGCTGACAAGTGGTGTAGGTCCACACCCAGGATCCGAACCTGCTTACCCAGGCTGCCGAAGCAGAGCTCATGGAACATAACCATTATGCCACAGGCCCGGCTGCTCATTGTTTTATCTTTCACAGCAAAACTGCCTTAGAGTCAATTAGTTAGGCGGCAAAAATATAGGACACGAGAAAAAGCTTTTGACAAAACTGAATGTCCATTTATGAGAAAAAACTCTCAACAAAGTGGGTGTAGAGGGAATGTATCTCAACATAATAAAGGCCATATATGACAAGCCCACAGCTAACATACTCAAAGGTGAAAAGTTGAAAGCTTTTCTTCTAAGATCAGGAACGAGACAAGGATGCCCACTGTTGCCACTTTTTATTCAACACAGCATTAGAAGTTCTAGCCAGAGCAATTAGGCAGGAAAAAGAAATAAAAGCCATCCAAATACATCCAGAAAGGAAGTAGTAAAACTCACTATCTGCAGATGACATGATATTACATATAGAAAACCCTGAAGACTCCACCAAAGAACTGTTAGCACTAATAAAAAAATTCAGGAAAGCTGCAGGATACAAAAATCTGTTGCATTTCTATACACTGATATCAAGCTATCAGAAAGAGAAATTAAGAAAACAATCCCATTTACAATTGCATCACAAGAATAAAATATCTAGGAATTAATTTAACCATGGAGATGAAAGACCTGTACACTGAAAATTATAGGACACTGATAAAAGAAACTGAAGAAGACACAAATAAATGGAAAGATACACCATGTTCATGGATTGGAAGAATTAATATTGTTAAAATGTCCATACTACCCAGAGCAATCTACAGATTCAATGCAATCACTATCAAAATCCAATGGCATTTTCCACAGAAATAGAACAATCTTAAAAATTGTATGGAACCACAAAAGACCTCCAATAACCAAAGCAACCTTAAGAAAAAAGAACAAAGCTGGAGGTATCACACTTCCTGATTTCAAACTATATTACCAAGCTATAGTAGTCAAAACAGTATGGTATTGGCATTAAAACAGACACATAGATCAATGGAACACAATAGAGAGCCCAGAAATTAACCCATGCAAATATGGTCAATTAATTTATGACAAATGAGCCAAGAATATACAATGAGGAAAGGATAGTCTCTTCAATAGATGGTGTTGAGACAACTGGACAGCTACATGCAAAAGAATGAAACTGGACCACCATCTTATACTGTGCATACAAACTAATTCAAAATGTATTAAAGACTTGACATGAAACCATAAAACTCCTAGAAGAAAACATAAGTGGTAAGCTCCTTGACATCAGTCTTGACATTGATTTTTTTGAGTTTGACACCAAAAGCAAAGGCAATAAAAGAAAAATAAATAAGTGAGACTACATCAAACTAAAAAGCTTCTGCACAGCAAAGGAAACCATCAACAAAATGAAAAGGTAACCTACAAGATGGGAAAAAATATTTGCAAGTCATATATCTGATAAGGGGTTACTATCCAAAATATACAAAGAACTCATATAACTCAACAGAAAAAAACCAACAATCCAATTTAAAAATGGGCAGAGGATCTGAATAGATATTTTTCCAAAGAAGACATACAGATGGCCAAGAGATACATGAAAAGGTGCTCAACATCACTAATAATCAGGGAAATGCAAATCAAAACCACAGTGAGATCACCTTACACTTGTGAGAATGGCTACGATTAAAAAAGACAAGAAATAACAAGTGTTGATGAGGATGTGGAGAAAAGGAAACCCTTGTGCACTGTTGGTGGGGACGTAAATTGGTGCAGCCACTATGGAAAACAGTTCGGAGGTTCCTCAAAAAATTAAAAATAGAACTACCAAATGATCCAGCAAATCCACTTCTGGATATTTATCTGAAGGAAACAAAGACGTGAACTTGAAAAGATATATGCCCCCATGTTCACTGCAGCATTATTTACAATAACCAAAACATGGAAGCAATGTAAGTGTCCATCAAAGGATAAAGTGATAAGAAAAAGTGGTGTATACATATACACGATGGAATAGTACTCAGCCATAAAAAAGAATGAAATCTTGCCATTTGCAACACCATGGATGGACCTTGAGGGCATTATGCTAAGTGAAATAAGTCAGACAGAGAAAGACAAATACCATATGAGCTCACGTATATGTGGAATCTAAGAAAAACCAAACTCATAGATACAAAGAACAGATTGGTGGTTATCAAAGGTGAGGACTGGATGAAATTGGTGAAGGTGGTCAAAAGGTACAAATTTCCAGTTACAAGATAAGTAAGTCCTGAAGATGTAATGTGACCATACTTAACTATAGTGTATTGTATATTTGTAAGTTGCTGAGAATAAATCTTAAAAGTTCTCATCACAAGAAAAAAATAATTGTAACTATGTGTGGTGATGGATGTTAACTAATCTTATTCTGGTAATCATTTTACAATATATACATATATGGAACCATTATGTTGTATACCTAAACTAATACAATGTTATATGTTAATTATGTCTCATTGAAAAAAGAGAGAGGGCAAAGAGAAAACAAAAAAATAACATACTTAAGCCCTAAGACAGCAGTAATTAAATATCCGTGGTCTAAATAAATGCATCAATTAAAAAACAGAGACTTGCAGAGTGTTAAAAAAATGACCCAATATATATGCTGTTTACCAGAAACTCATTTCAAATATAATGATATAGGTAGGCTGAGTGTAAAAGGATGGAAAAAGATATACCCTCCAAACATTAGTCAAAAAAAATCAAGAACAGCTCTACTAATGTCAGATAAAGTAGACTTCAAAGCAGAGAAAATTACTAGGGACATAGAGGAACATTACATAATCATAAAAGAGCTACCCACCAAGAAGACATACTAAGCCTAAATGTGTACGCACTAAGCAACAGAGCTGCCAAATAAGTGAAGCTAAAAGTGACAGAATTAAAAGAATTCGGCAAGCCCACAATTGTTCTTAAAGACATCAACATCTCCTCTCTCAACAACTGATAGAACAACTAGACAGAAAATCAGCAAGGACATCGAAGAACTCACCATTGACTACCCAACAACATCAGAATACATATTCTTCTCAACTGCTCATGAAACATACACCAAGACAGACCATATTCTGAGCTAAAAAACAAACCTCAACAAATTTAAAAGAACTGAAATCATAGAGAGTATGTTCTCTGGATTTAGTAGAATCAAAATAGAAATAAATAATAGAGAAAAATAATCTAAATATAACAGGAAAATCTCCAAGCACTTGGAAACTAAACAGTATGCTTCTAAATAATTTGTGGGTCAAAAAAGAGAAAGTCTCAAGGGAAATTAAAAACTACATTCAACTGAATAAAAATGAAAATATGACATACTAAATTTGTGGAACACAGTTAAAGAAATGCCAAGAGGCAAATTTATAGCGTTAAATGCTTGTATTAGAAAAGATCAAAAGTCTCAAATCAATAACCTAAGTTCTCACCTCAAGAAACCATAAAAAGAAGAGCAAAATATACCCAAAATAAGCTGAAGGAAGGAAATAATAAAGAGCAAAAATCAATAAAATTGCAAACAGAAAAACAGTAGAGAAACACAGGCTGATTCTTTGAAAAAAATCAATAAAATGAAAAACTTCTGGCAAGACTGACCAAAAAAACCAAAAGAGAAGACTCACCATACTTTATCAGGCATGAAAAAGAGAATATTGCTACATACCCTGCTAGACATCAAAAAGATACCAAAGGAATGCTACAAATAGCTCTCTATACCTAAATCTGACAACTTAGATGAAATGGACCAATTTGTCAAAAAGTGCAGACCACCAAAATTCACCCAGTGTAAAATGGATAATTTGAATAGTCTTATAATATTAAAGAAATCAAATTCATAATTTGAGAACTCCAGAAAAAGACAACTCCCAGCCCAGGTGGCTATAGTGGAGAAGTCTAGCAAACTTTTAAAGAAGAATTAACACCTCTACACAATCTCTCCCAGAAAATAGAGGAGAAGGGAACACTTTTCAACTGATTTTATGAACCCAGTATTACCTTGATACCAAAGCCAGGCAAACAGAGTACAGAAGAAGAAAACTACATGTCAGTATTCCTCATGAGTAGAAATGAAAGAATCCTTAACAACATATTAGCAAATGGAATTCAGCAATATATATTTTAAAAATTATACATGGTGATCAAGTGGGGTATTCCAGGCATGAAAGCCTGGTTCAATATTTGAAACTTAATCAGTGTAATCCACCATATGAACAGACTAAAGAAAACAAATCATGATTGTATCAATGAATGTAGAGAAAGCATCTGACAAAACTCAGCACACATTCATGATAAAAACTCTTAGAAAAATAGGAAAAGAGGGACTTCTCCAACTACATCTACAGAATACCTACAGTAAGCATCACAAGTAATGATGAAAGATAATGTTTTCTCCCAAGATTGGGAACAAGGCAAAGAAATCCACTCTCACCACTGTTATTCAACAAAGTACTTCAATTTCTAGCCAGTGTAGTAAGGCAAGAAAAGGAAATAAAAATCATGCAGACTGAAAAGGAAGAAAGAAAACTCTCAATTTGCTGATGACACATGATGACACACAGCAAATCTCAAGGAATCTAAAAAAATAAAACCTCCTAGAACTAATAAATGAGTTCAGCAAGGTTGCAAGGAAAGAGATCAGCTGTCCATAGACTAGCAATGAACACATGGACACTGAAATTAAAAATACAATACCATATACAATTGCTCAAAACAATAAAATACTTAGTCGTATATCTGACAAACACAAGACTTTTCTGCTGAAAACTACAAAACACTGATGAATGGGACTGGCCTGGTGGTGTAGTGGTTAAGTTTGTGCATTCTGCTTCAGCAGTTCCGGATTCACCGGTTTGGATCCCGGGCACAGAGCTACTCACCACTCATCAAGCCATGCTGAGGCAGCGTCCCATATAGAAGAACTATAACTCTACAACTGTGATACACAACTATGTACTAGGGCTTTGGGGAGGAAAAAAAAAAAAAGGAAGACTGGCAACAGAAGTTAGCGCAGTGCCAATCTTCCTCCAAAAAAAAAAAAACCCCACTGATTTAAAAATCAAAGATCTAAATCACTGTAAAGACATACCATGTTCATGGATTTGAAGACTTAACATAGTGGAGACATCAGTTCTCCTCAAATTGATATACAGGTTTAACCCAATCCTATCAAAATCCCAGCAAGATTAATGGTAGATATAGACAAGATCATTCTAAAATTTCTATGGAGGAGCTAAAATAATTTTGAAAAAGAAAAGAATAAAGAGTGAACTATCAGTGTACACATTTTCAAGACTTATTATATAACTACAGTAATCAAGACTATGGTATTGGTGGAGGAATAGACACATATATCAATGGAACAGAACAGAGAACCCAGAAATAGACCCACACAAATATGCCCAAATGACTTTTGACAAAGGTGCAAAAGCAATTCATTGGGAGAAGGATACCCTTTCAACAAATGGTGATGGAACAACTGGATAGCCATAGGCAAAAAAATGTGCCTCAACATAAATCCCACGCTTTATACAAAAATTAACTCAAAATGGATCATAGATTCAAATATAAAATGCACAACTTTTATAAGATAAGACAGAAGAAAAATTGGGGGACCAAGGGCTTGGAGAAGAGTACTTAGATATGACACAGAAATCATAATCCATAAAAGAAAAAATTGATAAATTAGACTTACTCACAATTTAAAACTTATGCTCCCTTAAAGACCCTCTCAAAAGGGTGAAAAGAGAAACTATAGATTGGGAGAAAATATTTGCAAACCACAACAAAGGGCTTATATCTGGACTATATAAAGAAATCTTAAAATCAACAGTAAAAAACAAACAAAAATAAAACAATGCAAAATTGGCAAAAGACATGAAGAGATGTTTCACTGAAGAGGAGGTAGGGTATCAAATAAGCACGTGAAAAGATGCTCAGCATCATTAGCTCTTAGGGAAATGCAAACTAAGACCATAATGAGATATTACTAAACCACTATTAGAACAACCAAAATTAAAAACTGTGATAATTACCAAATGCTGGCAAGGGTGCAGATAAACTGGATCTTTCATACGTTGCTCGTGGGAATGTAAAATGGTACTACCTCTCAGGAAAATAGTTTGGCAGTTTCTTACAAAACTTACCATATGATCTAGCAATTGCCCACACAAAAACCTATACATGATTGTTCGCAGCAACTTTATTTGCAATAGCTCCAAATTGGAAACAACCAAAATGTCTTTCAATTGGTGAATGGTGAAACTGCAGCACATGCATACCATGAAATCCTACTAAGCAATAAAAAGGAACCAAATATTGATACATGTAACAACCAGGACGGACCTCCAGGGTATTATGCTTAATGAAAAAAAGCGAATTTCAAAAGGTCACATACCGTATGATTCTATTTACATAACATTCTCGAAATAACAAAACTATAGAAACAGAGAAGAGATTAGTGGTTGCCAGGGGTTAGGTATGAGGGCATAGAGGAAGGATGGGTATCACTACAGAGGCTAGTAGGAGGGAAATCTTTATGGTGATGCAATAGTTATTTTCCTGGCTTTGATATTATATGATAATTATGTAAGATGTAATCATTGAGAGAAACTGGGTGAAAGCTACACAGGACCTCTCTGTACTATTTTTACAACTTCTAGTATATCTATAATTACTTAAAATAAAAGGGTTTTAAAAAAAGAAAGGAATGAATCTTAAGGTCCAAACATGATAATAATAAAGAAGTAAGTAATCCCCCCTTTTAACTGCTACCAAAGACAGGCCAATGTACAGCTTTTGAATAGTATTTCTTTAGCTTTCCTAGGTCAACTTTGAAATAAGTAATTTCTTTTCTTGACCTAATCTGTGGAGCCTAGAGTATGGAAAATAATTATTTTAATCAGTATCTTAGTTATGTCTATTTATATGAAAAGTGATTTAGATTTTAGTCTTTTTATTGCTATTTATTCCATTTCTTATGTTAATTTAGCCTCTCTGTTTTATTTTTTTGATTCAGTGGCATTAAAATCAATTTTGATAGGAACTCTAATTTTGCATCTGTTTGGGAATTAACAAAAGATAAAACGTGGCCAAATGATTATCTTCCCTCTAATACACACTAAAAGAAGACTACACCGGAAGAATGTGCAACATTCCAAAAAAGTACTGTGACAATGCACAGTAAAGCAGCACCCTTGGGCATGTGTAGCAGATACTTCTGTTTCAGCCATATACATTGCAGCTCACGTAGGCACAATGTAAGCACCCACTCCATTAGTGTATCTAGTCATTTCCCCATGAAATATGAAAAAATTAATCACTCATGCTATATTCCCCATGCCACTTCTCTTTCTCAGGCAGAGGTATTGCTTGAAGGCAGAGGGACAGAGGTCAGGAAGAAGTGATTTTTAACCTTGCCCTTAATAATACAGTAATAATACATTAAGCATTATTAAACATCATTACATGAGCATATCTCTTAAAAATTAATATATACAAAAAAATTAATACAGTATGCCTTAGTTTTCATACCTATCAAAGGGGGGGTAATATTGGTACCCTTCATGATAATATTACAAAATAATCAGAAAAAAAAACCATAGCATAATTAACAGAGTAGGAATTTTTTATTGAAATAAAAAATGAACATTTCAGCTTAACTTCTCAAAGGAAAATCATATTTCATTTAAAACCTGTAACTTATTTCTGTCAAAGCACACAATATATCCACTAAAAATGTTTCTTATCTGCAGGTTTTGGTGAAATTCTGGTCATTAAATGAGATTCCCATTATGGTCCCGTTCATTAGTAGAGTTTGCTGGGCAAGTACCATTCAGATTTGGCTACTAATATAAAGTGTAAAATAAAAGAATCTCCACTATGCATTACTTTGACTATTTATATGGCATTTTGAAACAAAGTTTTTTTCCAAAGGAAAAAAATCAATTTTAATATTAAAACAACACAAAATGTTATAGAAGAGATGTAAAAGGACTCACTTGAAAACTGAACTATTTGAGAGGATGTAAAGTGTCTGAGTTGTGGCATCTTTAAAAATTTGCATCTTCTAGTTTTAGACTTGCTCTTTCCACTTAATATTTATTTGTTAATAATATCATATTGAAAAATGTAGCACCTCTTGCTTTCAAACACTCCGGACTACTGCTTCCACAACCTAGTACCGCCCTTTCCAACATACTGGTATGCAAGTTTTTAAAGTCATTTTAAATGACTAATGCGCAACAATGCAATTCTGAAAATCCTTTCTTCAGTGAGAAAGCAAGAAAGACAGAGTTCTGAATGAACTCACTGAAGAATTTTGTTAAAAGCTCCTGGAAAATGGCAGGCTATACTCATCTAATTTTGCTGTCTCCTAAAACTACAATAAAGATGGAGAGAAAGGAAGGGTGGGTAACTGACAAATATAAGAAAGAACCTAGCAGTGGGGAAGGCTGAGAACCAAGCCAAATTATACAAATCCAAAGGATTGGACTGACTTTGAACTTTTCAACAGCAGCACTGGAAGCAAGACAACAGTGGAGCAGTGCCTTCATTAGAAAAATGATTTACTCACTAGAATTTTTGAATTATAAGGGAGTGTCCTTAAAAAGCTAAAGAAATGGCAGTAACAGGTAACCATGAAATCAGGGTAGAAAGGGGGAATAAAAAGGACAATGGGGGGAAGCTCTTTAAGAAGCAGTTTGATCCCCATTCTATGGGGGACTGACCTTGTCCACCTTCTCTAGGAGTTTATTCTCTGTGTAAGAGAGACCCCAAGGCAAGTACAAAGTCACAAACAGGATTAAGTGATTGTGTGCAACTAATTGGGAAATGCAAAGATCCCTGGTCTTCTTTCCCTACTTGGCTCCCAGAACACTGGTAGTCAGGCCATAACTTCCAGGCAAGAGATTTCAAAATCAATCAGACTATTAGTAAAGCCCTGTAACATGTACAAAGGTACCAACATCTTGAGCTCCCCACCCCAAATTACCCTGTGTGAAGCGAGTAAGACCTGAGTTTCGCAGGATTCACTCAAACCTTGCCCACTGACTTCCCTAGAATGAAGATCTTGTAAACTCCATAGGGAAGCAGAAACTAGATATTACTTTTCAGCTTGTCTTTTCCAAGGAGCCTTCATGTAACTGTAGCAAAACTGTCTTTTCTTTACATAGCCAGGTTTGTGAGTGCTACTCAGATTTTCAAAACTAGACAATATGCTGTCTGGAGATACACAGGAGGGTCATAAAACTTCTCTGATAATATCATTAGGTTAATAGAGAATCTAGGTCTTTGTTGATTATCATTTGTCCATCAGAAATATCAGAATAGTCACAAATGCATTGCACAATTTAGTCAAAATGACCCAACATTCAGGTAAGAATAGAATTCATGAGCATTACCCATGTCAAGTGTTTCCCTAAAATAGGAAATCCTAGTTTTCTCATTTAAGATTTAAAGTTGCCTACATTTAGACATACAGTCATGCATCACTTAACGACAGTGCTATGTTCTGAGAAATTTGTGAAATGCGTCGTTAGGTGATTTCATCGTTGTGTGAACATCATAGAGTGTACTTACACAAACCTAGATGGTATAGCCTATTAAACACCTAGGCTATATGATATAGTTTATTGCTCCTAGGCTACAAATCTGTACAGCATGTTACTGTACTGAATACTGTAGGCAATTGTGACACAATGATATCTGTGTATCCAAGCATATCTAAACATAGAAAAGGTACATTAAAAATATGGTATGAAAGATTAAAAATAGTATACCTGTATACATGAATGGATCTTGCAGAACTGGAAGTGGCTCTGCTCTGGGTGAGTGGTGAATGAATGTGAAATCCTAGGACATTACTGTACACTACTGTAGACTTCATAAACCCTGTACACTTGGGCTACACTAAATTTATTAAAAAATATTTTTCTTCAATAAATTAACCTTAGCTTACTGTAACTTTTTTACTTTATAAACCTTTTAATTTTTTTAACTTCTTGACTCTTGTAATTACACTTACCTTAAAACACAAGCACATTGTATAGCTGTACAAAAACATTCTTTCTTTATACCTATTCTTTAAGATTTTTCCTAAATTTTTTTTTTTTTTACTTTTTAAGCTTTTTTGTTAAAAACTAACACACAAACACACACATTAGCTTAGGTCTACACAGGATCAGGATCATCAATGTCACTGTCTTCCACCTCCACATCTTGTCCCATTGGAAGGTCTTCAGGAGCAATACACACATGGAGGTGTCATCGCCTGTGACTGCAATGCCTTCTTCTGGAATACCTTCTGGAGGACCTGCCTGGGGCTCTTATTGAGGAAGTGTCACTCTTTTCAGAAATATGTCCATGGTGGCTTGCTTGGTTTGTTTCTGTTTTTCATCGTAGATTTGCTTGTAAGCAGATAATGCACCATGAACATTCCTCTCTGTTAATGAAAACCTTTTGGTATTGGGGTCCATGTTTTCAAACTTTTTAAGGAGCTTGTTAAGGTCTGCAAAAGCATCTGCTAAACCCTTCACTGTGAATTTTCTTGGAGATTCTTCTTCTTTTTCTTCTCTTGCAGTTTCCTTTTCTCTTGCTACGTTATGACAGCTACGATGTCACTAGGTGATAGGAAGTTTTCCACTCTATCAAAATTTTATGGGACCACCATCATATATGTGGTCTGTTGACAGAAATGTCATTATGCAGCACATAACTATATTTATATTTATTTAATACTGATGTGCTGATATAGTCATTTCTTGTTTTTGTTTAACGAGAGACTAAAGAATATATCCATTTTGGGGCCGCCCGGTGGTGCAGTGGTTTAGTTCGCGCTTGGCAGCCCGGGGTTCGCGGGTTCAGATCCCGGGCGCCCGCTGACGCACTGCTCATCAGCCATGCCGTGGCGGCGTCCCATATAAAGTAGAGGAAGACGGGCATGGATGTTAGCCCAGGGCCGGTCTTCCTCAGCAAAAAGAGGAGGATTGGCAATGGATGTTAGCTCAGGGCTGGTCTTCCTCACACACACAAAAAAAGAATAATATATATCCATTTTATATTGTCTGTATAGATCATTGGTTTGTTGGGGCCATCCCCCCAGCCTTTTTTTTTTTTTTTGCAGGGGAAGATTTGGCCTAAGCTAACATCTGTTGCCAATCTTCCTCCCCTTTTCTTCCCTTTCTTCCCCCAAAGCCCCAGTACATAGTTGTGTATAGTTGTAAGTTCTTCTGGCTCTTCTGGTTCTTTTGGTTCTTCTATGTGAGCTGCTGCTACAGCATGGTTACTGACAGACGAGTGGTGTGGTTCCACGCCTGGGAACCAAACCCAGGCTGCTGAAGTGGCACGTGCAGAACTTTAACCACTAGGCCATCAGGGCTAGCTCTCCCCATTTTTTCGTATGCTTTATAGGTTAGATCAGCTGTTGTCAACCTTGTTAGACCTTTTCCTCTTTTTAAAACAAATATCTCACATGACATCAATTTTACTTTGCTAAACTCAAACTTACAGATAATGAAAATGTATACATACACGAATAATTGCAATAAGACAATGCAATGTCATAACTCTAATATTGAGGAGAAATAAATGGAAAGTAATTTGTAATTAAAAAAATGTAAATCCTTGTGGCATTTCTTTACTAAAAGGCATAACAAAGTATTAAGTTACTTACACCTGTACAGAGAATCAGTGTAAATGTTAGCAGCTATAAATGCAGGCTGATATAGGTATACTGTATTCCTGACTCAAATAATACTGCAAGCTTCACCTCTAGGCAGGGCCTTAAGCATAGTCTACAAACCACCCAGCGAGGTGTGCCATCTGCTCTATTCACTCCTAGAACTTTGACCAAATATGCTACCTCCTCTGAGGTCTTCTCAGACCAGGATGTCACTAGAACTGCAAGTGAAAGACTTGGTGCTTAGCATGGCAAACAACGTAGTTATTATCCAAGCCAGAGGCTCTTGTTCCCACATTCCTGATCTATGGCTATAGTACATGAGATATTCATTTTTTTCCAATGTCTTGTTAAAAAAAAAAAGGTGGGGGAACTCCTAATGTGCCGGTACTCTACAGCTCTAATGATCTTAGTCTTAAAGAAGCTGGACTTACAGGGTAGAATTGTAAATGGAAAATCCTTCCAGATGCTCTTAAGCTAAAAGCAACTTGTGATGTCCTTAAGCCCATGCAATACTTCATCCAGATTCCAAAGGTTGATCTTTTATATTAGGAGTAATTATACATATGGATGAAATTTTTATTTTTATTCTTAGCTTTCAACTTTATAACAGTTTCAGACCAGGCAAAGCCAACTCAGCTTTGACAGTTCAGCCTACAAGAATACCACCACTGGACCAACCCATAAGAACACATCTTTGAGAACCTGAAGGTGACTCTCCTAAGCAATGTTCTATCCAACTACAGGAAGGGATCCAACCCAAGTGAGGCAACCCACACTCCCTCATCAAAGATATTTCAACTTTTCTGGGATTCACAGGTTATTTCATATCCCATTTTTCTAACTTCATTGCCCTACTTAATCAACCTTCTTTAAAAAGTATAAAGTTCTGAAATTAAATTCTCCACATAGTTTTAATTGAGACAATTAAGAGCAAACAACAAGTGGACACCTACATATAGCAAGGCCTAACCTAATCAAAAACGTTTTAGAGACAAGCCCCTAAAGACAAGGGACATAGAGATGGGGAAGTCATCTGCCAATACAGCAAGTTCTATGTATCTAAAAGAAAAACTCAAACATAAGTCCTGCACTGGAGGGCTACTATGGCTAGTAAATAATAATTTACTACATTCATTTACAGAATATCACTGCAAAGTAATTTTAACTTTCACATCTGCTTTTTCTCTTCACGACCAGATAACTTCACAAACCCTCACCAATCACTAGTTAGGAAGGACTTCAGACTAAGAAACCTAAAAAGATTTAGGGAAAACCTTCTAGTGTGCCAAGCAATAGACAACAGTTATCAGGAGAAAGAAGCAGAGATGGAGACACCATTTTCCTCCAGGACACCTCTGTACTATCCATTTTAGCTAAAAATTTCCTAGATAGCCTTTCAGAGTCATAGTTGTAACCAACTACCTCACATACAGCTTAGAGTTGTACATGTTCAGTGAGATTTACCCACTCTTCTACTGCTCCCTATGTCTCTCAGGTTACTTTCTCACCCTATGCTCCAATCACAGAAGGTATGCAAGAAGTAACAAACTCCCAATAACCTCATGTCCAGCTTTGAAATCTGTTATAATGGGAACAAATTTTCTAAAACTACAAAGTGCTAAAACACATGTAGAACTTTTATTAGCTTAAATTCTGCTTATACCACCCAAATCTATGCCTTGAAGTTAAAACTATGTACCAGATTACCACATAAAAAATAGAATATAGACAGATGATACATAAATAAATAAGAAAAAATTACTAAGGATGCCATGTTCGGGGCAGCAGGGGAAGGGATGTAGTAAGCATACCCATAGCTTTTTTGTTGCTGTTGTTTGTTTTGTTTTTACTATACCTTAATATGCATAAATTAAACCACTGAAGATAATATACATATATATTTAAGTTGTTTGTATTAACATTTTCTATATGTGTAAAAGTTACTATATAGAAAATGTCATAAACAAGGCAGCACAAGGACTTGAAAACCAAAGTTTTAACAATTTTGTTGTTATAATTTTCATCATTCTTATATTAATTGCAAGGAATTTTACTTGTTTAGTTAGACTAAAATCTCTGCTTGAGGACTTCAACTTTAATCTGGAGTTTTCAAACACTAATTGGTTGCATGGCCTTTTAAAAGCCTTTGGGTACAAGAATGATAAAATGTGGTTTTAGTTATTGGCATGCTCGTACAACAAAGCATTTGGGAGGTGTGATTGAGAGGCCAGGAGTGTGTATAAGGAAAAACCTATGCTGATGTCTGCTTCAGTGACTTCATTAGCCACACCCTACTTGTAAATTGTAAACTGTCATTCAAAGTAGCATAGTGATGTTTTAAACAAGTGAAGTTATAATATCCCTAGTTCTTTTGTCTTAATGCCTAAAGGTAAATTCAAAAAATGCTCCTGTGTTTTGGCTCATAAAAGCATCCATCTGGAAACAAGCTAAATAATAAACCCAAATAGTAAAGAGCAATGCAAAGAAGATTTATGACACTATGCATATATATAAGTTGTATATTTAAACATCACAGTTAGCTAATTCAGCCTTCATTATAGTTCAGCAACTATTTCAGATTGAAGACAAAGACTATAATTTTATTAGTTGGTGGCTGGTTTTGAACCAGTATTTTAAAACATACTATTAACAAATATATACCGAATTAAAATTGCTATTAATACCAAAAGCTTCACTAGAGACCTTTACTGTATTTATAAACAACTACAGAAAAATCCGTGTTTTAAAGCATGATTTATTTTATGAGAAATGCCTAATTTTACATTAAAATATTAAAATAAATATAGAAACAAATATATACTCACATCATACTTTCCTAACAACTGTACAATTTTGAACTAAAATAAGGGATGAAAACAAATATTATAGTTACTATTATTCTTACTAATAATATTCTAAATATTCTTTCCTGAATATTAGATAATTTAGTCTTAACTAGTCTTAATAAAAGTAATATGAAACTTATCAAAAAATTAAAATTGTACAGAAAAGTACAATAGAGTCAATGAAAATCCCTCATAATCCCCTTCTTCTTCCCTGACCAAAAACCTTACTTTCAACAAAATAACTTTTGCGGTCTAAATTTCAGTAAGGTAATGATTCAGATGTCTTGCTTTTAGATAGGTATTAAAGGTTTCAATCCTTTTACCATGAATTACCAAATTGAATTCTGGTCAGTGCTCAAACTTTGAGGTAAAGACCTTTCTGTGTAATTGCTCAGTAACTTAGTATTCAATAGTGACACTTCTAATTTTTCATATCTGAATGGATATGAAGAATATGTCAGTGGATGAAGGCAACCTTAAAGGACATTAGGTAGTCCTGTCTTTATCTGTGGATTCAGTTGTAGGATTCTTGTTTTTTTCTTTTTGAGGTAGACCAAACCACAAAACTATGTCTCAGGAAGCCTATTTATCTGACAAGTAAGAAAAGATAAACACCTGTAAGCTGATGTTTAAAGCCTAAACTATTTCTGAAGTAACAAGAAAGGGAAAGCTAACAGTTCAAATTTCAGTCACTTTTCATCTAAACCCATCAATGTGTGCACTGGTCCATTAATTATGTGGCCCAGCACAAAATGATATGTTAGTCTTCCCTTCTACTCTAGGATGACAGCTGTAAGGTAAGATTTTAGTTCAGGAGAAAGAAGCCTATTTCAAATACTTGATTTGTTTGGTCTCAAGAATTTACCTAAGTCATGAATGAAAATGAAAATGAAAAACTACTAATTGGAGATCAAACCAATTGTTTTGTTGATCACTCTGTTAGAAACAAAATAAATTTGGAGAGATGATTTAAAACCTAAGATTCTAACGGACCCAGCTTTTCTAGGTTAATGAAGTATTCTAAAGCAGAGGTTGGCAAATTATTTCTGTAAAGGGCCAGACGGTAAATGTTTTAGACTTTGTGGGCCATAGAGTTTCTGTCACAACTAGTCAACTCTGCCGTTGTGCAAAAGCAGCCATAGACAATACGTAAATGAATGATCAAGGCTGAGTTCCAATAAAACTTTATTTATGGACACCAAAATATAAATTTCATATAATGTTAATATGTCTCAAAATATTATTCTTCTTTTGACTTTTTTCCAACCATTAAAAATGTAAAAATCACTCTTAGCCTACAGGTTGCAGAAAAACAAGCAGTAGGGTGGATTTGGCCTGGCCATAGTTGGTGACCCTTGTTCTAACAGATAATTTTGATTCTTATTTTATGGACTTATTTCTATGCTTCAAAGGAAAAACGTGTCACTGAGATTTTTTTAAAATCTTGTTTAAAGTATTTGATAGATTAAAAAAAGCCTATCAATGATTTGCCAAAATAAGTAAAAGTAATGCCATTTAAAATATTTCTTCTAGATGAACCCAGTTTAGATCACATTATTGTTGTAGTAGTCCTTAGTAGAAAACATCAGTTTCAGTATAAAATCCTTGGTTCCATTTTTTCTGTTAAAAAATTTCCTATGCTAATAAATTTTTAGAAAAAAAGCAATTAAGTTTGGCCATTTCCTAAGTTACCTATTTTAGATGAGTTTTAATTGTGTGTATGTGTATTTTTTGAAATTTTATATTACATTTATTTTTTGAATAATGAATACACACATGGTTCAGAATTGAAAAGGTATAGTTTCTAGTGAAAAGTTCTAATCTCAAGCCTGCTCTGTAGTCACCCAGTTTCCTCTTCAAAGGCAAGTAATGTTAACAGTTATGGGCATATATATTACATTTAGAATTATATATATGTATATTAATTTTACAAGTTACATAATTTTTACAGTATAACCATTATGTTTTTAAAATACATAATTCTTTCTGATGTCAAAAGCTAATAATACATATGCATTATATAAAATTCAAACATTGATAAAATGTTTAATTTGGAAAATAAAAGCTCTGTGTAATCCCTCCCACCAGAAAAGGAATCTTATATTACATGTTTTCCTAGCCTTTCCCCTAAATATCACATTTTTTAACAAAATATGGTCAATTATTACTTCCTATTTCACAAATTGTCTTTTAAAACAAATTGAACAAAATATTTTAGAAAGCTCTATGTCAGTATATGTAGATTGATCTCCCTTCTCTCTCTCTGTTTTTTTTTTTGTGAGGAAGATTAGCCCTGAGCTAACATCTGTTGCCAATCTTCCTCTTTTTGCTGAGGAAGATTGGCCCTGGGCTAACATCTGTGTGCATCTTCCTCTGCTTTATATGTGGGATGCCTGCCACTGCATGGCTTGATGAGCAGTTCAGAGGTCCATGCCTGGGATCTGAACCTGTGAACCCTGGGCCACTGAAGCAGAGCGTGCAAACTTAACCACTACACCACCAGGCCAGCCCTATTCCCTTCTCTTTTTCAACAGCTATCTCATTCAATTTTATCGATATGCTATAATTTGTTTAACCAATATCCTATTGCTGAATATTTGGGGTATTACCTGCTTTAAGAAAATCAGTGCTGCCAGACAATTCTGAAAAGATGGCATCAGTGTAGTATTTGAACCTCCTTCAAACCCCTCATAAGAACAGAAAAAGCAAGTATGATAGTGAACTCCAAAATCCACGGACAACATCTACAACAAAATCTAGTGACAACTTATTCTTACAAACTCAAAAATATAAGTGGGTAGTGACAAATCATCAACAGCTACGAGATGCACTAAGAACTTTGTGGGATCATGAAGGCCCGTGATGGGTTTTGACGCAATATGATTTCTGCTAGTGCTCTGAATGTCAAAGTGAAGAAATTCAGTGAAGCACAGGTAAATGGTGGGAGTAACTATGACCGTCTTAAGGTAGCCAAATGCCTCATCATCTAATTAGTGATATACATGAATGGATAAACAAGATTCCCACTATTCCTACCTACTATCCAGCAAAACTAGAGCCAAGGGAACAGGCTTGGTGGAATCAGTGGGGAAAGAAGACTTGTAGAGCTTGACTCTAGTCTAGCACAGTGAAGAGACTTGAGAGGTGTATAATAAGTGGGAGGCTCCCAGGAGCCCCACACCCCACATCCCAGCCTTGAAGGGGTGGAATGGGGCAGCCTTGTGGGCCACCCGTGAAATACCACTACTCTTACTGTTTTTTCACTAACCCAGTAAGAGGAATGGAGGGGGTGAGCCCCAAGGGACTCTTGCTTCTGTCTCCAAGCACCTGGTCATACTAGCCAGGCACAACCCACTCCAGCGACAGTACCAGATAGAGAGTTGAACTGGTATTGTACATCTGTGAAACAGTAATGCAGGTGTCCTAAGTCAAACTCAGGAAGGACAGAAACCTCCTATGGGGCAAAAGAACAAAGGCTCACCTGATCCTGATTTTCAGTATGAATACAGAATGTGAAAGTGGGGCCTTACACACACTCAAATAATAATGAAAACTTCATAGGAGAAGCAGAGGGAAGGTAAGGGACTTCTTATAGCCCTGAAAGATGGAGAACTCAAGTACTATTAGAAAATTTTGCAGGGCTCTTCTCAGAAAAGCAGCAGAAACTAGAGGGAATGCTGTAGACTCTAATTTGTGGATACAAGGGAACTGTGGGAAGGTATGGAGGTGCTGGAATGGTCTTGATTCTGGGTCCTATAAATGTTTAAAACTAACAAATCAAAATACTCTTTCTAGATAAATCCCTAAATTGAGGAGAAACAGTTGGGAGTAGAGCCCAAATTGAGCATAACAGGCACAATAGGGCCACAGGAAAAAGAAAGTTGAAATTAAAGGGAGGAATGTAGATGCTATGGTCTGAATGTTTGACACCCCAAAATTCACAGCATGTGAAATCCTAATTCCTAAGGTGATTGTATTAGGAAGTGGGGCCTTTGCAAGGTGATTAGGTCATGAGGGTGGAGCCCTCATGAATGGGATTAGTGCCCTTATAAAAGAGGCTCTAGAGAGATCCTTCACCCCCTTCCACCATGTGGGGACACAGCAAGAAGTTGGTAGTCTGCAACCTGGAGGAGGGCCTTCACCAGAACATGACCATGCTGACACCCTGATCTTGAACTTCCAGCCCCCAGAACTGTAAGAAATAAATTCCCGTTTTTTTTTAATAAGCTACCCAGTCTATGGTATTTTGTTATAGCAGCCTAAATGGACTAAGACAATAGAAGACCGTATTTTTGACTACTTGATGAACACAACAGACTCAGGAACTCTAGACCTATGAAGATAAAAAAGTTATCATGGACATCTTGCCTTCTTAACAGTATAGAAAAACCAATTTTTTATAAAAATAAGTAAAAATAAAAGACTGAAATCAAATCTCATACAAAGTTACTTTTAAAAAACATATTAAGGAGCTGAATAATTTCCCTATGAAAAATGAAAGCACCCCAGAAAGATATGCCCACAAACAGATGAAAACTGACCCTAATGTTCTAAAATAAACTTAAATAAATTCATACAATGATAGAAGTTATGAAAGAACAACATAAATCAGTATTGGGGAAACTCAGAAGTGAGGTGATTAGAGAAGCAAGATTTTTCAAAGGTGAAAGAACTAAGAAAATGAGAAATAAAAGGAAAAAAATCATTTTCAGAAATGAAAGTTAAACCAGAAGGATTACAAGACCAAATAAACACAATGCCTTATGATAACTAGAGAATTTAAAGGAGGAAAACACTTGAAAATCAAAAATAAGTAAAGGAAACCATCAACAAAATAAAGACAACCTACTGAATGGGGGAAAATATTTTCAAATCATGTATCTGATAAGGGGTTAATATCCAAAATATAAAAAGAACTCATACAACTTGATAGGAAAAAAAACAAACTATCCAACTTACAAAAGGGCAGAGGATCTGAATAGACATTTTTCCAAAGAAGACATATAGATGGCCAACAGGTGCATGAAAAGGTGCTCAACATCACTAATTATCAGGGAAATACAAATCAAAACCACAGTGAGATATTACCTCACACCTGTGAGAATGGCTGTTGTCAAAAAGACAAGAAATAACAAATGTTGGAGAAAATGTGGAGAAAAGAGAACCCTTGTGCACTGTTGTTGGGAATGTAAATTGGTATAGCCACTGCAGAAAACAGTATTGAGGTTCGTCAAAAAGTTAAAAATAGAACTACCAAAGGATCCAGCAATTCCACTTCTGGGTAGTTATATGAAAGAAAGGAAAACACTCACTTGAAGAGATATCAGCACCCCCATGTTCCCTGCAGCATTATTTATAATAGCCAAGCCATGGACACAACATAAGTGCCCATAAATGGATGAATGGATAAAGATGTGGTAGATATATACAATGGAATATTATTCAGCCATAAAAAAGAATGAAATCTTGCCATTTGTGACAACATGGATGGACCTTGAGGGCATTATGCTAAGTGAAATGTCAGACAGAAAAAGATAAATACCACGTGATCTCACTTTTTGTGGAATCTAAAAACAAACAAAAAAACCACACACAAGCTCATGCATATAGAGAACAGATTGGTGGTTGCCTGAGGTGGGGGGTAGGGGGATATGAGAAATGGGTGAAGAGGTCGAAAAGGTACAAATTTGCAGTTATAAAATGAATAAGTCATGGAGATACAATTCACAGCATGTTGACTATAGTTAATAATACTCTATTGCATATTTGAAATTAGGAGAGTGGATCTTGAAAGTTTTCATCACAAGAAAAAAATTTCTAACTACGTATGATGACAGATATTAATTGGACTTATTCATATATACTGCAAAATGATCACCATAATATTGAATCATTACACT
Source organism: Tapirus indicus (assembly GCA_031878705.1). Taxonomy (NCBI): domain Eukaryota; kingdom Metazoa; phylum Chordata; class Mammalia; order Perissodactyla; family Tapiridae; genus Tapirus; species Tapirus indicus. The sequence continues at coordinate 52,814,425 of CM062923.1, read as the reverse complement.
GTACATGTGAAACTAATATAATGTATGTCAATTATACCTCAGTAAAAAATTTTGTATTTTGAATAAAATTTATTCAATCTGAAAAAAAAAATAAGTGAAGGAAGAGATAAAAAGGACTCAAGAAAAAGTGCTAGATATAGATGATAGGCAAAGAAGATCCAAAATATGTATAATAAGAGTTTCTAAAGAAGAAAAACCAAAGAAATACAACAGAATAAATACTAAAAAAAACTAAAGAAGATTTTCCTGAAATAAAAAAGACTTTATACTACAAAATGAAAGGGCATATCACATATCTGAGAAAATCAGCCCAAGCTGGCCAATATCAAGACATATTCTAATGAAATTCTTGGACTTTAAAGAAAACAAACAGAAAGTCTTTTGGGCATTCAGGCAAAAAGACTAAGTCCTTATAAAGGAAATAAAATCAGATTATGACCACTTTTTGACAGCAAAACTTTATTACATAACACAATATTGTAATATATTTAAGATACTCAAGAAGAGAAAAAGTGAGCCAAAGATTTTATATTCAGCCAAAACAACCTATTATTCCCATGAGCCATTCCTAGGAAATCTACTAGAGAAAGAGATTCAGACAACCAAAATGACTGAAAACATCTACATAAGCCAATGGTAAGCATTATAAATACATCAACCTATAAAACTAAAGGATGAAACTAGTCACAAAAGGACAAATCCTGTATGATTCTACTCATACGAAGTATCAAAAGTAGTCGAACAGAAAGTACAAAGGTGGTCGCTGGAGCGGGGGAAGAATTACTGTTTAATAAGGATAGAGTTTCAGTTTTGCTAGGTGAAAAAGTTCTAGAGATCTGTTTCAGAACAATGTAAATATACTTAACACTACTGAACTATATACTTAAAAATGGTTAAGATGGTAAATTTTAAGTTACATATTTTTTTACCATGATAAAAAACACCTAAATGAGGGGCTGGCCCAGTGGTGTAGTAGTTAAGCGCATATGCTCCGCTTTGGCAGCCCAGGGTCCACAGGTTCGGATGCCAGGCACAGACCAATGTACCGCTTGTCAAGACATGCTGTGGCGGCATCCCATATAAGGTAGAGGAAGATGGGCACCGATGTTAGCCCTGGGCCAATCTTCCTCAGCAAAATCAGGATGATTGGCAATGGATGTTAGCTTAGGGCTAGTTTTCCTCACACAAAAAACCCCCTAAATGATAGTTATAAGGGAGACAATGACATAATACAGTGCAAATATCAAAAACCGTGGGAAGATAAGAAGAGCAGAATAAAAGTAGAAATAAATACAATGATTACCTTATTGATACTGACTGGAAGTAAAAGGGATATTACCTCAAATCTGACATTGGAGAAGAAGATAAAGGGAAAATAGGCTAGTAGCTAATTCTAGTGTTGCTCACAGTAGGAAACCAACAAGCAATGCTCTCCTAAAAAAAGATAGGTGTCAAGGAAGGATCTTAAAAGTATAGATAGAAATGTAACTATGGAATAAATACAAACCTTCCTAAGTATTAGAAGTTTACACATACACATTAAATAAGGCAGACAACATATATAGATTCTGCATGTGTGTACAATGAAAGATCTGAGGCCAAACATAAATATCATATCAATAAATGTAAGTGAATTTAACTCATTTATAACAAGAAAAAGTTCATATTAGCTAACAAAGCAAAATCCAACTCACTCTCTCAGGGAGGGAAGAAGAGGGAGAAGGCGAGATTGATTCAGAAAGGCTAAAAATAAGAGGATAAACAAAGATGTGGACAAATGCAAACTAAAAGAAACAAGAGGTCTCACTCTTAATATCTGATAAGGAAGAATTCAGACCAAAAAAAGGTCTGAATTCAGAGAAGGATACTTCATAATACTAAAAGGTGCCATTCACAACGAAGATGTAACAGGGAAATTCCAAACAACACAGCAACAGCTTTCATTAAGTAGAAATTATAAGAGATGCAAGAAAAGATAAAGAGAACTTATTATCAAAGGAAACTAACATACTTTTTTCAATTTAAGAAAGATCAAGTGGACAAAAAATTAGAGAGGGTATAGAAAGCCTAAACAACATTATCAGTGAGTTAGATCTTTCAGATCTATAATAAACTCTGAACTCTGATAATGGAGGATACGCCTTTTAGTAAGTGCTCAAGGAAACAGAAAAACTAGCCATATCTTAGGCTACAAAGAAAACTTCCATAAATCTGTAAATTTGAAAGAATAGAAATAATACAGAAAGTGTACTCTGACCATTCTGAAAGCAATAAAATGAGAAATGATTAATAAAATAAAAATTAAAAAGCTTGTCACTTGGAAACTTAAAAACATAGTCTGGAAAAATTGCAGAATGTCTTGAGAATAAAAATAATGAAAATCTAATATATGAAAATCTTTGCATTATCAGAGGAAAATTTATAGCATTTAATACTTACATAAAAAATGAAATTCAAAAAGTCAGTCACAACTTTAAAAGTTAGGAAACAATAACAAAGCAAATCCCCCCTTCAAAAAAAAAAAAAGCAGAAGGAAAGACTGAACAAAAGTAAAAGCAGAAAGTAATAGTAATGCTAGAACTTCTAACATTTCTTTTCTAGAAATTGAAGTTAGAAAGCAGAAAATCAATAGAACTCATAAATCCAAAACTTGGTCATTTGAAAAAATGATCAACATAAATCACTAGGTAACCCAATCAAAGGGAAAAGGAAGAAAGCACAAATACACAAAATTAGAGATGACAAATCGGGAATAATGATCAAAACAGAAGAAATTTAAAGTGTCATTAGAGACTATTTTACATAACTACGCAAATAAATTTGAAAACTAAATTGGAATGGATAATTTCTAAGAAAACTACAATTTACCAGACTGGCATCAAGTCTTAAATGACAAATTACCTTAAAAGAAAACAGAAAAATTAAAGTGCTCCCCCCACAATAAAACTCCTGGCTCAGGTAGTTTAATAGGGAAATTCTACCAAACTTGTAAAAATCAGATTATCCCAATGGCTCTTCAACTTTTCCAGACTATTAAAAAGGAGGAAATTTTCAAAATTCATGTTATGAGGAAAGTAAACCATTGATCTGAAATCTACCAAAGACTGTACTGCAGACCATTATCACTTATGAATATCATAGTAACAATTCTTAAAGGAAACATTAGCAAATGGAATCCCATAGCACATTTTAAAAATCATGACCGTGTGGTTTGTTTCCATTTGCAAGAATGGTTTTATATTAGGAAACTCATTAATTTATCATATTCCTAGAGCCAAGGAGTAAAATCATATTATCACCTCAATAGATACAGAAAAGGTATTTGACAAAAATCAGTTGTCCCCAAGTTAACTTGTAAATTTAACACTACACATATAAAAATACCATCCGACTTTTTTTCCCCCTGAGGTAAAGAAGTTAATTTTAAAATTCTTTTGGAAAGATGAATAAGCAAGAAAAGCCAGGAAAATCCTGCAAAAAAACAATGAGAGGGAGCTGGCCCCATTTAAACATGCTATAAAGACTCTATAATTAAAAGTATTTTATTAACATCCCAATGGAACAGTAGACAATCCATATGGAAATTTAGTATATGATAAAGGCAGTTCAAATCAGTGAGGAAAAGATGAACTTCAACCTTTTCATAAGTAGAATCTCTTTAACTGAATGACTATATTAGATTTTCTTAAATGATAAAATTGGATTCACTCCTTATACCATAAAAAATTCTAGAAGGATGAGAGATTTAAATGTAAGCCATGTAAGTACCAGAAGAAAGCATGAGTGAAGTCCAGTATAAGCTGGGAATGGGGGAAACTTACCTGAAAATGAGTGGTAGGCAAAGTGGGTCCCCCAAAGATGTCCCTATCTGAATCTCTAGAACCTGTGAATATGCTATGTTACATGGCAAAAGGGACTTTGCAAAAGTTATTACAGTTGCAGGGAGAGTATCCTGTATTATCCATGTAGGCCCAATCTAACAAATGAACCAGAAAACTTTCTCTGGTTAGAGGCATAAAGATGTGGCAGTAGGTGAGATCAGAAATATTTGAAGTGTTGAGAGAGATTTGTCCTTCTGTTGCTGGAGGAGTCCACACGGAAAGCATGAGAAGGAATACAGGCAAACTCTAAGAGCAAAGAATGGCCCTAGGTGATAGCCAGTAAGGAAAGGGAGATCTCACTGCTATAATCTAAAGGAACTGAATTCAGCCAACAACTCTGAATGATGGAAGCAGAATCTTCCTTACAGAACCTTCATACAACAGCCCAGCCAAGCTGACAACTTGATTTTAACCCTGTAAGGCCCAACCAAGCTGCACCATACCTGGACTCCTGAACCACAGAACAGCAAAATAAATAAGCTGCTAAATTTGTAGTAATTACTTATGGCAGCAATAGAAAATCAATGCACCATATTTCAAAATGCAGAAGTAAAAACAGAAAAGAATGATAAATGTAATAACCTAAAATTAAAGTATTTTACAGGGCAAAAAACCCCAGTAAGCAAAATTTTAAGATATGACTAACAGGGGAAAATATCTGCAACTTACATGAATAAAAATTTAATATCTCTAATATAGAAAGATCTTCTAAAAACAGAGAAGAAAAAGACCCATAGTACTAAAGAAAAATGGGCTAAAGATATGAACAGAGGATTCACAGCAAATTAAAACTACCCTGAGATATTTTCCACTTGTTAGGTTCCAAAAATTTGACAACATATTCTCTTGGCAAGGCTGTAGGGACATATACATTCTCATACACTGCCAGTGGGAGTACAAAATAGTATAAAGTCTATATAAGAGAATTTGGCAATATCTAATAAAACTACAAAATTACCCTTTGATCCATAAATCCCACTTCTAAAAATCTAATCCAAAGACACCTTGGTCAAAAAACAAAATGAAAGAAGGAAAAAGTATATATATATGTATGCACACATATATACATGGAAAGATGAATGCACAAAGCTATTCATTACAGCACTATTTCTGGTAACAAAAGACTGGATACAATCTAAATATCCATTAAAAGGAGACTGGGGTGACGTCAGCAACACGGCAGAGTGAGCTGTTTCCTTTATTTCTCCCCCTTCAAGCTACAACTAAACAGACATTCATTTATCAATGGAGGACATCCACACACCACAACAGGATGCCTGAGACACCTGCACAGCTACACATCTGATGGTGGATGGACTACTGCCAGGGAGGTGGTGGAGACAGGTGAATACCTCCTGGCCTCCTGGCAGCACTGTGCATGCATGTGACTGCTCTCCCAGCTAGAGCACCCATAGTGCTGCTGTGGGCTTGAAAGTGGGAGCGGGCCTCAGCATGACCACAGGAACAGATGACGGCAGACCTGAGCCCACATATGATCACTTTCCTGCCTGGCAGGAGAGTCCACAGTGCCACCGTGGTCTCCAGGGAGTGACTCAGGCTCGAACCCAGTGGGGAGGCCCCGCCCACCAAGCACAATGACTGGTGTGACCTAGGAGGAGATGGCGGTGGACCTATGCACCCAGGCAAATGAGCTTCCAGCTGCCACAAACCCCCATAGTACCACTGTGGCCCCAAAGCGGGGAGCACATCTTGGCGGGACTGTGGGAGTGGGTGGCAGCAGCCCTGAGCCCCCACAGATCACTTTCCCATCCAGTGGGAATGCCCACAGTGCTGCTGTGGCCCCCAGGGAGTGGCCCAGGCTCAGACCCAGTGGAGAGGCCCTGCCTACCAAGCACAATGGCTGATGCAACCTAGGGGGAGATGGTGGCAGATCTGCATGCCCAGGCGAATGAGTTCCCAGCTGCAGCAAACATCCACAGTACTGCTACGGCCCCAAAGCAGGTAGTGTGTCTCAGTGGGACTGTGGGAGCAGGAGGAAGCAGCCCTGAGCCCCTGTGTGATCACTTCCCCATTCAGTGGGAGAGCCCACAGGGCTGCTGTAGTCCTGAGAAGTGGCACAGGCTCAGACAGGCACAGCTGACAGGGATTGCAGCAAGCTCAGAATACACAACTTCTGCCCATGCCCCCTACGTGGCAGCAGGTGAAATCTGCAACCAGATACTATCACTATGCAAAGGCATAAATCCACCCCATCAAACAGTATAAAGAGGTATATTAATACTCCAGAAAGAAAAGGACAAACAGCCAGAAATCAATCGTGAAGGTACAAAAGTTTACAACCTAAATAACAGAAAATTCAAACTAGCTATCATAAAAATACTCAACGAATTACAAGAGAACTCAGAAACACAGTTTAATGAAATCAGGAATAAAATTAACAAACAGAGGGAATTCTTCACAAAAGACATTGAAATTAAAAAGAAAAACCAATCAGAAATGTTGGAGATGAAAAATACAATGAATGAGATAAAGGAAAATCTGAAGTCCTTATATAACACAGCCGATATTATGAAGGACAGAATTAGCAATTTAGAGGATAGAAATACAGAAATACTTCAGATGGAGGAGGAGAGAGAACTAAGACTAAGAAATTCTCTGAGAAATGTCTGACACAATTAGGAAATGCAACATAAGGATTATAGGATTCCAGAGGAAGAACAGGGAGAGAAAGGAGCAGAGAGCTTGTTCAAAGAAATAATAGCTGAGAACTTCCCAAACCAGGAGAAGGAGCTGGAAATACAAGTAAAGGAAGCCAGTAGAACTAATTACATCAATGTAAAAAGACCTTCTCCAAGGCACATATTAGTAAAACTGGCAAAAGTCAATGATAAAGAAAAAATATTAAGGGCAGCACCACAAAAGAAAATAACCTACAAAGGAACCCCTATCAGGCTTTTAGCAGGTTTCTGAGCAGAAACTGTATAGGCTAGGAGAGAGTGGAATGGTATATTCAAAATTCTGAAAGACAAAAACTTTCAGTCAAGAATACTCTATCCAGTGAGAATATCCTTCAGATATGATGGAGAAATAAAAACTTTCCCAGATAAACAAAAGCGGAGGGAGTTTATCACCACAAGACCACCCCCCTACAAGAAATGATCAAGGAGGCCCTCACACCTGAAAAAAGGAAGGGTTTACAAATCCTTGAGCAGGGAGATGAATAGGCAGACAAAATCAGAAAATTGCAACTTTCTAGCAGGAGAGATTAGCAAACAATTATAATATTAAAGATAAAGGGAAAGAAAACATCAAGAATAAATATAATCACTTCATTTTAACCACAAACACAACACAAAATGGAATAAGTTGTGACAACAACTTAGATGGGAAAGAGGAAAGTGATGGAAATTGCTTAGACTAAGGAAATAAGAGGCTATCAGAAAATGGACTATCTCATCTATGAGATCTTTTATACAAACCACACTGTAACCACTAAACAAAAAATCAGAACAGAGACACAAATGATACATAGAAACTGAGCAAACCATCTGAGAGCCACCAAACTGAATTGATAGTCTGAAATATACACGGCAGGAAACAAGGGAAATACACAACAACTGGAAAACAAGTAATAAAATGGCAGCATTAAGCCCTCATATATCAATAATCACTCTAAATGTAAATGAATTGAATTCTCCAATCAAAAGACACGGAGTGGCTTGATGGATTAAAAAACAAGACCTAACAGTATGCTGCCTCCAGGAAACACATCTCAGCCCTAAAGACAAACACATGCTTAGAGTGAAGGGGTGGAAGACGATACTCCAAGCTAATGGCAAACAAAAGAAAGCAAGTGTTGCCATACTTATATCAGACAAAGTAGACTTGAGATAAAAAAGGCAATTAGAGACAAAGAGGGGCAGTATATAATGATAAAAGGGACACTCCAGCAAGAGGCCATAATACTTAAAAACATATATGCACATAACACAGGAGCACCAAAGTACATGAAGCAACTATTAATTGAGTTAAAAGGAGGTATTAACAGCAACACAATAGTAGGGGACCCTAACACCCCACTTACATTAATGGATAGATCATCCAGACAGAAAGTCAACAAGGAAACAGTAGAACAAAACGAAAAACTAGACCAGATGGACTTAATAGATATGTATAGAACACTACATCCAAAATCAGCAGAATACACATTCTTCTCAAGTACACATGGAACATTCTCAAAGATAGACCATATGTTGGGAAACAAGGCAAGCCTCAATAAATTTAAGAAGATTGTAATCATATCAAGCATCTTTTCTGACCATAATGCTACCAACTACAAGAAAAACTCTGGGAATGTGACAAAGATGTGGAGACTAAACAACATGCTACTGAACAAGCAAAGAATCATTGAAGGAGAAATCAAAAAATATCTGGAGACAAATGAAAATGAAAATACACAATACCAACACATATGGGATGCAGCAAAAGCGGTCCCAGAAGGGAAATTCACAGCAATGCAGGCCCACCTTAACAAACAAGAAAAATCCCAAATAAGCAACCTTAAACTATACCTAACAGAATTAGAAAAAGAAGAACAAACAAAGCCCAAAGTCAGCAGAAGGAGGGAAATAATAAAAATTAGAGCAGAAAAAAAAATGAAATTGAAACGAAAAAAACAGTAGAAAGGATCAATGAAACAAAGAGTTAGTTCTTTGAGAAGATAAACAAAATTGACAAACACTTAGCCCGACTCACTAAGAAAAAAAGAGAGAAGGCTCATATAAATAAAATTAGAAATGAAAGAGGAGAAATTACAATGGATACCACAGAAATACAAAGGATTATAAGAGAAAACTATGAAAAAATATATGCCAATAAATTGGACAATCTAGAAGAAATGGATAAATTCTTAGACTCATACAATCTCCCAAACTGATTCAAGAAGCAATAGAGAATCTGAATAGACCCATCACAAGTAAAGAGATTGCAGTAATCAAAAACCTCCCCAAAAATAAAAATCCAGGACCAGATGGCTTCTCTGGAAAATTTTACCAAATATTCAAAGAAGATGTAATACCTACCTTCTGAAACTATTCCAAAGAATTGAAGAAGATGGAATACTTCCTAACACATTTTACAAGGCCAGCATCGTCCTGATCCCAAAGTCAGAGAAGGAGAACACAAAGAAGGAAAATTACAGGCCAATATTGCTGATGAACATAGATGCAAAAATCCTCAACGAAATATTGGCAAACTGAATACAGCAATACATTAAAAGGATAATACACCATGATCGAGTGAGATTTAGACCAGGGACACAGGGATGGTTCCACATCCACAAATCAATCAATGTGAAACACCACATTAACAAAATGAGGAATAAAAACCACATGATCATCTCAATAGACACAGATAAAGCATGTGACAAGATCCAACATCCATTTATGATAAAAACTGTCAACAAAATGGGTATAGAAGGAAAGTACCTCTACATAATAAAGGCCATATATGACAAACCCACAGCCAACATCACACTCAACAGTGAAAAACTGAAAACCATTTCTCTGAGAACAGGAACAAGACAAGGGTGCCCGCTCTCGCCACTCTTATTCAACATAGTACTGGAGGTTTTGGCCAGAGCAATTAGACAAGAAAAAGAAATAAAAGGGATCCAATATGCACTGAAGAAGTGAAACTCTCACTGTTTGCAGACAACATGATTTTATATATAGAAGACTCTAAAGAATCCATCAGAAAACTACTAGAAATAATCAACAACTACAGCAAAATAGCAGGGTACAAAATTAACTTACAAAAATCAGTTGCATTTCTATACGCTAATAACGAACTAACGAAAGAGAACTCAAGAATATAATCCCATTTACAATCACAACAAAAAGAATAAAATATCTAGGAATAAATTTAACCAAGGAGGTGAAAGACCTATACAATGAAAACTATAAGACATTATTGAAAGATATGGATGATGACATAAAGAAATAGAAAGATATTCCATTCACATGGATTGGAAGACTATATATAGCTAAAATGTCCATACTACCTAAAGCAATCTACAGATTCAATGCAACCCCAATCAGAATCCCAATGACATTCTTCACAGAAATAGAATAAGGAATACTAAAACTCATATGGGGCAACAAAAGACCCTGAATAGCTAAAGCAATCCTGAGAAAAAAAGAACAAAGCTGGAGGCATCACAATCCCTGGCTTCAAAATATACTCCAAAGGTATTAGTAATCAAAACAGCATGGTACTGGTACAAAAACAGACACACAGATCAGTGGAACAGAATTGAAAGCCCAGAAATAAAACCACACATCTACAGACAGCTAACATTTGAGAAAGGAGCTAAGAATAGACAATGGAGAAAGGAAAGTCTCTTCAATAAATGGTGTTGGGAAAACCAGACAGCCACATGCAAAAGAATGAAAGTAGACCATTATCTTTTGCCATACACAAAAATTAACTCAAAAATGGATCAAAGATTTCAAGGTAAGACCTGAAACCATAAAACTCCTAGAAGAAAATATAGGCAGTACACTCTTTGACATTGGTCTTATTGGAAGGATCTTTTCAAGTACCATGTCTACTCAGGCAAGGGAAACAAGAGAAAAAATAAACACGTGGGACTTCATCAGACCAAAGAGCTTCTGGAAGGCAAAGGGAACCAGGAACAAAACAAAAAAACCCACCAACTGGGAGAAAATACCTGCAAATCATATATCCCACAAAGGGTTAATCTCCAAAATATATAAAGAACTCAAACAACTCAAAAACAACCTGATCAAAAAATGGGCAGAGGATATCAACAGACATTTTTCCAAAGAAGATATACTTATGGCCAATATGCACATGAAAAGATGTCCAACATCACTAATCATCAGGGAAATGCAAATCAAAACTACACCGAGATACCACCTTACACCTGTTAGAATGGCTATAATCACCAAAACAAAAAACAAATGTTGGAGAGGATGTGGAGAAAAGAGAACCCTCATACACTGCTGGTGGAAATGCAAACTAGTGCAGCCACTATGCAAAATAGTATGGAGATTTCTCAAAAAATTAAAAAGAGAAATGCCATATGACCCAGGTATCCCACTACTGGGTATTTATCCAAAGAACTTGAAATCAGCAAATCAAAGAGACTTATGCACCCCTATGTTCATTGCAGCAATATTCACAATAGCCAAGATATGGAAGCAATCCAAGTGCCCATGGACTGATGAATGGATAAAGGACATGTGGTGTATATATATATATACAATTCAATACTACTCAGCCATAAAAAAGAAAAAACCGTCCTATTTGCAATAACACGGATGGACCTTCATGGTATTATGTTAAGCAAAATAAGTCAGACAGAGAGAGACAAACACCATGTGATTTCACTCATATGTGGAAGATAAACAAATACATGGACAAAGAAAACAGATTAGTGGTTACCAAAGGGGAAGGGGGTTGAGGGGTGGGCATAAGGGGTAAAGGGGCACATATATATATGGTGACTGACAAATAATAATGTACAACTGGAATTTCACAATGTTATAAATTATTATGACCTCAATAAAAAAAAGGGAGACTGGTTGTATACACTATGGTATATCCACATAATGGAGAATTGCACAGCTATAGAAACGATTAAAGAATATATATAATATATACACAATAGAGTAATCTTCAGGATCTATTATGAGAAAAAAGAACAAGGTAGGCAAAGAGTATACTACCCTTTATCTAAATATATTTTTATTTAAATTTTAATCAAAGGATAACCATTAAGTTATTAGAAGAAGGAACTAGGAAGAAGGGAACTTAGGTGTAGAACATATTCTTTGAATATGGCTTGCTTTATGGATTGGACTTTGGAACCAAGTAATTTTACATAATTATAAAACAAAATTGGCTTTTTAAAAAAAGTAATCCTAAAAATGAAATAACGCTAACTATGTATCCAATTGTTGCCATAACAACACAGGAATTATTCCAAATGGCTTCAAAAGAATACAGTATTTGTAATTGTACATCCCAACTAGGTATACACTTAGGACAAAAAGAACCTTTCAAAAAAATCTTAATCTTTTTACAGTGATCATATCATCAGTAGGCAGTAATATTGGTAATGAGATCCCAAGAGTCATAATGTAGTGTAAGAAAGCAAATGAACAGTTATGTTAATATTATTAAGAACTAGGATTTTCAACTTAGGAGAATGGAGATATAAATACAGTAACATTGATGAAAAATAATCACTGTAGACCTGAATTTGAATTGAAAATATCACTATAAACTAATGATGTAGTTTATATGTTTAAAATTTTAAAAACCAAACCAAGCCTTTTATCATTGAAAGGTTCTAGAAACAATGACCATTCCTAAATCAAAGAGCACTCCTAGCCCAGATTGTGGTCCCTAAATACCATGTTTTTCCACTAAAAGGAATCAGAACACCTTGGCAAAAAGCCAATTCCTGGTTTGAGTAGGAAATGTATAAGATGATCCTGGAACATTTTTTCAGAGCAGAAAGCAAGGAAGCTATCAATGATTAGTGATAGGGTCATGTCAAAAGGACATAAGAACTAATATGAAGAGAATCCCACTGGCTAAAAATGGGATAATTTGAGCATCACTAAGGAAAATCACTGCAATGGATCAAAACATAACAAATGTTAAAATTCAAATGACAGAATTAGAACATTACCATTTTGCAAACTCAGATGAATTAACAGAGTAGGCAATGATCATCACTGACTGCTAACCTCACAAAAAGGGAGAACCAGAAGTTATGTACTTTTTGAAGGAGGGCATAATATTACCTATGAAGAAGCCTTAATCTCCCTCCCCTCTGAATAAATAAAAAACCAGAGTCTAATCAAGCCTCAATATCTAACTACTAATTTACAGGGAAATACATGGGTCAGAAAAACATGTTAAATGACCCTAAAAAGATTGAATCAACAAAATCCAGATTGTGGGAAACTCTGTCAGACAAATGACCCAATTTAAAAAAATTTGCACAAGAAAAGGGAATAAGAAATCTACAGATTAAAAGAGTTATTTAGAAGGGAACCAGCCCCGTGGTGTAGTGGTGAAGTGCGGCGCACTCTGCTTCAGTGGCCTGGGTTTGCAGGTTTGGATCCCTGGCGCGGACCTACACCACTTGTCAAGCCATGTTGTGGTGGTGACCCACGTACAGAATAGAGGAAGACTGGCACAGATGTTAGCTCAGGGCTATCTTCCTCGAGCAAAAGAAGAGGAAGATTGGCAACAGATGTTAGCTCAGGGTGAATTTTCCTCACACACAAAAAAAGTTATTCAGAAACTTATTAACCAAATTCATTTTATGAACCTTGTCTAGCTCTTAATTCAAACACACAAACTTTAAAAATATATATATGATAACCAGGGAAAATACTGACTAGATATTTGATGATTTTATTTCTGAAGGGGTGTGATGATGGTATTGTGTTATGTTTAAAAAGGCGGAACCCTTATCTTTTAAGAGATACATTACAAAATATTTCAAATAAAATGGTCTGTCTGAGATTTGCTTCAAAATAATCGAGTAGGCAGGGTGTGGAAATGGTAGAAGATTTAGAGGAAAGAGATTGACTGTAAACTGTTGTTGAAGCTGGATGATCAGCAACTACCTAGGGGTTCATTATACTGTTCTCTCTGGTTTCAGACATGTCTGTTGAAACTTCGTAATAAAATGTATGTGTTTAATAATAAGCTGGCAGAAATACCTTTGTAAATATCTTTGTGCACATTATGCTAGTATTTATACAGGATAAATTTCAAGATATAGAATTTCCAGGCCCAAAGCGGTATAAATATTTTTATTTTTATAGATGCTGCCAAATTTCCCTTTAAAGGGTATTGATTTACCAACAATATACAAGATACCCATTTCTAAACACTCTCACAAACAATCTAAGAAATGACCTGCCCAAGATCAGATGGCATGGCCTAGAATACAATTCAGATAATGATTAATAATTATTATATTGCCTGAGTCAGTAGTTTATTAATTTGAACAAGTTTTCAAATTTGCACATATAAAACACTGAATAAAAGGTCCATCAGCCTTTGCCTTCTCTACCAGTTATAAAAAAAAAATTTCTTCCTAGTTATGAGTTAATACAAGTTTTGAAAATAAATAAAAATTCCCTACAGGAAAAAGTTTCCATTAAATATTAACTCAAAAAAAGTAAAATAATTCTTGAAATTTAAATATTATTATTAAATAATTTACTAAATGGTGGTCTAAGAAGACTTCAACTTTACATACTTCCTAACCCTATCATATTTAACTGTAAAATTATCACACATTTTTGAGGGAATGTATAGAAATAGAATAATGAAAACTAGTATCTCACCACTAAATTTCAATTGTAGAAAACCAAGTGATTACCAATTGAAATAAACTAAACTAAAAAAAGTGATTCTTGATATTCACATTTTCTGATGCGGGACAAACAATAAAAATTGAAATTTGATGTTGTTTAATAAGATTTCATTTCCCACCAAGTTACTCTGTATCATCAAGTATCAGTTTTTCCCTATGATGTAATTTGACAACATACATACACTGAAACTCAACACATCAATCAACACATAGTAATGATAACTGAAAATAAAATTCTTATAAAGTACTTTAATCTCAGTATACTTACACCTCCCAAAGAATGAGTTATTATTATTTATTCCCATTGAGGCACATCCACTTAATAAAAGGTCTCAAAGGATGACAAGGGAAAATCCAGTATTAAAGACAAACTCTCATTCATAAAGTACTATGATAACACATTATCATTAATAATAAGCATATTTTTCCTGTTTGTGCTTACATATTTTTCTAATGAAAATAAAACTGTTCAACAAAATATATGCTGTTATTTCTTACACTGGAGGGCATGACTTTCATAGAGATAATATCAACACTTTGAAATAGCTGAGATCAACACTGTAGGACCTCATAACATTAACCCTAAAAGATAAGGTGCCTATGTTCACCTCTGAATCTTTTTGGCTCTTCTTTCCTGTTTTTTCTTACTTTAGATAAGCTGTTGATACTTATTGAGCATCCTAACACTTACCCCCCATTATCATCTTAGTGTCTTGACTTTTTCCAGCTCTAAAAGATAGAAATTATTGTTTTCCTAAAGAACATCATGGAAAATACTGTATTTAGAGGGACAAGAAAAAGTGAACTTGAAGGTAGGGAAAAAATATTATCAAAATATTTTTAAAGGTTTGGAATAATTCTATAACATGAATATTTAATAATGAAATTATAATATGTGGTTTTCTCAAGCTATTAATATATCACAGATTTAGAAATCACTATCAGAAGATTTTCCTTTCAGTCTAATGCTCTTACCAGTAAGCAGAAGTCATTAAATAAAATTAGCAAGCTCATATCACAAGAGCATTACCAGTATCACTATTCCATGTTAACTGTCAAGATTTTGTCAAAAGCCACCTTCGTATATTTTTCCCCTTTTCATAAATAATCTTGGGTTGTAAAAATTGCATATCATTGCTCTCTTTTGAAAAAACTAACAAAAATTACCAACAATGCAGATTTTTAAATAATTGCTTTTTTAAAAAGACAAAATCAATCATTCAGTTTCTATATAAAATGTCAAATTAGTAGATTAAGGCATAATAATGCAAATGTTCAGTTACTTTGAAACATTTTTACTCTCTTGGTCTATTTCCTATGACTTTTAATTATTTTCATAAGATTGCTGTCTGAAATTCCAGTTCAAAAGAGAACTCAATTGAGTTCAGTAAGATGATTTTGTGTGTGTGTGTATGTGTGTGTATAATTTACCTTCTAAGAACAAAGCTTACTTATAAAAAAAAAAAAACACTACCAAAACCTAACACTTCTTAAAGGATTATGTTAAGGGCTTCCTAAATTGTTTAAAAGATCAGTATGAAGAATTCTTGTAAACAGTTCTTACTAAGTCTGTGTCCTTTTAACTTAAAAGACTTTACATTATAATTGCTTTGTAAATATCAGAATTTTCTATATATTGTGCAGTGTACACAAAGAAGCCATCAAATGGCTTATCTTGTACTTATCAACTTGTTTATTTTTATGCCTCCAAAAAGCTGTATTTTTTTACAAGAGCAGCTGCTACTTTGTAAATATTTTAATGGCTTCTGTTAAGTAGAGCTGTCAGTTTAACAAACATTATTATAAAAGATTTTCATTCTTCCATGTGATTGCACATCTTGAAATGTGTTTTACCCTGAAAATCTTTTGGAGATTTTAGACTGGAAAGGATATCTCCTTTGAAGGCACAAAGCCAACAAAAGAATAGATAGATTTAAAGAATAATGTATAAGATCACCAGGGAAATAGTGCCATTTATTCCAGACGAGAAATGTATAACAGCAGTAAGTTCTCTTACCTCACTTTTCTTTCGACTTGGGCGGTTTGTTAAAAATGGAACAGCAGTGGCTTTGGAGCCAGACATTCCAGGTATGAACCTTGATTGTTTTGCTACTTAATGGATATTGGTTTAGAGCAAGCCAATTAACCTCTTTGACCCTCAGTTTCTGTATCTGAAAATGGGATAATGATACCTACCTTACAGGGTCATTATGAGAATTAGAGATAATATATGTAAAGGGCCTAACTCAATAAAGGTAGCAATTATTATTCTATCTTACCTACTTAGCAACCAGGAGTCTCCCAACCATTCTTTAGTCTTTGTCCTTTACATTTTTATTCATCTACCTTATCTCTTCCCTTCTTTCTTTTTTTGTCTACTACATGGACTTCAAAATGAGAAAATATTTTAGAGGCGATGTACTTTAGCACTTTTGTTGAATAAATAAGGAAACAGAAGCTGAGAGAGATTAAATGACTTGTCCAAGATCACAGGTAGTTAAAGGCAGAGATCAGAACCCTGGTCTCCTGGGTTTTTCACTGTTTTCCTTCTTGCTGTGAAATGGAATTTGATAAGGCAATTCTATCCTGGGTCTGAAGGAGCATGTATATGATAGGAGAGTGAAAAAATAGTGCTAGAGACAAGAAAAGGAAAAAGATTAAAGAAAAAGGGGTGGGAAGAGCTTTTACCTTTTGTTCTAGAGCAGGACTCAGCAAACTTTTGTTGTAAAGGTCCAGATAGTAAATATTTAAAGCTTTGCAGGTCATATGGTCTATTTCAACTACTCACCTCTGACATGGTAACAAAAAAGCAGCCATAGACAATATGTAAACAAATAAGCATCGCTATATTCCAATAAACTTTATTTGGCTGTGAAATTTAAATTTCATGTAATTTTCTCATGCCTCAAAATATTATTATTCTTTTGATTTCTTTCAACCACTTAAAAATGCAAAAACTTTCTTACATTGTGGGTTATACAAAAAACCATGTGAAGGGCTGACTGTTTTTGGCCCAAAGGCTATAGTTTGATGACCCTGTTCTAAAGCAAACTTGAATGCCTATAGGAGTATAAGCCTGATGATAAATGGAACAGATACTCAGCTTCAGTGTTGTGGAAATAATAGAGTTTGATGGGGACTGGGATGAACTGGAATGTGCTTATCCCAGTAAAGTGGGCAATAGCCATTCTGGTTCAGTAGACTGCTGCTCTCAGGAATTGGAGGCCAAATGTTGCCAAATCTTCTAATTTTTCAAAAGAGGCCAGAACTCTGAATTTTTATTTTAAATTTCTCAATTTTTAAGTGTTGGTAAGTAATTCAAAATAATTTTTAAACACTGTAGGCCAAACATCAGTAAGCTGAATTTGGCACACAGACTACCAATTTAAAGTCTCAGTTTTAAGAAAACAAAACAAAACAAAATTCTAGGTAATTCCTGCTTTCTGGCAAACACTTAAAGTTACCCAATTCAGTATCTTTCAGCCCCAACCTTACTCCATCTGCCAATTGAACACAAAAGTATGACTATAAAGTAATAGATCACCAAGGCTATAACTTCTCCCTACCCTATCATCTGCCCCACTCCCAACAAAATTCTGCCTCTTTGTAGTGTGCTAGTTTAAGATTTTATTCTTTGCTTAGTAGGTGGCACCAAAGTACTAGTCATGCCTACAGCCTTCCCTGGAATTCAGTAAGCTTAATATTATATTTTTAAAATAAAACCACAATATTACTAAGACTACCTGCCTTAAAATAGTTAACACATATAATGTAAGAACAAAGATGCTGTTAAATTAATATTTTTTTCCTAACTGTTCTTCCCTTCTGCTGACATTTCCCCCAACTGCAATCATAGTAAACTGCTGCTACTGTAGATCTTACTTTCATTTTATATTCAAGGCACAATTTAAGCATATTTATAAGTACAAAGGACCCAAAATAAGCCCTTTAGTATCTTCAAGAACTTTTCTCCTCTACTTCTATGTTGTCACTATTTCTTTATTTCCTCTGACTCCTTTCCCCACCCTGCTATCAAACTG
Organism: Tapirus indicus; assembly: GCA_031878705.1. Lineage (NCBI taxonomy): Eukaryota > Metazoa > Chordata > Mammalia > Perissodactyla > Tapiridae > Tapirus > Tapirus indicus. The sequence continues at coordinate 52,796,114 of CM062923.1, read as the reverse complement.
TAAGCTCATCAAGGACAGGGATTATGTCTTCTTGATGTTTATATCCCCCAATCAATAGAGCAATCTTCGCAGACTGGATTCTCAATAAATGTTTGCTTATATGAATGAATAACTAAACCTTACTTTTATATTTGAAAATGAAACCACCTGAGAACTCCATTTATTGGTAGAGATTCATATATTTTCATTTTAGTTTTATGAATAGTAAAGAGTAAAAATGGCACATAAAATGGTATTCTGGAAAATGAGTTTGCTGATAGAAGCACTTGCTACAAACACTTTTCATCCTTAAAATAATACTAACAGATCTCTAAGCAGAATTTATTACTGATAATTGTTGGGAGGAGACAATCCATACTATATGCATTTTGTAGTGGAATATGAAAATAAAATTGATAACAATAGGAGTAGGGAAAAGGACTCAAACTGAGAATAAATACAATCATTTTTATCTGTCTAGGAAAAAGCATCCTTACCTGCTACAGTTTTTTAAAAATATATACTGTGGAAACTATATGCAGGAGTGACTTCAGCAAGATGGTGGACTAGGAAGCTTCAGGCCCTTGTTCTCCCATGGAGACACCAAATTAATAGCAATATATGGAACAAAATACCTTTGTGAGAAATCTAGAAACTAGTTAGGGGGCTATAGCACCCAGGCCAATGAAGAAACAAGAGAAGGGAAGAGTAAGAGAACTCATTGCATTAGCTTGCCCTACCCAACCCCACCCCCCTCCAGGGAGTATGGCACAATAGGGAGAATACCACCCAATTCCCAGCTCCTCCTGTGGGATAGAAAGAATAGAGTAGAACTTAAGTCCAGTGTTCTGGCTTCTCTGGGTACTGCACAAGGAAATGATTTCTGTCTTGCTTGGCTTGAGGTATTGATGGGAATGGCAGTGGCAGTGGCAGAGTTTGGATATCAGGTTGGAGGCCACTGAAAACGGAGGTGAGTGCCTTGGTGCACTGGAATAGCAAGGGCTCTGCAGTCCTGGAGGCAGGCACTAGGCAGAGCAAGAGATTAAGGGCAGAGGAATACAACAGAAATAGAAAATGAAAGCTCCTGAGAAGAAATAGGAAATAAAGCCAGTCAAAAGTACCCACATATGTTAAAATAAAAGCACACACACATCCCCAGAAATGGTCTAAGAGGTCCCAGAACTTCTAGCTAGGCTGATTGGTGAAGGTCTTCTCCCAAACAGACCAGTCCATAAAGACTGGGAGAGGTGGCTATTTTTTCAAATGACAAAATTGCAACAAAGATCACAAGGCACACAAAGAAACAGGGAAACATGGTCCAATCAAAGGAACAAAATCAAGCACCAGAAATTGACCATAAAGAAATGTGTATCTATGAATTTTCTAAGAACTTAAAATAGCTGTCATAAGGATGCTTAAGGACTTAAAAGAGAACACAGACAACTACACAAATCAGGAAAACAGTGCATGAAGCAAATAAGAATATCTACAAAGAGACAGAAACTATTTTTAAAAATTCTGGAGCTGAAAAATAGAACTGAAAAATTCATTAGAGGGGCTGAAAAACAGACTTGATTAGGCTAAAACAAGAACTGGCAAACTTAAATAGAGGTCATTTGAAATCATCAAGTCAGAGGAGCAAAAAGAAAAAAGAATGAAGAAAAATGAAGAGAGCCTAAAAGTCTTATGGGACACCATCATACACCATATATATTACTATATCCTGTGAACCTATGCTTCAAAACTGAAGGAGAAATTAAGATCTTCCCAGTTGAACAAAAGCTGAAAGAAATCATTACCACCAGACCTGCCCTACAAAAAATGTTAAGAGTCTTACAAATTACAACAAAAGGATGCTAGACAGCAACACGAAGTCATACAAAAGTATAGTTATGCAATAAAGGTAAGTATATGGACATGTATAGAATCCTGTATTATTGTAATTTTGTTGCATAAATCTACTTTTAATTCTTGCACAGAGAATAACAGATAAAAGCCCAAAAGTACCCTATAAATCTATGTTACATATAATCTATGCTATCAGTTTAAAATAGATTTTTATAACTTTATATTTGACATAATCAAAATGGTAACCAAAAAGAAAATATCTATAGAATACACACAAAAGAAAATAAGACGGAAATCAAAGCATATCACTACAAAAAAATCAAAGAAACACAAAAAAAGGCAATAAAAAGAGAAATAAGGGACAAAAAAGCCACAAGAGTTACAGAAAGCAAGTAACAAAATGGCAATGGCAAATCCTTCTGTATCAGTAATTACTTTAAATGTAAATGAATTAAACTCCCCAGTCAAAAGACATAGATTGGCTGAGTAGATTAAAAAAAACAGGATTCAAGGGGGCCGGCCAGGTAGCATAGTGGTTAAGTTCTCATGCTCCACTTTGGTGGCCCAGGGTTCACAGGTTCAGATCCTGGGCATGGACCTATGCACCATGTATCGAGCCATGCTGTGGCAGCCATTCCATGTATAAAGTAGAGGAAGATGGACATGAATGTTAGCCCAGGGCCAATCTTCCTCAGCAAAAAGAGGAGGATTGGCAACGGACGTTAGCTCAGGGCTAATCTTCCTCACCAAAATGAAAACAAAAACAAAACAGGATTCAATATGCTGCATACAAGAGACCCATTTTATATCTAACAACACACACAGGCTGAAAGTGAAAGGATGGAAAAAGATATTCTGTACAAATGGTAACCACAAGAGAGCAGAGGTACTAATATGCATCTGTACTAACATGAGACAAATAGACTTTAAGTCAAAAATTATCACAAGAGATAAAGAAATATGTTATATAATGATAAAAAGGACAATTTACCAGGAAGATATAACAATTATAAATCCTTATTCACCAAAACATCAGAGCTCTTAAATATATGAAGCAAATATTGACAAAATTGAAGGGAGATATAGAGAGTAACAAAATAATAGCAGGAGACTTCAATACCCTACTTTAAGTAATGGAAGAACAACCACACAGAAGGTCAATAAGAACATAGAGGACTTGAACAACAGTATATAACAATTAGACCTAACAGACATATACAGAACACTCAACAATAGCAGATAACACATTCTTCTCAAATGCCCCTGGCACATTTTCCAGGACAGACCTTATGGTAGGCCAAAAAACAAATCTTAACAAAATTAAAAAGACTGAAATCATAGAAAGTATCTTTTCTTAACACAGTGAAACAAAATTAGAAATCAGCAGCAGAAGGAAAATTTAAAACTCTGCAAATACACATGTATTAGGGTTCTCTAGAGAAACAGAACCAAAAGAATATACAGAGAGATATATGAGAGGATTTATTACAGAAATTGGCTTACATGATTATGGAGATTGAGAAGTCCCACAATATGCCATCTGCAAGCTGGAGAACCAGCAAAATTGGTGGTGTAGTTCAGTCCAAGTCTGAAGGCCTGAGAACCAGAAGAGCCAATGGTATAACTCCCAGTCTGAGGCCAAAGCTCTGAGAACTTGGGGGGCTGCTGGTGCAAGCCTAGAATCCAAAGGGCCAAGAACGAGGGGTTCCAATGTCAGAGATCAGGAGAAGACAGATGTCCCAGCTCAAGGAGAGAGAGAGAGAGACAATTTGCCCTACTTCTGCCTTCTGGTTCTATCTGGGCCCCCAAAAGATTAGATGATGGCTGCCCACACTGGTGAGGGTGGATCTTCTTTACTCTGTCTACTGATTCAAATGCTAATTTCTTCCTGAACCTCCTCACAGACATACCCAGAAATAATGTTTTACCAGGCATCCCTTAGCCTGATCAAGTTGATGCATAAAATTAACCATCACGACATGGAAATTAAACAACATACTCTTAAACAACCAATGGGTCAAAGAAGAAATCAAAAGGGAAATCAGAAAATATCTTGAGATAAATGAAAATGAAAACACACAACCAAAAGTTATGGGATACAGCAAAAGCAGTGCTAAGAGGGAAGTTTATAGCGGTAAATGTTTACATTAAAAAAGAAGAAAGATCTCAAATAAAAACCTAACTTTACACCTCAAGTAACTAGAGAAAGAAGAATAAACTAAGCCCAAAGTTAGCACAAGGAAAGAAATAAGAAAGATCAGAGCTGAAATAAATGAAATAGAGACCAGAAAAACAATAGAAAAGATCAACAAAACTGAGGGCTATTTTTTTGAAAATTTCAACAAAATTAACAAACCATTAGCTAGATTAACTAAGAAAAAAAAAAGAGACAACTCAAAAATGAAAATCAGAAATGAAAGAAGGCTCAGTACAACAAAAACAATAGAAATAAAAAAGATTCTTATAAGAGAGTATTATGAACAGTTGTATGACAACAAATTGTAAAACCTAGAAGAAATAGATAAATTCCTAGAAACACACAATCTACCAAGAATGGATCATAAAGAAACAGAAAATCTGAACAGACTTATAACTAGTAAGGAGACTGAATTAGTAATCAAAAACCTTCCTACAAAGAAAAGTCCAGGACCTGATGGCTTCACTGGAAATTTTACTAAACATTTAAAGAATTAACACCAATCCTCCTCAAACTTTTCCAAAAAACCTAAAAGGAAGCAACATCCCAAACTCATTCTATGAGGCCATCATTACCCTAATTACCAAGGCCAGACAAAGACACTAAAGAAGAGACCAATATCTTTGATAAATGTTGATGCAAAAATGCTTAGCAAAACACTACCAAACCAAATTCAGCAACATATTAAAAAGATTACACACCATGACCAAGTGATTTATTCCTGGAATGCAAGGATAGATCAACCTATGAAAATCAATCAGTGTAATGCACAACATTAACAAAATGAAGGACAAAAACTATATATATTTCTCAATTGATGCCAAAAAAACCATTTGACAAAATTCAACACCCTTGCATGATAAAAACTTTCAACAAACCAGATATAGAAGGAAACTACCCTGACATAATAGAGACCATACGTAAAAAGCCCACAGCTAACATTATACTCAATGGAGTATGAAAAACTGAAAGCTTTTCCTCTACAATTATGAACAAGACAAGGATGCCCACTCAACTCCACTTCTATTCACCATAGTACTGGAAGTCGCAGCCTGAGTGATTAGGCAATAAAATAAATAAAAGGCATCCAAATTGGAAAGGAAGAAGTAAAATTATCTGTTTGCAAATGACATGATCTTATACATTAAAAACCCTAAAGATTCAGGCCGCCCAGTGGTGCGGCGGTTTGGTTTGTGCTTTGGCAGCCCGAGGTTCTTGGGTTCGGATCCCAGGCACCGGACGACGCACTGCTTGTCAGCCATGCCCTGGTGGCATCCCATATAAAGTAGAGGAAGACAGGCACGGATGTTAGCCCAGGGCCAGTCTTCCTCTGCAAAAAGAGGAGGATTGGCAACGGATGTTAGCTCAGGGCTGGTCTTCCTCACAAAATAAATAAATACATAAAAACCCTAAAGATTCCACTGAAAAGCTGTTAGAATGAGTGAATTCATCAAAGTTGCAGGATACACAATCAACATGCAAAAATCAGGTGTGTTTTTATATACTAAAAATGAATGATCTATAAAAGAAATTTAAAAAACAATTCCATTTACAAGAGTATCAAAAAGAATAAAATTCTTAGGAATAAACTTGAGGTGAAAGACTTGTACACTGAAGTGGAAAACACTACTGAAAGAAAATAAAGAAGACAGTAATAAGTGGAAAGGCATCTCATGTTCATGGGTTGGAAGACTTATTATTGTTAAAATGTCCATACATCCCAAAGCAATGTACAAATTCAATGTAATCCCTATCAAAATCCCAATGTTGTATTTTGCAGAAATAGAAAAAGCCATCCTAAAATTCATATGGAATCTCAAAGGACCCTGAATAACCAAAACAATCTGGAAAAAGAAGAACAAAACTGGAGGACTCCCACTTCCTCATCTCAAAATTTACTACAGTAATCAAAACAGTATGGTACTGGCATAAAGGCAGACATATATACCCATAAAATACAACAGAGATCCCAGAAATAAACCCTAACATATATGGTCAAGTGATTTCAAAAAGGGTGTCAAGTCCATTCAATGGAGAAAGAACAGTCTTTTTAACAAGTGGTCCTGGGAAATCTGGATATCCATACATAAAAGATGAAGTTGGACCCTTACTTTGCACCATATATGAAAATTAACTCAAAATGGATTGAAAACCTAAATGTAAGACCTAAAACTACAAAACTCTTAGGGAAAAACAGGGAGAAAGCTTCACAACATTGGATTTGGCAATGATTTCTTGGATGTGACACCAAAAGTACAGGCAACAAAAGTAAAAATAGATAAATTGGACTACATTGAAATTTAAAACTTTTGTGAATAAAAAGACTATCAACAGAATGAAAAGACATCCCATGGAATGGGAGAAAACATTTGCAAATCATATATCTGATAAGGGATTAATATCCAGAATATATAAACTACTCCTAAAACTCAACAACAAAAAACAAACCACCCAATTCAATAATGAGCAAAGGACTTGAATAGACATTTCTCCAAAGAAGATACACAAATGGCCAATAAGCACATGAAAAGATGCCCAACATCACTGATGATTATTATGGAAATGCAAATCAAAACTATAATGAGATATTACCTCACACCCATTAGGATGGCTACTATCAAAAAAAAAAAAACAGAAAACAAGAAGTGGTGGCAAGGATGTGGAGAAATTGGAACCCTTTTGCATTGTTGGTGGAATTGTAAAATGGTGCAACCACAATGAAAACAACATGGTGTTTCCTCAAAAAATTAAAAATAGAACTTACAGGGCCGTCCGGTGGCGCAGCGGTTTAGTTCGCACTTGGCAGCCAGGGGTTCGCGAGTTCGGATCCCAGGCACCCGCCGACACACTGCCTGTCAGCCATGCCATGGTGGCGTCCCATATAAAAAGTGGAGGAAGATGGGCACGGATGTTAGCCCAGGGGCAGTCTTCCTCAGCAAAAAGGGGAGGATTGGCAACAGATGTTAGCTCAGAGCTGGTCTTCCTCACAAAAAAATTAATAAATAAATAAAAATAGAACTTACATATGATCCATCAACCCCACTTATAGGTATATATCCAAAGGAATTGTAATAAGGGTATCAAAAAGATATCTGCACACCCATGTTCATAGCAGCATTATTCACAATAGCCAGGAGGTGGAAACAACCCAAATCTCCATGGATGGATGAATGGATAAACAAAATGTGGTATATACATACAGTGGAATATTATTCAGCCTTGAATAAAGGAGGGGGGCTGGCACAGTGGCATAGTGGTTAAGTTCGCCATGTTCCACTTTGGGGGCCTATGTTCAAGGGTTCAGATCCTGGGCACAGACCTACAGCACTCGTCCACCAGGCTGTGGCAGCAACCCACATACAAAATAGAGGAAGATGGGCCACAGATGTTAGTTCAGGGCGAATCTTCCTCAAGAAAAGAGAGGAAGATTGGCGATGGATGTTAGCTCAGGGCGAGTCTTCCTCAGGAAAAAAAAAATTGTATTAGAAAAGAAAATTCTGTCACATGCTACAACATGGATGAACCAAGGGGATATTATGCTAAGTAAAATAAGCCAGTCACATAAATACAAATACTGTATGATACCTCTTATATGAGGTATCTAAAGTAACCAAATTTATGGAAACAGAAAGTAAAATGGTGGTTACCAGGGGCTGGGATACTTTCTGAGAAATGTTTTGTTAGCTGATTTCGTTGTTGTGTGATCATAGAGTGTACTTACACAAACCTACTACACACTTAGGCTACATAGTACTAATCTTATGGAACCACTGTTGTATATGCAGTCCATCATTAACCAAAACATCGTTATGCGGCACACGACTATATACTTAATACTTCTGAACTGTATGCTTAAAAATGGTTAACATGATAAAAATTATGTCTTCTATAATTAAAAAATTTTTTAACCAAAAAAAATGGACACATACCATGTGGTCTCCAGGGTTTTTGGCTTTTTTTCAAGTATATATTTTTCACAACTTCATTATGTTTTGAACAACTTTTTAAACAATGCTCTGTCAAAATTGCCAATATTAAAGTTTTCTCTATACAGCAGTATGATGTAGGAATAACAAACTCTCTATATACACTTTAAAATTCTTCTTGAGAGTAAATATTAGAAAAGATATTTTCCTTTCTTTTTTGTTTTCAAATTGTGTGCTACATATGAGAGAAATAATTCACTTCTTACAATTTTCCAATATAATAAAATATCCCAGTAATTGGTTAACAATAAAAAAAGAGTATTTGATTAATAAAATTCTGGCTAAAAAACACTATAAATGGGCAAGTATAAGTGAATTTTTTAAATCTGAACTCGAAAACATTCATTATTCAGTTATCAAACTCCCCTGGTTGAGCTAAGTGTAAAAATGACAGAAGTCATGGGGGACTGTGTCTATGAGATTTCCACTGTGCGCCACATAGAAAATTGACCCCAAAAATGTTTCATTGGGACGTGGGAAAGTTTTCTTGTAATCGTACTTACGAAGGAGTTAGCAGAAATTGTATTTGTATTTGACTCATATCTTAATCATTTTTTAACAGAACTCCTGGAGCATTTGGACAGAGGAGATATGCTAAATGAAGCTTTTGTTGGCCTATCTTTAGCACCTCAAAGAGAAGACACATTTCCAGATAACCTCCCTTCCTTTTGTTCAGTCCATAGACATATTCAACAAAGAACACTGAATGTCTCTTCTAATAGGTAAGATACATTGAACTGAGAAAATTGCTCCATAAAGGAAGCCTATTTAGTATTAAACAATTTATCCCCTGTTTAAATGAAAACTAATAGTTAAGCAAGGATATTTCAAAATTCCAAAGAAAAAAATGTGCATTTTCTCACGGCTAGAACTTTGCAGTAGTTTGGTCATGCAAGAGGAGGCATGATGGAAGCAGAATTGAATATTCTGTAAACAGAATATTGTTAGAATGAATGTTATTCCAGGCCAAAATTAAATTACTATACCATATTGAATTCTACTTATGTTGTTAAATTTTTGAATGTTAGATTATTACATTATTAGATTATTCAAACAGTATTAATTTTTAGAATATTTAGTTTGAATTATAATTTATATGATCACACTTATCCAAACTTGCCATTAGTTTTTGATATATGGTAAATGATAATATCTATCCAGCTTGCCACATTGGGTTATTGAGAAAATAAACAGAAAGGATAAAGGTGAAACTAAAAACACTAGACAAAGTAATAATGTTATTTATAATGATAATTATAATGTTAATTATGATGATGATTATGCTCTGAAGCAAAGGTCAGCACGCTTTTTGTGTAAAGGGCCAGATATTCGGCTTTGTGGGCCATACAGAGTCTATTGCAACTACTCAACTCTGCTGTTGTAGTATGAAAGCAGCCATAGATAATATACAAATGAATGAGAGTGGCAGTGTTACAATAAAACTTTATTTACAAAAACAGGCAATGGGTGGGATTTGGCCCCTGGTCTGTAGCTTATATACCTGCTCTTGGAGATCTCAACTACATGCAATAATTGTGAAGAGGCCACATTTTTCATATATATCATATATGATATATATGAATATATGGTATGCAAAATGAAATACTATATATTTCTAAATATTTTTCATATATCATATATATTTCATATCTATCATTTACATATACTTATATTACCCTTGAGAAAAATGTCTCAAACTACATAGATTAATAGTAAATAAAGGGGCAGGATTTCCAGGTATGGCAGCATTCAGAGGTCAGCAAATCCTCTCCCTAGGAAACAATTATAAAACTGGACAGAAACTACATTTCAGGGCTCTAGAAATCCAATAGAGGCGAACAACAAATTGAGAAGCATTTATTCACAAAAAACTACTGAACTTCTAGTAATAAAGTGGAAATTTGTGATGTTCTGGGGCTGCTCCCATCCTCCCACCACCTCCAAGCCATTTCAGCCTTGTAGTTCTGCTAGGGTAGGACAGGCTGTGAAAACCAACAGCTGACTTGATTTGCATCTTAAGAGTGGAAAAACCCTGCCCAGCAGAATTGTCAATAAAAAGAGCAAACTCACTGTCAGTAAAAGTAACAAATTTGACAGGAAATGAACAGGGAAAGTCACAGTTCTACTAGCCTGCTTAGGTCAAGTGACAGAATGGCAAACTACCCAGAAATTTAACAGGGAGATTCTGGAAATGAGAGAACCAAAGAGGGGCTAATTAAGCTCCCTACACATTACTGATGGAGTAGTATGACCTCTCATTTTTTGGCTCTCTCTTGTCTTGCGGGACTCTAAAATTTCCCCTTATGCTGCTTTCCCCCTTCACACCCATTTGCCAAAAGGTGACTCTCCCTTTTTGCCTTTTATCACCTACCCATCTCCCCAACCCAGAAGCTATGCATTTAAAAAACTGCCCCTTCAAACTGCCCCTTACTTTTAAGCCCCTTCAGTGTAGTCCCTGCTCTGATCTACAAGAATACCAGGAGTTGAAGAGACCACGCACTGGGATTTTTTTTTTTTTCCATTTTATTTACAATTATTTTGAAGTCTGGACATTCTCGGTCTTGAAGTCATGCCAAAGGTGTGGTTTGCATATAGCTTTGTTTCTCCCTTTATTATGTTCTATATTGTTTATAGAGGAAGTTTTGGGAGGTGGAAAGGAGGACAGCCACTGTTATCTTCAGCTAACTGGAAGTCTTACCTCTTTATTTACTTTTTTGAAAACAATTTTACTGAGGTATAATTTCCATGTACCATAAAATTCACCAATTGTAAGTGTACAATTCAACGACGTATGGTAAATTTATAAAGTTGTGCAACTACCACCACAGTGCGGTTTTAGAATATTTCCATCACCCTAAATAGTTCCTTTGTGCCAATATACAGTCAATTCCCACTCCCACCTATAGCCCAAGCCAATCACTGGTCTGCTTTCTGTCTCCAGAGAAATTTTATATAAATGAAATCATACGATCTGGAAGTTTCACATAAATGGAGTCATACAATATACTGTCTTTTGTATCAGGCTTCTTTCACTTAGCATTATGTTTCTGAGGTTCATACATGTTGTAACATGTAGTAATAGTTTATTCCTTTTTAATTGCTGAATAGTATCCCATTGTATGGTTATACCACATTTTGTTTTTCCACTCACCAGCTGGTGGATATTTGAATTATTTCCAGTATTTGGTTATGAATAATGTTGCTATAAATATTCACATATAAGTATTTGAGTGGACATATGTTTTCATTTTCCTTGGGTAGATATCTAGGAGTGACAGTGCTGGATCATATTGTACATTTATATTTATCTTGTTAGTTTTAAGAAACTGCCAAACTGTTTTTCCAAAGTGACTATAACATTTTACATACCCACCAGCAATGTATGAGGGCTCCAGTTTCTCAACATCCTCACCTATGGTTGGTGTTGCCAGTCTCCTCAATTATAACCATTCTACTGAATGGTATCTCAGTGTGATTTTAATTTGCATTTTCCCAATGACTAATCATGTTGAGCTCTTTTATGTGATTATTAGCCATTAATATATCTTCTTTGGTGAAATAGCTATTCAAAACTTTCATCCATTTTTTAATTCAGTTGTCTTTTTATTGAATTATAAGATTTCTTTATACATTCTGAATTTAAGTCCTTTATTACATATGACTTGCAAATATTTTCTCCTAGTCTGTGGCTCGCCCTTTCATTTTCCTAACAGTGTCTTTTGAAGTGCAAAAGTTTCAAATTTTGGTGAAGCCCAATTTATCTATTTTTTTCTTTTATTGATTGTGCTTTTTGTGTTGTACATAAGAAATTTTTTTCTAATCTAAGGACACAAATTTTCTCTTACATTTTCTTCTAGAACGTTTATAGTTTTAGCTCTGACATTTAAGTCCATTTTGAGTTAATTTTTATGTATGATATGATATAAGGGTCTAGGCTTATTATTTTATACATGGAAATCCAATTTTCCCAGCACCACTTGTTGAAAAGGCTACTTTCCCCCAATGAATTGCCTTTGTACCTTTGTCAAAAATCAACTAACCATAATTGTAAAGGCTTATTTCTGGACTTGCCATTCTGTTCCAATGGTCTACTTAAGTATCCTTACACCAACAAGTGTCTAGACTTTGCTATACTGAGGGCGCCAATGAATAAGAATCTCACAAAATACATCCCAATACCACAAAAATAAAGAGGAAAAAGATGACAGTTCCATACTTACTTCAAAAAAAAACAGAAGAAAAGCAATACACATTAATTGAGGAAAATTCTCCCCCCAAAACCATGAAGTAGAAGAAAACTGTACAACAACACTCCAAGCAGAATTAAATATACTCAAACAAGCAGCTAGGTACATGGAAACCCACTCTGAATTAGAAAGACAAAAACTAAGAGAAAGAGAAAAGGAGCAGAGGGGCTGGAGGGGAGGAAGGAAGTTCATCGAACTCAAGAAAGAGAAGGAAGAAAAAGACAATATTATCTTAGGAATGAAAAATAAATTACAAGGCACCCAAATGAGAATAGACTCAAATTAAAATTTAATAATAGGCACTGAAAATGGCAGAAAATAAGAGAATGAAAAGGAGATATAGAAATAAAAAGTCAGAGAGACAGTAATAGAATGAGAGATAAGGCAAAGAAGCAACAGCGGTTGTACAATTTGATTCCTTGAAGAAGAAAAATAAAACAGTGAGACAATGAATATTTAAAACTATAATCCAGGAGAATGTTTCAGAAATAAAATTTAGAAAAAAAAGACTAGCTGTGCATGTTGAAAGATCATACCAGGTACCTGAAAAAAATTATATTAGAACTATCAGTTCTAAGACATATCCTAACAAAACTCTTAGATTTCAATGATTAATTTTAAAAAACTTCAAGGCCTCCTGGTAAAAAGATCAAAAGCAAAAGAATTAAACTAGCATCAACCTTTTGAAAAATAAAATACAAGGTAAGGCAAAAGTGGAGCTGCAATTTTTAAAAACTTCATGAAAAGAAATGTGAACCAAGGATTTTCAGCTCTCCTTCAAGTATCAAGGCTAAAGAAAAACCTTTCATGAACGCTTCTTGAGGAAGGTACTAGAGGAAGAGCTTCATCCAACCATGAGATTGTTATGGAACCAAGTGGGCTCACCTTCTGGTGAGTTAAATAAGACTCTACACCAGTGGAAGTTGTCTCACAAAGTAAAGTGTATTTGCAGCAAATAGGAGGCCATGAGGAATCATTTCCAAAGTCATGGCATTCTCAAACAAAGGGAAGCAGGAACTTTTATTTCAGTTGCGAAATGAATATTCAAAAGGGAGAGGCGGGTATTTGCCTGCACAGGCTCAGCTAGAGAACATGCTTCCACATAATGAGGCCTAAACTCCACATGGAGAGATTTTAGCATTAAAACTAAGGTAAAGGTCATGGGGGTAGCCCTTCTGTTGAGGCTTGGTCAGTTTCAGGATGTTTGGTAGTTACATCTCCTTAACATACAAAAGGAAAAGAAACAACTTGGAAAAACAGTTAATTGCTTCCAAACCCACCTTTGAGTTTCTCCAGGCACCTAGTCCGTGACAAGATGACCAAAACTTCAGCAAAAGGACTGATTGTAAACATTTTAATACATATAAATGTAGATAGAAGATGAAAATGGGGTTGTGGGGAAATGAATGTGGAAGACTCATGTACAGATACTGTATGTTATGATTAAGCAGAAATAATACAACAAAAAAAATGGGAGGAAAATAGAGGGAAAGAGAAAAGTAGAATAAGTTCACTGATTGTTGTATAGGCATGGGTGGGAGTTAAAAGATGCCAATAAACACTAATATAGCAGATAATAAAAAGTTAACTAAGAAAAGAAGAGACTAATTAGTACAAAGGGAACCACTGAAACAAAACTATAAACCTTCCTAAACACCATTTAAAAAAATAAATTAGAGCAAAGGAAACACACACCTCAGAAAAAAACATAAGCAAATATAACTAAATTCACATAATTATAAAATATTCAGACACTCTTGAGACTAAGAATATCAGTCATATCAATTAATATAAATGAAATTACCTCATCAATAAAAAAATATTTTCAATTTGCTCACAAACCAAAAATCCAGCTATGTATTGTATACAAGAAATAAATCTAAAATAAATTGATTCAGAAAAGCTAAAAATAAATAGATAGGAAAAGGTATTCCAGGCAAATGAAAATAAGAAACCAATAGCAGAAATCTGGTTACAGAGAGAATAGAATTCAAGCACCAAAGTATTCAACATTGACAAAGAAATGCTAACATCCAAATTTCACAAAAAAGATATAACACAAATATGTGTGCACCAAATAACACAGAAACCACCTCTATGAAGGAAAATCTACAAGAAATGCAAGAAGACAAAGACACTTAAAACAGTAAGTAAATGATAACAGTAAGGAGAAAGACTATTTAAAGAACATAATCAGTAATGTAGATATAATGGATATTTATCAACTTTTACACTCTGAGAATAGAGAATAAATTTTCTTCCCCAGAACCTATGGAATATTCACACAAAAATGTATCATATGTTAGATGCCAAAAAGGTATCACTAAGCTCCATTAGGAAGAACTATTACCAACACTCTGATCACAATGCAATACAACTAGAAACGTTTAATCACAAGAAACAAAATGACCTTCCTCCTAGAAATTTTACAACCTTCTGTTAAACAATTCTTGAGTGAAAGAGGAAAATACAACATGAAGTTTCTAAAAAGAATTATAATGAAAACACTACATATCAGAATCTATGGGATGTATTTAAAGCAATGATCAGAGGAAAAGTGACAGCACTAACCACTTTTATCAGAGAAAATGAAAGAATAAAATAAATGAACTAATTCTAACTCAAAAAAATCTTAAAAAAATAACAAGAAACTAAACCAAAGTAAGTCAAAAGGAAAGAAATAATAAAGATTAAAAGCAGAAATTAATGAGACAGAGCAGAGGTTGGGAAACTTTCCTAAATGTCTAGAGGGTAAATATTTTAGGCTTGTGGGCCATATGTTCTCTGCTGCAACTACTCAACTCTAGTAGCACAAAAGCAGCTGTTTGCGGTACATAAGTGAATGGACGTGGCTGTGGTCCAATAAAACTTTATTTACAAAAATAGGTGACTAGCCCACAGGCCATAGTTTACTGACCCCTAAAGTAAAAGTTAAAGGTAAAAGGTAAAAAAAAAAAAAAAAAACTATAGACCTAACTAACACATCAAATCTGGTTGTTTCTGAAAAAATTAAGAAAATAGACCGAAAATAGACCGATCAAGTTGACTTGATCAAGAAAAAAGGAGAGAAAGCATGAATATACAAAAAAAGAAATGGCAGAGGAAGGGAGGAATTAACCATTGTAACATTTTTTTTTTAATCATAAGAGACCACTTTGGAGATTTCTATGCAAATAAATTGGAAAACAGAAGAAAATAGATAATTTCCTAGGTAAATAGAGATTGCTAAAAGTGGCCACCATTAGATTCAGAACTCTGAAGCAGACCGATTGCCATTAAAAAAAATATAGAGTTCTTAAGGAACTATGCTATGAAAAAGCAACAAGCCCATATAGTTTGATAGGAGAATTCTACCAAGCCTTCAAAGATCAGATATTCCCAATGCTCTGTCCTGAGAATACAAGGTTAGTTCAATGTTACCAAATCCATTAATATCAGACATCATATTAATAGATTTAAGGTTAATAAAAATCATGCAATTATCTCTATAGATGCTGAAAAAAGCCTTTGACAAAATTCAACCCCCATTCTTGATAAAAGCACTCAAGAAAATACAAATTGCAGGATACATTCTTTTTTTTTTTGAGGAAGACCGGCCTTGAGCTAACATCTGTTGCCAATGCTCCTCTTTTTGCTGAGGAGGACTGGCCCTGGGCTAACATCCGTGCTCATCTTCCTCTACTTTATATGGGACGCCGCCATGGCATGACTGACAAGCGGTGCATTGGCGGGCAGCTGGGATCCAAACTCGCAAACCCCGGGCTGCCAAGCATGAACTAAACCGCTGTGCCACCTGGCGGCCCCGCAGGATACATTCTTAACATAAGAATATGTATACAACTTAGTCCTAATGCCAGTATCTTATTTAATGGGGAATCACTAAGGGCATTTCCACTAAGACCAGAAACAAGGCAAGAATGCCCACCATCTCTGCTAATATACAACATTGTGCTAGAGGTATAAGCCAGTACAATTAGATAAATCAACAAGAGCAAGGGTTGGCAAACTATGGCCCACAGGCCAAATCCTGCTGCCTGTTTTTATAAATAAAGTTTTATTAGAACATAGCCATGCCCATTTATTTATTTACTGTCTGTGGTTTGGTAGCTGAGACTGTATGGCCCTAAAATATTTACTATCTGGCCTTTTGCAAAAGAAGTTTGCTGATCCTTGAACTAGAGGCATAAGAACCGGTAAGAAAATAAAACCATCTCTATTTGCAATGATATGACAGAATAACTGAAAAGCCCTAGGGGATCAATGATGAAACAAAATCAAATATTTTAAAAATTGAGTAAGGTAGAAGGAAGTAAAATTAACATAGAGGAATCAGTAGCCTTCATATACACAAACAGTAACCAGTTAGAGGACATAATGGTAAAGGAAAACTCCATTTACAATAATAGCAAAGAAGATTAAATACTTATAAATAAACTGAATCACAAATATGCAAAATCTACATGAGGGAAACTTTAAAACACTATGAAGACATAAAAATAGCCTTTAACAAATGGAAAGATGGGATAGGATGACTCAACATTATAAAGATATCAATTCTCCCTAACTTAACTTATAAATTTTGTGTAATCACAATAAAAATACCAACATACAAGGGCTGGCCTGGTGGTGTAGTGGTTAAGTTCGTGTGCTATGCTTCCGCGGCCTGAGGTTCACAGGTTCGGATTCCGGGTGGGGACCGACACACTGCCTGTCAAGCCCTGCTGTGGCGGCATCCTAAATAAAGTAGAGGATGATGGGCACGGATGTTAGCCCAGGGCCAATCTTCCTCAGCAAAGAGGAGGATTGGCAACAGATGTTAGCTCAGGGCCAATCTTCCTCATCAAAAAAAAAAAGTCAACATAACATTTTATGGTGTTAGACAAGTTGATGTTAAAGTTCACATAGAGGGCCGGCTTGGTGGCATAGTGGTTAAGTTCGCATGCTCCGCTTCTGGCGGCCTGGGGTTTGCAGGTTCCTATCCCCGGCACAGGCCGACGCACGGCTTGTCAAGCCATGCTGTGGCAGCATCCCATATAAAGTGGAGGAAGATGGGCACAGATATTAGCCCAGGGCCAATCTTCTTCAGCAAAAAGAGGAAGGATTGGCAACGGATGTTAGCTCAGAGCTGATCTTCCTCACACACACAAACAAGTTCACACAGAAAAACAAGCATACAGAAATATCTAGGAAAACACTAAAAACAAAACCCCAAACACTATGAGGGGGTAACTAGTCTCACCAGATATTATAACATACTAACTATAAAGGCTTATAACACTGTTATATTTGTAATTTTATTCTCTTGTGTGATTATTAGATTAATATCTGCTTCCTTATAAACCTATAAAACTCCAACAAAGTGGGAGCCACCATGACTGTCTTAGACATTAAAATTTCTCCAAACCCTACCACAATGCCTGGTGCATAGTTGGCACATAGCAGGCCTACTGCTCTCTTGGAGTTCTCACTCGGGTGTGTGTGGAAGAGGAATGATACAGATAAGAAACAAGCAAAAATACATAAGTAAAAGTCATTCAATTAACGTTAAGTACTAGGAAAAAATACAAAGAATTGGTGATCAGGGAAATCCTCACTGAGAAGGTAGTATCTGAGTTAAGACCGGAATGACAGAGAGTCATCTATGTGAAGATGTGGTACACTGACAGAGCATTCCAGAGAGAAGAAATTGCTCTTGCAAAGGGTGGAAACAAGTTTGGGAGGTTTGAGTAACAGAAAGCCAGTACAGCTAAATAGTAAAGGGGGATGCAGGATGATAAATTATTTAGGGCCTCTCTAGGCCATGCTAGGGTGCTAGGGTGTATAGTCAGTTCCAATTGCAGTGAGAAGCCACTAATAGGATATTAGAGTGTGTGGTAGGCAGAATAATGGCCTCCCAAAGATGTCCATGTCCTGATCTCCAGAATTGGTGAATATGTTATATTACATGGCACAGGGGAATTAAGGTAGCAGATGGAATTAAGGTTTGCTAACCATCTGACTTTAAAATAGGGAGATTATCCTGGATTATCCACACGGGCCGAATGTAATATTTAAAGGTGGAAGAGGGTCCCTAAATGTGGAAAAGGGAGGCAGAAGAGTCAGTGTCAGAGTGATTCACTGTGAGAAGGACTCAACCTGTCATTGCTAGCTTTGAAAATGGAGGAATGGGGCCATGAGCCAAGGAATGCAGGTGGCTTCTAGAATCTCAAAAAGGCAAGGAAATAGATTCTTCTCTAGAACCTCCAGAAAGGAATGTACCCTGTTTAAGCCACTAAATTTGTGGTAATTTATTATAGCAGCAAGGGAAAACTAATACAAAGTGTTAGGATGTGGTCTATATTTTTAATAGATCCACTTTGAATAACTGGGATGACTTGATAGGGAAAGCTGCCTTGACATTAGAGGAAGTTTTAATGTGAGGTCTGTTTTTGTACTTCACTATCTGCATGCTGGGGCACAGAGCCAAATTTCAACATCAGAACTGCAGTTGGGAAAATTTAGCTACCCTAAGATACTTGAAGTTTTTGTTTTAATTTTTCTTTCAGTAGACAAAGCAAGTTTAACCAGAGACAAGAAAAAAAGAGTCTACAGCAGTTCAGTAATGTCTCAGCCTCTAGAAGAGACAGAGGCAGAGAGAATAAGATGGCAGCATGGCCCACAGCCTGGGCCCACTCACCAGTGGTCAAGGGTGTGTCTGCTTTTCTCACTGTTGTATCCACAGCATCCAACCCAGTACCAGCCACAGAGTGAGCATTCAACAAATATTCCATCCATGATGAATGAATGAACCATAAAATATCAGCTAACTTTATAAAATGTTCTCAATTTTAAATCTTTCCCATCGACTGTTTACATTCTTTATATGCTTAAAAATCAGTGAACAAAATTTTAATTTCTGGATGGTCTGTGGCAAAATAAATAAACTGAATTAATCTGAACTAAATATAATGCAGAAACCAACTGAAAACTGGTTTTGAATAGACTGTACTGAGCTTGAGTGTATAAACAAACTTACTAGAATGTAAACTGTATGAGGGTAGAGATGTTTGTCTTTTCTTTTTTTATTATTCACTGCTACTTCCTCCAGGACTTAGAAGAGTGCCTGGCATGTACAAATGCTTAAAAAATATTTATTGAATATATAAAAGTATTATTTTTATAATACAAGAATATATAGGACATAAGAATATATAGCTAGAAGTAATTGTGTCAAGTAGACATTTTAGACATACAAAAGAATCAGGCACTCTCAAATTAAAGCAGTTACAACATCTAAGGTATAAACAAGATTTTTTTTTAAATCACCATTATGTGAATGGACTGAGACTTTATATGTCATTAATACTATTATTTAAATAGTTGGTTTTCATCTTTTTGATGTGACTGACTCAGACAACCATTATTCAAATGGTTGGGTTTTCATATTTTTGAACTGGCAATTAAAAAAAAGTTATACAACTCAAAGAAAAAGCTGTTTAGAAGGGAAAAAAATCATGCAGGGTGAGAAGGGCAATGATAAAGAAAATAAATGATCCTGGAACTAAACTAAAAATACTTAACTTTAGATTTGGTACTGCCCTAAATGTATTATATTTCAAATAAGTCAACTTCTCTGGTTACCTCAATTTTCCCATTTGTATAAGATTATCCCCTTTGAGGTCTAAAATTCTTTATTGTAGAGCAAATAAACCTTATATTTGTAGCAAATTTATCTACTTTGATATTTACTGTCATAAGTTAATTATAATACTGGTTAGCTTGCTGCTATTTATTATAACTGAATTCATACTTAAGAAACTCCAAATGAAATACTATCCTGTTAAAAGTTGTTAAATTTTGGCCTGGTTTTATTTGATTAATACCTAAGCAATTTTCCTTCAAGTTGGAACAAACAAAAAATACCCATCTATTCAGAATCTTTATGTGTGCCTACATACAATATAATTGATGAAAATTTTCAGTGTTTACAAAACAAAGAAAATTGTCAACAGAATGCCTGGCGGTAGACTTACCAGAAAAAAAATTTTTTACAGCCTATAATTCATGAAGATTGGCGCAGAACAAACTGTCCCTGCCAACAGAAAATCTGACAATTATTCTGTTGTCTAATTTGGCTCAGCCTAAGTTGACCTTGTTTATTCATCTCAGTCTTTTAATTCTTGTTAACTTGGCATCAGAGGAGAACATATGGCGTATGTCTAGGAAGTCCATTTCTGCAT
This sequence comes from Tapirus indicus, assembly GCA_031878705.1. Classification (NCBI taxonomy): domain Eukaryota; kingdom Metazoa; phylum Chordata; class Mammalia; order Perissodactyla; family Tapiridae; genus Tapirus; species Tapirus indicus. The sequence continues at coordinate 52,775,638 of CM062923.1, read as the reverse complement.
CTTAAACTGAAATAAATGTAGAATATACTGAGCATTTCCAGTGTGTTCAGCTATTAAAGTAGCTTAACACATATTAGATAGAATTCATTAAGTTCATATTATCCCCACTAGTCATTTTATGTGTGCTGCTTATAAAACTAGAAACTAAGTAGAGAGACATCTTTTTCTAAGTCTCCATACATGACCAAAACTGGCCAATTTTAAACATATTTCCAAAGAAGAAAGACAATCTTAAACCCTTTTAAACATAAAAATTAAAGTGTATCAGCACTGACAACCTAAAGATGTTTACAAGTTTTTACTGAATCTTCAGCTATGTTTAAGAAAGCTGATCAAGATAATGTGATAGGGGCCACCCCATGGCATAGCGGTTAAGTTTGTGCGCTCTGCTTCCGTGGTCCTGGGTTCGCAGGTTCAGATACCGGGTGTGGACAGACTCACCGTTTGTCAGATGGGCACGGATGTTAGCCCAGGGTCAGTCTTCCTCAGCAAAAAAGAGGAGGATTGGCAATGGATGTTAGCTCAGGGCTAGTCTTCCTCACGTGCGCGCACACACAAGATAATGTGAGAAAGCTAATGGGGGCTGAAAAAAAAGAATATTTCCATTTTCTCTCCAGTCCAATCTGGTCTCCAATAAATTTTCTTATTTTCATTTTCTGACCCACTAAAGCTTCTTGTGAAAGAGAAGTTACATTTTTTTGTGGCTTTAATAATGTCTCAAGAAAAGCTGTGAGGAAATGAGCTGCTTTACAAATTCATAAGTCTCTTATGGACTCACAGTTCTCCAGTACTAGAACTAGAAAAGCAAAAACCTTAGAAAATCCAAAGCTCCAAAATTTATGTATTTTCAGGGGTAGTGTTTTGGTTTGGAATGTATTTTCTTATCAATTAAGTCAAATGAAAAACATGAAAGTATCATTTCATGTACAAAGCCTATTAATATTATAAATTCTGAAACCCTCAGCCTTTATTAATGGACTTCATGTGACATGTACTATTTGCATAGTACTTTTCTTCCACAAAGCCCAGATCATTCAAACTTCATAACCTTACATTCAAAATATTGTAAAATTTCAGCTATAGGGGGTCCTTATTACCTAGAAATTCATTATCTAAGACCCTGTAGTTATGAGTTTATATAGAACAATAGTCTTCATAATGTGAAATATTTAAGAATAAGGTAACTACTTGTAAACTCAGTCCCTACTCAAATATCCCTCTCCAATGAATAGCAGCATTTATCTCCACCTATTAAGTGTCAATCAGTGCTTTCACTGATTGTCAGCTATGTAAACACCCAACACAGTAATACAACCACATTTCAAAACAACTGAAAATCTTGCACAAAAGAATATGTCTTGAATCAATGAAAGAGATGATGGAAAAATGTTCAGATCTCAGGCAAAAACCACTGATAAATGAAGATACGGCACTTAGACCAATTAACTAAAAAAAAAGAAATTCCACAAGGATAATGAAATTAAAAGAATTCCAAAACAAAATGAGCTTATTATCAAAGTATTAACAGAAGCCTCAGAAAAAATGAAGTCTGAATATTTCTTGAAAAAATGGCCCTCTTTATAATCATGTATGTTGTGAAAGTCAAATGTGAAGTTAAAGATGCCATACCATGCTCTTAGACAGTCAGGTCAGAAAAACTAGGACCACGCCCCACCTGCCAAATCAAACTGATTTATTCTTTGTTCCTTCAAAGAACATGTGCAGAGCTGAAAGTGTAACCTAAAGATAAAACAAGCTTATCTACGTTTTTACCTTTGATTTTTTTAGTCAAATTGTATTGTCACTATTTACTGTGGTTTTCAATCCCATTTTAAAGGGATTCACTTTAAGGGCCTTTTTTTCCCCCCGAAAGTAGCTATCCTCAGATATGGGCCTCTTGCAGCTATGTTAAAATATGTAAATGTACAGATTAAAAATAATGAAATGTTGGGTCTGGCCCCATGGCATAGTGGTTAAGTTCAGCGCATTCTGCTTCGGTGGCCGAGGTTCACGGGTTTGAATCCCAGGCGTGGACCTACACCACTCATCAGCCACACTGTGGCAGTGACCCACATACAAAGTAGAGGAAGACTTGCACAGATGTTAGCTCAGGGCTAATCTTCCTCAGCAAATAATAATAATAATAATAATAATGGAATGTATGCCATTGAGGACCAGGCAGAAGTGTCTACAAGGCTTTACTGTTCACTATTTCTTTGGGTCTATTTTTTATCTCTTTGCCACAGTCTTTGAATCTTGGTTCACATACCTTTCTGTGTCAAGAAAGAGAGATTTTAAAAAGTAAAGAAATTAAAACTTTCAGGGAGAAAATTATGGAAAGCAGAAAATAACCTAAGAAAGATGGTGCCATTTACATATACACACAAAAAATATAACTGAATAATAGATGCTTTTGTTTTTGCTATTTCACGTACAACTGAAAACAGAGCTGGACAGGGGCAGTGAATTGCATTCTGCAGATATGGCAGATCTCCAGGAAAATCATCTACATGGGGTCTGAAACACCCTGACACCACCATGTACTACTTCTTCCTTATACACCCAGCTACTAGTCTATTACCTATGGTTCAGGGTAAACCAAGCTTTGCATGTCCCTTCCCAGAGATAAACTGTGTATCTGGAATAAGGGAGAAGAACACACGCCATCTGTAAATCCCTGTATTTAGAAATCATGATTATTTTGCTTTTCTTATAAATGTTCCTACAAGCAAATCTGGAGAAATTGTTACTTTGTGTCCCAAATAATAAAAAATAACAGAGGGTGCTGTGTGTTTCCTATTACACCACAACATGAGGTATATAATGTCTTTTAGTGATGCTAAGATAAATCAATGGACTTTTCCATTAAAAAGGTCCCCACCAAACTTTCACCTAGTGTTTTAGAATTCATTGATGAAAGCTGCCTAGCTTATTATTTAATTAGGGGCTGTGAAATGGGGATTTTCTAATTCTGTCATTCCTTCTGCATTTATAAGCTAGAATTCTATCCAGAAAGTTTCCTTAGCAACTATTCAATTACTCTGAAAGGCAGAGTAAATGCTTGATTATTTCCCTAGATTTATCAATTTTCAGAGTCATAAATTAAGCTACAAACCTACTAGTGGCCATTATTTGGGGGGGAAGGGAGGGTCATATGGAATTTGAAATGATGTTTAATCTGTTTCAATCCATTGGGTCACTATTCTTTCTGATGGTCAGGATTTATAAATTAGAATAACGTTTTCAGAAAGTAATTTTGGCAATAAGTATCCAAAGTCTCTATATGTCATGACTTTAAATTTCACTTTTGTAATATATACATAGAAATGTCCATCACATTGTTATCATAAAAGTGAATAACCCAAATGTCTATTTGAGGAATTATTGAGTAAATTACAGTATATCCAAATATCGGAATACTACATAGCCATTAAAAATCATGATGATCAGTTTTTGGTTCCAGATGGTGTAAGCATTCAATCCCTGTCATTCCCATTGAATGCACCTAAAAATCCTGGACAGAATGTATAGAGTAGCTATTTGAGGAAAGTAAATAGTGGCTGATAGATTAAGGAAGAAGACAAGAATTTGAAGTACCTCAACCTGTGGTGAGTTTGCCAGTAGTTTTTCCTTCAGTTTGTCACCACTTGGGCCTGAAGGCAGGTAAAGCCATGGAGGTATGTGGCAGCATGGAATAACTGAAGCCACTGCTTCGATACCAGAAAGTATTGAAGGAGATTATAGACAAGAAGGAGCTCAAGAAAGTGACCCTATGAAGCTGTTGATAAACTCCAGGGCTTACCCTAAGCTGTGTATATATGAATCTGATCCTAATCATCTTATAGAAGACTCTGAGATCTAAACTAACAGGTAAAACATCACCCAGGTCACAGATTAGCCACTGGGTGGTACACACATGGACAGATCCAAATAGCAATGCAAAGACTTGGAAAACTGAAGACATTGGAACCACAGCTCACAGAGGTACATTGGAACTTGAAGCCTAAACCTAACAAGATCAATTGCCTGCTGAGACAGAAGTGACATTTTTCATGAGATTGACAACAAGAGCAAGTCTTATAACTTTCAAAATATCCAGAACCCAAAATTACTTGAATATCAAGAACCAGGAAAAACTCAGCACCCATGAGAAAAGATAATCAATAAAACACCACCACTGAGATGACAGATGTTGGAATTATCTGACAAAACTTTAAGCAGCTCTTACAAAAATGCTCCAACAATTATAAAACTCTTCAAACAAATGAAAAATAGGAAGTCTCAAAAATAAATAGAAAATATACAGGAGAAACAAAGAAATCAAAAATAAAATAACCAAAATTCTTTTTTAAAACTCACTGATGGCTTCAATAATAGCAGAATGGAGATGACAAAGGAAAGAATCAGTGAACTAGAAGAGAGATCAATATAAAATATCCAATGAACAACAAAGAGAAAAAAAATAATGAAAAAAGTAAACAGAGCTTCAGGGGCCTGTGAGACAATGCCAAAAGGTCTAATATTCATAATATCAGAGTCACAGAAGGAGAGGGGGAAAAAAGTGCCATGCTAAAAAAAATACACAAAGAAATAATGGCTGAAAACATCTCAAATATGGTAAAGAATAACTAAGAGAATGTGTTGCCAACAGACCTGCTTCAAAAGAATTACCAAAGGAAGTTCTTCAGACAGGGAAATGATACCAGAGGGGAACTCAGAACATCAAGAATGAAGGAAAAGAAATAGAAATGGTAAATATCTGGATAAATATGATAGACTGTTCTCTTGAGTTCTTTAAAACATGTTTGAAGGTTGAATGCAAAACTGCATAAGAATGTCTGGTGAGGTTTTTCAATGTATATAAATGTAATATATAAGAAAAATACAACAAAAGTGCAAAGGGTAAAGGGACGTAAATGGTGGAAAGGATTCTATATTCCACTTGAAGTGGTAAAATATAAATTTTAAGTAGACTGTGAAAAGTTAAGTATGAATATTGTATCCCTAGATCAACCATTTATAAAACTACACAAAGATAAATAATAAAAAAACACAGTAGCTAAATAAAATACTAAAAAAAAAGTTCAAATATCCCAAAAGGAAACAGAAAAAAGAAAAACTGTGGGAGCAAAAAATAAAATAAAATGATTTAAATCCAAACGTATAAATATGTACATTAAATATAAGTGGTCTAAACACAATTAATTGAAAGAGATTGTCAGAATAGATTTAAAAAATCATGATCCAACTACATGCTGTCCACAAGAAATCACTTCAAATATAATGATATACTAGGTTAAAAGTAGAAAGATGGAAAAAGGATAAATTATGAAAATTCTAATCAAAAGAAATCTAAAATGACTATATTAATAGACAAAGTAGGTTTCAGAACAAATAAAATTACCAAGGACAAAGGAAGACATTACATAATGATAAAAAGAGTCAATTTATCAAGATGGTGTAACAATCCTAAATGCGCATGTACCTGACAACATAATATATGAAGTAAAAAAAATGACGGAAGTCACAAGAGAAACAAACAAATCCCCAGTGACAACTGGGGACTTCAATACTCATCTCTCAACAATTTGTAGAACTAGTAAAAAGAAAATCATTCTACCCAACAACAGTAGAATATACATCCTTTTCAAATGCACATGAACATTCACTGTAACAGATCATATCCTGGGTCATAAAACAAATCTTAAATTTAAAAGAACATACAAAGTATGTTCTCTAATAATAATGGAGTTAAACCAGAAATTAATAACACAAAGATATACAGAAAAATATCCAAAAACTTAAAAATTAAAAAACACACTTCTAATAATCCATAGGTCAAAGAGGCAGTCCTTGAGGAAATTAGAAAATAGTATAAAATGAAAAATAAATTACAATATATCAAAATTTGTAGGAGGCAGCTTGAACAGTGGTTAGTGGAGATTTTATTATATCAGAAAAGAAGAAATGTCTCAATCAACACTCTAAGCTTCCACGTAAGAAACTAGGTGGAAAAAGGGCAAAATAAACTCAAAGAAAGCACAAAAAAGGAAATAATAAAAGACCACACATCACTGCAATTGAACACAGAAAAACAATCAAGAAAATCAATGAAATCAAAAGTTGAAAACTTGCTGTTTGAAAAGATCAATGAAAATGACAAACCTCTAGTCAGACTGACAGAAAAAAGAAAAGACATAGGTTATCAATATCAAGAATGAGAGAGGATATTATAATAGACTTCACAGATGTTAAATAGATAATAATGTTGTGAACTACTCTATGCATATAAATTTGAAAACATAGTTGGAATGAACTAATTCTTTGAAAACCACAAGCTATGAAGATTGTTGAAAACTAAACAGATAATCTGAATACTCCTATCAGTATTAAAGAAATTGAATTTATAGTTACAAAAAGAAAACTCCAAAAAAGACATCTCCAGGTCCAGATAATTTCACTGGTGAACTCCACCAAACTTTTACAGAAAAAAAATACCATGAACTGTACACAATCTCTATCAGAAAATAAAGATAAAAAACCGTCCCAACTCATTTTCTGAGGCTACTATCACCCAAACAGAGTACAAACAAACAAAAATAGACCAGTATCCCTCTTAGATATAGAAGAAAAATCCTCAAGAAAAGATTAAGAAATCAAATTCAGTAATATATAAGAAGAATAATATACCACAATCAAGTGGGGTTTTTCTTGGGGATCCAAGGCTTATTCAGGATTCAAAAATCAATCAGTGAAATCCACTATACTGACAGTCTAAAGAAGAAAAATCAGTTGATCAGATCAACTGGTGCAAAAGGAGCATCTGACCAAATTTAATACCCATTCATGATTTTTTAAATTGATGTCTTAATAGTTTATAACATTGTGAAATTTTAGTTGTACATTATTGTCAGTCACCATACAAATGCATCCCTTCACCCCTTGTGCCCAGTCCCCACACCTCTTGCCCCTGGTAACCACCCAACAGTTCTCTCTGTCCGCTGTGTTAGTTTATATTCCACATATGAGTGAAATCATGCAGTATTTGTCTTTCTCTCTCTGGCTTATTTCACTTAACATAATACCCTTCAGGTCCATCCATGTTGTTGCAAATGGGACAATTGTGTCTTTTCTTATGGCTGTGTAGTATTCCATTGTATGTATATACCACATCTTCTTTAACCAGTCATCAGTTGAGGGACACTTGGGTTGCTTCCACTTCTTGGCTATAGTGAATAATGCTGCAATGAAGATAGGGGTGCATAAGCCTCTCTGGATTATTGATTTCAGGTTTGTTGGATAGATACCCAATAGTGGGATAGCTGGATTATAAGGTATATCTACTTTTAATTTTTTGAGGAATCTCCATACTGTTTTCCACAGAGGCTGCACTAGTTTGCATTCCCACCAGCAGTGAATTTAAGGTTCCCGTTTCTCCACAACTTCCCCAACATTTGTTGTTTTTTCTCTTGGTGATTATGGCCATTCTAACGGGTGTAAGGTGATATCTTAGTGTAGTTTTGACTTGCATTTCCCTGATGATCAGTGATGTTGAAAATCTTTTCATGTGCCTGTTGACCATCTGTATATCTTCCTTGGAAAAATGTCTGTTCATATCCTCTGCCCATTTTTTGATCGGGTTGTTTGTTTTTTGTTGTTCAGTTGTGTGAGTTCTTTATATATTATGGAGGTTAACATTTTTGGATATATGATATGCGAATGTTTTCTCCCAGCTGGTGGGTGGTCTATTCATTTTGACCCTGGTTTCATTTGCCTTGTAGAAGCTCTTTAATCTGAAGTCCCACTTTGTTTTTTCTTTTGCTTCCCTTGTCTGAGTAGACACGGAATTCGAAAAGATCCCTTTATGACTGATGTCAAATAGTGTACTGCTTATATTTTCTTCCAGGAGTTTTGTAGTTTCAGGTCTCACTTTCAGGTGTTTGACCCATTTTGAGTTAATTTTTGTGCATGGTGATAGAAGATGTTTTACTTTCATTCTTTTCCACATGGCTATCCAATTTTCCCAGCACCATTTATTGAAGAGACTTTCCTTTCTCCACTATCTATTCTTAGCTCCTTTGTCAAACATTAGCTGTTTGTAGATGTGTGGTTTTATTTCTGGGCTTTCAATTCTGTTCCACTGATCTGTGTGTCTATTTTTGCACCAGTACCATGCTGTTTTGATTACTATAGCTTTAGAGTATATTGTGAAGTCAGGAATTGTGATGCCTCCAGCTTTGTTCTTTTTTTTTCAGGATTGCTTTAGCTATTCGGGCTCTTTTGTTGCCCCATATGAACTTTAGTATTCTTTCTTCTATTTCCGTGAAGAATGTCATTGGGATTCTGATTGGGGTTGCACCAAATCTGTAGATTGCTTTAGGTAGTATGGACATTTTAACTATGTTTATTCTTCCAATCCATGTACATAGGATATTTTTCCATTTCTTTATGTCATCACCTATTTCTTTCAATAGTGTCTTATAATTTTCATTGTATAGCTCTTTCACCTCCCTTGGTTAAATCTATCCCCAGATATTTTATTCTTTTTGTTGTGATTGTGAATGGGATTGTCTTTTTAAGTTCTCTTTCTGTTAGTTCGTTATTAGAGTATAGAAATGCAACTGATTTTTGTAAGTTGATTTTACACCCTGCTACTTTGCTGTAGTTGTTGATTATTTCTAATAGTTTTCCAATGGATTATTTAGGGCATTGTATATATCAAATCATGTCGTCTGCAAACAGTGACAGTTTCATTTCTTTGTTGCCTGTTTGGAGTCCTTTTATTCCTTTTTCTTGCCTAACTGCTCTGGCCAAAACCTCCAGTACTATGTTGAATAAGAGTGGCAAGAGTGGGCACCCTTGTCTTGTTCCTGTTCTCAGAGAAATGGCTTTCAGTTTTTCCCCGCTGAGTATGATGTTGGCTGTGGATTTGTCATATATGGCCTTTATTATGTAGAAGTACTTTCCTTCTGTACCCATTTTGTTGAGAGTTTTTATTATAAATGGATGTGGGATCTTGTCAAATGCCTTTTCTGCATCAATTGAGATGATCATGTGGTTTTTATTCTTCATTTCGTTAATGATTGATTTGTGCATGTTGAACCATCCCTGTGTCCCTGGTGTAAATCCCATTTGGTCATGGTGTACAATCTTTTCGATGTATTGCTGTATTCGGTTTGCCAATATTTTGTTGAGGATTCTTGCATCTATGTTTATTAGCAATATTGGCCTGTAGTTTTCCTTTTTTCTATTATCCTTGTCTTGCTTTGGTATCAGGGTAATGCTGGCCTCATAGAATGTGTTAGAAAGTGTTCCATCTTCCTCTATTTTTTGGAAAAGTTTGAGAAGGATAGATATTAATTCTTCTTTGAATGTTTGGTAAAATTCTCCAGAGAAGCTGTCTGGTCCTGGACTTTTATTTTTAGGGAGGTTTTTGATTACTGTTTCAATCTCTTTACTTGTGGTTGGTCTATTCAGGTTCTCTATTTCTTCTTGATTCAGTGTTGGGAGGTTGTATGAGTCTAAGAATTCATCCATTTTTTCTAGATTGTGCAATTTGCTGGAATATAGTTTTTCATAGTATTCTCTTATAATCCTTTGTATTTCAGTGGTATCTGTTGTAATCTTTCCTCTTTCATTTCTAATTTTATTTATTTGAGGCTTCTCTCTTTTTTTCTTAGTGAGTCTAGCTAAGGGTTTGTCAATTTTATCTTCTCAAAGAACCAACTCTTTGTTTCATTGATCCTTTCTACTGTTTTTTGGTTTCAATTTCATTTATTTCTGCTCTAATTTTTATTATTTCTCTCCTTCTGCTGACTTTGGGCTTTGTTTGTTCTTTTTCTAATTCTGTTAGATGTAGTTTAAGGTTGCTTATTTGAGATTTTTCTTGTTTGTTAAGGTGGGCCTGTATTGCTACGAGTTTCCCTCTCAGGACCACTTTTGCTGCATCCCAAATGAGTTGGTATGGTGTATTTTCATTTCATTTGTCTCCAGATATTTTTTGATTACTCCTTTAATTTCATCAATGATCCACTGGTTGTTCAGTAGTTTGTTGTTTAGTCTCCACATCTTTGTCACTTTCCCAGTTTTTTCCTTGTAGTTGATTGCTAGTTTCATAACTTTATGGTCAGAAAAGATGTTTGTTATAATTTCAATCTTCTTAAATTTACAGAGGCTTGCCTGTTTCCCAACATATGGTCTATCCTTAAGAATGGTCCACGTGCACTTGAGAAGAATGTGTAACCTGCTCTTTCTGGGTGGAGTCCTCTCTATATCTATTAAGTCCATCTCATCCAGTTTTTCATTTAAGTCCACTATTTCCTTATTGACTTCGTCTGGATGATCTATCCATTGATGTGAGTGGGGTGTTAAGGTCCCCTCCTATTATTGTGTTGTTAATATCTCCTTTTAGGTCAATTAATAGTTGCTTTATGTACTTTGGTGCTCCTGTGTTGGGTGCATAAATATTTATAAGTGATATGTCTTCTTGTTGGAATGTCCCTCTATCATTATATATTGCCCCTCTTTGTCTCTCATTATCTTTTTTATCTTAAAGTCTACTTTGTCTGATATAAGTATGGCTACATCTGCTTTTTTTTGTTTGCCATTAGCTTGAAGTATTGTCTTCCATCCTTTGACTCTGAGCCTGTGTTTGCCTTTAGAGCTGAGATGTGTTTCCTGGAAGCAGCATATTGTTGGGTCTTGTTTTTTAATCCATCCCACCACTCTGTGTCTTTTGATTGGAGAATTCAATCCATTTACATTTAGAGTGATTACTTATATATGAAGGCTTAATGTTGCTACTTTATTGCTCATTTTCTACATCTTTTCCATTTCCTTTGTTTCTTGTCCTGTGTGTTTCAGACTACCAGTTCAGTTTGGTAGTTCTGTCTAAGGGTTTTCTTAGTTTTCACTTTTTTATCATATGTGTCTCTGTTCTAAATATTAGTTTAGTGGTTACCATGTAGTTTGTATAAAAAACCTCAAAGATGAGATAGTCCATTTTCTGATGGCTTCTTATTTCCTTAGACTAAGTCGATTGCAACCCTCTCCTCTTCTAAGTTGTTATTGTCACAAGTTGTTCCATTGTGTGTTGTGAGTGTGTGTTTATATTGATGAGGTTATATTTATTTTTTGGTGTTTTCCTTTCCTTGATCTTTGATGTTATAAGTGTTTGCTAACCTATTCTGATAAAGAGCTGTAATTTATCTGGTTCTGTTCACCTATTTTTTTCTTGCTCAAAGCTTTGTATCCCCTTTCTCTCTCTCTTGTTTTTCCCAGGCATGAGGGCCTTCTTGAGCATTTCTTGCAAACAGGGTCTTGTGGCAATGAACTCCCTTAGCTTTTGTTTATCTGAGATAGTTGTTATTTCTCCATCATATCTGAAGGATATTTTCACTGGATAGAGTGTTCTCGGCTGAAGGTTTTTATTTTTCAGAATTTTGAATATATCATTCCACTCTCTCCTAGCCTAGTAGAGTTTCTGATGAGAAATCTGCTGACAGCCTGGTTGAAATTCCTTTGTACATTATCTTTTATTTCTCTTGCTACCCTTTATGTTTTTTCTTTGCCATTGACTGTTGCCAGCTTCACTACTATATGCCTTGGAGATGGCCTTTTTTTGTTGATATATCCAGGAGATCTATTGGCTTCATTCACTTGTATTTCCAGCTCCTTCCCCAGGTTTGGGAAGTCTTCAGCTATTATTTCTTTGAACAAACTCTCTGCTCCTTTTTCCCTCTCTTCTCCCTCTGGAATACCTATAATCCCTATGTTGCATTTCTTGAGTCGGATATTTCTCGGAGAATTTCTTTTCTTTTTAGTCTTAGATCTCTCTCCTCCATCTGCAGCCTTTCTATATTCCTATCCTCAATAATACGAATTCTTTCCTCCATGTTGTCAGCTCTGTTCTTTAAAGATTCCAGATTTTTCTCATCTCCTCCATTGAGTTTTTCATCTCCAACAAGTCTGTTCAGTTTTTCTTTATAGTTTCAATCTCTTTTGTGAAGTAGCTCCTAATTTCAATGAATTGTCTATCAGTACTTTCTTGTAATTCATTGAACTTTCTTATGATAGCTATTTTGAATTATTTGTCATTTAGGTTATAAATTTCTGTGCCTTCACGATTGATTTCTGGATGCTTGTCATTTTCCTTCTGGTCTGGAGATTTAATATATTTTTGCATTGTGCTTGAGGATGTGGTTTTATTTTTCCTCATCCTGAAGATATCTGGTCACAGCTTCCACTTGCCGCCATTAGGTGGGGGTCAATGCCTGTGTATTCCAAGCCTGTTGAGATCTGCGGGCATTCTGGCTGGACTGAAGCGCAGCTGGGCTGAAGTGTGGCTGTGCTGGGGCTCCAAGTGCCGCTGGGCTGGGGTGCCATGTGCTGCTGGCCTGGGACACTTGGCTGGGGTGCCGCTGGGATGCCGGGGGGGGGGTGTGCTTACTTTTGCCTCCCCAGTGCAAGGGGTTTCTCTTTCCTCCCTCACTATCTGCTCTCCTGAGGTGTTAGTTTGATGAGGACATCCCCACAACTGTTCTGTTCCCTCTATGTGGGGGTTCCCCATGGGCTGTGAGGGAACTTGGAGAGCGAAGTTCTCCAAGTTTTCCTGTGGAGGGCCACCCCTCCCCCACCTTTCTGAGAGCCACATGGTCTCCGTCTCAGGGTCGCTGTTGTTGGGGAAGGAGTAGAGCTTTCCTCACCTCATTCCACTTCCTCTGGGGTTTCCAGCACCAATGCCATCAGATGTAAAGCTACATGGGTCTTTCATACATCTTATGTGTAGTGTGAAAGACCTCTGTTGATATGTGAATGACCTTTTTGTTGTATCTCAGCAAGGGAGAGTTGATGGGAAAAGCTCACTCCGCCATGATGCTGATGTCACTCTCACCTCATTCATGATTTTTTTTAGAAAACTAGGAATAACAAGGAACTCCCTCAATCTATACAGAGCAGCTACAAATAATAATAATTATAATAATACCGCTAACATTATACTTGGTAGAGAAAGACAATGTTTTTCCCCTGAGATTTGGAACACAGCAAGACAAACAGCAAAGATATCCACTCTCACCACTCTTATACAATGTTGTGCTGAAAAGTCTTAGCCAGTACAATAAGGCAAGAGAAAGAAAGAAAAACACAGCTTGGACAAGAAGAAGTAAAACCATCCTTATTTACAGACAACATGGTTGTCTACATAGAAAAATCCCAAGGAATGTATGAAAAATTCCTACAATTAATAAGTGAATTTAGCAAAATCACAGGATATACAGCCAACAATTGTATTTCTATATACTAGCAGTGAAATGGAAATCAAAATTTTAAAAATTTTCAATAGCTCTAAAATAAATGAAATACTTAGGTATAAATCTAACAAGACATGTACAGAATCTGTATGCCAAGAACTATAAAACACTATTTAAGGTAATCAAAGAAGACCAAAATAAATGGAGACACACACCATGTTTATGGATCGAAAGACTTAACATAGTAAAGATGTCAGTTGTCTTCTGATTGATCTAAAGATTTAACACTAGTCTAATCAAAATCTCAGAAGGGTTTTTTGTAGATGTAACAAGCTGACTCTAAAATTTACAGAGAAATACAAAGAAACTAGAATAGCAAAAACAATTTTGAAAAAGGGAAATAATTTTGGAGGAATCATGCATGATCTTAAGACTTTTTCTAAAGCAGGTGTCAGCTAATATTTTCTGTGAAGGGCCATTTAGTAAATATTTTATACTTTGCAAGTCATACAGTCCTGTCACAGGTACTTAAGCCTGTTGTTGTAGCAAGAAAACAGCTATTGACAATATGTAAATGAGTGAGTGTGGGTGTGTTCCAATAAAACTTTATTTACAAAAATAGGCATGGGCTCAATTTGGCCCATGGGCTGTGGTTTGCCATTCCCTGTCCTAAGGCTATAATAATCAAGAAATTGTGTTATTAGCAAAAGTACAGACACATAAATTAGTGAAACAGAATGGAGAACCCAGAAGTAGACCCATACATATCTGCCCAACTGATTTTTGACAAAAGTATAAACGCAATTCAATGGAGAAAGGATACTCTTCAACAAATGGTAGTGGGACAACTGGACATCTATGTGTAAAAACAATGAGCCCCAAACTGAACCTCACACCTTATTCAAAAATTAACTCAAAATGGATAATAGATCTGAATATAAAATGTAAAATTATAACAGCTTTAGAAGAAAACATAGGAGAAAATCTTCATGATCCAGAATTAGTCAAAGAATTCTCAGATCTAACACTAAAAGCACAATCCATTTAAAAAAATTGATAAGCTGTACTTCATCAACTTTTGCTCTTCAAAGGACAATGTTAACAGCATGATAAAACAAGCTACGTGCTAGGAGAAAATATTGCCAAATCTCGTAACAGACAAATGATTTGTATCCAGAATATATAAAGAACTCTCAAAACTCAACCATAAGAAATAACGAACAACCCAGTTAAAATGGGCGAAAGACTTGACTTGAATAGACACTTTAATAAGGAGATATACAGATGGCAAATAAGCACATGAAAAAAATATTCAACATCGTTAGCCATGAGGTAAATGCAAAATTAACAACACATGAGATACCCCTACACACCTATCAGAATGTCTATAATGAAAACATAATGACAATACCAAGTACCAGTTAGGATAGAGCATCTGGAACTCCCATACACTGCTGGTGAGAATACAAACGGTACAGCCATCCCGGTAAACAGTTTAGTAGTTTCCTATAAATTTAAACATATATTTACCACATGAGCCAACAATCCTATTCTTGAGTATGTACCCTAGAGAAATGAAAACTTATGTCACACAAAAACCTGTACATGAATGTTTAAAGCCATTTTATTCACAATTGTCAAAACCTGCTAAAGCAAATATCCTTCAACAGGTGAATAAACAAACTGGTATGCCTATACAATGGATTACTACTCAGCAATAAAAAGTAACGAACTATTGATACAGGTAACATCATGAAGAAATATCAAGGGCATTACACTGAGTTACAAAAGCCAGTTACAAAGTCTATACTGTTTGATTCCAATTTTGTGACATTCTTGAAGTCAAAACTATAGTTATGGAGAAGCAATGAGTGGGTTGCTAGGGTCACTGATAGGGGAAGGTGACTACAAAGTATGAGGGAGCTTTCTTGGCATGATGAAACTATTTTGTATTCTGCTTGTGGTGGTAAGAACATGAATCTATACAGCTGTTAAAATTCATAGAATCTATACCTTTAAAAGTCCATTTTAATGTATAATAATTTAAATAATAAAATTTTTTAAACCAAAAAATATTATGTAAGAGAGTTATATAAAATTTTATAAGACATAATATCTCAGCTTTATTTGTTTAAAAAGATGTACAATAATAAGTACAGGAGCTAACTATCCAGATGAGAACTCTGGATATTTGGATTATGTTAATGTTCTTTTTTCTATGTTTTTTTCCTACACTAATAGTAGACTGCTTTTAAAATTAGGAAAATAAAATTTATTTAATAGAAAACTTTTACAATTCATTCTAATTTTGTAATACTCAGGAGTTCAGAGCATCACATTTTGTTTCCATGATTACCTCTTTTAAAACTATTTTATTAAGTTTGAATTTAATTGCTCTTCAAAATGTCCTGTAAAATATTTAATGGTAGGAAAATTAAAAGTGGCTTTCAATGTTTTTTACATTATGACATTTAAATGGTTATATTGTTGAAAGGTTCCAAGGAAAATTTTAATTACATTTTTTTAAAACCTCAAAAGTTTGAAAATATTCAATACTTAAAAATCTATAACATATTTAACCCTATAATTTTCTTCTTAATTCTTTTTCCCATTAAAAAAAACCCATACATAACAGACAAGTATTTGACAGAAGGAATGAACTTGAAAAAGACATCTGTGCTGAATCTTTGATGGGTAAGACCTGTAATGAAGAAGGTAATGGTATCCAAGTTACCCAAAGTAGTCAAAGTATAACAGAAAAACAATATTATAACTGGCAAGTTTTCAGTAAATGAATAAAAATAAGAAAACCCTGGGCATTTCTAGCTCGTGTGTTATAAGACTGCTCTTGGTAGGTATAATGTAAAATACCAAGGTTACCTGACTAAAACGAAGGCTTTATTTTAATGAGCAAAGAAATGAATTTGGGGACCTCTTAAAATGCTGATTCTCATTCAG
This sequence comes from Tapirus indicus, assembly GCA_031878705.1. Classification (NCBI taxonomy): domain Eukaryota; kingdom Metazoa; phylum Chordata; class Mammalia; order Perissodactyla; family Tapiridae; genus Tapirus; species Tapirus indicus. The sequence continues at coordinate 52,759,430 of CM062923.1, read as the reverse complement.
TAGGTCTGGGATGGAGTCCACGATTGTGAATTTCTAACAAGCTCTCAAGTGATGTGTATGCTGCTGGCCTGGAGATTACACTTTAAGAAGCCAGGCTCTAAGGGGGCTGGCCCGGTGGTGTAGCGGTTAAGTTTGCACACTCTGCTTCGGCAGCCCGGGGTTCGCAGGTTCGGGCACAGATGGGCACACTGCTTGTCGGGCCATGCTGTGGTGGCATCCCATATAAAGTAGAGGAAGATGGGCACAGATGTTAGCCCAGGGCCAATCTTCCTCAGCAAAAAGAGGAGGATTGGCAACAGATGTTAGCTCAGAGCTAATCTTCCTCACACACACAAAAAAGAAGCCAGGCCCTAAAAGTCACTGAGAAAAACGGTATGCTTCTTGCCCAATTTAGTAAGAAAGAAATGTACATAGTAAGTATTATAACATAAGGCAGCCATCTAATATACTCCCTAAAAGGGGTACCATAAAAAAGCAAGATGAGATAACAGAGCAATCACTTCCAGCCAAGATGTTCAGCTGAGCAGGTAGCCTTCAAAGATAAGTAGAATTTCAACATACAGAAGAAATTGCAAAAGAAATTATGACAATAAGAAAGCACAAATGACACATAGATGACTGCCTGTGAAGGGACAAAAATAATTAATATTTGAATGTTCTCACTATGTCCCCCTTTCACTGTCCCCTAAAGATGAATCTAAGCTTGGTCTACTAGTTTTCTTTCCTTTCTGAGAATGGGCCAATTCTCCTAAACTGATAAGTTTTTGAGACTTTGAAATGCAAAATTTGGAAGAAATGAAGATACACAGAAGGACAAGAGACGCATGTGAAGTTAAGAGGCTTTATATGAAGTTTTTCTTCTGGATAGCCCAGGGAAGGAAATGCATGAGAGCAACTTCAGCATCTGAGGGAAGTGGATAGCAAAGAAAAAGAATTTTTAAGAGGTATTGCATAGTATCAGGCATATAGCGGTTACTAACATTTTTTTCATAAACTGAAGTCTACCAACTATATGTCACAAAGCCTATATAATACATGGTCCCAACTCCAACCCAATAGAGTCACTTCAACTCTTCAGTTCTTCTTATCTATGAAATCAAAATTTCAATGGAATGAGTCTCATAAGGATAGGCAATTGAATAAATAATTTAAAGTGATTCTTCTGGCATTAATGGTTTGAAGATACATGACGCTCAGTAGAAAAAAATCTTATCTTCTAAGTTTGTTTTCCCTTGAATTTGAAGAAAAGTGTAGAGTTAACAGTATTCAAGAAGGTCAGCAGTAAAGTTGAAGTTAAAAGCTGACAGTTACTAACAAGATGGCAGAATAAGAGGTCCCCAGCCCTCATTCCCCCATAAAAAAACAGATGTGGCAACCATCCATGAATAAAAAGTACCATTGTGGGAGCTTCAAAATCCAAGCAGGAAGCTGCAATACCTCAGTGGAGTATTGCACCCAAGAAAGACACTTTGAGAAAGCACACCCATGCCCTGGTAGCAGGCCTGCTAAATACAGACCTGGCTGCAGATCCAGGAGCAGCCCCATCCCTCTATGAGTGGTTCCAGCCCCACTCATCTGTGGTCATGCTACCAGCCCTGCCCACCTGCAGACCCGGCAGGAACCACACCTACTTAGGACCCCAGTAACAGGCCTGCCCACCGCAGACCTGGAAGCAACCACATGACCAGCTCCAACTGCTCAGCCATGATCCCAGAAGCTGTCTCATCCACCCAGGAACCTGGGAGGAGGCACAGCAATCTGTGCCCCAAGTCATAAGCCTGCCAGCTGTGGACCCAGAAGTAGCCCCATCTACCTGGGGACCAGCATGAGCTATGCCTTCTGGCACTCCCAGTAACATGCCAGCCAACCATGGACATGACTATGGACCTAAAAGTAGCCCCATAACCTGGCCCAGTGGCGTCTCACATACAAAATAGAGGAAGACTGGCACAGATGTTAGTTCAGGGCCAATCTTCCTCACCAAAAAAAAAAGAATGAAGGAGAGAGAGAAACTTTCCAAGACAAACAAAAGCTGGGGGAGTTCATCACGTTAGATCTGCCTTATAAGAAGTGCTAAAAGGAGTTCAAATTGAAACAAAAAAATGCTAAACAATAATATGAAAGTATAACTCACTGCTAAAGGAAATATAAAGACCAACACCATACTATAATACGGTAATGGTGGCACATAAGTCACTTTAACACTAGCATATAAATAAAGACAAAAGTAGTAAAAATAAGTATAACCACTGAAATTTGTTAATGGAAACACAATATAGAATGAAGTAAAATCTGGCATCAATTCATAAAGTGTGTGTGTGAAAGAAGAAGCAAAGAGTATACTTTCCGTATGCAATTGAAGTTATTAGCTTAAAACAGACTGCTATAACTATAAAATGTTTGAAGCAAGCCCAACAGTAACAACAAAAATAAAAAGTATAATAGGTACACCAAATATAAAGAGAAAAGAATCAAAGCATACTACTACAAAGAAATCATCAAACAATAAAGCATGGCAAAAAAATAAGAGAGGAACAAGAGAACTACAAAACAAACAGAAAACAATAAAATAGCAACAGTAAGTCCCTTCCTATCAATAATTACTTTTAATATAAATGGACTTAACTCCTCAATCAAAAGACATAGAGTGGCTGAATGGATTAAAAAAATAAGACAACTATATGCTGTCTACAAGAGACTCACTTAAATGTAAGGACACATAAAGGGTGGAAAAAGATATTCCATGCAAATGGTAACCAAGAGACAGCCGGAGTTGCTATATCAGACAAAAGAGACTTGAACTCAAAAACTGTCACGAGATTATCATATAATGATAAAAGAGTCAGTTCAACAGGAAGATATAACAATTAAAAATATATATATATGCACCCCACATCAAATATAAACCTAGAAATATATAAATGTTTATTAATATATAAAGCAGACATTGAAAAATCTGAGGGGAGAAATAAACAGCAATACAATAACATTAGGATACTTCAATACCCAGCTCTCTGTAATGCATAGAATATCCAGACAGAAAAAATCAATAAGGAAACAGCAGAGTTAAACATTATAGACCAAGTGGAAACTAAAGACATATATATAGAGAACATTCAGCCCAACAGCAGGAGAACACTCATTCTTCTCAAGTGCACATGGAATGTTCTCCAAGATAGATCACAGGCTAGGTCACAAAACAAGTCTTAAATTTAAGATTAGAATCATTCCAAGTATCTTCTGATCACAATTTAACAAAACTAGAAATGAATAATAGAAAATGAGAAAATTCACAAATACATGGAAATTTAAAAAGCACACTCTGAAAAAACTATTGGGTCAAAGAAGAAATCAAAAAGGAAATTAGAAAATATCTCGAGACAAATAACAATGAAAACACAACAGACTAAAATTTATGGGAGAGAGCAAGGGGCCAGCCCCGTGGCCTAGTGGTTAAGTTTGGTGTGCTCCACTTCAGCAGCTTGGTCAATTTACAGGCACAGACCTACACCACTCATCAGCGGCCATGTTACGGTGGCAACCACATACAAAACAGAGGAAGATTGGCACAGATGTTAACTTGGGGCGAATCTTCCTCAGCAAAAAAACCCCCCGAGCTTTATAGAAAGTGATTACTTAATTAGAGTCAAAATACGGTAGTATTTCCAATTTTAGTTTACCAGAGAGCTAATCATATTACCAAACCAGATTACCTGATTGTGAAAGGTATAAAGTCGTAACATTATTCATCCTGTTGGTGTTTAGAGCTCAAACAGGCTTGCCAAGTTGGTAACCTAGACAAACACAATAAATGGGAATTAGCATCTTTCCTTCTCAAGTTGTTCTAGTGTAGCAAGCACTATCTCATCAAGTACTATGATAGAGGAATACACAATGACAGGAAATACACAAGCAAAGCTTTTTCAAAATACCGTTTAGAGAAGGATATCACCTTCGTTCGTTTTGTTCTGTTTTTTAACAAAGATATTCACGTGATTTTTATTTATTTATTTTATTTTTATTTTTTGGTGAGGAAGACCAGCCCTGAGCTAACATCCGTTGCTAATCCTCCTCTTTTTGCTGAGGAAGACTGGTCCTAGGCTAACATCCGTGCCCATCTTCCTCTACTTTATATGGAACGCCACCACAGCGTGGCTGACAAGCAGTGCGTCAGCAGGCACCCGGGATCCAAACCCGCTAACCTCGGGCTGCCAAGCACAAACTAAACTGCTGCGCCACTGGGCCGCCCCCCCCCCTTTTTTTCTTTTACAAATTCATTGCTTTATTTATTTTTTTGGTGAGGAAGATTGGCCCTGAGCTAACATCTGTTGCCATTCTTCCTCTATTTTGTATGTGGGATGCCGCCACAGCATGGCTTGATGAGCAGTAGGTCCATGCCTGGGATCTGAACCTATGAACCCTGAGCTGCCAAAGCAAAGCACATGAACTTAAACCACTGCACCACTGGGCCAGCCCCAACGTGATTTTTAAAATAAATTTTAAAAATAAAATCTGAAAAGTCAAAAGCAAAAAAAAAAAACAACAACTTATGGTAGGTAGCAAAAACAGTACTCAGAAGAAAGTTTATACCAATAAACTTTTTATTTAAAAATAAAAAGATCTAAAACTTCAAGGAACTAGAAGAGAACAAGCTAATCCCAAAGTTTGCAGAAGGAAGGAAATAATAAAGATTAGAGCAGAAATCAATTAAACAGAGACTAGGAAAAACATTTAAAAATCAATGAAACTTACAATTCGTTTTTGGAAAAGATAAAGTCAACAAACCCTTAGCTAGATAAAGAAATAAAGAGGGAAGACTCAAAATCTGAAATGAAAGAAGAAACATTGCAACTGATCCCACAGAAATTAAAAAAAAACATAAGAAACTATTATGAACAATTATACACCAATAAATTGAAAAACCTAGAAGAAATGGTGAAATTCCTAGAAGCATACAACCTACCAACACTGAATAAAGAAGAAACAGACAGCCTGAACAGACCAATAATAAATAAGGAAATTGAAAAAATAATCAAAAACCTTCCAAAGAAGAAAAGCCCAGGACCAGATGGATTAACAGGTGAATTCTACCAAACATTTAAAGAACACTAATCCTCCTCAAACTCTTCCAAAAAATTGAAGAAGACACACTTCCAAACTTTTTTATGAGGCCAACATCACCCTGATACCAAAGCAGATAAAGACACCAGAAGAAAAGAAAACTGCAGACCAATATCCCTGATGAACACAGATGCAAATATCCTCAACAAAATATTAGCAAACCGAATTCAACAGCACATTAAAAGAATCATACACTTTATCCCTAAAGACAAGGATGGCTCAACATACAAAAATCAATAAATGTAATGCACCACATTAACAGAACAAAGGATAAAATATACATAATCATCTCAATAGATGCAGGGAATGCATTTGAAAAAATTCAACACCCTTTCAGGATTTTAAAATAAAAAAACCTCTCAACAACTTGGGTATAGAAGGAACTTACCTCAACACAATAAAGGCCATTTATGAAAAGGCCACAGCTAACATCATACTCAACAGTGAAAAGCTGAAAGCTTTCCCTTTAATTTCTGGAACAAGGCAAGAATACCCACTCTCACCTCTCCTATTCAACATAGTACTGAAGTCCTAGCCAGAACAGTTAGAAACAAAAAATAAAAACATCAAAATTGGAAAGAAAGAGGTAAAACTATCTCTGTTTGCAGATGACATGATCTTATATGTAGAAAACCCTAAAGACCACAAAACCAGTTAGAACTAATAAGTGATATCAGTAAAGACACAGGATACAAAATCAACAAAAATACAAAAATTAACTGCATTTCTATACACTAATAAAAAGGAAATTAAGAAAACAATTCCATTTACAGTAACATCAAAAAAATGAAATACAGTCATGCATCATTTAATGACAAGGATATGTTCTGAGGAATGCATCATTAGGCAATTTCATTGTGCAAATATCATAGAGTGTACTTACACAAACCTAGATGAGATAGCCTACTACACACCGAAGATCTATGGTATAGCCTATTGTTTCTAGGGTACAAACCTGTACAGTATGTTACTGTAACACAATGGTAAGCATTTGTATATCTAAATATATCTAAACATAGAAAAGGTACAGAAAAATATGGTATAAAAGATAAAAAATGGTACACCTATATACAGCACTTACAGTGAATGGAGTTTGCAGAACTAGAAGCAGCTCTGGATGAGTCAATGAATGAATGGTGAGTGAATGTGAAGGCCTAGGACATTACTGTACACCACTGTAGAGTTTATCAACTCTATACACTTAGGCTACACTAAATTTATAAAACAAGTTTTTCTTTCTTCAATAATAAATTAACCTTAGCTTACTGTAACTTTTTTACTTTGTAAACTTTTCAAAGAAATTTTTAAATTTTTTGACCTTTTGTAATAACACTTAGCTTAAAACACAAACACACTGTACAGCTGTAAAAAACAGTGTTTTCTTTCTTTATATTCTTATCCTATAATTTTTTATATTAAAAAAACTTTTGTTTTTACTTTTTAAACTTTTCTGATAAAAACTAAGACACACACACATTACCCTAAGCCTACACAGGGTCAGCATCATCAATATCACTGTCTTCCACCATCTTGTCCACTGGAAGGTCTTCAGGGGCAATAACACACATGCAGATGTCATCTCCTATGGTAACAGTGCCTTCTTCTGGAATACCTCCTGAATGACCTGCCTGACGCTCTTCTTGCGGAAAAGACTTTTCTTTTCAAAAATACATCCATGGTGATTTGCTTGGTTTGTTTCCTTTTTTTCATCATAGATTTGCCTGTAAGCAGATAATGCACCATGAACATTCCTCTCTGTTAATGAAAGGTGTTGGTGTCTATGTTTTCAAACTTTTTTTAAGGAGCTTGCTAAGGTCTGCAAAAGCTTCTGCTAAACCCTTCACTGTGAATCTTCTTGGGGGTTGTTCTTTTTCTTCTGCAGTTTCCTTTTCTCTTGCCTCTTCTTCAGCTATGTGTCCTGTTCCAGTTCCAACAGCTCCTCATTAGTCAATTCTGCAGGAGCCGCCTGTAGGAGTTCCTCAATGTCATCCTCATCCACACCTACGTAAACGTTGTTTGCCATCTCAACCACTGCCTTGTTGATTTTTACAACCTCCTCATCCTTGGCAAATCCTTTGAAGTCATGGACAAACCTCTTGATGTCTTCTTCCAGATGTCATTTATACACTCCTTAGTGACATCACCTTAAGCCCAAGCAAAGTTCTTGATGCAGTCATAGATGTTGTAATCCTTCCAGAATTGCATCAGTGTCTTCTCAGGTGTAGCAATAGCCTAGACCTTAAAAGCTGCTGTAAATCCTTGATTGATTGGCTGAATCAAAGAGGTGGTTTTGGAGGGAGAAACACCGCTTTGATATTGGGATGAAGATCACCAATAAAAGGAGGGTGTCGGGGAGCATTATCAAAATAAGCAAAGTTTGAAAGGTATGTCCTTCTCCAAATGGCACTTCTCCATTTCACTGGCATAGCAATTCAGGAGGGCATCTTGGAAGAGAATCTGTGTCATCCATGACTTCTTATTGCTCCTGGAGCACACTGTCAATGTGTACTTATTGACATGCCTGAAGGCCCTGAGGTTCTCACTGTGCCAGGTCACAAGGGGTTTCAATTTGTAGCCTGTAACATTACCCCCAAGCAAGACTGTTATCCTATCCTTAAAAGCTTTGAAACCTGCCATTGACTTGGCTTCCTTATGGATGAAAGGCCTTTAAGGCATCCATTTCCAAAACACGGAGCTTTCATCCATATTGAATATTTGCTCTGGCAAGTAATTTCCCTCCACAATCAGCTTATCTAGAGTTTCCAAAAATTCTTCAGCTGCCTTCACATCAGCACTTGCAGATTCACAACTCACTTTCACAATATGTAATGAATAATGATTCTTGAATTGTTTAAAACACCTAGAGCTAGCAGTGAATTCAACATCATAGTCGGGTCCAGCCTTTTCTTTCAACATCGCAAACAAACGTTTTGCTTTGCCCGTGATCCCCATGGTGCTGAGGGGGATATGCTTCTGTGTCTGGTCTTCAATCCAAGTCATTAGAAGTTTCTCTGTGTCTGATATACGCCCTTCTCAAATTTTTGTTACTCTCGTTGCCTTCAATGAAGCAGATTCTTTAACAGCTTCTGTCACTTTATGCTTGTACTTTAATATCATAGCTATGGTGGAATGGGATATGCCTGGCTAGCAAGCAATAACCATCACTGATTTTTCCACCTTCATAGTCCTTTATCACTTTTAATTTCATTTCCAGATCAATCATTCGATGTGGCCTCTTACTGGAAACATTAGCAGTGGATGTGTACCCTTAGCGGCCATAACGAAAAAACAACATGAGATTAAATCAAGCACAAGCGAAAATGATGCAATGAAGAGATGTGGTAAACAGATATATGAGGCTGCTGCTGACATAAGACAGCATACTGTTTGACAGTAAATTTTTCTATATAAGTAGAAAAAGCACACTCTAAAATGATGATAAAAAGTATCATATAGTAATTACATAAACCAGTAACAGTCAATTATTAACATTATCAAGTATTATGTACTGTATATAGTTGTATGTGCTATACTTTCATACAACTGGCAGCACAGTAGGTTTGTTTACACCAGCGTCACCACAAACACATGAGTAATGCATTGCAGTATGGCATAACAATGGCTATGTCACTAGGCAATAGGAATTTTTCAGGTCCATTATAATCTTATGGGACCACTGTCACATATGCAGTCCATCATTGACTGAAACATCATTATGTGGTGCATGACTGTACTTAAGTATAAACTTAAGCAAGGAGTTAAAAGACCTGTACAATGAAAACTACAAAATATTGATGAAAAAGATTTAAAAAGAGATGAATGGAAGGACATCTCATGTTCACAGATTGGATGACTTAATATTGCTAAAAAGTCCATATTTCCCAAAGCAATTTGCAGATTCAATGCAATCCTTATCAAAATCCCAATGGCATTTTTAACAGAAACAAAAAAAGCAATCCTGAAATTCATTTGAAACCACAAAAGACCCCAAATAGACAAAAGAATTTTGAGCAAGAAGAATAAAGCTGAAAGTATCACATTCTCTGATTTCAAAACATATTACAGAGCTATAATAATCAAAACAGTATGGTACTGGCATAAAAACAAACATATAGACCAATGAAACAGAATAGAGAACATAGAAATAAACCCATGCCTATAGGATCAACTGATCTTCAACAAGAGTGCTAAGAATACACATGGGGAAAAGATAGTCTTTTCCATAAATGCTGTGGGGAAAATTGAATAGCCACATGCAAACAAATAAAACTGGACCTTTATCTCACTCCATATAAAAAATCAACTCAAAATGGATTATAGACCTAAACTTAAAACCTGAAACAATACACTTTTAGAAGAAAACATAGGGGAAAAGCTATTAGACATTGATCGAGGCAATGATTTTTTTGGGGATATGACACCTAAAACAAAGACAACAAAAGCAAAAATAAACAAGTGGGACTATATCAAACTAAAAAGCTTCTGCACAACAAAGGAAACCATCAACAAAATGAAAAGGCAATCTACAGAATGGGAGAAAATATTTGCAGACCACATATCAGATAAGGGTTAATATCCAAAATATATAAAGAACTCATACAACTCAATAGAAAAAAAAAACCAATTAAAAAATGGGCAAAGGACCTAAATAGGCATTTTTCCAAAGATGTACAAATAGCCAACATATGTACGAAAAGGTGCTCAACATCATTAATCATCAGGGAAATGCAAATCAAAATCACAATGAGATATCACCTCACATCTGTTAGGATGGCTATTATCAAAAATACAAAGAACAACAAATGTTGGCAAGGATGTGGACAAAGGGAATCCTTATATGCTATTGGTGGGAATGTAAATTGGTGCAGCCACTATGGAAAACAGAATAGAAGTTGCTCAAAAAATTAAAAATAGAACTATCATATGATCCAGCAATTCTACTTCTGGGTACTTATCCAAAGCAAATGAAAACACTGACTTGAAAGGGTATCTGTATCTCCATGTTCATGTAAATAGCCATGTTGGCTATTTACAATAGCCAAAAGATGGAAACAACCTAAGTGTCCATCAATGGATGAATGGATAAAGAATATGTGATATAAATGAGCCCCATGCCTGTCAGAATAGCTATTATTAACAAGACAAAAAATAATAAGTGTTGGAAAGGCTGTGGAGAAAAGGGAACCCTTACACACTGCCCGTTGGAATGTAAAATGGTGCAGCCACTATGGAAAACAGTAAAGAGATTCCTCAAAAAATTAGAACTACCATATGATCCAGCTATTCCCCTTCTGGGTATTTATCCAAAGAACATAAAAACACTAATTCAGAAAGATATATGTACCCCTATTGTTCATTGCAGCATTATTCACAATAGCCAAAGTTTGGAAACAACCTAACTGCCCATCAACGAATGAATGGATAAAGATGTGGTACATATATACAGTGGAATATTACTCAACCATAAAAAATATGAAATCTTGCCATTTGCAACAACATGGATGGACCTCGAGGGTAATACGCTAAGCAAAATAATTCAAACGGAGAAAGCCAAATACTGTATGACTTCACTCATATGTGGAAGATAAAAAAAAACAACAAACACATGGATACAGAGAATAGATTGATGGTTACCAGAGAGGAAGGGGGGAGGGGAGGGCAAAATGGGTAAAGAGGCACATTTGAACAGTGACAGATGGCAACTAGACTTTTGGTGGTGAACACAATGTAGGCTGTACAGAAGATGAAACATGATGATGTACATCTGAAATTTATATAATGTTATAAACCAAAGTTACCTCAATAAAATAAAGAGGGGGGAAAAATGAAAATTTGGTATACATATACAATGGAATATTATTTAGCCATAAAAACGAAGGAAATCCTGCCATTTGTGACTACGTGGATGGACCTTGAGGGCATTATGATAAGTGAAATAAGTCAAACAGAGAAAGACAAATACCATATGATCTCACTTATATGTGGAATCTTAAAACATACACACACACAAAACACAAATTCACAGATACAAAGAACAAATTGGTGGCTGCTGGGGGGTGGGGGTGAAATTGGTGAAGGTGGTCAAAGGGTACAAACTTCCAGTTATAAAATGAATAAGTTCTAGGGATGTAATGTACAGCATGGTGCCTACAGTCAATAATACTGCATTGTATATTTGAAAGTTGTTAAAGAGAGTAGATATTAAAAAAAACTCACCACAAGAAAAAAAATTTATAACTATGTGTGTTGATGGATGTTAACTGGATACACTGGGGTCATCATTTTGCAATACCTGTATATACATATATCAAATCATTATGTTGTACACCTAAAACCAATATAATGTTATATGTCAATTATGTAAATTTTTAAAGAATATATTATTAAAATTTTAAAAATTAAAATGTCCAAATTTTACAAGATGAAACATCCATAAAATTATCCTGTCAAACTGTCATAAGAGTTTCTAATTGCTTTTTTCTTTTTTTTTTTTTTCATCACAAACAGTAAACTGTTCATAGAGCAGCAATAAAAAGTTTTGCAGATCAATGATTGGTCTCCCCACATTTTGAGTAACACTAGTCTAAGAATAACTCCTTATTGAATTTAGAGAGAGAGAAAGCTCTTGTGATAAATTTGCGATGAAATAACAGAAATGTTGGATGTGTTCAAGTCAAAAGACCTGATGGATATGCACTGTAAGGGACTTAAGACACTGGCTCATGAACACAAATATTTCTTTTTATAAAAAAGCATCACAGTGATCAGCTTAACACCGACAATATTCTTGATCAGATACTGAAAGAAATTATCTAATAATTTAGCATCCTTCCTATAAAACTAATGAGACCAGGATACAACCAGTAAGGCTTTGCTGGAAAGCAGTTCTCATCACATCAGTTTAATTTATTTCTATTACAGTCCACATAAGTTATAGATATAACCTACATACCCCAATTTTAAAAGGCTTTTGATTGTGTCCTGTATTCCAAAACAAGCTATAAAGTGTTTTAATCTTAAACACCTCTCCACCTCTATTAGGGCCAATATCAACAAGAATGTCAGTAGTAGGGGGCGAGGGGAGAGGGAGAGGATGGAGAGGGAGAGAAAGAGAGAGAGAGAGATCATCTGGGTAGGCCTCCAGCTGATCCTCCAGCTTTCAACATCAACAGATCCTTTCAGGAGAGTTTGGAAGATGGCAGCATAGGAGGATCCTGAGCTCACCTTCTCCTACGGACACAACAAACCTACAACTACCTGTGGAACTATTACCTCTGAGAGAGATCTGGAAACTGGATGAAAAAAAATTCCACAACAGGGGACAACACAGAGAGGGGTGGAAGAGGCAGAGATACAGTCCTGCTGAGGAAAAAACCACACTCTAGCCATGCTTCACAGTTGGGAGCGACCTCAAAGGTACAGAGCCTTTCCCAAGGGAGTGGGGGATTTCAGCTCCACATTAGACACTCCAGCCCTAAGATCCAGCACAAGAGAGACAAGATCCCAAAACACCTGGCATTGAAAACCATCAGAGAATATGCCCAGGAAAACTACACAACTTCAGGGAAAGGAAAACCTGCTTTTAAAAGGCCTAAGCACAGTCTCACTTGATTTGGAAACCAGCATAAAAACACCAGATAGAAAAGTGCATAGTTCACTGGTAAAAGACACTCACTCACTAAGCTCAGAGTGCATCCCAGAGAGATGGGAATTGAGTCACTGGCATCAACCATTATTGTGACCAAGTTCAGCCATGGTGACAAAGATGCTGGCAGGTGCCACTGGAATCCTTCCTCGAACCTGTTAGTGCAGAGGCCTGCCCCGCTCACTAGAGCAGTCGAGGCAACTGAGCACAGGCAGCCTGCCCCAGGGACTGGCCTTGCCTACCAGTGAGCCCGCAGCTGACTTGTGCTACTGGGCCTCACAAACAACCACACAGGGGCTCTGCCCCACCTACCAGTACACCTGAAACAGTTGCATGCTGCCGTGCCAGAGGCCTGCCCCACCCAGCAGCACACCCGAGGCAGCCAAGCACTGCCAGGCCATGCAGCCAGCCACATCAGGGGCCTGCAGCAGTTGTGCACTCCTGGGTCTACCAACCAGAAATGGTGGAGGACTGACTTGCTCACTAGTGTACCCGCAGTAGTTGTGCACTACCAGACCTTGCAGCCAGTCATGCCAGGGGCTTACCCCAGCCCAATAATGCACCTGTAGTAGCTGCATGTGGCCAGCCTCGCAACCAGCTGGCCCAGGGGCCAGCCCAGCCTGCCTGTGCACCTGTGGCAACAACAGCCCCACATCAGCAGAAGGGCATGCAGCCCACATAGGGGACACCCCTGGAGCATTTGGCATGAATGACAAGAGGGGAACATGCTGCTAGGACCCATAAGACATCTCCTACTTTAAGTACATATTTCCAAGATTGGGAGATGCAGCTGATCTATCTAATGCATAGAAATAAGCACAGACACAGAGAAATAGGCACAATGAGGAGACAAAGGAATATGTTCCAAATAAAAGAACAGGATAAATCCTCAGAAAAAAGAACTAAAAAATCTCCCCGATAAAGAGTACAAAGTAGTGGTCATAAGGATGCTCACTGAACTGGAGAGAAGAATAGACAAACACAGTGAGAACTTAAAGAATTAGAAGATAGAAAAAAGAACCAATCAGAGCTGAAGAATACAATAATGGAAATGAAAAATTCACTAGAGGGAATCAACAGTAGAGAAGTTGATACCAAAAAATGGATCATCAACCTGGATGACACAGTGGAGGTCATTACCCAAGCTGAACAGAAAAAAGAGAAAAGAGAGAGAGTGACGTCAGCATCATGGCGGAGTGAGATTCCCTCTTTGAATCTCTGCCCCCTACGACACAACGAAAACATCATTCACATTCCAACAGAGCTCAATCAAACACTACAAAGGACTTCTAAGAAACCCCTGCTGCCATACATCAGATGGTGGAGGCACGGGAAGCCCAAAAGGACGGGAGGAGAGGTAAGAAGTTGTACTCCCCCTCCCCAATCGATCGGCAAAGACAGCGCGGTTCACAGACAAAGGGGGGAGGGGCGGCCCACAGCGGGGAAAACTATCGCCACCCAGGTGCTCTCACAGACTGTCACGAGATCTCCACTGGGAAGCGACGACAGACTGTTTAGGGGGTGTAGCAAACACCCTAAGAGAGCCAGAAAGGAAACTCCCGGGTCAAGCAGGAGAAAGAGAGGACCCCTCCCCCCACACACCCGGCGTTTCAGCATAATCCCTCCAGGGGCTGCAGCCACCTCAGAGCAAACCGCTCGCGATGTCCATTTAGTGGCAGCAGGGGGAAACTGCAGGACCAAATTATCATGAGGGGAAAAAATAAGGATGTCCCCGTCAGATCCTTGCGACAATCTGTCAGGGCTACAGACCAAAAGGAAAATGACAAACACCCAGAAACCAACCCTGAAGGCACAGAATTTGATAACCTGAATGACAGAGAATTCAAAATAGCTATCATAAACAAACTCAATGAAATACAAGAGAACACACAGAAACAAATCAACGAATTCAGGGATTATGTCACAAAAGAGATTGAAACCCTAAAGAAAAACCAATCAGAATTATTGGAGATGAAAAACAAAATCAACGAGATAGTGGAAAAAATGGAGTCTTTAAAGAGCAGAACTGACAATATGGAGGAACGAATTAGCACTATTGAGGATAGCCATGTAGAAATGCTCCTGATAGAGGAGGAGAGAGAGCTAAGACTAAAAAGAAATGAAGAAATTCTTCGAGAAATATCAGACTCAATGAGGAAAAGCAACATAAGGATAATAGGTATTCCAGAAGGAGAAGAAAGAGAAAAAGGAGCAGAGAGTTTGTTCAAAGAAATAATAGCTGAGAACTTCCCCAACCTAGGGAACGAGAGGGAAATAACAGTGAATGAAATCAATAGATCACCTAAATATATAAACAGGAATAAAAAATCATCTTGCCACATAGTAGCAAACTTGAAGAATACCCGTGACAAGGAAATAATATTGAAGGCAGCTAAACAAAAAAACAAAATAACATACAAAGGAAACCCCATCAGGCTCTCAGCTGATTTCTCGACAGAAACTCTACAGGCTAGGAGAGACTGCAATGATATATTCAAAATCATGAAAGACAAAAACCTTCAGCTGAGAATACTTTATCCAGCAAAAATATCCTTCAAATACGATGGAGAAACAATAACTCTCCCTGATAAACAAAAGCTAAGAGAGTTCGTCACCACAAGACCCCCACTACAAGAAATGCTCAAGAAGGCCCTTAGGCCTGAAAAAAAAAAAAATGAGAAAGGGGATACAAAGATTTCAGCAAGGAGACTAAACCAGACCAAAACATCAAAAATTAATTCAAGCTCATCACTGGAAACACACATTCATGACACAATCTGGAATAAAGAGATAACAAATAAGGAGGGGAAGAGGTAAGGGATTGAATCGACCCAGCCTCAGGAAAAAGGAGGCATCTGAAAATGTACTTTCTTATCCAGGAGATCGCTTATATAAACCTCACGGTAACCACTAAACAACCAACCAGAACCACACATGACAAATAAAGAGAAAACCAAGAGAATGAGCATGCAGAAATACCAAATTGAATTTGCAGTCCGAAATACAAGGGACAAGAAACGAAGGAAATGCAAAAGAACCAGAAGATGAACAATAAAATAGCAACATTAAACCCTCATATATCAATAATCACTCTAAATGTAAATGGATTGAATTCTCCAATCAAAAGACACAGAGTGGCGGGATGGATTAAAAACCAAGATCCAACAATCTGCTGCCTCCAGGAAACACATCTCAGCTCTAAAGACAAACACAGACTCAAAATAAAAGGATGGAAAACAATACTCCAAGCTAATGGCAAACAAAAGAAAGCAGGAGTAGCCATACTTATATCAGACAAAGTAGACTTCAAGATAAAAAAGGTAATGAGAGACAAAGAAGGGCAATATATAATGATAGAGGGACATTCCAACAAGAAGACATAACACTTATAAGTATCTATGCACCCAACACAGGAGCACCAAAGTACATAAAACAACTGCTAAAAAACCTTAAAGGAGATATTAACAATAACACAATAATAGTAAGGGATCTTAATACCCCCCTTACATCAATAGATACATCATCCAGACAAAAAGTCAATAAGGAAATAATGGACTTAAACGAGAAACTAGACGCAATGGATTTAATAGATATATACAGAGCACTCCAACCAAAAAAAGCAGAGTACACATTCTTCTCAAGTGCACATGGAACATTCTCAAGGATAGACCATATATTAGGAAACAAGGCAAACCTCTATAAATTTAAGAAGATTGAAATCATTACAAGCATCTTTTCTGATCATAATGCTGTGAAACTAGAAATCAACTGAAAGGAAAAAACTAGGAAAGGGACAAAGATGTGGAGACTAACCAACATGCTCCTGAACAACCAATGGGTCGTTGATGAAATTAAAGGAGAAAGCAAAAGCTATCTGGAGACAAATGAAAAGGAAAATACACCATACCAACTCATATGGGATGCAGCAAAAGCGGTCCTGAGAGGGAAATTCATAGCAATACAAGCTCACCTTAACAAACAAGAAAAATCCCAAATAAATAACCTTAAATTGCACCTAACAGAGTTGGAAAAAGAAGAACAGACAAAGCCCCGAATCAGCAGAAGGAGGGAAATAATAAAAATCGGAGCAGAAGTAAATGAAATTGAAACCAAAAAAACAGTAGAAAGGATCAATGAAACAAAGAGCTGGTTCTTTGAGAAAATAAATAAAATTGACAAACCCTTAGCCAGACTCACTAAGAAAAAAAGGGAGAAGACTCAAATAAATAAAATTAGAAATGAAAGAGGAGAAATTACAACAGACACCACAGAAATACAAGGGATTATTAGGGAATACTATGAAAAAGTTGACGCCAACAAATTGGACAACCTAAAGGAAATGGACAAATTCTTGGAAGCGTACAACCTCCCAAAACTGAATCAAGAAGAAATAGAGAATCTGAACAGACCAATCACAAGTAAAGAGAGTGAAACAGTCATCAAAAACCTCCCAAAAAATTAAAGCCCAGGACCAGATGGCTTCCCTGGAGAATTTTATCAAACGTTCAAAGAAGATTTAGCACCTATCCTTCTCAAACTATTCCAAAAAATAGAGGAAGATGGAACACTTCCCAACACATTCTATGAGGCTGACATCATCCTGATACCAAAGCCAGAGAAGGACAATACAAAGAAGGAAAACTACAGGCCAATATCACTGATGAACATAGACGCAAAAATCCTCAACAAAATATTGGCAAACCGAATACAGCACTACATCAAAAAGATCATACACCACGATCAAGTGGGATTTATACCAGGGACACAGGGATGGTTCAACATCTGCAAATCAATCAACGTGATACACCACATTAACAAAATGAAGAATAAAAACCACATGATCATCTCAATCGATGCAGAGAAGGCATTCAACAAGATCCAGCATCCATTTATGATAAAAACTCTCAACAAAATGGGTATAGAAGGAAAGTACCTCCACATAATAAGGGCCATATATGACAAACCTACAGCAAACATCCTACTCAATGGGGAAAAACTGAAAGCCATTCCTTTGAGGACAGGAACAAGACAAGGGTGCCCACTCTCACTGCTCTTATTCAACATAGTACTGGAAGTGCTGGCCAGAGCAATTAGGCAAGAAAAAGGAATAAAAGGACTCCAAATAGGCAATGAAGAAGTGAAACTCTCACTATTTGCAGATGACATGATCCTATACATAGAAAACCCAAAAAATTTCATCGGAAAACTACTAGAAGTAATCAACAACTACAGTAAAGTGGCAGGGTATAAAATCAACTTACAAAAATCAATTGCATTTCTATACACTAACGATGAAACAACAAAAAGAGAACGCAAAAAGACAATCCCTTTACAGTTGCAACAAAGAGAATAAAATATCTGGGAATAAATTTAACCAAGGAGGTCAAAGACCTATACAATGAAAACTATAAGACACTATTGAAAGAAATCAAGGAGGACATAAATGGAAAAATATTCCATGCACATGGATTGGAAGAATAAATATAGTTAAAATGTCCATTCTACCTAAAGCAATCTACAGATTCAATGCAATCCCAATCAGAATCCCAATGTCATTCTTCACGGTAATAGAACAAAAACTACTGAAATTCGTATGGGGCAACAAAAGAGCCTGAATAGCTAAAGCAATTCTGAAAAAAAAGAACAAAGCTGGAGGCATCACAATCCCTGATTTCAAAATATACTATAAAGCTACAGTAATCAAAACAGCAGGGTACTGGTACAAGAATAGACACACAAATCAATGGAACACAACTGAAAGCCCAGAAATAAAACCACACACCTATGGACAGCTAATCTTCGACAAAGGAGCAAAGAACATACAATGGAGAGAGGGAAGTCTCTTCAATAAATGGTGCTGGGAAAATTGGACAGCAACATGCAAAAGAATGAAAGTAGACCATCTCCTATCGCCATATACAAAAATCAATTCAAAATGGATCAAAGACCTGAAAGTGAGACCTGAAACTATAAAAATCCTGGAAGAAAATATAGGCAGTACCCTAATTGAGATTGGACATAAAGGGATCCTTTCAGATTCCATGTCTACCCAGACAAGGGAAACAAAAGAAAAAATAAACAAGTGGGACCTCATCAGACTAAAGAGCTTCTACAAGGCAAGTGAAACCAGGATCAAAATGAATAAATATCCCACCAGCTGGGAGAAAATATTTGCAAATCGTTTGTCCGACAAGGGATTAATCTCAGTAATATATAAAGATCTCATACAACTAAGCAACAAAAAAACAAACAACCCGATCAAAAAATGGGCAGAGGATATGAACAGACTTTTTTCCAAGGAAGAGATACAGATGGCCAATAGACACATGAAAAGATAGATGTTCAACATCACTAATCATCAGGGAAATGCAAATCAAAACTACACTAAGATATCACCTTACACCGGTTAGAATGGCTATAATCACAAAGACAAAGAACAACAAATGCTGGAGAGGTTGTAGAGAAACGGGGACCCTCATTCACTGCAGGTGGGAATGCAA
This sequence comes from Tapirus indicus, assembly GCA_031878705.1. Lineage (NCBI taxonomy): Eukaryota > Metazoa > Chordata > Mammalia > Perissodactyla > Tapiridae > Tapirus > Tapirus indicus. Next base: position 52,740,164 of record CM062923.1, on the reverse strand, counting down.
ACTGGTGCAGCCTCTATGGAAAACAGTACGGAGAGTCCTCAAAAAATTAAAAATAGAAATACCGTATGATCCAGCAATACCACTCTTGGGCATCTACCCAATGGACGTGAAATCAACCATCACAAGAGGCGTATGCACCCCTATGTTCATTGCAGCATTATTCACTATAGCCAAGAAGTGGAAGCAACCCAAGTGTCCCTCAACTGATGACTGGTTAAAGAAGATGTGGTATATACATACAATGGAATACTACACAGCCATAAGAAAAGACACAATTGTCCCATTTGCAACAACATGGAAGGACCTAGAGGGTATTATGTTAAGTGAAATAAGCCAGAGACAGAAAGACAGACACTGCATGAACTCACTCATATATGGAATATAAGTGAACACACGGACAGAGAGAACTGATTGGTGGTTACCAAGGGGAAGGGGGGTGGGGGGTGGGCACAAGGGGTGAAGGGTTACATCCACAAGGTGACGGACAAACAAAAATGTACAACTAAAACCCCACAGTGTTATAAACTAAGACATCAATAAAAAAAATGGTAAGAAAAAAGAGAAAAGAATTAAAAATAAGGAGGACAGTCTACAGTACCTCTTGGACAACATCAAGCATACGTTTGCATTATAAGTATCCCAAAAGGAGAAGAGAGACTGCTTAACTTTTTTGGGGGGGGGGGGATGGGAGAAGACTTCACCACATGATCCTTTTTTCTCTCTTTTCATATTCTCTAACAGACACTTGAATTATTCTTGAACTGTTCAAATAAAACCAGGGATATTTACTTAAACACTTTAAAAAAAAAGGAGAAGAGCGAGACAAAGGAGCAGAGAACTTATTTGAAGAAATAATAGCTGAAAACTTCCCTAACCCGAGGAAGGAAACAGACATCCAGGTCCAGGAAGTGCAGAGAGCACCAAACAAGATGAACCCAGGGAGGCCCATGCCAAGACACATTATAATTAAAATGTCAAGAATTAAAGATAAAGAGAGAACCCTAAAAGCTGTAAGAGAAAAGCAACAGGTTATATACAAAGGAAACCCCATAAGGCTATCAGCTGACTTCTCAGCAGAAACCTCATAGGCTAGAAGGGAGTGGCACAATATATTCAAAATGCTGAAAGGAAAAAACCTACAAGCAAGAATAACCTACCTGGCAAGGTTATCATTTAGAATGGAAGGAGTGATGAAGAGTTTTCCAGAAAAGCAAAAACTAAAGGAGTTCATCACCACTAAACTGGCCTTACAAGAAATGTTAAAGGGACTTCTTTAAGTGGAAAAGAAAACACCACAAACAGGAATAAGAAAATTATCAAAGAAAAAATATCACTGGTAGAGGCAAATATATAGTAAAGGTAGTGGATCAACCACCTATAAAGTTAGTATGAAGGTCAAAAGACAAAAGTACTAAACTGCCTATATCTACAATAAGAGATTAAGGGATACACAAAATTAAAAGAGATAAAATATGATGTCAAAAACATAAAACGTGGTGGAGGGGAGTAAAAGTGTAAGGTTTTAGTATGAGGTCGAACTTATGAGACCATCAACTTAATATAGATTGATATTTTCATAGGTTATTATATGTAAACCTCATGATACCTATAATAAATACACAAAAAAATAAAAAGAAAGGAACCCAAACATAACCCTAAAGAAAGTCATCAATCACAAAGAAAGAGAGCAAGAAAAAGAACAGAAAGAACTACAAAAACATTCAGAAAAAAAGTAACAAAATGGCAATACATACATACTTATCAATAATTACTTTAAACATAAATGGACTAAATGCTCCAATCAAAAGATACAGGGTGGCTGAATGGAAAAAAAACAAGACCCACATACAAGAGACACACTTCGACCTAGATACTCACAAACTGAAAGTGAAGAGATGGAAAAAGATATTCCAAGCAAACGGAAAATGAAAAGAAAGCTAGGGTAACAATACTTATAGCAGACAGAATAAGCCTTAAAACAACAACTGTAACAAGAGACAGAGAAGGACATTACATAATATAAAAGGAACAACCCAACAAGAGGATATAACACTTGTAAACATCTATGCACCCAACATAGAAGCATCTAAATACATAAAGCAAATATTAACGGACATAAAAGGAGAAACTGACAGTAACACAATAATAGTAGGAGACTATAATACTCCACTTACATCAACTGATAGATCATCCAGACAGAAGATAAATGAGGAAACATTGCTCTTAAATGACACATTAGACCAGATGGGACTTAATTGGTGTATACAGAACATTCCACCCAAAAACTGCAGAATACACATTCTTTTCAAATGCACATGGAACTTCTCCAGGAGAGATCACATTAGGCCACAGAACAAGTCTCAATAAATTTAAGATTGAAATAATACCAAGCATCTTTTCTGACTACTATGCTATGAAACTAGAAATTAATTGCAAGAAGAAAACTAGAAAAGTCACAAATATGTGGAGATTAAATAAAATGCGACTGAACAACTATTGGGTCAACAAAGAAATTAAAGGAGAAATCAAAAAATACCTGGAGACAAATGAAAATGAAAATACAACATACCAAAATCTACGGGATACAGCAAAAGCTGTACTGAGGGAAGTTTATAGCAATACGGGCCTACCTCAACAAACAGGAAAAATCTCAAATAAACAATCTAACATTACACCTAAAAGAACTAGAAAAAAGAAGAGCAAACAAAGTTCAAAATCAGTAGAAGGAAGGAAATAATAATAATCAGAGTGGAAATAAATGAAATAGAGACTAAAATGCAACAGAAAGGATTAATGAAACTAAGAGCTGGTTCTTTGAACAGACAAACAAAACTGAAAAATCTTTAACTAGACTCACCAAGAAAAAAGGAAGATGTCTCGAATAAATAAAATTAGAAACAAAAGAGGACAAATTACAATGGATACCATAGAAATATAAAGGATTATAAGAGAATACTATTAAAAGCTATATGCCAACAAATTGGAATAATCTGGAAGAAAGGGATAAATTCTTAGAATCATACAACCTTCCAAAACTGAATCAAGAAGAAATAGAGAATCTGAATAGACCCATCACTATTAAGGAGATGGAAACAGTAATCAAAAACCTGCCCAAAAAACAAAAGTCCAGGACCAGGCTTCTGCCCTGGTGAATTCTATCAAATATTCAAAGATTTAATACCTATCCTTCTCAAACTCTTCCAACGAACTGAAGAAGGGAGGATGCTTCTTAACTCATTTTAGGCCAACATTACCCTGATATCAAAACCAGACAAGGACAACACAAAAAAAGAAAATTACAGGCCAATATCACTGATGAACATAGATGCAAAAATCCTCAAAAAAATTAGCAAATCGAATACAACAATACATTAAAAAGATCATACACCACAATCAAGTGGGATTTATTCCAGAGATACAGGATGGTTCAACATCGACAAATCAAACTATGTGATATACCACATTAACAAAATGAAGAATAAAAACCACATGATCATCTAAATAGATGCAGAGAAAGAATATGACAAGATCCAACATCCATTTATGATCAAAACTCTGAATAAAATGGGTATAGAAGGAAAGTACCTCAACATAATAAAGCCCATATATGACAAAACCACAGCTAATATCATACTCAATGGAGAAAAACTGAAAGCTATTCCTCCAAGAAGAGGAACCAGACAAGGATGCCCACTTTCACCACTCTTATTTAGCATAGTATTGGAAGTCCTAGCCAGAGCAATCAGGCAAGAAAAAGAAATAAAAGGGATCGAAATTGGAAAGGAAGAAGTGAAATTGTCACTATTTGCAGATGACATGATTTTATATATGGAAAACCCTAAAGAATCCATCAAACAATTTTAGAAATAATAAATGAATACACCAAAGTTGCAGGGTACAAAATCAACATACAAAAATCAGTTGAATTTCTATACACTAACAATGAAGCAGCAGAAAGAGAAATTAAGAATGCAATCCCATCTACAATTGCAACAAAAAGAATAAAATACCTAGGAATAAATTTAACCAAAGAGGTGAAAGACCTATACACTGAAAACTATAAAATATTGTTGAACGAAATTGAAAAAGACATTAAGAAATGGAAAGATATTCCATGCTCTTAGATTGGAAGAATTAACATAGTTAAAATGTCCATATTACCAAAACCAATCTACAGAATAAATACAATCCCTATCAAAGTGTCAATGACATTTTTCACAGAAATAGCACAAAGAATCCTAAAATTTATATGGAACAACAGAAGACCCCAAATAGCCAAAGCAATCCTGAGAAAAAAGAACAAAGCTGGAGGTATCACACTCACTGATTTCAAAATATACTACAAGTCTATAGCAATCCAAACAGCATAGTACTGGCACAAAAACAGACACACAGATCAATGGAACAGAATCAAGAGCCCACAAATAAACCCACATATCTGTGCACAGCTAATTTTCAACAAGGGAGCCAAGAACACACAATGGAGAAAGGAAAGTCTCTTCAATAAATGGTGTTGGGAAAACTGGATAGCCACATGCAAAAAAATGGAAGTAGACCATTATCTTACACCACACACAAAAATTAACTCAAAATAGATTAAAGACCTTAATGTAAGACCTGAAACCATAAAACTTCTACAAGAAAACATAAGCAGTACACTCTTCAACATCAGTCTTAGCAGCATATTTTCAAGTACCATGTCTGATGAAGCAAGGGAAACAATAGAAAAAATAAACAAATGGGACTACATCAAACTAAAAAGCTTCTGTACAGCAAAAGAAACCATCACCAAAACAAAAACACAGCCTAATAATTGGGAGAAGATATTTGCAAACCATATATCTGATAAGGGGTTAATCTCCAAAATATATAAAGAACTCACACATCTCAACAACAAAAAATCTAACAATCCAATTAAAAAATGGGCAAAAGATCTGAACAGATATTTTTCCAAAGATATACAGATGGCCAACAGGCACATGAAAAGATGTTTGACATCACAATCATCAGGAAAATGCAATCAAAACTATAATGAGGTATCACTTCACACCCATCAGAATGGCTATAATTAACAAGACAAGAAATAAGTGTTGGAGCAGATGTGGAGAAAAGGGAACTCTCATACACTGATGGTAGGAGTGCAAAATTGGTGCAGCCACTATGGAAAACAGCATGGCAATTCCTGATAAAACTAAAACTAGAACTACTATATGATCCAGCTATTCCACTGCTGGGTATTTATCCAAAGAACATGAAAACACGAATGCATAAAGATATATGCACCCTTATGTTTACTGAGGTATTATTCACAATAGCCAAGACTTGGAAGCAACCTAGGTGCCCATCAAGGGACAAATGGATAAAGAAGATGTGGTGATATACATAATGGAATACTACTCAGCCATAAAAAAGATGAAATCTTGCCATTTGTGACAGCATCAATAGACCTGGAGGGAATTACACTAAGCGAAATAAGTCAGAGGGAGAAAGTCAAATACCATATGATCTCATTCACAAATAGAAGATAAAAACAACAAACAAACAAACAAAGACAGAGATTGGATTGGTGGTTACCAGAGGGGAAGGAGGAAGGGAGGAAAGCAAAAGGGGTGATTCACACATGTGTATGGTGATGGATGGTAATTAGTCTTTGGGTGGTGAACATGATGTAATCTACATAGAAAGCAAAATATATTGATGTATACCTGAAATTCATATAATGTTATAAACCAATGTTTCCTCAATAAAAACAAATATATAATTTTAAAGAACCATATAGTTTTGGGGGAAAAAAAGAGCTAAAACAAGAAACAAGATCTATGTTCCCATACAATTTTGAAGTAGATATATCTTCCAATCTCAAACTAAGTTCCCCCTAGGGTAAACAACTGTCTCAGTTTTAGCACGTTAAGTCCCAAATCCTGCAAAACTGCTCAGTCCCAGAAAACTGGAGCAATTGATCTCTTAATTCCAACAGCGATTTTTGGATCTGGATGCACATGCAAAGGAAATTTCCATGTTTCAAAATCCATCAACTGTGTAATTGAGGAGCTTCCACACAACCTGGAATTGGAAGTGATTAATCTGCAATGTAATGACATGCTTAAAGACAAACATCCAGAGAAGACTCTAACAGAATTCTATAAAATAAGATGCTGCCCATGGATTAATATCAGTATTTGGTAGTACTTACATGTTTGAAAGAGCATTTTTAAAGGTGAAAAACATAAAATCTCATTAGAGATCAGCATTAACAAATGAACACCTGCAGTTGAGTTTGATGACAGAGAACACTAACTTTGAACTCCAATTAAATGAAATGCTATCCCCATTCCATTAGTCGATGTGTATACAAAAAAAAATTGTACTTAACTGTTATTATAGTTTGAATTTTGTCAATAAAAAATTTGTAGAATTTTTCTCTCTTGTTATATAAGTACGTACATAATATCTTCAATTTTGCCTCCCAGCCTGCAAAGCCTAAAATACTTACTATCTGGCCCTTTACATAATGTGGGCCCCTCATCTGGACTAAAACAAATATAGTCAAGGGATGGGGACTGTCATAGTTGATAAGAAACTAAATGAAGCAGTAACACTGGCTTTTATGAGAAAAAGGAACAGAACTGGTATGTAATTTAAAAGACTGTAACATACCAGAGTCAGAAGCAATCCCTTCATTACACCAATATCTTTAGATGTCCATCTAGAATCCAGATCATAGATCTTAACACTTCCACTATGGAAGTTTATTTTCCTTTAAAGGAAAAAATGGCATGGATTCAAGGAAGGTTGACAATGACCAATATGGTGAAAGTTAGTGTCTATTTTAAAAAGTTTTAAAAAGAAAGTCGTTTAGCTCAAAAATGTCAAGATTACGTGGATAACAATTACTGTTTAAAACTACACAAAGTATCCTGGGCTGTTTTTATGGTCTATGGAAGACTTTAAAAAACGTTAACAATTGAAGCAGGGTAGTTTGTTTTGTTTTAGGTTTTTTTAGTCATAAGAGTAATTTATTGACTACTGGGAAGACAAAATGTTGAAACAGTTTCTGAGAGAGATTGTTAATTTTATACTCCTAGAGTTCTTCCAGAAGGGAATAACCACCTTAACTACAGGATTAAACTTCTACTTACCCAAAGGCAGGAACCAATTCATTATTTTAAAAAATTCATACGTCCTATGAAAGCATTATGATCTAGATTTCACAGCATGGCTCCATACCATATTAGAAATGTTATGAAATCTTAACTATATAGCTAAGTAAAACATCCCAGTCTATACAAAAATACCCCAAAATAGCAAGTAATTTAATGACAGACAAGTAACACATATTTTTTTAGAAATATCATCATCATCAAGGCATTTCTTGGTGCTAGGACTACAAGAAGGAATAAGAAGCTGCCAATGAGCTTTAGAAAACTTACAATCTACTTGGGAAGGTAGACTAAACAAAGGAAATAAATAATAATATAAGTTAACAAAAGCATAGTGCCAATTGCAAACTTTAAGGCATCGCTTTAAGAACAGAAGGAACAACATAGGTATAGTCTACCCATTTGATTTCAGTACAGTTATTAGCCATAACATGTATATATGAGAATAATTGGTACTTTCATACATTTTGAAGTTTGGTTATTGCTTTCTCTAGAGTTTTCAGTATTTTAAGTTATGATTATTTTAAGTATTTCTTTTTCAGTGCGGATATTAAAAGGTTCTGTTAATTTTTATTAAGGTCCTTTATTAGATTTTAACATAATTGATGTTGTGATCTTTTATTTTAGAAGGAGAAATAAGAGAAGACTGCACAGGACAGGTAAAACACTTTCCCTTACTGTTTATTACTAGACATTTAAATTCCAAGAGAAAAGCACACTGTGTATGATTATTTTGAACTCAGGAAAAGCTGAAACTGAAAACATCTGTCTAGAAAACTATTCAGCTTTTCAGTATTTCAAAGTTGTAATTATTATTAAAATAGTTATTTTTGAAAAATAAAATTGTGCATAACAGAATATGTACAAATGAAATTATATATCTGGAATTTGCCTCAAAATAATCTAGTGGGGAGAAAGCAGAAGGACTACAGATGAATTAAAGTCGCCATGAGTTGATAATTGCTGAAGGTGGGTGATGGATAATATAGCAGTTCACATATACCATTCTCTCTACTTTGGTATCTGTTTGAAATTATCCAAAAGTAGAAGTTTAAAAATAAAAGGTTTATAGTAATGATGAAATTATCCATTCATTTTTATTACATTTATATATAATTTTTATAAGTAATGCGTGTGGGGGTCCCTCTCCATATTCTGTCACTAACATCACATTTAAGCTCATTTTGAGAGGAGATACCAATGCCCTGTTATATCAATTTCAAAAAGGTTAGGTATAAGTCAGAGAAAGCCTCATAATTTTATTAAAAGCCCACAGTGGATTATCATAGTAACTGATTCATTAGGAGACTTCAGTTTGAATGGTAGTTCCACAATTACTAGCATTATAATTTTGGAAAAATCATTTCATCTCTCCGTAAGCCTCAACTTCTTCCACTGTAAAATAGAGATAATTTCACATATCCCATAGGATTTTTATGAAGCTCTATTGTGACCATGTATGTGGCAGGACTTTGTTAATTATATGGAACTATACTAATGATAGTAATTATTAACATCATTGCTTCAATCTACTTCTTTATGGACATATCTATATTGAAAATAATTTTTTTTAATTCTTGATTTGCTTGGAGGGAAATACTCTATATTACAGTTGAATGTACATGCATAACAATCTGCATTTAATTTGCTAAAAGAAACTTAGTCATAAATTTTATATATTTTTAAATAGCTTATTTTTTAGAACACTTGTTAAAGAAAAAAAAACTGCATCCTATCAAAACTTTACAGACACATCCACTTGGATACACAAGTGTATATGAGATCCAATCAAGAAATTGACTTCCCAAGGATCTTTCTAGAAGGGTTGTTATACAGAATAAGACAAACTTCAGTTTGTGTACTAAAGTATAGAACATTACCATAACCTAATTATTAGGCCACAAGTCTTTGAGATATTAGATATTAATATAGCTTAAATTCAGATTAGCACTAACTCATACATACTTTATGTTCAGCCCTCTGGTTTCTTGTTTAGGAATTGTTATTAAGTGCAGATAAGATACAGATTACAACAGCCTGTCATTATTGCTTGCAAAGCTCTTTCTCATTCAAACTTTCCAGATGCTACAGTTTAAAATAGGGTTTTGTGTATATTTGTATAATTTTAATATAATTATTTTTTCAAAATATTGCTCTTTATCAATTTCAATTGAATATATTCAATAAGAAATAAAATTTTTTAAATAATAAAATAATGCATCCCTTGGGGGAGGGGATGGCAAAATCTCCCCCAGTTGAGAAGCACTGCTCTAAAGAAACTCCTATATAACACTGCCTCTCTAAAAACCACAAATATAGAAATCCAGAAAATAAGAAAATAAAAATCACCTATAATCCCACCATCCAGACATGATCATTAACATTACCAGTACTTTTTAAGTTTCTTGAGTGCTCCTCCCCAATTACATTCCTCTCCCTCCACCTACTCTCACAGTCCTAAATTTTGTGTTAATCATTCCCTTGCTTGTCTTTATGGTTTTCCCACATGTGACTATGTCCTTAAAAAACATAATATTTAGCTTTACTTATTTCTGGACTTCATATAAACAGAAACAAAATGCATTCTTTTTGATACATGCTTTTTCACTCAACACTATGTTTCTGAAATACTGATGTGTATAGGTGTAAGTATATTCATTTTCACTGCCTATTGTATTCTACTGAATGAATATCATAATTTACTCATCTACTCTACTGTTGATGGACATTTACATTGTTTCTAGCTTTTTCTATTACAAACAGTGTTGCTATGAACATTTTTCTACACATCACCAGGGTATATAATTAGGAACAGAATTTCTGGTCACAGGCAATGCATATCTTTAATTTTAATAAATAATTCCAAATTTATCCCAAAATAGTTTTACCAATTTACATTCCTACTAGCCAAATATAAGAGTCTCCGTTGCTCCACAACCTTGCTAACACTTAGATTTAACATTCATATTTACAAAATTTTGCCATTCCTAGTGGCTGTGAAATA